>CM067842.1:569559005-570911505 GCA_034509565.1 Triticum monococcum | reverse complement strand
GTCGTGATACACTAACCAACCAACTTAACCTATAGCGCTCAATCAAATGAAGTTTTGATTTCCCATATGGAGAAAAAACTACCTTCAATCCATAGTGCCATCTTTCTCTTAAAATGACATTAGTTATGCTTTCTTCAAGATCGAGATCATCTAAGACCTATGTCTGATCCCGTCCAATAGCAGGTTTAGTGAGCACCACAGCCCAATCCACCTACTTTGATAGCATAAAGTCGTTCGGGGATTTTAATGTAAAAACACCTGCGCAGAGCTTGGAGAGCAGAGCACTCGGGTGCGATGGGTTGATTGATTCCATAGTAGGTTTCTGAGTTCATCAGGTGTGCTCGTGCCTGAAATGCTTTTCACAAGAAGCTAGTCAGAAAAAGGGGCACGCAGCTACACGATTCTAACTGCTCATGGTTTTGTAACTCACTGCTCTTGGTTTTCTACGTGGGAGTTGGTCCGGATAACATATCTTAACGAGGGATATAAAAGGGCGAAGGTCAATGAAATGGGGTCCTTATAGGTATCTGCCCATGTTCAATCACTGAAGTAATGAATCTAAACAAGAAAACGAAGTAGAAGTGAAAACTTTTCTAATATATTTTTATATCTCTTTGCTCAGTTTTCCCCTTTAATGTCCCTCTCCATTATTATTCATAGTAATGTGCTCCTCGCTGAGCTTTATGATTTCCATTGTCATTCTTCCCTCTCCTCTCTGATTGCTTTTCATCGTCTCTTTGCGTCTACCCTATTTTCGTGACTCTCCTCTCTTTCTTCTCCCCGTACCATTATTTTGATCGTTTCTGAATCTTGAGATTGCTTCAATGCATGTGATCCCTCTCCTTAGCCTTCCCCTCCTAAATCTTAGAATCCTAATGCCGCAGGTGCTATGTCAGAAATCCATTTTTTTATCCTCTGCCCCAAGGAAAATCAAAGAAGAAGAAAGCCCTGGTATTCTCTACTTGAATTCAGGAAGATTCAGATACCGAAAGCAATAGGAATGGGAAAGCGGAGCGGGCAATAGGTTTATGACTGAGCACTAGAGCCTGGAATAGCAGGAATGAAGGTTGGGAAATATGCCATGCAGAATTCTAATAAGTTGGCACTGCTTTCCCTTTCCATAAGAAAAATGGAGAGGAAAAGCATGGGTGGACCAAGCGTTTTAACCGGAATCTAGTGACGGAGAAAGAAGAAAGAATGGGAAGAAAGCAGCCATGGGCAAGCTTTAATTAATAGAAATAAGTAGGAGTTACAGCCTTTAAATTCGAGTGAAACGAGCCTTTGACGTAGTCACAAATTCGACTGCCCTTTCACTATTATTATTATTTCGAGTAATAGCGGAAGGAGTGCCAAAGCCCATTTTAGTAGAAAGCTGCTGCCCTTTTCTAGTAATGCGGAGTGACATAATCAATCGAATTCGACTGGTTTGTTCCCCTTATTAGTCAATTGCTTTTGACGTATCACGTGGGAATGGGAGAGCCTCTTTTCTTTCCGCAATGGAATCGGCTTAAGCTCGACCTTTTCTTTCATTTCCTATCACAGGGATATAAAAAGAAATCCAATTGCGTTTTTCTTAGTTTAGAATATCAAAAGACATCCCACAACCCGGTCTTAGGTTCAGAGTCGCTTTGTGGGAACTTCAAGAGAGAGAAGAGAGATCATAGCTTAATATCAAAGGTCAGGTATACCTGCCTACATTCGGCATACACATTCACTAGTTCCATTCGGAACCTTTCTGTAGATGGAATCCTGATTCAACTTTCAAATGCAAGAGCAAGAATGCCGTGAGGGAGCCCTATCTAAAAAATGCAAGGCCAGATCCCACTTTCTTTAATCGAGCGGGCAAGGGATCGCAAACATCTTTTCTTTTCAGAGAAAAGGTTTTCAAAAGATATCCCGAAGGGGTCTTAGGTAAGGTAAGGAGTGACAGCTCTATTCAATAAACTGGCTCTTTAAGGGAAGATAGGGCATCTCCTAAAATGTGGAAGTTTGGTGCTTTAGAGATAGGGCCGGCACGCTTTGCTGGAAAGCAATAAGTCAACAAAACAAGGTAGGTCTACCCCCTAATAAAGGTTTCGCTCGACGACCCTGTATCCATTCTCGATTAAAGCACAGAGAGTTAGGTTTATTATCTCCAGTTTGATGCTATCTTCTCCACGACTTGGTTCTTATGGATCTCCTCCAGGTCCTAGGCATCTTGTCTCTAGCTCTGCTCTTTATCGGTAGTAAAATCAGTACTTTGTCTTTGCCTGTCTTTGTCCATTCCTTCAACACTGATGGACTCGGAGTGGCATAACCCCTTTAATAAGAAGCATAAGACCTAAAGCGAGGAGATAGAATCGAAAGAATGATAGCAAGTTCTTTGAAAATGGGAAGAAAGCCAAGGATACGGTGGTGTGTAGGGTCTTTCAAATCAATCAGGAAAGCGTGAGCTGAGAAGGAACACGGCTTTCCGCCCCTTGACAAGTGGATCTACCAAGAATAGCTTTTTCAGCCGTTACTTATTATATAATAGCTCGATCCGCTCACGCATGTGATTGATTTCTCCCGTCTCTTTCGAAAATCTTCCATTCGAACAGGAAGATTCCCTTCTCGCTGTGTATCCAGAACCTGAGGATGATGAGGATCTATAAAGGTTCTTTGATCGAGCTCTCGCTTCGGCTTCTTTTGTTGACGAAGACCAGGACCCGTCTTATTTGCTGAAAACCTGTCTGTTTAGGGACTCTTTCCTTTCAATGGACATACTTGCCTGGAACTGATTCTACCTTGAGAGCGCTTCCCTCTTTTCTGATTCCTTCCCTTTGACCACCGAAAATACAACTTCTAATAGCCATTTCTATTTTATAGATGTTTCAAACAAGTGATTTTACACTTTGATCCTTCCTGTCTTTCCCCGATAGAGGAGTTTGACCCTTCCACTTCTGCCTTTGCCCTTTGTACTTCTTCCCGCAATTGAGATCCCTGTTAAGGAAGAATATCTCGCTTGTGCTTTTTTTGCGAGGAAATCGCTCTACTTTTTCCAGCGATGAGTGATTGAGTAAGGTCTAATTCAATCTGTGTTATGACCTACCTTTTTTGATTGAAGTAAACGAGAGTTTTACATCTTCTTTTCAAACCCTAAGGTTTGAGCTCGTCCTCGGGTCGGATTCGGATCCTTTTCTCTCTTTTGAAATTCCATAGATATAGATGTCTCGACTGCCGAATCCGAATCCTTAGAACAACTCGATTCCGTTGATTCACTGTCCATTTGTCCTTCAACCGGATTAATGGCCAACGACTTTGACAGCCTTTCCTTCACACAAGGTTTTTAATCCATCTCCCCCGCTTAGGGCAGTAAGGGGAAGTAGCGATATTCTGATTCCTTCGTGGGGAATCAACGAAGGCAGCCGCTCCAGCAGCTTTAGTACTTAAGTTAACGCCCCAGCCCTTATCCCGCGATGAGAAGGTAGATGCGGTAAGCCAACTCCTATCCTTCTTGCGGAAAGGGCATTCAATGCCATCTTCATTCCCTTCCTTGCTTCGAGGAGCAGGTCGAATAGTCAAAGAAGGGGATGGCTAATTCCAGGAATAGAGTAGCATTCTCAAGCACTACCCTTCGTTTTTTTCAGTCCATATAAAACAGTAAATCTACCAGCAGCAGAGGCTGCAGATACATGTCCACCACCTGTTTATCTACTACCATAAGCGGGAGCAGTTGCAGGTATAGAGTGTTGTGAGGGCTTTCATTTGCGCGTTAAGGGCAGTTTCTGTTATAGCACTAGAAATCTGTGCCGTTAGTCGAATGCTCGGAATGAAAGAATGACTATTTCCTTGCTGGAACATAATGACAACCGCAGGAATTCGGAATAAGACATGTTAAGTTTCTCCTCTTTCTGTCTAATGACTACTACGACATGCCTAGACTATAACATTCCTACGGAGTGCTGCCCATAGATTACGGAACACTTGGCATATGTTGATTGAGTCCCGGGTATAGCTCCCTCACTCGCTCTACTTTGAATCACGAATTAGCGTATGAAAAGCGGCGATCTTTCTCTATTTCTTCCTCTTCCACCAAAACAAACAAGTTGTTTTCAGGCGTCAGGCAAACTTAGTTCTTCGTTCCTCCGGTAATTGGATTGATATATAAGGATTGGGGTTTTCACCCCTATGCTTCTTATCTTTGGCTTCGAACAAGGGGAGTCCTTTCAAGCTTCATCAAATCCATGGCACAAGGTCTGTTTTTCATTATAGAATCGAGCAAGAATCAGATTGTGAATTAGGATTGTATGCAAGAAGGGATGCGGAAACAGGAAAGCGAGTCAAGTAATCCGAATACGTAGCCACTCTCATTCTAATGCTTATATCCAGAACTAGTTCACCGAACAAAGGGACAGAACTACTGACTAAACTGTAGCGAGCTAATACCTAAACTTGAACTCTGAAATAGCACTCATTCATTCAATTATTTGAAGCTAAGGTGCGGGAAAAGAATACATAAGGTTAGATATGAACTAGTTGACTGTTCGATGAGGGACTACGATGCATTTTATTCATGTTTTTATTCCATTCCAGGATTCATTCATATTCGACCATAACGAGACTCAATAACGAAACTAGGGCCCTTGCTTTCGCAACTGGAGCAGGAAACTTCCAACCAAATAGGAGGGACCCGGAAGAAGAGATAAATGACAACTATCTCTAGAGAATTGAAAAGAGGTGTGCGAACTATGTGATTAAATCGGCCATGAAAACCTAAAATGAAGGAATAGGGGGTCTGGGATAAGCATGTATTGGAGGCGGGTTTCCCAATAAGTCAATAGCTATCCTTAGCTATTTGGGGCTAGCTCACTCTATGAGATAAGTTTCATGTATGGTTCGAAGCAGTTAACTCCCTTTTAAGGAGCGATCGATCATCCCCGACCATGACCGGTCTAGAATCTCTCTCATTGAGCTTCTCTTTTGTGCCTGCTTTCTTCTTGATTTATTGCAGCAGCTAGTCTCCCTTTTCCAAATTCGATTATAAGTGAAGTGAGTTATGTTTCAAGAAATTCCATCCATTCCATCGCCCAGAATAATACCCAATCCTGCCAATCTCTACGACAATCTCTGGTTTAGTTTAGTTGATCTTTTTCTATTATGAAAAGCAAGGAAACACTAGTAATGGTGGAAACAGAACTTAGAAATCTAAGGCTGAAGGCTAGTTTCATTAACGAGTCTCACCTATTTCTTACTTCCCCTACCAACCCTACCTACATCACCTTTCATATGGAACAGGCATGCTTTAGTGATGGGGCTAGCCGCTTTCACAAGAAATCAAACCAAACAAAGACACTTAGCATAGGAGTAGATTAGGGCATCTAGTGCTCTGTTCATCGTCTGAGGACTCTAAGGTGCCAAGGGAAATAGCTCCATCCCATTGGATATCCCTAGCCTTGGTGGATCAGTGCAGTGAGAAAAAACTCTTCCATTCTATCTATGGTAGATAAAGGAGCTTCAAAGCCGTAGCCATCCTCATGGCCTTTTCACTCTACAACCATTGCACTTTTTTATTAAATGAAATAGTTCGTTTTCTTGCTCTTAACTCGAAAGTACTAACTAAATAGGGGCACGGAGAAATAAAGAAGTGTGGGGGAGAAGCAGCCGAGCTCATTCCCTTCCATTCCTGCTCTATAGTAGGGGTTATGTCCCCCTTTCCTAGTGAGAGCAATACGCAATGCTGCTATGAATAGAGATAGTGCCCTATCCACTTCAAAACGGTACTCTGCTTCAACCACACGGTATGGCTCCCTCATTTCAAACCAAGCTGTAGACCGAGTAGGAAACAACTAAAGGTTTCGGTCCAAAGGTAAGAAGATCCGTTGGTTGGTAATCCGTATCAATTGTTACTGGTTCTCCTGTTCTTGGTACTGTGTCATGTGACTCTAAAGCCCCAACTAGGCTAGATCGAGATCTTGGTCCTTGCTAGGCTTACTCTCGTAAATAACCCCCATGTCTTAGGTGTTCTCGGGGGTAAGCGAGTCAGTACAATCGGTTGCACAACCGTCCAGTCCATATCATAATTGTCATAATCAATCATATCAGTAGGTGGCATACTTGCCTGCTCAAGTCCATCTACTATGGATGTGGGCTTGGACCAAGCCATCCCCAAACACTGAACCGGATCTAGAAAACGGGACTGAACTGAATCCGACTTCTTGGTAGCCCAGTGGCTTTTGGTCCCCATCGGAAAGTGCTGAATGGATTGCACCTTGCCCAACGGCAAAAAGAAAGAAATTTAGGAGAGGATTGATAGGTTTAAGCATTCAGGGCTGGTCGCTCATGGTTTTGTAACTCACTGCTCTTGGTTTTCTACGTGGGAGTTGGTCCGGATAACATATCTTAACGAGGGATATAAAAGGGCGAAGGTCAATGAAATGGGGTCCTTATAGGTATCTGCCCATGTTCAATCACTGATGTAATGAATCTAAACAAGAAAACGAAGTAGAAGTGAAAACTTTTCTAATATATTTTTATACCTCTTTGCTCAGTTTTCCCCTTTAATGTCCCTCTCCATTATTATTCATAGTAATGTGCTCCTCGCTGAGCTTTATGATTTCCATTGTCATTCTTCCCTCTCCTCTCTGATTGCTTTTCATCGTCTCTTTGCGTTTACCCTATTTTCGTGACTCTCCTCTCTTTCTTCTCCCCATACCATTATTTTGATCGTTTCTGAATCTTGAGATTGCTTCAATGCATGTGATCCCTCTCCTTAGCCTTCCCCTCCTAAATCTTAGAATCCTAATGCTGCAGGTGCTATGTCAGAAATCCATTTTTTTATCCTCTGCCCCAAGGAAAATCAAAGAAGAAGAAAGCCCTGGTATTCTCTACTTGAATTCAGGAAGATTCAGATACCGAAAGCAATAGGAATGGGAAAGCGGAGCGGGCAATAGGTTTATGACTGAGCACTAGAGCCTGGAATAGCAGGAATGAAGGTTGGGAAATATGCCATGCAGAATTCTAATAAGTTGGCACTACTTTCCCTTTCCATATGAAAAATGGAGAGGAAAAGCATGGGTGGACCAAGCGTTTTAACCGGAATCTAGTGACGGAGAAAGAAGAAAGAATGGGAAGAAAGCAGCCATGGGCAAGCTTTAATTAATAGAAATAAGTAGGAGTTACAACCTTTAAATTCGAGTGAAACGAGCCTTTGACGTAGTCACAAATTCGACTACCCTTTCACTATTATTATTATTATTTCGAGTAATAGCGGAAGGAGTGCCAAAGCCCATTTTAGTAGAAAGCTGCTGCCCTTTTCTAGTAATGCAGAGTGACATAATCAATCGAATTCGACTGGTTGGTTCCCCTTATTAGTCAATTGCTTTTGACGTATCACGTGGGAATGGGAGAGCCTCTTTTCTTTCCGCAATGGAATCGGCTTAAGCTCGACCTTTTCTTTCATTTCCTATCACAGGGATATAAAAAGAAATCCAATTGCGTTTTTCTTAGTTTAGAATATCAAAAGACATCCCACAACCCGGTCTTAGGTTCAGAGTCGCTTTGTGGGAACTTCAAGAGAGAGAAGAGAGATCATAGCTTAATATCAAAGGTCAGGTATACCTGCCTACATTCGGCATACACATTCACTAGTTCCATTCGGAACCTTTCTGTAGATGGAATCCTGATTCAACTTTCAAATGCAAGAGCAAGAATGCCGTGAGGGATCCCTATCTAAAAAATGCAAGGCCAGATCCCACTTTCTTTAATCGAGCGGGCAAGGGATCGCAAACATCTTTTCTTTTCAGAGAAAAGGTTTTCAAAAGATATCCCGAAGGGGTCTTAGGTAAGGTAAGGAGTGAAAGCTCTATTCAATAAGCTGGCTCTTTAAGGGAAGATAGGGCATCTCCTAAAATGTGGAAGTTTGGTGCTTTAGAGATAGGGCCGGCACGCTTTGCTGGAAAGCAATAAGTCAACAAAACAAGGTAGGTCTACCCCCTAATAAAGGTTTCGCTCGACGACCCTGTATCCATTCTCGATTAAAGCACGGAGAGTTAGGTTTATTATCTCCAGTTTGATGCTATCTTCTCCACGACTTGGTTCTTATGGATCTCCTCTAGGTCCTAGGCATCTTGTCTCTAGCTCTGCTCTTTATCGGTAGTAAAATCAGTACTTTGTCTTTGCCTGTCTTTGTCCATTCCTTCAACACTGATGGACTCGGAGTGGCATAACCCCTTTAATAAGAAGCATAAGACCTAAAGCGAGGAGATAGAATCGAAAGAATGATAGCAAGTTCTTTGAAAGTGGGAAGAAAGCCAAGGATACGGTGGTGTGTAGGGTCTTTCAAATCAATTAGGAAAGCGTGAGCTGAGAAGGAACACGGCTTTCCGCCCCTTGACAAGTGGATCTACCAAGGATAGCTTTTTCAGCCGTTACTTATTATATAATAGCTCGATCCGCTCACGCATGTGATTGATTTCTCCCCTCTCTTTCGAAAATCTTCCATTCGAACAGGAAGATTCCCTTCTCGCTGTGTATCCAGAACCTGAGGATGATGAGGTTCTATAAAGGTTCTTTGATCGAGCTCTCGCTTCGGCTTCTTTTGTTGCCGAAGACCAGGACCCGTCTTATTTGCTGAAAACCTGTCTGTTTAGGGACTCTTTCCTTTCAATGGACATACTTGCCTGGAACTGATTCTACCTTGAGAGCGCTTCCCTCTTTTCTGATTCCTTCCCTTTGACCACCGAAAATACAACTTCTAATAGCCATTTCTATTTTATAGATGTTTCAAACAAGTGATTTTACACTTTGATCCTTCCTGTCTTTCCCCGATAGAGGAGTTTGACCCTTCCACTTCTGCCTTTGCCCTTTGTACTTCTTCCCGCAATTGAGATCCCTGTTAAGGAAGAATATCTCGCTTGTGCTTTTTTTGCGAGGAAATCGCTCTACTTTTTCCAGCGATGAGTGATTGAGTAAGGTCTAATTCAATCTGTGTTATGACCTACCTTTTTTGATTGAAGTAAACGAGAGTTTTACTTCTTCTTTTCAAACCCTAAGGTTTGAGCTCGTCCTCGGGTCGGATTCGGATCCTTTTCTCTCTTTTGAAATTCCATAGATATAGATGTCTCGACTGCCGAATCCGTATCCTTAGAACAACTCGATTCCGTTGATTCACTGTCCATTTGTCCTTCAACCGGATTAATGGTCAACGACTTTGACAGCCTTTCCTTCACACAAGGTTTTTAATCCATCTCCCCCGCTTAGGGCAGTAAGGGGAAGTAGCGATATTCCGATTCCTTCATGGGGAATCAACGAAGGCAGCCGCTCCAGCAGCTTTAGTACTTAAGTTAACGCCCCAGCCCTTATCCCGCGATGAGAAGGTAGATGCGGTAAGCCAACTCCTATCCTTCTTGCGGAAAGGGCATTCAATGCCATCTTCATTCCCTTCCTTGCTTCGAGGAGCAGGTCGAATAGTCAAAGAAGGGGATGGCTAATTCCAGGAATAGAGTAGCATTCTCAAGCACTACCCTCCGTTTTTTTCAGTCCATATAAAACAGTCAATCTACCAGCAGCAGAGGCTGCAGATACATGTCCACCACCTGTTTATCTACTACCATAAGCGGGAGCAGTTGCAGGTAAAGAGTGTTGTGAGGGCTTTCATTTGCACGTTAAGGGCAGTTTCTGTTATAGCACTAGAAATCTGTGCCGTTAGTCGAATGCTCAGAATGAAAGAATGGCTATTTCCTTGCTGGAACATAATGACAACCGCAGGAATTCGGAATAAGACATGTTAAGTTTCTCCTCTTTCTGTCTAATGACTACTACGACATGCCTAGACTATAACATTCCTACGGAGTGCTGCCCATAGATTACGGAACACTTGGCATATGTTGATTGAGTCCCGGGTATAGCTCCCTCACTCGCTCTACTTTGAATCACGAATTAGCGTATGAAAAGCGGCGATCTTTCTCTATTTCTTCCTCTTCCACCAAAACAAACAAGTTGTTTTCAGGCGTCAGGCAAACTTAGTTCTTCGTTCCTCCGGTTATTGGATTGATATATAAGGATTGGGGTTGTCACCCCTATGCTTCTTATCTTTGGCTTCGAACAAGGGGAGTCCTTTCAAGCTTCATCAAATCCATGGCACAAGGTCTGTTTTTCATTATAGAATCGAGCAAGAATCAGATTGCGAATTAGGATTGTATGCAAGAAGGGATGCGGAAACAGGAAAGCGAGTCAAGTAATCCGAATACGTAGCCACTCTCATTCTAATGCTTATATCCAGAACTAGTTCACCGAACAAAGGGACAGAACTACTGACTAAACTGTAGCGAGCTAATACCTAAACTTGAACTCTGAAATAGCACTCATTCATTCAATTATTTGAAGCTAAGGTTTGGGAAAAGAATACATAAGGTTAGATATGAACTAGTTGACTGTTCGATGAGGGACTACGATGCATTTTACTCATGCTTTTATTCCATTCCAGGATTCATTCATATTCGACCATAACGAGACTCAATAACGAAACTAGGGCCCTTGCTTTCGCAACTGGAGCAGGAAACTTCCAACCAAATAGGAGGGACCCGGAAGAAGAGATAAATGACAACTATCTCTAGAGAATTGAAAAGAGGTGTGCGAACTATGTGATTAAATCGGCCATGAAAACCTAAAATGAAGGAATAGGGGGTCTGGGATAAGCATGTATTGGAGGCGGGTTTCCCAATAAGTCAATAGCTATCCTTCGCTATCTGGGGCTAGCTCACTCTATGAGATAAGTTTCATGTATGGTTCGAAGCAGTTAACTCCCTTTTAAGGAGCGATCGATCATCCCCGACCATGACCGGTCTAGAATCTCTCTCATTGAGCTTCTCTTTTGCGCCTGCTTTCTTCTTGATTTATTGCAGCAGCTAGTCCCCCTTTTCCAAATTCGATTATAAGTGAAGTGAGTTATGTTTCAAGAAATTCCATCCATTTCATCGCCCAGAATAATACCCAATCCTGCCAATCTCTACGACAATCTCTGGTTTAGTTTAGTTGATCTTTTTCTATTATGAAAAGCAAGGAAACACTAGTAATGGTGGAAAAAGAACTTAGAAATCTAAGGCTGAAGGCTAGTTTCATTAACGAGTCTCACCTATTTCTTACTTCCCCTACCAGCCCTACCTACATCACCTTTCATATGGAACAGGCATGCTTTAGTGATGGGGCTAGCCGCTTTCACAAGAAATCAAACCAAACAAAGACACTTAGCATAGGAGTAGATTAGGGCATCTAGTGCTCTGTTCATCGTCTGAGGACTCTAAGGTGCCAAGGGAAATAGCCCCATCCCATTGGATATCCCTAGCCTTGGTGGATCAGTGCAGTGAGAAAAAACTCTTCCATTCTATCTATGGTAGATAAAGGAGCTTCAAAGCCGTAGCCATCCTCATGGCCTTTTCACTCTACAGGCATTGCACTTTTTTATTAAATGAAATAGTTCATTTTCTTGCTCTTAACTCGAAAGTAGTAACTAAATAGGGGCACGGAGAAATAAAGAAGTGTGGGGGAGAAGCAGCCGAGCTCATTCCCTTCCATTCCTGCTCTATAGTAGGGGTTATGTCCCCCTTTCCTAGTGAGAGCAATACACAATGCTGCTACGAATAGAGATAGTGCCCTATCCACTTCAAAATGGTACTCTGCTTCAACCACACGGTATGGCTCCCTCATTTCAAACCAAGCTGTAGACCGAGTAGGAAACATCTAAAGGTTTCGGTCCAAAGGTAAGAAGATCCGTTGGTTGGAAATTCGTATCAATTGTTACTGGTTCTCCCGTTCTTGGTACTGTGTCATGTGACTCTAAAGCCCCAACTAGGCTAGATCGAGATCTTGGTCCTTGCTAGGCTTACTCTCATAAATAACCCCCATGTCTTAGGTGTTCTCGGGGGTAAGCGAGTCAGTACAATCGGTTGCACAACCGTCCAGTCCATATCATAATTGTCATAATCAATCATATCAGTAGGTGGCATACTTGCCTGTTCAAGTCCATCTACTATGGATGTGGGCTTGGACCAAGCCATCCCCAAACACTGAACCGGATCTTGAAAACGGGACTGAACTGAATCCGACTTCTTGGTAGCCCAGTGGCTTTTGGTCCCCATCGGAAAGTGCTGAATGGATTGCACCTTGCCCAACGACAAAAAGAAAGAAATTTAGGAGAGGATTGATAGGTTTAAGCATTCAGGGCTGGTCGCTCTTATGGATACCTGTGAGCTAGAGTCGGGAAGCGAAAAGGAGACAACGGAAGCCGTATAGATCTAGTTGGGAATGCTGTTCATGCAGTGGAGAGCGTAAATGACCGGCCCTTGAGGCGCGAGTAGACTTATCATATAGAAAGGAAAGAGATAAGCGGAGGGAGGATGGTTTGATGATAGCCAAGATCTCCATCTCATTTGTCACTCTCGTATTCTTAATAGGAATCGGCAAGCAGATACAACCACTAGGCCATTGCCATTCGACTAGTCTATCAGAGTATCCTACGAAGTCAGGTCCAGTAGGCGCAGGATGCGCTAAGCCATTCGATCTTCCTGCTGGTGGTCCACCATAGAGCTCCTATGTAGCCATTTGTTTTCTCGCTTAACTAATTTGTATGAGGCGATACAACTGAGATCAACCAACGGTTCGAGCACTTAGCGCAATGTGCCACTTAACCGGACGAGCGCAAGACCGGGTCTACCTACCTTATGACATTTATGAAAAATGAACGTTGTATTAAGGGGTTTCTATTAGTTAGTAACAAAGACGGCAGTATCCTTGAATTCAGGGGTCAGCTACGGGAGGTATGTCTCCATGTGTGCCGAAGAAGCGTCTGTCATTATACGCTGTTTATCCAATCCAAAACTGATTCGTTTAGTTGGTAGAACCCACGCCAATATCATATTGACTCTCTCTCGTCCAATAAGAGTTTCCGAGAGTTACTTTATTCAAATTCTCTCCTTTCCAAAGCTCCACAAGGGGGTAAATAAGGGGGAAGAGGAGTTCATAGAGAAAAAACAAATGCAAAATAAGGATTTCCTTACTGTGTTTTGTAATCTTCCTATTTTAGAGAAAGGTATTCTCCTTTTTTTTGCTGTTTTAGTTCTATTAGCTTGCATTTGGCAAGTAAAAAGCTATTTGAAGAAGATTGATGCCGCGTACGTTTCGGCGCTCTCTGATTTCGCGGAGCGAAATCGAATTCAAGCTCAAAAAGTGGGCCATGTGGCTCTGCACGATTTGTCATTCTCGTGGTTGAGGGGGGGTCAGAATGACCGTAATCACTGTACGTAAAAGACGTACAGGTAAAAGGAGGGGGGGGGGGTCTGATTTTCAGACATCGAGCGTGCGGGATATCGCTTTCAAAAAAACCTGACGCGTCCACCATGGGCGCGAAAAGAAATTACGCAGATTAAGGAGGCACTGAACTGCGAAAACAAAAGCGACTCCTTATTGGTAGAGGATAGGTGGGTCCTGGTCCAACCTAAGTCAGTTCGAACCTGACGAGTCGTAATCATCTGTAGCAAACACTACTGACCACTAACTTGATCTCCGATCAGTGGTGAAGGTTGTGAGTGAAACGAGTGGTTTATATACAGCATGGTAAAGAGCAGCGTAGGGCTATACCTGGCAATTCAGCTTTCAAAGAAATGGAGTACTAACACGTCGACTCAAAGCATCAACTACTTGATTTGTGGCTCCTGATTTGTAGACAATGAGATAGTTGAATCTCTCCAAATAAGCTTCCCATCTTGCCAGATCGACAGGTTGATGATCTTTGAAATGCTTCAAGGCTTGATGGTTAGTATAGACAAGAAACTCCTTAGGCAGCAAATAAACCTCCCATGTTTTCAAAGCTCTGAATACAGCATACAACTCTTGCTGATATCTACTCCATTTCTTCCTTGCATCACTTAGCTTCTCACTTCTGAAATGGTCTTTGGTGTTGGCCATTCTCTGATAGCAGCAACTTTGGATTCATTCGATAGTGAGGCAAATTAGGAAGACTAGCACCAGGAATTAGATCAATTCGGTGCTGAATATCCCTCATGGGTGGCAATTGTTGAGGCTCTCAGGTAGCCTAATTCTCCTTTCGAACTACGGAATTCAGGTTGGATATGGTGATAAGCCAAGCCTAAAACTACCATTGCTTAACCCGGTGAAGAAGAGCTTCCAATCGAATATGCTTAACAAACCCAGCCGTCGGGCTATGAGTGGGGATTTCTAGGGAGATTCAAGCTGTGGCTCCGCTAGCTTTAGTCGGCATAAGAACAAAGAACTAAATGGGTCTCCTTAGCCTTTTGTTAGCTTCGGTGGCCTGGAGTCTTCTACGAGGCATCTCTTCTTTATAGATGAGAAGTCGATTCAGAACACGCAAGAAAAGGGTTGATGGAACCATGCAAAGAGTTCTCATTAACTCACTAGCATCCCAATAAAATCATTCCAAAGTACTTCTCCATTTCGGAACAAGCTCTTGGTGAAAAAGACTGGCGTGTAGTCCGAAAAGCGCCTATGGAAGATCTACTATTTTCCTTCGCACCAAGTCAATCTCCATGCATATATTCTGCCAGTTCTCATTCAATCTCTTTTTATCCGGGAAGCTTCCCCGCAACTCCAACTACCGGAAACATTAGCTCGAACATTCGAGTTAGAGATGAAAAGGACCGCCCTTCAGCTAGAACCCTCCCTTAAAGAAATGAAATTGAGTCAGTGACCCTATGAGATAGGAAGAGTTCCGTTGTGTCCAGTCATCGTCTATTCAACTCAAAGAACTTCTAGTTTGATTAGCATAAAGAAAGTGCCAGCTAGGCCAGCCATTAGTACCATAGCTTTCCCAAGAAGGATAGGAGATGGATCAGACTCTTCAGCGGGAAAGAATGCGATCAAAGGACCCTATGAATACTACTAGCCGTAGCTGTGGTTGTGGCCAAGAAGCAGGCAGGGAAGGAGATGTCCTTCTTTAAAGGAATTTCATCAGGGATCTATTCCTTGAATCAATAAAGCAAAAGAAAAGTCTGGCAGTGCGAGCGGCCAATATGACTATCTATATCAGTTCTTCGCCTTGGTCTACTTCATCATGTAGTGAGTCGAGGTCTGTCCCTAAGGAGAAAGACGAAGCAAAACCCCAACAATTAGATTATAGGGTTGACCCTATTTTTTCAAGAAGGAGCATGCAGGTGCCGAAAATAGGGCTTTTATCACGTTTGAGAGTTGTTCCCTCTTAGGGCTGAAAGTGGAAAGTCTTCGAGTATCGTCGTCCTTCTATTGATAGATTCAGGATTCGGATAGATTCAGAGAAGGCCAACTTATCTCGATCTGGTCATTCACCCGATATGGGAATACCTTTTAGGAAGGCAAGACTAGAAAAAGTCCGATTGACCGAAGATGTGAAGAAATCGACTGCATTAGCCCTTCATAAGGGAATACCTGACTCAGTCAATTCTTTAGTTGACATCGAGACCAAGTCCCATTGACTCTCTTGGAGGAAGATCCGCCAAGGGGTGAAGCAGTCCAATTCAATGTTTTACTGTTACGCTAAGTCACTCTCCTGTTAGGAAATCGATCTAGCTGCTTATCCTATAGATAGAGAGTGTCGGCAATCACCTCCGCTATTTCAGCTGTTGTCGGCATAACAGCTTCGGTAGTATACCTACCTAAACAGATAATTCGTACCATGATTAGCAGACCCTTCTCAACTCTAGCGATTTCAAGCGGACCAGTCTCCAATTACCTTGCAAAGCGTTAGCGCTAGCCAGGTCAATAGTTCAAGTATCAATGAAAGTCTCTATTTCAGTAAAGTAGAAATGACAGCTGTTTAGGTAACAAAAGACAATGCCTGCTAGAGGTATGATTCCGATCTTTGCGCAAGCAATAATATATGCTATGGCACTTTTTTTTGCACAACTCCTCTTTAATGCCAGTTGGTGTGAGGGAGTTCGCTGGGGATGTGAACTGTTGAATCATGAGTAAAGATATCCATGCACAGTAAAGATCAATAGGTTGAAATTAGATAAAGGTAAATATGGCTTTGAGGAAGAATACGAACGGGATTCCATTCATAGGCTATTAGGCAGGTTTGGATTCTCCTGGCAAAGGCAGATATTTCTATGCATTCCTCTGCCAAGTCCAGTTCCTCTCAGTCTCTCGATTGCATCGGCCAGGTCCTTCCGATAAAAGCTCATCCCTTCCTCCAAGAGCTATCCGTCTATTCGAAGGAATGAAAGCTCAACCGGAACAAACGCTAGATTCAAGTCCTTTGGTTGCCACCCACCACCAGTGGGAGAGGCAGAACAATGAATCAATTTCCTAGATCCAATGGTTTCTCGGGCGATCCCATTCCCATTTCCACCTATCGAAGCCCAACCAAGTGAGGCACTTCCACCGGATTCGTTCAAAGCTTTCCATCGGGTCAAACAAGCGACTCTCATTCCTATGATTCACCCGGTACTCTCCACCTGTTGTGGATCCGAAGCTAGCCCACCTCATGTTCCCATCCATGGATCCAAGCTTTAAAATACTCATTCATCTTAGGCAAAGCACTAGTTGGAAGTGAAGAGGGACTATTAGCTAGCTTCTCTTGTTTCTTTACTTGTGGAATTCATCAGATGTAGCAGGAAATAATTACCAAGTGTGTACGCTCAATCCGTAGCTTGTTTTGGTTAGCTTTATCCTTGAAAGAATAAGCAGCTTCTTGTTTAGGGCGGGCTATCTTGACTCTTGAGCCTAAGAGGGAGAAGGCTTCCCGCGTGGACGGATTAGCAATCCCTAGTCTTCCATAACGCGTATTGGACTTATGTTTCCTCGTCCTCGAAGATGATGGATCTATGGTTACGACCATTCTTTATGGCTCTGTACCAATAGTACAGATTCGATTTAGGCTCTTTAAAGAATCACCCAACTGGTTTGATTTCTTTTTTGCAGTAATCAGAAAGTTTGCTATTTTTCCAGACCTGTGGCCTTGGAGTTCATCCCCGTCCTCTGCCAGGTGAGAAGGAAGATGAGAGATACGTTCCTCGTCTTCCACTTTCTTCCAGGAAAGCCTTTCACCGAGCGAGCAGCTAAGCGAGTTCATCCGCATCTGTTTCGTTCAAGTAGGTCTTTATTTGTAGTAGTGTAGGCATAGGAGAAGACTGATTCCTAGCCTTTCTATTTACTAAGGTCAGGAAGGGGGTAAAGGGGGATCGGGGGAAGGTGAAAAGTTGAAGTTCATTCCTCCCTCTAATTCCATCTCAGCCTATCCGCCACAGAACAGGGGCGGGCTCTTTCTTCTTGTTCTTGCGTGACATCTCGGTAAGGCTTTAGATATATAGGAACTAGGGAAAAGAACCTCTTGCCGTCCTTGTCAATCAAAAAAAGTAGTAAAATAGAAAAAAAGGATTCAAATCTGCGTACTACTCCCTAGCTTCTTGAAACCACCAATCCATTACGATGCCAGCAAAGAAAACCAACGCTTAAGACGCTATTGGAGACTCGCGTAGCTATTATTCGAAGCTTATTAATTTATTTACTGCATTCAAGGCATGACCGCATGATAGGTGTCCTTTTCCCCCTACTCAAGAAGAAGAGTTACATGTGAGTTCCGATCGTGATATGACAAACAAATCTTACTTTTGCTTTCCCAAGCTGGCGCATAACCTCTGGACCGATAGGAAGATCGATGACCCACATCCTACAACTTCAAAGAAGTATTTGTATCACACCCGAGCAATGGACCGGGGAAGGAGTTTCATCCATTTACGGAGTTTGGAAGCGAGGACGATCTAGGATCGACTGCTATCTGAAGAAGTGGAGTGGAATGGATCTGATTACCCATTGGCGTCTGCATTGACGCTTCTGACTAGCCCTACTCTGTGTCTTTTGCGTTTCCTTATTCATGTACTCATGTCTATTTCTATTTGTATGATACTTATATTGCAATTGATCTATCCCTTGGTCCTGCCAATCGAATTGTTAAGTATGTTTTTTCCCTTTCGAGAAATGGTGACAGTACCAAATGCCGAATTAGTGGCTGTACCGGGTCAGGACCATAAACACCATGAACCGGTTAAGCAATAGAAGCTGTGGGCGAAAGCACACTCGTCATTCTCAGACCTGCGGTCGAGGTACGTGCGAAAAAGTTCCCATTCTCTATGTTTCATGGCCTATCAATGAAAGTCGGTATCAGGCTGGCTCGCTTGGCGGGTCGTCTCCTTATATACCTAAATCCTCGTTTCACTCATATGTAAAGGTCTACCCTTAGAAAGGTAGGTTGAGTTCCCCCCTATGTAGCCAGCCACACTCTACTCGCAGGTCAAATATTGGCGTAGACAACAGAGAATGTGCTAGGTAGGAAACCGAAGGAACTCTTACTATACGAGAATTTGCAATTCAATATGACAACCAATCAGAAGGGATTGGACGATCCCAATGCGTTGCCCTCCTTCGCAATACCGGAACTATCTGACCGAGCTCCATCAACACAGAAAGCGGAAGGGACAGCAGATACGGATAGACTGGATCCGGAAAGGGATTTCAGCCAGTCCTTGCCTATTGCTGGGCTAGTTGTTTTGTCATGGTCCGATTAGTAGAAGGCGAGTGAGTAAGACGAGGCCCCCGAAGCGTAATGTAGAGCTATACTGCTCTTGTTTTTCCTTCCGCCCTGCTTAGGAGAACTTTGTCTAGAACCCACTTTAGCTAGCTTTCAAGGATACCATTATAGATGAGTGAAGCGAGTATACCGTTTCCGGAGCTCCCGAGGTAGCGCGGTAGCGGAAACCCTTTCTAGTTCAAGCAGTTCCAATTCCTATTCTGCTTCACCGCTTACACCACACTCTATTGGTTCGCCTTGTGGTGCCTTTCGATCAAGGTCTACCTTGGTTGATCCACTTTTTTCTACAGCGCATTATCCGCATCGAAGTTAGCCAGGTTCCTACCGCTTCTTGATATTATGGATTTTGCAATCCCTGAACGCCAGTGCTTCTACAACCAATGGATACTATTTCACATAAATAATAAGTAGAAATGGACAAACGAGTGTGGCTACACAGAGTGAGGAAAAAACATGGTGGTACCAGCATTGCGTATCACTCACTATGCTTTATGTAATATGGCTTAAGCAATGGTAAAATGGGAGTCCTGAGCAAAGCACATCTGATCGATATGAATGAAAGATACATCCATCTTTTCTTCTCCTTCGAAGGTTAGGTATCCGCTCGTTAGTTCAGCGCCGCAAATACTTACTTTAAAAGGGGCGACTCCCGCCTGTGCTTAAGTTGTTTCAAGCTTGTAAAGACTCGCGATCGGAAGATTGACCTGGTTTTCTTTCAGCTGAAACTCTACCTAATGGTTCAGATTTCCCGGGTCCATGGGTCCATGGCCGCTTAGCTTAGACAGCCTTGTTAGAGACATGAATGCGGGGTGAGGTTTCCAATTGATTTGTATTCACTGGGACCTCGCCTCATTGGATTTTCTCCACTTTTCTAGTTGCTGTGGAAAGAATGTTGAGCAAATGAGTTTAAGGGGTGGTTTTCTATTTACTTTTTTTCAGCCTACGTCGTCTCTCTTCCAGAACCTCACAATCATCAGTGTCTGAAGTTTCATGATGAATATTGGTTTCACATTTTATTGCTTATGTGAGGAAATATCAATTTGGAACTCGAATTTGTATTTGAGTTATGATGAGGAGTGAGGTAGATTCGCATTGTTGAAGAAAGCGAAGAAAAAGGATGCTGCTATGGCTTGCTTGTGGCTCTTTCTTCTATTGGCTAGTCTCAGGCATGATAGTTTCAATTTCTTTTGGAAAGCAAGTGCGGCTCAGTCATAAGTGTTAGTAATAGCATGAAGTAAGTTGTCGGTAGCCGACATTAGGTAGAAGGAAAAGCTTCTCAAAAGCATCCAGAAATATCATAGAATGGTGATCGAGATCACCTTCACGGGAATCATCCTTTGAAAATTGGGGGAAGGGAACCAATCAAGTCACCAAGAAGTTCCCGAAACTTGGTTTAGTATTAAGGTTCTTCTCTTCCAGCGTTTAGTATTCAAGTTATTCTCTTCCAGCCCCCTGGCCCCTCTCTGATAAGTCAAGTTTTCAAAACGAAAAGCAAATGACAAATCTGGTTCGATGGCTCTTCTCCACTACCCGCTTTACTACTTTCTATTTTTTCTTATGTATTAAGTTTCCCTTAATATATAATTTGATATTACTTCGATTTTTATATTTTTATTCCTTTGTCATTTTATATTCTGCCTAATACCAATTTTCAATCTTTTTAGTTCGTGCTTCGTCGGCTCCTCCTTTCTGATCACTCTCCCACCGGAGATTCAAGACCCCCAGGCTCTAGCTCATTTAGCAGGGCTAAACTTCTATCTGAGTCTTTACGAGCAGGATCCGGGATGGGTTACATTCATTCAGAACGAGCTTAATCACAATACCCCCCTGGAAGACATACCTGGGCGGCTTAAGCTCTTCCTAATGGAAGAAAAGCTCTCTTTTATGCGACAAGATGTCATTCAGGAATTTGTGGCGCTTTATCAAAGATGTCACACCCTAACTAGACCATGCATTAGAGTGTGCATCATGTTTACTTTCATCAGAAACTTGAAATGGGGAAGGCAGAACCCCCAGCACCCCCCCTGAAATCAACTAGGGTTTACTAAAAATAAATTCAATGAACCTGAAATGCCCTTCTAAAATGTTCACCCTCTTTGCCTTGGGTTAGAACCTTTGGGAAAATAGGTGCACATTTTTCTAGGTCAACAGAAGGTCACTGATTTAATTCATAAATATTTGAATTTGGGCATTTAAATGCTATTAAATAATTCAAGTGCTCAAATAATTCTGAAAGTAATTGTTTGCTGTTAGGAATAATTCCAATAGGGCTTACAAATATTTTCAGGATTTTAGAAAGTGCCTAGGTATTTTAATTAAAGCCCTAAAGCTACAGAATAATAGAAAAGAAAACAAAATCAAAAAAAGGGGAGAAGAATCTTACCTGGCGCCACCCACCAGGCCCACCTGCCGGCCCAGCCCAGCCGCCGCGCCAGTGAGTAGCTTGGCTTGGCCAGGCAGGCAGGCAGGTGCTCGACGGTGGCACCAGCGCGCGCCATGCAGCTGGCTGCCGTCCTGCTTCCTCCCGTCGCCGCCTTGACCCCCTGGACACGCTCACTCGCCCCCTGCCTCTCTCTCTTGCTCCCCTCCGCCATGGCCGACGCTGCTGAGCTCGCGCCACTGTGAAAACCCCGTCCACCGACGTCCCCGTGATGCACCACCGTGTCCATCCTCTCCGCCGTCGTCAACTCCTTCGAGCAGCCAAGCCCCGAGCGCTCACACGCTCTGCAACCTCTTCTTCGACCTCGTCTTCACCGAGCCTCGCCGGAGATCCCCTTCGACGCCGCCGCTGCATCGACTCGTCCCCGACCGCGCCGTCTACCTCTTTGTGATCGCCGTGAGCTGCTGCACCTCCCCAACCTCTCCGTTCCTCTTCTCGTGCACCACAGCGAGCACACGAAGCTCACCCGCACCCGCCACCGTGGAGCTCGTCGCCGACGTGTCTCCGGCCAAACTCCGGCCACGCCACCTAGCCTATCATCTTCACTGCATCCCTAGGGGCACAACGCACCTCACCACGCGCCTCGACGTGCCCCGTAGCCTCGGGCTCACTTTTGCCCGACTCCGGCGACCGCAAGGCTCGTCGCCGGTGACGTTCCCGGCCACCCCGAGCCCAACCACCACCACCAAACGCCGCGGGTTGTCCCCAGCTACCCGTAGCTGCTCTCCGCGCACCAAATGGTGCCCCGTGGGCGATTTCCGCAGGGCGCCACCGCGTCTGGCCTCGCCGGCGGCTAAACGCCGGCAGGCTTTGACTCACTGACCGGCGGGGTTTGACCTGCTGACGTGGGTTGACTCTCCCCCCCTCTCTCACTGACATGCGGGCCCCGCCCGGCTAATTACCCTGTTAGTGCTAACTAAATAGATTAGTTAATTAGTATAGTCACTGACTAGTGGGCCCCGCCTATTAATTAGGCTAACTAAGCATGGTTAGTGCACAGAGACACTGACCAGGGGGCCCCACCAGTCAGGTTTGACCTGGCTGGTGCCTTTGACTTGCTGATGTCACCCTGACGCATTGCTGACGCAGTAATTGTTTTTCTGGAATTATTTTTATTCAGAA
Organism: Triticum monococcum; assembly: GCA_034509565.1. NCBI lineage: Eukaryota > Viridiplantae > Streptophyta > Magnoliopsida > Poales > Poaceae > Triticum > Triticum monococcum. The sequence continues at coordinate 570,889,390 of CM067842.1, read as the reverse complement.
AATTCCAGAAAATAGTTCAAACTTCAAAAATTCATAGAACAACCATAACTCCAAATGAGATAAATTATATATGAAAAATTATTAGAAAAATTCAATCTATCCATCTGTAATGGTTTCATGCATGACAAAACAAGTTTACCCTACTGTTTAAGCAGAATAAGGAAATGCCCTATAAATGCAATAATTAATGAGCTAATATTTGAATCTTGGATTCAAATGAGTTCACCCCTTTCTGTTTTAGCTTGCATTAGGCCCAAACACATTCATATTGCCATGTCATAGCATGCATCATATTGTTGCATATCGTCATGTGTTGATTGTGCTCGGTTGTGTTCTTCGTGGTAGGTTCTGCCTCCGAGGATATTCACGAGTATCCAACTGAAGGGCAGTATCCCGTTACCACTCCATCAGGCAAGCAACCATTGATCATTCCGATACAACCCATGTTCTCGCTCCTGCTCTTGTTTACTGCATTAAGACAACACGATTCAAACTGCTGGGTGCTACGGTAGTTGAACCCTTATCCTCTGCATGACCTGTCATTGCCACAGTAACTAGATGAAACCCACTAGCATGTGTAGGAGTTGATTGAGCCATGTTTTATGATTCCTACCTTGCTATGCCTGCTATGCTTAGAGTTGTGTCAGGTCTGGTTCATCTGGGTGATGGGCTAGAGTGAAATGCTTGTGTCAGTAATATGTGGGATGTGTTGAACATGTTTGGTAAAGGTATCGATGAGAGGCCATGTAGGAGTACATGGTGGGTTGTTTCATTGAGGCCGTCCATAAGAACTGAGATTTGTATGTATGATTTAAGATGCAGTTACTACCGTACATTGGGCCCGAAACAAATGGACCCTCTCGGCTTCTTAGCCACCCTAGTACTCTGTCCAGGAGTTGCAATTAGTTTCTGGTGTTTGTAGGATATGTGTTGGCGGCCGTGCGTAGCGCTGACCCTAGGGGTGGGCTATGTTGCGATAGATACACCGTGGCACGGTGTACCAAGTCACCCGTCTGGTGCCTCGGGAACCCTGTTCACATCGTTCGAGGCCGTATGTGGAAACCTCGGCCGGACTCCCTGCGGATGGAACCTGGATAGGCGATAAACCTGGACTAGGGGCTTAGGTGTTTAGGTAGGCCGTGGCCGACACCCTCGCCGGGCTTCCGCTTGAAGGTTGCCGAGTACATGTCGTGTAGATGGCGGTAAGCGGTGAAAGCGTGTATGTTGAAGTACACCCCTGAAGGGTATAAAACTATTCGAATAGCCGCGTCCGCGGTAAAGGACTACTTGGTTGCCTATACAGTTCATAGACAAGTTAATGGATACTACTAAAAGACTCAAGATAAGTGTGAGTACCGAGGATGGCCCTCTCGCAGGATACGAGGGAGGATCCACGGTGGAGTATTGTGTTGGTGAGTAGTGGACTCGTGTGCGAAAACTATTTTACTAAAGAGGTTCCGTAGGATAGCTTAGCCAAGAGTCAAAGCTGGCTTGCTGCATAAACCCCGCCACCTTCTTGAGAATGAGCATGTATAGTAGGTTCTGATGTAAGACTTGCTGAGTACCTTTGTACTCATGTTTGCTTATTTATTGTTTCAGACGACAACACTGCCCCCTCCGATGGGTTTTATGTAGACCTTGACGTCGATGAGTGACTAGCCACCCAGGTGGTGATCCCGGCCATGGAGGGCCCTATGTAGATAGACAGGCTTCGAGAAGCCTTCTTTCTTTCAAGAGTCTGTACTCAGACTAGTTGCTTCCGCATGTGCTTGTATGATTGTATGACTTGAGTGTCGGGTCATGTGACCCCTATCTATATGAATATGTTATGTATGGCTCCCTGGAGCCTTTAAACAAAGTACTTGAGTTGTAGAGTTTTGTTGTGATGCCATGTTGTATGTACTCATATCGGGCATCTTGTGTGTATGATTGAAATGCTTGGTATGAGTGGGATCCGACAATCTAGTTGTTTATCCTTCGCAGCCTTTCTTATGGGGAAATGTAGTCTAGTGTTCCTCGAGCCATAATAGTCCGCTACAGCCCGGTTCACCGGAGTCCTGCTAGCCCAGTACTACTGTTCAGGACACTTGACTGGCCGGCATGTGTTTCACTTCGTCCCTATGCCTGTCCCTTCGGGGAAATGTCACGCGGTGATCTCCGGTGTCCTGCCTAGCCTGCTACAGCCCGGAACCCCCGGAGTCCTGTTAGCCCAGTGCTACAGCCCGGAATCACTCGTTGATGACCGACATGTTCGATGTGATTCATGTATGCCTGTTTCCATGGGTCTGTGCCGCTTTGGGTTCACGACTAGCCATGTCGGCCTGGGTTCTCTGTCATATGGATGCTAGCGACATTGTCATATACGTGAGCCAAAAGGCGCAAACGGTCCCGGGCCATGGTAAGGCGACACCGTGGGATACCGTGCGTGAGGCCGCAAAGTGATATGAGGTGTTACCGGCTAGATCGATGTGGCTTGGAATCGGGGTCCTGACAAAAGAGTAGGGCCTTATCTACCGATCGAGCCCTACTTGGTCGATGAAGCGCTTCATTCCTATCTGGACCATATTCACGCAACTGATTCTTTCACTGTTCTCCAAGCGTCTTATCAAGATCTGCGGGAGAATGAGGGAGGATCCGTTTTCTTTCGAAATGCTGTTTCCCACAACCGGGATCTCCTTGAGGCGGAAAGCTCCGCAAGGAGGTGCCTGGAAGTGGAACAGAGGATCCGGCGGGAAGAAATCCCCAAGAGCAAGGCAAGTCTCGAAAGAGCTGAGCACGAGCATGCTCTCGACTTGTTTAAGTCGGAGGATCTTAGAAGGGAATTAGAAAAAAAGAGCGGGGTAGCTCAGTAATTCTGATTCTTTTCTCTTCCAGCCCCCGGCCCCTCTTTGATAAGGAAAGTTTTCATTTCTCAAATCAAAAATGACAAATATGGTTCGATGGCTCTTCTCTACTAACCACAAGGATATTGGGACTCTCTATTTCATCTTCGGTGCCATTGCAGGAGTGATGGGCACATGCTTCTCCGTACTGATTCGTATGGAATTAGCCTGACCCGGCGATCAAATTCTTGGTGGGAATCATCAACTTTATAATGTTTTAATAACGGCTCATGCTTTTTTAATGATCTTTTTTATGGTTATGCCGGCGATGATAGGTGGATTTGGTAATTGGTTTGTTCTGATTCTGATAGGTGCACCTGACATGGCATTTCCATGATTAAATAATATATCATTCTGGTTGTTGCCACCAAGTCTCTTGCTCCTATTAAGCTCAGCCTTAGTAGAAGTGGGCAGCGGCACTGGGTGGATAGTCTATCCGCCCTTAAGTGGTATTACCAGCCATTCTGGAGGAGCAATTGATTTAGCAATTTTTAGTCTTCATCTATCAGGTATTTCATCAATTTTATAACAACTATCTTCAACATGCATGGACCTGGAATGACTATGCATAGATTACCACTTTTTGTGTGGTCCGTTCTAGTGACAACATTCCTACTTTTATTATCACTTCCGGTACTGGCGGGGGCAATTACAATGTTATTAACCGATCGAAACTTTAATACAACCTTTTTTGATCCTGCAGGAGGGGGAGACCCAATATTATACCAGCATCTCTTTTGGTTCTTCGGTCATCCAGAGGTGTATATTCTCATTCTGCCTGGATTTGGTATTATTAGTCATATCGTATCGACCTTTTCAAGAAAACCGGTCTTCGGGTATCTAGGCATGGTTTGTGCCATGATAAGTATAGGTGTTCTTGGATTTCTAGTTTGGGCTCATCATATGTTTACTGTGGGCTTAGACGTTGATACGCGTGCCTACTTCACCGCAGCTACCATGATCATAGCTGTGCCCACAGGAATCAAAATCTTTAGTTGGATCGCTACCATGTGGGGAGGTTTGATACAATACAAAACACCCATGTTATTTGCTGTAGGGTTCATCTTTTTGTTCACCATAGGAGGGCTCACTGGAATAGTTCTAGCAAACTCTGGGCTAGACATTGCTCTACATGATACTTATTATGTGGTTGCACATTTCCATTATGTACTTTCTATGGGAGCCGTTTTTGCTTTATTTGCTGGATTTTACTATTGGGTGGGTAAAATCTTTGGTCGGACATATCCTGAAACTTTAGGCCAAATCCATTTTTGGATCACTTTTTTCGGGGTTAATCTGACCTTCTTTCCCATGCATTTCTTAGGGCTTTCGGGTATGCCACGTCGCATTCCAGATTATCCAGATGCTTACGCCGGATGGAATGCTCTGAGAAGTTTCGGTTCTTATATATCTGTAGTTGGGATTCGTTGTTTCTTCGTAGTTGTCGCAATCACTTCAAGCAGTGGAAAGAACCAAAAATGTGCGGAAAGTCCTTGGGCTGTTGAACAGAATCCAACCACACTAGAATGGTTGGTACAAAGCCCTCTGGCCTTTCATACTTTTGGAGAACTTCCTGCGGTAAAAGAGACAAAAAGCTAGGCACATATGCGTCCTAACTATTGCCTCTTTCTGGCTCCGTATTGAAAACTCAAATTGGTAGGTTTCTCAAAGTAGTTTTAGTAGGTTTCTCAGGAAATAGAGATGCCGAGGCCCCTACTTACCTACCGGGTAGGTGGGGGGGGGGGAAGAAGAGTGGGAACAAGGGCTTCTTTCACTTGTTTGTTTTCCTACAACGGTATCTCCGAACTCAACGGCTCCCATGATTCGGAGCGATAGCGAATTCATACGAGGACTACGAAGCGAATAATTGCATTCCTTCCAGGAGGTCGAGCGCACGCTTTCCTCGGTTTCGAATCAAGGGACAAAGATAGATCCTCGATAACGGCAAAGGGGATAGCCTTGCTTTTGAACATTCATGTGCATATATTTTCATTAGATGTGCAATCGAAATCAGTAGGGGAGAAACTTTCATCCCTATATTTCCACTGAAATGGAATTAGCGATACCTGTGCTTTTAGTTTGAATTCATGAATCCTGTTTCTAGTGGCGAGTAACTACTACGAAAGGTATGGAAAACAGGAAAGGCAAAGTACAGGAAATAAGAATATATTCAATAATGTCATCCTTGTTTCGGTACCGGATTCAACTTGTCGAGGCTTCTGCTCGTAACGTCACTCACTGTATCAAATCAAAGGGCTCGGTTTCTACTCCTCGGCAAAGGCAAAGTCAATTCAATAGGAATCCGAATCCTAAAAGGCAAGACCCAAACCACCGGTTGATCAACAGTTCTTCTTTCACTTCCATCTCTTGATACCTGTTTTCTTGCTTTTCTTACCACTGATGTAGTGAACCGCATCTCTAAGCACCGGGAGTCGTGAACCGCGCACAAGGTCCTTCTTAAACTAGAAATAAGTGAAATAATTGTTCTGGGTCACCTTGGCTTTTGTGTTCAGTAGTTAGTAGGGGAAGTTGCCCGGCTTGGTATCTCTCTTCCCTGTAGAAAACCAATCACAAGTCCCTCCTTATTTTCACTCCAAAAAGCTGGAAAAAAGAGCAAATCTTGGATAGCCTAACTTGTTTTTTTTGCCCTGGAAAAGGCAGCTACTATCCCTGCTGGATTTCCAGAAAACGGAATGTACCTAGGGAACCCTATTGATCAGATCAGAGACTGAACCTAGTGATCTTTCTTCTGCTGGCAAGCATCGATACCTGTCTCCTAATGAATTGATCTTCTCTTAGGCTCTGATTCACACAATCGGAAAGCCCTTGCGATGTGGGTCACCCTTTTCCTCTATACATCTGTTCAGCAAAGGGGGCTTGCTATTCTCTGCAATTGAAGGTTGGGCCTACATATCTCTTATTTGTGTGGATCAACCATCCAACCTTTCTTCTTTCTTTCCATAAAAGCGTAGGTAGAATGCGTATAGTAATGGTAGAGCTGATGTATGGCTAAGCAGGGCTGATGGAGCTCTTGGAAAGAAGTCAGTATCCAGCTTATCCCTAGTCTAGCACTCTGCTGTGAAGTCAGAAACCCATTAACAAGCAAGGCTGTAGTGAACCTCTTCCTTAAGGGATTGTGGAATGCACACATCCCGGAATACAGTTGGGTGATCCATTAAGCTAAGCAAGAGCTATGAACAACCTAGTGACGCGGTGGCAAGCATCGATACGAGGAAGGTGATAGATCATATACGATTTCCTTCATAGGATACTCCTTTTCCTTCGGATTGTGGAATGATAGGAAGGGCCTAATAGTAGTGATTTAGTGCGATGTGAGGTGCCCCGCGCGTGAGACTTTTTGAGGTTAAGAAAATAATAACAGGGCGGCTTTCTTAGACTCGGCTCTATATCACTCTTTGAGTAAGTTCATTAACGAGGTAGCAGTTCTACACGAATGAAAACAGACCTATCTTCTCTTTCTTGGGCGGGGCACCAAATTCATGTATCTTTACCAATTAACCAATTTCTTGACGCTGGGGTGGATCCTAAAGAGATACCACTTCCTCATGAATTTATCTTGAATCAGGACCTTTTGGCTCAACTTTATCCTAGTTTTGCCGAAGGAGCAACCCCTTTTTTCACTTTAAATTGGTCCAATTACGCAGAATTTCTGACTTTTCGCGGAGGACTAGATCCAGTAACCGGTGGTCTCTGGCTGACCGATATTGCGCACCATCATTTAGCTATTGCTATTCTTTTCCTAATCGCAGGTCATATGTATAGGACCAATTGGGGTATTGGCCATGGACTTAAAGATATTTTGGAGGCTCACAAGGGCCCATTTACAGTACAAGGCCATAAGGGTCTTTATGAAATCTTAACAACGTCATGGCATGCTCAATTATCTCTTAACCTAGCTATGCTAGGCTCTACAACCATTGTTGTAGCTCATCATATGTATTCTATGCCTCCCTACCCATACCTAGCTACTGACTATGGTACACAACTTTCCTTGTTCACACACCACATGTGGATTGGCGGATTTCTAATAGTCGGTGCTGCTGCACATGCAACAATTTTTATGGTAAGAGACTATGATCCAACTACTCGATACAACGATCTATTAGATCGCGTCCTTAGACACTGCGATGCAATCATATCCCACCTTAACTGGGTATGTATATTTCTAGGTTTTCACAGTTTTGGCTTGTACATTCATAATGATACCATGAGTGCTTTAGGCCGTCCACAAGATATGTTTTCGGATACTGCCATACAATTACAACCTATCTTTGCTCAATGGGTACAAAATATCCATGCTACTGCGCCTGGCGTAACAGCTCCTGGTGCAACAACAAGTACTAGCTTAATGTGGGGAGGCGGCGAGTTAGTAGCAGTAGGTGGCAAAGTGGCTTTGTTACCTATTCCATTAGGAACCACAGCTTTTTTAGTCCATCACATTCATGCATTTACCATACATGTGATTGTATTAATACTTTTGAAAGGTGTTTTATTTGCTCGGAGTTCCCGTTTGATACCCGATAAAGCAAATCTAGGTTTTCGCTTTCCTTGCGATGGGCCTGGCCGAGGGGGAACATGTCAAGTATCCGCCTGGGATCATGTTTTCTTAGGTTCATTCTGGATGTACAATGCAATTTCGGTAGTCATTTTCCATTTTAGTTGGAAAATGCAGTCGGATGTTTGGGGTACTATAAGTGATCAAGGGGTGGTAACTCATATTACAGGGGGAAACTTTGCACAGATTTCCATTACGATTAATGGGTGGCTTCGAGATTTCTTGTGGGCACAGGCATCGCAAGTCATTCAGTCTTATGGTTCTTCATTATCTGCATATGGTCTTTTTTTCTTAGGTGCTCATTTTGTCTGGGCCTTCAGTTTAATGTTTTTATTCAGCGGCCGTGGTTATTGGCAAGAACTCATTGAATCTATCGTTTGGGCTCATAACAAATTCAAAGTTGCTCCTGCTAGTCAGCCTAGAGCCTTGAGCATTATACAAGGACGTGCTGTAGGAGTAACCCATTACCTTCTGGGTGGAATTGCCATGACATGGGCATTCTTCTTAGCGAGAATTATTGCAGTAGGATAGTGGCTAGGAGGATTTGAAAGGCATTATGGAATTAAGATTTCCCAGGTTTAGCCAAGGCTTAGCTCAGGACCCCACTACTCGTCGTATTTGGTTTGGTATTGCTACCGCACATGATTTCGAAAGTCATGATGATATTACTGAGGAACGTCTTTATCAGAACATTTTTGCTTCTCACTTTGGGCAGTTAGCAATAATCTTTCTATGGACGTCCGGAAATCTGTTTCATGTAGCTTGGCAAGGCTGGATACAGGATCCTTTACACGTAAGACCTATTGCTCATGCCATTTGGGATCCTCATTTTGGTCAACCCGCCATGGAAGCCTTTACTCGATGAGTTGGCTGCCTGCCATAATCTTGTTGTCTTCTTCTTTCCCTAACCTTATCTTAGCCTTAGGCGCCTCTCGGAAACTTCATAATCTGAATCACTTTCCTCTCCGGGTAGTAACCATAACTTTAACTAGGAACTCGGCATTATAGGACCGAGTCTTCTTTAGTAGTAGCTGTCTGAGTTTTTCCGCTTTCCCCGATCTCCGCCACTTCATCCGTTGTGGCCCGTAATGTCATAGCTTTCAGGGTTGGGTTCTGATAGAACTCTATCCATAGAGACCTCCTCCCTTTGCTCGTATATAGCACTTAGAAGAGTGACTTCTCCCTGATAAGGGGTTAGAGTATAGAGAGGATGCCTTTCTATAAATAATAGTAATAGTAAAAGACATAAAGCAAAGACTAGATTAGATGTCCAACATTTCTTTTTTATCGAGTTTTTCAAAGATTGATTGGAATTGAATTCCCACTTGATTGCTTTATCTCTCTCCTCATGGTTTGCTAATAGTTTTTATCAACATGGAGATACGAAAGTAGAGAACGCATTGCATTCAATGTGATTTCCGCTGCCTTGCTTCGATTTCGTGCGTTTAAAGGCAGGGTTGAGCAACCAATCATAAGCCAGCGAGGATGCATTTCCCGTGCCCCTATTTAGTTAGTACTTTCGAGTTAAGAGCGAGAAAACGAAGATTTGAAGTTGTCCATAATTTACTGAGTACTCGGTATAACTCACGCATTCGTGTACAAACAAGTGCAGACGAAGTAACACGAATATCTCCAGTAGTCAGTCTATTTCCATCAGCCGACCGGTGGGAGCGAGAAGTATGGGATATGTCTGGTGTTTCTTCCATCAATCATCCGGATTTACACCGTATATCAACAGATTATGGTTTCGAGGGTCATCCATTACAAAAAGACTTTCCTCTGAGTGGATATGTGGAAGTACGCTATGATGATCCAGAGAAACGTGTGGTTTCTGAACCCATTGAGATGACCCAAGAATTTCGCTATTTCGATTTTGCTAGTCCTTGGGAACATCGTAGCGACGGATAATTCCGAATCTACATAGGTCTAGTCCAGGGGACAAATCAATAGGAAATGCTATTTGCTTCTTAAGAAGAAGAACTTTTTTGAAATGAAAGAGTTTCCACGGGCGTCGGATATCATTTCTTCAAATAAGGAAGAAGTGTTATCGAAGGATTTCCTTCCATTCTTCCTAGTATGGAAGAAGTAAAGAAAAAGTACTGCGTCTCGATCTATACGAAAGGGCACTGGTTTTTTCTTTCGGTTTCATTGATAGCAGAAGAGTACGCTAGCTAGCGGAGCCTGAAAACGCTTGCTTGCGCCCCACCCCTACGAAAACTATTGCCTATGCTTGCTGCTCGCTCAGTGTCAGTAGAAGGGAAGAAAAGATGGTCACTCCTTTTAGGAACATGGCGAGCCTTACTTACGACTGTTGCACTTCACTCGCTGCTCGTTCATTCACTTGCTCATGAACTCGCTGCTTCGCCAGAAGCGACTAGTCGCCTCCTTTCCTCTGCCGAAAGATGCTTAGCCAGAAGCGACGAAGGAGGGGAGCTGGGGAAGGCCGACGATGGCAATGAGGGGGAAGCTGTCGTAGAAGCTTTGCCCCTTGCTTTACATAAATTGTTATGAACTTACTAAATGACCTTATTTATTCTCCCGGAACGCTAGCAAATCTAATAGTTCCATCTGCTCTTCTTAACTTAAGAACGAAGGCCGCCATCCTTCTTATCCAGGAACCCTTTGTTTGAGGAGGGCGTATCCCTGGGAAGGGGAGAGTGGCCGAGCGGTCAAAAGCGACAGACTGTAAATCTGTTGAAGGTTTTCTACGTAGGTTTGAATCCTACCTCTCCCACTTGTTGTAGACTTAAGAGAAGAGAAAGTAGGCGGAAGCCTAGGAGGGCCAACCGAGCGAAGCTCTTTTTTTGCCGTACCGTGAAGTGCAATTTTCTCGTATGCGTTTTAGAGAGGTTGTCGAAAAAAGACGATCTATAGAGATTCCCCATCTATATCCAATCGAGAATAGAAGCGAGTCGCTTCTGGCGTTGGCTTGTAGTCTCTGCAGTCGGCACACGCACGCGCCCGCCATCATGCCTCCTTGGTTCGGGACGAATCCAAGCGAGACATATGATAGGCGAAGGAAGCGCCCACCCAGCAGGAGGGCTAAAACCTGTAGTTTTGAAGTTGCAAACTCCAGCTTCGAAGCTGGAGTGCTTTAGCCCTTTTTTAAGCAAGAATCACCATCTTGAGCGCCTTGCGCGCTCAAGAACAAGCAACGGATGAGCGCTTTGTTGCTAAAGCGGATACGTTTTCTTGCTGGGGAAGGCTAGTTTGATCGAGGATTGGAGAGGTGGAATAAAAAGCTCGGGATGGATTTTGGAGTCTTTGTGCGAGCCGTATGCGGTGAGAGTCGCACGTACGGTAAGGAGGGGGGTTCGCGTCTATACATGTAGTGTGGTGGTTGGGCCTACCCACCCTATTTGTTCCATGATCTATGGGTCTACTGGAGCTACCCACATCGATCAATTAGCCAAGATTTTGACCGGATACGAAATCACTGGTGCTTGATCTAGTGGTATTTTTATGGGGATTCTTTTTATCGTTGTAGGATTCCTATTCAAGATTACTGCAGTTCCTTTTCGGGCGGCTGTAGGACGGACGACCCCTTATAGGTAGTAGGGTAGGGTGGGTGGTACCGCTCAGATAGCGGCCAATCCTCCTAACTGCGCGCGGGCCGGGCTTAGAGCGCGTGAAACTCATCACTACCTCGTAAGGGCGTTGAGACCATAGCATGTGTAACGCCCCAGATATACTTTTCCAATTTGTACTCCAACTCTTGCCGTTTCCGGCGTTAAGTTATATTTATTCCTCGGGTTCGGGTCTTTGTCTCTGTGTGTTGTTTCGTTTTTCGTGCATCTCATATCATGTCATCACGTGCATTGCATTTGCATACATGTTCATCTCATGCATTCGAGCATTTTCCCCGTTGTCTGTTTTGCATTCCGGCGCTTCATTCTCCTCCGATGGCCATTTCTAGATTTCTTTCGTGTGTGGGGATTAAACATTTCCGGATTGGACCGAGACTTGCCATGCGGCCTTGGTTTACTACCGGTAGACCTCCTGTCAAGTTTCGGGTCATTTGGACTTCGTTTGATACTCCAACGGTTAACCGAGGGACCGAAAAGGCCTCGTGTGTGTTGCAGCCCAACACCCCTCCAATTTGGCCCAAAACCCACCAAACTCTACTCCATCATCTCGGTCATTTGATCACGATCGCGTGGGCAAAAACCGCACCTCATTTGGACTCTCCTAGCTCCACTTATGCCTATATATAGCCCTCCCATTCCTAATCTCGGATCTCTCCCCGAAACCCTAGTTTCAAAAAAAAAACCCTTCCGCGCCGACGGACACGTCCGCCCCGGCCGGACGCGTTCGCCGCCGCCCGCCGCAGCCAACTGGGAGCCGCCATGTGGGCGCCCCGGACCACTTCACCGCCGCCATCCGCCAGGGCCCGCGGGGCCCATCGTCGGCCCTCCCGGCCCGTAGCGCCGCCCCCGTGCCCGCTCGACCCCGCCGCCCATCTTCTCCGGCTCCGGCCGCCGGAGTTCGCCGCCCCGCCGACTGGGTCGACAAGCCGGAGCCCACGCCGCCGCCTCGGCCATCGCCCTCGCCCGCGCGCCGCGCCCGGTGGCCGCCGCCTCCATCCCCGCCATCAACCTCGCCGGCCGGCGAGCTCCGCCGACCTCCACGTCGTCCCCGGCCGCCGTGCTCCGCTTCCGGCGAAGATCCGGCCGCCGCTGCTACAGTGCGATGAACAGTGCCGAACCCTAGATCTGGATCTGAAAACTTCATCGGTTGACTTTCTCCTTCTCCTCCCTGATTTTTATGCCTACTTTGACTGCTCATATCTCCGCATCCATAGCTCCGTTTTGGACATATGATATATCAAAATCTTCGTCTCAATGAGTACATCATTTCATTCCATTGCATCATTTGTATTTGAGTTCATCTTGATGCCCAAAATGCTGTTAGAAGGAGGCATCGTGAGTTAAATTGCAGATCCGTTAGCTCATCATTGACTTTTGTCATTTTTGCCATGATTATTGTGTGCATGATATGCCTGTGCCCCTTTGGGATGAATTGTTAAGCATTTTGTCTTATTTCCAGAGGTGCCACCCAATCATTTTTAGGATGTGTTTGGTGTCTTGTGCAAGCTTGCAAAGAGGGGTACCTGAGATTGCTGATTTCAGGGACTTAGTGATTTTCACTAAGTCTGGGACGTTTTAGTTCATGATGCTATATGTCCAGCTTGTTTCCTAGTGATCCGTGCCTCTTTTGAGGATGATCAGTAAGGGAGTTTTGATATTTGTGTTGTGCTTTATCCAGCCATGTCTTTACTTGTTATGTTGGAGCACCCTAGGTTGAGTCATTCGAGCTCAACTTTTGCATAGTTGTGTTTTTGGGCAGATCGTGAACTCTTTTGCGATTTTGCCGGTGCAATTGGTAGTGACTCGTTCATGCTATGCCATTGTTCTTGCCATGTCTATCTAGAATTTTGTGCCTTATTTATGGATATATGCTTGCCTTGCCATGACTTGCACCGTAGTGAGTGCATCGAGCTCGTTTACATGCCTCCGTGAGATATAATTTCAGCGTGTCTCAGTTTTCACTAAGTCTGAAAACTGATTGTGTTTCATCTATGTTCGTGTGCTCGGTAGAGTATTTTGTGAACCCTTTTGGCCCCAGGTCATTTTGGGTGTTTTGTTAAACTTGTTGAGTTGCTCCATGTCATGCTCTTACTTGTCATGATAAGGTTATGTTTCATGTTGTTTTGCTGCTCCGAAGAGAGCATCGTGGTCTGAAATTTTAGACTAGTGTTAATTTCACTAAGTCTGAAATCTGTTTTGCTTATTCAGTTTTGCCATGCTTGTTTGAACCCCGTAATGTATGAATTTGCCTATGGCTCAGTCCTAGTGATTTGTTAAGCATCTTGTGTAAATCCCTGCCATGCATTTTGTTTTCATGTTTGGTGGCTGTAGCATGTTCATTTCGTTGCATTTAGGAGCCTACTTGCTGTTAATCGCAGATCGGTTCGTTTCGTAAAACGCTTGCCATTTCCAAACCGTAGCTCCGATTCCTATGATCTTTATATCGTTTTCAGGGGATTTCTTCCCCTCTATCTAGTGGCACACTTAGTTTTCCAAGTTGAGGCCAGGTTCATGCATTTCCTGTCACGTCTTGCATTTTGCATCCCGCATCGCATCCCGCATAGCATACCATCTTTGCATATTATTGGTTGCCCTTGCACGTGGTTGATTGTATCCTTGTTGCTTGTTTGTGTTGTTGGGTAGAGCCGGGAGAGGAGTTCGCTAACGAGGAGCCCATTGAGTTTGCTTTTGAGGATCCAGTCAACTCTGACAACTGTGCAGGCAAGATGATCATACCCTCGAAATCACTACTATCTTTGCTATGCTAGTTTGCTCGCTCTTTTGCTTTGCCAATGCTACGATGCCTACCACTTGCTTGTCAGCCTCCCAATTGCCATGATTGAGCCTCTAACCCACCTTTGTCCTAGCAAACCGTTGATTGGCTATGTTACCGCTTTGGTCAGCCCTTCTTATAGCATTGTTAGTTGCAGGTGAAGATTGGAGTCGTTCCCTGTTGGAACCTTTATTTACTTGTTGGGATATCATTATATTGCTATGTTATCTTAATTCATATATATACTTGGTAAAGGGTGGAAGGCTCGGCCTCTCGCCTAGTGTTTTGTTCCACTCTTGCCGCCCTAGTTTCCGTCATATCGGTGTTATGTTCCCGGATTGTTGCGTCCCTTACGCGGTTGGGCTATAATGGGAACCCCTTGATAGTTCGCCTTGATTAAAGCTTTTCCAGCAATGCCCAACCTTGGTTTTGCCATTTGCCACCTAGCCTCTTTTTCCCTTGGGTTTCCGGAGCCCGAGGGTCATCTTATTTTAACCCCCCCGGGCAAGTGCTCCTCTGAGTGTTGGTCCAACTGTCAGCTGCCGGTGGCCACCAGGGGCAACTCTGGGCTGGCCTACCCGTACCTAGGACAATCTGAGTGTGCCCTGAGAAAGAGATATGTGCAGCTCCTATCGGGATTTGTCGGCACATTAGGGCGGTGTTGCTGGACTTGTTTTAACCTGTCGAATCATCTTGTTGTACCGGGATACCGAGTCTGATCGGTGTGTCTTGGGTGGAGGTCTATTCCTTCGTTGACCGTGAGAGCTTGTTATGGGCTAAGTTGGGACCCCCCTGCAGGGATTGATCTTTCGAAAGCCGTGCCCGCGGTTATGGACAGATGGGAATTTGTTAATGTCCGGTTGTAGATAACTTGGACCTTAATTAATTAAAATGAATCAACTGAGTGTGTTGCCGTGATGGCCTCTTCTCGGCGGAGTCCGGGAAGTGGACACGGCGTTGGAGTTATGTTTGCGCAGGTTGCTCTCTAGCTTCTCGCTCGTGCTTTGCCTCCTCTTCTCGCTCTCTTTTGCGAATAAGTTAGCCACCATACATGCTAGCCGCTTGCTGCAGCTCCACTTATACATTACCCCTTTCCTACCTATTAAGCTTATATAGTCTTGATCGCGAGGGTGCGAGATTGCTGAGTCCCTGTGGCTCACAGATTACTATTACACCAGATGCAGGGACATATGATACAGCTCCAGATGGCGCGCTCGAGCTCAAGTGGGAGTACGACGAGGACTCTCAGCGTTACTATGTGTTTTTTCCTGATGATCAGTAGTGGTGCCTATTCGGGGTTAGATTCAGGGCCTTGTCGCATGTTGGGGGTCTTTTTCTATTTTGGCGCCGTAGTCGGGCCATGAGTGAATTGTATGATGGATGTTATTTATGTACTTTGATGTGACGTGGCGAGTGTAAGCCAGCTATGTTATTCCCCTTTATATTATTTATGTACATGGGATGTGTGATGATTTCCCGACTTGCGACATATGCCTTCAATGCGATTATGCCTCTAAGTCGTGCCTCGACACGTGGGAGATAGTCGCATCAAGGGTGTTACAGCATGTTACACAAAAGCGCCGCTTTCTCAGGAGTGTTGTCACACAGCTGCCCGACTAGAAGAGCTACTCGCTCTGTAGTGTTGTCACACAAGATAAGCACGCCGCCCCCCTGCTGGCCGGGCGAATCGAAGTTATCTTCCGGTCAACTGTCCACCCAGTCAAGTGCAAAAAACACAGTGGAATCACGCAACGCACGCTGCTGGTGTGCTTCCTGCCCACGAGGAAAGAAGAGCGACAAGGTTCAGATTTGACTGTTTGCAGCATGGGAGCTGATTACCCAAAAAATCCCTGGGAAAAAAGAAAAGATATCTCGGTAACGAAAACCATAGGAGGTTGTATTGGCGAGATCCAAGGGTTCACAGCAGCCCAAAAGAAAAACCGCCTGGAAGTCCGAGGACCTTTAGTACCGTACCGAACCAGCAGCCTTCGCGCCAAGCGACGATCGCCCTTTTCCCTTTCCTTTTTCCATTCAGCCTACTTCTTAGCTTTGTTCCGTCAGTCTAAGGCAAAGCTTAAGTGGTTTGCCTACCTTACCCACTTGATGAAAGGGAACGAACTTCATTTCCTTGGCGGCTTTATGGATGGATTCAGTCAGAAAAAACTCCTTCCTTTTGAAAAAAGTGTCGCTTTGCGTCTTCGCTTCCGAGGGTTAGGGTATAGGCCATTTCGAGCAAGCTTTCGCTTTTTCTCCCGGCTTTCTACAACTTTCGCTTTAGCTTCCAAAGGCGACCCAATGACCTTTCCGGAATTGGAAGTATTCGTCGCCCTACCCTAAGAAAGAAGTCACTATAAAACTGCTTGCCCTCTAGAAGTACCAAAGGTGCGCGGAGCCCGATGGAAATGAATATGTTTGCTACTGAAAGAAGCCTGCCTATTGACTAATATTCGTCTTTAGAATGAAAGTAGCTATGAAGCCCAATCTACTTTCGATTCAAAAGGGGGCATAGTCATATGGGTGGGGTGTTTGTGGGGAGCTGCCTTGGATATGAGGAATTCCTCCAATCTAAAAAAAATAACAAAGAAAAAGTCCGTGACGAAGATCTTTCTTTTCTATCAATAGATAGGAATGAGTGTTCGTTATAGGGGATGGGATCCATCTGCTCTCTCTCTCTCTCTATTTTCTTTGATGCAATTTAGAGAGAAAGAGCAGTGCGAATTAGAAAAAAAGAGAATCGGGAGATGATTCCAAAATAGATACATAGACATCTAAAGTAAAGGGATGTATATATTATTCATATATATATATATCATCTATCTATGAAAAAAGTAAACAGAGTTCGTTTTTGGGTTCCCCGAAGCCCCGAATGGATTGGATCGTTTCTGCTTCTGCCAACGAAATGAAGGCCTTGCCCCTTCCGAATGCTTCTCCGATCCTGAAGTTCTCGCGAAGAGAATAAGATCCAGCTCCCCCTCCCTCTGTCTTTTTCCGCTCTGCTAATCTTCCCCTCTAACGCGGGTCGGGCTTAGGCGGGCACGGGAGGAAGAAAGAAAGTCGAAGAGCGTCTTCTCCTTTGTCCTTTTTTCAGTGCAACACAGGAAAGCACCCTCTTTTTGTAATCCCTGCAGCTTCCCAGAGGCTTGCTTTTTTTATTGAACGCATGGCGTAGCTAGGACCCCTCCAATCATGTTTGAGCCTATGTTCACCCGGGGCCAAAAAAGGAGAATTCCGGAATGCCTGCCGATGTTCAGATAAGGTGCATATCCCTTACCACTAAAGGAAAGGCTCGACGAAGGGGGGGATATTATCTGGGTAAGGAAAACGCTTTCAGAGATTGAGATGTCGATTTGTTTTTCATCGAAAAGGAAGAATGCCGAGGGGATAGCAGCCTTCCTTCGGGCTTTGCCTGCCGACATTCTAATAAAGAATTCCGGCTCGGCCCGGGAAAGCGCTAGCAACAACATAAAGAAAGGGGTCCATGTAGCTGCTGTGCCCGCCCACTGAGCAGCAGGTTCGACATCTACTACAAAAGAGAGAATCCACTTCAGATAACCACGTCTCTGCTAGGCAGCGTGTGGAATGGCCAAGAGCGGACCAAATGGATATATAATCCAAGCCGAGAGTGGAGTTACGTGAACAGCCGTCTGATGGAAAACAACTTTCACGTTCGGTTCAGAGAGCACTTTTTTCGTTGAGAATAAGTCCTTCCCTTTTGCGTGAATTCCCCAGCGGCGAATTAACAACTTGTGGGGCCCTATCTATTCAATCTCTCGAGCCCCAAGAAAACCCCCCTCTCCCTCGGACTCAATCTCTCTTTTGACTCTATATATGTGGGCACCTGATATCTATGAGGGTTCACCCACCCCGGTGACAGCATTCCTTTCTATTGCGCCTAAAATCTCTATTTCTGCAAATATGTCACGTGTTTCTATTGTTGCTTCCTATGGGGGTACATTACAACAAATCTTCTTTTTCTGCAGCATTGCTTCTATGATCTTAGGAGCACTGGCCGCCATGGCCCAAACGAAAGTCAAAAGACCTCTAGCTCATAGTTCGATTGGACATGTAGGTTATATTCGTACTGGTTTCTCATGTGGAACCATAGAAGGAATTCAATCACTACTAATTGGTATATTTATTTATGCATCAATGATGATAGATGCATTTGCCATAGTTCCAGCATTACGGCAAACCCGTGTCAAATATATAGCGGATTTGGGCGCTCTAGCCAAAACGAATCCTATTTCGGCTATGACCTTCGCCATTACAATGTTCTCATACGCAGGAATACCCCCGTTAGCCGGCTTTTGTAGCAAATTCTATTTGTTCTTCGCCGCTTTGGGTTGTGGGGCTTACTTCCTAGCCCCAGTGGGAGTAGTGACTAGCGTTATAGGTCGTTGGGCGGCCGGAAGGTTGCCATGAGTAAGGTTGGGAGACCGAAGGCAGTTTTCCGTGCACCGGACACGTAGCTTACCGAATCAGTTGCAACACAGATGGGAATGCATGCTACGAAAGACAGGGTCGAGTCTGATACATCAACCATCGACTCCATATCCTTGTACGAGTCCACAATCACTACACGAGATGAACCTGGGTTTGGTGAATGGAAGTTGGCCTTAGGTGTAATAGGACTCCCAGTTATTGCGCGCGATCGTATACTGAGGTGCTCCCCATCGGTTGTTGGAACGACGCGAGCCGGGCCGGGCCTCGATTCCTTTCAAAAAGATGAAGGGACAGAGGTGACTAATTCCCCATCTCATTTGGGGCGGAAAACGAATCGACATCTCGATGTGATACAGCCCTTTCCATTTTCGTTGGGAAAGAACGGCGAAGTCCATCCGAACCCTCCAATGAAGAAATAAGAGGAGAGCAAAGCGCCAATGGCGCGCGAAGTGCATGCGGAAGGGGCACGGAGAAATAAAGAAGTGTGGGGGAGATGCAGCCGAGCTCATCCCCTTCGCTTCCTGGGCCCAAAGCAGTGCTTTGTTTCCTGGCCAAATCAAGGATTTGGGGCTGATTGCAAAAGATATCTGAATAGAAAGATAGATCCATCCATCTATCCAGATATCTAAAAAAGAATCGATTTCGATTTCATGAAACCTTTGATTCAAAGAACTGCGCTTAGCCCCCCCGCTCATGAAACGGCTCTGCTGCAATGGATGGCAGAGGGTCCGTAGTACCTGAAGCACTGGAGTGACCCAGTAGCCGGGAAGGGGCCTAGAAGTGCCTACTACTACACCACACTACACTTGGCTCTACACATTTACAGAGCTTACCCCTGTCCAGTGTCTGGCAGAACGTTGGGGGCTTCAATCGTCGACTCGTTATCCCCATCTCAGCCCAGGCTAACGGAGCCCGACTTATTCAGGGGAGAGAGTGGAGTCTATCGAAGCACTCTTGAGAGTAAGATCCTTGGTTCCTCTTCATTCTCTACAGGGGTCTCTGCCCACATGGAAGCAGGGCAGAGATGGATAAGATCAAACACGGGAATAAGAAGCATTTGAAATGCCTTTTTGATCATTTTGATAGAGGGGGATGGATAAAGTGGGCAAAAAAGACTCACATTTTTCAATCGAAAAGATGGGTTCCTTTTTTGTCTCGACAAAGAAAGAATCATCTTGAAAACGCTCCTAACCCCTTCGTAGGGCCCTGTATAGTAAGTGATCTGAACCTTCCGGGAGCGAGCCCCCCTTAGAGGCAAGTGAAGTTGGTGAGCCGTATGATGGGCAACTATCTCCTGCGGTTCGGAGAGGACTCAGCTGTTAGTTAGTACCCCCTTGGTTTCGGGGTGGACCCTTTCACTCTATTTTATTATATACGCTTAGCGAAAAGAATGTTTTTTGATAGACCTAGGACATGGATTCTAAATGAACCAATGGATCGTGACAAGTCGTTACTACTAGCAATGACTTCCTCTTTCATTACTTCATCCTTTCCATATCCCTCTCCCTTGTTCGATCTTACTCATCAAATGGCACTCAGTTCATATCTGTAAGTTCGTTAGATCATTGACAAGGTTCAAAGAAAGGGTGGGCCATTCACCATGAAGGCTAAAAGCGAGATAGGCTTTACTGGACATTTTCGCTTACAAAGGCGAAGACAATTCCGCGTTTTTTCAGCCGATTCTCCGAAATTTAAGACAATTATCCTCACTCAAACTTCAAAAAGTCCTTTTTCGGATGTAAATTCTGTCTGTCTCCTTTGTCCTTCCTAACGCTAGTCTAGTCTCCGATTAAAGGATTGATACGGGCATGGTTCCTTGCAGAGAGTTGTTTTAGACACCTACCCACCAGAAACTTCGTTTTGCCACCCAGGTATAACCAAAGCCTTCCACAAAGGAATATTTACTACTGGGTCCATCACGTGTCCAGATACCGGTGCATCCCTTGCCGTTTCCCCATCGGCTGAAGTTGGATCAAAGTCCCCGGACGCGAATGCTCATTATAGAAAGAACTAGGCCTACTTAGGTAAACAGGCACCCCATCACTACCGTAGTAGTTGAAATCTCTAACTTAGGTGCGTTTGCCCATTACTTCTACCCATCTACGCGATTCTGAGATCCAGCCATTGGAACTGAGAGATCCCCACTGTTTGACCTACTCAAGTAGGCTTTCTATTGAATATCCACCCATGGTAATTGCTTGACTGGTAGAAGCACCAAGCTTTGGTACTATAGTCGTACTCGAGACCCTATTGAGCTGCTTAGTCTTCTCCTTTCTTTGGCTGGTGAAGGGACGGTGGACTTGTTGTTTCATTGCCCTCGTGCTCTGATCTTGATATTGATTGCCAACTCGGATAGAGGAAGTAAGCTGTTCTGTTTGGGCCATCGTTCTCTGTTCTATTGGATTTGACACTTTTTCTGATCTCCCTCTGCCTGTTTTTGAGCTCAATAAAAGAGAAAGTTTCATGCTAGTATGGGCGAAAACCATCAATTTTTACATTCCCCTAATAAATGGGTGTTTTTGAGGTCCTTTTTCTGATTGTTTCATGCTAGTATGGGGTCAAAGTATACAAAAATCACATTCTCCCCGTAGAACGCTGTTTTTAGAGCTCTCCTTTTTTGGAAACTTTCATTGCGCATAGTACGAAAACCAACAGAAATCCCACTGGCAAGGGTGTTGTGCCGGTTGCCGACCAGGCGATCGACCAGCTTCCGACCAGAAGCGTTGGTCCAGTGAGGTGAGCCACGACCAGAACAGAGCTGTTACAAAGGAAGCCCACTCCCTTATGTTCTGATGGGAAATAGGACTAGGATCTGTAATAGTTGTATCTGCTTTCCTTTGGTTTGCATGGGCACGTGATACATTCCTAGCATGACGTTGGAACAATCAAGGACCCAGCGTGATCCAGAGGGCAAGCCCATCCCGGGTAACTTTGTATCCTGACCCAAGCCGTAAGTTTGTCGAACTTGTAGTCTAGGACATTGGTAGGGATCCGCATGGGCATGCTGAACAATCCGATGGCCACCCACAACACGAAACATCGGCCCCGCTCGTAGCGCTTGCCGATCATCCCTATCTCTACCGGGCCCGTATTCCCCGCCTCGCTGATACTTATTCATTTCTTTGAATCGATAAAGATGGGTATCCATGCCTCTTAGTTCCGGGGAGATACTGGTTATGCCAGTGTGGACAAGTTCAAATGGAGCAAACCCGCAAGAGCATGGATCATAGGATTTGAATTAGCCCAATGCGGATGGCAGCGATCGAGCAACTAAACGAGCGAACTCCAAATAGAAATCTTTTGCGCTTTCCTAATGTGTTCTAACAGGTGTTACAAGCTTCGATAATCTAGCGTGAACTAACCCGAACTATGGTTTCGCTTCCCTAAACTATGTGGTATAATCACTTTAAGTGAAGCATGTCCCGATGATTCCCCGGATAGGAGAAGGCCAGCTGGGTCATTTGTTTGTATAATTACGAGTCAATTCACTGCTGCGGTTTTTGCCCGAGTCAAAAGACAAGCAAGTCCTTTGAGTACACAGCGAACGAAGTGCCAGAATGTGAGCCTAGGGTGAACAGTGGTGCTTCCATGGCAGTTGGATAGTAGATCAGAGAGGCAGGCTAGTAGAATATGGAGTTGTTTTCGTTCTCTTGTTATTCTTTTCTGGCTATAAGTATTTCTATCTTGGATTCGTTTGGCCATTAGGTTTGAATTGCCTTCTCTTTCTGTCTTCCATTTGAATTCTGTGATTTATCCTGCTATTTGGAGAGTAGTTGATATGGTCTTTCTTGGGTTTGGCTTTCGAAGTGCAGTTCGAAAAGAGTGAGTTGCTGTCAATGGCTGGAATGGAATATATAAATAAGATGGAAAATATGGCTTTCTTTCCATCTACCTATTTGAAGTAGTAAGCTTATCTTTTAGGTGGGAATAGTTTACAATCGAGTTTGAAAGCATTAATGAAGTGAGCCTATTACATCAAGTGAAAGTTGCCATAGGCAAGGAAGGCTACCTATTGATACGGAAAGAAAGCCATCTCTGGCTATTCTTTTTTAGGGTGGAAAAGAGTGCTCCATATCCATATATGTGCTTGGAGGGAAGGCCACATCTTTAATTGTATTCTTTTTCGAGGTCATCCTCTTCAGCATGTGTTAGTAGTGCTAGTTTTTCGTTTTTAGTACCTTACGGGTCTATAGAAAGGCTTAGAGGATCCTAAAGTGTCAGTTTATGTTGGAATTGCTTTGCTCTTTTTCAAGCAAATAAGCTTGAAAGAAAGTGCTTTTATTTGAGTGGAAATGAAAGAAGAAATCGTCTATCTAGATAGAGTATGTGTATTATTCGGTCCATGCTTGCCCTTCTAGGCCCTTTAGATCTATATCTATCTTACTATCGAAAAGGGTTTTAGGAGGAGCAGAGAAAGTCGCGTTTACAGCCAGCAGTTCTTATGGGCGTAACTCCCTCTAGTATTCCAATAATCTCCTTTCCTCCAATATGTCACTAGTATTCAAGTATGCGGCTCGTATTAGTATGCCGGGCGTTCGAGAGACCAGAATTCTTTTCATAGCCTTCCCTTCAATATGCCATCTTGTCTTGCGGCGCTCTATCCTTCCAAGCGAGCCTGTGCTCGGGGAGCACTCCTTCTATCATTCATAAAATATGCTTATCTCTCCTTGGTCGTAAAGCTTCGCTTTGCTTTCATTTACCGAAAATGCCATTGGAGTTTCTAGCCGGGAGGCGCAGTCTAGTACAAGCAACTTCTCTTCCTCTTTCGAAAAGTAGCAAAGCGGTGTCAGGTTGGAAGCCCGCGGGCCAGTCTGTTCTAGCGCCTCATTCTTTACATCCTTGCATTACTCTCTTCCTTTCCTCCTTGCCCTAACTTGAACTGGCTGAAACTAAAATGACCGGACTTTCTAATGATGGCACTGGCTTGGCTGGATCAACATGAACTTCTATTAGGACAGCAACTGTTTTGCCCCTTGTCGAACTTTGACTGAGACATAGCCTTGCTGCTGCGGGGCAGCCGACTTATAATTCTAGTTACTGTCCTTCTTGTTCATGTAGTGCCTGCCTCTCTCCAAAACTCCTTCCCGCACTTGATTGAGCAAAAGATGCAGCTTCACTAATTGAGTTAGGCACCTGCACTTCCACTGCAGCTCTGAGTTCATTCTTCAGACCTAAAAGAAATTGTGTCACCAGTAGCAGTCCTCCTACATTCAGATCATACAATTTAACCTAGCGGAGCGGATTCAACTACTTAAGATATTCTTCCTCAGAGCCAGTCTGCTCTCTATCATCATCTATCGTCTAAATAAGTAAATAATGACACCGATATAGATCTTGTTGAGGACCCCCATCCAAGCCATAGGAAAGAAAGCCGCTGGAGTGCGACGCTCAAAGCAAAAGTAAGTAATAGGGAAACAAGGTTCTATTAGGCTTGCAGGGCTGCTGCTCTTTGAAAGACGAGGTCTAGTGGAAGAGGCGGGTATTCTGAGTGGAGTCTGGAATGAGACCTGCTGCCTCTGGCTTGACCATTAGCTACTCTATCTGTTATTGGCATGGCATTCCTGAACCCATAGAAAAATAAGGATTAGGAGACGTCCATCAAAATAGACTAGGAGGCCTCTCACTAGCGCTATATAAGCTGTCGGATTCCCTTTCACTTAAAGCCATTCCAACAATCTATTCGTCGTAAGCCCTTCTAGCAGGAGTAGGGGCTGGAGCAGGAGATAGATCAAGCAGGAATGGTGAGTCACTCACAAAAGGTATTCACACGGAGCCTGACCCACCAACCTATGCACAATCTGATACCCCTCCTCTTGAAACGGAAGAACCAAGGGAAGCTTAGACCAAGCCATTGATCTATTCGAATTGGAGAGCCTGGAATGGTGTTACCAATAGCCCAGCCCCATCTTCATCCGCATCTTCATCTTAGGAATGCCTTTACCCATCCACCTAGGAACACAGAAAGCTACCATTTCTTGTTGCATCATTCTGGAATCCGTGGGTCAAGCTCACTTTCCGGGAATGCTATCGCTATCCTTTGAAACTAGTTCTCTCATTCTTCTGTTTCATACAGCCTAAGATTGGAAATCGAAATCCCCAAACAGACAGACGAGCTTCCCAGACCCCGATATGGAGATGGCGACTCAAGTCTTGCATGCCGGAAGGAGTGATTCTAGTCTAGGAGATCTACCAAACCCAAGTCTTTCTTTTATGAGCCTCGATCAATAATCAGTGTTGCACGCACCCATACCAAAACAAGAAACGGTACACTTTCCCTATCCCCATTCCCGTACCCTTTTGATCTACTGGCCAAGGTTTCCATTCTTTCTACTGGCCATGGCCAAGGAAAGGAATAGCCAACACCCATAAATTCTATGCAAACACTTCTCATCACCTTTTCCGCACCCAACCTGGTCTCGTTAGTCCAGGCCTAAGGATGGATACCTCTGCCTCGAGCTGACTTGACTATGTTCGATTCTATTGGATTCCATTCTCATCTCTGCGAGGAAGGATCCATAAAGCCAGCTAGGCCTCTTCTTATCGAAGGATCTATTACAGCCTATTCAAGCGAGAAACCTTTTGAGTAATGACTAGGTTATAGATCTGTATGGGATCCGCTAGGCACAGCCCGCGGTAGATCCCTTAGCGCAAAAGTAGGCAACCCTATGGCACCAAGTGGGTCAATCAAGTGATCAAGTATGATTCATCTCTAAGCGAGCGTAGAATATACAAAGCTTTCCATCTCCACCAACGGCAGATTTCTATCTTGCCATTTCAATTTGGCTCTATGAGAAGCTTGTATCCCTCGCTGTGACTACTATTCTTGTGTACAAACCTATGGTGGATAAACCTCTATGGTGCATGCATATCTGTTTCGCCTAACTTGTCTTAGTCATTCCCACATTGAATCGAATAAAATAGGACCAAAAGACGGAGGTTTCTGAACTTTTTTATGCTGTATGCCTAAGTTTCCAAACCCGTCTTGAAGGTTACTTTACCAGAGAAGTAGGTCCTATTGACCAAGAAGCGGAAAAAGCATAGTCGGTACTTCTTAATGCGGTACGTAAGCTGGTTATCCTGACTAACAATCATGCCTTGCTTGGATTTAGGGATTAGGAATTCTTATTGGGAAAGAGATTGGATTGGCATTCAAGTAGGAGTAGATCCTATTGGTCCAAAGTAGGCATTCTTGTATCAATTAAATTAGCTATCTTCATGAAATAAGCGCTAAGATTCTAGTTCAAAGATAGGAGCATTAAGCTCTAAATCCAGTCAGTCCAGCTGGAAGTTTCACTAAGTACTTAGGGAACGAGGGACCAGACCAGAGTTATGATTGGTGTATTCCATTCCTACCGTAATTGAGACTTGCCCTCGCTCGCGGGTGATTCCTTATAGCTTGATCCATGTGATGGCTGTTCTCTGCAATGAACCACAACATGTCCATGGACTTCACAGAGAATTGAGTGAATGCACTAAAAACCAAGAAATGACATAGCGAGAACTGAGCAGCTCGAAAAGCTCGGACTTCGTATACAGAAAGTAGAACTAAAAGCAGATGAGTAGATATTGAATCGAGCATAGAAATAAGAGAGTTTTTCTTTGCTTAGCACTGTTCGGTTCGTCTTTCTTTACAAGTCAATCTATGCATAATTCTATTTCTTGCAGCGTTGAATCCGCTTTTGAAATACAGATCAAGGGGCGGTATTCTTATTCCTTGGCTCGCCACTTATGAAACAAAACTAGATATTTCTTATTATTTTCTTGGGAGCTGAGCTCCGCATGCGGTTCGATTAAGATGCGACAAAACCTTATCCATTAGTCTTGGCGATGCCAGGGATGGAGGGAGTCATCAGTCGCACAAGCTTATTGCTAAAGCCAAGACAGGACATAATAGCTTCTAAGTAATGCCATTGTACCCGCTTTCATCATGCCCAGCTCAAAAACCATTTATCCCATACTTCTTTTTTTCTTGTTCCTTCATATGAATAATAGGAATCCCGGTTCGGATGGTTGACCAATGTTATGATTGTGTATGAACTAGGGCTTTGGCTCAACACCTGCTGTCTTTCTTGCCCATCTTTTGTGGTATCGAAGCTGTTCATTGAGATCCATAGGTTCACGTTACAACCCACCAATAGTCGATTCCAGAGCGGAAGGCGAAAAAGATAGGACGGGGACCCTTCGGAAGAAGGTATATGCCCGTAGTATCTAGAAAATATTCATGGTTGCAAGAGCGAGGTTAGTCATCCTCACCATCACCATCAAATACCGGTACTCGCTTTTTCTACAAGCTTGATTTACGAACTCAACCTTTCGCAGGAAGGAAGTTCCGTATACCATCAATGGAGTCAAACCGCTAGAGGGTCACATATATCTAAATACTAGTTCCGATCATACCAGTACTTACTTCCGTGGAGATACGAGAAAGGGGGAGAAGATGCGATTATGTATCATAAATACTAAGGCCAGACAGACTAAAAGGGGCTTTTGGATACGAAGAAGGTTTTCACGTCTTGCTTTGGGTGGTATGCTTCCTCACTGTTGCTATTCTGCCCTTTCCCGGTAGTCAACCACCAACGAACGCAAGGAGATCTGGACCTGCATGTAATGTTTTTTTGCCAATACTCTAAAGCAGCTTCCTTACATCAACATGGGATTGCAAAAGGGAGGGAAAAAGGCGACTCCTCCTTAGTAGGAATAGTAGCTCAGGCTGCTTCAACTCATAACGAAGCTATTCCAGCACATAAGTCCGGGATGATCTGAGGTCGCTGGTCTCACATGGAAGAGATACGAGCCTCCGCTGGATAAACACCAGAACTGGTATCGGCTTCTTTTGTTCGTAACGAACAAGCAACAGATTGGGGATTGCCAATAGAAAATGATACAACCAACCAGCAGCTTTTGGAAACCAGGATCACCCCATTGTAAAGAGAACACAACACCCCTTTCCGTAGGGGCTCGCAAAGGTATTATACTGGATGTGCGCAGAGAGCTAATGAAACTCCATTCCTTTTTCTCTATACTCAAGGATCTGCTATAGCTTGCTTTTCCAAGAGTATTGTATTGACCTGATTCCCCAGGAAAGAGTTGATGGCATCTCAACGCAAGAAGGTAGAGAAGAATCCCTAGCGAAGATGTGCCGAGAGCGAGAAAGCCTGTCTTCCCCGAGATTATTTATTCCTCTTCTTTCTTATATGAATAACTGAAATCAATCCTCACTTGTATTAACTTCATGAGTGAAGAGATAGAGAAACCCTCAATACCGGCACTGCTCCTATCAAAATCAAATAATTGGATTTGTTTCCCCACTCCCTCCACGGGATTCGTACATCGGATGAGGATTCCTACAACGGTACAACGGATCAATCCATTCAAATCAATGGAACCATTAGGTACGCCCCGGGATCTACTCTATTTTTATATTTGCTAATGCCGAGATCCGATGTGAAAGCAAAGCGAAGGTTGTTATTCAATAGTTGTTGCCGGTAAAGGAACAACGGAACGGGTATCTTTAGCAAAGCAATTTTGATTGGTTGAATCGTATTGAGTTCCGGTCTCTTATAGGGTCTTTCTTTGTCCTACTTATAGTATCTTTCCTCTAGCCTATCAAAACTCATGTTTTTATTAACCAACAACACATGCACTTTGTTAGAACTAAAGAAAAGGTTATTCAATCCACTAGTGCAACTGAAGTGAAGGAATTACCTATTCTGAACCTCCACAAGAAAGAGCTCATAACCACTACTTGTGAACAGTTCTCCTCAACTGAAGGCGCACTACTATTACTATCAGTCTAGTCTCTCGAGGGCACTCCTTCGATCTCGAACAAACTGACTTCTCCGAAAGAGAGATATTCAGAAAACCAGATTTCCAGTCCTGTCATAAGAACCCGACTCCAAAGAAAGAAAAAATAAAAGCGGACTAAAAGAGAACAACAAAAGAGAGATCACTTTCGACGATTGAACAACACTTTTATTTCTAGATTGGAACTGGACTTGAACCTTCATATCCAAATTTCACTCCACTTTCACTTTCATATCAGGAACGTCGACTTGCACTTTCAATAGTGAATTATTCACTTTCCGGAATTGGCTCATATTCACATAGGCCAAGAAAGACGAATAAGACCTTGAACTCCCTATTTCACGTATAATCGAGAGACTCATAATATCAGTGCCTTGGGTAAATGCCTACCAAAGGGAGAAGATTACCGAACTTTTTTCTGTCTTCTTCGCTTCCTAAAATATTTAGGGAACAGGCTGGCTTTCATGTTCATAAGTTCTCTTTGTCACATACATCCATCGCTTTCGTCTTTCTTGGCTTACTCAGGTGATCTAATTAATGGGCAAGCCCCACTCAAAGTAATTCAGTCCCGGAGCTCTTTCTTCTAAATGCGGATTCAATAGCACCGGTGACGAAAGCAAAGGATATTCAATCCACTTGTCGTCTTGTGGGCCTGCTTCTTTCCATTCTTTCTCTTCTTTTGCAGAGGTGTGTGTTGCGCCACGCATACAAATCATTTTTTTAGCCAAAGGGTGACTTTACCACTCGCTTCTGGTTCCAATGGATCTGGGTTAGATGGATGGAGTCTTCCTTATTGAAGTGGGCAAGGCAAGCAACTCCTCTCGAATAGGCTGATCGGTGATACGTGATTTTGGAATAAAAGCTAGACGACTCAGCCCTCTTCTCATCTCAAAGCTCGACCTCTGCCACTACTACTACTTCCCTAGCCAAGCCATACTTCTCATTCTTTGCTTGAATCCATAAAAAAAACAAATTCCGTTGAGTTTCCTTGCATGGTTTGATTGACCTTGAAGTCCATATATAGATTCCCGTAGTTCATCTCAACTTGACCAACCATTGAGAATGGAACAAATAGGGGAGATGGAATTCTTCTATATTGTCTTTCAACCCTTGCTCTTGCCTTGGCTTCGCCTTCCACCTTCAGCTAAGCACCTAACCCGTGGGACGGGACCTTCGGTCTAGCCTTTGTTCGGGTATGGGACCGACCTGGGATTCTTCCATCCGAGTGAGTACCACCCTTCTGATTTGGTTTGAGTACGGGACCGACCTTCTCTTTTGTTTGTAATTGGGCTTGCCCGAAACAAAGGAACTTTGGTGTGAGAACCCACCCGAGTTGGTAACCCAACGTTTTCACCTACGATTTCTCCCTCGTCTTCTTTGCCTAGCCTTTAGCTTCTTTCTTGTCTGATCTTAGATTTCACTATTAGGAAATAGGGCATTACCTGTCACTCCGCCTTTCTAAGAAGGCCTTTCGCTTAGTTGTCCTTTCTACTAGAACTTCCCTTTAGCAGTTCTGGAACATCTATAGTATGCTTGAATGTCGGCAATTTTTCTATATTCTCTTCCTCCTCGTCCATTAGTTCAGTTCCTTTCCTTAGTGAAATCTGCCCCCCTCCATCTTTCGAGAACAACAAGAGGGCATTCTCAAGCAGGCGTATTCTTCTTCACTTCCTAAGAAGGCATTTTCTTGCTAACAAGCCATTCTGGCAAACAAAAGAGCTACTTCTATCAAAGAGGAGCAAAGGCTAAGCGGAACTCCTCCCTTCGTGTCTTCTTCCTTTCCAAGCTTGTTGCGGGGAATCTGGGCTCTTTTTCAGCCCCTAAGGACTGCTACTTTGATGAATGAGGCCTGACGGTCTTAATTCCTAATGCTACTCCTACTGCTATTGCTATTGTTACTGCTTTTGGGAATTGGAATCTTTCTTCATAGGGGCCTAGCCAAGGAAAGCTTTCCCATTAAATGAATGTGCTTGCGTACTCTTCGATTCCTGTGGGAAGTGTGGGACTAATTGAATTTCATTCTTGTCTGCTAAGAGAATTATTCTTCCTTACAGCTTGCATTCGATGCATCCACCGTACTATGAGCTCCTTCTTGAAGAACCGATTCTGTAACAACCCCAAAGGCGAATCTATCTAAATAAACCTAAAACTCCCATTATGATTTGAGATTGCCTTGCCGTTGCGCCCCTTGCCCATTGACTCGGTGGCGGTCGTGGCGGCGACTAATCGGTGGCGGTGGGCGGTGGCGTTTTTGCAGCAGTGGGGCAAGGAATGGTTTGAATTCGATGGCTAGGTTGTGACGGACATACCATACCAAGCTATCAAGACGATAATTCTCAAAGCAGAGCAAGGAGTCTATCTCCCCTAAACTAGGGTTTCGAGTTCCTCCAGCGGCGCACCCGCCGAGAGTCTATCTATCCCTGCGGTGGTACCACCGAGAGTTATCAATCCCCTCCCAACCCATCTCCCCACGTGGAACTTTATCCAACGGGGAGGCGAGGGGGCGAGGGTCTTGTTCTCATCCGCAAGAAAAGTTAGGGTTTTGGAGTGGTTCACAGGATGGGTTCTCAGGCGGAAGCAGGGGGATTTAAGGCAGCGCTCTGATCCTATTGAGGCTAAGTGGTTGGCGATCGCTAAGGTACACATAGCGAAGGGATTCAGTCCGTCTGCCCTGTATGCTGACATGAGATCGGCATGGAACCCGGCGAAAGAGCCACGGTGGCGCAAGATTGAGGACAACCTGTTCACGGTCCAATTCAGGTGCTTAGGAGATTGGAACGCTGCCATGAATATGGGTCCTTGGTTATTCCGAGATGTGGCCTACTGATCGAAGAATATTATGGGTTTCAGAACCTAAGATATGTTGTTCTAAATAAGATAACAGTTTAGGCAAGAATTCTGAAACTACCAGATATCTATCTAATTCCAGCGGCCATCAAAGGGATGTGTAGGAAGATGGGCAAGGTGAATCTAATGTTCTTGTCAGAGACACGCCTCGACACTTATCCGGCTAAATGCTTGCGGCCATCAAAGGTTTGTCTGAAGTCAATCTCATCCAACTTTGACCAAGTTTATATAAAAAATTATTGTCATTTACATAACAACACCAACATCATTAGATTCATCTCAGAATATATTTTCATATTATATTTATTAGATATTATAGATGCTAATAATTTCTAATATAAATTTGGTCAAACTTAGCTAAGTTTGACTTTCGGCAAATCCAATGTGCAGAGTAAAAAGGACCGGAGGGAGTACAAACTATATTGCCGGCTGGTTTTGCAAGAGAATTTGTTAGAGTTAGAGTGGAGTTGAATGTGATGAAGAAACTGATCAGATTCGTGGGTATCACGCGGAATGAGGTCACTGATTACTATCAAGTGCAATATGAGAAACTCCCTATTTTCTGTGGAAATTGTGGACTAATGGGACACTGGTATGAGTGTGGTACAGGGGAACATGATGTTTTGAAACTAGAATGGGGTGACTTCATGCTTGCTGATGGTGGAAGAGGCCGAGGCAGGGGACGTGGTGCTAGCAGAGGCAGGGGCCGTAGGAGCGGGGGGGGGGGGGGGTCAAAGAGAACAAAACCCCTTTGGACCTGGCCGTGGTAGACAGATGGAGAGGCTCTAGTAAATCAGAGCTCTAGCCAGGAGACATAATGCTCTCTTCAATAATGATGGTCACCAAAACATGGAGACAGATGGAGAGGCTCTAGTAAATCAGAGCTCTAGCCAGGATGCTAGAAACAATGTCTTGGGCAAAAGAACATCAATAGACTCACAAACTGCACCCAGGATTATAGGGACAGAGTTAGCGATCATTCAAGCTGGAACATCAAAACCATCGGTCGTAGCAAATTTGGTTGAACGAATAGAGGGGGCGGAGATGCCAGAGGCCCATGCAATGAGTGAAGGCACCACTCAGAAAAATGTAAACAGGAAGAAGTATAAGGGAGAAGATGGTGATGCTGTGGGCTGCTCAAGTGGGTTACAAACTTTAGAGATATCGGCGTCCTCCTGAGAGGGGGATGACCGAACGCAATGAAACTGTTAGCATGGAACTGCCGGGGACTTTGGAATGCCCCGGCGGTTCAAGCTTTGCTGGATGTCCAGCGAAGATGCTTCCCCGATGTGATGTTCTTGTCGGAGACATGCCTCGACACTTATCCGGCTGAATGCTTGCGAAAGAGACTGAAAATGGATCATAGTTTGGTGTGTTCAAGTAGTGGTAGAAGTAGAGGTTTAATCCTCTTTTGGAATACAAATACTAAGGTTCATAGGCTAGCACTTGATCCTATGTTCATTGATGTAAGAATCGAAGAAAGAAATAATGTCTTTTGGCGCTTGACTGGGATGTATGGAGAGTTCCATTGGGAAAATAAGCACTTAACTTGGAGTCGCATGCGCCAGCTCCATCAGAATCTGAATATCCCTTGGCTCCTCATTGGAGATCTTAATGAGATCCAATTTTTACATGAAAAAGAGGGAGGTAATCCTCGTCCAGTTCAATATATGCAAGCATTTCAAAATTGTATAGAGGACTGCCAATTGCATGATCTTGGATATGTGGGAGATATATTCACGTGGTATCGAGGAAGAATCAGAGAACGCCTAGATAGAGGGTTGGTCAATGGCGCATGGGCGGCCCTATTCCCGCATGCAGCCCTCGAAAACATGGAGTATAACCACTCTGATCATCGACCTCTATTGGTAAATAATGAATATTATAATTTTACTGATACGGCTACAGGAGCAGCGCATCCGAAGAGATTTGAAGCAAGGTGGTTAAGAGAGGAAAATTTTAATAATATCGTCATGGAGGCATGGAATGCAGCTAGAGCAGACGGAGGCTTGAAACGCCATATCGCAGAAACTAAATAAGCTGAATGATACCTTCCATGACTGGGACCAAAGAGTATTGAAGAAACCTAAGAAAAGGTTGCGCAAAGCTCAAAGAGAATTAGAGAAGGTTATGGCTGGTCCGTTGAATGATGAAAGTGAAGAAAGAAGAAAAGAAATTGCTGAACTAATTGAATACCTCCTGGAGCTAGAAGAAATACAAGTTATGCAATCTTCAAGGGCCACTTGGTTGACTAGTGGAGACCAGAATACGGGCTTCTTCCAAGCTTTCGCGTCGGCACGCAGGAAGAAAAACTTTATAAAAAGGCTCAAAGATGAAGGGGGGAACTAGATGGAAGGTATTCCGGACTTGAGCTCACATATTCAGAATTATTTCTCTCACTTCACTTCCAAAGTGCAGCACACAGACTCTAGCATACTTCAGAAAGTTTAGCGCAAAGTAACCTTTCCGATGAACGACTTCCTACTACGCCAGTACACGGCTGATGATGTGAGGAAGGTCGTGTTTAGCATTGGTGATCTTAAGGCCCAGGCCCCGATGGGCTTCATGCCATTTTTTTTCAAAAAATATTGGCATATTCTGGGAGATGATATTACACAAGAAGTCCTGCTAGCTATTAATTCCAGGAAGATCCCACCTGAATGGAATGAGACAACGATTGTTATGATCCCGAAGATGGATACTCCAGAGCTGATAACTCAATTTCGCCCAATTAGTCTTTGCAATGTCCTATATAAAATTGTGTCCAAAATGCTAGCTTTCCGTCTGAAAAGTATTCTACCTGATATTATTTCGCCAACCCAAAAGTGCCTTTGTTCCTGGGAGGATGATCACTGACAATATTCTAATTGCATATGAATGTATACACAAGATCAAGAATAAAAGAGCTGGTCGAACAGGGTTATGTGCAGTCAAGTTAGATATGCATAAAGCATATGACAGGGTGGAGTGGTCCTTTCTTCGTGATATGATGTCTGCCTTGGGCTTCCACGGCCAATTTATTGAGATGATGATGTCATGTGTAAGCTCGGTCAGCTACAGAGTAAGATTTAATTCTCATGAAACAGGGTCTTTCACACCTACGAGAGGCATTCGTCAAGGTGACCCCCTATCCCCATATTTGTTCCTATTGTGTGCAGAAGGTCTTTCCAGTCTATTGGAGTTTGAAGAAGAAGCTGGTGGCATAGAGGGAATACGAGTGTGCAGAAATGCACCATCAGTATCACATCTTTTATTTGCTGATGATTCTCTCATTCTCATGAACGCAGATGTCCTAAATGCAGCTTCCTTACAACATGTTCTGGATACCTATTGTCAGAGTTCGGGACAATTGGTGAGCCTATCAAAATCTAGTGTGTACTTCAGCCCTAACACCCCTGTGGTAACAAAAACTGAGGTTTGTCAACTACTACATATTGATACTGAAGCTTTGTCTGACAAATATCTTGGGTTGCCGGCAATGGTAGGAGCAGATAGGAGTGACTGCTTCAGATACTTCTGTGAAAGAATAAAAGAAAGATTGAAAGGATGGATGGAGAAGCAACTATCTATAGGTGGTAAGGAAATACTTATTAAATCTGTAGCTCAAGCAATCCCTGTCTTTGCCATGTTAGTATTCAGCCTACCGAAGGGGATTTGTAAGGAGATAACTGATTTGATAGCTCAATTCTGGTGGGGTGATGACGAAGATCATAAAAGAATGCATTGGTACACTCGGTGGAAACTCTGTTATCCGAAGAATGAAGGGGGAATGGGCTTTAGGGATCTTTATTCCTTCAACTTGGCTATGCTCTCTAAGCAGTGTTGACGTCTCATCAACAATCCAGAGTCGCTATGTGCTCGGGTTCTGAAAGCAAAGTACTACCCGAATGAAACCTTACTCCAAGCAACTCTAAAAAATGGAGCTTCCTTCACGTGGCAGAGTATAATGAAGGGATTAGAGACTTTTAAATTGGGATATATTTGGAGAATTGGAACCGGTGAGAATGTGAAAATATGGACCGATCCCTGGGTACCATCAAGCCCTAACAGGAGGGTAATTTCGAGCAGGGGACAGTCTATCCTTTCTACGGTTAGCGACCTCATTGACCCTTACACTGGTGCATGGGATGAATCGCTGATCCGCTCTATCTTCAACCCGGTGGACGTCCGAAGGATTTTGCAAATTCCCTTGAATACTGCAGCTTTTGAGGACTTCATTGCCTGGAATCCTGATCGGAGAGTGGTCTTTTCAGTCCGATTAGCTTATCACATACAATGGTGTCAGACTTACCGACAACATGCAGAAGTTTTGGCAGGTCCGTCTGGCTCAACTTCATCGGAAATCTGGAGTAGAGTTTGGAAACTGCAAGTCCCTCGTAAGGTACAGATTTTCTGTTGGCGCGCTCTCCACAAAATAATCCATTTGAAAGCAATACTCACAAATAGACATGTAGGCTCTAATGGGTCGTGCCCGATCTGTCACCAGGCCGCGGAAGATGTACACCATCTGTTCTTCGAATGCACACATGCTCATGATCTATGGCAGAAACTATGTATTCTGGATATAATGGAAGAAGCTATAACAGTTGACCGCTCGGGATCTATCATTTTTGAACATCTACTGTTGGCGGAGGATAGTGCACTACCTCTTAAACCCAGTCTTGATGTGAAACAGGTGCTGGCTGTTGGAGTTTGGTATCTATGGTGGGTTAGGCGTGAGTTAATGTATGGAGGAGCTCCACCTCCACCGAGGAGATGACCATTCTCTGTCCTAGCTATAGCGAATAACTACCACCAGATAAATAGTAGGAATCGGTCTATACAGGAGCAAACATGGAGAAAACCAGAGCCGAACTTTGTGAAAGTCAATGTGGATGCGTCTTTCCATTTGGACGATGGAACTGGAGCTACGGCGGTGGTCATTAGGGATCACAAAGGAAACTTTCTGGCTGCCCAATGTCGCT
The DNA here is from genome assembly GCA_034509565.1 of Triticum monococcum. NCBI lineage: Eukaryota > Viridiplantae > Streptophyta > Magnoliopsida > Poales > Poaceae > Triticum > Triticum monococcum. Next base: position 570,853,514 of record CM067842.1, on the reverse strand, counting down.
ATATTTAGTTTGCAGCGGATGTGGTGACCACTGAAGCGTTGGCTATGCGCGATGGACTGGTATTTGCCAATACCTTGGGTTTTTCTCGAGTTGAAGCAGAGTCTGATTCCCTCATGGTGATTGATTCTTGCACTGGACAAACAAGATGGTGGGACACTTCAGCGGCAATTTTTGCGAGTGTGTGGATGTGGCTACGTCCATTGGGAAGGTCAATTTTAATCATTGCTTTCGGTCATGTAATGATGCGACGCATGTGCTAGCTAAACATAGTTTTTGTAATAAGATTTCTAGTAGCTAGACGGATGAGCCTCCTGGCTGTCTTGTCTCCAGACTTGTGGATGATGTTTTACCTCTTTAATTTGCAATAAAGCTAGCCATGATGGCCTTCCCTAAAAAAAGCTCTCAGGTGGCAATAGGGCTAAGGGACAGCCAATGAAGTCGCGGTTGCAGCATGCGGTGACAACAATCTATCAGAATCGGCGTGGGGTTGCGACGGTCGTGCGGGGGGAGATTTTGCGGGTGGTTGACTTCCCGTTAAGGCATTTTTTATATGGCGACTAATACGCGCTGGCCGAAAGTTTCGGCTAGGGATGGCACCCGCAGGGTATGGGTACGGGTGGAGCTATCCCATACCCTTACCCATCCGCTCTGAGTTTACCCATCACCCATACCCATACCCGTCAAGGGTACAATTTTTTCCCATACCCATCACCCGACAGGGTATATGGGTACCCACGGTAAAAATACCCGCGTTTACAACACATCAATTGAGTAGAAAATAGTTGTAAAAAGCAATATATAATCATAAATTATTAATAGCAACACATTTTAAACAACAATGTACAATAACATATTGTAACAACAACATATTCTCATAAACAAAAATACTTGCCTATAAAGTGACATATAAAAATGTTAAACAACAACACATATGAATACACTTTAAGTTCACCAAATCATGAAAAATTATAGAGATAATTTGAATACACATTAGAGTTCTTACCTAGCGTGATTAGGAGGGGAAATGAATACATTGGGATATTAACGGAAACCCAGCTGTCAACATTTTAGATGGGTACATGGGTACGCGGGCATGGGTTATACGATCCCATACCCGTACCCTCTCTACCCGATGGGTATGATATTTTTCCCATTTAAGTACCCATGGGTAATTTTTTGTCCCATACCCTTACCCTAATAGGGTTTTTACCCGCAGGGTACGCGGGTAATGGGTACCCATTGCCATCCCTAGTTTCGGCCGGTCGCGCCCCAGCCACCCGATTGGCCCACCCTGAGCCATTGGATGCTCGTTCATCCAGGTCATCTTCTTCCTTCTCATCTGTGTTCGCGTTTCAAATCTGAAGAAACACTGCAGGCCATGGCGGCCGCCCCGTCATCGCCGCGTCGCACAACGCAGCGCCCGGCTGCCCTCCCTCGTTTGTCGCCGTCGACAACCGCCACTGTGCTCTCTGCTGCTGCTCGCCACCGACAGACACCCATGTTTCATTGATAAATGCAGCTCGCCTGTCGACCGGTTCCAGCGCATGCCACCATGGTTGCAACATCCCTGAGCCACCGCCTCCACTCCGTGTCCTCAACCAAAAAAAGCAAAAAACACAAAACTCCATTAGTTTGTCAGTAGTAGCAAAATCACATGCTGGTTGCAGCAAAAAAAATCAAGTCCAACAAAAACACCCAAAGTTGCACCGGCCGCTGCAAATTTCTCATGTATCCTTCTAGCAAAAATTCTTACGTGTTCCAACAATTTTTTTGCCGGTTCCAGCAAAACATCTCGACACCGTCCCATTGCATCACCAATCGATAGCGGATGCAACTTTTTCTCCGCCCGGTTCCAGCAATTTTTTTATGGTAGTAGCACCGTACCTCATCGTCTTTACCCCGGCAGCTGCCTGGTTGCAGCAAAAAAAGAAGATGGTTCCAGCATCTCCAGGATCTGGTTCCAGCAAAAAAACTCCTTGGTAGTAGCACCGTACCTCGTCGTCTTCACCACCGGTGGCTGCTGATTCCAGCAAAAATGGATGATGGTTCCAGCTCCAGGGAACACTGCTTCTAGCATATCGTGTGCCTGTTGCAGCTTTCCAGTCAGTGGGTTCCAGCACCTCTTGTATCTTCGCCTTGCCGGTTTTCCCTCATCGCTGGAACGGTTCCAGCATCGCCATCGTCACCTAGGATGCAGCTCTCACGACAGGAAAACAGAAGCCAGCCATGGCTACTAGCGCGTCCGGCTGCGACAGCCGTGGAGAAGAGCGCTCGAAGCCAGCCATGGCGTTCACTTCGTAGTTGCCGCAAGGTTGCTTGGAGCGGCCAGGGCGCGTCGACGGCGAGCTTTTTGGTGCCCCTCCTGGTCGTATTTTGCCGCGGGGAAGAAGAAAGGGGATGAGCAGTGGAGGAGATGGAAGGCAGAGAAGAAACACGTCACGACGAGGGGAATGGCTGAAGGTAGGGGATGGAGTGCAAAAGGATAAGATAAGGAAGGGGCGGTTCGCGCGGGTCCACCAGAATACACGCGTCTCGCGCGGGGGTGGATTCGCATGGGCGCACGACGCCAGCGTGGTGCGCGTCCGGCGGAAGATTCGTACGGTGCGCCGTTTTTAAACGTTTCCCTTTTTATACACAACACTTTTAGCAAAATTTTGGGCGAAATATATTTCTTTTGGGGTACCATATATAGGGCATTTGTGAACGTTTTTTTTGGCCTGGAGGGTCCCAAATGATATATTTTTTGGGTACGATTACTATTTTACATTATCTTGAGATGCTTTAAGACAATTTTATTTCTAGAGAATATATCTATTATCCATATTTGATGTGTTATAAATAAAAATGATAAATGATATGATTATGAGAATATTTTGATTGATTGTGTAACATTTTAGCCTTTTCAACAAGATAAAATTTGACAACAGAGCACAACATACATGTTTTTTGGGTGAAACGCAACATAATTGACACAGCGTATTAACCTAGGTTGGCAGTCCCTAGCCCGATGGCCTAATCCTGCCTATGCTCCCATGCCCGCTATCGGCCCTAATGAAAGTGCATCTCTAGTCCCTAAGGATAATTCGTGCCAATATATCTCGAAGTACTAATTGTACTTCAAGTACATTACAGGAGAAGTTCTTTCTATGAATAACATAGGAGTGAAAATAATTCTTCATTTTATTTTAGTGCAGGATCACATTGAGTCCATAGGCATGTCGATACTATCAAAAGGGAATGAGGATATGACAATAAGCTCTTTGATCCATGTGCATAAAGATCAATTCCAAAACTCCTTGAAGAATTTCTACTATACCAACTTAATCAACTTCATTTGGTGCCATCGAACCATTTTCACTCGGAGCCACTGATATAACCAAATATAGCTGTTGTTTCAAACCCTAGTTTAATCAAAGCCTCCAACATTCCATTCAGAGCCACCGAAGCAACATAGCAAACCTTCTATCATCATGTAGAAAATCCCGAGCAAAACCATCGAATTCATTTAGACCTATCGATGCAACCTAAAGTTTAAACTTTTTTTTCAACTCGGAGCTACTGAGAAAAACTAGTCAAAGCCTTCGAGATGTGTATAAAGGCACCACCACATATCCCACTAGTTCAACTCAGAGCAAACTCCACTCCTGTCATTTGTTCTAATAGAGAACTCCACCTCATTGTGTTGACTTCAAAGGGAATCCACTCAAATGTTCTCCAAATCCATAGCCAAATCTTGAGAGTTTGAGTGTTGAGAAGATTATCTTTCCAAGCACAAGAGTAAGGGATTCATTCTCAAACAACCTCATCTTGTTACTTTCGGAGGGTGTGCGAGCAAGTCTTAAAGCTTGTGAAGAAGGTGTAACACCTTGTTTATTAAGCTATAGTAATCCCCTGTTAATGGTACCATGTCATCACAGACCGTTGTTTGAGATGGTTTGTGCATTCAACTTGCCCATACATATCTTTGATGTTGTCGAGGCTGGTTTGTCTTTTTTTGGTGATTTGGTCGCTAATATCTTGGTATTAGTTTTGTTATTTAAATATAGTTATCTTTCATTGGCTTTGGATGTGTTTATCTGGTATCACTGCATCTAAATCAAGAAAAAGAAACAGGGCAAGTTACTGAGGTAAGATGTGTTTATCTGGTATCACTACATACCGTTGCTCGAGATGGTTTGTGCATTCAACTTGCCCATACATATCTTTGATGTTGTCGAGGCTGGTTTGTCTTTTTTTGGTGATTTGGTCGCTCATATCTTGGTATTATACACTACAACAAAAACCCATATACAGCAACACATGTCTAGCAACGACTACAACATATGTGTTGTGTTGGGTCCAACCTCCCACCTCCCGTGAAGGGGTAACCTCCCAGTACCCACCTCCACGTTATCTGCGCCTCCTCTCTCTCCAAATATCACACAGCCAAAAAAATGGAAACTCCAGCCGAACCTGTAAAAAAAGCTAATCCCCTGATTTCCCTCTCTCACATCAGAGCGCTGCTGCCGCCGACGTCAATTCTGGGTTTTCCGGCGCACTCCCGCCCCACTGCCTCAATATTTTCTCCTCCGAGCCCCCCCCCCCCCCCCCCCCCCCCCCCCACCCACGCCGCCGGCGCGGCTTCGGCGGCTCTGGTTTGTCGGCCCACTACACCTGCATCTCCTCACGCGCGGCTGCCAGTTCAGGCTTGGTGCTCCGCCTCTTCTACCTCGACTTGGACGTTGATGGTACTCCGCCTAGGGTTTCTGCGCCGTGTTACTCCGTCGAGTATGAGTGGACAACACCGTGACGCGAGTGATTTCTCTCAACAATTTTCTGAGCCAGGTATTTCAATTGTTGCTTACATCTCTCATGTTCGTATCTGGTTCTGGTGTTTATTGATTAGATGTGATTACCCTGTGTGGCTGTGTCGACGGTCAACCTGTACTAGTTCTGGATGAGTAGTATGTGCATACCCTGTTATGCGTTACTGTCAGATTTTCCTATTCCTATATAGATGGATCGATGGAATTACATTTTTTTCAAGTGAAATTGATCAATACATACTAGCATGTAGCATGACCTGTTCAATAAGATCTACACAGTTTTTTTTCTTATAAAAAGAGATCTACTTAGTTCAAATCACAGTGAGATAGTAGTATATGAGCGATATAGCATATGCCATCATGTATGTCTCTGAAGAACATTGCTACAAAAATCAACATGTCAGTGCAATTATGGGTCCATGATACTAGCATAATTATTTCAAATATCCCCTTCCTGAATCGTTATTTATTTGGCGTCATGTGTACAATATACAAAAAGAATATGTCCACTTGCATCCGTCCATCCCAATATTTTTCTTTATTCTGTAATACTCCGTTCCATCTACACTTGCAAGTTATGAAACTGTTTTTTTACTATAGTCAACATCAACATGTGTGTGCTTATGTTGTTTCTTAACAGATCGATCTACAACACATACACATTGCAATTATCAGAAAACTATTAATATGCAGACGAAGCCTTGAGAATTATTTAAGTCATTGTGATTATATATATATCATGGTGAGGACCCTTTCGCTGGTAAGGAAAACTTGATTTCTTTGCGTATTATACACTTTCTGATTGATGTAATATTTGTTTTCCCCTGACAAAAAGTAATGCTTTTTTCAGCTTCTTATCCAGTAAAAGTGTGCAAAGCACAATCTCAAATTTTATGCAAAAGCTCAGATGGAAATAGTTCTTACACTCTTGTTATCCAATATAAACTGTTGAATGATTGATAAAATTTGAAGGTGAGATACAAGAACATCATAACATTGATATTATCATCGTATGTATATGACTACTGTTCTTGAAATCTCACCTCTAAACCGAGTTTAGTGCAGTTTTTTTAAATACAGATACTTCTGAATTTTGTACTAATTTTCTATTTCGTGGGGAGCCAGATATGTTTCCAAACAATAGAATGATGGATGATGGTCAGCACACATACTCCTGGCCAGGTGCCTCTCACCTCTTATCTTGTTTGTAATATATTCTCCTTAAAGTATTCCTCGTATGCAGTCTGCTTCCCTGACATGCAGTGCACACTAAGGTGGTGGGAAAATACGTACAACCGTTAACCAGATGGCTAAGCGATCAGATGCGGCGATTGTGCGAGTGTGTCAGGTATGTCAAATTCACCGATTCCAAACTATTGGATCTTACTAGGATCTCCTCTTCTCTGTAATACTTATGGCCTTCTCCTCTACCTATTGGGGCAACAGTTTGGACATCCAGCAACCATGGTGACAAAGACGGGCATACTGGAACTGTTCCAAGTTTCCATTTTCTCAGTAAACAAGTGAACTAGGAAAGTGAATCCTATTTAATAAATGTTAGCATATACTAATACGCTGACACAACTTAGTCTGCATGAATTTTGTGGTCTTCTAAATTGTTAGTATAATGTTGAGAAATTTAGTTGGAGTCCATGCTAGTTTAACTAGCCAAGTTTGAGTCTAATTAGGCTAGGTTGATTAGTTAGTTTTCCACCATTGCATGCTGTAAGCATGTGTGCTCGTGAGTGGGTCATAGTCCATATATGATTCAATGATTTTGCATAGCTAGAAGCGTACGTGATGTACTAGTATGCCTTGGAGTTGGTCTGCCTTACTAGTCTAGGAAAAGGACGCTTGAGCCCAAGTCGTTTTAGATGCCAAGTCAGAGTAGGTTTAGGCTGTTCCAGCCATGTAGCAGGTCTTAGTTCTGAAGCAGGTCGTATAAGAGTTTTTTCATAGAAAACAAGGTCATGCAAGAGCTTTGAAACAAGAATAAAGAGTACACTAAAGTTTCTTTCATGCGCATGTGTTTGGCTATTTTGACGCGATAGATTCTGTGGGCAAAACCGAACATAGATTACTAATCCATATGCCAAAAATCAGCAGGTTACAGAAACTTGATTGTTCCAAGTCAATGTTGTTGGCACTAAAACCTAAAAGACTACTCGTGCCAAGCTGGATTCGCTAGGAGGTATTTTCTCATATTACTTCTATATTGCCTGAATGATTCTTCACCAGTCCGAACGGAAATTTTGGATTATTAACAGCATTACTTGAATATATTTTTATTATCACACATGCTTTCTGTTTTTTTACCTAATTTGTACAAGAGAACATTTTTCGTGCATGTTACAATGGTCATACTGCGTCTCTGAGATAAGACTCTTTGCGGCTAGATTAGGTAAAATAATTCATCAACTGCCAGCCTGCCTTACATTCCCTCACTTCCTATAAAATACTCTGTTTCTATTAACATGGTGAAACTTGATAACGGAATGAGCTGAGTTAGTTTACTGTAAGCTAAAATGACTACATTCAGCTACAAAAGTGATACTCCCTCCGTTCCTAAATATAAGTCTTTGTAGAGATTCCACTATGGACTACATACGAAGCAAAATGAGTGAATCTACTCTCTAAAATGTGTGTGTGTATATATATATATATATATATATATATATATATATATATATATATATATATATATCTGTATCTGGTCCATAATGAAATCTCTACAAAGACTTATATTTAGGAACGGAGGGGGTACTTGACAAATGCAAACAGGAGCACTGCTATTACTACAATCCAACGTATCGACCAAGAATGTAAAGGTAAAATTGGCGGTGTTAAACTTAGTAATGAATTCGTTGTATTTCGAATTGATGCTACATAGTAAGTTTATACAACTACTAAAAAGGGTCAAAATTACTGGCGATGTAGCAAGATTAATTATCACATGGCCTTCAAGCCTTCTATGTTGCTCCTCTTTTCAATTTTGCTGCCCTATTAACCTATCTCATTTCTTTGTGTAGATTGCAAGATAAATCGATGATGCACGGTCTGATGTTGGTTGCAAGGTCAAGAATAAGGGTGCTACTAGATAGTTTCACATTGTATTTTAGAATGTCATTTTCAGTGTCGATGTGTCAATCATTATGATTTGGACATTTTCAGTGTCAATGTTTCAAGATGGCTGAGACGTTGGTTGCAAGATCAAGAATAGGACTAGTACTAGTTTCACATCTTGCAATCTTTGTATCAAGATCCTTGTAATGCAACCAAGTTGATTTAATATATGAGACAGTTCTGTTTGTTATACTACGCCCCCTATGCAATATTGGCATTGCACTAATAATTCTCGGTCGGGATTGACCTAATAATTCTGGATGGTCATATATATAGTATCGTGCGTTGGAACAATGCACTGGTAATTCCTGTAGGGTAGCCACCAACGCATGTGAAGCGTTGTTGGGCACTATTTATATTCATTGCTACCTTACAACGCATATTCACACGGCTTACCAACGGATGCATATACGTTGTTGTAGACACTAGCAACGCCGTCTACGACAACACATATTAATCCGTTGGTGTAGACCTTAGCAACACTTATATGGCTCTTGGGCAACACATCAATGCATTGCTAAAGGGGGGGTTCCTGTTGTTAGTTTTGTTATTTTAATATAGTGATGTTTCATTGGCTTTGGATGTGTTTATCTGGTATCACTACATCTAAATCAAGAAAAGAAACAGGGCAAGTTACTGAGGTAAGATGTTGACAGATGCCAAATCAAATGCAATGTAATTATACTTAGTCAAACAATTCCAATGCAATGACTTCGGATTAATTACATGGAACTACAACACAAAATTCTCTTAGGTGCCATTTTCACTGTTCAACCCTATCCCTGTCGATGTTATACGAACTTATTAATGAATTTCCATCACAAAATGTTTGTGCTAGATTTCTGTTGGGCAAGGCTAGCCCATGTGCAGAAAAACCTGATGCAGCGATCGATTTGAATGTTTATTCAGTGTTTCTTGCAAGATCAGCTTCTTGTCTGGATTTAGTAACTCACCATTCTAGCCAATCGGCAAATCATCTTGCCATCTTGCTAGATTGAAATCCCAGTCGGCTTTCAACTCACCCGTGTCTGATTACTCTATGATTTTTCGGGCCCTTTCCGTCGGAATATCACACAAAGAGATTTTTTTAATGTTGGTTGTGGTCAAAAGGTTATTTTTGATGCCATGATTATACATATAGGTTTTCGGCAGTGGTGGCTGCTGTCACCGTGAGCCTTCAAACCAAAAAACTACTCTTTCCAGTGAGCATTACCTTGTTCCACCCAATTCCGTCTCCCTGGACCAGGAAGTGCCGTATTACACTGTAAACAACAACTGCTTCTCTGCTGCTGCAAGTGTCCATCCCTGTATCAATGGTACTGATACGTCCATTTTGCATCATGCTTTTATATCGATATTTATTGCATTATGGGCTGTCATTGCATATTATGTCACAATACTTATGCCTATTCTCTCTTATTTTACAAGGTTTAGATGAAGAGGGAGAATGTCGGCAGCTGGAATTCTGGGCTGGAAAAGGAGCAAATATTAGAGACCTATTCTGCACAACTCTAAAAGTCCTGAAACTTCACGGGAGCATGTTTCAGAATAAAAAAAAAATATTGGGCGAAAGAAGTACCAGAGAGGGGCCACCCACCGTCCACGAGGGTGGGGGCGCCCCCTGCCTCGTGGGCCCTCTGGCAGCCCTCTGATGCCCATCTTCTGCTATATGGAGTCTTTTGTGGAGGAAAAAAAAATCATAAGCTAGCTCACGGGACGAAACTCCGCCGCCACGAGGTGGAACCTTGGCGGAACCAATCTAGGGCTCCAGCGGAGCTGTTTTGCCGGGGAAACTTCCCTCTGGTAGGGGGAAATCATCACCATCGATCCTCTCAGCGGGAGGGGGTCAATCTCCATCAACATCTTCACCAGCACCATCTCATCTCAAACCCTAGTTCATCTCTTGTATCCAATCTTTGTCCCAAAGCCTTAGATTGGTACCTGTGGGTTGCTAGTAGTGTTGATTACTCCTTGTAATTGATGCTAGTTGGTTTATTCGATGGAAGATCATATGTTCAGATCCTTTATGCATATTAATATCCCTCTGATTATGAACATGAATATGATTTGTGAGTAGTTACGTTTGTTCCGGAGGACATGTGAGAAGTCTTGCTATAAGTAGTCATGTGAATTTGGTATTCGTTTTCAGATCCTTTATGCATATTAATACCCCTCTGATTATGAACATGAATATGATTTGTGAGTAGTTACGTTTGTTCCGGAGGACATGTGAGAAGTCTTGCTATAAGTAGTCATGTGAATTTGGTATTTGTTCGATATTTGATGAGATGTATGTTGTCTTTTCTCTAGTGGTGTCATGTGAACGTCGACTACATGACACTTCACCATTGTTTGGGCCTAGAGGAAGGCATTGGGAAGTAATAAGTAGATGATGGGTTGCTAGAGTGACAGAAGCTTAAACCCTAGTTTATGAGTTGCTTCGTAAGGGCTGATTTGGATCCATATGTTTCATGCTATGGTTAGGTCTACCTTAATACTTATTTTGTAGTTGCAAATGCTTGCAATAGGGGTTAATCATAAGTGGGATGCTTGTCCAAGGAAGGACAGTACCCAAGCATCGGTCCACCCACATATCAAATTATCAAAGTACCGAACGCGAATCATATGAACGTGATGAAAACTAGTTTGATGATAATTGCCATATGTCCTCGGGAGCGCTTTCCTTTATATAAGAGTTTGTCCAGGCTTGTCCTTTGCTACAAAAAGGATTGGGCCATCTTGCTGCACCTTATTTACTTTAATTACTTGTTACCCATTACAAATTACCTTATCACAAAACTATCTGTTACCGATAATTTCAGTGCGTGCAGAGAATACCTTGCTGAAAACTGCTTATCATTTCCTTCCGCTCCTCGTTGGGTTCGACACTCTTACTTATCAAAAGGACTACGATAGATCCCCTATACTTGTGGGTCATCAAGACTCTTTTCTGGCGCCGTTGCCGGAAAGTGAAGCGCCTTTGGTAGGTGGAATTTGGTAAGGAAAAATTTATATAGTGTGCTGAAATTTACTGTCACTTGTTACTATGAAACATAATCCTTTGAGGGGCTTGTTCGGGGTATCTTCACCCCGACCAATAGAGCAAAGAGTTGCTCCTCAACCTACTGAACCTACTGAAAATGTTTACTTTGAAATTCCTTCGGGTATGATAGAGAAACTGCTAACTAATCCTTTCACAGGTGATGGAACTTTACATCCCCATTTGCACCTAATCTATGTGGATGAAGTTTGTGGATTATTTAAGCTTGCAGGTATGCCCGAGGATATTATCAAGAAGAAGGTCTTCCCTTTATCTTTGAAGGGAAAGGCATTGACATGGTTGAGGCTATGTGATGATATGGAATCATGGAACTACAACCGATTGAAATTGGAATTTCATCAGAAGTTTTATCCTATGCATCTTGTTCATCGTGATCGTAATTATATATATAAATTTTGGCCTCGCGAAGGAGAAAGCGTCGCTCAAGCTTGGGGAGGCTTAATTCAATGTTATATTCATGCCCCAATCATGAACTCTCAAAAGAAATGATTATTCAAAACTTTATGCTCGGCTTTCTCTTAGTAATCGCTCCATGCTCGATACTTCTTGCACTGGATCTTTTATGATGAAGACTATTGAATTCAAATGGGATTTATTGGAAAGAATTAAACTCAACTCTGAAGATTGGGATATCGATGAAGGTAAGGAGTCAGGTATAACACCTAAGTTTGATTGTGTTAAAAATTTTATGGATACCGTTGCTTTTCGTGAATTTAGCACTAAATATGGACTTGACTCTGAGATAGTAGCTTCTTTCTGTGAATCCTTTGCTACTCATGTTGATCTCCCTAAGGAGAAGTGGTTTAAATATAGTCCTCCCATTGAAATAAAAGTAGTTGCACCTATTAAAGTTGAAGAAAAGACTATCACTTATAACGATTCTGTTGTTCCTACTGCTTATATCGAGAAACCACCTTTCCCGATTAGAATAAAGGATCATGCTAAAACTTCAACTGTTGTTCGTAAGAGTAATACTAGAACACCTACACCCCCTGAGCAAATTAAAGTTGAACCTAGTGTTGCTATGGTTAACGATCTCTTGCCCGATAATGTCGATGGGCATGTTATTTACTTCTGTGATGAAGCTGCTAGAATTGTTGGACCTGATACTAAAAATAAACATAGACCTGTTGAAGGCATGCCTGTTATTTCTGTTAAAATAGGAGATCATTGCTATCATGGCTTATGTGATATGGGTGCTAGTGCAAGTGCAATACCTTATTCCTTATATAAAGAAATTATGCATGATATTGCACCTGCTGAGATAGAGGAAATTGATGTTACAATTAAACTTGCCAATAGAGACACAATTTCACCAGTTGGGATTGTTAGAGATGTTGAAGTCTTATGTCGGAAAGTTAAATATCCTGCTGATTTTCTTGTTCTTGGTTCCCCACAAGATAACTTTTGTCCCATTATATTTGGTAGTTTCTTGAATATTGTTAATGCTAAGATAGACTGCAATAAGGATATTGTTTCTATTGGTTTAGGGGATATGTCTCATGAATTTAACTTTGCTAAATTTTGTAGACAACCCCATGATAAAGAATTGCCTAGTAAGGATGAAATTATTGGCCTTACTTCTATTGCCGTGCCTCCTAGTTTAGAACAATATTTGCTAGACCATGAAAATGATATGTTTATGAAAGAAAGAAGGGAAATAGATGAAGTATTCTTTAAACAGGGACCTATTTTGAAACACAACTTGCCCGTCGAAATTCTAGGGGATCCTCCACCCAAGGGTGATCCCGTGTTTGAGCTTAAACCATTGCGTGATACTATTCAATATGCTTATCTCGATGACAAAGAGATATATCATGTTATTATTAGTGCTAACCTTTTAGAGCATGAAGAAAAGAAATTACTGAAAACTCTAAAGAAGCACCGTGCTGCTATTGGATCTACTCTTGACGATCTTAAGGGCATTAGTCCCACTCCATGCCAGCACAAAAAAATTGGAGAAAGACGCAAAACCGGTTTTTGATCATCAACGACGGTTATTGATACGTCTCCGTCGTATCTACTTTTCCAAACACTTTTTCCCTTGTTTTGGACTCTAACTTGCATGATTTGAATGGAACTAACCCGGACTGACGCTGTTTTCAGCAGAATTGCCATGGTGTTATTTATGTGCAGAAACAAAAGTTCTCGGAATGACCTGAAACTTCACGGAACGTGTATTTGGAAATAATAAAAAATCCTTGCAAAAGATGAAGACCAGGGGGCCTACCACCTGTCCACGAGGGTGGGGGGCGCGCCCCCTACCTTGTGGCCCCCCTGGAGCTCCTCCGACCTCAACTCCAACTCTATATATTTGGTTTCGGGGAGAAAAAAATAAGGGAGAAGGATTCCTCGCGTTTTACGATACGGAGCCGCCGCCAAGCCCTAAAACCTCTCGGGAGCGCTGATCTGGAGTCCGTTCGGGGCTTCGGAGAGGGGAATCCGTCACCATCACCATAATCAACCATCCTCCATCACCAATTTCATGATGCTCACCGCCGTGCATGAGTAATTCCATCGTAGGCTTGCTGGACGGTGATGGGTTGGATGAGATTTATCATGTAATCGAGTTAGTTTTGTTAGGGTTTGATCCCTAGTATCCACTATGTTCTGAGATTGATGTTGCTATGACTTTGCTATGCTTAATGCTTGTCACTAGGGCCCGAGTACCATGATTTCAGATCTGAACCTATTATGTTTTCATCAATATATGAGAGTTCTTGATCCTATCTTGCAAGTCTATATCACCTAATATGTGTTATGATCCGTTAACCCCGAAGTGAAAATAATCGGGATACTTACCGGTGATGACCGTAGTTTGAGGAGTTCATGTATTCACTATGTGTTAATGCTTTGGTCCGGTACTCTATTAAAAGGAGGCCTTAATATCCCTTAGTTTCCGTTAGGACCCCGTTGCCACGGGAGGGTAGGACAAAAGATTTCATGCAAGTTCTTTTCCATAAGCACGTATGACTATATTCAGAATACATGCCTACATTACATTGATGAATTGGAGCTAGTTCTGTGTCACCCTAGGTTATGACTGTTACATGATGAACCACATCCGGCATAATTCTCCATCACTGATCCATTGCCTATGAGCTTTCCATATATTGTTCTTCGCTTATTTACTTTTCCGTTGCTATTGTTACAATCACTACAAAATACCAAAAACTTTACTTTTGCTATCATTACCTTTTACTACCGTTACCACTACTATCATATTACTTTGCTACTAAATACTTTGCTGTAGATATTAAGTTTCCAGGTGTGGTTGAATTGACGACTCAGCTGCTAATACTTGAGAATATTCTTTGTCTCCCCTTGTGTCGAATTAATAAATTTGGGTTGAATACTCTACCCTCGAAAACTGTTGCGATCCCCTATACTTGTGGGTTATCAAGACTATTTTCTGGCGCCGTTGCCGGGGAGCATAGCTCTATTCTTTGAGTCACTTGGGATTTATATCTTCTTATCATTATGAAGAACTTGAGAGATCCAAAAACCAAAATTGATCCCTCAACTACGAGGGGTGGTAAGGAACTGCCATCTAGCTCTGCACTTGATTCACCTTCTGTTTTGAGTAAGCTTGCGACACCTAAACCTGCTTCTGCTATTCATTCTGATATGGCGCATGTTATTGATGATGCCACTTCTGCTATGCATGATACTTATGATGAAACTACTTCTACATTTGATACTACTGTGCCACTTTGTGAATTTCTTGATGAACAACTTGCTAGGGTTAGAGAGAAAGAAATTATTGAAACTGATTATATTGAAGATAGTGATGATGAAGACTCTCCCCTTAATACTTATGAATTGCCTGTTGTTCCCGAGGGTTATGTTCTGGATGAAGAATCTGCTAGAGCTATTCTTTCTCATAATAATAGAAGTGATCTTAAGAAATTATTAGCTAAATGGAAGCAGCAATCTCTTAATGCTAGAATGAAACCTGACCCTGCTTTTGCTACTTCACCTATTTATGTTATTGATAAGGATTATGAATTCTCTGTTGATCCTGATATAATTACTTTGGTCGAATCTGATACTTTTCATGGCTATGAATCTGAAACTGTTGTGGCACATCTTACTAAATTAAATGATATAGCCACCCTGTTCACTAATGATGAGAGAACTCGCTACTTTATATCCTTAAAATATTTCCGTTCTCATTAAAGGGTGATGCTAAGATATGGTTTAATTATCTTGATCCTGGTTGTGTGCGTAGTCCCCGGGATATGATTTATTACTTCTCTGCTAAATATTTCCCTGCTCATAAGAAACAAGCTGCTTTAAGGGATATATATAATTTTGTGCAAATTGAAGAAGAGAGTCTCCCACAAGCTTGGGGAGGCTTCTCCAATTACTTAATGCTTTGCCTGATCATCCTCTTAAAAAAATGAAATACTTGATATCTTTTATAATGGACTAACCGATGCTTCCAGAGATTACCTGGATAGTTGTGCTGGTTCTGCTTTCAGGGAAGAACACCTGATGAAGCTGAAATTCTATTGAATAATATGTTGACAAATGAAAATAATTGGACACTTCCTGAGCCTATTCCTAAACCAACTCCGAAGAAGAGAGGTGTTCTATTTCTCAGTCCTGAAGATATGAAAGAGGCAAAGAAATCTATGAAGGAAAAAGGTATTAAAGCTGAGGATGTTAAGAATTTACCTCCTATTGAAGAAATACACGGTCTTAATTTACCGCCTGTTGAAGAAACATATGATCTTAATCCATTACCTATTGAAGAAATTCATGGTCTTGATAACCCGACACAGGTAGTAAAGGTAAATTCTCTCTACAGATATGACTAAGCTGAAATCCCATTTACTAAGTTTGCTAGCCCATGCTTAGATGAGTTTGATAAATTTATGGTTAAGCAAGAAGACTTCAATGCTTATTTTGTTAGAAAATTGAAATACAATTCAAATATGCTTGAACACTTGGGTGATTATATGGCTAATGTCAAAGGTGAACTTAAAATTATTAGTAAACATGCTTCTATGGTTACCACTCAAGTAGAACAAGTACTTAAAGCTCAAAATGATTTGCTCAATGAATTGAATAGTAAGAATAATGATTATGCCGTTAGAGTGGCTACTAGAACTGGTAGAATGACTCAGGAACCTTTGTATCCTGAAGGCCATGCTAAGAGAATTGAGCAAGATTCTCAGAGAAATAATATAGATGCACCTAGTCCTTCTAAAAGGAAGAAAAAGAAAAATGATAGGATTTGCATGCTTCTAGTGAACCTATTACTGAAACACCTGAGAATCCAAATGATATTTTTATTTCTGATGCTGAAACACAACCTGGCAATGAACCTGAAACTAGTGATAATGTTAATAAAAATGTTCATGATGATGCTCAACCTAGTAATGATAATGATGTAGAAATTGAACCTGCTGTTGATCTTGATAACCCACAATCAAAGAATCAACGTTATGATAAGAAAGACTTTGTTGCTAGGAAACACGGAAAGGGAAGAGAACCATGGGTTCAGAAACTCATGCCTTTTCCTCCCAAACCATCCAAGAAAAAGGATGATGAGGATTTTGAGCGCTTCGCTGAAATGATTAGACCTATCTTTTTGCGCATGCGATTAACTGATATGCTCAAAATGAATCCTTATGCTAAGTACATGAAAGATATCGTTACTAATAAAAGAAAGATACCGGAAGCTGAAATTTGCACCATGCTTGCTAATTATACTTTTAAGGGTGGAATAGCAAAGAAACTTGGAGATCCAGGAGTACCCACTATACCATGCTCCATTAAAAGAAACTATGTTAAAACTGCTTTATGTGATCTTGGAGCTGGTGTTAGTGTTATGCCTCTCTCTTTATATCGTAGACTTGATTTGAATAAGTTGACACCTACTGAAATATCTTTGCAAATGGCTGATAAATCAACTGCCATACCTGTCGGTATTTGTGAGGATGTGCCTGTTGTGGTTGCAAACGTTACTATTTTAACGGACTTTGTTATTCTTGATATTCTCGAGGACGATAGTATGTCTATTATTCTTGGACGACTCTTTTTGAATACTGCAGGGGCTGTTATTGATTGCACCAAAGGCAATGTCACTTTTCATGTTAATGGTAATGAGCATACGGTACACTTTCCGAGGAAACAACCTCAAGTTCATAGTATCAACTCTATTGAAACAATTCCATTGATTATATTTGGAGGTTTTGAATTTCCTCTTCCTACTGTTAAGAAGAAATATGATATTCTTATTATTGGGGATGTGCATATTCCCGTTGAGGTAACATAGTGTTATTCGAAATTTCTCCGGTTCCATGTTATTCGGAATGAGTTCGTTAACAAGACTTGATCAACCTTGTTAGTGGATTCCTTTTGATGAGCATGAGATGGATGAAACTAGAAGGCACAACCTTATGTACCCTACTTTTACTTTCTGTTATTTATTTTAAATAAAATAAAAATAGTATTTCTGTCTGTCGTCTGAATTACCCGTGCAAAATAAAAATACCCCAAAAATAAAAGTTCTCCAAATGCCCTGAAATTTAAATATGTTTTTTTCAAGAATATTTGAGAATATTTGGCACTGAGAACACAACAGGAGGAGCTGGCACCTGGCCACGAGGGTCAGGGGCGCGCCCCCTGCCTCGTGGGCCCACGGTGGCCCTCCTCCACTTATCCTTGCACCCACACACTCCTTCTTCCTCCCACAAACACAAATATCCAGCTCAAACCCGAGTCCAAGCTCATTTTGCTGCCATTTTCGATCTCCTTGCTCAAAGCACCTCTCACAAAACTGCTTGGCGAGATTGTTCCTTGGTATGTGACTCCTCCATTGGTCCAATTAGTTTTTGTTCTAGTGATTTATTCATTGCAAATTTGTGCTACCTAGGTGACCATGTTCTTGAGCTTGCATGTCAAATTTATATGGTTCCAAGTAGTTTTGATGCATGATATCGGCTCTAGGCACTTGTAGGAGTAGTTGCTATCAATTTTGTTGAGTTTGGTTCACTTTTATTTTGAAGTTACTAAAATTTTTCAGAGAATAATAAAGAGATTTTTGAGGGGCTCATCGAGCCGAAGCTTGAAGGAAAAGCAAAATGAAGAAGCAATGAAGCCCAAATATAATTTGCCTCGCACCGCGGAGGTTAGGCCGTGTGAATGGCCCTCTGATGAATTCTTGAGAGCAACCAGGATTTACGAGGATTTTTATGAATTGGCTAAGAATGCAGGCCTCACCGACTTACTCCGCGACCAACGCGAACAATATCTCTTACTCACCAATACTTTTGTGCAAAACTTCTACTATTATCCTAGGGAATCACCTCCTTTAGTAGAGTTTCATTTATATGATGTGGTTAAGAAGATGTCACTTTATGATTTTTGTCGGGTTTGTTTGATCCCTTTCGAGGGAAAAATAGAGGAACCACATCGTGACGATGTGGATGGGTTTATTGGTACCATCACTGTAGGGGCAAAGAGGAAGGTTTCCGATGCACGAATCACTAGCATACATTTTCCTATTTTACGCTACTTTGCAATATTTGCTAGTCGTTGCTTAATTGGTCGCGGAAACTGTGGAAACCTTAGTGTTCCTAATATTATTATTTTGTTCCATGGTTTATTCTGTGATAACTCTGTTAGTATGGGCGGTATTATTGCTAAACGTTTAAGTCTGAACCGTACAAAGGGCACCATCTTTGGAGGCATCTATGCTTCACGCCTAGCTGCACATTTTAACATACCGATTAGGCATTATGAGAAGGAAGAAAAATTGCTGCCTCGTGTTTATTTAGATTATAAGAGTATGGTAGCACATGATTTCATTACAAAGAATAGGGAAGGGGAGCTTAAATACAAATTGTTCTTTGATAAAAATCATCCAGAGACTATTACCTTGCCTGCTCCTTCCTTGTTTGATTTATATGCAGGCCAGTACCTCGTCTCGCTGGAGGACATTCACGCCTACCAGAACCCTGCATCAGCCATAGAGCCAGAGTCAGAACCACAAGTTGATCCTCCACAACAGTCTAATTACCAGTGGGATCCGGAGATGATTGCCAACCAGTGGCAATCAGAGTCTTCTTCTTCTTCGCAGTACGACCCCAACTATTACTATGGATATCCGCCAGGCCAGCCGTGGCCATAGACCAACTTAGGCCAAAAGCCTAAGCTTGGGGGAGTACGTATTTCTCACCGACATTACATTCATGTTCACACACTCATTGCTAGATGTTGGTGCTCATACTTTTTCATTGTATCATCCATGCTAGTTTATTTCCTTTTTATGCTTTCTTCTTGTGTGTTTAATAAACCTTAAGAAAACCCAAAAAAATTAGTTGTAGCTTTTAGCTAGTTTTAATTTCCGTGCTTGTAGTAGTAATTAAAGAGAAAACCCAAAAAGATTTCATGTTCTTCTTTTTCTTGTTGGGAGCTTTCCCGTGTAAATAGTTTTATTTCTTTTCTTTTCTTTGGGGGTCGGTAGGAGAAGACCATGATTAAATTGTTGAAGTGGCTCTTATATGCATTATTGTTGATCTGACAAAAGAGCCCATATTGCCTTGTCTTCTCCTGTTTATTGAATGCTTGCAGATTCCAGCTTAGTCCAATGCACGCGCACTATTATTATTGTTCATGTCATTCGGTCGTGCAAGTGAAAGGCAATTATGACGATATATGATGGACTGACTGAGATGAGAAAAGCTAGTATGAACTCGACCTCTTTTGTTTTTGTAAATATGATTAGTTCATCCTTCCTGATTCAGCCTATTATGAATAAACATGTTTGTAATGACAACTAGAGATCATAGTTTCTTGTGCCATGCTTGATTAGCTAGGAGCTTATAATGGTTTACCTTGCGTGCCAACATGCTATTAAAATGGTTGTGATGTGGTATGATAGGGTGGTATCCTCCTCTGAATGATTTAAGTGACTTGACTTGGCACATGTTCACGCATGTAGTTAAAAGAAAATCAACATAGCCTTCACGATATTTATGTTCATGGTGGATTATATCCTACTCATGCTTGCATTCAGTGTTGATTAATTTTAATGCATGTTCATGACTGTTGTCGCTCTCTAGCTAGTCGCTTCCCAGTCTTTTGCTAGCCTTTACCTGTAGTAAGCGGGAATACTGCTTGTGCGTCCAACTCCATAAACCCCAAAGTTATTCCATATGAGTCCACCATACCTACCTATATACGGTATCTATCTGCTATTCCAAGTAAATTTGTATGTGCCAAACTCTAAACCTTCAAATAAATATCATGTTTTGTATGCTCGAATAGCTCATGTATCAACTAGGGCTGTCCGTATCTTCCATGTTAGGCGTGTTATTCTCAAGAGGAGTGGACTCCGCTCCTCACTCATGAGAGAGTGGCTGGTCCCCGGGATGCCCAGTCCCATGCTTTATGCAAACTAAATCAAAATAATTGCAAACAAAACTCTCCCTGGGACTCTTGTTATTTGGAGGCACTCGTTGTTTCAAGCAAGCCATGGATTGATGCTTGTTGGTGGAGGGGGAGTATAAACTTTACCATTCTATTTGGGAACCGCCTATAATGTGTGTAGCATGAAAGATATCGCCATCTCTTGGTTGTTATGTTGACAATGAAGTATACCGCTCAAAATATTATTCACCTCTATTTCAAAACCAAGCTCTGGCACCTCTACAAATCCCTGCTTCCCTCTGCGAAGGGCCTATCTATTTACTTTCATGTTGAGTCATCATCCTCTTATTAAAAAGCACCAGTTGGAGAGCACCACTGTCATTTGCATTCATTACTGTTAGTTTATATTGAGTATGACTTGACTGGATGTCTTTTACCATGAATTACAATGTCTAGTCAGTCCTTGATCTTTAAAGGTGCTCTGCATTTATGTTTTGCGGTCTCAGAAAGGCCTAGCGAGATACCATCTTGTTCTATCATATTATGATTGTTTTGAGAAAGTGTTGTCATCCGAGATTTATTATTATTGCTCGCTAGTTGATTATGCCATTGATATGAGTAAACATGTGACCTATGCATTATTGTGAATATGGTTAGTTCATAATCTTTGCTGAAAACTTGAATGCTGGCTTTACATATTTACAACAACAAGAGCAAATATAGTTTGTAAAAGTTTTTCTTTATCACTTTCAGTTTGTCAACTGAATTGCTTGAGGAAAAGCAAAGGTTTAAGCTTGGGGGAGTTGATACGTCTCCATCGTATCTACTTTTCCAAACACTTTTTCCCTTGTTTTGGACGCTAACTTGCATGATTTGAATGGAACTAACCCGGGCTGACGCTATTTTCAGCAGAATTGCCTTGGTGTTATTTATGTGCAGATACAAAAGTTCTCGGAATGACCAGAAACTTCACGGAACGTCTATTTGGAAATAATAAAAAATCCTTGCAAAAGATGAAGACCAGGGGGCCCACCACCTGTCCACGAGAGTGGGGGGCGCGCCCCCTACCTCGTGGGCCCCCTGGAGCTCCTCCGACCTCAACTCCAACTCTATATATTTGGTTTTGGGGAGAAAAAAATAAGGGAGAAGGATTCATTGCGTTTTACGATACGGAGCCACCGCCAAGCACTAAAACCTCTCGGGGGGGGGGGGGGCTGATCTGGAGTCCGTTCAGGGCTCCGGAGAGGGGAATCCGTCGCCATCGCCATCATAAACCATCCTCCATCACCAATTTCATGATGCTCACCGCCGTGCGTGAGTAATTCCATCGCAGGCTTGCTGGACGGTGATGGGTTGGATGAGATTTATCATGTAATCGAGTTAGTTTTGTTAGGGTTTGATCCCTAGTATCCACTATGTTCTGAGATTGATGTTGCTATGACTTTGCTATGCTTAATGCTTGTCACTAGGGCCCGAGTGCCATGATTTCAGATCTGAACCTATTATGTTTTCATCAATATATGAGAGTTCTTGATCCTATATTGCAAGTCTATAGTCACCTATTATGTGTTATGATCCGTTAACCCCGAAGTGACAATAATCAGGATACTTACCGGTGATGATCGTAGTTTGAGGAGTTCATGTATTCACTATGTGTTAATGCTTTGGTCTGGTACTCTATTAAAAGGAGGCCTTAATATCCCTTAGTTTCCGCTAGGACCCCGCTGCCACGGGAGGGTAGGACAAAAGATGTCATGCAAGTTCTTTTTCATAAGCACGTAGACTATATTTGGAATACATGCCTACATTACATTGATGAATTGGAGCTAGTTCTGTGTCACCCTAGGTTATGACTGTTACATGATGAACCGCATCCGGCATAATTCTCCATCACTGATCCATTGCCTACGAGTTTTCCATATATTGTTCTTCGCTTAGTTACTTTTCCGTTGCTATTGTTACAATCACTACAAAACACCAAAAGCATTACTTTTGCTATCATTACCTTTTGCTACCATTACCACTACTATCATATTACTTTGCTACTAAATACTTTAATGCATATATTAAGTTTCCAAGTGTGGTTGAATTGACAACTCAGCTGCTAAAACTTGAGAATATTCTTTGGCTCCCCTTGTGTCAAATCACTAAATTTGGGTTGAATACTCTACCCTCGAAAACTGTTGCGATCCCCTATACTTGTGGGTTATCAGTTATATCCTAAGATGAAAGAAGTGGTAAGAAAAGAAATACTAAAGCTTCTGGAGGCACGTATAATTTATCCCATTGCTGATAGTCAGTGGGTAAGTCCTGTCCATTGTGTCCCTAAGAAGGGAGGAATTACCGTTGTTCCTAATGATAAAGATGAATTGATCCCACAAAGAATTGTTACAGGTTATAGAATGGTAATTGATTTCCGCAAATTAAATAAAGCTACTAAAAAGTATCATTACCCTTTACCTTTTATTGATCAAATGCTAGAAAGATTATCCAAACATACACATTTTTGCTTTCTAGATGGTTATTCTGGCTTCTCTCAAATACCTGTGTCAAAAGAGGATCAAGAAAAGACAACTTTTACTTGCCCTTTTGGTACCTTTGCTTATAGACATATGCCTTTTGGTTTATGCAATGCACATGCTACCTTTCAAAGATGTATCACTGCTATATTCTCTGACTTTTGTGAAAAGATTGTTGAGGTTTTCATGGATGACTTCTCCGTTTATGGAGCTTCTTTTGATGATTGCTTAAGCAACCTTGATCGAGTTTTGCAGAGATGTGAAGAAACTAATCTTGTCTTGAATTGGGAGAAGTTCCACTTTATGGTTAATGAAGGTATTGTCTTGGGGCATAAAATTTCTGAAAGAGGTGTTGAGGTTGATAAAGCTAAGGTTGATGCTATTGAAAAGATGCCGTGTCCTAAGGGCATTAAAGGTATAAGAAGTTTCCTTGGTCATGCCGGATTTTATAGGAGGTTCATTAAGGACTTCTCTAAAATTTCTAGGCCTCTGACCAATCTCTTACAAAAAGATGTTCCTTTTGTCTTTGATGATGATTGTGTAGAAGCATTTGAAATACTTAAGAAAGCTTTGATTTCTGCACCTATTGTTCAACCTCCTGATTGGAATTTACCATTTGAAATTATGTGTGATGCTAGTGATTATGCTGTAGGGGCTGTTCTAGGACAAAGGGTTGATAAGAAATTAAATGTTATCCAATATGCTAGTAAAACACTAGACAATGCTCAAAGAAACTATGCTACTACTAAAAAAGAATTTTTAGCAGCTGTATTTTCTTGTGATAAGTTCAGACCTTATATTGTTGATTCTAAGGTAACTATTCACGCTGATCATGCTGCTATTAAATATCTTATGGAAAAGAAAGATGCTAAACCTAGACTTATTAGATGGGTTCTCTTGTTACAAGAGTTTGATTTGCATATTATTGATAGAAAGGGAGTTGAGAACCCCGTTGCAGACAACTTGTCTAGGTTAGAGAATGTTCTTGATGACCCACTACCTATTGATGATAGCTTTCTTGATGAACAATTAGCTGTCATAAATGCTTCTCGTACTGCTCCATGGTATGCTAATTATGCTAATTATATTGTTGCTAAATTTATACCAACTAGTTTCACCTACCAGGAAAAGAAAAAGTTCTTCTATGACTTAAGACATTACTTTTGGGATGACCCACACCTTTATAAAGAAGGAGTAGATGGTGTTATTAGACGTTGTGTACCTGAGCATGAACAGGAACAGATCCTACGCAAGTGTCACTCTGAGGCTTATGGAGGACACCATGCTGGAGATAGTACTACACATAAGGTATTGCAATCCGGTTCTTATTGGCCTACTCTCTTCAAGGATGCCCGTAAGTTTGTCATGTCTTGTGATGAATGTCAAAGAATTGGTAATATTAGTAGACGTCAAGAAATGCCTATGAATTATTCACTTGTTATTTAACCATTTGATGTTTGGGGCTTTGATTATATGGGACCGTTTCCTTCCTCTAATGGGTATACACATATTTTAGTTGCTGTTGATTATGTTACTAAGTGGGTAGAAGCTATTCTAACTAGTAGTGCTGATCATAAAACCTCCATTAAGATGCTTAAAGAAGTTATTTTTCCAAGGTTTGGAGTCCATAGATATTTAATGACTCATGATGGTTCACATTTTATTCATGGTGCCTTTCGTAAAGTGCTTGCTAAGTATGATGTTAATCATAGAATTGCATCTCCATATCATCCACAATCTTGTGGTCAAGTAGAGTTAAGTAATAGAGAGCTTAAATTAATTTTGCAAAAGACTGTTAATAGATCTAGAAATAATTGGTCCAAGAAACTTGATGATGCATTATGGGCTTATAGAACTGCATATAAAAATCCTATGGGTATGTCTCCGTATAAAATGGTTTATGGAAAAGCATGTCACTTACCTCTCGAACTAGAACATAAGGCATATTGGGCCATTGAAGACCTCAATTATGATTTCAAACTTGCTGGTGAGAAGAGGTTATTTGACATTAGCTCGCTTGATGAATTGAGAACCCAAGGTTATGAGAATGCCAAACTGTTTAAAGAAAAAGTTAAAAGATGGCATGACAAAAGAATACAAAAGCGAGAGTTTAATGTAGGTGATTATGTATTGTTATACAACTCTCATTTAACATTTTTTGCAGCCAAACTCTTCTCTAAATGGGAAGGTCCTTACGTCATCGAGGAGGTCTATCGTTCCGGTGCCATAAAAATCAACAACTTCGAAGGCACAAATCCGAGGGTGGTGAACGGCCAAAGAATCAAACATTATATCTCAGGTAATCCCATTAATGTTGAAACCAATGTCATTGAAACCATAACCCCGGAGGAATACATCAGGGACACTTTCCAGGACGTTTCAGACTCCAAAAAGGAAAATGTATGTGGTACGGTAAGTAAACCAACTCCAAAACAGTTCTAATAGCAATTTTTCTCCGTTTTGGAATATTTAAAAAAAGGAAAATAAGAAGCAGTCTGGGAAGGACACAAGGCTTCCACGAGGGTGGAGGGCGCACCCTACCCCCTGGGCGCGCCCCCTGCCTCATGGGCACCTTGTGTGCTCTCCGGACTCTGATTTCTTGCACGATACTTCTTTTGGTCTGTAAAAATCCATTATATAATCTCCCAAAGGTTTTGACCACCGTATCACGCAAATATCTCATGCTTTTGTTTCGAGTTGTTTTCTGCCAGGGTTGTCAAGGCCAGGCATCATGTCGTCTCCCTCCTCCTCCAACAATGAGGGCAACGATGCTTGGCTAATGAAGATAGAGCTGAAGAGAGAAGAGCCCAGAGAGATCAACAAGGATGATGGGATCAAGAAGGCCATAGGGGATCAAGTTCCGGAAGTAGTAGAAGAAGACATCCTTGAACCTCATCACAATCTCTTTACCCCAATGGAGATTGAATATTTCAAGATGATTGAGTTAGCTCGCATTCAAAACAAGTATCTCACAAGTGAAAATATTTTGTTGAAGGAGCATATCATTGCACTCAAGGGCATTATCCGCAAAGATTATCCTACGCTCGATGTGCGATTATCCATCATCACCAACACCTTCTTCACCAACAAAGAAGAACTGAGTATCGAATATGGGCACTCCTCTTGGCACCTGCCAAGCTTGGGGGAGTGCCCCGATATCGTATCACCATCACACTTTTATCTTTACCGTTTTTCTTAGTTCGATCCTTTTGGTAATATCTTGATCTAGTAGAATAAAGTTTTAGTATGATCTAGTTTTGAGTTTTGCTTTATGATCCTTCTATGTAATCGAGTTCGTGAGCTATATATAAGAAAGATTAGTGTTGAGTCAAGGGCTTGATTATCTTGCTATGATCTTGAGGGAATAAAATAAAAGAGAAAGAATACAAAGAAATAAAGAGATCATATGGTCTTATGGAAAGTAATGACTTCACATATAAAGAGTATGATGAATAAAAGTTGTTGAGAGTTGACAAACATAGTTTTGGTCATCGTTGCAATTAATAGGAAGTAATAAAGAAAGAGAGGTTTCACATATAAATATACTATCTTGGACATGTTTTTATGATTGTGAGCACTCATTAAAATATGACATGCTAAAGAGTTGATGTTGAACAAGGAAGACAACGTAATGGGTTATGTTTTCTTACATCTGAAATAAATTATATTGTCATGGATCATCCAACATGTTGAGCTCGCCTTTCCCTCTAATGCTAGCCAAATTCTTTGCACCAAGTAGAGATACTACTTGTGCTTCCAAATATCCTTAAACTTAGTTTTGCCATGAGAGTCCACCATATCTACCTATGGATTGAGTAAGATCCTTCGAGTAAGTTGTCATCATTACAAGCAATAAAAAATTGCTCTCTAAATATGTATGATTTATTAGTGTGGAGAAAATAAGCTTTATATGATCTTGTGATGTGGAAGAAATAGAAGTGACGGACTGCATAATAAAGGTCCATATCACAAGTGGCAATATAAAATGACGTTCTTTCGCATTAAGATTTTGTGCATCCAACCATAAAAGCACATGACAACCTCTGCTTCCCTCTGCGAAGGGCCTATCTTTTATTCTTGTCTATTACTTCATATAAGAGTCATGGTGATTTTCACCTTTCCTTTTTACATTTTATCCTTTGGAAAACACAATGTGTTGGAAAGATCCAGATATATATAGCTAATTGGATGTGAGTTTTCATGAACTATTATTGTTGACATTACCCTTAAGGTAAAAGGTTGGGAGGCAAAAACTATAAGCCCCTATCTTTCTCTGTGTCCGACTAAAACTTCATAACCATAAATATTGCGTGAGTGTTAGCAATTGTGAAAGACTAAATGATGGTTGAGTATGTGAACTTGTTGAAAAGCTCTTATTGACTCTTTCCGATGTTATGATAAATTGCAGTTGCTTCAATGACTGAGATTATAGTTTGTTAGTTTTCAATGGAGTTTATGATTCATACTTGAAACTGTGAATGAATTGTTACTTTAGCATAAGAGATTAGATGACAATATATATATATATATATATATATATATATATATATGTTGCTGTTATAATAATGATCATTGAGGGAGTCCTGGATTAGGGGGTATCCGGACAGCCGGACTATATCCTTTGGCCGGACTGTTGGACTATGAAGATACAAGATTGAAGACTTCGTCCCGTGTCCGGATGGGACTCTCCTTGGCGTGGAAGGCAAGCTTGGCAATACAGATATGTAGATCTCCTTCCTTGTAACCGACTCTGTGTAACCCTAGCCCCCTCCGGTGTCTATATAAACCGAAGGGTTTAGTCCGTAGGACCAAGAACAACAATCATACCTTAGGCTAGCTTCTAGGGTTTAGCCTCTCTGATCTCGTGGTAGATCAACTCTTGTATTACTCATATTATCAAGAACAATCAAGCAGGACGTAGGGTATTACCTCCATCAAGAGGGCTCGAACCTGGGTAAACATCGTGTCCCCTGCCTCCTATTACCATCCACCTTAGACACATAGTTCGGGACCCCCTACCCGAGATCCGCCAGTTTTGACACCGACATTGGTGCTTTCATTGAGCGTTCCTCTGTGTCATCATCGTTAGGCTGGATGGCCCCTTCAATCATCGATAGCGATGTAGTCCAGGGTAAGACTTTCCTCCCCGAACAAATCTTTGTATTCGGCGGCTCCGCAATGCGGGCCAACTCGCTTGGCCATCTGGAGCTGATCGAGAGTTACGCCCCTGGCCACCAGGTCAGGTTTGGAAGCATAAACCACACGACGACTTGATCTTCGGCAGATTCGAGCCCTTGCCGAGTGCGCCACATGGTCACGATGAGCATGATTTAGCTCTACCATCGGACAGTGTTTGGGAGATCGCACCGGCGACCGTTCCCACCCTCAATTCGGAGCCCATTGCACCATCCAAGGATGGGTGGATAGACCCCGTCACGAAGGCCGCATCTCCAGCGGTGATCGAGCCAAATACCGACCTTACCCTTCACGAGAGCCGTGACGCCGAACTGCCGGACTCTTCCCCGGCCACAGAATCCCAACCGCCTACGCCCGTGCCTATCGAATCCGACTGGGCGCCGATCATGGAGTTCACCTCCACGGATATCTTTCAGCACTCGCCCTTCGGCGACATACTGAATTCATTAAAGTTTCTCTCCTTGTCAGGAGAGTCTTGGCCGAACTATGTCCGGCAGGATTGGGATGCGGATGACGAAGAAATTCGCCGCCCACCCACCACCCACTTAGTAGCCACTGTCGAAGATTTGACCGACATGCCCGACTTCGACTCCGAAGACATCGATGATATGGATGACGATGCAGGAGACGAACAGGAGCCACTGCCCACAGGGCACTGGACGCCCACTTCATCATATGATGTATACATGGTGGACACACCCAAAGAAAACGACGACGAGGAACAGAAGGATGCAGTGAAGGATCGATCCCTCGAGAAGCAGTCAAAGCGGCGGCATAAGCGCCGCTCCAAATCCCGCCTCGGCAGAAACAACAATCATATAGACCCAGTGATAGAGCAGGGTGAGCCAGCAGACGACGAACAAGGCATTGAACCACCGTCCGACCACGGCAACACGGAGAATCAAATCGAACAACCCGTCTCCGGCGAAGATAGCAGTCCGGATGACATCACACCGGACAGGCACCCAGAGCAACAGAATCCCCATCAAAGGCTTGTGGCCACTTCGAGGAGTTTGAAAAAGCAGAAGCAAAGGCTCAGGGCTGCACAAGACATACTCAGAATTAGATGGAGTAAAGTACTCAACACCACAGCAAAGTACGGCGGCAGTAGCCACACAAAGAGCTACCCGAAGCGAAAGCTGCTACCTAAACTCGATGATGTGGCCTTAGAGCCCCCGCAATCAAAAAACAAAACAGCCATCCGGTCGAATAGACGACCTCGTGGCCAACATAGAGCGGCAAACGACGCCGCACACAAGCCAGTAAGCGATCCACGTGAGGACGCGCATCAAAAGGATGGCGAAACCAGATCCATCTACGGGCCAAGAAAGCGCGCTCCAGCAAGCAATGCAACACAACAAAAATCCGAACACCATGGTACACCCAAATACAGGGGTGCCCCACACCCCTTATGTTTCATCGATGAGGTGCTGGACCATGGATTTCTAGAGGGATTCAAACCTGTAAACATAGAGGCGTACGATGGAACGACAGACCCTGGGGTCTGGATTGAGGACTACATCCTCCATATCCACATGGCTCGAGGAGACGATCTCCATGCCATCAAGTACTTACCCCTCAAGCTCAAAGGACCAGCTCGGCACTGGCTTAAAAGCCTCCCCAAAAACTCCATTGGATGCTGGGAAGAGCTCGAGGATGCTTTTCGGGCAAATTTTTAAGGGACCTATGTCCAACCATCGGATGCAGACAATTTAAGTCATATAACTCAACAGCCCGGAGAGTTAGCCCGAAAGCTTTGGAACAGGTTTCTCACTAAAAAGAACCAAATAGTCGACTGTCCGGACGCCGAAGCCTTAGCAGCTTTTAAGCACAGCATTCGAGACGAATGGCTTGCCAGACACCTCGGCCAAGAAAAGCTGAGAACAATGGCAGCATTAACAAGCCTCATGACCCGCTTTTGCGTGGGCGAGGACAGCTGGCTAGCCCGATGTAGCACCAGCGACCCAATTACATCCAAAGTCTGGGACGAAAACGGGAAGCCACGACGCAGCAAAAACAATCGCCGGAATAAAGAAGACAGCCCGAAGAGCACGACGGTAAACGCCGGATTCATAAGCTCTCGGCCAGGTCAGCAAAAGTTGCCCTCCAAAGGCAACAGAGACGAACTATCCAGCCTAAACAAGATTTTGGACAAAATATGTCAGATCCACAACACCCCCAATAAACCTGCAAATCATACCCATAGAGAATGTTGGGTCTTCAGGTAGTCCGGCAAGCTCAATGCCGAACACAAGGGGCAGGATACACCAAGCGAAGACGAGGACGAGCCTCGCAAGGAAAGCACTGGGGAACAGAAAAAATTCCCACTAGAAGTCAAAACAATAAACGTGTTACACATGATGAAGGGGAGAAACAAAGCGGCACTCCTAGAGACACATGCCCCAGGGCCTATCACCGTGGAATTCTGCCACTGGTCGTCCCAACCAATCACCTTTGACCATCGGGATTACTCGGCAAGTATCCGGCATGCAGGATGGGCTGCCTTGGTGTTAGACCCGATAATTGACGGATACCACTTCACACGAGTCCTGATGGATGGCGGCAGTAGTTTAAACCTGATATATCAGGACACAGTCCGCAAAATGGGGATAGACCCAACAAAAATCAGCCATAGCAATACTACCTTTAAAGGAGTAACGCCAGGCCCAGAAGCCCATTGCACGGGCTCCCTGCTACTAGAGGTTATATTTGGCTTTCCTGATAACTTCCGCAGCGAAAAGTTAACCTTCCACATTGCTCCGTTCCAAAGTGGCTATCAAGCACTACTCGGACGCGAAGCTTTCGCTCGCTTTAACGCAATACCGCATTTCGCTTCCCTCATGCTTAAGATGCCCAGTCCACGTGGCATCATTACAGTAAATGGAAATATTGAGCGCTCCTTGCGCGCGGAAGACCGTGCGGCTGCCTTGGCAGCCACACACTAAACGGCCTCATTAACTAGAGCATCTGACAGGTCCTTAAGACCACGAACGCGGTTAGACGAGTCCGGTGTAGCTATATATAATTGATACAAGTTTGATGGCTATACCCCTATAACAATACAAGGGGCTCAACGCGTGTAAACAAGTGACAATTAGTCTCAACTTTACTCATCTTGAACTATACATGGTTTATTTAGTATAACCTACCTTTTGCACGACAACTTTTCAGCTAAGTTCCTCTCTTTTACGGATGGCCATCGTGCTACACCCGTCCAGGATACGGAACAATGGAGACACAGGCGCCGACGTGCATCAGGGACCCGTTCCAAGGATTCTTTTTAGATTAAGACCCTGCGTAAACCTTTTTTGCTGTCTCTTGTTGATACACATCCCCTAGATTCTCAGTACAATTGAGAAGGATGCTGACGTATTGGCATGTGGCCACGTCAGAATATTGCACATACCTGGACACCAGGGGCTTATTACAAAGGGCACTGTTTAGCCCTATTTACATCATAAAGACCGAATACCTTAGGGAGTGTTCAGCGTCGCGAGTTTGGCCTTATATGCATCAGCTCCGAATCATGTCTTTGGTCAAATGTTGGGTTTGCCTGGCTCCTGTGTTTTGCTGCCTTATGTTCCGCTCTATCTGCTAAGGCGGCACCAGGAGAACTACTGTGATTATGCCCTGGTTCATCCGGACGAGCACCTCAGTAGAGAAAGCCTAAAACTGACTGTCATGATATAGCGTGAGACTGGTCAACCACTCGTTGACCTAGCAGAATCTTCAGGATTCCTCCGCCTTAACGAAGGGCCGTTTCCCGGCCAGGCATGTACGCGCCCCAAATTCGGATGAGCACGGAGCCACCAGGGGCTATATAGTAGCCCCACTGTCAAACTCCTCTGGCTAAGTGAAAGTGTTAAAGCAATATAGTCCGATTGCCTAGTTCGTTGCGCTATCACCTCAATGGACCAAGATGTTGGATCAAGTGTGAACATGTGTCTTCTGCGAGCACCCCCGCATTATATGCGTGGGGGCTGAAGTCGACGACTGCCATCTTTCAGGTTATATACATATATACATAAACGGCCGCACAGGAGGTATTATAATTCTTTCAGGCACAAGTATAAAATAGCCTTTACAATTCAGTAAAACATTGTTTTTCAATGGGAATACATGTCATTAGAACATAATATTCTTTGAGCACTGCGCTTCTATTGAACAAGCACCCTCAAGAACTTCTCGAAAGTAGTGCTCGGCTGGTACTCGGCTCTCGTTCGAATCTTGGGCTGCAATGGCGGTGGCCTCCGTCTCCACCCAATATGTCTTCACACGGGCAAGGGCCATCCGTGCACCCTCCACGCACGCCAACCTCTTCATCGCGTTGATGTGCGGCACTGCACCAAGGAACTGCTGCACCAAACTAAAATAACTGTTTGGCTTTGGCCTTTCCGGCCACAGATGATCCACAACAGACCTCATGGCGAGTCCGGACAACCTATTCAGCTCGGCCCATTCGGCCAACCGATCAGTCAATGGAAGCGGACGCTCTGGAACGTCAAATTGTGACCAGAACAGCTTTTCCACTTCGCGATCTTTTTGATCTCGGAAGTATTCGACCGCATCAGCAGCACTCGCTGCTAAGTCCAGATATGCGTCCGCAGAACTCCATAGCCGGTCCAAAGGGGCATACCTAGGATCTCCGAACTTCATCCGTAGCATAAAGGGCTTCCCAGCCACGATATCCCCAGCTTGACGCAGCTCCTCCTTCATCGCTCTCATTGCAGAGCGGGTGTCTTTGGTCACCATCGTGGCCTTCTCCAAGTCTGTCCTCTTCGCTCGATCTTCCTTTTAAAGAAGCTCGTAACGGTCAGCAGCATTCTTCAATTCCACAGCCATCCTAGCTATCTCCTCCTTGCTTTGGCCGTGTGCAGCCTGTTTGGCTTTCAGCTCCTTAATTGCCTTTAGGACAGCCGCATTGCTTTTCTTGGCTTGTTCTTTGGCTCGGGCAAGTTCCGCCCGAAGGTTCTCCATGGCCGCAGCTCCATCTGCATTCACACACATGTTATAGATACTGGCATCATGCTCCTCTTCCATGTGTCGCCGGTGGAATCACATACCCTATGCCTCGTCAAGCCCCTTGTTGACAAGTACGATGTCGGCATCTGCCACGTCAAGCTGCCGCTTTAGCTCGGCAAACTCATCAGTCCGGCTGGACACCGGACCCTCCGCCACCTGCATATTATGGCGGCATGATTATTCCTGGACTATGATCCTCTGTGCTCCGTCATGTTCGACAGCACCCAGAGTCTCAGGGGCTACTATCTACACAGGGCACATCTAAAAATGTGCGGTACTGTAAAAAATGTACATCATTTCGCGTACCTCAAAACCCGTCAGTAGACTCATAAAGGCTTCATGCAACCCGCTTTCGGCGGACGAAATCCTTTCAATCACCGTACCCATCAACGTGCGGTGCTCTTCTGAGATAGCCGCTCGCTCTAGCAGATCGCTCAGTACGTCCGACCGCACACCAGACAGTGCCGGACTCTTTCAATTGCTCTCTTCAACAGCCAGATACTGAGGACTTCGGGTGGCCATAGGATTGTCTTCTGGCCTTGCCGGATCAGGAGAAACCCTCCGCGACGACACCTCGGGGTCGCCTGCCTCATGAGGTGGTATGGCAGGGGGAGAAATTTCGCTCTCCATCATCTCTAGAAGAAGATCCCCTGAAGACGAGCTCTACTGAGAAGGGCTAAGATCCGAACTGCAAGATAAATGCTTCGGTTATTTTCCTCAGAAGTAAAGCAAGGTATTTTCATTATTAAGTACCCTTTTACTTATAGCTCGGTGGAGGGCTGATCCCCTTGAGGGCATAGTGCGGCCGTGGTAGTCCCCGGGGCAGGACCCTTTGGCGAAGATTTCTTCCCCCGTTTGGAGACCATTTTCTCCGGGTCCTCGGAGGCGGTCCTCTTCCTTCCCTAGGGAGAGGAAGTTTCCGTCCCTCCTCCTCGGCTAACCTCCTTCGCGGAGGCGCTAGCCTCCTTGTTCCCCCCTTTATCTTCTCCTAAGGGCGCTTGATAAGGCGCGATCTCCAGCATCCTGGTTAGCACGGGATTTGGTGAGGTCTCAGGGAGGGGGGCTGGACACCTGATCAACTTTGCCTTCGCTATCCAATCCTAGTCAAAGAGCAGCTTTTTTAGGGCGACGTTGCGATAAATAAATGAACAATGTGTTTGGATGCGGGGCTACTTACTTGGGTACCCGGGTGATTGCAGCTCAGACCTGCATCCTCAGTGATGTCCAGACACATTATTTGTGGTCCGAAGAACAATTTGTACATCTCCTCGGGTGTCATGCCGAGGAAGTGTTGGATAGCTTGCGGTCCCTCCGGGTTGAACTCCCACATGTGGAGGGGACGGCGTTTGCAAGGCTAGACTCGACGAACTAGCATAACTTGCACTACCATAACCAGACTGAAATCTCTCTGAAAGAGATCTCGGATATGGCTTTGCAGTATTGGCACGTCCTTGGCTGGAACCCAGCTCAGCCCCTGCTGATCCATGACATTAGTTGTGGTGGGGGGCCTGAGCGAAAGGTGGGGGCAGCTACCCACTTGGCACTTCGGGGGACTGTGATGTAGAACCACTCCCGCTGCCACAATCCGGACACCTCTGGGAAGCTACCCTTAGGCCATGGAGCGTCAGCGATTTTGCTTATTGAAGCGCTTCCGCACGCTGCGTGCTGCCCCTCGATCATCTTCAGCTTCACATCGAAGGTCTTGAGCCACAGGCCGAAGTGAGGGGTGATGTGGAGGAAGGCCTCACATACAACAATAAATGCCGAAATGTGAAGAAGGGAATCCGGGGCCAAATCATGAAAATCTAGCCCATAATAGAACATAAGACCCCTAACAAAGGGATCCAGAGCGAGGCCTAGTCCTCGGAGGAAGTGGGAGACGAACACGACGCTCTTGTTGGGTTCGGGAGTAGGGACGACTTGCCCTCGGGCAGGCAGCCGATGCGAAATTTTGGCGGTTAGATATCTGGCCTCTCTCAACTTCTTGATGTCCTCCTCCGTGACAGAGGAAGGCATCCACCGACCTCGAAGGTTGGATCCGGACATAGTTGAAGGTCTGAAGTGCCTAAACCTGAGCTTTGGGTGTTGGAACTCAAGGCGAGAGGTGGATTCGACTAAGATCGAGAGGAAAAAGCCTTGTCCCCTTTATAAAGAGGGTGAATATCAAGCATCCTCCTCGTGGCCGTTTGGGACTTGCCTAAGATCTAGGAGTCCTACCCATAGGCACGGTTGGGTTACCCATGTCCGTATTGATGAGAATCCTGTGATAAAGGGGACATGATCTCTGCTTCGACAAGACGTGCCAAGGAAACCGCCTCGCGAAACACGCTGAGATGGGTTATGAAAAACGATTTGAATAAAGACCTGGCTGTGGTGTGGTGTCACACTACGGGGTACGTCAGCAGATTAGATTTGTGGAAATATTATTCTCTCTATGGTGGTATGTGGAACTCGTTTTGCAGAGCCGGACACGATCCTCGTGTTCAAAATCTTCTATGAAATATTGAGAGGAGGAACCCGCCTTGCAATGCCGAAGACAATCTACACGCCAGACTCAACGTCATTGAAGCCTGGTTCAGGGGCTACTGAGGGAGTCCTAGATTAGGGGGTATCCGGACAGCCGGACTATATCCTTTGGCCGGACTGTTGGACTATGAAGATACAAGATTGAAGACTTCGTCCCGTGTCCAGATGGGACTCTCCTTGGTGTGGAAGGCAAGCTTGGCAATACGAATATGTAGATCTCCTTCCTTGTAACCGACTATGTGTAACCTTAGCCCCCTCCGGTGTCTATATAAACCGGAGGGTTTAGTCAGTAGGACCAAGAACAACAATCATACCATAGGCTAGCTTCTAGGGTTTAGCCTCTCTGATCTCGTGGTAGATCAACTCTTGTATTACTCATATTATCAAGAACAATCAAGCAGGACGTAGGGTATTAACTCCATCAAGAGGACCCGAACGTGGGTAAACATCGTGTCCCCTGCCTCCTGTTACCATCCGCCTTAGACGCATAGTTCGGGACCCCTACCCGAGATCCGTTGGTTTTGACACCGACAATCATGATGCCCTCATGTCCGTATTTTATTTTATCGACACCTCTATCTCTAAACATGTGGACATATTTTTCGATATCGGCTTTCGCTTGAGGACTAGCGAGGTCTAAGCTTGGGGGAGTTGATACGTCCATTTTGCACCATGATTTTATATCGATATTTATTGCATTATGGGATGTCATTGCACATTATGTCACTATACTTATGCCTATTCTCTCTTATTTTACAAGGTTTAGATGAAGAGGGAGAATGCCGACAACTAGAATTCTGGGCTGGAAAAGGAGCAAATATTAGAGACCTATTCTGCACAACTCCAAAAGTCCCGAACTTCACGGGAGCACATTTTAGAATATATAAAAAATATTGGGTAAAGGAAGTACCAGAGGGGGCCACCCACCGTCCACGAGGGTGGGGGCACACCCTACCGCCTAGGCGCGCCTCCCTGCCTCGTGGGCACTCTGGTAGCCCTCTGTTGCCCATCTTCTGCTATATGGAGTCTTTCGTGGAGGAAAAAATCATAAGCTATCTCACGGGACGAAACTCCGCCGCCACGAGGCGGAACTTTGGCAGAATCAATCTAGGGCTCCAGCGGAGCTGTTCTGCCGGGGAAACTTCCCTCCGGGAGGGGGAAATCATCACCATCGTCATCACCATCGATCCTCTCAGCGGGAGGGGGTCAATCTCCATCAACATCTTCACCAGCACCATATCATCTCAAACCCAAATTCATCTCTTGTATCCAATCTTTGTCCCAAAGCCTCAGATTGGTACCTGTGGGTTGCTAGTAGTGTTGATTACTCCTTGTAATTGATGCTAGTTGGTTTATCTGGTGGAAGATCATATGTTGAGATCCTTTATGCATATTAATACCCCTTTGATTATGAACATGAATATGATTTGTGAGTAGTTACGTTTGTTCCCGAGGACATGGGAGAAGTCTTGCTATAAGTAGTCATGTGAATTTGGTATTCGTTTGATATTTTGATGAGATATATGTTGTCTTTCCTCTGGTGGTGTCATGTGAACGCCGACTACATGAAACTTCACCATTGCTTGGGCCTAGAGGAAGGCACTGGGAAGTAATAAGTAGATGATGGGTTACTAGAGTGACAAAAGCTTAAACCCTAGTTTATGAGTTGCTTCGTAAGGGGCTGATTTGGATCCATATGTTTCATGCTATGGTTAGGTTTAACTTAATACTTATTTTGTAGTTGCAGATGCTTGCAATAGGGGTTAATCATAAGTGGGACGCTTGTCCAAGGAAGGACAGTACCCAAGCACCGGTCCACCCACATATCAAATTATCAAAGTACCGAACACGAAGCATATGAACGTGATGAAAACTAGCTTGACGATAATTCCCATGAGTCCTCGGGAACACTTTCCTTTACATAAGAGTTTGTCCAGGCTTGTCCTTTGCTACAAAAGGACTGGGCCATCTTGCTGCACCTTATTTACTTTCATTACTTGTTACCCGTTACAAATTACCTTATCACAAAACTATCTGTTACAGATAATTTCAGTGCGTGCAGAGAATACCTTGCTGAAAACTGCTTATCATTTCCTTCTGCTACTCGCTGGGTTCGACGCTCTTACTTATCGAAAGGACTACAATAGATCGCCTATTTTTGTGTGTCATCAGGTACCCATTTGCACTTGCTTGATTTAGCTGTGCGCGGGATTTTAAACGGGTCTCTCAGGGACTTTTGGGATGCTTTATAATTTATTTTCTTGGGCTCGATGCCACGGCTCCTGTGGCCACAAGTCTTGACCGGAGATGCTACATTGTGCCAACAATGAGTTTTAGGACATCTCACATTTGATACGAACCTGTGACTGTGATTCAGTCGGCACGCAGAGCTGTTTTTTTGTGATTACACCTTGCTTGGCATACTTCATGATACTGTATTTGTTGTGGTTTTACTTGATTGAAAATAGATGAAATGAATGGCTTTGATGATATTTTTTTAATTTTTCTTAGAGAAAAGGGGGATTTTGAGCCCCCGACCCCATTTTATATATGAGACCAGGAAAGTAACACCAAAAACAAGCATGCCTTGCATGTCCACCGATGAACTAGAGAAAAAAAAGAAAGAAAACGCTAATCAGCCGATCAATCAGTAGGATCAGCTCTAAACTTAAAGGTTTAGAAAGATATTTTAATCCTATTACAAACTTGTGCCCAAATTTGTAACAACCAGGTCTTCTCTTCTCTGCTCAAACTGAAGTTTTGCCCCTTTCCTCCATGCTTTTACCCCCAGCATCGCATAGCGCGCTAGGCAAGCCCCAGTGGCGTCGTCTCCTTCACCGTGTCCGTCAATAAGGAAATATAGGTTAACTTTGTCAAATGCTTTTTCATAGTCTAATTTCAGTACTATTCCTGGGTTGCCAGATTTAGCAGTGGAGTGCAGCACCTCATGTGCTGTGACCACACTTTCCAGGATGAACCTACCTTTAATAAAGGCTGATTGATATCTAGAAGTAAGCCTATTCATCAGCATAGCTAATCTATTTGTGAGTACCTTGGTGTATACTTTAAAGATACAATTAATTAAGCTAATAGGCCTAAATTTTTTCATGCTGGTAGCCTCTTTTCCTTTGGGACAAGAGTCAACACAACAAAGTTTAGCCTATAAAGGTCCAGATCCCCTATATGGAAATCATCAAACATGGCTATCACATCCCTTTTAATTACTTCCCAGAAGTTTTGGAGGAAAAGAAATGATAGACCATCTGGACCAGGGGCTCCATCAGGATATGATCCAAAGATGGCCTCCTTTATTTCTCCTTCAGAGAAAGGTTTTTGTACAGTTTGGTTTTCTAAGTCACTGACTTTCTCCTCATTAGCAAAGAAAATACTATTAATTCTAAACCCTTTTCTATCTTCTTTCTTAAAAAGGTCCTTATAGAAATTTGTGGCTATATCCAACATGCCTTTGACATCAGTAGCAGTGCCATTAGGCCCTTCTAGCTTACTAATCAGGGTTTTTCTTCTCCTCTAGCTAGTTTGCTATAGCCTGAAAATAGTTAGTGTTCCTATCCCCTTCAAGGATATCTTTGTCCCTGGATCTTTGTCTGGCTTTAACTTCTTCTACAATCTATAGGTTATGGAGTCTAGGTAGGAGTTCTTTCATCCTCAAATTCTCTGCCTCAGAAAGCTGCACAGTTTCTGACTTAATATCAAGTCTGCCATATTCTTCTGATAGATCCTGTTTAGTTTTCCTAATCTCGGCATCTACAATTCTACTCCATCCCCTACTAAATTTCCTAAATCTTCTCACACTAGTAGAAAACCGGGCAATAGCACCAGTTCGTAAGGCCCTTTAGTGCCGGTTTAGGAACCAGCACTATTATTTCGGCACTAAAGGCCCCCCCTTAAGTACCGGTTCAGCAAGAACCGGTGCTAAAGGGGTACCACGTGGCACGAGCCAGCTCCGGGGGCCGGGAGCCCTTTAGTACCGGTTGGTAAAACCAACCGGTACTAAATGGTTTGGGGGGTTTTTGGTTTTATGATTTTTTTCATTTAATTTTGTGTTTTCCATTTTAATTCTTTTTCGTTTGCTGATATTTTATGGTACTACACATTGTACATGTTATGCATATATATATATATATATAGAATTTCTTGTAGAACCACCATATATATATCATCAATCATGTCTCACAAACCACCATATCACAAACCATCAATCATATAGCTTCTTCCCCCATTGTTGTATCATCGTATTCAGGGAACCCATGGCCAGGATAGCTGTCATCGTCCTCTTCTTCTTCATTGTCTTCCATCATAACCCCTCTTTCTCCGTGCTTGGTCCAAACATTATAATGGGGCATGAAACCGGACTTAAACAGGTGGATGTGAATGGTTCTTGACGAATAGTAATTGTGACCATTCTTACAGTGAGCACATGGACAAGGCATAAAACCATCCGCCCGCTTGTTTGCCTCAGCCGCAAGCAGAAAAGTATGCACGCCCTCAACGAACTGGGGAGAGCATCGGTCATCGTACATCCATTGCCGGCTCATCTTCATTACACAACACCGAATAGACCAAATTAATACAAGTTCATACAATTAATACAAGTTCATACATAAAGTTCATACAACACTTAAATCCAACAAACAAATAACTCTCTAGCTAAAGCATTTAAATGCAACAACAAATATGATCAAGATCGCAACTAAGGTAACAATGGATCCAACAGCATAATGATACCAAGCCTCACTATCGATGGCATATTTTCTAATCTTCAAGCGCATTTTCTCCATCTTGATCTTGTGATCATCGACGACATCGGCAACATGCAACTCCAATTCCATCTTCTCCCCCTCAATTCTTTTCAATTTTTCTTTCAAGTACTCGTTTTCTCTTTCAACTAAATTTAACCTCTCGGCAATAGGGTCAGTTGGAATTTCCGGTTCACATACCTCCTAGAAAAAATTTCTATGTCAACTTGATGGGCATAATTTGTCATAAACACGAAATGAAACTAGTTTTAAAAGAGAATATACATACCACATCCGAATCATAACAAGGACTAGGGCCGACGGGGACGGATATCAAAACCATGGCACTATATGTATAACAAACAACGTACGGGTAAGATAATTATACGAGTAACTATATATCCAAATCACACAAACATCAATTTTTATATAAAATTTCATGAACAAGAGGCTCACCACAAGGTGGTGCCGGCAACGGGACGGTGCGGGCGATCGACGGTGGCTACGATGGAGATTTAGAAGGCACTAAGTAAACCACACCTACATATGCAAACTAAGTGTTATTTTTGACCTCAAATTGCATATAAATCAAATACTAGCACATATATATATCCTCCCAAATTACTAAACTCACAAATTAATCACTATATAAACCAATGCAAGAGCTAATCTAGCAATGAGAGATGAAAGGACAAAGTTGCTAACCTTTGTGATCATTTGAATGGATGAGGGCCTTCAAATCTTGACAAATTTTGGGCAAATTTTGTGATGAACTCGAGAGGAAGAAGGGAAGAACAGAGGAGAGGGAGAGGGGAAAGGGGGAAGAACAGAGTGCTGGTGGACGAAGGGTCTATGTAGGACGACCTTTAGTACCGGTTCGTGCCAAGAAGCGGTACTAAAGGGGCTGGAGGGGCCCCATTCTGACAACATCCTGCCACCACTCTCATTAGTACCGGTTCGTGGCACGAACCGGTGCTAAAGGTTCGCCACGAACCGGTACTAATGAAAGCGGCCTGGCTAGCCGTTGGAACCGGCACTAATGTATACATTAGTGCCGGCTCAAATACAAACCGGCACTAATGTGCTTCACGTTTGACCCTTTTTCTACTAGTGTCACTTTCTCCTGCCAAATGTTAATGGGGGTTGTTGGGGATATAGCAACCAAGTATGACCCGCCCAGGAGGGGCCGGGTCAAGCCCAATGGCGGGTTACAAGAAGAAGCCTAGTAAACGTTCAAGGTGATAGTTTATTAAGACTTGTAGAAGGCCTAAGCCCAGAGGCGGCTTAAGGCCCAATATTGTAAACCGCCATATGTAAAGAAAGACTTGTAAATAAAGGCATATAAAAGAAGTCACTGAGCCGGATACGTTTTATGAGCCGGCTGGGACTCTGTAGGCCGCCAGGCGTCAACCCGTATATATAAGGGGATGACCCGGCGGCGGCTTAGGACAAAAAACAACAGATCGATAGCCAAGCTAGCGGATTCGCTCCTTGGTCATTGAAACCTAGCAATACAACAACAACTCGACTAGGCTTTACCTTCACCATAAGGGGCCGAACTAGTATAAAACCTCTCGTGTCCTTTGTCCCGATTAACCCCTTTAAGCTTCCTAGTTGCGATGGCCCTACGACTAAGTCCTTTCGCTAGGACATCTGCCGTGACAATTCCACGACAGTTGGCGCCCACCATGGGGCCAGCGCATGGTGGATTTGAGTTCTTGAAGGGCAACTTCGAAGGGCCCAAGGGATACGCTGTGGGCCGGATGACCAAGAGTCGTCGCGGCAAGCTCTACATCAACAACGAAGGCTGGGGCCCCAAGGCCGGCTCAATTGAGTACGGGTACCAGGTCCCCTTTGGCGGAATCCATGTATTCATCGGCCGAGTCGGCGAGTCGGGCCCTGAGCCGGACGTGTGCACCAACCTCATCGAGACGGCTCAGCGCGCGAGATCCGCCCGGGCTCAGCCCGCTGTGAGGCATTCCTTCATAGGTTGAATCCATGGAGGTGAATTCTCTGAAGGATCAGTGGATGGCAGTGAGACGGCCATCTGTTTTGACGGTGAGTCGTCCTCGGGCGAGACAAATTATTTGTATCAGCTACAAGATGGCGTGCTTTGGGGGCTGTTCCGATGGCAGCAGTATTCCGGACCTCTCTGAGCCGCCGAATCGAGCCAGAGTCTTCATGGCTGGCACTCAGCCCGGTTAGAATTCCACAACAGCGGCAGCAATAACCATCGGGTCGGCAGCGGCCGGGCCAGGAGACCCCGCACGCCCACCGGCTCAGGTACTGATGGACCTCATGGATAGGATGACGGCCCTGTTGACTACTGCGGTTGAGCCGGCGGATAAAGCTCAACATGACGCGGAGGTTGCGCGCCTACGCAAATAGGTGGCGCAGGCCAAAGAAAACTTAGCAGCAGAAGAGGTCAGGATGGCTGCAGAACGGGTGGCTCTGGATGCTCCTGCTCAGCAGCTTCAAGCGGAGACTTTCCGGCTCTCGGTGGATCTGAATGCATCAAACGAGGTCATGATGAGAAGGCACCAGAAAACTCAGTCATGTCTGCCTCTGGCTTACAATCCTAGGAACCTCTTCCACACACCCGGGGCTAGTCCAAATAACCCGCCGGAGGCAAACCGGATCACAACACCCGGGGCTGGGGCGCCGGTTCAACCGCAGGCCATGGAGCCACCCCGTATGAATACCACTCCACCTCATTACACACCAATACCACCGGGTCACTTTTCTAACCCTTTGGAGAATCTCATCGCTGCGTCAGCTCGTTTGGCGGCTCTCCCGATGGAAGGCGACTCTCCAACAGCAATCGAGAAACGAAGGTTGAGAGAACTTCTTCAGACGGCTCTGACACAACAGGATGCGTACTCTTATAGCCAAGAAAGAATCCATTCAACCCCTCGGCCAAGCCGGAGCCCGAGCTATAGTAGGCATATGGACTCATCCGCTATGTCAAGCAATGCTCAACGCTGTAACCAACCACGCAGGCATGAGCCGGCATAGCATGGAGCCCTTAACTTGGTGGATCAGGAGAGGATCCGTCAAGAGGTTGAGCGGGCGGTTCAAATGGCAGCTGAGCAGGCGGCTCATCAGACTTTTCTGGTTTATCCAGCAACCTCTGTTGAGGCAGGAGTGGCCACAAGAACAGGAGGTGTCCCTTGCCTGGTGCCGGCTCTACGTAATGAGCGCTTGCCAAAAAACTTTAAGGGGACTCATAAGGTGCCTAATTACACGGCCGAGTTGCAGCCTGGGGCATGGATCGAAAGTTATGAGATGGCAATGGAGCTGTTGGAGGTCAGGGATGCAGGAATGGCTAAGTATTTCACTATGATGTTGGATGGAACAACTCGCACTTGGTTGAAAGGGTTGCCACCCAACTCCATCGGCTCCTAGGAGGAGTTAAAAGCCCGGTTTATTCAGAACTTCAAGGACACATCTAAGCAACCTATGTTAATCATGAACCTGACTAATTGTAAGCAAGAGGAAGGTGAGTCCACGACCCATTGGGTGCGCAGGGTCAAGGAGATAATACATTCATCTGATAAGATGGATGCCGCCTCTGCGGTCTTAATGTTGGAGAAAAATTGCCGTTTTGAACCTTTGAAACAGAAGCTGGGGCAGCTCAAGCGTGATTGTAATGACATGGGCCAGTTGATGGCGGATCTGGTCAAATATGCTGATTCTGACAGTACCAAGGATCCCGCATCTGATGAAGAGAAGACATGGAAGGGAAAGAAGAACGACAACGGCAAGGGTCACCAGCATAACCCGGCGAATCAGGGAGGTAATAAACGTAAGGCTGACGAGTTCATGTCTAACACCAATACATAGGGCAACAACCAACAGCGCAAGGGTAGGCCACCTCCTCAGCCAGGCGGGTCAGGTCCTACCCTTGAGCAGATGCTAAATGAACCTTGTCCGAGACAGGGCACCCGGGAGAAGCCAGCTACCCATCTGTGGAAGGACTGTATGAGCATGAAGGCGTTTAAAAATTCCAACATGTTCGATGGTAACCACGGACCTGGTGGCGGTTCAGGCAGAGGCGGCTTTCATGGCCCGGGCGCCGGTTTAGGCGGTGGCGGCCAGTGCCATCCGGGTAACCAAGGTGTCTATAATCAGCAATCTGGCCAAGGTAATTAGCAGCAATAGCAGCAACAGCCCGGGTATCAGAGTAAC
Source organism: Triticum monococcum (assembly GCA_034509565.1). Classification (NCBI taxonomy): domain Eukaryota; kingdom Viridiplantae; phylum Streptophyta; class Magnoliopsida; order Poales; family Poaceae; genus Triticum; species Triticum monococcum. The sequence continues at coordinate 570,808,933 of CM067842.1, read as the reverse complement.
CCAAAACAATTGAATAGTGGGTAGTACCACGTATTTACCACTAGTTTATGCAAGAGGGACTAGAAACTTCATAAGAGGGTTGTAAATGCTGTTGAGCCGGTGATTCCACGTTATTTGAGATGGTCAGAACAACCTATTGTGTGGAGTAGGGAAGATCACCCTCCCCGGGTTGATAATCCGGGTCACTTGGCCTTGGTGGTGGCACCCCAAGTTGGTGGATATAAGTTCACTAAGGTGCTCATGGACGGGGGCAGTAGCATCAACATCCTCTATTATGAGACGTTTCGTCGGATGGGGTTGACTGATAAGAGTCTTAAACAATCCAACACTGTTTTTCATGGTGTCGTGCCTGGTAAGTCGGCATACCCAGTTGGTAAGATTGAGCTGGAAGTAGCCTTTGGGGATGAGAAGTTAACTTTTGAAGTGGTTAAGATCAAAAGCCCATATCATGCTTTGTTTGGACAGCTGGCTTATGCCAAGTTCATGGCTCGGCCGTGTTATGTGTATCTGCAGCTCAAGATGCCGGGTTATAAAGGCACCATCACAGTACATGGAAGCCGGAAAATAACCCTGTAATGTGAAGAGGGTGATGCTGCTTATGCTGAGTCTGTTTGTGCAACAAAGGAGTTAAAGTTTTATAAAGATAATGTTGACCTGACAGACATGATGTCTTTGAAGAAGCCAACTACGGAGCATGAACCAGTGTTGAAATTCAAGTCAGCTGATGACACCAAGATGGTTGAGTTTGTGCCTGGCGACTCATCCAAACAGTTCATCATCAGTGCCAACTTGGATCCAAAATAGGAAGCACGCCCATCGAGTTCATTCGTGAGAACCGGGACATCTTTGCATGGAAGCCTTCTGACATGCCCGGTGTCCCGAGAGAACTCGCTGAGCACACTCTTAATATTGATCCGAAGTTTAAGCCGGTCAGGCAGTTTCTTCGGCGGTTTAACGAGGAAAGGCGCAAGGCCATTGGAGAAGAGGTGGCCCGGCTCTTGGCGGCCGGGTTCATTGTTGAAGTTTTTCACCCAGAGTGGTTGGCTAACCTAGTGCTTATACTCAAGAAGAATGGCACCTGGCGTATGTGTGTGGATTACACCGATTTGAACAAGGCTTGTCCGGCTGACCCTTTTTCTCTCCCTCGTATTGATCAGATCATTGATGCTACGACAGGTTGTGAGCGTTTGAGTTTTTTGGATGCCTATTCGGTTTATCATTAGATCAAGATGGCAGTTAAGGACCAGGAGAAGACAGCTTTCATCACTTCGTTCAGAGCCTTTTGCTATGTGTCTATGCCTTTTGGACTTAAGAGTGCCCAGGCGACTTATCAGCGGTGTGTGCAGAATTGCCTTCACAATCAGATTGGGCGTAATGTTCATGCATATGTGGACGATATAGTGGTAAAATCCAGAGAGAAGGAAACCTTGGTGACTGATATAAAGGAAACCTTTGATAACCTTCGGGTCTACAAGATGATGCTTAACCCGGCCAAGTGTGTTTGTGGAGTCCCAGCTGGCAAGCTCTTGGGTTTTTTTGTGTCTAACAGAGGTATTGAGGTAACCCGGAGAAAATTAAGGAAATTACATCTCTGGCCAAACCAGTGTGCATCAATGACGTTCAGCGGTTGGTGGGTCGCGTCGCGGCCTTAAGCCGGTTCATAAGCCGGTTAGGGGAGAAGGCGATGCCGTTGTATCAAATGATGAAAAAGGCGGATGACTTTGTCTGGAGTGACGCTGCTAACTCTGCCTTTGAGGATATGAAGAAACAGCTTGCTGAGCCGCCGGTTCTTGCTGCTCTGGTTGAGAAAGAGCCATTGTTGTTGTACGTGGCTGCTAACTCACATGCTGTCAATGCGGCTAAGGGAGTCCTGGATTGGGGGGGGGGTCTCCGGAAAGCCGGACTATATCCTTTGGCCGGACTGTTAGACTATGAAGATACAAGATTGAAGACTTCGTCTCGTGTCCGGATGGGACTCTACTTGGCGTGGAAGGCAAGCTAGGCAATACGAATATGTATATCTCCTCCTTTGTAACCGACCTTGTGTAACCCTAACCCTCTCCGGTGTCTATATAAACCGGAGGGTTTTAGTCCGCAGGACAACATACAATCATACCATAGGCTAGCTTCTAGGGTTTAGCATCTCCGAACTCGTGGTAGATCAACTCTTGTAATACTCATATCATCAAGAATAAATCAAGCATGACATAGGGTTTTACCTCCATCAAGAGGGCCCGAACCTGGGTAAAACATCGTGTCCCCTGCCTCCTGTTACCATCCGCCTTAGACCCACAGTTCGGGACCCCCTACCCGAGATCCGCCGATTTTGACACCGACATTAGTGCTTTCATTGAGAGTTCCTCTGTGTCGTCGCCGTTAGGCTTGATGGCTCCTTCTATCATCGATAGCGATGTAGTCCAAGGTGAGACTTTTCTCCCCGGACAGATCTTTGTGTTCGGCGGCTTCGCACTGCGGACCAACTCGCTTGGCCATCTGGAGCAGATCGAAAGTTATGCCCCTGGCCACCAGGTCAGGTTTGGAAGCCTAAACTACACTACTGATATCCACGGAGAGTTGATCTTCGACGGATTCGAGCCTCTGCCTTGTGCGTCATGCGGTCACGATGAGTACGATTTAGCTCTACCATCAAACAGTGTTCAGGAGATCGCACCGGCAGCCGCTCCGATCCTCAATTTGGAGCCAGTTGCGCCATCCATGGACGGGTGGATGGATCCCGCTACGGAGGCCTTACCCTCAGCGGCGATCGAGCCGAACATCGACCTTACCCTACACGAGAGCCGTGTTGTCAGACTGTCGGATCCTTCTCCGGCCACGGACCCCGAACCGCCTGTGCCCGTTCCTAGCGAATCCGATTGGGCGCCGATCATGGAGTTTACCTCCACGGATATTTTTTAGCACTCGCCCTTTGGCGACATACTAAACTCATTAAGGTCTCTCTCCTTGTCAAGAGGATCCTGGCCGAACTATGTCCGGCAGGATTGGGATGCGGATGACGAAGAAATTCGCTGCCCACCCACCACCCACTTAGTAGCCACTGTCGACGACTTAACCGACATGCTCGACTTCGACTCCGAAGACATCGACGGTATGGACTACGATGCGGGAGACAAAGAGGAACCACTTCCCATAGGGCACTGGACAGCCACCTCATCATACGATATATACATGGTGGACACACCCAAAGAAGGCAATGGCGACGAGACAACGGAGGATGTCCCCTCCAAGAAGCAACCCAAGCACCGACGTCAACGGCGCTGCTCTAAGTCCCGCCAAAGCAAAAGTGTTGATACCGCCACAGGAGATAATAACACTCCGGATAGTGCCGAAGATGGCAACAATCCCCTCCAGCACGATCTAGGACAGGAGGATGGAGAGGCTAGCCCTCCAGAGAGAGCGGCAGTTGGAGAGGCGGAGGATGATAATTACATGCCCCTCCGAAGACGAGGCAAGCCTCGACGATGACGAATTCGTCATGCCAAAGGATCCCGTCGAACAAGAGTGCTTCAAGCGCCGGCTTATAGCCACCGTAAATAGCCTTAGGAAAAAGCAGCAGCAGCTTCAAGATGATCAAGATCTGCTAGCTGATAGATGGACTGAAGTCTTCACAGCCGAGGAATATAAACTCGAACGCCCCTCCAAGAGTTACCCAAAATGCAGGTTGCTACCCCGACTGGAGGAAGAAGCGTATGACGTGGCTGATCGACCACCTCTTGGCCGCGATAGAGAGGCATTCCAGCCAAAAGCTCAGCCTACACCTCGACGCCGTTCAAATAAAAAGGCATGGGGAAATACGCCAGACCCGCGAGACATATTGGAGGACAAAGCAAAACATGCAAGATCAATCTACGGATCATGAGGGCGCGCCACTATGCGAGACGGTAAACATCACGCCGGATACAGTAAAAGTAAATCCGGGCGGGCCGAACATAGCGGGCAAGACTCATTGGAGCTGCGTCGCGATATAGCCCAGTACAGAGGTGCCGCACACCCCTTATGCTTCACAGATGAAGTAATGGATCATCAAATCCTAGTGGGTTTCAAACCCGTAAATATAGAATCATACGACGGCACGATAGATCCTGCGGTATGGATTGAGGATTTCCTATAGCACCTACACGCAATCGAATACCTCCCACTCAAACTTAAAGGACCAGCTCGGCATTGGCTCAACAGCTTGCCAGCAGAGTCCATTGGCTGTTTGGAAGATCTGGAAGCCGCATTCCTCGACAACTTTCAGGGCACTTATGTGCGACCACCAAACGCCGATGACTTGAGCCACATAATTCAACAGCCAGGGGAATCGGCCAGGCAATTCTGGACACGGTTCCTAACTAAGAAAAATCAAATCGTCGACTGTGCGGATGCAGAGGCCCTAGCAGCTTTCAAGCATAACATCTGCGAGGAGTGGCTTGCCCGGAACCTTGGACAGGAAAAGCCAAAATCTATGGCAGCCCTCACGACACTCATGACCCGCTTTTGTGCGGGAGAAGACAGCTGGCTGGCTCGCAGTAATAACATAGCAAAGAACCGTGGTACTTCGGATACCAAGGACGACAATGACATGTCATGTCGCACCAAACATAAGCGCCGCATTAACAGCGACAATACCGAGGATACGACAGTCAATGCCGGATTCAAAGGCTCTAAACCCGGTCAGCGGAAAAAGCCATTTAAAAGAAGCACTCCGGGCCCGTCCAGTTTGGACCGCATACTTGATCGCTCGTGTCGAATACATGGCACCCCCGACAAGCCAGCCAACCACACCAATAGGGATTGTTGGGTATTCAAGCAGGCCGGCAAGTTAAATGCTGAAAACAAAGATAATGGGCCACATAGCAATGACGAGGAAGAGCCCCGACAGCCGAACACCGGAGGACAGAAGAGGTTCCCCCCACAAGTGCAGACGGTGAACATGATATACACAACCCACATCCCCAAGAGGGAGCATAAGCGTGCGCTCAGGGACGTATATGCGTTGGAGCCAGTCGCCCCAAAGTTCAACCCATGGTGCTCCTGTCCGATCACCTTCGATCGCAGGGACCACCCCACTAGTATCCGTCATGGCGGATTCGCCGCACTGGTCCTAGACCCAATCATTGACGGATTTCACCTCACTTGAGTCCTTATGGATGGCGGCAGCAGCCTGAACCTGCTTTACCAGGACGCAGTGCGCAAAATGGGTATAGACCCCTCAAGGATCAAACCCACAAAAACGACCTTTAAAGGCATCATACCAGGTGTAGAGACCCATTGCACAGGCTCAGTCACACTGGAAGTGGTCTTCGGATCCCCGGATAACTTCCGAAGCGAAGAGTTAATCTTTGATATAGTCCCGTTCCGCAGTGGTTATCATGCACTGCTCGGGCGAACCGCATTTGCAAGATTCAATGCGGTACCACATTATGCATACCTCAAGCTCAAGATGCCAGGACCTCGGGGGGTCATCACAGTCAATGGAAACACAGAGCGCTCTCTCCGCATGGAGGAGCACACTGCGGCCCTCGCAGCAGAAGCACAAAGCAGCCTCTTATGGCAATCGACTAGTTCGGCGATTAAGGACCCAGACAACTTCAAGCTTGCCCGGAGTAATCGGTAACTGGACCGCCTGGCACGTCTCGAGCTCGCATAGCAATGCGGCCCCCACCCCGGCCCTAGCCAAATGGCAAAATTTGTGCCACGCGTACATAATTACACATTAAAAATACCATGGGCACAGGTGGGGAGGGGGGCACAACTACGGCACGCCCCAATACGCGGCTTAAACCGCACTAGGGGCTTCCCGCTTGGTTATTTTTCTCTTTCAGGACATTGATCTCTGGAAACCCTGTCCGGCAGCATGATTGCCGAACACATGATGCAGCAACCAAGGAGGCAGAAAGCTACATCACACCACGGAACTCCCAGGTGGATTACGATAACGAGTGAAATACTTTCTTTAATATTATTCCTCAGCTTGCCCTTGGAGGGGACATAGTCCTACTTTTTGCTTATCGCACTACCTGTATCATTCTGCTCTAACGCATGTTTTTTAATAAACAATGCATTGCATTAAGGCTTTTATTGCATTCTTTATATATATATCTATGTATGTTCATTCGTGACATCCAGCACCCGTACCCTCTGGTACGGCCAATACGCTAGGGGCTTAAGTATACCCCACAATACGGCGTGAGAAGTCCAAACACTTTTGACAGTGCGGCACCCCAAACTTATAGCACTATATGCATCAGCTCCGAATCATGTCTTGGGTCAATAGTTGGGTTTGCCTGGCTCCCATGTTTTGGTACCTTACGTTCCGCTATATCGGCTAAGGTAGCACCGGGAGAACTACTGCGATTGTGCCCCGGTTCTGCTGGGCTATGTACCTCAGTAGAGAAAGCTAAAACTGACTGTCATGATAAGCCGAGAGACTGGTCGCTGTTCGAGAGGTTTTCGAGTCCTTAAAGACTTATGCCGCTTAGAGCGAGGAGTCGGCCCTGTCTGGCTTAAGGCGTGTATCGCGCCCTAGATTCGGCCTTCCGAATACTAGGGGCTTCGCCGAAATTTAAAATTATAGAATTCTATGGCTAAGTGAGAGTGATAACGCATTATAGTCTGATTGCATTGTTCATTGTGCTGAGCACCTCCCTCGAAGGACCCAAAAATGGGAACAAGATGTTGGGGAACGTAGTAATTTCGAAAATTTTCCTACGCACACGCAAGATCATGGTGATGCATAGCAACGAGAGGGGAGAGTGTTGTCTACGTACCAACGCAGACCGACTGCGGAAGCGATCACACAATGTAGAGGAAGTAGTCGTACGTCTTCTTCCCGATCCGACCGATCCAAGCACCGTTACTCCGGCACCTCCGAGTTCTTAGCACACGTTCAGCTCGATGACGTTCCTCGGGCTCCGATCCAGCAAAGCGTCGAGGAAGAGTTCCGTCAGCATGACGGCGTGGTGACGATCTTGATGTACTACCGACGCAGGGCTTCGCCTAAGCATAGTAACGGTATGATCGAGGTGGAATTTGGTGGCAGGGGGCACCGCACACGGCTAAGGAACGATCTCAAGGATCAACTTGTGTGTCTTGGGGTGTCCCCTGCCCCCGTATATAAAGGATGGAGGGAGGGGGGCTGGCCGGCCAAAGAGAGGGAGGCGCAGGAGGAGTCCTACTCCTACCGGGAGTAGGACTCCCCCCTCCAATCCTAGTCCAACTAGGAATCCTTAAATGGGAGAGAGAGAGAGAGGTGGCCGGCCCCTCTCCTAGTCCTAATAGGACTAGGGAGAGGGGGGAGGCGCAGCCCTATGTGGGCTACCCTCTCACTTTTCCACTAAGGCCCATGTTGGCCCATTTGGCTCCCGGGGGGTTCCGGTAACCCTCCCGGTAATCCGGTAAAATCCCGATTTCACCCGAAACACTTCCGATGTCCAAACATAGGCTTCCAATATATCAATCTTTACGTCTCGACCATTTCGAGACTCCTCGTCATGTCCGTGATCACATCCGGGACTCCGAACAACCTTCGGTACATCAAAATGCATAAACTCATAATAACTGTCATCGTAACGTTAAGCGTGCGGACCCTACGGTTCGAGAACAATGTAGACATGACCGAGACACGTCTCCGGTCAATAACCAATAGCGGGACCTGGATGCCCATATTGGCTCCTACATATTCTATGAAGATCTTTATCGGTCAGACCGCATAACAACATACGTTGTTCCCTTTGTCATCGGTATGTTACTTGCCCGAGATTCGATCGTCGGTATCCAATACCTAGTTCAATCTCGTTACCGGCAAGTCTCTTTACTCGTTCCGTAATACATCATCTCACAACTAACATCTTAGTTATAATGCTTGCAAGGCTTATGTGATGTGTATTACCGAGAGGGCCCAGAGATACCTCTCCGACAATCGGAGTGACAAACCCTAATCTCGAAATACGCCAACCCAACATCTACCATTGGAGACACCTGTAGTACTCCTTTATAATCACCCAGTTACGTTGTGACGTTTGGTAGTACCCAAAGTGTTCCTCCGGCAAATGGGAGTTGCATAATCTCATAGTTATAGGAACATGTATAAGTCATGAAGAAAGCAATAGCAACATACTAAACGATCGGGTGCTAAGCTAATGGAATGGGTCATGTCAATCAGATCATTCAACTAATGATGTGACCTCGTTAATCAAATAACAACTCTTTGTTCATGGTTAGGAAACATAACCATCTTTGATTAACGAGCTAGTCAATTAGAGGCATACTAGTGACACTATGTTGGTCTATGTATTCACACATGTATTATGTTTCCGGTTAATACAATTCTAGCATGAATAATAAACATTTATCATGATATAAGGAAATAAATAATAACTTTATTATTGCCTCTAGGGCATATTTCCTTCACAAGAGTGCTCAGGTTTATCCCGAACACCCCAACACTCGTGGCATGGGGGCAGAAGCCGACGACTAGCCATCTCTCAGATTTGATAAACAACCAAACATAAGGTAATATTTTAAATTTAAACAAGCGTTGCATAGCGCATATGAACAAGTTTTCATAGATACAGGATTACACGAGCGAGTCTACTCAAATATTACATCTTTCATACACTCGTCCGCTACGAGACGGGCACCCTTTAGGACACCCTCATAGTACATCTCGGGGTGGCGATGCTCTTTGCCCGCCGGCGGCCCTTCCTTAATCAACTTCACGGCATCCAGCTTGGCCCATTGCACCTTCACACGGGCGAAAGCCCGGCGTGCACCTTCGATGCAGACGGACCGCTTGATGACTTCCAGCCGTGGGCAGGCATCCACGAGCCGCCTCACCAGGCCGAAGTAGCTGTTGGGAAGGGCGTCGCCAGGCCACATCCGGACTATAAAGCCCTTCATGGCCTGTTCGGCCGCCTTGTATAGCTCGACCATCTGCTTTAGCTGGTCGCTCATGGGCACCGGGTGTTCGGCCCCAGTATACTGAGACCAGAAAAACTTCTCCATTGAGCATCCCTCCTCGGCCTGGTAAAACTGCGCAGCATCCGACACGCTGCGGGGCAAATATGTGAATGCTCCTGGAGAGCTCCGTATTCGGGTAAGTAACAAGTAATTTACTTTCACATGCTTGCTCTGCATAAAGAATGCCTTACCTGCCGCTATTTTCTTTATCGCCTCAATCTCCTGGAGGGCTTTTTGGGCTTCAGCCTTGGCATTTTTCGCGCTTTCGAGGGCCGCGGCAAGCTCGGACTCTCGCGTCTTCGTGTCACGCTCCAGCGCCTCATGCTTCGACACGAGAGCTTGGAGCTCTTGCTGCACCTCGCCCACCCATGCCTCCTGCCTTTGCCGCTCGGTGCGCTCCTTGGCCGCATTGTCTTTGGCCTCGGATAGCGCTTGCTTCAGTGTCGCCACCTCGGTCCTGTCCCCTGGCAAATTGACGATGATCCTGTCATTTTGCAATCGTGTATTCTTTTATATATACATATCTATAGATAGGGTATTACTTTCCCTTGTTCTCCTCGATCTTCCTCTTGGCAAGGCCGAGCTCTTTCTTGGACCCCTCGAGGTGCTGCTTCAATGCAGCAACCTCCATAGTCTGTGCGGCAGAGGCCAGCAGCGAAGCCCGCATACGCATATAGACATACTTATGTTAGACTCCTGCGATATTGTTTGATCCTCTATTCGGCTTTTCTTTGTGAGCACCGAATAGAGCATCAGGGGCTACTGTCTATGCGGTAATATTTTTCCTATATTTTAAATACTTACCTTAAAGCCTATTAGAAGGTTGGCACAGGCTTCAGTCAGTCCGCTCTTAGCGGACTGAACCTTCTTGATCACCGCACTCATAATAGTGCGGTGCTCTTCATCAATGGAAGCGTTGCATAGCGCTCCCAGCAGATTGTCCGGTGCCTCTAGATGGGCAGAGGTGACCGGCATAGGCATCTTGCCCCTCTTGGAATGAGGCCGCCTGCCAGAGTCCGGAACCACTGGAGGTTCCGGCGCGGTGTTCGGCTGAGGGCTGAACTCGGAGCCCTCAGGGGCTTTGCTCCCCCTGCTCCCGGAGTCCGGATGGTCACTTTGAGGCGCCTCCGGGACTGTCTCCCCTCGACCCAGTGTCTCTTGAGACCACACCTCGGCATTGTCCGTAGGGCAAGGGGAGGTGGCGGTTGGAAGTGGATCGCTATCCATATCCGACGAGCCCAGGGAGCCGTCCGACGAGGATACATCGATACGGGTTCGGGGTGGTCTGCACAATCATAATTCGGCGTTAGGAGAAGCAGTGCAACAAAGGAATGCTATGAGTTACTCTGGTATCCGAATACTTACGACTTCGCCAGGGGCTTGGCCCTGAGCAGCCACTCGTCTTCGCCTTCAGCGGCGGTGGTGGAGTAGTCCGGAACGAGAGTCCTTCCCTTCTTGGACCCTTCGCCCCCCAGTAGGGGTGGCCTTCCTTTTCTTGTCTCCCCAGACTGGAGGGGGAACATCTTCATCTTCCTCCTCGTCTTCGGGGGAGGAGTGCGTCGCAGAGTTATCAGACGATGAGTCCGATAACACCTGGCGCTGGGAGCTCTTTCGGGTTCCCTTGGCCTTCTTGGTCTTCTCCGGCACCTGGTAAGGACCCGGAGTCAGCATCTCCATCAGGAGAGCATCCGCAGTGTCTTCACGCAGAGGGGCCGTACAGTTAATCTGCCCCGACGTCTCCACCCAGTCCTGTCAAAGGCATGGAGATCAGACCCCGCACATGGTTAAGCTAGCGGAAATAAATATCCTAACGGATGTATAGATCTCACGGAATGCGCTCGGCGCTTAGCCTGCGGTCCTCGGTGAGAGAGGGAGGGACCTCGGCACCCTTGAACAGCACATTTGAGACCTCCTTGTGCGTCGTGTCGAAGAGCTCGCTCAGAGTCTGGTGCTGAGCCGGGTCGAACTCCCACAAGTTGAAGTCCCGTTGTTGGCAGGGGAGGATCCGGCGGATGAGCATGACCTAGACTATGTTGACAAGCTTGAGCTTCTTGCTTGTCATGTTCAGGATACTTTTTTGGAGTCCGTCCAGCTCCACCGATGAACCCCACGACAAGCCCTTCTCTTTCCAGGAAGTGAGCCGTGTAGGGAATCCGGATCGAAACTCGGGGGCAGCCACCCATTTGGTGTCACGCAGCTCGGTGATGTAGAACCACGCTGATTGCCACCCCTTTATGGTCTCCACGAAGGAGCCTTCAAGCCATATAACGTAGGGCATCTTGCCCACCATGGCTCCGCCGCATTCTACTTGTTGGCCGCCCACCACCTTCGCCTTGATATTGAAGGTCTTTAGCTGTAGGCCGAAGTGGGGGCGGATGTAGAGGAAAGCCTCACAGACGACGATGAACGCCGAAATGTTGAGGATGAAGTTCGGGGCCAGATCATGCAAATCCAGCCGTAGTAGAACATGAGACCGCGGACGAATGGATGAAGGGGAAACCCCAGTCCGCGGAGGAAGTGGTGGAGGAAAACTACCCTCTCATGAGGTTCCGGGGTAGGGACGATCTGCCCCGCGGCGGGCAGCCGATGCGCGATATTCGTGGCTAAGTATCCGGCTCCGCACAGCTTTTTGATGTGTCCCTCCGTAATGGAGGAAGCCATCCACTTGCCTCCCGCTCCGGACATGTTTGGAGAAGGTTTAGGAGAAAGATGTGGACTTGGGCGTTGGAGCTCGAGCGCGCAAGAATGGATGAGCAAGGAGGAAGAAGGCGTCGGTAGAAAAAGGTTAAACCTTATCCCTTTATAAGGGCGGACGAAACTATGCGCCCCCACTAGCCTGGTAAAACTCGCTTATCACCCAAGCGCTATGGTTGATGGCGCGGTTGGGTTACCCACGCCCGTATTGATGAGAATCCCGCAATAAGGGGGACACGATCTCTGCTTTGACAAGACGTGTCAAGAAACTGCCTCGCGTTATGTGCGGGGCTGGTTAAAGAAAAACGGTTCGAATAATCGCCGAGCGATGGCATGATGTCATGTTGCCAAAACGTGTCAGCAGATTAGATTTGTGGAAATATTATTCTCTCTACGGTGGTATGTGGAACTTATTTTGCAGGGTAGGACACTATCCTTGTATTCAATTTCTTCCGTGGTGTATTCGGAGGACGAACCCGCCTTGCAATGCCGAAGACAATATTGCGCGCCGGACTCATCATCATTGAAGCCTGGTTCAGGGGCTACTGAGGGAGTCCTGGATTGGGGGGTCTCCGGACAGCCGGACTATATCCTTTGGCCGGACTATTAGACTATGAAGATACAAGATTGAAGACTTCGTCTCGTGTCCGGATGGGACTCTACTTGGCGTGGAAGGCAAGCTAGGCAATACATATATGTATATCTCCTCCTTTGTAACCGACCTTGTGTAACCCTAACCCTCGCCGGTGTCTATATAAACCGGAGGGTTATAGTCCACAGGACAACATACAATCATACCATAGGCTAGCTTCTAGGGTTTAGCCTCTCCGATCTCGTGGTAGATCAACTCTTGTAATACTCATATCATCAAGAATAAATCAAGCAGGACGCAGGGTTTTACCTCCATCAAGAGGGCCCGAACCTGGGTAAAACATCGTGTCCCCTGCCTCCTGTTACCATACACCTTAGACGCACAGTTCGGGACCCCCTACCCGAGATCCGCCAGTTTTGACACCGACAGCGGCCATTGTTGTAGAGCGCAAGGAGGCTGGCAAAGAACATCCGGTTCAACGGCCGGTTTACTACGTCAGTGAGGTGCTCATTGAGTCTAAACAGAGATATCCACATTGGCAGAAGCTTGTTTATGGGGTGTTCATGGAAATCCGGAATCTCAAGCATTATTTTCAGGGTCACCCAATTACTGTGGTTAGCTCTGCTCCTCTAGGAGACATTATTCAAAATAGAGAAGCCACATGACGAGTCGCCAAGTGGGCCATTGAACTTGTATCTCATGGTTTAAAATATGTGCCACGTACTGCAATCAAGTCTCAAGCACTGGTTGACTTCATTAATGACTGGGCAGAGTTGTAGATACCGGAGGAGAAGCCAGACAACACATATTGGACAATTCACTTTGACGGGTCCAGACAATTGGAAGGCTCGGGGGCTGGAGTTGTTTTAACCTCTCCTCGAGGTGACAAATTTTGTTATGTGTTACGATTGATGTTTTCGTGCACTAACAACGTAGCTGAGTACGAGGCCTTGCTTCATGGTCTTCAAATGGCTAAGGAAATGAGTTTGAGCCGGGTACGGTGTCTAGGTGACTCAGATTTGGTGGCTCAGCAGGTCTCAGGCAAGTGGGATTCCAAGGATCCTCCCATGGCGGCTTATCGCCGCGAGGTCAACGTTGTTGCAGGGTGCTTTAAGGGTTATCAAGTGGAACACATTGACCGCAGAAAGAACGAAGCAGCCGATGCCTTAAGCTAGTTGGGATCTTAGCGTAAGCCGGTGCCGCCTAACACCTTTTTAGACGTTTTACATAACCCATCTGTTAAGTTACCTACAGAGGACGATTTGGCCATTCCTGACCCGGAGGCACAGTTGGTGGCGGCTCTCCATGTCATTCCAGATTGGACAGTGCCGTTCTTGGCTTACATGACCCGGGGCGAGTTGCCAGAGGACGTGACACTGGCCCGATAGATAACCCCATGGTCCAAGTCAATGACGATTTATGATGGAGAGTTGTATCATCGCAGCATCACTGGAGCGTTTCAGCGTTGTGTTTCTCCTGAAGAAGGTCAAGAAATACTTCATGAGATCCATGAAGGGGATTGTGGTCATCACGCCGGGTCAAAGTCTCTTGTGGCCAAAGCTTTTCGTCATGGTTTTTACTGGCTAACGGCTCACGCTGATGCGGAGGATCTGGTCAGTAGGTGTGATGGATGTCAAAAATTTGCACGACGAGTGCATGTGCCGGCTCAAGAGTTGCGGATGATTCCAATCACTTGGCCATTTGCAGTTTGTGGACTTGACATGGTTGGACCTTTCAAAAGGTCCAAGGATAAAAAGACACATCTTTTAGTGGCAGTTGACAAATTCACAAAATGGATTCAGGCCGAGCCAGTGAGCAAGTGTGATGCAGCCACAACAGTTCAGTTCATGAAAAAGGTGATTTTTTGCTTTGGTTTTCCACACAGCATTATCACTGACAATGGCACTAATTTTTCCCAAGGTGCTATGGAGGAGTTTTGTCAACGTGAGCATATTTAGCTTGATGTTTCTTCAGTAGCTCACCCTCAATCCAATGGTCAAGCTGAGAGAGCAAATAAGGAAATCTTAAAAGGTCTCAAGCCTCGGCTTATGGTTCCCTTACAACGGACGCCGGGTTGTTGGGTAGAGGAATTACCCTCGGTGCTGTGGAGTATCAACACCACTCCTAACAGGTCTACAGGTTATACACCTTTCTTCATGGTTTATCGAGCGGAAGCAGTGCTGCCTAGTGACATCCGTCATGACTCACCTCGCGTGGCGGCTTACGTTAAAGCTAATAATGAACAAGCCCGACATGATGCGCTTGACTTGTTAGATAAGGAGAGAGACTTGGCGGCAGCTCGACCAACAATTTATCAACATGACCTGCGCCGTTATCACAGCCGCCGAGTTAAGTCCAGGACCTTTCAAGAAGGTGACCTGGTGCTCCGGCTCATCCAGGATCTGTCTGATGCCCACAAACTATCCCCACCTTGGGAAGGACCCTTTGTGGTCAGCAAGAATTTAAACAACAGGTCATATTACCTCATTGACGTTCGAGAGCACAAAGAGTCATGTAAGTCGGAGGAGGAAACCCGCCGGCCGTGAAACATTGCTAAGCTTTGGCCATACTACACCTGAGCTACCGGCTCTCATCATGTACATACTTTGACGTTGTATATATTATGATAAGTAATAAAGCAGGCCCTCTGTCTTTTTCCTCTTCAAGGATCATATATCTTTACTATTTTCATTATTTAAATGACTATTAAGGAGCTGACCGTATCTGAATCTAGCTTAACCTTTTTGGTCCGGCATATGATCGTATTCAAATCTAGCTGTAAACCTCATGGTCACTTGGGGGCTTCCTATTCAAACATAGGTCATATTCGAACCAAAGAGAACATAGCTGTCGTAACCCTTTTGATCGGCTCAAAGCCAAACTCATTAGGGGGCTTCTTGATCGTATCCGAATCATAGCTTAACCCCTTTTGGGTCCGGATCGTATTCGAATCAGGGTCGTTAAAAACCTCTCAAGGTCATTTGGGGGCCTCCTGTTCAAACATAGGTCATATTCAAACCAAAGAGAACATAGTTGTCGGTACCCTCTTGATCGGCGCAATGCCAAAGACACTGGGGGCTATATGACCGTATTCGAATCTTAGCTTAACCCCTTTGGTCCGGTTTACTGATCGTATTCAAATCAGAAACCCCCAAATTTACGTCGTTTGAAATTGGATATTTTGTCTTACTGGTTTTTATTGTCTCAAATCTAAACTATTAGTATGGTTTTTATTTAAGCCGGCTTAACTATTTGACAATAAGCCGCCAAGGCATGATAGTCATCAGGTATATGGAAGCATTGACTTCTCAAAAAGATTGGGTCATCAACCTCATCGTCCGAGTCATGTAAACCGACAGTCCAGATTCAAAGAACACATGTATGACAGTGTCATTCATGAACATGTTTCTCTGTGTTTCAGCCATGTTTATTTTACATCTAGTTCTGGCTTTTCTACTATGATAATTTCATTAGTCATATACCAGGTATTTTTGACCCATTCGGTGCTAAACCGCTAGACCAGCTCTTTCATTTTTTATAGGAAAAGAGTTAAAACATTACAGATGTAACCACGGATGTAATGCATAACATGCATTGACATCATGGGCAAAGAGTCATATGCAACATCTTATGCACGATGGCATAGGCAAAATATGCAGTTTTCAAACTAATCTATTACAAGGCTTTGAGAGCCCGCAAGATGGTTATGTTTCCCCCCTCGCCGATTCACCTCCTTCTATTGGCTGGAAGCTGGGATTGGACCATTCAAAGCCGTTCAAAGCAATGAACTCCGCTTCATCGTCAATCAGGCCGACCGGGTCAACTTCCGGAGCAAAAGTGTGTTGACGAACCGGCGGGATAAGGTCAATCACCTTATAAGAGGGAGTCGCCATCTTCTTATTCTCCATATCAAAACCCAACTGATATTTATTGATGTTGGTGTCCTCTCCAAGAATGGTAGCTTGAGGTCGAACTCCCCTAACACATGCAATAAAGTCCTCTTGCTCAAATGGAGTCCCGTCTTCCTTCATGGTAGGGTACCCCTTAGCCACATCCACCGGGTCTAGATCTGGCACCCAAGCTTTGGAGTGGCTCATGGCAGTAAGGGCTCCGGCTCTGGCACAGGGTCGTTTTACCTCTTGAAACCTGGCGGGTAAGATTGATAATTTCTTCAAAATGTCACTCAACCGGTTGGAACCTTGGTTGGCAGGGGAGATAGTAGCAAGTGCTCGTTGAGCACCAGTAGACAATTTCTCCACCAAGGTATAAACTGCCTTTAGCTTAGTCACACTGTCTTGGCTCAGATTTTTGCTTCGTGGACCTGCGAGTGTTTTTTAACAAAGGCTCAGCAGGCGGCTTATATTCCTGGTCAAAATAAGGTATAAATGATTAATACAGATGACTTACCAAAGATGGCGGAGACCATTTGAGACACACGGTCCTTTAAGCCGGTGAGCTCCGTGGTAACCTCCTCAAGAGCCACCTCAGCTGTTTCAGCATGTTGTACCAGCAACGTCTTTTCTTCGGCCCAGGATTTCTTCTTTGCAGTCAAGCTGGTCTTCAATTTTTCTATCTCAGAAAGACTCAATTGATGTTTAGAGTCAGCAGTCTATATTTTTGCCTCTTGATCCGCCAGCCGGGTCTTTGCATGAGTTAATTGGGAGCCCATTTCAGATAGGGCGTTCTACAAAACATACACAGGTGTGTCAAGGCTTAAACTAAAAGTTATAAGGGTTCAAGTCTCAAGTACTTTGCACCGCAATACCACTTGACACTTGGGGGCTAATGTCTGCCAAAGCAATTTTTTATGACTCTTCTATGTTTCAAGTCCCAAGTGTTTTACAAAGTAACAACACTTGACACTTGGGGGCTAATGCATGATATTCAGAAAGTTTCTCAAGATTGAGCCAGATTGCAATACTTATTGGGACTAGTAAAAGACAATTATGAAGTTAAGTACCGGATCATTTATGATAAATTGAGCCGGCCCTTGGGGACTAGAGGTGAAGTTTACGCTACTCTATTGGACTTTCAAAAAGCATAGTGACAAAGTATCAACTTATATCATAAAGTCTACAGATCATTCAGGGTCATCATCTGAAGACTTGGGGGCTGGCAGAGTATAAGTAAGCCGAAAAACATACCTCATATTTTAGCTGCAATTGCTCGACCATCTCAATTTCTGACTCACGGTTGGAATGCACATGACTGAGATAGCCGGACAGTATGTCACTAGCATTCAGATGAGTGTAGTGAGAGATATCAAACTATACTTTCTGCCTTTCTAAGACCTCCTGTTTGGCAGAATGCCTGGCTAGCACAGTCAGATTACCCGGCACAACAAATCTGCTGCCAGTGATCAGAACGTCATGATCAGAAGATGTTGGCGGGTTAGCTGAACCCGATGGTCTGACAGTAGAGGGATTAACAATGGTATCATCAGCTGACGGCTCAGGAGGGTCCGATTGAGCATGGACAGCCGGATCTTCTGGCACTTCAGATTGAGCGGGAGGAGTTGATGTTGCCGGTTCAGGTGCAAGATTTCTTGGGTCTTCTGCCAGTTTAATAACCTTAGCTTTTTTGGACTTCGCTTGACCACAGAGAAGGATTTTTTATGAGACAGTTAGTATAATAATGCAGTTTTAAAGATGCAGAGGAAAGACGATTTTCCTTACCTAGGGGCAGTCTTGAAAGCCAGAAATTAAGTCTGAGATGAGTCGCCAGAAGGGCGAGAAACCTCCTGCAAAGGTAAAATAAAGTTAGTAATGCAAGGGAATAGATCCATGAATGGAAGCAAAAGACAAAGATGAAATAAACCTCATTCTGGCATTTTTAAGGAGTTTGTTGTAAAACGGAAGGCGGTTCATCGCTGTCATTATTCCGGGCCTGACGGTGGCTCTCATGTTGTTGCTTTTTCAAAAGAAAATGAGGGTCCAAATAAGCCAAAGGGTGCGAAAACCTTACTTTTCAGGTTACCAGTCGAAGTTTCTGTCTTGGCAAATGGGCTAAGTCGGAGGAAATAGTTACCTCTTCTTCTACGGCCTGGCTAGACCTCGTGTCATCCTGGCAATAGTTAGTGTCAATAAGGTTATTAAAAAACTGGCCAAGGGAGTCAAGGGCTACCTCCGACTCAGTAACATCGTCAAGCTTTAACAGGTCTGAGGTAGTGCTCCTCTTCTTCTTGGACCTCCGGGTCGTCTTCCTGGCGGCTATGGCAATAGCTCTAGCCTTCTTGGCAGCTTCATGGTCATATTTGGCCTTCCAGAAGTCAGATTTGGCCTGTAAACAAATAAACAGGATAAAAGGCCATGCAAGTATTTAAAACTACCGAGGAAAACACAAAAAGAGAAAGTGGTCAGGGTTTTTTTCACCTCTGGTGTCGGGTTAAGTTTGCAGAAGGGGTTTAACCCAACCTTACTGCACTCCTCATATTTGCCGTTCACAAGGATGGTTGACATTGGAACAATATCTTCTTCAGTTAGTTGTACAGAGCTGTGACGCAGAGAGTCATTTGGGCCTCTACCATATTCATACATCAATTTGGATCGACGGCTTAGAGGGATGACCCGCCATGAGATCCAGCAACGAGTCAGATCCACTCTGGTTAAGCCATTCCCCAATAAAGCTTGAATCCTTTTAATAGATGGAATAAGCTTCTTGCATTCAGCAACAGTAAGTTTATCAGGGAGAACAAACTTGGAATCCAGACGATCCGCATGATAACCCGACAGTGGTTTTTCATTGGCTGGTGACGTATCTTGGCAATAGAACCAGGTCTGATTCCAATCTTTGGGATGACTCGGTAAGACTATTAAGGGAAATACGGCGCCCTGTCGGCGCTAAATTGAGATTCCACCGAGTTCCAAGCTAGGGCCGTTGGTACACTCATTCTGGCGGTTCAAATAAAAGTACTCTCTGAAGAGTTCCACAGTCGGCTCTTCTTGAAGATACACCTCATAGAGAATTTGAAAATTGCATATGTTGGATATGGAATTGGGTCCAAGATCTTGAGGGTGAAGTTTGAAAAAATGAAGAACGTCACTGAAGAACTTTGAGCCGGGTGGTGAAAAACCCCGATTCATATGGTCAGTGAAGACAATAACTTCACCGTCTTTGGGATTAGGCCGTTCCTCGTCCGGGTTAGGAGCACGATAAGACATAATGTTTTTCTCTGGCAAAAATCCAATAGTGACAAATTCTTTCAAGTTATCTTCAGTTACCGTGGAGGGGACCCAGTTGCAGACTGTTGGTGCTTTTGACGGCATGATGAGCAAAGGACAAACTGAAAGGAAAGCGATATGCCGGTTCAATTCAATGGTGAAATTAAAAGTTAAATGATAATGGTACAAATGAGTAATGGCGGCTTAAGAAAGGGCTAATGACATATAAAGGATAAGTGAGCTGGCGTGATAAGCCGCCATGACTAAATACATTCGAAAGAAGCCAGAAACAGAATTGGTTAAGTGTTGAGACAAACAAGTTTCCCAAGCTATTGCTATTATTCTGGATCAAAATAGGTCAGAAAAGAAAAATAAATTTAGACCTAAAAGACGACTGCGGAGGAGTTCATCAGCTTTAAGAAGGTATCTGTACAAAGGAAAGGGATCTACTAGCATCTAAAATGGGCGTAAAACTACTACCGCATAGGATCTACTTTTCTTCTGGATCAAAAGAGGGTACGGAGAAGGAACTTCAAGGAGGTCTGTGATGAATGGCGAAGAACGCCGATGAACTCATAACGCTAAACAGATCTAAGTGCGTGGAAAGATAGGAACTTACGAATGTAGAGCTTCTACGAAGGGTTGTCGCGGTTCTCGGGACGAGCTCAGGGTGATGCAGCGGCGACGTTGAGAGGCGACGGCGGGCGCTGTGGCAAAGACGAAGCTCGAGAGGCAGAGAGGTGGCGAGAAGATGGAAGGAAGAAGAAGAAAGGGGAAAGACCAGCGAAGCCTATTTATAAGGGGATAAATGAATATGCAGGCGCGAAAATTGAGAAAGACCAAAATAATGATTATCTAGCTAAACGGTCGCCTCGATTCTCAGAAGACATTAAAAGATAAATATCCGTTGAAGATGACGTCATAGCAGGCTTTCGTGTTTTTAGAAGATGACATCATGGCGGGTTACAGAGTTTTTACAAAGAGAGGAAGATGGATTTCGTCTAAGTGTTGAAGATTGACAAAGAACAAAGTTCAAGTCAACCTGGGGCATAATGTTGGGGATATAGCTACCAGGTATGACCCGCCCAGGAGGAGCCGGGTCAACCCCAATGGCGGGTTACGAGAAGAAGCCCAGTAAACGTTCAAGGTGATAGTTTATTAAGACTTGTAGAAGGCCTAAGCCCAGAGGCGGCTTAAGGCACAATATTGTAAACCACCATATGTAAAGGAAGACTTGTAAAGAAAGGCATATAAAAGAAGTCACCAAGCCGGATACGTTTTATGAGCCGGCCGGGACTCTGTAGGCCGCCAGGCGTCAACCCATATATATAAGGGGACGACCCGGCGGTGGCTTAGGACAAGAAACAACAGATCGATAGGCAAGCTAGCGGATTCGCTCCTTGGTCATTGAAACCTAGCAATACAGCAACAACTGGACTAGGCTTTACCTTCACCGTAAGGGGCCGAACCATTATAAAACCTCTCAGATCCTTTGTCCCGATTAACCCCTTTAAGCTTCCTAATTGCGATGGCCCTACGACTAAGTCCTTTTGCTAGGACATCTGCCGTGACAATTCCATGACAGGGGTGGCACTTTTGACAGGGGCAGACCAATTTTTCTCTACAAGCTCTTTAAATTCAGCCCTAAGTAACCACCATTTCTCAAATTTATATCTCGAGCTTTTTGGGGTACTATCTATGCCAGAGTCCCACAGAATAGGAGTGTGATCACTACCAGCCCTGGAGAGCGCTTGAGAACTGCTTAATGGAAATAAAGCATCTAGTTCGGTGGTACAAAAAACCCTATCTATAGTGCTCATGACCAAACTATCCTAGTTATTTTCCGAGGTAAATTGCCTACCAGTCATTTTAATTTCTAACAGGCTCCAAATTTCGATCCAAGCATTGAATTTTTCACTCCAACTATGGTTGATCTTACCATTATTCTTATCTTTCGGATATCTAACCAAGTTGAAATCCCCCTAATAATAGTGGGTTGGTGATCATCAATGAACATACTATGGAGTTCAGAGATGAATTCATCCTTGCCCTCGTCATATGGTGATCCATAAACTGCTATGAACCTGAAAGTTTTTTCACTTGTCTTATGCATTAGATTGCATGAGACAGAGTATTTGAGGGACTTCCAACTAATAATATCAAAAACATCTACATCTACTCCCACTAACACACCATCTGAAGTGCCTTCAACAGGTAGGTGATGCCAACTGTAACGTTTATCACCACTAATAGACTTTAGACAGGAAGTAGAAATTTTATCTTTCTTTGTTTCCTGAACAGCCACTATACTAGGTCTATGTTTATGAGGTTTTCTTGGGTAGGGAGCCCTTCAAGTCCCTTTGCTGAAGAGGTTTTTGTGAGCCTAGGGTAGTCAATTAAGCTAGTGATATCTAGGGGCCCTTCAGGCCTCTCCTCTACTTGATACGAACTATTTTTATTATCTATCTTGCTCTTTTTTATCAGCTGTACCATTGTGCAATTCAGAATTATTTTGACTAGTTTTTTTCTGCATTTTGTCCTTCAGACAAAGGTAGAGAATTGCCAGAGCTAGTTTCTACAGGAACATTGTAGCTATTATCTATCTCTATCCCTGTTTTCTCAGCTACTTCAAGGAAATTAGGGTTACTAAAGAGCTCAAAAGAGTTTTTAACAATGGTACCTTGAATGTCTTTCTTCGAGACTTCAAATTCCACACTTTCTTGGTATTGACTGCAATTTCCAACATGGATCTGCCCCACTTCAACACTGTTGCTCTTCCTGAATGCCTGTACTGGGCCCCATTTGCTTTTCCCTTCTTTGGTCTCATGCTGCGCCACTTTTCATCATGTGAAGGCTGAGAGCTGAAAGCATTTCCTAGGTTGAGCCGAGGACTGAAAATCACCTCTTCTTCGTCTCCAGCTATAGCTTCACCATCTTCAGTTAGCAGGTCTTCCATCTCATCCTCATCCTCTTCTAGTTCCATCCCTTGCAGGATGTTGTAGCTCTGCTCCATACCACGTGGGTCTTGTAGCTCCTTGAGATAGTCAAACACTTTCTGTTTGGAGTTCTGGCTTGAGGTGCTGTTAGCAGATTTGTTGCTTTGGAGGGAGGGAGTGGATCCTCCTCCAATGTTTCCCTTTTCTCTATTGGTATTTTATTCCTCCTTTTTGGATTTCTCCAGCTTGTTGCCATTTGCTTTGTTAGTTAGTTCATCTTCTACTAGATCATCCATTTCTGGGTCTTCTTTTGGTGGTTCTACAATGATACCAATCCTGAACAGTTTGTCTCCTATGCCAAACAACCTTTCAGGGGGGATTTTTGTATGATCCTTGCATTTCATCTTGATTCTGACTACCTCAAAGAATGATTTGAAGTTTCCTTGCCAATCAACATCAATCAGGGTCCCCAAAACAGATGCAAACTGCTCCAAGACTGCCCACTCAGCCCACGCTGGTGCAACCCCATCCAGTTGACGCCAAACCTTCTGCAATTCACTATGGTGTTCTAGGGTTCCTTTCCACACTTCCACATTCATTATGACTCCTTCTATCTCAGGCAGGCTAAAGAGAGGATATCTGGCCACACTTTCTACTCGGATGTGAGGAGGAAACTTTACCGAGAAAGTCCAATCATCAAGCACCCTTATCTGCCATGGCCAATTGGTTTTGTAAATCAAAAAGAAATTGTGAGCTAGCTCCTTCTTTGTAACCTGTCCTGATTCCACAAAGACCATTCCTATATTCCTCTTAGTTCCAGTGTGTTGTTCATTCACACCAGGGACATAAATTTGGTGATATTCAAGCCCGGGGGTTCCACTGCGAACAAATTTTGCTGGGTTCCTTGGCTTCTTTTTCACTGGGTAGTCCTCTACCTTATGTGTCACCACTTATAGATGTAACAGGCAGGTGGCTTGGGGCAGTTGGTCTTGTGGTGTCCAGGCTCCTCATAACTATTGCAGATGACATCTGCATATTCTATAGCATTCAGCTCATCAAACTTGTTGACATGTTGCTTTGCCTTGTTCATGTTTCTTCCCTTCTTCTGTTGGTTGCCACCCACAGAAGTACTGAATCCTTTCTCCTATACTGAGTTTTGCTGCTTCTGATCAAAAACTTGATTGCCCTGCTTCCCAAGATTCTGCCCCAGTTGCCCCTTCTGTTGATGGTTGTAAAATTGCCTGTCAGATGAACCTGCTTCTGGATTCTGTCCACCACCCCAAGCACCAGGAGGACCTCTCCACTAGTTCAACTATGGAGGAGGGAAGTATCCACTTGGATACCATGGGGGTGGGATCTGGGGGGCCTCCAGGGAATTCAAAGCCAAATTGAAATTGAGGGGGGGGGAGGTCCATATTGAGAATCAAACTTGGGCCAATTACCTGGGGTGGAGCTCCAAGATCCCCCGATGTTTGGCCTCCCTATTTGTTGTTTCTAGGGTTTCCTCCCCTCTCGCGGCCACACCCTCTCCCTTGCGCTTCCGCCATGATTCTGATTTCTTCACGCAGCTTCAGATCTATGCCTTTGAGGATGATGGGTTTAGTAGGGCGGTGGGATCGCCCCCTGAGGCTGGTTGGCAGTCCGCGGTGGTGAACGAGCGGGCTATGGTTAAGTCTCTCTTGATCCAGACAAGGATGGGAGGGGGATCGGGATTGAGAGGCCCCCACAATTGCCCGTAGTGTTCACGCAAAGCCAGGTCGTCTTCCTCACCCAGCCCTCTTTCCATGTCAGCAAGCTTTATCCCTTTTCCACCAGCGCTAATCTGTGGGCCTTGGTTGTCATTCTCCATGGCATGCTCAGGAGCAAAATTCTCCTGCCCAGCAGTGATCGGCTTCAGAGAATAGTGACTATGAACCATTTTTGGACGGCCAAGAGGATTGATTTCTACACTGAATTCGAGGCAGCGTCGAGCTGTGTTCTGGTCTCCTGCCCATTGGAGAGGAGTGGCGAATTCAAACCTCAGATGCTTTGTATCCAGTGAGACCGCAATCCTCTGCTCCAATGGTGGGGTGGAGACACAGCTCCTCGACGGCGAGCTCAATTCTGCAGAGACCAAAATGCTCGCCACTTCGCCCTCTGCTCCCGGAGGTGCGAGTGCATCTCCACTTTTGCCCAGGAAATTACCTCTTCTGGAGAGGAGGAATCCATGAGGATCATCCGGGCCAACTCCTCCGCCATCGCTTCCACACAATTCCGCGTCACCAGCTTCCTCATGGTGTCCCTGCGCCCTGGCCTTCGCATCGTCCTCTCCATCCTCGTGCGGTGGCCCTCTTCCATCTCCTTCTCCTCTGCTGAGATCCTCCCTTCGCATGCGGGGACGCCCAGATCCGTGGATCTGAGACGCCTCATCATCCGCGGCCTTGTGGGGAGGCGCTACTAAGAGTATGGGAGCGGCGGCGGGCGTGCGCGTAGCGGCGGCGGTGCTGGTGGCAGGTGCAGGGGTGCCCAACGGCAGTAGTGGTGGTGGCGGTTGGTGGAGGTGGTCGTGGCGAGGGGAATCGCCATCTCTTCCATCGATCAGAGCTACAATGGAAAATGGGCTCGTCTGTGATGATATAACTAAGGCTTGTTTAACATTCACAGATGCCGTCTAAGAGCTTTAGTCCTGCCTGGCTTGAGAGCTAATGCTGCTAATTCCTTCCTTGATGTTTGAGCCAAGCCGATTTCCCCACCTTCTGATTGTCGACCAATATTTGCAAAGAGGGGAAAAAGTGCTTAGTCCTTGTTTACTACGATGAGTGGTCTGCAGACAGCGGCTTGAGAACCTACTGTCTGCAGTTTGTGCATCCCTATTCCGTTGAATGTGTTTTTTGACTGTTGTTCCTCTTTGGAACATATGCTTCTGAAACTTAATAAACGATCTAAGACGCGATAATTCAACCGAGCTGAATTTTAGTTGATGCTACTAATTGCATGGATCTCTCAGCCATGCCCAGCTGGACTGTTCAGACGACCAGAAGCCATTCTTTTGTAAGATGGAACTATCCAGAGAACTCAGCCAGATGCGATGGCGATGATAAGGGAATTTACACATTTTTTCAATTTTATTAATAATTCAATTTCTGAGTTGGGAATCATGGGAGGCCATGTGATCCATCTTTTTTTAAGGACACGAGGTTACAGTTTCTTTGTTGTTTAATAATTTTACACTTTTTTATTGTGAAATTCTACATGTAAATTTGAAGTGTTGTGTCTTTTATATTTGTAAAACTGGAATGTTCCTATGTGTTTATGTCTCACAACAAATTAATTTGTTCAACCCCCTAATCTATATTATTTGTGTTTTTACTACTCCCCCCGTCTTAGTAGGTGTCTAGACTTTGTACTAACTCTAGTACAAAATTTTTAGGCAATATCTTGCTTTATTGATCAAGGATAATTAAGAATGAGTGCTTTAGGATACAATCCGGAGTTACATGAAAAATAGTCATTAGAGGACTCACAAGATCTAGCTAGAATATGTAGATCCATAGTTGAAGAATTAATAACGGACAGATAGTCCGACTGAAAATAGACCTCTTGGACGGTCATGGGCTAGCCATTTTGCCTCCCTCTCCCTAGGATCTCCCTAGGCTCTCCCGCAGGCGGCCACTCCGGCCCCGGCGGCCACCCCTCCCGCCGGTTGCCACTCTGGCCCCGGCGGCCACCTCTTCTCCTTGCCACCCTCCACTCTGGTTGTGGCAGCCACCCTTTGGTTTCTCTGTTTGGAGCTGGAGTAGAGAATATGGCCATGGATCCTCCATCTCTCAAATTTGCAAGAGGTAAAGACTTTTAGCGTTCTATGAGGGAGAAGTTTGGTCATCCAGTGGTTTTCTCTCCTGGTTTTCGACAACGGGAGTTCACTTTGGTGGTTTCATTCTGTCGTGCTCGCTTTCGGTTGGATTGTCACATGGTTAGCGTCACACTTCAATCTTGCTTTGGTGGTTATCCACAAGGTTTTCGTGTACATCATCTCAAAGACAGATCCTTCAAGTTTTCGGTTGCTTCTAAAGCGGTGGGTTTTGAGATCTATAATCATGGCCGCGTGGTTGAAAAGGATTTCGAATTAGTGTTTAATCTTTGGGGTTTCGGAGGCCCCAACTGGTTGCGTGAAGAACAACTTTTTTTATCGTGAGGAGGAATCTTCTTGGACCTTGGTTACTAATGGTCCGCGTGCTCGAGCTGTTGCCACAACCACTAGCTCCGGCGATCAACTCCGGCCGTCGGTTTTTGCTCGTCTCACGAATTTTCCAAGTTCCAGCAATAATGTGGTCTCCGACAATAATGTGGTCGCCGACAATAATTCTTCTTCAATGTAGAATCTTAATACCTCAGGAGAGGTTCACGCTGCAGTTTCTCAGGGCGGCAATCAGGGTTTTTCAAATAGAGCACTTACGTGCTATTCTTGTGGTTTAGCGGGCCACTTTGCCAGGGAGTGCCACGTACAAAGGCTACCTGGGCCGTTCCCATTTCTTCGGTTTGATACGTTTGCCAGCCCACCCGTTGATGCATGGAACATGGATGCGGTCCAGGATTGGTTCAAGTCTGTCGGCCCGGCCCGCGACCCTCCGGTGGTTTCCTCTTTTAGCGAGCTCGCCACGGGATCTTTTCCTAATTTCCAGCCTTGATTGGCACTTGCCTCCTCAACTTCTCCACAGTCAGCCTCTGCTTCACCACAGTTCCCAAACTCTGCTCCTGTCACCTCCGTCTCGCCGGTGACAGGGTGCGCCTCTGCGGCTTCTCCGATGGCCAACATTCCGATCAACCCGCGGCCGTTTGTGCCGCATGGGTTCGCTATCCAGCAAATCCCGGGCCGCAATGGGGTGGCTCGTGTGGTGCTTCCGCATCGTCCTCGTTGCCATGAAGACTGGGCTATCGCAACTATCCATCCGCTCCCAGCCGATGCTCCGTTTCCCAATGTAAGAGATGTTCTCGAAGAATTTCTCGTTGAACATAGGCAGCTAGGGCTGAGGGACATCCAGCGATGCCCGTTTGGTGAGGCGTACGTGCGTCTGACACGGGTCAGAGATAGAGACAAGCTTGTGCTGGATAGCCCGCATGAATTCGTCGACGTTTTTGTCTCTTTTGTGAAGCATGATGAGGGAAGGAATCATAGGCGGGTGCATTTCAATAGAACAGTTTGGTTGCTGCTGACTGGAGTCCCGTTTGATTTCCGAAATACTGAAGATTTGGCATGTGCTGTTAGTAAGTTTGGTCGCATGATTTCCTGGGACAAGGAAGATGACCACATGGGTTGTATTGTGGTCAAGGCTTGTGTTATGAATTTGGACATAATCTCCAAGAGCATGAGATGGTCAAAGGGAGATGAGTTTGAAGAGGATGGTTGGTCCTCTTCCATTGAAGTGTTGGCTAGTGAGCTTCTGGGTGGGGGCCCAGTAGATGAGGACCCGATCCCACCAGACAATGTGGATCCACACCCTTTGCCAGAGAATGCTGAACCTGGTGCTGGTTTTCACAATGCTGCACTCAACAACAACAATTTAAATGCTCAGCAAGAAGACAATTGGGAGCAAGAGGACAACTGGAATATTCCACAACAGGACAACATGCAGGCACCCCTTGACGACATTCTGGATGCTGTGCAGCATGAGGAGATGGCTTGGGCAGATGGTGAGGAGTTAGTGCCTGTTTTCAATAACAGCAGCCTTTCCTCAGATATGTCTTTTTCTGAAGGAGTTAATTCCAACATTTCTCTGCCACCTGTGATTGCTGGGAATGTATTGCACATAGATGTTGTACCTATGGCTCTGCCCCCTCCTGCCAATGTGGTGGCAAATGGGCTTCAGAATATTATTCAAGCATACCTTTCTGATGAAGAAGAGCCCAATGTGTTGCCTGTGCAAAATGAGGTTGTAGCACCTGAAGAGGCTTCCCTTCCTATTCAAGTACCTGCAAGTCAGCTGCATCTTTTGGATGCAATTACTCCTTCAGGGGATGCAGTGATTGTTACTAGCTCTGAAGATCAAATCTTGGGTCCCAAGCAAGTTTGCTCACCTATGGAGAATAATTTGCCTCCTGTGCAAGGTTCTGAATCTGACTTGGCAACTGCAGCTGGTGCTTCTGATCAGGTCTTTCAGTCAAGTCCTTCCCACATCAATACTTTCAGAGGAGGGCTGGATCCTGTCACCAGTATTGAAAAACTTCAGTCTGGTCTGCAAGGTAAATGGGTAAACCAAATCAATGAGCATTTTAGCATGGCACCCTCCCTCCTAGGTTTGAAATGTATCCAGCTTGCTGCAACTGCAGATAATGACAAACAGATATCTTGCTGTGGAAGAAGCACTTTCAGGAGAAGTCTGTGCATAAGCACAGTTCATTTTCTGCCAACATTCCTGTAAGTTGGTTTAATTTCATTGTCCACCTCCTATTGACTCCTGATAAGTTTGACTGGACAGTGAATATGCTTAAGTCTGGGATGTGGGAACTTTTCTCTGCTGTTGAGAACATGGAACAAGCTATTCTGTTTCATATACCTGCTAAATGCCCTGCTTCACATGCTCCTATTTGTCAGGCCATTGCTCTAGAGAATAAGGTTGCAAAGGATAAGGGCAAGGAGAATGTTGAGGTGGCCTCCAACATGCAAGATTTGGAGTCTCAGGCCCTTCTGCAGCCTTTTGGCACTAACAACCTCAGGAAGAGAAGGAGTGGTAAAACTCCCCTAGTGGAAACTGAGGTAAGTAGAAGTGACAGAATTAAAAAAGTGAATGATGGATATAAAAGAAACTCCTGCTCAAATACTAGTTGTCTGCCTTGTCATGCTATTCCTCCTGTCATTCAAAATTCAGTTGTTAGAAACCTCACTGCCTCTTTCTGCAAGGTTGCTGAGGGGGAGCTGGATAACAAGCTGGCCAAGAAGCCAAGAAGAAAGCTTGATGAGGACTTGGTCAAGGTGTCCTTGGCCACTGGAGAAGATAACCCACCAACATCTTCATGATGACAATTAGACATTTCTGGGCTAGTGGTTGGGGGGTAGTTTGGATGAAGTTTCGTGTGCTCTTTTGGTCAATCCTATTTATGTTGTAACCTCTGAGTGCTAGTACTTTAAGCAACTCTTTGCTCTGGAGATGATTTATCCTAAGGGAAACTCTGTGGTGTATGCTACTTGGATGTATTGTTGGTTTTGTCATATGCTATGGTCCAGAATTTTAGATGATCTTTTCTCCACTTTAATAATGAGTCAAGTGCTGGTGCTTGGCCTATGTTGCAGTACACATCTCGGTCTCCATGAATAATACAAATAGAAGTTGGAACATTCTGAACTGGAACATTAGAGGGATGAATTCCCAGGATAAATGGCTGGCTTTAAGACAGAAAATTGATGAGAGTGACTGCAATATTCTGTGCTTACAAGAAACTAAGAGAGAAAACTTTGATGCTACTTACATAAAAAATTTCTGTCCAAATAGAATCAATAAGTTTGCTTTCCTTCCCTCTGTTGGAGCTTCAGGGGGTCTCCTAGTGGCTTGGAATGGCTCTCACTTTGCTGGAGAAGTAATTTCTCAAAACAGATTTTCACTCTCCATTTAGTTCACCAGCTTGCTCTCCAATCAGTCCTGGCTTCTCACCAATATCTATGGTCCTTGTGACCCACAGGACAAAAATGAGTTCATTGAATGGTTTTTGAATATTCATATGCCTAATTGTCGGTGTTCTAGGAACGGGGGTCCCTAGACTTGCCTGCCTGCGGCCTGCGGCGTGGCTCAAAGGAGGCCCAACATGGCCCATCTTCATCAACACGAGGCTCAAGACCCTCGCGAGGGGCCAAGCCTCGTGAAGCGGACGACACGGGGCTTCCTCAGGCACAGCCTCGTCAGGTTGGCTCGCGAGGAGGCGGAGAGATCAAGGCGGGGCACCTCGCGAGGTGCCCGTAACGCAAGCCATGACGACTCAGGGCGCCAGGCGGGCGCCAGCGCGCGCAGTGTCCTTCTTTCCTCTTTGGTGCAAACGGGGCAAGCGCAGTCGCGGAGTACCAAGGCATCAGGCAAAGATTGCCATTTCGTGCAACGAGGCCAAGACCAGGAGGACTACGAGACGGAGGTCACCGTGGAGCCCAAGACAGCGTCATCACCAGAGCTTTGCGCAGGCGAAGACTGCTTTTGTTAGGGTAGTTGATACTTGCTGTCCCCCTTCAAATTAGCCTGCCATTGTTGGCTCCCTTCCCGCTCGATATTTGGGAAGAGGACTAGGGCCTCTATAAATAGGACCAGCCACCCACATGGTAGGGGGGATAAAATCAGAGAGAGAGAGAGAAGGGTGACTGAACTCCTCCCAGCAGTTCATCGCCCCAGTCAAGAACAGACCCTCGCGAGGCTGTTCTTCCTTGTATTGTTCATCACCATTATCCCCATAAGGCAATCCACCCACCACACACTGGAGTAGGGTATTACACCACAACGGTGGCCCGAACCAGTATAAACCTTGTGTCTCTTGTGCGGTTCTTTCGGTAGTTTAGATCTTTGTGAGACGAGGAGGTATAAGGCGTGATCTCCGCGCGCACCCCGGTGTTCGAACCTTAAGGGTCTGCCGGAACCCGTGAATCCAACATTTGGTGCGCCAGGTAGGGGTGCTCCGGAATCTGTCTTCCACCACTCCGCTCTCCTGCGACCGCCGCATCCATGTATGGCGCCAGTCGAGCTCGCGTCGCCCCGCCGGCCCTCGCCGGTGGGCGTTCTCGTTGTCCCCCGTCGCCCGCCGTCAACACCGCCACCGGCTCGGCAGGGAGCGAGCGGCAAGCACCCCCCAGCGTCTGCCTACGCGGCGGAGTGGCTGCACCGCAACATCGACGCCTCCGGTCGTTGCGGCCCTCCTGGGCGGCTCGCAGGAGCCGCCCACGAGTCGCCAGGTCAAGCCTTTTGCCCGCCGGGTTAGCACCGTTTCCGCACGGCAAGGGGCTCCCCCGGACCGGGCGGTGCGTGAGGCCGATCTGACCTTCAGCTCGGAGGACCACCCCACCAACCTGGTCGGCTCGGGCGCGCTCCCCCTGTTGTGCACCCCCACCATCTGCCAGGTGGCCGTCACCAGAACTCTCGTTGACGGTGGCGCGGGCCTCAGCGTGCTTTCGGTCGAGACTTTCAACCTCCTCTGCATACCCCGGGAGCG
Organism: Triticum monococcum; assembly: GCA_034509565.1. Classification (NCBI taxonomy): domain Eukaryota; kingdom Viridiplantae; phylum Streptophyta; class Magnoliopsida; order Poales; family Poaceae; genus Triticum; species Triticum monococcum. Next base: position 570,777,431 of record CM067842.1, on the reverse strand, counting down.
GTTGCGACCCAGCCAATCTTTCTCGGGCGTCGGGGGCGGATCATCTGACTCCCTGGGACAGATCCGGCTCCCGGTAACCTTCGGCACCTACGACAACTTCCGCACGGAGATGGTCGACTTCGACATCGCCCCCATCGGCCTCCCTTACAACGCCATCCTCGGCTACCCGGTGCTGGCTCAGTTCATGGCCGCCACGCACCCGGCGTATAACCTCATGAAGATGCCCGGGAGCAGCGGCACCCTCGCCGTGCACGGGGACACCGGGGACGCCCTGCGAGTACTCAAGCTCGCCTTCAAGACGGTGGCATCGGCACGGCCCGTCAATGCGGAGACCCCTGAGCCCAAGGGGGCTGCGCCCGCCAAGAAGAAGCAGTTGTTCACCCAGGACAAGGCAGAAACCAAGCAGATACCCGTCGACGAGGACGGGTCCTCCAGTGCCACTTTCACCATAGGCGCCAACCTTGAGCCTGAGCAGGAGGAGGCCTTGGTCAAGTTCTTGCGCGCGAATAAGAAGGTATTTTCTTGGGAGCCCGATCAGCTGGCGGGGATCCCCAGGAGTGTCATCGAGCATCACCTCAACGTGTGCCCAAATGTGCGCCCATGAAGCAGAAGGCCAGGCGGCAGTCCGTGGAGAAGCAGGCCTTCATTGTCCAAGAGACCCGCAAGCTAGAAGCCGCTAGGGTCATTCGCGAGGTCCGATACCCGGATTGGTTGGCCAACCCTGTCATTGTGCCCAAGAAAGGGGGGAAGGAACGCATGTGCGTTGACTTCACCAACCTCAACAAAGCATGCCCGCAAGATCCGTTTCCGCTCCCCCGCATCGACCACATCGTCGATTCCACTGCGGAGTGCGACCTGCTATGCTTCCTGGACGCCTTCTCCGGGTATCACCAGATCAAGATGGCGGTAGAAGACATTGAGAAGACCGCCTTCTTAACCCCGTGCGGGGTATACTGCTATACATGCATGCCGTTCGGACTGTGTAACACAGGGGCAACCTTTCAGCGGCTGATGCACATCACCTTGGGCCCGCAACTCGGAAAGAATATCAAAGCCTACGTTGATGACATTGTAGTAAAATCTCGGGAGGCCAAGACCCTGATACAAGACCTGGAGGAGACCTTCGCGAGCCTCGACGTAGTAAACCTGCGGCTCAACCCGGAGAAATGTGTGTTTGGCGTCCCCTCGGGCAAGCTTTTGGGATTCCTCATGTCCCATCGTGGCATCGAGGCAAACCCCGAGAAGGTCAAGGCGGTCGAGGACATGAGTTTGCCAAAGACCCTCAGGGAAATGCAGACGCTCACTGGCACGTGACCGCGCTAGGGCGCTTCATCTCCAAATTAGGGGAGCGAGCGCTGCCTTTCTTTCAGCTGATGAAGAAAAAGGGGCCCTTTGAATGGATTGAAGAGGCAGATAAGGCGTTTCAAGATCTCAAGAGGTACCTGACCAGCCCCCCAGTCATGGTGGCTCCGCGCCCTCAAGAGCCCCTGCTGCTTTACCTCGCTGCCACTCCCTACTCCGCCAACGCAGCCCTGGTGGCGGTTAGGGAGGAGCGCCAGGTCAAGACCATAGCTGCAGCCCGAGGCAAGAAAAAACGGGAACAAGGAAAGCCTGCAGAGGCCGCAATCGCAGTTGAGGAGGGTCAGCCACCAAAGAATGCACCGGAGGCAGGAGGGGCCACACGCCCGGATGGTCCACCTCCCGAGGCCACGTCATCTTGTGAGGCTCCCTTACCTCCCGAGGGCGCCGCGACCCCAAATACTCTCAGCCCTGTTGAGCATCCCGTCTACTTTGTTAGCACGGTGTTACGGGATGCGAGGGTGCGGTACCCAATGCCTAAAAAGCTCCTCCTCACGCTACTGGTAGCCTCACGCAAGCTGCGTCACTACTTCCAGGCTCATCCTATCAAAGTCGTCTCATCGTACCCCCTGGAGAGAGTGCTCGGGAGCCCTAACTTAGCCGGAAGGGTCGCCGAGTGGAACATGGAGCTGCAGGCGTTTCAGCTCGAGTTCAGCACAACCAGGGTCATTAAAGGAGCAGCGTTGGCGGATTTCATAGAGGAATGGGCGGAGGCGCCAGGCCTCAGGGACAACGAGGATCGGTCCCTCTCTCCAGGGAGTGAGGCGCCGGAAGGCTGGGTCATGTACTTCGATGGGGCGTTCTCCAGACACGGCGCGGGGGCTGGTGCGGTGCTGATATCACCCACTCAGGATAAGCTCTACTATGCCGTACAACTCTGTTTCCAGCAAGGTGAAAAGGTCTCCAACAACATTGCAGAATATGAGGGACTGATAGCCGGGTTGGAGGCCACAGTAGCCCTGGGAGTGAAATGCCTCACCGTCAAGGGCGACTCGCAGCTCCTAGTCAACTTCTCCAACAAGGTGTACGAGCCGAAGGACGAGCATATGGAGGCCTACCTAGCGGAGGTCCGCAGGATGGAAAAGCAGTTCTGGGGGCTGGAGCTGAAGCACGTGCCCCGTGGCACCAGTCAGGAAGCTGACGACATAGCCGGACGGGCATCCAGGCGGTTGCCGCAGGAACCCGGCGTCTTCGAAGAGCGGCTCTTCAAACCCTCAGCATAGACGACGTTATCAAACACCTCTCAGTCTCGAGAGGAGCTCCCTCAGCCGCCAGCCTCGGGAGCCCCGGTCTGTGGGTCAACCTCAGGAGCACGCCTGCTCCTGACGATGGAACCTCAGGAGGAGTGCTGGACCGCAGAACTCCGGAGTTATTTAACGCAAGGGGCCCTACCGAAAAAGGAAGAGGAAGCGGAACGTGTGGCGCGGCAGGCCACGACATACTGCATTAGAGATGGGGAACTTTACCGGAAGCGACCAAACGGTGTATCTCTGTGCTGCATCTCCAGGGAGCAAGGAAAGGAACTACTGGAGGGCATACACGGCGGAGACTGCAGACACGACTCATCATCGCGGACCCTCGTCGGCAAGGCATTCCGTAGCGGGTTCTATTGGCCCACCGCGCTCAACGACGCGATCGAATTGGTAAAGGCTTGTGAGGCCTACCAGTTTCATTCCAAGCAGATCCATCAACCGGCGGGGGGCCTGCAGACAATACCCATCTCATGGCCATTCGCAGTTTGGGGGTTGGATATTCTGGGCCCGTTCCCTCGGGCGCCAGGGGGCTACCGTTACCTCTACGTCGCCATTGACAAGTTCACCAAGTGGGCAGAAGTGGAGGCTGTCCGTACCATCCCCGCTGGCCCCGCGGTCAAGTTCATCAGGGGTATCATGAGCCGGTTCGGGGTGCCGAATTGCATCATCACAGACAACGGTTCGCAGTTCACCAGTAATCTCTTCAAAACATATTGTGCTAACCTTGGGACGCAGATATGCTACGCTTCGATGGCACACCCGCGAAGCAATGGGCAAGCCGAACGAGCCAACGCGGAGGTCCTGAGAGGCCTCAAGACCAGGACATTCAAGAAGAAGCTGGAGGCCTGCGGCAGAGGCTGGTACGACGAGCTCCAGTCCGTGTTTTGGTCCATCCACACAACCGCAACCAAACCAACTGGGGAGACCCCGTTCTTCCTGGTCTATGGAGCCGAAGCAGTCCTCCCTCACGAGGTCAGGCATCACTCCACGCAGGTCCTGGCATTCGATGAGGCGCAGCAGGACGCCATGCCGGGGATGGACCTCGTACTAGGGGAGGGACGCTGCCGGGAAGCCGTGCTGCGAGCGGCAAGGTACCAACAGGCGCTACGATGATATTACTGCCGCAACATCCGCCCCAGGACCCTCGAGGTAGGAGACCTTGTACTCAGGCGGGTTCTCTCCAGGGAGGGGCTGCACAAGCTCTCTCCCATGTGGGAGGGCCCGTTCAAGGTTGTTCATGTTTCCAGGCCAGGCTCCGTGCACTTGGAGACTCAAGAGGGGGAGCCGATCCAGAACGCGTGGAACATCCAGCACCTCCGGAGGTTCTACCCCTAAAAGGCCCAGAGCTTGTGAAGCAGGGCGAGTGCCTATGAAGCTATCGCGTTTTGGAAAAGGCCCGGAGCCTGTGAAGCAGGGCGAGTGCCTGTGAAGCTATCGCGTTTTGGAAAAGGCCCAGAGCCTGTGAAGCAGGGCGAGTGCCTGTGAAGCTACCACGTTTTGGAAAAGGCCTAGAGCCTGTGAAGTAAGGCGAGTGCCTGTGAAGCTATCGCGTTTTGGAAAAGGCCCAGAGCCTGTGAAGTAGGGCGAGTGCCTGTGAAGCTGCCGCGTTTTGGAAAAGGCCCGGAGCCTGTGAAGCAAGGCCAATGCCTGTGAAGCTCGCCGCCCCGTGACACTCTCACGTAATAATAAGTGGGGCTGTACACGCCCCGGAGTCTCAGGAGCGCCGGCCTCAGGCCCTGGGGCTCCCTCCCATGCCCAGTGGCAGCACTTAGCTCCGCGCTGGTGAGAAGACGTCGAAGACTAGATTAGGTGCCGGACGCGGCTTTTTCATTTGCTTTCCGCAGTTGACATGTTTACTTGCATTTGAAGTCTTATTGAAGTTGTCGCTATTGCTGATTTGTGGTTCGTTGATTTTTGCTCCTCGCTTTGGTTTTTCTCATAAACGACCTCGCGAGGGATGGTACTCAAACGTCCTCGCGAGCGTTTCTGCTCTAGCTACTGGAAGGTTTCATGGCCCGGGCACGTTACAGGAGCACCCCTCTAGTCCGTGCCCCTTGGGTACCGCGACGCGCACACAGGGCCTGGGTCGGTCGCCCCCCCGGCAGGGGTCAAGGACTATCTAAGCACAGGCGTGTAGTTAAGAGGCGCAAAAATAAGATCAAGGTAATGGCTAAACGGCAATAATTCCCAACACGCCCCAGCGGGGCCCCATGCAGCTGTTTTGTCTTACACAGGAAACAAAAGGAAAAGGAAAGGACGAGCCCGGCGCAGCCCTCCTCGCATCAGCCCGCGGAGGCGACCCGGGCAGCCTCCGGGCCTCAGGAAGACTCCCTCTCGCGCTTCACTGGGGCACGGCGGCGGGCGGACTAGCCATCACCTCCCGAGCAAGCTCGACGGCGCGGGGGTTGCCTGCGGCCACCACTGGAGGAGTCACTTGAGGAAGAGCGGCCTGGGGGAGCGCGCAACCCAGGCGCGTCCCTCGGCCACAACGGCTCGCTCGCCGCCGCGCTGGGAGCCGCCACCATGACCACCAAACGCTACCGGGGCGGCCACCGGATGCTTCCGAGGATGCCCACGACCGCGCTTGGGCGGGGGAGAGGCAGGATCGACCTGGGGGGCCTTCCCCTTCTCCGCAGCCGAGTACCTCCTCGATGGAGCCATCACGCCAAGGCGGGGCAAGAATTGAGGCAAAGGAGAAAACAAGAAGAGATGGACTGGAAGGGCACGCGCCGTGCCGTACTTATAGCCGGCGAAGGTCAACTGCCGGCCTCCATGATCTGCATGCAGGGACTTGTCTACCTCGCATGGTCACCGAGGCGTCATGGGGAAGTGGAGACGCCCACGTCCCATCAACCGCCACGCGGCGCCCAAGGCCGCAGGCTGTTAGGGCCTACGGTGCTTCGCCCTTGCCCTTTCGCCTCTTAGCACGGCCAAGTCCATGCGCGCCTTGGGCCCGGGGGCTACTGTCGGCGTCCTGGGAACGGGGGTCCCCAGACTTGCCTGCCTGCGGCCTTCGGCGTGGCTCAAAGGAGGCCCAGCATGGCCCATCTTCATTAACACAAGGCTCAAGACCCTCGCGAGGGGCCAAGCCTCGCAAGGCGGATGACACGGGGCTTCCTCAGGCATGGCCTCGTCAGGTTGGCTCGCGAGGAGGCGGAGAGATCAAGGCGGGGCATCTCGCGTGGTGGCCGTGACGCAAGCCATGACGACTCAGGGCGCCAGGCGGGCGCCAGCGCACGCAGCGTCCTTCTTTCCTCTTTGGTGCAAAGGGGGCAAGCGCAGTCGCGGAGTACCGAGGCATCAGGCAAAGGTTGCCATTTCAGTGCAACAAGGCCAAGACCAAGAGGACTACGAGACGGAGGTCACCATGGAGCCCAAGACGGCGTCATCACCAAAGCTTTGCGCAGGCGAAGACTGCTTTTGTCAGGGTAGTTGATACTTGCTACCCCCTTCAAATTAGCCTGCCATTGTTGGCTCCCTTCCCGCTCGATATTTGGGAAGAGGACCAGGGCCTCTATAAATAGGACTAGCCACCCACATGGTAGGGGGGATAAAATCAGAGAGAGAGAGAGAGAGAGAGAGAGAAGGGTGATTGAACTCCTCCCAGCAGTTCATCGCCCCAGTCAAGAACAGACCCTCGCGAGGTTGTTCTTCCTTGTATTGTTCATCACCATTATCCCCATGAGGCAATCCACCCACCACACACTGGAGTAGGGTATTACACCACAACGGTGGCCCGAACCAGTATAAACCTTGTGTCTCTTGTGCGGTTCTTTTGGTAGTTTAGATCTTTGTGAGACGGGGAGGTATAAGGCGTGATCTCCGTGCGCACCCCAGTGTTCGAACCTTAAGGGTCTACCGGAACCCGTGAATCCGACACTGATGATGTGGACTGGATTCTTATGGGTGACTTCAATTTCATGAGGGATCCATCAGACAGAAATAAACCTGGTGGAGATGCTAATGAGATGCTCATGTTCAATGAAGCAATTAGTAACCAAGGTTTAGTGGAGCTACCTCTGCATGGTGGGAAATTCAGTTGGAGTAACATGCAGCAAAACCCTTTGTTAGTCAAGCTTGATTGGTTTTTCACTTCAGCTTGTTGGATGACCACATTCGCAAATACTATGGTTCTACCTCTTGCAAAACCAATTTCAGACCACTTGCCATGTGTAATCAAAGTTGGCACCTCAATTCCCAAAGCAAAAGTTTCCAGATTTGGGAATTATTGGTTGCATCACTCAGACTTCAAACAGGTAGTTCAGGCTGCTTGGAATATTCTAGTAGGGAACATGGGTTCAGTCAAAAGGTTGAATGCAAAGTTTAAAAATTTGAGGAGAGCTTTGAAGTTGTGGGCCAGATCCCTCTCTTGTCTGAAAACCCAAATTGCTAAAATCAATGAACTCATTTTTCTTTGGGATTTTTTTTGAGGAGTTCAGACCACTAGACACTTATGAATGGAATTGTAGGATTATCCTTAAAGAACATCTGTTAGTCCTTTTGAGGAACCAAAAGATATATTGGAAACAGAGGGGGAAAATTAAAGGGGTAAAGTTTGGGGATGAAAATACCAAATTCTTTCATACCAAGGCTTCTATCAATCACAAGCATAATCATATTGTTGTCCTGCAAAATGATGATCAAGTTGACATTTCTGATCATGCTGGGAAAGCTGCTATACTATGGGACACCTATAAGAAAAGAATGGGGACTTCTCACAAAACTTCCATGCATTTTGACTTGCAGTCATTGTTTCACCAAAGACAGGATCCCTCACTTTTTGAGTCATTGGAATTGCCTTTTTCTGAAGAAGAAATTAATGAAGTAGTGAAAGAATTGCCTATGGACAAATCAGCTGGTCCTGATGGCTTCAATAATGAGTTCTTTAAATCTTGCTGGGATATAATTAAAGGTGATGTGCTCACCTTCATTTCTGACTTCCATGCTGGACAAATCTCTCTGGAAAGTTTAAACACCTCATTCATTACTCTTATTCCAAAAGGAAACTCTCCTCTCACAGCAAATGACTACAGGCCAATCTCCCTCCTCAATTGTTGTCTCAAGCTAGTCACTAAACTGCTGGCAAACAGGTTACAGAAAATCATCTTAAAGCTGGTCCACATTAACCAATATGGCTTCCTCAAAGAGAGATCTATTCATGACTACTTGGGTTGGGCTTATGAATACCTGCATCAGTGCCATAAATCAAAGGAAGAGATTATTGTACTGAAATTGGATTTTGAAAAAGCATTTGACACCATTAAACATCAGGCAATTCTGGATATTTTAACAGCTAAAGGATTTGGAGACAGATGGATTAATTGGATCAAAATGCTGTTCACTTCTGCCTCATCTGCCATTCTGCTAAATGGTGTGCCTGGTAAAAAATTCTATTGCCTCAGAGGTGTGAGACAAGGAGACCCTCTATCACCACTGCTATTTGTACTTGCTGCAGATCTTCTTCAGTCAATCCTCAACAAGGCCATGCAAATGGGTTTACTCTCCTCACCTCTGCAAGTGAACTCCTGCCCTAATTTCCCAATAGTTCAATATGCAGATGACACTTTGATCCTCCTTCAAGCATATGCCAAACAACTACACTGCCTTAAGGCCCTCCTCAATACTTTTGCAGATGCTACTGGACTGAAAGTCAATTACTCTAAATCTAGCCTCATCCCACTCAATGTACCTGAGGAGAAAGTTGAAATTCTGACCAATACTTTTCAATGTAAAAGGGAATTCTTTCCCATCCAATATTTGGGTGCACCCCTGGGTATTTATAAACCAACTGTTTAGCAATGTTTACCTATGGTCACAAGACTACAGAAGAAACTTATGGGCTTATCTTCTTTTTTGACCATGGCTGGAAGACTATTGTTGGTAAAATCTGTGCTAAACTCCCTGTTGATTTACCTAATGGGGTGTCTTGATGTTCCTGTCACCATTAAAGCTCAAGCAATTAAGTTATTGAGGCATTGCCTCTGGAGAGGCCCTGATCTGGAGGATCACAGGCCTGCCATGGTGGCTTGGAATACTGTTTGTAGGCCAAAGAACCAAGGAGGATTGGGAGTAATGGACATCTTTGTCCAAAACAAAGCTTTGCTACTCAAGAATCTGCACAAGTTCTATAACAGACACAATACTCCATGGGTTAACTTGATCTAGGAAACACATTACAGTGCTGGTTCACTGCCTGGCAATAATTGGATAGGATCCTTTTGGTGGAAAGCTAATCTTAAGCTCATTGACAATTTCAAATCCATGGCCAGATGCCACATTGGAGATGGCAAAAGTGCCTTTTTTGGTTAGACCTTTGGCACTCAGCTTGTCTTCAGGACATGTTCCCTCATCTGTTTTCTTTTGTGAAAAATAGAAACTCCACTGTGCATACCATTATTCACACTGAATTTCTGGAGGATCTCTTTCACTTGCCATTGACAGTGCAAGCATTCCAAGAATTTGAGGCAATGGAAGACATTTGTATAACTTTGAGGGGTTCTGAATATCTGGAATGTACAGACACCTGGAGCTATATTTGGGGAAGTGATCAATTCTCTGTTGCAAAGGCATATAAACTAATGATGGGAGTTAAAATAGTGCCACACCAATTTAACTGGATTTGGAATAGCTCTTGTCAACCCAAGCACAAGGTGTTCTTTTGGAGGCTACTACATGACAGACTCAATACCAGGAATCTTCTTAGAAGGAAAACCTTTCATCTAGACAACTACAATTGTGCTGTAAACAATTGCCCGCAGGAGGAAACACTTCAACACCTCTTTTGGACATGTCCTTTTGCTGCACAATGTTGGGACATAATTTGCCCTGCTAGGCAGGCAAATGTCTCAGTTCTTGAGGCCTTTGCTGATCTAAAACTAAAACTTCATGTGCCTTTCTTCATGGAAATCATCATCCTAGCTTCATGGGCCATCTGGATCTCTAGGAACAACCTCATTTTTCAAGACATCCAACCAAGCATTCATGGATGGAAAGCCATCCTCTTGGAGGAACTCAATTTGCTATGGTTCAGAATTAAGAAGAGCTATGCTAGAGCTTTCTGTCTCTGGCTTGACAACCTTGTCCTGTAATCTTTTGTTTTATAGTAGCTGCTAGCTTCCTGTTTCTTCTCTTTTCCTTTCTCTCTTTCTTTTTGTTTTGGCTTATCTCAAGCCTTTTTGTACTGTTGGATCTCTTTATTGTTTCAATATAAAAATTGCAGTGGGGTTTTGCCCTACTGTGTATAGTCAAAAAAAATAAACCTCTTGAAAGCCCTCTTGACGGGTGAGATCCACTGCACAAAGTTGTATTAAGATAGATATATTTATTTTGGGATGGAGGGAGTATAATTTTATATGGATTGGAGGAAGTGTTTTATGTGAAGCAAGGTGAGCTAAGAGCATGCCCGACAAAATGGCAGAAAAAAATTATGCGTTAAAAATGGTTTTAGGCAAGGAGAGATGATTTTTGCGTATAAGAAATGTTTCTGCTTTTCTGGATGAGTTGGTGCCCCGAAAATTGGAAAAACAATTGAAACATGCGATGTGATGTTGGGGAGGAAAGGACGCGCACTTGTTGGGCGTCAGTTTGATTTTGGCCGGTTGAGGTTGTTGGGCCGAGATGGTCGCCGGTATAGCAAGGAATTGTGTTGGTATCTTCCAGGTGAGCATCGATAGCTCGATGGTGGTCATGGCGGCGATCTATGTCGATGGGCGGTGGTGGTTTTGCTGCGGTGGGGCGAGGAACGACTAGAATTGGGTGTGGCTATCACCAGGACGCGACGGACGTACCAAGCTGTCGGGTGGCCGCAGGGCTAGGGACGACGGACGAAGTCGCGGCGGCGGCATGCGGCGACAACAATCTGTCGGAATCGGCGTGGGGTTGCGATGGTCGGGCAGGGGAAAATTTTGCGGGTGGTTGGATTCCTGAGGCGTTTCTTTAATTGTTTTGCGGGGTGTGTCGAGGCGTTTCTTATTTTAGGGCGGTCGCTAGAGGTGGTAAATATGAACACTTTTAGCAAACTTTTGGGTGAAATGTATTTTTTAACATAGTAGAGACGCAAGCGCTTATGCATACACGCATACACTCACCTCTATGAATGCACACAGGCGCACCCTACTATTATGAGCACCTTCGAGAGACTGATCCTGCATACTATCTTGAGATTTACGAAGTCCCCATAGACGCCTCGTTGTCGACGAGAACGTCTCCTCCACTGAGACTTGAACCTTGGTGGGCTGAGAATACCGCTGCCCTCTAACCATCGAACCACATGTTGGTTCACGAAATGTAAACTTTTTTGTACCATGTATTATGCATTTGTAATCATTTTTTTGGCCGGGAGTGTCCCAAATCATATATTATTTTTGGTTACGACTGCTATTTTACATTATCTTGGAGACGCTTTAAGACAATTTTATTTCTAGAGAATATATCTATTATCCACATTTGATGTTTTATAAATAAAATGCTAATGATATGACTATGAGAATATTTTTATTGATTGTGTGACACAGGTTTTGAAGGGGCGCACGGGGACTTTGGCTATGGCATCAGTAATCAAGAAGGAGAAGATGTCTTAAGCTTTGCTCTAGCCTACAATAGGATTGTAGCTAACACCCTCTTTAGAAAGAGAGAATCACATCTGGTGACTTTTAGTAGTGGCCAACACTCTAGCCAGATTGATTTCATCCTCTCGAGAAGAGAAGATAGGCGTGCGTGCCTAGACTGTAAGGTGATACCTGGAGAGAGTGTTGTACCCCAGCATAAGCTAGTGGTTGCTGACTTCCGCTTTCGGATTCGTGTCCAGCAGGATAAGCGTGCCAAAGTCGCTAGAACAAAGTGGTGGAAGCTCAAGGGGGAGGTAGCTCTAGCGTTCAAGGAGAGGGTCATTAAGGAGGGCCCTTGGGAGGAAGGAGGAGATGCGAACAATGTGTGGACGAAGATGGCGACTTGCATTCGTAAGGTGGCCTCGGAGGAGCTTGGAGTGTCCAGGGGAAGGAGAAGCGAAGATAAGGATACTTGGTGGTTGAATGATGATGTCCAGAAGGCGATTAAAGAGAAGAAAGATTGCTTCAAACACCTATACCTAGATAGGAGTGCAGACAACATAGAGAAGTACAAGATGGCGAAGAAGGCCGCAAAGCGAGCTGTTGGTGAAGCAAGGTGTCGGGCATATGAGGACCTCTACCAACGGTTAGGCACGAAGGAAGGTGAAAGGGACATCTATAAGATGGCCAAGATCCAAGAGAGGAAGACGATGGATATTGGCCAAGTCAAATGCATCAAGGACGGAGCAGGCCAACTCTTGGTGAAGGGCGAGGAGATTAAGCATAGATAGCGGGAGTACTTCGACAAGTTGTTCAATGGGGAGAATGAGAGTTCTACCATTGAACTGGACGACTCCTTTGATGAGACCAGCATGCGTTTTGTGCGGCGAATCCAGGAGTCTGAGGTCAAGGAGGCTTTAAAAAGGATGAAAGGAGGCAAGGCGATGGGCCCTGATTGTATCCCCATTGAGGTGTGGAAAGGTCTCGGGGACATAGCGATAGTATGGCTAACCAAGCTTTTCAACCTCATTTTTTGGTTAAACAAGATGCCAGAAGAATGGAGACGGAGTATATTAGTACCAATCTTCAAGAACAAGGGGGATGTTCAGAGTTGTACTAATTACCATGGAATTAAGCTGATGAGCCATACAATGAAACTATGGGAGAGAGTCATTGAGCACCGCTTAAGAAGAATGACAAGCGTGACCAAAAATCAGTTTGGTTTCATGCCTGGGAGGTCGACCATGGAAGCCATTTTCTTGGTACGACAACTTATGGAGAGATATAGGGAGCAAAAGAAGGACTTGCATATGGTGTTCATTGACTTGGAGAAGGCCTATGATAAGATACCGCGGAATGTCATGTGGTGGGCCATGGAGAAACACAAAGTCCCAGCAAAGTACATTACCCTCATCAAGGACATGTACGATAATGTTGTGACAAGTGTTCGAACAAGTGATGTCGACACTGATGACTTCCCGATTAAGATAGGACTGCATTAGGGGTCAGCTTTGAGCCCTTATCTTTTTGCATTGGTGATGGATGAGGTCACAAGGGATATACAAGGAGATATCCCATGGTGTATGCTCTTTGCAGATGATGTGGTGCTAGTTGACGATAGTCGGACGGGGGTAAATAGGAAGTTAGAGTTATGGAGACAAACCTTGGAATCGAAAGGGTTTAGGCTTAGTAGAACGAAAACCGAGTACATGATGTGCGGTTTCAGTACTACTAGGTGTGAGGAGGAGGTTAGCCTTGATGGCCAGGTGGTACCTCAGAAGGACACCTTTCGGTATTTGGGGTCAATGCTACAGGAGGATGGGGGTATTGATGAAGATGTGAACCATCGAATCAAAGCCGGATGGATAAAGTGGCGCCAAGCTTCTGGCATTCTCTGTGACAAGAGAGTGCCACAAAAGCTAAAAGGCAAGTTCTACAGGATGGCGGTTCGACCCGCAATGTTGTATGGCGCTGAGTGTTGGCCGACTAAAAGGCGACATGTTCAACAGTTAGGTGTGGCGGATATGCGTATGTTGAGATGGATGTGTGGCCACACGAGGAAGGATCGAGTCCGGAATGATGATATACGAGATAGAGTTGGGGTAGCACCAATTGAAGAGAAGCTTGTCCAACATCGTTTGAGATGGTTTGGGCATATTCAGCGCAGGCCTCCAGAAGCTCCGGTGCATAGTGGACGGCTAAAGCGTGCGGAGAATGTCAAGAGAGGGCGGGGTAGACCGAATTTGACATGGGAGGAGTCCGTTAAGAGAGACCTGAAGGATTGGAGTATCACCAAAGAGCTAGCTATGGACAGGGGTGCGTGGAAGCTTGCTATCCATGTGCCAGAGCCATGAGTTGGTTGCGAGATCTTATGGGTTTCACCTCTAGCCTACCCCAACTTGTTTGGGACTAAAGGCTTTGTTGTTGTTGTTGTTGTTGTTGTTGTTGTTGTTGTTGTTGTTGTTGTTGTTGTTGTTGTGTGACACTTAGCCTTTCCAACAAGATACAATTTGACAACAGAGGGTCCAACTTTTACAGCACAACATACATGTTTTTTGGGGGTGAAGCGCAACATAATTGACACCACGTATTAACCTAGGTTGGCGGTCCCTAGCCCGATGGGCGATTGCACTAGCCACTGCAAATCCTGTCAAGCCTAGGCTCCCACGCCCGCAACGTTTGATAATTCGTGCCAATATATCTTGGAGTACTAATTGTACTTCAAGTATATCACAGGAGAAAATCTTTCTATGAACATCGTAGGTATGAAAGGTGATCCCTAAAAATGTTTAAACACAAGTGTTGGACATGCCAAATGATTCTTCATTTTCCTTTTAGTCTAGGATCACATTGAGTCCATAGGCATGTTGATACTATCAAATGGGAATGAGGATATGACAATGAGCTCTTTATCCATGTGCATAAAGATCAACTCCAAAACTCCTTGAAGAATTTCTACTATACCAACTTAATCAACTTCATTCGGTGCCATCGAACCATTTTCACTCGCAGCCACCGATATAACCAAATATAGCTGTTGTTTCAAACCCTAGTTTAATTGAAGCCTCGAACATTCCATTCAGAGCCACCGAAGCAACATAGCAAACCTTCTATCATCATGTAGAAAATCGCGAGCAAAACCATCGGATTCATTTAGACCTATCGATGCAACCTAAAGTTTACACTTTTTTTCAACTCAGAGCTACCGAGCAAAACTAGTCAAAGCCTTCGAGATGTGTATAAAGGCACCACCACATATCCCACTAGTTCAACTCAAAGCAAACAACACTCCTGTCATTTGTTCTAATAGAGAACTCCACCTCATTGTGTTGACTTCAAAGGGAATCCACTCAAACGTTCTCCAAATCCATAGCCAAATCTTGAGAGTTGGAGTGTTGAGAAGATTATCTTTCCAAGCACAAGAGTAAGGGATTCATTCTCAAACAACCTTATCTTGTTACTTTCGGAGGGTGTGCCAGCAAGTCTTAAAGCTTGTGAAGAAGGTGTAACACCTTGTTTATTAAGCTACAGTAATCCCGTGTTAATGGTGCCATATCATCACAGACCATTATTCGAGATGGTTTGTGCATTCAACTTGCCCATACATATCTTTGATGCTGTCGAGGCTGGTTTGTCTTTTTTTTGGTGATTTGGTCGCTCATATTTTGGTATTAGTTTTGTTATTTGAATATAGTTATCTTTCATTGGCTTTGGATGTGTTTATTTGGTATCACTAGATCTAAATCAAGAAAAAGAAACAGGGCAAGTTACTGAGGTAAGATGCTGACAGATGCCAAATCAAATGCAATGTAATTATACTTAGTCAAACAATTCCAATGCAATGACTTCGGTTTAATTACATGGAACTACAACATGAAATTCTCTTAGGTGCCATTTTTTCACTGTTCAACCCTATCCCTGTCGACGTTATACGAACTTATTAATGAATTTCCATCACAAAATGTTTGTGCTATATTTTTGTTGGGTAAGGCTAGCCCATGTGCAGAAAAACCTGATGGAGCGATCGATTTGAATGTTTGTTCTGTGTTTCTTGCAAGATCAACTTCTTGTCTGGATTTAGTAACTCACCATTCCAGCCAATCGGCAAATCATCTTGCCATCTTGCTAGATAGAAATCCTAGTCGGCTTTCAACTCACCCAGGTCTGATTACTCCATGATTTTCCAGGCCCTTTCCGACGGAATATCACGCAAAGAGATTTTTTTAATGTTGGTTGTGGTCAAAAAGTTATTTTTGATGCAATGATTATCCATATAGGTTTTCGGCAGTGGTGGCTGCTGTCACCGTGAGCCTTCAAACCAAAAACGACTTCTCTTTCCAGTGAGCATTGTCTTGTTCCGCCCAATTCCGTCTCCCTGGACCAAGAAGTGACGTATTACACTGTAAACAGCAGATGCTTCTCTGCTGCTGCAAGTGTCCATCCCTGTATCAGTGGTACCCATTTGCACCTGCTTGATTTAGTTGTGCACGGGATTTTAAACGGGTCTCTGAGGGACTTTTGGGATTCTTTATAATTTATTTTCTTGGGCCTGATGCCACAGCTCCTGTGGCCACAAGTCTTGACCGGAGATGCTACATTGTGCCAACAACGAGTTGTAGGACATCTCACATTTGATACGAACCTGTGGCTGTGATTCAGTCGGTACGCAGAGCCATTTTTTGTGATTACACCTTGCTTGGCATACTTCATTATACTGTATTTGTTGTGGTTCTACTTGATTGAAAATAGATGAAATGAATGGCTGTGATGATATACTTTTAAAAAAAAATTGAGAAAAGGGGGATTTTGAGCCTCCCGACCCCATTTTATATATGAGACCAGGAAAGTAACACCAAAGCAAGCATGCCTTGCATGTCCACCGTCGAACTAGAGAATAAAGAAAGAAAACACTGATCAGCCGATCAATCAGCACGATCAGCTCTAAACTTAAAGGTTTAGAAAGATATTTTAATCCTATTACAAACTTCTGCCCAAATTTGTAATAGCCATGCCTTCTCTTCTCTGCTCAAACTGAAGTTTTGTCCCTTTCCCTTTTACCCCCAGCGTCTCATAGCGCGCTAGGCAAGCCCCAGTGGTGTCGTCTCCTTCACCATGTCCGTCATAGGCACACTCTTGAGCTTTTTCCATGGTTTTACTAGTGATCCACCCAGCTCCAGAGGGGTGACCGAGCGGAGCAGCGTCGTATTGCAGGTGCTCGTGAGAGGGCTTCTTGGTCGAGGGATTTGATAGTTTGGATCCTCTAGTTTTGGAGCGCCATTGATCTTTAGGCGAGAGAGAAGGAGGGAGTGATTAAAGCCACCATCAGTGCTCTTCTCACCAGCAGCTACCCTGTCATAATTTGGAAAGGAGCTTCTAGGATGGAGGAGATTTTCTCAACAAATGTCTCCATCTTTGCCAAGGCAGGTCCTTTGAACAAGATCATGAAGGAAATATGCCCTAGAGGCAATAGTAAAGTTATTATTTATTTCCTTATATCATGATAAATGTTTATTATTCATGCTAGAATTGTATTAACCGGAAACATAATACATGTGTGAATACATAGACAAACAGAGTGTCACTAGTATGCCTCTACTTGACTAGCTCGTTAATCAAAGATGGTTAAGTTTCCTAACCATAAACAAAGAGTTGTTATTTGATTAACGAGGTCACATCATTAGTTGAATGATCTGATTGACATGACCCATTCCATTAGCTTAGCACCCGATCGTTTAGTATGTTGCTATTGCTTTCTTCATGACTTATACATGTTCCTATGACTATGAGATTATGCAACTCCCGTTTGCCGGAGGAACACTTTGGGTGCTACCAAACGTCACAACGTAACTGGGTGATTATAAAGGAGTACTACAGGTGTCTCCAATGGTAGATGTTGGGTTGGCGTATTTCGAGATTAGGATTTGTCACTCCGATTGTCGGAGAGGTATCTCTGGGCCCTCTCGGTAATGCACATTACACAAGCCTTGCAAGCATTGCAACTAATGAGTTAGTTGCGGGATGATGTATTACAGAACGAGTAAAGAGACTTGCCGGTAACGAGATTGAACTAGGTATTGGATACCGACGATCGAATCTCGGGCAAGTAACATACCGATGACAAAGGGAACAACGTATGTTGTTATGCGGTCTAACCGTTAAAGATCTTCGTAGAATATGTAGGAGCCAATATGGGCATCCAGGTCCCGCTATTGGTTATTGACCGGAGACGTGTCTCGGTCATGTCTACATTGTTCTCGAACCGTAGGGTCCGCATGCTTAACGTTACGATGATAGTTATTATGAGTTTATGCATTTTGATGTACCGAAGGTAGTTCGGAGTCCCGGATGTGATTACGGACATGACGAGGAGTCTCGAAATGGTCGAGACATAAAGATTGATATATTGGAAGCCTATATTTGGATATCGGAAGTGTTCCGGGTAAAATCGGGATTTTACCGGATTACCGGGAGGTTACCGGAACCCCCCGGAAGCCATATGGGCCTTATTGGGCTTTAGTGGAAAGGTTTAAGGGGCTGCCATGGTGGGCTGCGCGCCTCCCCCCTCTCTCTCTCTTTCCCCCTTGGGAGTCCTATTTGGAATAGGATTGGGAGGGGGGAGTCCTACTCCCGGTAGGAGTAGGACTCCTCCTGCGCCCTCCTCTTGGCCGGCCAGCCCCTCCCCCTTGGATCCTTTATATACGGGGGCAGGGGCACCTCTAGACACACAAGTTGATCATTGAGATCGTTCCTTAGCCGTGTGCGGTGCCCCCTGCCACCATATTCCACCTCGATCATATCGTTGTAGTGCTTAGGCGAAGCCCTGCGTTGGTAGAACATCAAGATCGTCACCACGCCGTCGTGCTGACGGAACTCCTCCCCGAAGCTTTGCTGGATCGGAGCCCGGGGATCGTCATCGAGCTGTACGTGTGCTAAGAATCGGAGGTGCCAGAGTAACGGTGCTTGGATCGGTCGGATCGGGAAGAAGACGTACGACTACTTCCTCTACGTTGTGTCAACGCTTCCGTTGCGATCTACAAGGGTACGTAGATCAGACTCTCCCCTCGTTGCTATGCATCACCATGATCTTGCGTGTGCGTAGGAAATTTTTTGAAATTACTACGTTTCCCAACAGTGGCATCCGAGCCTAGGTTTTATGGTTTGATGTTATGTGCACGAGTAGAACACAAGTGAGTTGTGGACGATATAAGTCATACTGCCTACCAGCATGTCATACTTTGGCTCGGCAGTATTGTTGGACGAGACGACCCGGACCAACCTTACGCGTACGCTTACGCGAGACCAGTTCCCTCGACGTGCTTTGCACATAGATGGCTTGCGGGCGACTGTCTCTCCAACTTTAGTTGAATCGAGTGTGGCTACGCCCGGTCCTTGAGAAGGTTAAAACGGAGTCTATTTGACAAACTATCGTTGTGGTTTTGATGCGTAGGTGAGATTGGTTCTTACTTCAAGCCCGTAGCAGCCACGTAAAACTTGCAACAACAAAGTAGAGGACGTCTAACTTGTTTTTGCAGGGCATGTTGTGATGTGATATGGTCAAGGCATGATGCTAAATTTTATTGTATGAGATGATCATGTTTTGTAACCAAGTTATCGGCAACTGGCAGGAGCCATATGGTTGTCGCTTTATTGTATGCAATGCAATCACGATGTAATGCTTTACTTTATTACTAAGCGGTAGTGATAGTCGTGGAAGCATAAGATTGGCGAGACGACAACGATTCTATGATGGAGATCAAGGTGTCGCGCCGGTGACGATGGTGATCATGACGGTGCTTCGGAGATGGAGATCACAAGCACAAGATGATGATGGCCATATCATATCACTTATATTGATTGCATGTGATGTTTATCTTTTATGCATCTTATCTTGCTTTGATTGACGGTAGCATTATAAGATGATCTCTCACTAAATTATCAAGAAGTGTTCTCCCTGAGTATGCACCGTTGCGAAAGTTCTTCATGCTGAGACACTACGTGATGATCGGGTGTGATAGGCTCTACGTTCAAATACAACGGGTGCAAAACAGTTGCACGCGTGGAATACTCAGGTTATACTTGACGAGCCAAGCATATACATATATGGCCTCGGAACACGGAGACCGAAAGGTCGAGCGTGAATCATATAGTAGATATGATCAACATAATGATGTTCACCGATGAAACTACTCCATCTCACGTGATGATCGGACATGGTTTAGTTGATTTGGATCACGTAATCACTTAGAAGATTAGAGGGATATCTATCTAAGTGGGAGTTCTTAAGTAATATGATTAATTGAACTTAAATTTATCATGAACTTAGTACCTGATAGTATCTTGCTTGTTTATGTTGATTGTAGATAGATGGCTCGTGCTGTTGTTCCATTGAATTTTAATGCGTTCCTTGAGAAAGCAAAGTTGAAAGATGATGGTAGCAATTACACGGACTGGGTCCTTAACTTGAGGATTATCCTCATTGCTGCACAGAAGAATTACGTCCTGGAAGCACCGCTGGGTGCCAGGCCTGCTGCTGGAGCAACACCAGATGTTATGAACGTCTGGCAGAGCAAAGCTGATGACTACTCGATAGTTCAGTGTGCCATGCTTTACGGCTTAGAATCGGGACTTCAACGACGTTTTGAACGTCATGGAGCATATGAGATGTTTCAGGAGTTGAAGTTAATATTTCAAGCAAATGCCCGGATTGAGAGATATGAAGTCTCCAATAAGTTCTATAGCTGCAAGATGGAAGAGAACAGTTCTGTCAGTGAGCATATACTCAAAATGTCTGGGTATAATAATCACTTGATTGAATTGGGAGTTAATCTTCCAGATGATTGCGTCATTGACAGAATTCTCCAATCACTGCCACCAAGCTACAAAAGCTTCGTGATGAACTATAATATGCAAGGGATGAACAAGACTATTCCCGAGCTCTTCGCAATGCTGAAATCTGCGGAGGTAGAAATCAAAAAGGAGCATCAAGTGTTGATGGTTAACAAAACCACTAGTTTCAAGAAAAAGGGCAAAGGGAAGAAGAAAGGGAACTTCAAGAAGAACGGCAAGCCAGTTGCTGCTCAGGAGAAGAAACCCAAGTCTGGACCTAAACCTGAAACTGAGTGCTTCTACTACAAGCAGACTGGTCACTGAAAGCGGAACTGCCCCAAGTATTTGGCGGATAAGAAGGATGGCAAGGTGAACAAAGGTATATGTGATATACATGTTATTGATGTATACCTTACTAATGCTCGCAGTAGCACCTGGGTATTTGATACTGGTTCTGTTGCTAATATTTGCAACTCGAAACAGGGACTACGGATTAAGCGAAGATTGGCTAAGGACGAGGTGACGATGCGCGTGGGAAACGCTTCCAAAGTCGATGTGATCGCGGTCGGCACGCTACCTCTACATCTACCTTCGGGATTAATATTAGACCTAAATAATTGTTATTTGGTGCCAGCGTTGAGCATGAACATTATATCTGGATCTTGTTTAATGCGAGACGGTTATTCATTTAAATCAGAGAATAATGGTTGTTCTATTTATATGAGTAATATCTTTTATGGTCATGCACCATTGAAGAGTGGTCTATTCTTGTTAAATCTCGATAGTAGTGATACACATATTCATAATGTAGAAGCCAAAAGATGCAGAGTTGATAATGATAGTGCAACTTATTTGTGGTACTGCCATTTAGGTCATATCGGTGTAAAGCGCATGAAGAAACTCCATACTGATGGACTTTTGGAACCACTTGATTATGAATCACTTGGTACTTGCGAACCGTGCCTCATGGGCAAGATGACTAAAACACCGTTCTCCGGTACTATGGAGAGAGCAACAGATTTGTTGGAAATCATACATACAGATGTATGCGGTCCGATGAATATTGAGGCTCGTGGAGGATATCGTTATTTTCTCACCTTCACAGATGATTTAAGCAGATATGGGTATATCTACTTAATGAAACATAAGTCTGAAACATTTGAAAAGTTCAAAGAATTTCAGAGTGAAGTGGAAAATCATCGTAACAAGAAAATAAAGTTTCTATGATCTGATCGTGGAGGAGAATATTTGAGTTACGAGTTTGGTGTACATTTGAAAAATTGTGGAATAGTTTCGCAACAAACGCCACCTGGAACACCACAGCGTAATGGTGTGTCTGAATGTCGTAATCGTACTTTACTAGATATGATGCGATCTATGATGTCTCTTACTGATTTACCGCTATCGTTTTGGGGATACGCTCTAGAGACGGCCGCATTCACGTTAAATAGGGCACCATCAAAATCCGTTGAGACGACGCCTTATGAACTATGGTTTGGCAAGAAACCGAAGTTATCGTTTCTGAAAGTTTGGGGCTGCGATGCTTATGTGAAAAAGCTTCAATCTGATAAGCTCGAACCCAAATCGGAGAAATGTGTCTTCATAGGATATCCAAAGGAAACTATTGGATACACCTTCTATCACAGATCCGAAGGCAAGACTTTTGTTGCTAAATTCGGAAACTTTCTTGAGAAGGAGTTTCTCTCGAAAGAAGTGAGTGGGAGGAAAGTAGAACTTGACGAGGTAACTGTACCCGCTCCCTTATTAGAAAGTGGTACATCACAGAAAATTGTTTCTGCGACACCTACACCAATAAGTGAGGAAGTTAATGATAATGATCATGAAACTTCAGAACAAGATACTACTGAACCTCTTAGATCAACCAGAGCAAGATCCGCGCCAGAGTGGTACGGTGATCCAGTTCTGGAAGTCATGCTTCTAGATCATGATGAACCTACGAACTATGAAGAAGCAATGGTGATCCTAGATTCCGCAAAGTGGCTTGAAGCCATGAAATCTGAGATGGGATCCATGTATGAGAACAAAGTATGGACTTTGGTTGACTTGCCCGATGATCAGCAAGCAATTGAGAATAAATGGATCTTCAAGAAAAAGACTGACGCTGACGGTAATGTTACTGTCTATAAAGCTCGACTTGTCGCAAAAGGTTTTCGACAAGTTCAAGGGGTTGACTACGATGAGACCTTCTCACCCGTAGCGATGCTTAAGTCTGTCAGAATCATGTTAGCAATTGCCGCATTTTATGATTATGAAATTTGGCAGATGGATGTCAAAACTGCATTCCTGAATGGATTTCTGGAAGAAGAGTTGTATATGATGCAACCGGAAGGTTTTGTCGATCCAAAGGGAGCTAACAAAGTGTGCAAACTCCAGCGATCCATTTATGGACTGGTGCAAGCATCTCGGAGTTGGAATAAACACTTTGATAGTGTGATCGAAGCATTTGGCTTTATACAGACTTTTGGAGAAGCCTGTATTTACAAGAAAGTGAGTGGGAGCTCTGTAGCATTTCTAATATTATATGTGGATGACATATTGCTGATTGGAAATGATATAGAATTTCTGGATAGCATAAAGGGATACTTCAATAAGAGTTTTTCAATGAAAGACCTCGGTGAAGCTGCTTACATATTGGGCATTAAGATCTATAGAGATAGATCAAGACGCTTAATTGGACTTTCACAAAGCACATACCTTGACAAGATTTTGAAGAAGTTCAAAATGGATCAAGCAAAGAAAGGGTTCTTGCCTGTGTTACAAGGTGTGAAGTTGAGTCAGACTCAATGCCCGACCACTGCAGAAGATAGAGAGAAAATGAAAGATGTTCCCTATGCTTCAGCCATAGGCTCTATCATGTATGCAATGCTGTGTACCAGACCTGATGTGTGCCTTGCTATAAGTTTAGCAGGGAGGTACCAAAGTAATCTAGGAGTGGATCACTGGACAGCAGTCAAGAACATCCTGAAATACCTGAAAAGGACTAAGGATATGTTTCTCGTATATGGAGGTGACAAAGAGCTCACCGTAAGAGGTTACGTTGATGCAAGCTTTGACACTGATCCGGACGATTCTAAATCGCAAACCGGATACGTGTTTACTTTAAACGGTGGAGCTGTCAGTTGGTGCAGTTCTAAACAAAGCGTCATAGCGGGATCTACATGTGAAGCGGAGTACATAGCTGCTTCGGAAGCAGCGAACGAAGGAGTCTGGATGAAGGAGTTCATATCTGATCTAGGTGTCATACCTAGTGCATCGGGTCCAATGAAAATCTTTTGTGACAATACTGGTGCAATTGCTTTGGCAAAGGAATCCAGATTTCACAAAAGGACCAAACACATCAAGAGACGCTTCAATTCCATCTGGGATCTAGTCCAGGTGGGAGACATAGAGATTTGCAAGATACATACGGATCTGAATGTTGCAGACCCGTTGACTAAGCCTCTTCCACGAGCAAAACATGATCAGCACCAAGGCTCCATGGGTGTTAGAATCATTACTGTGTAATCTAGATTATTGACTCTAGTGCAAGTGGCAGACTGAAGGAAATATGCCCTAGAGGCAATAATAAAGTTATTATTTATTTCCTTATATCATGATAAATGTTTATTATTCATGCTAGAATTGTATTAACCGGAAACATAATACATGTGTGAATACATAGACAAACAGAGTGTCACTAGTATGCCTCTACTTGACTAGCTCGTTAATCAAAGATGGTTAAGTTTCCTAACCATAAACACAGAGTTGTTATTTGATTAACAAGGTCACATCATTAGTTGAATGATCTAATTGACATGACCCATTCCATTAGCTTACCACCCGATCGTTTAGTATGTTGCTATTGCTTTCTTCATGACTTATACATGTTCCTATGACTATGAGATTATGCAACTCCCGTTTGCCGGAGGAACACTTTGGGTGCTACCAAACGTCACAACGTAACTGGGTGATTATAAAGGAGTGCTACAGGTGTCTCCAATGGTAGATGTTGGGTTGGCGTATTTCGAGATTAGGATTTGTCACTCCGATTGTCGGAGAGGTATCTCTGGGCCCTCTCGGTAATGCACATTACACAAGCCTTGCAAGAATTGCAACTAATGAGTTAGTTGCGGGATGATGTATTACAGAACGAGTAAAGACAATTGCCGGTAACGAGATTGAACTAGGTATTGGATACCGACGATCGAATCTCGGGCAAGTAACATACCGATGACAAAGGGAACAACGTATGTTGTTATGCGGTCTGACCGTTAAAGATCTTCGTAGAATATGTAGGAGCCAATATGGGCATCCAGGTCCCGCTATTGGTTATTGACCACAGACGTGTCTCGGTCATGTCTACATTGTTCTCGAACCGTAGGGTCCGCACGCTTAACGTTACGACGACAGTTATTATGAGTTTATGCATTTTGATGTACTGAAGGTAGTTCGGAGTCCCGGATGTGATCACGGACATGACGAGGAGTCTCGAAATGGTCGAGACATAAAGATTGATATATTGGAAGCCTATATTTGGATATCGGAAGTGTTCCGGGTAAAATCGGGATTTTACCGGATTACTGGGAGGTTACCGGAACCCCCCAGGAGCCATATGAGCCTTATTGGGTTTTAGTGGAAAGGTGAAAGGGGATGCCATGGTGGGCTGCGCGCCTCCCCCCTCCCCTAGTCCTATTAGGACTAGGAGAGGTGGCCGGCCACCTCTCTCTCTCTTTCCCCCTTGGGAGTCCTATTTGGAATAGGATTGGGAGGGGGGAGTCCTACTCCCGGTAGGAGTAGGACTCCTCCTGCGCCCTCCTCTTGGACGGCCAGCCCCTCCCCCTTGGATCCTTTATATACGGGGGCAGGGGCACCTCTAGACACACAAGTTGATCATTGAGATCGTTCCTTAGCCGTGTGCGGTGCCCCCTGCCACCATATTCCACCTCGATCATATCGTTGTAGTGCTTAGGCGAAGCCCTGTGTCGGTAGAACATCAACATCGTCACCACGCCGTCGTGCTGACGGAACTCCTCCCCGAAGCTTTGCTGGATCGGAGCCCGGGGATCGTCATCGAGCTGTACGTGTGCTGAGAATCGGAGGTGCCGGAGTAACGGTGCTTGGATCGGTCGGATAGGGAATAAGACGTACGACTACTTCCTCTACGTTGTGTCAACGCTTTCGTTGCGATCTACAATAGTACGTAGATTAGACTCGCCCCTCGTTGCTATGCATCACCATGATCTTGCGTGTGCGTAGGAATTTTTTTGAAATTACTACGTTTCCCAACAGTGGCATCCGAGCCCAGGTTTTATGGTTTGATGTTATGTGCACGAGTAGAACACAAGTGAGTTGTGGATGATATAAGTCATACTGCCTACCAGCATGTCATACTTTGGTTCGGTGGTATTGTTGGACGAGACGACCCGGACCAACCTTACGCGTACGCTTACGCGAGACCGGTTCCCTCGACGTGCTTTGCACATAGATGGCTTGCGGGCGAATGTCTCTCCAACTTTAGTTGAACCGAGTGTGGCTACGCCCGGTCCTTGAGAAGGTTAAAACTGAGTCTATTTGACAAACTATCGTTGTGGTTTTGATGCGTAGGTTAGATTGGTTCTTACTTAAAGCCCGTAGCAGCCACGTAAAACTTGCAACAACAAAGTAGAGGACATCTAACTTGTTTTTGCAGGGCATGTTGTGATGTGATATGGTCAAGGCATGATGCTAAATTTTATTGTATGAGATGATCATGTTTTGTAACCAAGTTATCGGCAACTGGCAGGAGCCATATGGTTGTCCCTTTATTGTATGCAATGCAATCACGATGTAATGCTTTACTTTATTACTAAGCGGTAGTGATAGTCATGGAAGCATAAGATTGGCGAGACGACAACGATGCTATGATGGAGATCAAGGTGTCGCGCCGGTGACGATGGTGATCATGATGGTGCTTCGGAGATGGAGATCACAAGCACAAGATGATGATGGCCATATCATATCACTTATATTGATTGCAGGTGATGTTTATCTTTTATGCATCTTATCTTGCTTTGATTGACGGTAGCATTATAAGATGATCTCTCACTAAATTATCAAGAAGTGTTCTCCCTGAGTATGCACCATTGCGAATGTTCTTCGTGCTGAGACACCACGTGATGATCGGGTGTGATAGGCTCTACGTTCAAATACAACAGGTGCAAAACAGTTGCACGCGCGGAATACTCAGGTTATACTTGACGAGCCAAGCATATACATATATGGCCTCGGAACACGGAGACTGAAAGGTCGAGCGTGAATCATATAGTAGATATGATCAACATAATGATGTTCACCGATGAAACTACTCCATCTCACGTGATGATCGGACATGGTTTAGTTGATTTGGATCACGTAATCACTTAGAAGATTAGAGGGATATCTATCTAAGTGGGAGTTCTTAAGTAATATGATTAATTGAACTTAAATTTATCATGAACTTAGTACCTGATAGTATCTTGCTTGTTTATGTTGATTGTAGATAGATGGCTCGTGCTGTTGTTCCGTTGAATTTTAATGCATTCCTTGAGAAAGCAAAGTTGAAAGATGATGGTAGCAATTACACGGACTGGGTCCGTAACTTGAGGATTATCCTCATTGCTGCACAGAAGAATTACGTCCTGGAAGCACCGCTGGGTGCCAGGCCTGCTGCTGGAGCAACACCAGATGTTATGAATGTCTGGCAGAGGAAAGCTGATGACTACTCGATAGTTTAGTGTGCCATGCTTTACGGCTTAGAATCGGGACTTCAACGACGTTTTGAACGTCATGGAGCATATGAGATGTTTCAGGAGTTGAAGTTAATATTTCAAGCAAATGCCCAGATTGAGAGATATGAAGTCTCCAATATTCCACCTCATTCATATCATTGTAGTGCTTAGGCGAAGCCCTGCGTCGGTAGAACATGAAGATCGTCACCACGCCGTCGTGCTGACGGAACTCCTCCCCGAAGCTTTGCTGGATCGGAGCCTGGGGATCGTCATCGAGCTGTACGTGTGCTAAGAACTCGGAGGTGCCGGAGTAACGGTGCTTGGATCGGTCGGATCGGGAATAAGACGTACGACTACTTCCTCTACATTGTGTCAACGCTTCCGTTGCGATCTACAAGGGTACGTAGATCAGACTCTCCCCTCGTTGCTATGCATCACCATGATCTTGCGTGTGCGTAGGAATTTTTTTGAAATTACTACATTTCCCAACAGATCAACCATCTCCTGACATGTCCTAGCATTCTCCTCCAAACCTGTTTCATATCAGTCCATATAGCATTCTTAAAGACATGTGAATTCCTATTTTTCCACATATTCCATAGAACACATGCATAGGCTGAATTTAATGGAATATGCTTCTTATTAGCAGACCAAAATCTAGCAATGGACAAGTAATTAGTTCCTATTTCTATATCCAAAAAATTTGAGACCCTTGCCCAGATTTGATTGGCCACCACACATTCAAAGAATAAGTGTGTAATGGATTCTTTTTCAGAGCAATACACACACTCTGGAGCTTTTTCTATACCTCTCTTGGCTAGGTTGTCTTTAGTCATCAATTTGTTGTGGGAGAACAGCCATAAAAAGACCTGGACTCTAGGTGGGATTTTTATTGACCACACCACAGGGATATAAACAGGTTGGACCCCCTGAAATTTATGATGCTATAAAGGGAGCCAGTAGTGTATTTCCCTTTAGCTTCATATTGCCAAACAAGTGAATCACCCCCCTCTTGAAGCAGAGTGCTCCCAATGATTTTTTCTAGGGCATACCATTGCTCCATCATAGCAGGTGTAAAAACCCTTCTAAAAGTGATTTTAATCTCATTATTGTCCCAGATCTCAGCTATAGTTGAGCATTGCTGGTGGCATATGGAGTACAAAGGCCAGAATTGGACTGAGAGGGGTGATGTACCAAACCAGATGTCTTCCTAGAATCTGATATTCTTCCCATCTCCTACCACCCATTTATATCCAAATTTCAAGGCCTTAGCAGCCCACATGACACCTTGCCAAAATCTAGAGGGGTGCTGGGGTTTACTAGCAAATATATTAGGGGAGTTGTTGATGCATTTCCTATCTACTATTTGCTTCCAAAGCATGCCCTCATCTTTGATGTATCTTTTTACCCAGCTCCCAAGGAGGCACAGGTTTACATCTCTGATGTTAGGCACTCCTAAGCCCCCATGTTTTTTGCTCATACAAACTAGATGCCAATTGGCAAGGTGAATTTTCCTATTTCCTTCAAAATCATTCCACAAACAATTGGCCATCTGACTATTGATCATGACAAGAGCCCATTTGGGGAATTTGAAAAAAAGAGGAGGTATATGGGGACGCTGTCTAGGCAAGTCTTAATCAAGATCAGTCTAGCAGCATAAGAGAAGAGCTTGCCTCTCCATCCAGCCATCCTTTTAAGGATTTTATCTATTAGTGGTTGTATATCTTCTCTCCTAAGTTTATCATAGTGTAAAGGAATCCCCAAGTATTTTATTGGGAAGGTCCCTATTCTACACCCTAATATATCTGCAAAGGTTTGTGTTTCTTTAGGAGAAAGCTCTATTGGAATGATCTCACTCTTTGAGTAGTTAATTCTCATGCATGAGACTTGCTCAAAGCAAGTGAGGAACATTTTCATATTATTTGTGTTCTGTTCATTTTTCTCCATGAAGAGGATGGTGTCATATGCATATTGCAAGCAGATGACCCCATTGGGGATTAATTCAGAACATAACCCACTAATTAGTTTGTCTTAAGATGCTTTGGAAAGCATCTTGCTCAGGACATCTACAACCAAATTAAAGAGTAGAGGGGACAATGGGTCCCCCTGCCTTAGGCCTTTTCCTGTAAGAAAATAGTTGCCTTTGATACCATTAATTTTCACTCCAACAGACCCCATATGAGATATTTATTTGATCCAAGTCACCCAAAGGGGGTTGAAGTTCCTTTTTTCTAGGATTTCAATAAGGAAATCTAGGTTAACTTTGTCAAATGCTTTTTCATAGTCTAATTTCAGTACCAGTCCTGGGTTGCCAGATTTAGCAATGGAGTGCAGCACCTCATGTGCTGTGACCACACTTTCCAGGATGAACCTACCTTTAATAAAGGCTGATTTATTGCTAGAAGTAAGCCTATTCATCAGCACATCTAATCTATTTGTGAGTACCTTGGTGAATACTTTAAAGATACAGTTAATTAAGCTAATAGGCCTAAATTTTTGTCATGCTGGTAGCCTCTTTTTCCTCTGGGACAAGAGTCAACACAGCAAAGTTTAGCCTATAAAGGTCCAGACCCCCTTTATGGAAATCATCAAACATGGCTATCACATCCCTTTTAATTACTTCCCAGAAGTTTTGGAGGAAAAGAAATGATAGACCATCTGGACCAGGGGCTCCATAAGGATATGATCCAAAGATGGCCTCCTTTATTTCTCCTTAAGAGAAAGGTTTTTGTAGAGTTTGGTTTTCTAAGTCACTGACTTTCTCCTCATCAGCAAAGAAATTACTATTAATTCTAAACCCTTTTCTATCTTCTTTCTTAAAAAGGTACTTATAGAAGTTTGTGGCTATATCCAACATGCCTTTGACATCAGTAGCAGTGCCATTAGGCCCTTCTAGCTTACTAATCAGGGTTTTTCTTCTCCTCTAGCTAGTTTGCTACAGCCTGAAAATAGTTACGGTTCCTATCCCCTTCAAGGATACCTCTATCCATGGATCTTTGTCTGGCTTTAACTTCTTCTACAATCCATAGGTTATGGAGTCTAGTTAGGAGTTCTTTCATCCTCAAATTCTCTACCTCAGAAAGCTACACATTTTCTGACGTAATATCAAGTATGTCATATTCTTCTGTTAGATCCTCTTTAGTTTTACTAATCTCGGCATCTACATTTCTATTCCATCCCCTACTAAATTTCCTAAATCTTCTCACTTTCTCCTGCCAAATGTGAATGGGGGTAGCACTTTTGACAAGAGCAGACCAATTTTTCTCGACAAGCTCTTTAAATTCATCCCTAAGTAACCACCATTTCTCAAATTTATAGCTTGAGCTTTTTGGGGTACTATCTATGCCAGAGTCCCACAGAATAGGAGTGTGATCACTACCAGCCCTGGGGAGAGCTTGAGAACTACTTAATGGAAATAAAGCATCTAGTTGGTGGTACAAAAAACCCTATCTATAGCGCTCATGACCAAACTATCCTGGTTATTTGCCGAGGTAAATTGCCTACCAGACATTTTAATTTCTAACAGGCTCAAAATTTCTGTCCAAGCATTGAATTTGTCATTCCAACTATGGTTGATCTTACCATTATTCTTATCTTTCTGATATCTAACCAAGTTGAAATCCCCCCAATAATAGTGGGTTGGTGATCATCAATGAACAAACTATGGAGTTGAGAGATGAATTCATCCTTGCCCTCATCAGATGGTGATCCATAAACTGCGATGAACCTGAAAGTTTTTTCACTTGTCTTATGCATTAGATTGCATGAGATAGAGTATTTGAGGGACTTCCAACTAATAATATCAAAACATCTACATCTACTCCCACTAATACACCATCTGAAGTTCCTTCAACAGGTAGGTGATGCCAACTGTAAGGTTTATCACCACTAATAGACTTTAGAAAGGAAGTAGAAAGTTTATCTTTCTTTGTTTCCTGAGAAGCCACTATACTAGGTCTATGTTTAGCTAAGGACTCAATAATGCAGGGTTTTCCCCTGGATTTGTTATCCCTCTAATATTCCAGAATAAAGCATTCATTGCATCATGCGTTTCCTAGGGTGCTTGCCCCGCCCTTTTTTGGAGACTAGACTCGACAACACACT
The DNA here is from genome assembly GCA_034509565.1 of Triticum monococcum. Classification (NCBI taxonomy): domain Eukaryota; kingdom Viridiplantae; phylum Streptophyta; class Magnoliopsida; order Poales; family Poaceae; genus Triticum; species Triticum monococcum. The sequence goes on along the minus strand of CM067842.1, from coordinate 570,746,597 downwards.
CTGGTCCATGTGCCCACAAGGGATTATATTCAATCTAGAGGGGGTATCAGGTGAAATACATTGGTTTATGAGGTTTTCTTGGGTAGGAAGCCCTTCAGGTCCCTTCGCCAAAGAGGTTTTTGTGAGTCTAGGGTAGTCAATTAAGCTAGTGATATCTGGGGGCCCTTCAGGCCTCTCCTCTACTTGATACAAACTATTTTTATTATCTATCTTGCTCTTTTGTTTATCAGCAGTACCATTGTGCAATTCAGAATTATTTTGACTAGTTTTTTCTGCATTTTGTCCTTCAGACAAAGGCAGAGAATTGCCAGAGCTAGTTTCTACAGGAACATTGTAGCTAGTATCTATCTCTATCCCTATTTTCTCAGCTACTTCAAGGAAATTATGGTTACTAAAGAGCTCAGAAGAGTTTTTAACAATGGTACCTTGAATGTCTTTCTTCGAGACTTCCAAATTCTGCACTTTCTTGGTATTGACTACAATTTCTAACATGGATTCCCCCCCCCCCACTTCAACCCTGTTGCTCTTCCTGAATGCCTGTACTGGGCCCCATTTGCTTTTCCCTTCTTTGGTTTCATGCTGCGCCACTGTCTCATCATGTGAAGGCTGAGAGCTAAAAGCATTTCCTGGGTTGAGCTAAGGACTGAAAATCACCTCTTCTTCATCTCCAGCTATAGCTTCACCATCTTCAGTCAGCAGGTCTTCCATCTCATCCTCATTCTCTTCTAGTTCCATCCCCTGCAGGATGTTGTAGCTCTGCTCCATACCATGTGGGTCTTGTAGCTGCTTGAGATAGTCAAACACTTTCTGTTTGGAGTTCTGGCTTGAGGCGCTATTAGCAGATTTGTTGCTTTGGAGGGAGGGAGTGGATCCTCCTCCAATGTTTCCCTTTTCTCTATTGGTATTTTCTTCCTCCTTTTTGGATTTCTCCAGCTTGTTGCCATTTGCTTTGTTAGTTAGTTCATCTTCTAACAGATCATCCATTTCTGGGTCTTCTTCTGATGCTTCTACAATGATACCAATCCTGAACAGTTTGGCTCATATGCCAAACAGCCTTTCAGGGGGGATTTTTGTATGATCCTTGCATTTCATCTTGATTCTGACTACCTCAAAGAATGATTTGAAGTTTCCTTGCCAATCAACATCAATCAGGGTCCCCAAAACAGATGTAAACTACTCCAAGACTGCCCACTCAGCCCAGGCTGGTGCAACCCCATCCAGTTGAAGCCAAACCTTCTGCAATTCACTATGGTGTTCTAGGGTTCCTTTCCACACTTCCACATTCACTGTGACTCCTTCTAGCTCAGGCAGGCTAAAGAGAGGACATCTGGCCACACTTTATACTAGGATGTGAGGAGGAAACTTTACCAAGAAAGTCCAATCATCAAGCACCCCTATCTGCCATGGCCAATTGGTTTTGTAAATCAGAGAGAAATTGTGAGCCAGCTCCTTCTTTGTAACATGTCCTGATTCCACAAAGACCATTCCTATATTCCTCTTAGTTCTAGTGTGTTGTTCATTCACATCAGGGACATCAATTTGGTGATATTCAAGCCCGGGGGCTCCACTGCCAACAAATTTTGCTGGGTTCCTTGGCTTCTTTCTCATTGGGCAATCCTCTACCTTATGTGTCACAACTTATAGATGTAACAGGCAGGTGGCTTGGGGAAGTTGGTCTTGTGGTGTCTAGGCTCCTCATAACTATTGCAGATGACATCTGCATATTTTGTAGCATTCAGCTCATCAAACTTGTTGACATGTTGCTTTGCCTTGTTGATGTTTCTTCCCTTCTTTTGTTGGTTGCCACCCACAAAAGTAATGAATCCTTGCTCCTATACCGAGTTTTGCTGCTTCTGATCAACAACTTGATTGCCCTGCTTCCCAAGATTCTGCCCCAGTTGCCCCTTCTGTTGTTGGTTGTCAAATTTCCTGTCAGATGAACCTGCTTCTGGATTCTGTCCACCACCCCAAGAACCAGGAGGACCTCTCCACTAGTTCATCTGTGGAGGAGGGAAGTATCCACTTGGATACCATGGGGGTGGGATCTGGGGGGCCTCTAGGGAATTCAAAGCCAAATTGAAATTGAGGGGGGAGGTCCATATTGAGAATCAAACTTGGGCCAATTACCTGGGGGTGGAGCTCCAAGATCCCCCGATGTTTGGCCTCCCTATTTGTTGTTTCTAGGGTTTCCTCCCCTCTCGCGACCACGCCCTCTCCCTTGCGCTTCCGCCATGATTCTGATTTCTTCATGCAGTTTCAGATCTATGCCTTTGAGGATGATGGGTGTAGTAGGGTGGTGGGATCGCCCCCTGAGGCCGGGTGCCAGTCGGCGGCGGCAAACAAGCGGGCTAGGTTTAAGTCTCTCCCGATCTAGACAAGGATGGGAGGGGGGTCGGGATTGAGAGGCCCCCACAATTGCCCGTAGTGTTCACGCAAAGCCAGGTCGTATTCCCCACCCGACCCTCTTTCCATGTCAGCAAGATTTATCCCTTTTCCACCAGCGCTGATCTGTGGGCCTTGGTTGTCATCCTTCATGGCATGCTCAGGAGCAAAATTCTCCTGCCCAGTAGTGATCGGCTTCAGAGAACGGCGAGTACAAAACATTTTTGGATGGCTAGTGAAGGAAATATGCCCTAGAGGCAATAATAAAGTTATTATTTATTTCCTCATATCATGATCAATGTTTATTATTCATGCTAGAATTATATTAACCAGAAACATAATACAGGTGTGAATACATAGACAAACATAGTGTCACTAGTATGCCTCTACTTGACTAGCTCGTTGATCAAAGATGGTTGAGTTTCCTAGCCATAGACATGAGTTGTCATTTGATCGACGGGATCACATCATTAGGAGAATGATGTGATTGACATGATCCATTCCGTTAGCTTAGCACTTGATCATTTAGTTTACTACTATTGCTTTCTTCATGACTTATACATGTTCCTATGACTATGAGATTATGCAACCCCCGACTACAGGAAGAACACTTTGTGCTCTACCAAATGTCACAACGCAACTGGGTGATTATAAAGATGCTCTCTAGGTGTCTCTGATGGTGATCTTTGAGTTGGCATAGTTCAAGAATAGGATTTATCACTCCGATTGTCGGAGAGGTATCTCTAGGCCCTCTCGGTAATCCACATCACTATAAGCCTTGCAAGCAATGTGACTAATGAGTTAGTTGCGGGATGATGCATTACGAAACGAGTAAAGAGACTTGCCATTAACGAGATTGAACTAGGTATTGAGATACCGACGATCGAATCTCGGGCAAGTAACATACCGATGACAAAGGGAACAACGTATGTTGTTATGCGGTTTGACCGATAAAGATCTTCGTAGAATATGTAGGAGCCAATATGAGCATCCAGGTTCCGCTATTGGTTAATTGACCGGAGACATGTCTCTGTCATGTCTACATAGTTCTCGAACCCGTAGTGTCCGCACGCTTAAAGTTCTGTGACGATCGGTATTATGAGTTTATATGTTTTTATGTTCCGAAAGTAGTTTGAAGTCTCGGATATGATCACGGACATGACGAGGAGTCTCGAAATGGTCGAGACATAAAGATTGATATATTGGAAGCCTACATCTGGACACCGGAAGAGTTCCGGGTGAAATCCGGATTTTACCGAAGGGGTTACCGGAACCCCCCCCGGGGGTTAATGGGCCTTCTTGGGCCCTAGTGGAGAGAGAGGGGCCGGCCAGGCCCGGCCGCGTGCCCCCTCCCCCTTTGGTCCGAATTGGACTAGGAAGAGGGGGGCGCCCCCTTTCCTTCTCCTTCTCCCCCTTCCGTTCCCCTCCTAGTAGGAGTAGGAAAGAGGGGAGTCCTACTCCTACTAGGAGGAGGACTCGTTCTCCTAGCGCGCCCTACAGGGCCGTCCGGCCTCCCCCCTTGCTGTTGCGGAACGTAGCAGAATTTTAAAAAAATTCTACGCATCACTAAGATCAATCTATGGAGTCATCTAGCAACGAGGGAGAGGGGAGTGCATCTACATACCCTTGTAAATCGCGAGCGGAAGCGTTCAAGAGAACGGGGTTGATGGAGTTGTACTCGTCGTGATCCAAATCACCGATGACCAAGCGTCGAACGGACGGCACCTCCGCTTTCAACACACATACGGTTGGGGAAGACATCTCCTCCTTCTTGATCCAGCAAGGGGAAGGAGAGGTTGATGGAGATCCAACAGCACGACGGCGTGGTGGTGGAAGCAGCGGTCATCTCGACAGGGCTTTGCCAAGCTCCAACGAGAGAGACAGGTGTTACGAGGGGAGAGGGAGGTGCCAGGGACTTGGGTACGGCTGCCCTCCCTCCCCCACTATATATAGGACCCCTAAGGGGGTCGCCGGCCCTAGGAGATCCAATCTCCAAGGGGGCGGTGGCCGAGGGGGGGACTTGCCCCCCAAGTCAGGTGGGGCGCCCCCACCCCTAGGGTTTCCAACCCTAGGCGCAGGGGGAGGCCCATAGGGCGCACCAGCCCACCAGGGGCTGGTTCCCCTCCCACTTCAGCCCATGGGGCCCTCTGGGATAGGTGCCCCCACCAGATGGACCCCGGGACCCTTCCGGTGGTCCCGGTACAATACCGGTTACCCCCGAAACATTCTCGATGGCCGAAACTGGACTTCATATATATAAATCTTCACCTCCGGACCATTCCGGAACTCCTTGTGACGTCTGGGATCTAATCCGGGCCTCGGAACAACTTTCGGGTTACCACATACTAATATCTCTATAACCCTAGCATCACCGAACCTTAAGTGTGTAAACCCTACGGATTCGGGGACACGCAGACATGACCGAGATGACTCTCCGGTCAATAACCAACAGCGGGATCTGGATACCCATGTTGGCTCCCACATGCTCCATGATGATCTCATCGGATGAACCACGATGTCGAGGATTCAATCAATCCCGTATTCAATTCCCTTTATCAATCGGTACGTTACTTGCCCGAGATTCGATCGTCGGTATCCCAATACCTCGTTCAGTCTCGTTACCGGCAAGTCACTTTACTCGTACCGTAATGCATGATCCCGTGACCAAACACTTGGCCACATTGAGCTCATTATGATGATGCATTACCGAGTGGGCCCAGAGATACCTCTCCATCATACGGAGTGACAAATTCCAGTGTCGATCCGTGTCAACCCAACAGATACTTTCGGGGATACCTGTAGTATACCTTTATAGTCAGCCATTTACGTTGTGACGTTTGGTACACCCAAAGCACTCCTACGGCATCCGGGAGTTACACAATCTCATGGTCTAAGGAAATGATACTTGACGTTGGAAAAGCTCTAGCGAACGAACTACACGATCTTGTGCTATGCTTAGGATTGGGTCTTGTCCATGACATCATTCTCCTAATGATGTGATCCCGTTATCAATGACATCCAATGTCCATAGTCAGGAAACCATGACTATCTATTGATCAATGAGCTAGTTAACTAGAGGCTCACTAGGGACATGTTATGGTCTATGTCTTCACACATGTATTATGATTTCCGGATAACACAATTATAGCATGAATAATAGACAATTATCATGAACAAGGAAATATAATAATAATCATTTTATTATTGCTTCTAGGGCATATTTCCAACAGTCTCCCACTTGCACTAGAGTCAGTAATCTAGTTACATTGTGATGAATTGAACACGCATAGAGTTCTTGTGTTGATCATGTTTTGCTCGCAGAAGAGGTTTAGTCAACGGATCTGCGACATTCAGATCCGTATGTACTTTGCAAATATCTATGTCTCCATCTTGAACATTTTCATGAATGGAGTTGAAGCGACGCTTGATGTGCCTGGTCTTCTTGTGAAACCTGGGCTCCTTGGCAAGGGCAATAGCTCCAGTGTTGTCACAGAAGAGAGTGATCGGCCCCGACGCATTGGGTATGACTCCTAGGTCGGTGATGAACTCCTTCATCCAGATTGCTTCATGCGCTGCCTCCGAGGCTGCCATGTACTCCGCTTCACATGTAGATCCCGCCACGACGCTTTGCTTGCAACTGTACCAGCTTACTGCCCTACCATTCAAAATATACACGTATCTGGTTTGTGACTTAGAGTCATCCAGATCTGTGTCGAAGCTAGCATCAACGTAACCCTTTACGACGAGCTCCTCGTCACCTCCATATATGAGAAACATATCCTTAGTCCTTTTCAGGTACTTCAGGATGTTCTTGACCGCTGTCTAGTGTTCCATGCCGGGATTACTTTGGTACCTTCCTACCAAACTCACGGCAAGGTTTACATTAGGTCTGCTACACAGCATGTCATACATGATAGACCCTATGGCTGAGGCATAGGGGACGACACTCATCTTTTCTCTATCTTCTGCCGTGGTCGGACATTGAGCTGAGCTCAATTTCACACCTTGCAACACAGGCAAGAACCCCTTCTTGGACTGATCCATATTGAACTTCTTCGATATCTTATCAAGGTATGTGCTTTGTGAAAGACCTATGATGCGTCTCGATCTATCTCTATAGATCTTGATGCCTAATATGTAAGCAGCTTCTCTAAGGTCCTTCATTGAAAAACACTTATTCAAGTAGGCCTTAATACTGTCCAAAAGTTCTATATCATTTCCCATCAAAAGTGTGTCATCAACATATAATATGAGAAATGCTACAGAGCTCCCACTCACTTTCTTGTAAACGCGGGCTTCTCCATAAGTCTGCATAAACCCAAACGCTTTGATCATTTCATTAAAACGAATGTTCCAGCTCCGAGATGCTTGCACTGGCCCATAGATGGAGCGCTGGAGCTTGCATACCTTGTTAGCATTCTTAGGATCGACAAAACCTTCTGGCTGCATCATATACAATTCTTCCTTAAGAAAGCCGTTAAGGAATGCCGTTTTGACGTCCATTTGCCATATCTCATAATCATAGTATGCGGCAATTGCTAACATGATTCGGACGGACTTCAGCTTCGCTACGAGTGAGAAGGTGTCATCATAGTCAAACCCTTGAACCTGTCGATAACCCTTAGCGACAAGTCGAGCCTTATAGATGGTAACATTACCATCCGCGTCCGTCTTCTTCTTAAAGATCCATTTATTATCTATCGCTCGCCGATCATCGGGCAAGTCTGTCAAAGTCCATACTTTCTTTTCATACATGGATCCTATCTCGGATTGCATGGCTTCAAGCCATTTGTTGGAATCTGGGCCCGCCATTGCTTCTTCATAGTTCGAAGGTTCACCGTTGTCTAACAACATGATTTCCAGGACAGGGTTGCCATACCATTCTGGTGTGGAACGTGTCCTTGTGGACCTTCGAAGTTCAGTAGCAACTTGATCCGAAGTACCTTGATCATTATCATTAACTTCCTCTCTAGTTGGTGCAGGCACCACAGGAACATCTTCTTGAGCTGCGCTACTTTCCGGTTCAAGAGGTAGTACTTCATTGAGTTCTACTTTCCTCCCACTTACTTCTCTCGAGAGAAACTCTTTCTCCAGAAAGGACCCGTTCTTGGCAACAAAGATCTTGCCTTCGGATCTGAGGTAGAAGGTATACCCAATGGTTTCCTTAGGGTATCCTATGACGACACATTTTTCCGACTTGGGTTTGAGCTTTTCAGGTTGAAGTTTCTTGACATAAGCATCGCGTCCCCAAACTTTTAGAAACGACAACTTGGATTTCTTCCCAAACCATAATTCATACGGTGTCGTCTCACTGGATTTAGACGGTGCCCTATTTAAAGTGAATGTAGCTGTCTCTAGAGCGTATCCCCAAAATGATAGCGGTAAATCAGTGAGTGATATCATAGATCGCACCATATCCAATAGAGTGTGATTACGACGTTCAGACACACCGTTACGCTGAGGTGTTCCAGGCGGCGTGAGTTGTGAAACGATTCCACATTTCCTGAAGTGCGTACCATATTCATGACTTAAATATTCTCCCCCACGATCTGATCGTAAGAATTTTATCTTTCGGTCATGTTGATTCTCTACCTCAATCTGAAATTCCTTGAACTTTTCAAAGGTCTCAGACTTGTGTTTCATCAAATAGACATACCCATATCTACTTAAGTCATCAGTGAGAGTGAGAACATAACGATAGCCACCGCGAGCCTCAACGCTCATTGGACCGCACACATAAGTATGTATAATTTCCAATAAGTTGGTTGCTCGCTCCATTGTTCTGGAGAACAGAGTCTTGGTCATTTTAACCATGAGGCATGGTTCGCACATGTCAAATGATTCAAAATCAAGGGACTCCAAAAGACCATCTGTATGGAGCTTCTTCATGCGTTTGACACTGATGTGACCAAGGCGGCAGTGCCACAGATATGTGGGACTATCATTATCAATTTTACATCTTTTGGTATTCACACTATGAATATGTGTAACATCACGTTCGAGATTCATTAAGAATAAACCATTGACCAGCAGGGCATGACCATAAAACATATCTCTCATATAAATAGACCAACCATTATTTTCGGATTTAAATGAGTAGCCATCTCATATTAAACGAGATCCAGATACAATGTTCATGCTCAAAGCTGGCACTAAATGACAATTATTGAGGTTTAAAACTAATCCTGTAGGTAAATGTAGAGGCAGCGTGCCAATGGCGATCACATCGACCGTGGAACCATTCCCGACGCGCATTGTCACCTCGTCCTTTGCCAGTCTCCGCTTATTCCGCAGCTGCTGTTTGGAGTTACAAATATGAGCAACCGCACCGGTATCAAATTCCCAGGAGCTACTGCGAGTACTGGTAAGGTACACATCAATTACATGTATATCACATATACCTTTAGTGTTGTCGGCCTTCTTGTCCGCTAAGTATTTGGGGGCAGTTCTGCTTCTAGTGTCCCTTTCCCTTGCAATAAAAGCACTCAATCTCAGGTTTGGGTCCATTCTTTGGCTTCTTCCCGGCAACTGATTTACCGGCCGCGGCAACTCCCTTGCTGTCCTTCTTGAAATTCTTCCTACCCTTGCCTTTCTTGAAACTAGTAGTTTTATTGACCATCAACACTTGATGTTCCGTTTTGATTTCCACCTCCGCTGATTTTAGCATTGAAAATACTTCAGGAATAGTTTTCACCATCCCTTGCATATTGTAGTTCATCACAAAGCTCTTGTAGCTAGGTGGGAGCGACTGAAGGATTTTGTCAATGACCGCCTCATCCGGGAGGTTAATGTCCAGCTAGGACAAGCGGTTGTGCAACCCAAACATTTTGAGTATGTGCTCACTGACAGAACTATTTTCCTCCATATTACATATGTAGAACTTGTCAGAGACTTCATATCTCTCGACCCGGGCATGAGCTTGGAAAACCATTTTCAGCTCTTCGAACATCTCATATGCCCCATGTTGCTCAAAACGCTTTTGGAGCCCCAGTTCTAAGCTATAAAGCATGCCGCACTGAACGAGGGAGTAATCATCAGCACGTGACTGCCAAGCGTTCATAACGTCTTGGTTCTCTGGGATGGGTGCTTCACCTAGCGGTGCTTCTAGGACATATGCTTTCCTGGCAGCTATGAGGATGATCCTCAGGTTCCGGACCCAGTCCGTATAGTTGCTGCCATCATCTTTTAGCTTGGTTTTCTCTAGGAACGCATTGAAGTTGAGGTTGACATGAGCGCTGGCCATTTGATCTACAAGACATTTTGCAAAGGTTCTTAGACTAATGTTCATGATAATTAAGTTCATCTAATCAAATTATTCAATGAACTCCCACTCAGACAGACATCCCTCTAGTCATCTAAGTGATACATGATCCGAGTCAACTAGGCCGTGCCCGATCATCACGTGAGACGGACTAGTCATCATCAGTGAACATCTTCATGTTGATCGTATCTTCTATACGACTCATGTTCGACCTTTCGGTCTTCTGTGTTCCGAGGCCATGTCTGTACATGCTAGGCTCGTCAAGTCAACCTAAGTGTATTGCGTGTGTAAATCTGGCTTACACTTGTTGTATTCGAATGTTAGAATCTATCACACCCAATCATCACGTGGTGCTTCGAAACAACGAACGTTCTGAAAGTGCAACTATCCCTAGGTGGTTTTGGTAATTCATAACAACATATAGCTCATTGAGCTAATGCTATTTCAAGATGATTATTTCAAGAAAGCTCAATGATTGGCATGGCATGGATGTGAAAGTGGAACCCTCAAAATGCTAAGGACAAAGAATTGGCTAAAGCTTGAAGTTCAAGACTCTTCATTTTACATTTTAGTGATCCGAGATCACATTGAGTCCATAGGAAAAGCCAATACTATCAAGGAGGGATGAGGTGTTGCTTAATGAGCCTCTTGCTCAAGTGCTTAATCATATGCTCCAAAATCCTCAGCTACTTTCCCATATCCACAAATGACCTAAACCCTAAGCCAAACTCGGTCATACCGATTCTATCTATCCGGCGCCACCGAGTTTCAGTTGTCATTTGCCACTGCCAAACCCTAGCAATTCGGTCTCACCAATGGGATCTCAGTCTCACCGAGATGGGCTTGCAAACTCTTTGTTAGCTGTTGCAATATCTTTGGTCCAACCGAGATATGCAATCGGTCCCACCGAGTTTGCTTGGCCAACTCTCTGTTTCGCTTATTACCCAAATCAGTCTCACCGAGTTTGTGCAATCGGTCTCACCGAGATTATGTTATGCCCAAACCTAACCGAATCGGTCCTATCGAGTTGCATGTCAGTCCCACCAAAATTCCTAACGGTCACTAGGTTTACTATTTCGGTCCGACCGTGTTTGTTTATTCGGTCCCACCGAGATTGGTAAATTGTGTGTAACGGTTGGATTTTGTGTGGAGGCTATATATACCCCTCCACCTCCTCTTCACTCGTGGAGAGATCCATCAGAACACATACACCATTCCAACTCATATGTTCTGAGAGAGAACCACCTACTCATGTGTTGAGACCAAGATATTCCATTCCAACCATATGAATCTTGATCTCTAGCCTTCCCGAAGTTGCTTTCCACTCAAATCTTCTTTCCACCAGATCCAAATCCTATGAGAGAGAGTTGAGTGTTGGGGAGACTATCATTTGAAGCACAAGAGCAAGGAGTTCATCATCAACACACCATTTGTTACTTCTTGGAGAGTGGTGTCTCCTAGATTGGCTAGGTGTCACTTGGGAGCCTCCGACAAGACTGTGGAGTTGAACCAAGGAGTTTGTAAGGGCAAGGAGATCACCTACTTCATGAAGATCTACCGCTAGTGAGGCAAGTCCTTCGTGGGCGATGGCCATGGTGGGATAGACAAGGTTGCTTCTTCGTGGCCCCTTCGTGGGTGGAGCCCTCCGTGGACTCGCGCAACCGTTACCCTTCGTGGGTTGAAGTCTCCATCAACGTGGATGTAGGATAGCACCACCTATCCGAACCATGGGAAAAACATCCGTGTTTCCAATTGCGTTTGAATCCTCAAAACCCTTCCCTTTATATTCTTGCAAGTTGCATGCTTTACTTTCTGCTGCCAATATACTCTTTGCATGCTTTCTTGAATTGTGTGATGATTGCTTGACTTGACCTAAGATAGTTAAAATCTGCCAAGAACTAAAATTGGGAAAAGGTTAAGTTTTTATTTGGTCAAGTAGTCTAATCACCCCCCTCTAGACATACTTTCGATCCTATACCTTCGCAACGGTGCCCAATTAGGGGGAACACTTTCTTGAAATTATTGTGAGGGATCATCTTATTTAAGCTACCGTTGTTCTAAGCAAATAAGATGTAAAACATGATAAACATCACATGCAATCAAATAGTGACATGATATGGCCAATATCATTTTGCTCCTTTTGATCTCCATCTTCGGGGCGCCATGATCATCGTCGTCACCGGCATGACACCATGATCTCCATCATCATGTCTTCATGAAGTTGTCTCATCAACTATTACTTCTACTACTATGGCTAACAGTTAGCGATAAAGTAAAGTAATTACATGATGTTTATGTTGACACACAGGTCATAAATAAATTAAGACAACTCCTATGGCTCCTGCCGGTTGTCATACTCATCGACATGCAAGTCGTGATTCCTATTACAAGAACATGATCACTCTCATACATCACATATATCATTCATCACATCCTTTTGGCCATATCACATCACATGGCACATGCTGCAAAAACAAGTTAGGCGTCCTCTAATTGTTGTTGCAAGTTTTTACGTGGCTGCTATAGGTTTCTAGCAAGAACATTTCTTACCTACACCAAAACCACAACGTGATATGCCAATTTCTATTTACCCTTCATAAGGACCCTTTTCATTGAATCCGATCCAACTAAAGTGGGAGAGACAGACACCCGCTAGCCACCTTATGCAACTAGTGCATGTCAGACGGTGGAACCAGTCTCACGTAAGCGTACGTGTAAGGTCGGTCCGGGCCACTTCATCCCATGATTCTGCCAAATCAAGAAAAGACTAGTAATGTCAAGTAAATTGACAAAATCAACGCCGACAACAACTTGTGTTCTACTCGTGCATAGAAACTACGCATAAACCTAGCTCTGATACCACTATTGGGGAACATAGCGGAATTTTAAAATTTTCTACGCATCACCAAGATCAATCTATGGAGTCATCTAGCAACGAGGGAGAGGGGAGTGCATCTACATACCCTTGTAAATCGCGAGCGGAAGCGTTCAAGAGAACGGGGTTGATGGAGTCGTACTCGTCATGATCCAAATCACCGATGACCAAGCGCCGAACGAAAGGCACCTCTGTGTTCAACACACGTATGGTTGGGGAAGACGTCTCCTCCTTCTTGATCTAGCAAGGGTAAGGAGAGGTTGATGGAGATCCAGCAGCATGACGGCGTGGTGGTGGAAGCAGCGGTGATCTCGACAGGGCTTCACCAAGCTCCAACGAGAGAGAGAGAGAGGTGTTACGAGGGGAGAGGGAGGCACCAGGGATTTGGGTACGGCTGCCCTCCCTCCCCCCACTATATATAGGACCCCTAAGGGGGGCGCCGGCCCTAGGAGATCCAATCTCCAAGGGGGGCGGCGGCCAAGGGGGGAACTTGCCCCCCAAGTCAGGTGAGGCGCCCCCACCCCTAGGGTTTCCAACCCCAGGAGCAGGGGAGGCCCATGGGGTGCACCAGCCCACCAGGGGCTGGTTCCCCTCCCACTTCAGCCCATGGGGCCCTCCGGGATAGGTTGCCCCACCCGGTGGACCCCGGGACCCTTCCGGTGGTCCCGATACAATACCGATTACCCTCGAAACTTTCTCGATGGCCGAAACTAGACTTCCTATATATAAATCTTCACCTCTGGACCATTCCGGAACTCCTCGTGACGTCCGGGATCTCATCCGGGACTCCGAACAACTTTCAGGTTACCGCATACTAATATCTCTATAACCCTAGCGTCACCGAACCTTAAGTGTGTAGACCCTACGGGTTCGGGAGACACGCGGACATGACCAAGACGACTCTCCGGTCAATAACCAACAGCGGGATCTGGATACCCATGTTGGCTCCCACATGATCCATGATGATCTCATCAGAGGAACCACGATGTCGGGGATTCAACCAATCCCATATTCAATTCCCTTTATCAATCGGTACGTTACTTGCCCGAGATTCGATTGTCGGTATCCCAATACCTCATTCAGTCTCGTTACCGGCAAGTCACTTTACTCGTACCGTAATGCATGATCCCATGACCAAACACTTGGTCACATTGAGCTCATTATGATGATGCATTACCGAGTGGGCCCAGAGATACCTCTTCGTCATACGGAGTGACAAATTCCAGTCTCGATACGTGTCAACCCAACAGATACTTTCGGGGGTACCTGTAGTATACCTTTATAGTCACCCAATTATGTTGTGATGTTTTGTACACCCAAAGCACTCCTACGGCATCCGGGAGTTACACGATCTCATGGTCTAAGGAAATGATACTTGATATTGGAAAAGCTCTAGCAAACGAACTACATGATCTTGTGCTATGCTTAGGATTGGGTCTTGTCCATCACATCATTCTCCTAATGATGTGATCCCGTTATCAATGACATCCAATGTCCATAGTCAGGAAACCATGACTATCTATTGATCAACGAGCTAGTTAACTAGAGGCTCACTAGGGACATGTTATGGTCTATGTATTCACACATGTATTTTGATTTCCGGATAACACAATTATAGCATGAATAATAGACAATTATCATGATCAAGGAAATATAATAATAATCATTTTATTATTGCTTCTAGGGCATATTTCCAACACTTGCTCCTTTATATACGAGGGCAGGGGGGCAGCCTAGAACACATAAGTTGATCATTGATCTCTCACAGTCGTGTGCGGTGCCCCCCTCCACCATAATCCACCTCGGTCATATAGTAGTGGTGCTTAGGCGAAGCCCTGTGTCGGTAGCTTCATCAACATCGTCACCAAGCTGTCATACTGACGAAACTCTCCCTCGAGCTCTACTGGATCGTGAGTTCGCGGGACGTCACCGAGCTAAACGTGTGCTAAACACGGAGGTGTCGTACGTTCGGTACTAAGGATCGGCCGATCGTGAAGACGTACGACTACATCAACCAAGTTATCATAACGCTTCCGCTTAACGATCTACGAGGGTACGTGGACAACACTCTCCCCTCTCGTTGCTATGCATCACCATGATCATGTGTGTAACATCCCAAATTTTCAATTTGGAATGTTATACATTAGGTCATCATGCATATCATATTTTATTTTGCTTTTGGTTTTGATCCTAGAAAATCCTAAGCAACTCAAGGACCCACGGAGAGAGTTGGGGATTTCGTTATTTACATATTTGAGTTTTCTCAAATTGTGTAAACAGGATCATTTGATTTTATTTATTTTATCATCAGTTATTTCTATTACAAAAATATGAGAGAGGGAATAAAATGACTTTCCCAAAATATAGAAATATTGAGGATTTAATAAAAAAATCAAATAAGTTTTATTTCGGAGTTTTTCGGTATTTTATTTGAATTTAGGAAAAATGCGTGTTTTTCAAAGTTGTATTTTGGGCCCAAATAAATGTTCACTTTATCGCGCTTGATTTTAGGAACCCGGCAAAATTTATTTCGTGATTTTTGGAGTCCGTTTAGAATTTCTTTTTTATTTTTCTTCCGAGCGGAATTATTTAAAAAAAAACGGGACCGACTTTGGGCCGTACCCGAGCGGGACTCTGCCCGGGGCGCCTTTATAAGCCACCGCCCCGGGGCCCGAGAAGCCCAGCCACCGAAACCCTAACCCTAGCCACCCCAGCCCCGCCGCCGCCGCCGCCGGAGCGCGCGCCGCCCGAGGTTCATCGCCGCCGCCTCGATTTCCGTGCAGTTTTTTTGGAAAAAAAGGATATATATATATATATATATATTCTTTTCTGTTCGTCGTTTCTCTTTTTCGTCAGATTTTCTGCGGTTATTTTCTGATCGCGATTTCTGATCCGATTTTCGTTTTAGTATAACTTTTCGCTCATTTATCGGAATCAGGCGATTCAAGCGCCTGGAGTTTCGTCCCGAAACCCTCTTTCCGAATAATCAACTTAAACAAGTTTTTGCTACTGTAAAATTTGACCTAGATCTAGATTACTAGAATGAAGTTGTTTTCTTTCGCCGTTTGATTTCTTTTGCTTCGTTCGATTTGATTCTTTTTGCAAACCAGGGTTCTTAAGTTGAACTTTCTGGTTAGATCTTCTATCTGAGTTTTACCTGTGCATTAGATGAGTACTTATTGTATGCTTGTTTGTTTGTCTGCGATAGAATACCCGGAGTGCGCCGCCTGTTACTTCGAATCTCTAGGTTTCGCGGATCATCAGCAAGGCAAGTAACACTTTGATCATACCTTTTCTACAACCCAGTTTTATTGCATTAGATCAATCCTCACACCTTGCCTAATTAGGATCTAATTAAATTGTGGGATGGGAAGTAGATGAGGTAGTACCTATTACCTGTTTAATATGAAACCTTTGGGAGTTACTTCTACGTTTGCTTATTATGCCATGCTATGCTAGTAGACGTGGATTGGGTGAGTGATATCCATGACAGATGTGAGGTTGTTAATTTTAATGGTTTATCTAAGGTGGCAACTTAAACACACATCTGGGTGGATTGAGGCACCTGGTTTCTATCACGACTTGCCTGTTTTTCTTTTGGACCGCCACCCAGGCTCAAAGGGATCATAAGATTATTCATACTAGAAACTTCCGTGTGCAGCCACAAGCCATTATGGGCTCTAGCATAGTTGATTAAGTCGTGCGAACTCTTACAGGGTAGACTAGCAGATGTAGGGGGAAAGTAGGTGTACTGGTCTATCCAACGTAAGGTGCTAGCACTTCTGAAAGACTGTGTCTCGGTCATCCATTTCTCAAACATCATGCAGTGCGAGAAATCCAACGGAGGCGATCGAGTCTTGTGGGGAAAAGTGCGCAAACCTATGCAGAGTGTAATAAACTAATCATGGTTAGCCGTGTCCCCGGTTATGGACATCTTGAGTATCTAGTACCTGGATTATCATGTGAATCTCAACATGTTACTCTAAAGATAATTTTGATGGGTTTGTTTAATGATGATGCTTAATTGGGATTGAGAATGCTATCAACCGTTCTCAATGTTTAACAACCACCATGATAGTAATTAAATTTATTCCTTTGAAGTAGGGAAAAATTGGCTTTACGCAAAAACTGTAACCATAGAGCTTTCCACCAGCCAAATATGCATATAGTATAGCTGTTGCATTTCATTACTCTCTATGTGTTACCTTGCCAGCATATTCCATGTGCTGACCCGTTTTCGGGCTGCAACGTTAATGTTGCAGACTTTTCAGACGACGATTAAGGAGTTTTTGGTCATGGTTCTATACTTAGTGATGCCATTGGAGTTGATGGACTCACTTATTTTCCAAGCCTTCCGCTGTTATCGTTATTAGATGGCCTTAAGCCATATTTATTGTAATAAGTTCTCTTTCGAGACACTCGATGTAATAAGTGTGTGATTGCTACTCTGCTATAAATCCTCCGAGTACTGTGTGGTGTCAGCATTATTGATCCAGGGATGACACCGGAGCACAGAGATCAGACTGTTTGAGGTCTGGTCGCTACAGAGATGGTATCAGAGTACACGCTGACTATAGGACACGACCACTAAGCTAAAATACCTAGATCACTACTCACTCTCTTCTTTTCTGACTTCTCATCTCTTCTACTCTTTAGGATGGCGGATGCGAGGAACAAGTTCACACAACCAGATGAAGATACACCCTTTGGACGCCACTTGAAGGAAGTCACTACATACCTGAACATAGGAGTACCAAGCTTCACGGGAACCTACAACGCCACTTTACCTGAAGAAGAGTGCTGGATGATTCAAGTTCAAGTTCCAGGAAGGACGTTCATGCCAGTCACTGAGCCCATAGAGTTTTCTTTTGATGCAACAACTTGGAGTCTAGGAAAGAGTATGGCAGCTCACATTGCCATGGGATGCATTGGAGAAGTCTACGCAAGGATCTCAAGGATACTATCTACCAGATTTGCGGACACTGAGATGAACACTGGGAGATGATCAGCACTAGGAAGGATAGATCAATTGCAACTTTTATACAGGAGTTAAACCAGCACATTCGACGACAGGAAAATCAGATGTGCGCCGACATGATAGATCTGAAGAAGGCTAAGACTAGAATCAAGGAACTGGAGGAAGAACTCAAGGCTACACGTGAAGATTACGAAGAAGAAATTGAAGTATTGGTGGAGAAGAATGACGACCTGATCAAGAAGATTGGGATATTTATGGGAGGCCCGACACCAGTAGATGAAGACGAAGAACCCAAGGAGATTAGCCCAGAAGACTACATCATCATTGATGGCACCGACTCGGAAGCAGATAGTAGCGATGATAACTATGTTGATGAAGCTGGAGCCGATATCATGGAGTCTACAGCCATAGAATATTTCTAGTAGACCACCTCACCAGTAGTAGAAGTCCACCATGTAAATTTAGTATTCCGAGCACTTTTGCGATAGCTAGATCGATTGTATGCCTTTGTTTGATTGAATGAGTGAATTGTGTGCTTTTACCTCATGTGCATATGGGTAGTGTTTTCTCTTTAGACCCCCTCTATTCTTATATCTCATCTTTTCTAAACCCTCAGATACCTCCGAGACGTGACCCCGGATTTGCCTTTCCGCCGGAGCTCACCCAGTTGATCCAGCAGCAGAACACCTTGATGCAGTTGCTAGTTCAGAATCAGAATCAGGGGAACAACAACAACAACCCACCACCACCACCACCTGTTGACCACTTAGCCCGTTTTCTTAGGCTGAACCCACCAGTGTTTTCCAGTAGCACCGAGCCGATAGTAGCAGATGATTGGCTCCGCAAGACGGCTAGGGAGTTGACCACAGTAGGATGCACAAATGCGGAGAAGGTAAAGTTTGCCGCACATCAGTTAGAAGGACCCGCAGCATCATGGTGGGAGAATTTCACAGCCACCTTCCTAGTCGACACTGTCACATGGGACCAGTTTCAGCAGGCTTTTCGTACTGCCCATGTTTCAGCAGGAGCAATGGCCATGAAGAAGCGTGAGTTTCGTAACTTGCGCCAAGGAGGACGGACAGTTGGCCAGTATGTGGAGGAGTTTAGTAAGCTAGCACGTTATGCCCGAGATGACGTTGCTACGGATGCAGCTAAGCAGGAGAAATTCTTGGAAGGACTGAATGATGAGTTGAGCATGCAGTTGATGGTAGCCACCTTCAACAACTACCAGGAGTTGGTAGATCGTGCTCTTATGATTGAAGGGAAGCAGCAGCAAATTGAGAACCCTAAGAGGAAGTATGGACAAGGAAAGTATAATTCAGGAGCTCAGCAGAAGCCACATTTTACCCCTAGACCGGGAGGACATTTTCAGCATACCCATGGAATAGGTAGCTCGCACAACCACAATGGCACCAAGAATGGTAATGGGAATGGAGGAAGCAATGGACAGAACCGCAACACCCCATCAACCCCAGCCAAGAAGGACCTGAGTCAAGTCACTTGTTTTAAGTGTCAGAAGACCTTACATTATGCCAATGAATGTCCTGAAGG
This sequence comes from Triticum monococcum, assembly GCA_034509565.1. Lineage (NCBI taxonomy): Eukaryota > Viridiplantae > Streptophyta > Magnoliopsida > Poales > Poaceae > Triticum > Triticum monococcum. Next base: position 570,727,550 of record CM067842.1, on the reverse strand, counting down.
CCAAAATGGCAATGGAAACTCTGGAAAGAAGCCGAACACTTTCAACAGGGGACAGGTGAACCACGTTAATGTGGAGGAGGTTGAAGCTCAGCCCGATGCAGTAATAGGTAAGTTTTTGGTTAAGTCATTTACTGCACTCGTTCTTTTTGATACTGGTGCATCGCATTCATACATATCAAGGGGATTTGTGGAAAAGTATAGCCTACCCACTAGGGTTCTTAAAACACCTATGCTAGTAAGCTCACCAGGAGCAGAGTACATGGCCAGTCAAGGATGTTTTCAAGTGCCATTAAGTATAGGACGACATGTTTTCCCAACAGATTTGATTATTCTGGAATCTCAAGGCCTAGATGTGATTCTTGGTATGGATTGGCTGTCGATGTATGGAGGAAACATCGATTGCACTAGTAAGACAATTTTGCTCACCACGCCAGAAGGAAGAAGGATCAAGTATGTATCCCGACATATGCCAAAGAGGACCCAAGTAAATTGCCTAACAGGAGTTGTGCAAGAGGAAGTACTAGTGGTAAAGGATTTTCCTTACGTATTTCCAGAAGAGTTGCCAGGCATGCCACCGGATAGAGATATTGAGTTTTTGATTGAGCTATTGCCAGGCACTGGGCCAATATCGAAGAGACCATACAGGACGCCCGCTAAGGATTTGGTGGAGATTAATAAGCAGATTAAGGAGTTACTGGATAAAGGTTACATTCGCCCAAGTTCCTCGCCTTGGGGATCACCAGTACTACTAGTGGAGAAGAAGGATGGATCGTTAAGAATGGTTGTTGATTATCGAGGAATGAACACAGTAACAATCAAAAACAAGTACCCGCTACCAATGATCAATGATCTGTTTGATCGATTGCATGGGGCTAAAGTGTTTTCCAAGATCGATTTGCGATCAGGGTACCATCAGTTGAAGATTCGAGAACAGGATATTCCGAAGATAGCTTTTACCACAAGATATGGACTATATGAGTATACTGTTATGTCATTTGGACTGACTAACGCACCTGCCTATTTTATGAACATGATGAACAAAGTGTTTATGGAGTTTTTGGATAAGTTCGTCGTGGTTTTCATCAATGATATTCTGGTATTCCCAAAGAGTGAAGAAGAGCATAAGGAGCATTTGTGTTTGGTACTTGGAAAGCTCAGAGAACATCAATTATATGCCAAGTTCAGCAAATGTGATATTTGGTTGAACGAAGTAGGGTTCCTCGGACATGTTATATCTGGAGAAGGTTTAGCAGTAGATCCCGCTAAAGTTGATACCGTGACCAAGTGGGAAGCACCAACAACAGTTGGAGAGATCCAGAGTTTTCTTGGACTCGCAGGATACTACCGGAGGTTTATTGAGAACTTTTCAAAGATTGCAAAGCCTATGACGGAGTTGTTGAAAAAGGAGACTAAGTTCAAATGGACTGAGGAGTGTGAGGCTAGTTTCCAGGAGTTAAAGAAACGCTTGGTTACCTCACCGGTGTTGATTTTGCCAGATCATACCAAGGATTATAAGGTGTATTGTGACGCTTCACGTCGAGGACTTGGAGCAGTGATTATGCAGGAAGGGAGAGTTGTTTCGTATGCTTCACGACAACTGAAGCCTCATGAATTGAATTATGCCACGCATGATTTGGAGTTAGCAGCCGTAGTGCATGGATTGAAGACGTGGAGACATTTCCTCATTGGAAATCATTGTGAGGTGTACACGGATCACAAGAGTTTGAAGTACATTTTCACGCAGAAGGAGTTGAACCTCAGACAAAGGAGATGGTTGGAGCTTATCAAGGATTATGATATGAGATTGCATTACCATCCCGAAAAAGCTAATGTAGTAGCTGACGTATTAAGCCGTAAGAGCCATGTCAATACGTTAATGACGGAAGAAATACCCAAGGAGTTAGCAGAAAACCTTCGTGAACTAAGTTTGGAGATAGTTCCGAGAGGCTATGTGGCAGCATTGGAGATTCAGTCAACATTGATGGATAAAATCAGAGAGGCTCAGAAATATGACAAGGAGATTGCTTCTATAAAGGAGAAACTGGGCAAGGGAAAAGCTAAAGGATTTCGTGAGGATGAGCACGACACCTTATGGTTTGAAGACCGTGTTTATGTGCCCAATGACCCGGAGATCAGAAAGTTGATTCTGCAAGAGGCACAGGATTCACCGTATTCGATTCACCCAGGAAATACCAAGATGTATCTGGATTTGAAGGATATTTTCTGGTGGACCGGAATGAAGAAGGATATTGCGGAGTATGTAGCAGTTTGTGACGTATGTCAGAGAGTAAAGGCAGAGCATCAGAAGCCAGCCGGATTGTTGCAACCATTGCCGATACCCGAATGGAAGTGGGATAAGAAAGGCATGGATTTTATCACGGGATTACCAAGGACTCGTTCAGGCTATGACTCGATTTGGGTTGTAGTTGATCAACTGACGAAAGTAGCTCGTTTCATCCCAGTAAAGACCACTTACACCAGTGCTAAGTTGGCAAAGATATATATGACCAGGATCGTATGTTTGCATGGAGTTCCGAGGAGTATCGTATCAGACAGAGGAACCCAATTTACCTCGAAGTTCTAGAAGCAGTTGCATGAGACTTTGGGTACTATGCTAGAATTTAGTACAGCTTTTCATCCGCAGACACATGGACAGACCGAGAGAGTCAATCAGATTTTGGAGGATATGCTGAGAGCTTGTGCACTAGATTATGGATCTAGTTGGGACGATAATTTGCCATATGCAGAGTTCTCTTACAATAATAGCTATCAGAACAGTTTGAAGATGGCCCCTTTCGAAGCTTTGTATGGAAGGAGGTGCAGGACACCATTGTCATGGGACGAAGTTGGAGACCGCCAGTTGTTTGGACCAGATCTGATTAAAGAGTCTGAATAGAAGGTGAAGTTGATTCGCGATAGGCTCAAGGTAGCCCAGTCCAGGTAGAAGAGCTACGCAGATTCTAAACGCAAGGAGACAGTTTACGAAGTCAGAGACAGAGCTTATCTTCGAGTATCCCCACTTCGAGGGATTAAGCGCTTTGGAGTTAAGGGGAAGTTAGCGCCACGATTTGTAGGGCCATATCGAGTTTTGTTGCGTATGGGAGAAGTGGCCTACAAGTTGGAATTGCCAGAAGGATTGACAGGAGTTCATGATGTGTTCCACGTTTCTTAGTTGAAGAAGTGTCACGCGGAGATGGCTGACATACCTTTGAGAGACACAGTGCCATTGGAAGCAATTCAGTTGGATAACGATTTGACCTATGAGGAGAAACCAGTAAAGATTCTCGAGTTTGCCAGCCGAGTCACCCACAGTAAGGTTATCAAGTTTTGCAAAGTTCAGTGGAGTCACCACACGGAAGATGAAGCCACCTGGGAGCGAGAGGAAGATTTGCTCAAGGACCACCCTCACCTATTTTCTAGCCAACCCGAATCTCGAGGGCGAGATTCATCTTAAGGGGGGTAGGTTTGTAACATCCCAAATTTTCAATTTGGAATGTTATACATTAGGTCATCATGCGTATCATATTTTATTTTGCTTTTGGTTTTGATCCTAGAAAATCCTAAGCAACTCAAGGACCCACGGAGAGAGTTGGGGATTTCGTTATTTACATATTTGAGTTTTCTCAAATTGTGTAAACAGGATCATTTAATTTTATTTATTTTATCATCAATTATTTCTATTACAAAAATATGAGAGAGGGAATAAAATGACTTTACCAAAATATAGAAATATTGAGGATTTAATAAAAAAATCAAATAAGTTTTATTTCGGAGTTTTTCGGTATTTTATTTGAATTTAGGAAAAATGCGCCTTTTTCAAAGTTGTAGATTGGGGCCAAATAAATGTTCACTTTGTCGGGCTTGATTTTAGGAACCCGGCAAAATTTATTTCGTGATCTTTGGAGTCCGTTTAGTATTTCTTTTTATTTTTCTTCCGAGCGGAATTATTAAAAAAAACGGAACCGACTTTGGGCCGTACCCGAGCGGGACTCCGCCCGGGGGCGCCTTTATAAGCCGCCGCCCCGGGGCCCGAGAAGCCCAGCCACCGAAACCCTAACCCTAGCCGCCCCAGCCCCGCCGCCGGAGCGCGCGCCGCCCGAGGTTCGCCACCGCCGCCTCGATTTCCATGCAGTTTTTTTTGGAAAAAAGGAAAAAATATATATGTATATATATATTTTTTTTCTTTTCTGTTCGTCATTTCTCTTTTTCGTCGGATTTTCCGCGGTTATTTTCTGATCGCGATTTCTTATACGATTTTCGTTTTAGTATAACTTTTCGCTCGTTTATCGGAATCAGGCGATTCAAGCGCCTGGAGTTTCGTCTCGAAACCCTCTTTCCGAATAATCAACTTAAACAAGTTTTTGCTACTGTAAAATTTGACCTATATCCAGATTACTAGAACGAAGTTGTTTTCTTTCGCTGTTTGATTTCTTTTGCTTCGTTCGATTTGATTCTTTTTGCAAACCAGGGTTCTTAAGTTGAACTTTCTGGTTAGATCTTCTATCTGAGTTTTACCTGTGCATTAGATGAGTACTTATTGTATGCTTGTTTGTTTGTCTGCGATAGAATACCCGGAGTGCGCCGCCTGTTACTTCGAATCTCTAGGTTTCGCAGATCATCAGCAAGGCAAGTAACACTTTGATCATACCTTTTCTACAACCCAGTTTTATTGCATTAGATCAATCCTCACACCTTGCATGATTAGGATCTAATTAAATTGTGGGATGGGAAGTAGATGAAGTAGTACCTATTACCTGTTTAATGTGAAACCTTTGGGAGTTACTTCTACGTTTGCTTATTATGCCATGCTATGCTAGTAGACGTGGATTGGGTGAGTGATATCCATGACAGATGTGAGTTTGTTAATTTTAATGGTTTATCTAAGGTGGCAACTTAAACACACATCTGGGTGGATTGAGGCACCTGGTTTCTATCAGGACTTGCCTGTTTTTCTTTTGGTTAGCCATGTCCCCGGTTATGGACATCTTGAGTATCTAGTACTTGGATTATCATGTGAATCTCAACATGTTACTCTAAAGATAATTTTGATGGGTTTGTTTAATGATGATGCTTAATTGGGATTGAGAATGCTATCAACCGTTCTCAATGTTTAACAACCACCATGATAGTAATTAAATTTATTCCTTTGAAGTAGGGAAAAATTGGCTTTACGCAAAAACTGTAACCATAGAGCTTTCCACCAGCCAAATATGCATATAGTATAGCTGTTGCATTTCATTACTCTCTATGTGTTACCTTGCCAGCATATTCCATGTGCTGACCCGTTTTCGGGCTGCAACGTTAATGTTGCAGACTTTTCAGACGACGATTAAGGAGTTTTTGGTCATGGTTCTATACTCAGTGATGCCGTTGGAGTTGATGGACTCACTTATCTTCCAAGCCTTCCACTATTATCGTTATTAGATGGCCTTAAGCCATATTTATTGTAATAAGTTCTCTTTCGAGATGCTCGATGTAAAAAGTGTGTGATTGCTACTCTACTATAAATCCTCCGAGTACTGTGTGGTGTCAGCATTACTGATCCAGGGATGACACCGGAGCACAGAGATCAGACTGTTTGAGGTCTGGTCGCTACATTGTGTGTGCGTAGGAATAATTTTTTAGAAATTACTACGTTCCCCAACAGTGGCATCCGAGCCAGGTTTATGCGTAGATGTTATATGCATGAGTAGAACACAAGTGAGTTGTGGGCGATAGAAGTCATACTGCTTACCAACATGTCATACTTTGGTTCGGCAGTATTGTTGGATGAAGCGGCCTGGACCGACATTACGCTTACGCTTACGCGGGATTGGTTCTACCAACGTGCTTAGCACATAGGTGGCTGGTGGGTGTCAGTTTCTCCAACTTTTGTTGAACCGAGTGTGACTATGCCCGGTCCTTGAGAAGGTTAAAACATCACTAACTTGACAAACTATCGTTGTGGTTTTGATGCGTTAGTAAGAACGGTTCTTGCTCATCCCGTAGCAGCCACATAAAACTTACAACAACAAAGTAGAGGATGTCTAATTTGTTTTTGCAGGGCATGTTGTGATGTGATATGGTCAAGGCATGATGCTATATTTTATTGTATGAGATGATCATGTTTTTGTAATAGAGTTATCGGCAACTGGCAGGAGCCATATGGTTGCCACTTTATTGTATGAACTGCAATCACCATGTAATTGCTTTACTTTATCAGTAAGTGGTAGCGAAAGTCGTAGAAGCAATAGTTGGCGAGATGACAACGATGCTACGATGGAGATCATGGTGTCGCGCCGGTGACGACAGTGATCATGATGGTGCTCTGGAGATGGAGATCAAAGGCACAAGATGATGATGGCCATATCATATCACTTATATTGATTGCATGTGATGTTGATCCTTTATGCATCTTATTCTGCTTTGATTGACGGTAGCATTATAAGATGACCTCTCACTAAAAATTTCAAGGTACAAGTGTTCTCCCTGAGTATGCACCATTGCAAAAGATCGTCGTGCCGAGACACCATGTGACGATCGGGTGTGATAAGCTCAACGTTCTTATACAACGGGTGCAAGCCAGTTTTGCACACGTAGAATACTCGGGTTAAACTTGATGAGCCTAGCGTATGCAGATATGGCCTCGAACACTAAGACAGAAAGGTCGAGCGTGAATCATATAGTAGATATGATCAACATAGTGATGTTCACCATTGAAAACTATTCCATTTCACGTGATGATCGGTTATGGTTTAGTTGATTTGGATCACATGATCACTTAGATGATTAGAGGGATATCTATCTAAGTGGGAGTTCTTTAGTAATATGATTAATTGAACTTAAATTTATCGTGAACTTAGTACCTGATAGTATTTTGCTTGTCTATGTTATTGTAGATAGATGGCCCGTGCTGTTGTTCCATGGAATTTTAATGCGTTCCTTGAGAAAGCAAAGTTGAAAGATGATGGTAGCAATTACACAGACTGGGTCCATAATTTGAGGATTATCCTCATTGCTGCATAGAAGAATTACGTCCTGGAAGCACCGATGGGTGCTAGGCCTGCTGCAGATGCTACCGATGATGTTAAGAAGTCTGGCAGAGCGAAGCTGATGACTACTCGATAGTTCAGTGTGCCATGCTTTACAGCTTAGAACCGGGACTTCAGTGACCTTTTGAACGTCATGGAGCATATGAGATGTTCCAGGAGTTGAAGTTAATATTTCAAGCAAATGCCCGAATTGAGAGATATGAAGTCTCCAATAAGTTCTACAGCTGCAAGATGGAGGAGAATAGTTCTGTCAGTAAACATATACTCAAAATTTCTGGGTACCATAATCACTTGACTCAACTTGGAGTTAATCTTCCGGTTGATAGTGTTATTGACAGAGTTCTTCAATCACTGCCACCAAGCTACAAGAGCTTCGTGATGAACTATAATATGCAAGGGATGGATAACACAATTCCCGAGCTCTTCGCAATGTTAAAGGCTGCGGAGGTAGAAATCAAGAAGGAGCATCAAGTGTTGATGGTCAACAAGACCACCAGTTTTAATAATAAGGGTAAAGGGAAGAAGAAGGGGAACTTAAAAATGAACAACGAATAAGTTGCTGCTCAGGAGAAGAAACCCAAGTCTGGACCTAAGCCTGATACTGAGTGCTTCTACTGCAAATAGACTAGTCACTGGAAGCGGAATGATGTCTACTACACAACCTTCTTCTTGTAGACGTTGTTGGGCCTCCAAGTGCAGAGGTTTGTAGGACAGTAGCAAATTTCCCTCAAGTGGATGACCTAAGGTTTATCAATCCGTAGGAGCCGTAGGATGAAGATGGTCTCTCTCAAGCAACCCTGCAACCAAATAACAAAGAGTCTCTTATGCCCCCAACACACCCAATACAATGGTAAATTGTATGGGTGCACTAGTTCGGCGAAGAGATGGTGATACAAGTGGTATATGGATAGTAGATAAAGGTATTTGTAATCTGAAATTATAAAAACAGCAAGGTAACTAATGATAAAAGTGAGCGTAGACGGTATTGCAATGATAGGAAATAGGGCCTAGGGTTCATACTTTCACTAGTGTAAGTTCCCTCAACAATAATAACATAATTGGATCACATAACTATCCCTCAACATGCAACAAAGAGTCACTCCAAAGTCACAAATACGGAGAACGAACAAAGAGATTATGGTATAGTACGAAACCACCTCAAAGTTATTCTTTCCAATCAATCCGTTGGACTATTCCTCTAAGTGTCACAAACAGCCCTAGAGTTCGTACTAGAATAACACCTTAAGACACAAATCAATCGAAACCCTAATGTCACCTAGATACTCCAATGTCACCTCAAGTATCCGAGGGTATGCTTATACGATATGCATCACACAATCTCAGATTCATCTATTCAACCAACACATAGAACCTCAAAGAGTGCCCCAAAGTTCCTACCGGAGAATCACGACGAAAACGTGTGCCAACCCCTATGCATAGGTTCATGGGTGGAACCCGCAAGTTGATCACCAAAACATACATCAAGTGAATCACGTGCTATCCCATTGTCACCACAGATACTCACGGCAAGACATACATCAAGTGTTCTCAAATCTTTAAAGACTCAGTTCGATAAGATTACTTCAAAGGGAAAACTCAATTCATTACAAGAGAGTAGAGGGGGGAAGAAACATCATAGGATCCAACTATAATAGCAAAGCTCGTGATACAACAAGATCGTATCACCTCAAGAACACGAGAGAGAGATCGAACACATAGGTACTGGTACATACCCTCAGCCCCGAGGGAGAACTACTCCCTCCTCGTCATGGAGAGCACCAGGATGACGAAGATGGCCACCGGAGAGAGATTACCCCCTCTGGCAGGGTGCCGGAACGGGTCCAGATTGGTTTTCGGTGGCTACGGAGGCTTCTAGCGGTGGAACTCCCGATCTAATATCTGTTCTGGAAGTTTTACGATACGTAGGTATATATGGGTGAAAGGAGTACGTCGGTGGACCGAAGGGGGGGCCATGAGGCAGGGGGGCGCCCCCAGGGGGGTGGGTGTCGTGGTTCTAAGTCTGACAGTAATGTAGGGGGTAGGTATGGAGAGGCAAGATCTTAGCTATGGAGTAGTTGTAAGCACACGAGGTTTACGAGTTCAGGCCCTTCTCGGAGGAAGTAATAGCCTTATGTCTCGGAGCCCGGAGGCGGTCGACTGGATTATGTGCGTATGAATCACAGGGGTGCAAACCCTTTACACTGAGGAGGGGGGTGGCTTATATAGAGTTCGCCAGACCCTCTGGCCCTCAGTCATGCGGGGTTTTAAGTACATTAAGGTCGGGCGTTACTGGTAACGCCCCTAATAAAGTGCTATGATGACCATAAAAGCTACTTAATGACCGACCGTTAACGTGCGGAGTGACTTTAGGTCTCCTGGCCGTCGAGTGGTTGGATCTTGGTCGAGTGATTGCTTCTTGGTCGAGTATCTTCGAGTCTGTCTAGTGGAACACCTCCAAGTCGATTGAAAGGTGATTTCTTCTAGAGATGTCCTTGGGTAGGGCAGTTAGGATAGGTCCATGACATTACCCTAGGTACATAGCTTCATCATTAGCCCCCGAATGGATCGAGGTTTGAGTGGGGAAGGAGTTGAGAACTTCTCCGACTCATTTTTCATGCCATGAGCATATCTTGTTTCGGATCAATGAACCTGAGTGACGACAGCAACTTCCTTTTCAGTCGCCTTGATCCATTCTTAGTTTTTTGTCGAGTGAGTTTCTTTACTTGAAAAGCTCCGAGTGACGGTGTGGAGGAGATCTTCCATCTGACAAGTTGTTCTCCTGCCCGCGGATTATGTGGGATTCGAATTTTGGGAAGCGCGCGGGACAAGGGAGGCCATAGTAATCGGATGGGATAGGGCGGAGCCGCCTCGATCTCTGCGCCACCTTTTTTGCCACGTATCGCGCGCGCGACTGTTGCGGGATTTCACAGGATCGTCCGGGCCTACCAGTCAGCCACTCGGAAGTAACCTCATATAAGGCGTCGGACCGGGGTTTCTTGAACAGTGCGTTCTCATTTCCTCTTCTCCTCTTCAGGCTTCTTCGTTGTGCTCGCTCTTGCTCCAGCGCCGCCACTCCGTACGTGTCTCGCCGGCGACGATGGGGAAGGAGAAGACGGTGGCTCTGGAGCAGGCAAAGAAGGCGATGGCAAAGGCGCTGGGAAGGCGACCAGTCGAGGTGGATCTTCCTCATGAGCCGGCTTGCCGAAGGGCTGGATCCAGGGTGACTGGATCCGCTCGATGATCCGCCAAGAAGACCTCGACGACCTAGCCGACGGAGGACTGATCCCCCATGGATCGGCGCGGCTTCCAGGGAAGGAATCCGAGCCGCAACCTCGGGGGGGAGGGGGTCAGCGCGTTCTCCTTGCCACTCACATCGACCGTGGGTTTTCCTTGCCTCCTCACCCTTTCTTTCGGGGATTTCTGAATTTCTTTGGGGCACAACTCCACCACTTCACTCCCAACACAATCATGTACCTCGCTGCTTTCGTGTCTTTGTGCGAGAATTTCTTGGGTTGTCGGCCTCACTGGGGTCTTTTCAAGCACATTTTCACCTGTCGTTCTCAAACGGTGAAAAAGGCCAATCCGAGTGATGAGAGAACACAAGTGATTCAGATATATGGGGGTCTTGGTGTTCAGATGAGAGGGAAAAGTTCCTTTCCGGCCATGATTCTTCCCGCAACTGGCCTCCCTCCTTCTACCATGGACCGAGTGAGGAAACCCTCCTCTTTGAAGGTGATCCCGGAGGAGAAGGCGCAAGTTAGGGTGCTGGTCGAACGAGTGGTCCAGCTTATCCATGACGGGGTCACTAGTATGGATCTCTTGGAGGTTTTCCTTCAGTGGCGCATCCAGCCTCTTCAAGCTCGAGACCATTCAATGTGGATGTATTCGGGTCTTGACGACACCACTCGGATTCACCCGGAGGAGGTCGATGATGACACACTGGAGGGGTGGCTGTCGGGCATCACCGGAAACAAGGACAACCCCAGGGGAGCCAGGAGGGTTCCTCCATTTGACCAGTCCCATGAACCAGATAAGGTCCGATTCTGAGCTTTTGATTATAATCTGAATTCACTCGCGCAGCTGTCTATACCGCGTCGACTGACTTTATTCTTCCTGCTTTCTTTCAGGCCCTTATCGAAATGTACTCAGTGCCCAATAGAGAGCAAGAGCAAGACCCGGAAGGAGAGGCGAGCGGCGGCGACAGTGGCGAATGGCATTCGGACGGAGAAGGGGACGAAGAAAGCGACGACTCAAGTGACGAAGAAGAAGTCGAGTCGCCTCCTCGCAGGGAGAAGCGATCCAAGCTTGACCAAGAACGACCGAGCACCCGTGAAAAGGCGATTGCTCAGACTGGTCATTCTTCAAAGCGTCCTCGGACATCTTCACCAACCCCAACTGAAAAAGCATCAAAGCATCTCAAAGTTGCAGAGCAGGAGCCTCGGAAGGCGTTGCCGAAGATTAAGATTGACATCCCCGTCGCTTCTGCGTGAGTGTCTACCTTTGCATTCACTCGACGCTCCGTGCTGTTTTATTTTTTCTTGATTTAACCAGAGGAACTTTGGAACTGGCAGCACTGCTACTTCTGGGACCTCAACTTACAGGGATGAGGACGAGGTAATGGAGGATGCAGTCACTTCCAATCTGGGTATGATTTCTGTCATTCTGTCTTTATTTGGTCAACTCAACTGCAATGTGTACCATTGGGTGATGTGATTTTGGCGATTGATCTTTGAACAGCTCCTGACATTATTGACCTCCCCGATCATGATGACGAAGAGCCTGAGAGGCCTTTGATGAGGAAAAATAGGAAAGCTCCTACAAGCAAGGTGCCACAGTCGACGCCGATGGCGGAACCAGTCGTTCAGGACGCTAGTGATGCCAATCGGGGTTCTGTTACCTTCGTCGTACCATTGTCGAGTACCCTGCCTTCTTCGTCGACTGCTCAAGCTCCTGCCGACCCACCTTCAGTTTTTGCGATCCATCATGTCCTAGAGGACGAAGTAAATGTTGCCAAGGAAGCCATACGCCAAGCGAGTATTATGATGGAGAAGATGAAGGCGGTGCGGGACGCCAGTCAGGCCACCTATGCCGCCAGCTCGGCTGTCCAAAGCAATGCTCAGGTTAGTTGGTCACCGCTTGTTCTGTTAGGATATGCTATCTGAAGACTCTCTTTCCGAAAATCTTTGCATCTGTACACCCACTAGGTGCGTCGATTGAATTTTTGGACTAGTGGGGGCACGCTGAGTGCACCCACTAGGTGTAGTCCCCGAGACTACGGTGGACTGCTGGCAGTCGACTGTAGGATTTGTATTTTGATCCTTTCACTCGATCTGGTCTGGCCGTGTCGAGTGTAAACCGAACCGGTGGGGGCACACAAAGTGCACCCACTGGGTGTAGTCCCCGAGACTATGGTGGACTGCGGGCAGTCGACCGTAGTCTTAGTATTTATTGTCTTTATCATTTTTTGCTGTAAAATAACTTCCCTTCCCTGATTGCAGAAATCTTGTGATCTTGGAGCTCGCTTTGCTGACTTGGAGAAACAGCAGATCCAGCTAAACCTTGACTTGGAATTGGCCAAGACAGAGCTGCAAAAGGCCAAGGACGACGCCAATGGTAAGACGAGCTTGTCAACTAGTTTGTCTTAGGCTTGAGTACCCTTCTGCTCTTTCTGAATCAAGCACCATTTCTTTGCAGAAAAACTGAATGAAGCTCTGGTGAAGAAGGATCAGGATTTGGCTGCTGCTCAAATGAAAGCTGACGACAGAACCGCTCTGGCTGAACAGAAACTGGCTTCAGTCGGCCAATTGGAAGAAGAGAACGCCTAGATGAAGTCTGCCCTGGGCGAAGCCAACAAGGAGGTCACGCACTTGAAGAAGGACAAGGTCAACCTGAACGAGAAGATGGAAGGCATCGCTCGCAGGAGGGACGATCTGGAGAGCTATCTGAGGAGCCTTGCCAAGAAGTTGTTCATCAAGCTTGAAGGTATGCATTTTGTTCCGACTGATGTTTTTTGTTGACTCCGCATACGAAAATTGACTTATCCTTGGATCATGAATGCAGACTTTTGCCAGAACTTCGAGGAGGAGACTGGGCGGATTGAGCCAGGTTTGGACCCCATCAACTCTCCCGTGAAAGATGAAACTTCCATGAATCTGCTACGACTAGAATCCCGCATTGACGGTGTTGTGGACTACTTGGCTCGACTGAAGGTCGCCACGTCACGGATCGACACGGCACTTTGGCCAGGGGTCACACTCCAGAATGATCTCGAGTCTCTGATGACTCGACTTAACGAGGTCGCTGGTCGAGTGCAGGAGTGGAAGAAATGTTCTGCCCAGTGTGGTGCTGATGTGGCTCTGTCTTTGGTTCGTGTCCACTGCAAGGAGGCGCGAGAAGATAAGCTGGCAGCAATCAAGGTCGCCAACACCCAGAGGCATGACTTCTGATCTTTTATGGAGACTTTTATTGCTGCAGCCACTCGGATCGCCGACGGCGTCGACCTGGACGAGTTCGTCGAGCCTGCCAGTCCTCCTCCTGCGGAGTGAACAAACTTTTATGCCCCACCTTAAATTTGCCTCGGAATGCCGAGTGGTTTTTGTAACCATTAAACTCTTTCGGGCTGAATGCCCGAGCACTTCGATCTGCGGTCTGGAACCTTTAGGATTTATCTGAAATTGGTTTATCATTGAATATCTTCATGAATTCTCCATCGAGTGGAACTCGTTCTTCACTCGAGACAACTTTTGTACTTGTGGCGTAGCTCCAAAGGAGAAGGTAGCAGTCGACCTGCACCTCGTCGTCCTTGCGGGTCGGGATGGAGCGCACGTTGCATTTGTGGCGAAGCTCCGAAGGAGAAGGTGACAGTCGACCTGCACCTCGTCGTCCTTGTGGATTGGGGTGTGTTTCGTACTTAGGCGAGTACTGGACTGCAGCTAAGCCTCCGAGTGGGAGGGTCGCTCTCCACTCGGTAGGATTTTTCAAACTTAGGCGAGTACTGGACTGCAGCTAAGCCCCCGAGTGGGAGGGTCGCTCTCCACTCAATAGGATTTTTCAAACTTAGGCGAGTACTGGACTGTAGCTAAGCCCCCGAGTGGGAGGCTGGCTCACCACTCGGTAGGATTTTCAAATACTTAGGCGAGTACTGGACTGCAGCTAAGCCCCCGAGTGGGGGGGGGGGTTGCTCACCACTCGGTCGAATTTTCAAATACATAGGCGAGTACTGGACTGCAGCTAAGCCCCCGAGTGGGAGGGTCACTCACCGCTCGGTAGGATTTTCAAATACTTAGGTGAGTACTGGACTGCAGCTAAGCCCCCGAGTGGGAGGGTCGCTCACCACTCGGTAGGATTTTCAAATACTTAGGCGAGTACGGGACTGTAGCTAAGCCCCCGAGTGGGAGGGTCGCTCACCACTCGGTAGGATTTTTCAAACTTAGGCGAGTACTGGACTGCAGCTAAGCCCCCGATTGGGTGGGTCGCTCACCACTTGGTAGGATTTTCAAATACTTAGGCGAGTACTGGACTGCAGCTAAGCCCCTGAGTGGGAGGGTCGCTCACCACTCGGTAGGATTTTCAAATACTTAGGCGAGTACTGGACTGCAGCTAAGCCCCCGAGTGGGAGGGCCACTCACCACTCGGTAGGATTTTTCAAACTTAGGCGAGTACGGGACTGCAGCTAAGCCCCCGAGTGGGAGGGTCGCTCACCACTCGGTAGGATTTTCAAATATGTAGGTGAGTACAGGACTGTAGCTAAGCCCCCGAGTGGGAGGGTCGCTCACCACTCGGTAGGATTTTCAAACTTAGGCGAGTACTGGACTGCAGCTAAGCCCCCGAGTGGGAGGGTCGCTCACCACTCGGTAGGATTTTCAAATACTTAGGCGAGTACTGGACTGCAGCTAAGCCCCTGAGTGGGAGGGTCACTCACCACTCGGTAGGATTTTCAAACACTTAGGCGAAACGGGTTCGCGGCTAAGCCTCCGAGTGAGAGGCTGGCTCACCACTCGGTAGGAAATTATTTTTACAAACTTAGGCGAAATGGATTCACGGCTAAGCCACCCACTGGGGGATTTCTCACGCAAACAAAAACAATAACAATCACAGGGAAAATTATAATGCTCTTGTCTTTGATAAATAAACTCCAGAAGTTTTTCTTATTACATCTCATCCGAGTGAGAATTCAAGTATAAAAGGGGCGGAGCAGCTTCGCATTCCAGGCTCGTGGCTCATCAATCTGGCGATCGACATTATAAAGGTGGTACGCTCCATTGTGGAGGACTCTGGTGACTATGAAGGGACCTTCCCAAGTAGGAGCGAGTTTGTGTGGTTTTTGTTGATCCACTCGGAGGACCAAGTCTCCTTCTTGGAAGGCTCGACTCTTCACATTTCTGGCATGGAATCGACGCAAGTCTTGCTGATAGATGGTCGATCGGATCATGGCCATTTCTCTTTCTTCTTCCAGGAGGTCGAATGCGTCCTGCCGGGCTTGTTCTGTTTCATCTTCAGAGTAGAGCTCGACTCGGGTGCGTTGTGAAGCAGGTCACTCGGCAAAACTGCTTCGGCTCCGTAGACCAGAAAGAATGGGGTTCTTCCAGTCGATCGGTTCGGGGTTGTCCTCAATCCCCAAAGAAGTGATGGAAGCTCGTCGACCCATGCACCTGCTGCGTGCTTGAGATCGCACATCAGTCGGGGTTTCAGTCCTTTGAGAATTAGGTCATTTGCTCTTTTCGCTTGTCCATTCGACTGGGGGTGAGCGACTGAAGCATAGTCGACTCGTGTGCCTTGAGAGGCGCAAAAGGCTCTGAATTTGTCAGAATCGAAGTTTGACCCATTGTCAGTGATCATGCTGTGCGAAACTCCATATCTGAATATCAACTCTCTGATGAAACTGATAGCAGTGCAAGCATCAAGATTCTTGATAGGCTTAGCTTCAATCCATTTGGTGAACTTGTCGACTGCTACTAGCACACGAGTGAAGCCGCTCCTGCCCGTTCTCAGTGGTCCAACCATGTCCAGTCCCCAAACAGCGCAGGGCTAGACGAGTGGAATGGTTTTCAGGGCTGACGCGGGTTTGTGCGACATATTGGAGTAAAACTGACATCCTTCACATTTGTCGACTATCTCTTTCACCATTTCATTCGCCCTTGGCCAGTAGAATCCCGCTCGGTATGCTTTAGCCACAATGGTCCGAGAGGACGCATGATGACCACAGGTCCCCGAGTGGATATCATCAAGGATTATCTGACCTTCTTCTGGTGTTATACACTTCTGACTGACTCCAGTCGCACTTTCTCTATACAATTGTCCCTTTATGACTGTCAAGGCCTTGGATCGACGGACGATCTGTCGAGCCTCTTCTTCGTCCTCTGGGAGTTCTTTCCTTAGGATGTACGCGATGTACGTGTTGGGGAACGTAGAAGAAATTCAAAATTTTCCTACGTATCACCAAGATCTATCTATGGAGAGACCAGCAACGAGGGGAAGGAGAGTGCATCTACATACCCTTGTAGATCGCTAAGCGGAAGCGTTCAAGAGAACGGGGGTGAAGGAGTCGTACTCGTCGTGATCCAAATCACCGGAGATCCTAGTGCCGAACGGACGGCACCTCCGCGTTCAACACACGTACAACCCGATGACGTCTCCCATGCCTTGATCCAGCAAGGAGAGAGGGAGAGGTTGAGGAAGACTCCATCCAGCAGCAGCACAACGGCGTGGTGATGGTGGAGGAGCGTGGTACTCCAGCAGGGCTTCGCCAAGCACCGCAAGAGACGAGGAGAAAGAGAGGGAGGGCTGCACCAACAGGGAGAGATCATATCGCGTGTATTGGGCAGCCACTAGGCCTCATATATATAGGGGAAGGGGAGGAGGGTGCGCCCCCTCTAGGGTTCCCACCCCTAGAGGGGCGGCAGCCCTAGATGGGTCTTGGGGTGGCGGCCAAGAGGGGGAGAGGGGGGGCGCCCCCTAGGGTGGGCCTTAGGGCCCATCTAAGCCTAGGGTTTCCCCTTCTCCTCCTTTGCTGCGCCTTGGGCCTTGTGGGAGGTGCACCAGCCCACTCAGGGGCTGGTCTCTCACCACTCTTGGCCCACGTAAGCCTCCGGGACTGGTGGCCCCACCTGGTGGACCCCCGGGACCCTCCTGGTGGTCCCGGTACGTTACCGATAAACTCCGAAACTTTTTCGGTGACCAAAACAGGACTTCCCATATATAAATCTTTACATCTGGACCATTCCAGAACTCCTCGTGACGTCCGGGATCTCATCCGGGACTCCGAACAACATTCGGTAACCACATACAAACTTCCTTTATAACCCTAGCGTCATCGAACCTTAAGTGTGTAGACCCTACGGGTTCGGGAACCATGCAGACATGACCGAGACGTTCTCCGGTCAATAACCAACAGCGGGATCTGGATACCCATGTTGGCTCCCACATGTTCCACGATGATCTCATCGGATGAACCATGATGTCAAGGA
The DNA here is from genome assembly GCA_034509565.1 of Triticum monococcum. Classification (NCBI taxonomy): domain Eukaryota; kingdom Viridiplantae; phylum Streptophyta; class Magnoliopsida; order Poales; family Poaceae; genus Triticum; species Triticum monococcum. Next base: position 570,710,053 of record CM067842.1, on the reverse strand, counting down.
CTTAATCAATCCCGTATACAATTCCCTTTGTCTATCGGTACGATACGTGCCCGAGATTCGATCGTCGGTATCCCGATACCTTGTTCAATCTCGTTACCGACAAGTCTCTTTACTCGTTCCGTAACACATCATCCCGTGATCAACTCCTTGACCACATTGTGCACATTATGATGATGTCCTACCAAGTGGGCCCAGAGATACCCCTCCGTCACACGGAGTGACAAATCCCAGTCTCGATTCGTGCCAACCCAACAGACACTTTCAGAGATACCCATAGTGCACCTTTATAGTCACCCAGTTACGTTGTGATGTTTGGCACACCCAAAGCATTCCTACGGTATCCGGGAGTTGCACAATCTCATGGTCTAAGGAAATGATACTTGACATTAGAAAAGCTTTAGCATACGAACTACACGATCTAGTGCTATGCTTAGGATTGGGTCTTGTCCATCACATCATTCTCCTAATGATGTGATCCCGTTATCAACGACATCCAATGTCCATGGTCAGGAAACCGTAACCATCTATTGATCAACGAGCTAGTCAACTAGAGGCTTACTAGGGACATGGTGTTGTCTATGTATCCACACATGTATCTGAGTTTCCTATCAATACAATTATAGCATGGATAATAAACGATTATCATGAACAAGGAAATATAATAATAACTTATTTATTATTGCCTCTAGGGCATATTTCCAATAGTCTCCCACTTGCACTAGAGTCAATAATCTAGTTCACATCGCCATGTGATTAACACTCACAGATCACATTGCCATGTAACCAACATCCAAAGAGTTTACTAGAGTCAATAATCTAGTTCACATCACTATGTGATTAGCACTCAATGAGTTCTGGGTTTGATCATGTTGCTTGTGAGAGAGGTTTTAGTCAACGGGTCTGAACATTTCAGATCCGTGTGTGCTTTACAAATCTCTATGTCATCTCCTAGATGCAGCTACCACGCTCTATTTGGAGCTATTCCAAATATCTGTTCTACTATACGAATCCAGTTTACTACTTAGAATAATCTGGATTAGTGTCAAAGTTTGCATCGGCGTAACCCTTTACGACGAACTCTTTTACCACCTCCATAATCGAGAAAATTCCTTAGTCCACTAGTTACTAAGGATAACTTTGACCGCTGTCCTGTGATCCATTCTTGGATCACTCTTGTACCCCTTGACTAACTCATCGCAAGGCACACTTCAGGTGCAGTACACAGCATAGCATACTGTAGAGCCTATGTCTTAAGCATAGGGGACGACCTTCGTCCTTTCTCTCTATTCTGTCACGGTCAGGTTTCGAGTCTTACTCAATGTTCACACCTTATAACACAGCCAAGAACTCCTTCTTTGCCGACCCATTTTGAACTCCTTCAAAATCTTGTCAAGGTATGTGCTCATTTGAAAGTTCCATTAAGCGTTTTGATCTATCCTTATAGATCTTGATGCTCAATGTTCAAGTAGCTTAATCCAGGCTTTCCATTGAAAAACACTTTTCAAATAACTCTGCATGCTTTCCAGAAATCTACATCATTTCCGACCAACAATATGTCAACAACATATATTCATCAGAAATTCTATAGTGCTCCCACTCACTTCTTTGGAAATACAAGTTTCTCATAAACTTTGTATACACCCAAAATCTTTGATCATCTCATCAAAGCATACATTCCAACTCTGAGATGCTTACTCCAGTCCTCAGAAGGATAGCTGGAGCTTTGCATACTTATTAGCATCTTTCAGGATTGACAAAACCTTCCGGTTGTATCACATACAACCTTTCCTCAAGAAAATCGTCGAGGAAACAATGTTTTGACATCCTATCTGCAAGATTTCATAAATAACGCAGTAATCGCTAATATAATTCCAACAGACTCTTAGCATCGCTACGAGTGAGAAAGTCTCATCGTAGTCAACTCCTTGAACTTGTCGGAAAAACATCTTAACGACAAGTCGAGCGTTCTTAATGGTGATACCTACCATCATTGTCCGTCTTCCTTTTAAAATCCATATGTACCTAACAACCTTACGACCATCAAGTAGTTCTTCCAAAGTCTACACTTTGTTTTCATATATGGATCCTCTCTCGGATTATATGGCCTCGAGCCATTTATCGGAATCCAGGCCCACCATCGCTTCTCCATAGCTCGTAGGTTCATTGTTGTCTAGCAACATGACTTCCAAGACAGGATTACGTACCACTCTGAAGTAGTACGCATCCTTGTCATCCCACGAGGTTTGGTAGTGACTTGATCTGAAGTTTCATGATCACTATCATAAGCTTCCACTTCAATTGGTGTAGGTGCCACAAGAACAACTTCCTATGCCCTGCCACACACTAGTTGAAGAGACGGTCCAATAACCTCATCAAGTCTCCACCATCCTCCCACTCAATTTTTCGAGAGAAACTTTTCCTCGAGAAAGGACCTGATTCTAGAAACAATCCCTTATTGCTTTCGAATCTAAGACAGGAGGTATATCCAACTGTTTTGGGTGTCCTATGAAGATGCATTTATCCGCTTTGGGTTCGAGCTTATCAGCCTGAAACTTTTTCACATAAGCATCGCAGCCCCAAACTTTTAAGAAATGACAATTTAGGTTTCTTTAAACCATACTTCATACGATGTCATCTCATCGGAATTACGTGGTGCCCTATTTAAAGTGAATGTGGTTGTCTCTAATGCCTAACCCATAAACTATCGTGGTAATTCGATAAGAGACATCATGGTATGCATCATATCCAATAGGGTGCAGTTATGATGTTCGGACACACCATCACACTATGGTGTTCCAGGCTGTATTAGTTGTGAAACAATTTCCACAATGTCTTAATTCTGTGCCAAACTCGTAATTCAGATATTCATCTCTATGATCATATCATAGATATTTTATCCTCTTGTCACGACGATCTCTCACTTTCACCCTAAAATTACTTGAACCTTTCAATAATTCAGACTCGTGATTCATCAAGTAAATATACTGAACATCTACTCAAATCATCTGTGAAGTAAGAACATAATGATATCCACTACATGCCTCAGCACTCATTGGACTGCACACATCAAAATGTATTACTTCCAACAAGTTGCTTTCTAGTTCCATTTTATTGAAACCGAGGCTTTCAGTCATCTTGCCCATGTGGTATGACTTGCATGTCTCAAGTGATTCAAGATCAAGTGAGTCCAAACGGTCCATTTGCATGGAGTTTCTTCATGCATATACACCAATAGACATGGTTCGCATGTCTCAAACTTTTCAAAAATGAGTGAGCCCAAAGATCCATCAACATGGAGCTTCTTCATGCGTTGTATACCGATATGACTTACGTGGCAGTGCCACAAGTAGGTGGTACTATCATTATTATCTTATATCTTTTGGCATGAACATGTGTATCACTACGATCGAGATTCAATAAACCATTTATTTTAGGTGCAAGACCATTGAAGGTATTATTCAAATAAACAGAGTAACCATTATTCTCCTTAAATGAATAACCGTATCGTGATAGACATAATCCAATCATGTCTATGCTCAACGCAAACACCAAATAACAATTATTTAGGTTTAACACCAATCTCGATGGTAGAGGGAGCGTGCGATGCTTGATCATATCAACATTGGAAACACTTCCAACACATATCGTCAGCTCACTTTTAGCTAGTCTCCGTTTATTCCGTAGCTTTTATTTCGAGTTACTAACACTTAGCAACCGAACCGGTATCTAATACCCTGGTGCTACTAGGAGTACTAGTAAAGTACACATCAACACAATGTATATCCAATATACTTCTATCGACCTTGCCAGCCTTCTCATCTACCAAGTATCTAGGGTAATTTTGCTCCGGTGGCTGTTCCCCTTATTACAAAAGCACTTAGTCTCGGGTTTGGGTTCAACCTTGGGTTTCTTCACTAGAGCAGCAGCTGAATTGCCGTTTCATGAAGTATCCCTTCTTGCCCTTGCCCTTCTTGAAACTAGTGGTTTCACCAACCATCAACAATTGATGCTCCTTCTTGATTTCTACTTTTGTGGTGTCAAACATCGCGAATATCTCAAGGATCATCATATATGTCCCTGATATATTATAGTTCATCACGAAGCTCTAGCAGCTTGGTGGCAATGACTTCGGAGAAACATCACTATCTCATCTGGAAGATTAACTCCCACTCGATTCAAATGATTGTTGTACTCAGACAATCTGATCACAAGCTCAACAATTGAACTTTTCTCCCTTAGTTTGCAGGCTAAGAAAATCGTCGGAGGTCTTATACCTCTTGACATGGGCACGAGCCTGAAATCCCAATTTCAGCCCTCGAAACATCTCATATGTTTCGCGACGTTTCAAAACTTCTTCGGTGCCTCAACTCTAAACCGTTTAACTGAACTATCACGTAGTTATCAAAATGTGTATGTCAGATGTTCGCAACATCCACAGACGACATTCGAGGTTCAGCACACTGAGCGGTGCATTAAGGACATAAGCCTTCTATGAAGCAATGAGGACAATCCGCAGTTTACGGACCTAGTCTGCACAATTGCTACTATCAACTTTCAACTAAATTTTCTCTAGGAACATATCTAAACAGTAGAACTAAAGCGCGAGCTACGACATAATTTGCAAAATCCTTTTGACTATGTTCAGGATAAACAAGTTCATCTTATGAACTCCCACTCAGATAGACATCCCTCTAGTCATCTAAGTGATTACATGATCCGAGTCAACTAGGCTGTGTCCGATCATCACGTGAGACGGACTAGTCAACATCGGTGAGCATCTTCATGTTGATCGTATCTTCTATACGACTCATGTTCGACCTTTCGGTCTTCTGTGTTCCGAGGCCATGTCTGTACATGCTAGGCTCGTCAAGTCAACCTAAGTGTTTCGCGTGTGTAAATCTGGCTTACACCCGTTGTATGTGAACGTAAGAATCTAACACCCGATCATCACGTGGTGCTTCGAAACACAAACTGTCGCAACGGTGCACAGTTAGGGGGAACACTTTCTTGAAATTTTAACGAGGGATCATCTTATTTACTACCGTCGTTCTAAGCAAATAAGATGTATAAACATGATAAACATCACATGTAATCAGATAATAGTGACATGATATGGCCAATATCATATAGCTCGTTTGATCTCCATCTTGGAGCTCCATGATCATCTTGTCACCGGCATGACACCATGATCTCCATCATCATGATCTCCATCATCGTGTCTCCATGAAGTTGCTCGCCAACTATTACTTCTACTACTATAGCTAACGATTAGCAATAAAGTAAAGTAATTACATGGCGTTGTTCAATGACACGCAGGTCATACAATAAATAAAGACAACTCCTATGGCTCCTGCCGGTTGTCATACTCATCGACATGCAAGTCGTGATTCCTATTACAAGAACATGATCAATCTCATACATCACATATATCATTCATCACATCCTTTTGGCCATATCACATCACATGGCATACCCTGCAAAAACAAGTTAGACGTCCTCTAATTGTTGTTTGCATGTTTTACGTGGCTGCTATGGGTTTCTAGCAAGAACGTTTCTTACCTACGCAAAACCACAACGTGATATGCCAATTGCTATTTACCCTTCATAAGGACCCTTTTCATCGAATCCGTTTCGACTAAAGTGGGAGAGACAGACACCCGCCAGCCACCTTATGCAACTAGTGCATGTTAGTTGGTGGAACCGGTCTCACGTAAGCGTACGTGTAAGGTTGGTCCGGGCCGCTTCATCCCACAATGCCGTCGAAACAAGATTGGACTAGTAACGGTAAGCATATTGAACAAGATCAACGCCCACAACTACTTTGTGTTCTACTCGTGCATTGAATCTACGCAATAGACCTAGCTCATGATGCCACTGTTGGGGAACGTAGCAGAAATTCAAAATTTTCCTACGTATCACTCTTTCATCACTTTATTAACCAGTCATGGCTGGACTTCTGACGTCCCACTCTTTCATCACCAAATCTGAGTCGCCATAGACCATAAGGCGACGGAGGCCGAGTGAAATGGCCATGCGCAACCCATATAAAAGTGCTTCATATTCTGCTTCGTTATTGGAGGAATCAAAGTGGATTTGAAGAACATATCTGAGCTTGTCTCCTCGGGGAGAGACCAATACTACCCTGGCACCGGAACCATTCAGCATTTTGGAACCGTAGAAGAACATGGTCCAATGCTCTAAGTGAACCTGAGTCGGCAGTTGTTGTTCAATCCACTCGGCGACGAAATCTGCTATTGCTTGGGACTTGATAGCTTTCTTTGCCTCAAACTTGATATCTAGAGGAAGGAATTCAATCGCCCATTTTTCCACTCGACCAGTTGCATCTCTGTTGTGCAGGATCTCTGACAATGGAGCATCGCTGATGACTATAATGGAATGATCAAAGAAGTAGTGAGCAACCTTCTTTGTGGTCATATAAATCCCATATACAAGCTTCTGATAATGAGGATATATTTCCTTTGACGGGGTTAAAACTTCAGAAACATAATATACTGGGCGCTGAACTTTGAAGGCTTTTCCTTCTTCTTCCCGCTCGACCGTAAGTACCATACTGACGACTTGTCCCATGGCTGCGATGTAAATCAGCAAAGGCTCTTTGTTGGTTGGGGCAGCAAGCAACAGCTGGGTGGAGAGCAAAGCTTTGAGCTCTGCAAACGCTGCATCAGCTTCAGGAGTCCACTCGAACTTGCCTGACTTCTTCATCAGTCGGTAAAGAGGCAATGCCTTTTCACCGAGACGAGAGATGAATCGACTTAAAGCGGCCAAGCAACTAGTAAGCTTCTGGACGTCGTGCACTCGCACAGGACATTTCATCTGGAGTATAGTACCGACTTTTTCTGGATTGGCGTCGATTCCCCGTTCGGAAACGAGAAAACCAAGTAACTTTCCGCCAGGAACTCCGAATGTGCACTTTGATGGATTAAGCTTGATATCATACCTCGTGAGGTTGCCAAAGGTTTCAGCAAGGTCAGTCAGCAGGTCGGAACCCTTCCGTGACTTGACCACAATATCATCCATGTATGCTTCCACATTCCGGCTGATTTGAGTGAGCAAACACTTCTGAATCATCCTCATGAATGTGGCTCCGGCATTCTTGAGGCCGAATGGCATGGTAACATAACAAAAACACCCGAATGGAGTGATGAAAGCTGTTTTGATCTTGTCAGGTCCATACAGATGGATCTGATGGTACCCGGAATAGGCGTCTAAAAAGACAGTCGCTCACATCCCGCAGTCGAATCGACTATCTGGTCGATGCGGGGGAGAGGAAAATGATCTTTCGGGCAGGCCCGATTGATATGTTTAAAGTCAATGCACATGCGAAGTGACTTGTCCTTCTTGGGGACCATGACAACGTTGGCGAGCCACTCGGAGTGGTAAATCTCTCGGATGAACTCCGCTGCTAAGAGCCGAGCCACCTCCTCACCAATAGCCTTTCTCTTCTAGACCGCGGACCGTCGGAGATGTTCTCTGACATGTTTCACTTTTGAGTCGACTCGTAGGCGGTGCTCAGCCAGCCCCCTGGGAACACCTGGCATGTCAGAAGGCTTCCATGCGAAGATGTCCCAGTTCTCACGGAGGAACTGGATGAGCGCTTCTTCCTATTTGGAGTCGAGTGTTGTTGAGATATGAGTCGGAGCAGCACTGGGATCGATCGGGTGAATGTGAACCGGCTTCGTTTCACCAGATGACTGAAAAGCTGATTCTGTAGCGGGCTTCTTGGCTCGCAACAAATCACTCGGGTCTGCAGTCTTCTGGTACTCCTGCAGCTCCACCACTGCAATCTGAGCATCAGCGATCTTTGAGCCTTTCTGAAAACACTCTTCTGCTTTCTTCCGATTGCCCGTAATAGTGATCACACCTTTGGGACCAGGCATCTTCAATTTGAGATACACATAACATGGTCGAGCCATGAAGCGTGCATAAGCTGGCCTGCCCAAAATAGCGTGATAAGCACTCTGGAAATCCACAACTTCGAACGTCAACTTTTCTTTGCGGTAATTCTTGGAATCACCGAAAACCACATCAAGAGCAATTTGGCCGAGTGACTCAGCCTTCTTCCCAGGACTGACTCCATGGAAACTCATGTTGCTGGTACTGAGTCTGGAAATCGGAATGCCCATCCCTTTGAACGTCTCAGCATACAGTATGTTCAAACCACTGCCACCATCCATCAAGACTTTGGTCAGTCGAGTGCCTTCAACAACTGGGTCGACCACAAAAGCTTGCCTCCCAGGGGTGGCAATGTGTGTTGCGTGATCGGACTGGTCAAATGTGATGGCAGTCTGAGACCACTTCAGATAACTGGGTGTCGCCGGAGCAACCATATTCACCTCACGGTTGATAACTTTCAGTCGACTTTTGCTTTCAACATCAACAAAAATCATCAAGGTGGAATTGACCTGGGGGTATCCATCATCACTGTATTCCTTGTCCTCAACTTTGTCCGACTCCTTTTCCTTATCTTTGGGATGTTTGCCCTGGAACTGTTGGATCAAGAGCCGACACTGTCGAGTGGTATGTTTCGGGTAAATGAGCTTACCCTCTTCATCTTTCTTGGTGTGGATGTGGCATGGCAAATCCAACACATCATTTCCATCTTGGTCTTTAACTTTCTTGGGGTTCCAAGGCCCTTTGGGTTTCCCCTTAAACTTTCGTTGAGTTACAGCCAAGGCTTCCCCAGGAGCAGTTGGCTCGGCTTTCCGCTTCTGTTTCCGATTGGAATTTCCTCCTCCGGTTTCTTGGGCGACTGACTTGTGTTTGCCACTCCGGGGTCGGTCCTCATCTTCACCATTAGCGTACTTGGTGGCAATCTCCATCATCCGATTCAAAGACATGTCTCCGGTTCGACCGAATTTCAGATTCAGTTCTCTGTACTTGACGCCTTCTTTGAAGGCACAGACTGCTTGGCGATCTGGCACATTCTCTACCGTGTGATGTAACATGATCCATCTCTGGATGTAATCCCTCAAAGTTTCATTCGGCTTCTGCATGCAAGACCGCAGTTCCGTCAGCCCTGCCGGTCGCTTGCATGTTCCTTCAAATGTGGTGACAAACACTAGGGCGAGATCTTCCCAAGTGTAAATGTTGTTGGGTGCTCACTGATTCAGCCACGCTCTGGCCGAGCCCTCCAACATGAGAGGCAGGTGCTTCATGGCCACTTCATCATTGCCACCACCAATCTGGACAGCCACTCGGTAGTCATCAAGCCAAGTATCGGGCTTGGACTCACCAGTGAACTTACTGACTCCAGTCGCCAACCTGAAGTTGGGAGGAATCACAGCGGCCCTGATGGCTCTACTAAAGAACTCTGCCCACGAAACATGTACTCTGGTACTGGTAGGTGCATCTCTGTCGTGACCTTCTCGGTGCGCTCTGTTCCTATCGACCAAACCTTGAATGAGAATGGATCTCGCATCAAAGCCTGGTTCCCTGGGGTCGACTGGAATCCTTCGCCCAACACTATGAAGGCGCCTGTCATCCTGCTGTCAAGGCACATACGATCCACTCCTCGGGGGAGGGGTGAGCACTCGACGTCGATCGTCATGATCGAATCGGTGATCATACTGCTCACGGTTCCCGTGCTGATCACGCCGGTCCCCACGTCACTCACGCCTCGGGGGCGATCTTGGGCTATGAGCCGACTGGACTGTGTCTGCAGCAATGGATCTGCTATGAATCCTGTCTCGCGACTGAGAAACAGCAGAATTCTGGTCTCCTGCTGCCCGCAGTAATGCTCTGATCTGTAGCAAGCCTCTGCCAGCCTCTGACTAGGAAGGCTGAATCGACTCTGCTATACGGGCTGCAGCTGCCAAATTCTGAATCAGAGTTCGATATACCTGCGGGGGCGGAAAGAGCTGACGTCGACTGGATTCTGGAACCCGTTGTCGCGCACGCTCATCGAGTGGTCACTGGAGGTTCTCCAGTCGAGTGCGCTCAGCAAAGTTTGCCAGGCGTGTGTCCTCCAAGGCACGAGCCTCAGGGGTTTCTCCAATGATAGGAGTGTGCAGTGCATCCATGTTCCGGCGACGAAGTTCTTCTCTCTGTAGCGATGTGAGAGGCTCGGGGAGATATTCCTCATGGGGATGCGACGGGTCACCTCCACCTGCGCCTCCGTCGGTGCGGGAAAACCGGGAGGACTGCGCGGTCCATCGACCATCAGAACCTCCGCCGCCGGATCACTGCTGTCGCACTCGGATGCGGTCTCTGCGGAGCCAGTCGACAGGTCGAACAGGCCATAGAGGGATTCGTCGGGCTCGATCGCCGTGACTTGAGGGGTGGCCAACTGGCGTGCCACCGTGTGTCTCACCCACCGCTGAAGTCTCGACCGACCGGAGAACTTGCGCCGGCGGGAAACAGGGAGGGAGGACAACACAGGGGCCGACCGATAATGGGTCAACGGTTGCCGCAAGAGGACACCGCAGAGGCACGCGCGAAAGTGCGTTGCCCCACGGACAGGGAGTGCGTCGATGTCGAGCAGAGCCTCCTGAAGCCAAGCGGAGTCGTCGGCGATGAACGTGAGTGCGCCGAGACGGATCTCGCGGCCCTCCACCAAAACTCTGTCAAAAACCATGATGATTTGGATCAGAAAAGATCGCAATTTCTCCAGCAAATCGCTAAGACACCTGCCCCATGGTGGGCGCCAACTGTCGTTGTTCTAAGTCTAACAGTAATGTAGGGGGGTAGGTATGGAGAGGCAAGATCTTGGCTATGGAGTAGTTGTAAGCACACGGGGGTTACGAGTTCAGGCCCTTCTCGGAGGAAGTAATAGCCTTACGTCTCGGAGCCCGGAGGCGGTCGACTAGATTATGTGCGTATGAATCACAGGGGTGCGAACCCTTTACACTGAGGAGGGGGTGGCTTATATAGAGTTCGCCAGACCCTCCGGCCTTCAGTCATGTGGGGTTTTAAGTACATTAAGGTCAGCCGTTACTGGTAACGCCCCTAATAAAGTGCTATGATGACCATAAAAGCTACTTAATGACAGACCGTTAATGTGTGGAGTGACTTTAGGTCTCCTGGCCGTCGAGTGGTTGGATCTTGGTCGACTGATTGCTTCTTGGTCGAGTATCTTCGAGTCTGTCGAGTGGAACACCTCCAAGTCGATTGAAAGGTGATTTCTTCTAGAGATGTCCTTGGGTAGGGCAGTTAGGATAGGTCCATGACCCTACCTAGGTACATAGCTTCATCAGTGGGTGTGCCCCTACCCTCGTGAGCACCTCCTTCATCTTCTGACATCGGGTCCAAGTCTATCCGGTAGGTTTCCTTCCAAAAATAACTTCTCCAGTTCATTTCCTTCCATTTCGACTCCGTTTGATATTCCTTTTCTTCGAAACATTGAAATAGGCATAAAACAACAAATCTGGGCTGGGCCTCCGGTTAATAGGTTAGTCCCAAAAGTAATATAAAAGTGGATAATAAAGCCCAATATTGCCCAAAATAGTAGATAATATAGCATGGAGCAATCAAAAATTATAGATACGTTGGAGACGTATCAAGCATCTCCAAGCTTAATTCCTGCTCGTCCTCGAGTAGGTAAATGATAAAAAATATAATTTTTGATGTGGAGTGCTAGTTGGCATAATTTCAATGTAATTCTTCCTACTTGTGATATGAATATTCAGATCCAAAAGATTCAAGCCAGAAGTTCATTTTGACATAAAAATAATAATACTTCAAGCATACTAACTAAGCAATCATGTCTTCTCAAAATAACATGGCCAAAGAAAGTTATCCCTACAAAATCATATAGTCTGGCTATGCTCTATCTTCACCACACAAAATATTTAAATCATGCACAACCCCGATGACAAGCCAAGCAATTGTTTCATACTTTTAATGTTCTCAAACTTTTTCAATCTGCACCCAATACATGAGCGTGAGCCATGTACATAGCACTATAGGTGGAATAGAATGGTGGTTGTGGAGAAGACAAAAAGGGAGAAGATAGTCTCACGTCAACTAGGCGTATCAACGGGCTATGGAGATGCCCATCAATAGATATCAATGTGAGTGAGTAGGGATTGCCATGCAACGGATGCACTAGAGCTATAAGTGTATGAAAGCTCAACAAAAGAAACTAGTGGGTGTGCCTCCAACTCGCGTGCTCACGAAGACCTAGGGCATTTTGAGGAAGCCCATCATTGGAATATACAAGCCAAGTTCTATAATGAAAGATTCCCACTAGTATATGAAAGTGACAACATAGGAGACTCTCTATCATGAAGATCATGGTGCTACTTTGAAGCACAAGTGTGGTAAAAGGATAGTAGCATTGCCCCTTCTCTCTTTTTCTCTTTTTTTTATTTTTTTATTTTTTATTTGGGCCTTCTCTTTTTTATGGCCTCTTATTTTTATTTGGGCTTCTTTGGCCTCTTTTTTTAATTTTTGTCCGGAGTCTCATCCCGACTTGTGGGGGAATCATAGTCCCCATCATCCTTTCCTCACTGGGACAATGCTCTAATAATGATGATCATCACACTTTTATTTTTCTTACAACTCAAGAATTACAACTCGATACTTAGAAAAAGATATGACTCTATATGAATGCCTCTGGCGGTGTACCGGGATGTGCAATGATGCATGAGTGACATGTATGAAAGAATTATGAAAGGTGGCCTTGCCACAAATACGATGTCAACTACATGATCATGCAAAGTAATATGACAATGATGAAGCGTGTCATAATAATGGAATGGTGGAAAGTTGCATGGCAATATATCTCGGAATGGCTATGGAAATGCCATAATAGGTAGGTATGGTGGCTGTTTTGAGGAAGGTGTATGGTGGGTTTATGGTACCGGCGAAAGTTGCGCGGTACTAGAGAGGCTAGCAATGGTGGAAGGGTGAGAGTGCGTATAATCCATGGACTCAACATTAGTCATAAAGAACTCACATACTTATTGCAAAAATCTATTAGTTATCGAAACAAAGTACTACGCGCATGCTCCTGGTGGGGTAGATTGGTAGGAAAAGACCATCGCTCGTCCTCGACCGCCACTCATAAGGAAGGCAATCAATAAATAAATCATGCTCCGACTTCATCACATAACGGTTCACCATACGTGCATGCTACGGGAATCACAAACTTCAGAACAAGTATTTCTCAAATTCACAACTACTCAACTAGCATGACTCTAATATTACCATCCTCATATCTCAAAACAATCATCAAGTATCAAACTTCTCTTAGTATTCAACACACTCATAAGAGAATTTTATTATTCTTGAATACCTAGCATATTAGGATTTTAAGAAAATTACCATGCTATTAAGACTCTCAAGATAATCTAAGTGAAGCATGAGAGTACATCTATTTATTCAAAATAAAACTACCACCATGCTCTAAAAGATATAAGTGAAGCACTAGAGCAAATGACAAACTACTCCGAAAGATATAAGTGAAGATCAATGAGTAGTTGAATAGTTATGAAACTATGTGAAGACTCTATAATATTTAAGAATTTCAGATCTTGGTATTTTATTCAAACAGCAAGCAAAGCAAAATGACATTCTAAGAATGGCAAACATCATGTGAAGAAGCAAAAACTTAGGATCAACCGAAACTAACCGATAGTTGTTGAAGAAGAAAGGTGGGATGCCAACCGGGGCATCCCCAAGCTTAGATGCTTGAGACTTCTCGAAATATTATCTTGGGGTGCCTTGGGCATCCCCAAGATTGAGCTTTTGTGTCTCCTTAATTCCTCTCATATCACGGTCTCCCTAAATCTCAAAAGCTTCATCCACACAAAACTCAACAAGGACTCGTGAGATAAGTTAGTATAAACCATTGCCAAAACCTTATCATACTCTACTGTAGAAAATCACTAAAATTATTATTCAACATTGCATACTAAATGCCTCTGCATATTTAATAGTCCTATCGTCAAATAGAATCATTAAAGAAGCAAACATATGCAAACAATGCAAACATAACAACAATCTGCCTAAACAGGATAGTCTGTAAAGAATGCTGCAACATCCATACTTCCCTAGCTCCAAAAATTATGAAATAAAATTCCCACTGTAGTAAATTTATCAGAGCTTAATATGCAAAAGGTTTAAACATTTTATCACATTCTGAATTTTCTAGGGAATTATTGCAACAGTGGTAAACTTTCTGTTTTCAAACAGCAACATGTATACTTGTAACATAGGCTTAGTAAAGGCTATCAATGCCACTTTTATTGAAATAAAAGATGCACAACATTGTTCTAAATAACATCAAGCAAATTCAAACAAAATAAATTGACTCTCCAAGCAAAACACATATCATGTGGTGAATAAAAATATAGCTCCAAGTAAACTTACCGATGGAAGTGGACGAAAGAGGGGATGCCTTCCGGGGCATCCCCAAGCTTAGGCTCTTGGCTATCCTTGAATATTACCTTGGGGTGCCTTGGGCATCCCCAAGCTTAGGCTCTTTACACTCCTTATTCCATAGTCCATCGAATCCTTACCCAAAACTTGAAAACTTCACAACACAAAACTTAACAGAAAACTCGTAAGCTCCGTTAGCGAAAGAAAACAAAACACCACTTCAAGGTACTGTAATGAATTCATTCTTTATTTATATTGGTGTTAACACTACTGTATTCCAACTTCTGTATGGTTTATAAACTATTTTACTAGCCATAGATTCATCAAAATAAGCAAAGAACACACGAAAAACAGAATCTGTCAAAAAACAGAACAGTCTGTAGTAATCTGGATCAAACGTATACTTCTGGAACACATAAAATTCTAAAATAAATTGCTGGACCTGAGGAATTTATCTATTAATAATCTGCAAAAATAATTAACTAAATATCACTCTCCAAATAAAAATGGCAGCAGTTCTCGTGAGTGCTAAAGTTTCTGTTTTTTACAGCATGATCAACAAGACTTTCCCCAAGTTTTCCCAAAGGTTCTACTTGGCACAAACACTAATTAAAAGCATAAAACCACATCTAAGCAGAGTCTAGATGAATTATTTATTACTAAACAGGAACAAAAATAAAATTGGGTTGCCTCCCAACAAGCGCTATCGTTTAACGCCCCTAGCTAGGCATGGTGATTTCAATGATGCTCACATAAGACATAAGAATTAAAACATAATGAGAGCATCATGAAGCATATGGCAAGCACATTTAAGTCTAACCCTCTTCCTATGCATGGGGATTTTGTGAGCAAACAACTTATGGGAACAATAATCAACTAGCATAGGAAGGCAAAACAAGCATAACTTCAAAGTTTTAAGCACATAGAGAGGAAAATTTAGCGCTCACGAGAACTGCTACCATTTATTGTGATCACAATATAACCAGCAGTTCTCGTGAATGGCAGCAGTTCTCGTGAGCGCCAACTGTAGCAATTTCTACAAGCATATATTCCTCCCTCATAATAATTTTCAATAGCATCATTAATGAATTCAACAATATAACCAGCACCTAAAGCATTCTTTTCATGATCTACAAGCATAGAAAAATTACTACTCTCCACACAAGCAAAATTCTTCTCATGAATAATAGTGGGAGCAAACTCAACAAAACAATTATCATGTGAGGCATAATCCAATTGAAAACTAAAATCATGATGACAATTTTCGTGGTTAACATTATTCTTTATAGCATACAAGTCATCACAATAATCATCATAGATAGCAACTTTGTTCTCATAATCAATTGGAACCTATTCCGGAATAGTGGATTCATCACAAATTAAAGTCATGACATCTCCAAATCCACTTTCATCAATATAATCATCATAAATAGGAGGCATGCTTTCATCATAATAAATTTGCTCATCAAAACTTGGGGGACAAAAAATATCATCTTCATCAAACATAGCTTCCCCAAGCTTGCGGCTTTGCATATCATTAGCATCATGGATATTCAAGTAATTCATACTAACAACATTGCAATCATGCTCATCATTCAAATATTTAGTGCCAAGCATTTTATAGATTTATTCATCTAGCACTTGAGCACAATTATCCTTTCCATCATACTCACGAAAGATATTAAAAAGGTGAAGCGTATGAGACAAACTCAATTCCATTTTTTTATAGTTTCCTTTTACAAACTAAACTAGTGATAAAACATGAAACTAAAAGACTCGATTGCAAGATCTAAAGATATACCTTCAAGCACTCACCTCCCCGGCAATGGCGCTAGAAAAGAGCTTGATGTCTACTACACAACCTTCTTCTTGTAGACGTTGTTGGGCCTCCAAGTGCAGAGGTTTGTAGGACAGTAGCAAATTTCCCTCAAGTGGATGACCTAAGGTTTATCAATCTGTAGGAGGCATAGGATGAAGATGGTCTCTCTCAAGAAACCCTGCAACCAAATAACAAAGAGTCTCTTGTGTCCCCAACATACCCAATACAATGCTAAATTGTATAGGTGCACTAGTTCGGCGAAGAGATGGTGATACAAGTGGTATATGGATAATAGATAAAGGTATTTGTAATCTGAAATTATAAAAACAGCAAGGTAACTAATGATAAAAGTGAGCATAAACGGTATTGCAATGATAGGAAATAGGGCCTAGGGTTCATACTTTCGCTAGTGTAAGTTCCCTCAACAATAATAACATAATTGGATCACATAACTACCCCTCAACATGCAACAAAGAGTCTCTCCAAAGTCACTAATAGCGGAGAACGAACGAAGAGATTATGGTACAGTACGAAACCACCTCAAAGTTATTCTTTCCAATCAATCCGTTGGGCTATTCCTATAAGTGTCACAAACAGCCCTAGAGTTCATACTAGAATAACACCTTAAGACACAAATCAATCAAAACCCTAATGTCACCTAGATACTCCAATGTCACCTCAAGTATCCGTGGGTATGATTATACGATATGCATCACACAATCTTAGATTCATCTATTCAACCAACACATAGAACCTCAAAGAGTGCCCCAAAGTTCCTACCGGAGAATCACGACGAAAACCTGTGCCAACCCCTATGCACAGGTTCATGGGCGGAACCCACAAGTTGATCACCAAAACATACATCAAGTGAATCACGTGGTATCCCATTGTCACCACAGATACTCACGGCAAGACATACATCAAGTGTTCTCAAATCTTTAAAGACTCAATCCGATAAGATTACTTCAAAGGGAAAACTTAATTCATTACAAGAGAGAAGAGGGGGGGGGGAAGAAACATCATAGGATCCAACTATAATAGAAAAGCTCACGATACATCAAGATCGTATCACCTCAAGAACACGAGAGAGAGAGAGAGAGATCAAACACATAGCTACTGGTACATACCCTCAGCCCCGAGGGAGAACTACTACCTCCTCGTCATGGAGAGCACCGGGATGATGAAGATGGCCACCGGAGAGAGATTGCCCCCTCCGGCAGGGTGCCGGAACGGGTCTAGATTGGTTTTTGATGGCCACAGAGGCATCTGGCAGCGAAACTCCCGATCTAATCTCTGTTCTGGAAGTTTTACGATACGTAGGTATATATGGGTGAAAGGAGTACGTCGGTGGACCGAAGGGGGGGCCACGAGGCAGGGGGGCGCGCCCCCTACCCTCGTGAGCACCTCCTTCATCTTCTGACATAGGATCCAAGTCTATCCGGTAGGTTTCCTTCCAAAAATAACTTCTCCAGTTGATTTCGTTCCGTTTCGACTCCGTTTGATATTCCTTTTCTTCGAAACACTGAAATAGGCATAAAACATCAAATCTGGGCTGGGCCTCCGGTTAATAGGTTAGTCCCAAAAGTAATATAAAAGTGGATAATAAAGCCGAATATTGCCCAAAACAGTAGATAATATAGCATGGAGCAATCAAAAATTATAGATACGTTGGAGATGTATCACGGAACTACCCCAAGTATTTGGTGGATAAGAAGGATGGCAAGGTGAACAAAGTTATATGTGATATACATTTTATTTATGTGTACCTTACTAGAGCATACAGTAGCACCTGGGTATTTGATACTAGTTCTGTTGCTAATATTTGCAACTCAAAACAAGGACTACGGATTGAGCAAAGATTAGCTAAGGACGAGGTGACGATGCATGTGGGAAATGGTTCCAAAGTCGATGTGATCGCCATCGGCACACTACCTCTACATCTACCTTCGGGATTAATTTTAGACCTAAATAATTGTTATTCGGTGCCAGCGTTAAGCATGAACATTATATCTGGATCTTGTTTGATGCGAGACGGTTATTCATTTAAATCTGAGAATAATGGTTGTTCTATTTATATGAGTAATATCTTTTATGGTCATGCACCCTTGAAGAGTGGTCTATTTTTGTTGAATCTCAATAGTAGTAATACACATATTCATAATGTTGAAGCCGAAAGATGTAGAGTTGATAACGATAGTGCAACTTATTTGTGGCAATGCCATTTAGGTCATATTGGTGTAAAGCGCATGAAGAAACTCCATACTGATGGACTTCTGGAATCACTTGATTATGAATCACTTGGTACTTGCGAGCCATGCCTCATGGGCAAGATGACTAAAATGCCGTTCTCCGGAACTATGGAGCGAGCAACAGATTTGTTGGAAATCATACATACTGATGTATGTGGTCCAATGAATATTGAGGCTCGCGGCGGGTATCGTTATTTTCTCACCTTCACAGATGATTTGAGCAGATATGGGTATATCTACTTAATGAAACATAAGTCTGAAACATTTGAAAATTTGAAAGAATTTTAGAGTGAAGTGGAAAATCATCGTAACAATAAAATAAAGTTTCTACAATCTGATCGTGGAGGAGAATATTTGAGTTACGAGTTTGGTCTCCATTTGAAACAACGCAGAATAGTTTTGCAACTCACGCCACCCGGAACACCACAGTGTAATGGTGTGTCTGAACGCCGTAATCGTACTTTGCTAGATATGGTGCGATCTATGATGTCTCTTACTGATTTACCGCTATCGTTTTGGGGTTATGCTTTAGAGACGGCTGCATTCACGTTAAATAGGACACCATCGAAATCCATTGAGACGACGCCTTATGAACTGTGGTTTGGCAAGAAACCAAAGTTGTCGTTTCTTAATGTTTGGGGGTGCGATGCTTATGTGAAAAAACTTCAACCTGATAAGCTTGAACCCAAATTGGAGAAATGTGTCTTCATAGGATACCCAAAGGAAACTATTGCGCATACCTTCTATCACAAATCCAAAGGCAAGACTTTTGTTGCTAAGAATGGATCCTTTCTAGAGAAGGAGTTTCTCTCGAAAGAAGTGAGTGTGAGGAAAGTAGAACTTGATGAGGTAACTGTACCTGCTCCCTTATTGGAAAGTAGTTCATCACAGAAACCGGTTCCTCTGACACCTACACCAATTAGTGAGGAAGCTAATGATGATGATCATGAAACTTCAGATCAAGTTACTACCGAACCTCGTAGGTCAACCAGAGTAAGATCCACACTAGAGTGGTACGGTAATCCTATTTTGTAAGTCATGTTACTTGACCATGACGAACCTACGAACTATGAAGAAGCGATGGTGAGCCCAGATTCTGCAAAATGCCTTGAGGCCATGAAATCTGAGATGGGATCCCTGTATGAGAACAAAGTGTGGACTTTGGGTGACTTGCCCGATGATCGGCAAGCCATCGAGAATAGACGGATCTTCAAGAAGAAGACCGACGCTGACGATAATGTTACTATCTACAAAGCTCGACTTGTTGCAAAAGTTTTTTGACAAGTTCGAGGGGTTGACTATGATGAGACTTTCTCACCCGTAGTGATGCTTAAATCTGTCCGAATCATGTTAGCAATTGCCGCATTTTATGATTATGAAATTTGGCAAATGGATGTCAAAACTGCATTCCTGAATGGATTTCTAGAAGAAGAGTTGTATATGATGCAACTAGAAGGTTTTGTTGATACAAAGGGTGCTAACAAAGTGTGCAAGCTCCAGCGATCCATTTATGGACTGGTGCAAGCCTCTCGGAGTTGGAATAAACGTTTTGATAGTGTGATCAAAGCATATGGTTTTATACAGACTTTTGGAGAAGCCTGTATTTGCAAGAAAGTGACTGGGAGCTCTGTAGCATTTCTAATATTATATGTGGATGACATATTGTTGATTGGAAAGGATATAGAATTTCTGGATAGCATAAAAGGATACTTGAATAAGAGTTTTTCAATGAAAGACCTCGAAGAAGCTGCTTATATATTGGGCATCAAGATCTATAGAGATAGATCAAGCCGCTTAATTGGACTTTCACAAAGCACATAACTTGATAAAGTTTTGAAGAATTTCAAAATGGATCAAGCAAAGAAAGGGTTCTTGCCTGTGTTACAAGGTGTGAAGTTGAGTAAGACTCAATGCCCGACCACTGCAGAAGATAGAGAGAAAATGAAAAGGGTTCCATATGCTTCAGCCATAGGCTCTATCATGTATGCAACGCTGTGTACCAGACCTGATGTGTGCCTTGCTATTAGCTTAGCAAGGAGGTACCAAAGTAATCCAGGAGTGGATCACTGGACAGCGGTCAAGAACATCTTGAAATACCTGAAAAGGACTAAGGATATGTTTCTCGTTTATGACGTGACAAAGAGCTCGTCGTAAATGGTTACGTCGATGCAAGCTTTGACACTGATCGAGGCGATTCTAAATCACAAACTAGATACGTGTTTATATTGAACGGTGGAGTTGTTAGTTGGAGCAGTTCTAAACAAAGCATCATGGCGGGATCTACATGTGAAGCGGAGTACATAGCTGCTTCGAAAGCAGCAAATGAAGGAGTCTGGATGAAGGAGTTCATATCCGATCTAGGTGTCATACCTAGTGCATCGGGACCAATGAAAATCTTTTGTGACAATACTGGTGCAATTGCCTTGGCAAAGGAATCCAGATTTCACAAAAGAACCAAGCACATCAAGAGACGCTTCAATTCCATTAGTGATCAAGTCCAGGTGGGAGACATAGAGATTTGTAAGATACATACGGATCTGAATGTTGCAGACCCGTTGACTAAGCCTCTTCCACGAGCAAAACATGATCAGCACCAATATTCCATGGGTGTTAGAATCATTACTGTGTAATCTAGATTATTGACACTAGTGCAAGTGGGAGACTGAAGGAAATATGCCCTTGAGGCAATAATAAAGTTATTATTTATTTCCTCATATCAAGATAAATGTTTATTATTCATGCTAGAATTGTATTAACCGAAAGCATAATACATGTGTGAATACATTGACAAACATAGTGTCACCAGTATGCCTCTACTTGACTAGCTCGTTGATCAAAGATGGTTAAGTTTCCTAGCCATATACATGAGTTGTCATTTGATCAACGGGATCACATCATTAGGAGAATGATGTGATTGACATGACCCATTTCGTTAGCTTAGCACTTGATCGTTTAGTTTACTGCTATTGCTTTCTTCATGACTTATACATGTTCCTATGACTATGAGATTATGCAACTCCCGATTACCGGAAGAACACTTTGTGTGCTACCAAACGTCACAACATAACTGGGTGATTGTAAAGGTGCTCTATAGGTGTCTTCGATGGTGATCGTTGAGTGGCATAGATCAAGAATAGGATTTGTCACTCCAATTGTCGGAGAGGTATCTCTGGGCCCTCTCGGTAATGCACATCACTATAAGCCTTGCAAGAAATGTGACTGATGAGTTAGTTGCGGGATGATGCATTACAGAACGAGTAAAGAGACTTGCCGATAACGAGATTGAACTAGGTATTGAGATATCGACGATCGAATCTCGGGCAAGTAACATACCGATGACAAAGGGAACAACGTATGTTGTTATGCGGTTTGACTGATAAAGATCTTCACAGAATATGTAGGAACCAATATGAGCATCCAGGTTACGCTATTGGTTATTGACCGAAGACATGTCTCGGTCATGTCTACATAGTTCTCGAACCCGTAGGGTCCGCACGCTTAAAGTTCTATGATGATCAGTATTATGAGTTTATATGTTTTGATGTACCGAAGGTAGTTTGGAGTCCCGGATATGATCACGGACACGACGAGGAGTCTCGAAATGGTGGAGACATAAAGATTGATATATTAGAAGCCTACATTTGGATAGCGGAAGAGTTTCGGGTGAAATCAGGATTTTACCAGAGTGCCGGAGGGGTTACCGAAACCCCCCGGGGGTTAATGGGCCTTGTTGGGCCCTAGTGGAGAGAGAGGGGCCTGCCAGGGCAGGCTGCGCGTCTCATCCCCCTCTGGTTCGAATTGGACTAGGAAGGGGGGCGGCGCCCCCCTTTCCTTCTCGTTCTCCCCCTTCCTTTCCCCCTCCTAGTAGGAGTGGGAAAGAGGGGAGTCCTACTCCTACTAGGAGGATGACTCCTCCTCCTGGCGTGCCCTACAGGGCCAGCCTCCCCTCCTTGATCCTTTATATACGGGGGCATGGGGGCACCCTAGAACACACAAGTTGATCATTGATCTCTCCCAGCCGTGTGCGGTGCCCCCCTCTGTCGGTGTCAAAACCGGCGGATCTCAGGTAGGTGGTCCCGAACTGTGCGTCTAAGGCTGATGGTAACAGGAGGCGGGGGACACAATGTTTACCCCGGTTTGGGCCCTCTCGATGGAGGTAATACACTACTTCCTGCTTGATTCGTCTTGATGATATGAGTATTACAAGAGTTGATCTACCACGAGATCGTAGAGGCTAAACCCTAGAAGCTAGCCTATGATTATGATTGTTTTTCTACAGACTAAACCCTCCGGTTTATATAGACACCAGAGGGGGCTAGGGTTACACAAAGTCAGTTACAGAGAAGGAGATCTACATATCCGAATCGCCAAGCTTGCCTTCCACGTAAAGGAGAGCCCAACCCGGGCACGGGACGAAGCCTTCAATCTTGTATCTTGATAGTCCAACAGTCTGGCCAAAGTATATAGTCCGGCTGTCCGAGGACCCCCTAATCTAGGACTCCCTCAGTAGCCCCTGAACCAAGCTTCAATGACGATGAGTCCGATGCGCAGATTGTCTTCAGCATTGCAAGGCGGGTTCCTTCTCCGAATACTCCATAGAAGATTTTTGAACACAAGGATTGTGTCCGGCTCTGTAAAACAAATTCCACATACCACCATTGAGAGTATAATATTCCACAAATCTAATCTGCTGACAACTTTTCATAACGTGACATCTGCCGTGGTCCGGTCATTACGAACCGTTTTTCCCAGCCTGCCACTTCACGTGTTGCGAGGCGGTTTTATTGGCACTTTTCGTCGAAGCAGAGATCGTGTTCCCCTTATCACGGGATTCTCATCAATACGGGTGTGGGTAACCCAATCGTGCTTGTTAGTATGATTCCTCGATTTTAGGCAAGTTCCAAATGGCCATGCGGAGGACGCTTGATATTCACCCTCTTTATAAAGGGGCCAAGGCCTGTCCTTTTCTTCTCGCGCTCGATCCTTCCCCTCCTCCACCTCGAGTTCCAACACCCAAGGCTCAGGCTAAGCGCTTCAGACCTTCAACCATGTCCGGATCCAACATTCAAGGTCGGTGGATGGCCTCCTCTGTCACAGAGGAGGACATCAAGAAGCTAAGGGAAGCCAGGTATCTGACCGCCAAAATCTCGCACATGCTGCCTGCTCAAGGGCAGGTCATCCCCACTCCCGAACCCAACGAGAGTGTCGTATTTGTTTCCCACTTCCTCCGAGGGCTAGGCTTCAGTCTTGATCCCTTTGTAAGAGGGCTTATGTTCTATTACGGGCTCGATTTCCATGATCTAGCTCCAGATTCCATCCTTCACATCTCGTCGTTTATCGTCGTGTGTGAGGCCTTCCTCCGCATCACCCCACACTTCGCCTTATGGCTCAAGACCTTCAATGTGAAGCCGAAGACGATCGATGGGCGACACGCAGAATCTAGAGGTGCCATAATAAGCAAAGGTGTTGATGCTCTATGGCCAAAGGGTTCCTTCCTGGAGATGTCCAACTTATGGCAGCGGGAGTGGTTTTACATCACAGCTCCCCGAGGTACAAAGTGGGCAGCTGCCCCCGCCTTCCGCTCGGGTCCCCCGCTGCAACTGGCCTCATGGGTCAACAAGGGGCTGGACTGGGGGGCAGCTAATGACGTGCTGACATTGCAAAGTCGCATCCGAGATCTCCTCAAGAGGGATGTCATTCTTGTCAAGGTAATGTAGGTTATGCTAGTTCGTCGGGTCCTGCCATGCCAACGTCGGTCTCTCTATATGTGGGAGTTCAACCCAGAAGGACCGCGAACTATTCAGCAATTCTTCAGCGTGATGCTCGAAGAGATGTATGGATTGTTCTTCGGATCACGAATAAAGTGTCCGGACACCACCGAGGATGCGGGTCTCAACTGCAACCTTTTAGATACCCACGTAAGTAATCCTACGGCCGAACATTCTGTCTTTTTATTTGTCATAACATCATCCTGAAAAAATCGCTCTCGGCCAGGACTGGATAAGAAAGGCGGAGAGGATCAGGTGTTCGACCCCCTTCCCGAAGGCTCACTGGATCCTGTACTAGCCAGGATGCTTGAGCACGCACATTATCAAGTGCCATCAGGGGAAGATAAAGGGAGGAATAAAGAAGCCAAAAGCAGGCTTCACACATTACTCATCCAAACCGGGGGAATTAATGTCTCCGCGAAGGAGGATAATCGGGGAGAAGAATCTAGAATCCCCTCTCCCCAAGGAACGAAAAGGACCGCCTCTGAAGACTTGGACACGGAGGTTTCCAAACGAGGGAAGAAACCTGCGCCAGGGGGTCCTGCCCCGGAGGGCGTCCTTACCGCACAGCGCCCGCAAGGGGGCAAGCCTTCCACCGAGCTGTAAGTGAACAAGAGTACTTTTGGTAAATATATCCTGCTTTATCTCCGAGGACAATAACCGGGATATATATCTTGCAGTCTGGCTCGTAGCCCTTCTCGACAGAGTTCGTCTTCGGGGGATCTTCTTCCGGAGATGATGGAGAGCGAAACGCCTCCCCCTGTCTCCCCGCCTCCTAGGGCAGAGGACCCTGAGGTGTCATCAGAGAGGATTTCTCTTGATCCTCCAAGGCCAGAACGTAACCCTTCGGCCACCCGAAGTCTGGAGTATTCGGCTCCTAAGGAGAGCAACAGAAAGAGTATGGGATTGTCCGGTGCACAACTGGACGCACTTATGGGTCTTTTGGAGCAAGAGGCTATCTCAGGGGCGCATCGTACTTTAATGGGTACGGAGGTTGAGAGGATTTCATCCGCCAAAAGTGGGTTGCATGAGGCTTTTACGGGCCTGCTAAGAGGCTTTGAGGTACACAAAGTAATATATAAATTTTTTGACGGTACCGCACATGCTAGGTGTGTTCTATACAGATAGTAGCCCCTGAGACTCTGGTTGCTGTCCAGAGGCGGCAAACAGAGGATCATAGTCCCAGGTAATGATCGCGCTGCTTTCATGTGCAGGCGGCTGAGGGTCCGGTGGCCGGACAGACTGAGGCGGCAACTTGATGCGGCAGATGCCGACATTGCGCTTGTGAACAAGCGGCTTGACGAGGCACAGGGTATGTATTTTCGGGTGGTCAACAAATATTAAGAGGAGCATGATGCTAGGATCTATAATATGTTGTGACTGCAGATGGAGCTACTGCCATGGAGACCCTTCAGGCGGAACTTGCCCGAGCCAAGAAACAAGCCAGGAGAGGTGATGCGGCCGCCCTAAAGGCGGCCGAAGACTTAAGAGCCGAACAGGCTGCTCATCGCCAGAGCGAAGATAAAATAGGAAAGATGTAGCCGGCCGATATGAGCTTCTTGAAAAGGAAAGCTAAGCGAAAGCGGCTAACCTGAAGAAAGCCGTGGAAGCAGCCAAGGAAAACCGCTCTAAAATCAGAGCGGCGAAGGAGGAGCTCCGTCAAGCCAGAGATATCATGGCTGGGAAGCCCTTTTTGTTGCGGATGAAGTTCGGAGATCCGAAGTATGCCCCTCTGGAGCAACTATGGAGTGCTGCAGACGTGTACTTGGACTTGGCAATGAGTGCTCCTGATGCGACTGAGTTTTTCAAAGATCAGAAAGATCATGAAGTGGAAAGATTGTTCTGGTCATAGTTCAGTGCTCCAACGCATCCGCTACTGTTAAATGAGAAAATGGCGGAGTGGGCCGAGCTCCATAGGTTGTCCGGACTTGCCATGAGGTATGTCGTGGATCATCTTTGGCCAAAGGGACCAAGGCCGAATAGTTATTTTGGTTTAGTACAATGATTCCTTGGTGCTGTGCTGCATATCAACGCTATAAAGAGGTCGCGTGCATAGAGGCTGCATGGATGGCTCTTGCCCGTGTTAAGACATAATGGGCAGAGATGGAGGCCACTGCTATTGCAACCCGGGATCCGGCCGTAAGCAAGGTCTCGGCTGAGCACTATTTTGAAGAAGTCCTAGAAGGTGCTTGTTTAATAGAGGCTTAGTGCTCGAAGAGTATCATGTTCGAGTGACATGTATCCCAATTGTAAAAACAATTCTATTTGGATTATAAAGGCTATGTTTATACTTTTGCCTGAAAGTATTATGATGCCTCATGTGCGGCCGTTTATGTATGTATATAACCTGAAAGTTTGTAGTCGTTGGCTTCAGCCCCCACGCACATAATGTGGGGGTGTTCGGAAAAGCGCGTATTCACACTTGACCCAACGTCTGGTCCATTAAGGAGGTGATAGCGCGGCGAACATGGCAATCATACTATATAGCTTTAACACTTTCACTTAGCCATAGGATTTTGATGGTGGGGCTACTATATAGCTCCTGGTACTTCCGCGCTCATCCGAATATGGTGCGCGTACATACATGACCGGGAAACCGGTCCTTCATTAATGTGGAGGAATCGCGAAGAAACCGCTGAGTTGTCGAGTGGTTGACTAGTCTCGTGCTTTATCATGACAGTCGGTTTTCGGCTTTCTCTACTGAGGTGCTCATCCGGATGAACCAGGGCACAATCGCAGTAGTTCCCCCGGTCCCACGCCGATAGAGCGGAACGTAAGGTAGCAAAACACGGGAGCTGGGCAAACCCAACTATTGACCAAAGACATGATTCGAAGCTGATGCGTATAAGGCCAAACTCGCAACGCTGAACACTCTCTAAGGTATTCGGACTTTACAACTTATACTGGGCTGAGTAACGCCCTCGATAATGAGCCCTGATTTTTCAGGTACCTGCATTAGTCTGACGTGACGAAATGGCAAATAATGCCAGCATCCCTCTGGGTTGTGTTGAGTATCCAGAGGGAGTGAAGCAACAAGAGACTGTAAAAAAGGTTTGCACATGGTCTTAATCTAAAAAGAAGCCTTTCAGCGGGGCCCTGCTGCATGTCTGCGCCTATGTCTCCGTTGTGCCGTATCCTGGAAGGGTGTAGCACGATGGTCATCTGTAAAAGAGAAAAACGCAGGTGAAAGTCTTCGTGCGAAAAATTGGTTATTCTTAATGAACCATTAAAATGCAATCTAAATAGGGTCAAGCTAAACTATAGCCCTTTTTACATGCGGGAAGCCCCTAGCACCACCTATGGGGGTATATCCATCGACCCAATCTCAGGTTTATCTAAGTTGTTACAGCTAGTGGTGCGCCAGACTCGTCTAACCATGTTCGCGCTCTTGACGACCGATCATTTCTTCTGGTTGGAGAGGCCGTTCAGTGATTAGCTACTAGAGCCGCCACATATTTCTCCGTACGTGAGGAACGCTCTGCGTTTCCGCTAACTATGATGATGCCACATGGACCGGGCATCTTAAGCTTAAGATAACCATAATGCGGTACTGCATTAAACGAGTGAAGGCCGTTCTTCCGAGTAGTGCATGATGGCCGCTTCAGAATGGAGAGATGTCGAAGCTTAATTCTTCGCTTCGGAAGTTGTTGGGAGAACCGAATACAACCTCTAGTATTAGAGAGCCCGTGCAGCGGGCCTCTAGGCCTGGTATTACTCCTTTAAAGGTATTATTGCTTTGGAGGATTCTTGTCGGGTCTATTCCCATTTTGTGTACGGTGTCCTGATATATTAGATTAAGACTATTGCCGCCGTCCATAAGGACTCGGGTGAGATGGTATCCGTCAATTATAGGGTCTAGCACCAGGGCAGCCGATCCTCCATGCCGGATACTAGTTGGGTGATCCCTGCGATCAAAAGTGATCGGGCAGGCTGACCACGGGTTGAACTTGGGGGTGACGGGCTCCGCGGTGTATACGTCTCCGGGTGCACGCTGGCGCCTCCTCTTCGGTATGTGAGTTGCGTAAATCATGTTCACTATTTTGTCCCCTGGTGGGAATTTTTTCTGTCCCCCAGTGTTCGGCTGCCGAGGCTCATCCTCGTCTTCGCTTGGTGTCTCCCTCCCCTTGTGTTTGGCATTTAGCTTGTCGGCCTGCTTGAAGACATAGCATTCTCTGTTGGTGTGATTTGTAGGTTTGTCGGAGGTGCCATGAATATGACATAATCTGTCTAGAATCTTGTTTAAGCTGGACGGTCCATCTCTGCTGCCTTTAAATGGCTTTTTCCGTTGACCGGGTCGAGAGCCCCTTAATCTGGTGTTTACCGCCATGTTGTCTGGGCTGTCTTCGTTGTTTCGACGCTTGCTTTTATTGGGTCGCGGTTTCCCGTTGCCATCCCTGACTTCGGATGTGCGTGGGTTGCTGGTGCCCCTACGGGACAACCAACTGTCTTCGCCCGCGCAAAAGCTAAAACTGACTGTCATGATAAGGCAAGAGCTGGTCGCTGTTCAAGAGGTTTCGAGTCCCTAAAGACTCATGCCGCTTAGAGCGAGGAGTCGGCTTTGTCCGGCTTAAGGCGTGTATAGCGCCCTGAATTCGGCCTTCCGAATACTAGGGGCTTCACCAAAATTTAAAATTGTAGAATTCTATGGCTAAGTGAGAGTGATAAAGCATTATAGTTCGGTTGCCTTGTTCGTTCTACTGAGCACCTCCCTTGAAGGACCCAACTATGGGAAAAAGAATGCTCAGGTTTATCTCGAACACCCCAGCACTCGTGGCACGGGGGCAGAAACCGATGACTGGCCATCTCTCAGATTTGATAAACAGCCGCATAGAAGGTAATATTTTAAATTCAAACAAGCGTTGCATAGCGCATATGAACAAGTTTTCATAATACAGGATCACACGAGCAAGTTCATCCAAAAATTACATCTTTTGCACACTTATCCGCCACAAGACGGGCACCCTTCAGGACACCCTCATAATACATTTCGGGGTGGCGATGCTCCTTGCCCTGCAGCGGCCCCTCCTTCACCAGCTTCTCAGCATCCATCTTGGCCTAGTGCACCTTTGCACGGGCAAAATCCCAGCGGGCAACTCCTATACAGACGGACCGCTTGATGACTTCCAGCCGCGGGCAGGCATCCACAAGCCGCCTCACCAGGAGTCGCTAGGCCACATCCCGACTATAAAGCCCTTCATGGCCTGTTCGGCCGCCTTGTGCAGCTCGACTAGTTGCTTCAGCTGGTCGCTCATAGGTATCGGGTGTTCGGTCCCAGTATACTGAGACCAGAACAGCTTCTCCGTCAAGCTTCCCTCCTCGACCTGGTAAAATTTCACGGCATCCGACACGCTGCGGGGCAAATCTGTGAATGCTCCTGGAGAGCTCCGGATTCGGGTAAGTAACAAGTAATTTACTTTCACATGCTTGCTTTGCATATTGAATGCCTTACCCGCCGCTATCCTCCTCATCGCCTCAATCTCCTGGAGGGCCTTTTGGGCTTCGGCCTTGGCATGCTTTGTGCTCTCGAGCGCCACGGCAAGCTCGGACTCTCGTGTCTTCGAGTCAAGCTCCAAAGCCTCGTGCTTCTTCACGAGAGCCTGGAGCTCTTGCTGCACCTCGCCCACCCGTGCCTCTTGTTTCTCCCACTCGGTGCGCTCCTTGGCCGCTTTGTCTTCGGCCTCGGACAGCGCTTGCTTCAGGGTCACCACTTCAGTCGTGGCCCCTGGCACATTCATGATGATCCTGTCATTTCGCAACCACATTTTATTTTATATATATATATATAGACAAGGTATTACTTACCTTTGTTCTCCTCAAGCTGCCTCTTGGCAAGACCGAGCTCTTTCTCGGACCCATCGAGGTCCTGCTTCAGTGCGGCGACCTCATGCATATATTATTTGATCCTCTATTCGGCTTTTCTTTGTGAACACCAAACAGAGCATCAGGGGCTACTATCTATGCGGTAATATTTTTCCTATATTTTAAATACTTACCTCAAAGCCTGTTAGAAGGTTGGCACAGGCTTCAGTCAGCCCGCTCTTGGCGGACTGAACCTTCTTGATCACCACACTCATAATAGTGCGGTGTTCTTCGTCGATGGAAGCGCCGCGAAGCGCTCCCAGCAGGTTGTCCAGTGCCTCTGGATGGACAGAGGTCACCGGCATGGGCGTCTTGCCCCTTTTGGAAGGGGGCCGCCTGCCCGAGTCCGGAACCACTGGAGGTTCCGGCGCGGTGTTCGACTGCAAGCCGAACTTGGAGCCCCCGGGAGCCTTGCTCCCTTTGCTCCTGGACTCCGGAAGGTCGCCTTGAGGCGCCTCCGGGACTATCTCCCCCCGACTCAGTGCCCCTTCAAACAATACCTCGGCATTCTCCGTAGGGCAAGGAGAGGAGGCGGTTGGAAGTGTATCACTATTCATGTCCGACGAGTCCAAGGAACCGTCCGACGATGATACATCGATACGGGCTTGGGGCGGACTGCATAATCACATTCGGCGTTAGGAGAAGCAGTGCGACAAAGGTATGCTATGAGTTACTCTGGTATCTGAATATTATGACTTCGCCAGGGGCTTGGCCCTGAGCAGCCACTCGTCTTTGTTGTCAGTGGCGGTGGTGGAGCAGTCTAGAAGGAGAGTTCTTCCCTTCTTGGACCCTTCGGCCTCCTCGGTTGGGGCGGCCTTCCTTTTCTTGTCTCCCCCAGCTGGAGGGGGAGAATCTTCATCTTCCTTCTCCTCGTTTTGGTGGGCGGAGTGCGTCTCAGAGTTATCAGACGATGAGTTTGATACCACCTGGCGCCGGGAACTCTTTCGGGTTCCCTTGGCCTTCTTCTTGGTCTTATCCGGCACCTCCTAAGGGGCTGGAGTCCACATCTCTGTCAGGAGAGCGTCCGCAGGGTCTTCGGGCAGAGGGGCCGGACAATTGATCTGCTCTAATGACTCCACCCAGTCCTGTCAAAGGCATGGGAGCTCAGACCCCGCACATGGTTAAGCTATGGGAAATAAACACCCTACTAGATGTACAGAACTAACAGGATTTGCAGGGCACTTCGCGCTTAGCCCGTGGTCCTCGGTAAGAGAGGGAGGGACCTCGACGCCCTTGAACAGCACCCTCCAGACGTCTTTATGCGTCGTGTCGAAGAGCTCGCTTAGAGTCTGGTGCCGGGCCGGGTCGAACTCCCATAAGTTGAAATCCCGTTCTTGACACGGGAGGATCCGGTGGAAGAGCATGACCTGGACTATGTTAACAAGCTTAAGTTTCTTGCTTGTCATGTTTTGGATACACTTTTAGAGTCTGTCCAGCTCCACCGATGAACCCCAAGACAGGCCCTTCTCCTTCCAGGAAGTGAGCCGCGTGGGGATTTCGGATCGAAACTCGGGGGCTGCCATCCAGTTGATGTCGCGCGGCTCGGTGATGTAGAACCACCCCGATTGCCACCCCTTTATGGTCTGCACGAAGGAGCCCTCGAGCCATATAACATTGGGCATTTTACCCACCATGGCTCCGCCGCATTCCGCTTGTTGGCCGCCCACCACCTTCGGCTTGATATTGAAGGTCTTCAGCCACAGGCCGAAGTGGGGCCGGATGCGGAGGAAAGCCTCGCACACGACGATGAATGTCGAGATGTTGAGGATGAAATTCGGGGCCAGATCATGAAAGTCCGGCCCATAGTAGAACATGAGGCCGCGGATGAATGGATGGAGTGGAAACCCCAGTCCGCGGACATAGTGGGGGAGGAAAACCACCCTTTTGTGAGGTTCCGGGGTAGGGACGACCTGCCCCGCGGCTAGCAGCTGGTGCGCGATATCCGCGGCTAAGTATACGGCTCCATGTTACTTTTTGATGTGCCCCTCCGTGACGGAGGAGGCCATCCACTTTCCTCCTGCTCCAGACATGTTTGGAGAGAGTTGAGGAGGAGGGTGCGAACTTGGGAGCTGGAGCTCGAGTGCGCGAGAATGGATGAGCAAGGAGGAAGAAGGTGTGGGAAAAAGGTGAGATCTTATCCCTTTATAAGGGCGTACTAAACTATGCGCCCCCACTAGCCTGGTAAAACTCGCTTATCCCCCAAGCACCGTAATTGATGGCATGGTTGGGTTACCCACGTCCGTATTGATGAGAATCCCGTAATAAGGGGAAAAATGATCTCTGCTTTGACAAGACATGTCAAGAAACCGCCTCGCGTTATGTGCGGGGGCTGGTTAAAGAAAAATGGTTCGAATAATTACCGGGCCATGGTGTGATGTCATGCTGCCAAAACATGTCAGCAGATTAGATTTGTGGAAATATTATTCTCTCTACGGTGGTATGTGGAACTTATTTTGCAGGGTGGGACACTATCCTTGTATTCAAACTCTTATGTGGTGTATTCGGAGGAGGAACCCGCCTTGCAATGCCGAAGACAACACTGCACACTGGACTCATCGTCATTGAAGCCTGGTTCAGGGGCTACTGAGGGAGTCCTGGATTAGGGGGTCTCCGGACGGCTGGACTATATCCTTTGGCCGGACTGTTGGACTATGAAGATACGAGATTGAAGACTTCATCCCGTGTCCGGATGGGACTCTACTTGGTGTGGAAGGCAAGCTAGGAAATATGGATATGTATATCTCCTCCTTTGTAACCGACCTTGTGTAACCCTAGACCCTTCCGGTGTCTATATAAACCAGAGGGTTTTAGTCCCTAGGACAACATACAATCATACCATAGGCTAGCTTCTAGGGTTTAGCCTCTCCGATCTCGTGGTAGATCAACTCTTGTACTACCCATATTATCAAGAATAATCAAGCAGGACGTAGGGTTTTACCTCCATCAAGAGGGCCCGAACCTGGGTAAAACATCGTGTCCCCTGCCTCCTGTCACCATCCGCCTTAGACGCACAGTTCGGGACCCCCTAACCGAGATCCGCCGGTTTTGGCACCGACACCTTCCATCACAGATCCGAAGGCAAGATATTCCTTGCTAAGAATGAATCCTTTCTAGAGAAGGATTTCTCTCGAAAGAAGTGAGTGGGAGGAAAGCAGAACTTGATGAGGTAATTGTACCTTCTCCCTTATTGGGAAGTAGTTCATCATAGAAATCAGTTCCAGTGATTCCTACACCAATTAGTGAGGAAGCTGATGATAATGATCATGAAACTTCTGATCAAGTTACTACAGAACCTTGTAGGTCAACCAGAGTAAGATCTGCACCAGAGTGGTATGGTAATCCTGTTCTGGAGGTCATGTTACTTGACCATGACAAACCTACGAACTATGATGAAGCGATGATGATCCCAGATTCCGTGAAATGGCTTGAGGCCATGAAATCTGAGATGGGATCCATGTATGAGAAAAACTATAGACTTTGATTGACTTGCCGGATGATCGGCGAGCCATTGAGATTAGATGGATTTTCAAGAGGAAGACGGATGCTGATAGTAGTATTACTATCTACAAAGCTCGAATTGTCACAAAAGGTTTTCGACAAGTTCAAGGTGTTGACTACGATGAGAGTTTCTCACTCGTATCTATGCTTAAAGTCTGTCTGGATCATGTTAGCAATTGCCGCATTTTATGAAATTTGGCAAATGGATGTCAAAACTACATTCCTTAATGGATTTCTTAAAGAAGAGTTGTATATGATGCAACCAGAAGGTTTTGTCAATCCGGAAGGTGCTAACAAAGTGTGTAAGCTCCAACGATCCATTTATGGACTGGTGCAAGCATCTTGGAGTTGGAATGTACGCTTTGATAGTGCGATCAAAGCATATGGTTTTATACAGACATTGGATAAGCCTGTATTTACAAGAAAGTGAGTGGGAGCTTTGTAGCATTTCTGATATTATATGTGGATGACATATTGTTGATTGGAAATAATACAGAATTTCTAGATAGCATAAAAGGATACTTGAATAAGAATTTTTCAATGAAAGACCTCAGTGAAGCTACTTATGTATTGGGTATCAAGATCTATAAAGATAGATCAAGACGCTTGATAAGACTTTCGATGAGTACATACCTTGATAAGAGTTTGAAGGAGTTCAAAATGGATCAGTCAAAGAAGGAGTTCTTGCCTGAGTTGTAAGGTGTGAAGTTGAGTAAAGACTCAAAACCCGACCACGGGAGAAAATAAAAAGAGAATGAAAAGTCATTCCCTATGCCTCAGTCAAAGGTTCTATAAGCTGTGTACCAGAACTATTGTGTACCTCATCATGAGTTTGGAAAGAGTGTACAATAGTGATCTAGGAGTGGATGATCGGACAACGGGCAAAATTATCCTTAATGGAATAAGACATGTTTCTCGGCTATGGAGGTAAGAAAAAGTTCGTCGTAAAGGGTTACGTCGATGCAAGTTTTGACAATGATCCAGATGACTCTAAGTCTCAATTTGGATACATATAGAAAGTGGGAGCGATTAGCTAGAGTAACTCCGTGCAGAGCAATGTAGACATAGAAAAATTTGCAAAATACATATGGCTTAGAATGTGCCAGACCTATTGACTAAACTTCTCTCACAAGAACAACATGATCACTCTTTGCGTGTTAATCACATAACGACATGAACTAGATTATTGACTCTAGTAAACCCTTCGGGTATTAGTCACATGGAGATGTGAACTAATCACATAAAGATGTGAGCTATTGGTGTTAAATCACATGACGATGTGAACTAGATTATTGACTCTAGTGCAAGTGGGAGACTGAAGGAAATATGCCCTAGAGGCAAAATTAAAGTTGTTATTTATATTTCCTTATATCATGATAAATGTTTATTATTCATGCTAGAATTTTATTAACTGGAAACTTAGTACATGTGTGAATACATAGACAAACAATGTGTCCCTAGTATGCCTCTACTTGACTAGCTCGTTAATGAAAGATGGTTAAGTTTCCTGACCATAGACATGTTTTGTCATTTGATGAACGGGATCACATCATTAGAGAATGATGTGATGGACAAGACCCATCCGTTAGCTTAGCACTATGATCGTTTAGTTTATTGCTATTTCTTTCTTCATAACTTATACATGTTCCTATGACTATGAGACTATGCAACTCCCGAATACCGGAGGAACACTTAGTGTGCTACCAAACGTCACAACGTAACTGGGTGATTATAAAGATGCTCTACGGATGTCTCCGATGGTTTTTGTTTAGTTGGCATAGATCGAGATTAGGATTTGTCACTCCATGTTTTGGAGAGGTATCTCTGGGCCCTCTCGGTAATGCTCATCACTATAAGCCTTGCAAGCATAGTGAGTAATGAGTTAGTTGCGGGATGATGCATTACGAAACAAGTAAAGAGACTTGCCGGTAACGAGATTGAACTAGGTATGATGATACCGTTGATCGAATCTCGGGCAAGTATCACACCGATGACAAAGGGAACAAAGTATGTTGTTATACGGTTTAACCGATAAAGATCTTCGTATAATATGTAGGAACCAATATGAGCATCTAGGTTCCGCTATTTTTTATTGACCGGAGATGTGTCTCGGTCATGTCTACATAGTTCTCGAACCCGTAGGGTCCACACGCTTAACGTTCGATGACGATTTGTATTATGGGTTTTGTGTTTTGATGAACTGAAGTTTGTTCGGAGTACCGGATGTGATCACAGACATGACGTGGAATCTCGAAATGGTCAAGACATAAAGATTGATATATTGGAAGGTTATGTTTGGACAGCAGAAAGGTTTCAGATAGGTTCGGGCATATTCCGGAGTACCGGGGGGTTACCAGACCCCCCCCCCCCCGGGGGGGGGGGGGGGGGGGGTTAATGGGCCTTCATGGGCCCTGGTGGAAGAGAGGAGGCGGCGGCCAGGTGGAGGCATGCGCCCCCCCAAGCCCAATCCAAATTGAGTTAGGGTTTGGGGCGGGCCTTTCCTTCTCTCCCTCTTCTCCTCCCCCCTTCTCCTTGTGGAAGTAGGTAAGGGGCGCAAATCCTACTTGGAGTAGGACTCCCCCCCTTGGGTGTGCCACACTTGGCTGGCCTCCTCCTCCCTCCCCCCTTTACATACGTGGGAGGGGGGCACCCCATAGACACACAAGTTGATCTTTTAGCCGTGTGCGCTTCCCCCCTCCATAGTTACACACCTCGGTCATATCGATGTAGTACTTAGGTGAAGCCCTGCATAGGTAACTTCATCATCACCGTCACCACGTCGTCGTGCTGACGGAACTCTCCCTCGGCCTCAACTGGATCAAGAGTTCGAGGGACGTCACCGAGCTGAATGTGTGCAGATCGCGGAGGTGCCGTATGTTCGGTACTTGGATCGGTTTGATCGCGAAGACGTTCGACAACATCAACCGCGTTACTAAACGCTTCCGCTTTCCGTCTACGAGGGTACGTAGACACACTCTCCCCCTCTTGGTGCTATGCATCTCCAAGATAGATCTTGCATGATTTGTAGGTAAAATTTTTGAAATACTGCGTTCCCCAACAGTTCCTTCATAGGCTCGCTGGTCGGTGAGGAGTTGGATGAGATTCATCATGTAATCGAGTTAGTTTTGTTAGGGCTTGATCCCTAGTATCCACTATGTTCTTAGATTGATGTTGCTATGACTTTTCCATGCCTAATTCTTGTCACTTTGGGCCCAGGTGCCATGATTTCAGATCTTAACCATTTATATTATCACCATTATATCCATGTTCTAGATCCAATCTTGCAAGTTATAGTCACCTACTACGTGTTATGATCCGGTAACCCGGAGTGACAATAACCGGAACTTCTTCCGGTGATTACCGTAGTTCGACGAGTTCATGTATTCACTATGTGTTAATGCTTTGTTCCGGTTCTCTATTAAAAGAAGGCCCTAATATCCCTTAGTTTCCAATATGGACCCCGCTGCCACGGGAGGGTACAACAAAAGATGGCATGCAAGTTCTTTTAATAAAGCACGTATGACTATTTACGAAATACATGCCTACATTATATCGATGAACTGGAGGTAGTACCGAATGGCCCTAGGTTATAACTGTCACATGAATATCATCCAACAAGTCACCGATCCAATGCCTACGAATTTATCTTATATTGTTTCTGCTAAGTTGCTACTCCTATCATCACTATTACACTTGCTACAAAATTACTGCTGTCACTGTTACAATTGCTGCTGCCACTACTATCCAAACTATCAAACTAGTTTGCTAAAAATCACTTTGCTGCAGATAATTAATCTCCATGTGTGGTTGAATTGACAACTCAGCTGCTGTTACCTCTTGAGCATCCGTTGGTTTTCCCTTGAAGAGGAAAGGGTGATGCAGCAAAGTAGCGTAAGTATTACCCTCAGTTTTTGAGAACCAAGGTATCAATCTAGTAGGACACAACGCACAAGTCACCTAGTACATGCACAAACAATCAATAACCTTGCAACCAGCGCGATAAAGGGGTTGTCAATCCCTTCACGGTCACTTGCAAAAGTGAGATCTAATAGAGATAGTAAAGTAATATTTTTGGTATTTTTGTTGTATTGATTGAAAAGTAAAGATTGCAAAATAGTGAACAAGATGCGATGTAAATAAAAGAGATGCAATGTGATAAGAAAGAGACCCGGGAGCCATAGGTTTCACTAGTGGCTTCTGTCAAGATAGCATGTATTATGGTGGGTGAAAAAATTACTGCTGCGCAATTGATAGAAAAGCGCAAAGTTATGAAGATATCTAAGGCAATGATCATGAATATAGGCATCACGTCCATGTCAAGTAGATCAAAACGATTCTGCATCTACTACTATTACTCCACACATCGACCGCTATCCAGCATGCATCTAGAGTATTAAGTTCATAAGAACAAAGTAACGCATTAAGCAAGATGACACGATGTAGAGGGATAAACTCAAGCAATATGATATAAAACCCATCTTTTTATCCTCGATGGCAACAATACAACCGTACCTTGCTGCCCCTACTATTACTAGGAAAGGACACCGCAAGATTGAACCCAAAGCTAAGCACTTCTCCCATTGCAAGAAAGATCAATCTAGTAGGCCAAACTAAACCGATAATTTGAAGAGACTTGCAAAGATATCAAATCATGCATATAATAATTTAGAGAAGAACCAAATAATACTAATAGATAATCAAGTTCATAAATCCACAATTCATCGGATCTCGGCTGTCGGTGTCAAAACCGGTGGATCTCCGGTAGGGGGTCCCGAACTGTGCGTCTAAGGCGGATGGTAACAGGAGACAAGGGACACGATGTTTACCCAGGTTCGGGCCCTCTTGAAGGAGGTAATACCCTACGTCCTGCTTGATTGTTCTTGATGATATGAGTATTACATGAGTTGATCTACCACGAGATCGTAGAGGCTAAACCCTAGAAGCTAGCCTATGGTATGATTGTATGTTGTCCTAGGGACTAAAACCCTCTGGTTTATATAGACACCGGAAGGGTCTAGGGTTACACAAGGTCGGTTACAAAGGAGGAGATATACATATCCATATTTCCTAGCTTGCCTTCCACACCAAGTAGAGTCCCATCCGGACACGGGATGAAGTCTTCAATCTCGTATCTTCATAGTCCAACAGTCCGGCCAAAGGATATAGTCCAGCCGTCCGGAGACCCCCTAATCCAGGACTCCCTCAGTAGCCCCTGAACCAGGCTTCAATGACGATGAGTCCAGTGCGCAGTGTTGTCTTCGGCATTGCAAGGCGGGTTCCTCCTCCGAATACACCACATAAGAGTTTGAATACAAGGATAGTGTCCCACCCTGCAAAATAAGTTCCACATACCACCGTAGAGAGAATAATATTTCCACAAATCTAATCTGCTGACATGTTTTGGCAGCATGACATCACACCATGGCCCGGTAATTATTCGAACCATTTTTCTTTAACCAGCCCCCGCACATAACGCGAGGCGGTTTCTTGACATGTCTTGTCAAAGCAGAGATCATTTTTCCCCTTATTACGGGATTCTCATCAATACGGACGTGGGTAACCCAACCGCGCCATCAATTACGGCGCTTGGGGAATAAGCGATTTTGCCAGGAAAGTGGGGAGCGCATCGCCTCTTCCGCCCTTATAAAGGGATTAGGATTCACTCTTTTCACCCACGCCTTCTTCCTCCTTGCTTACCTACTCTCGCACACTCGAGCTCCAGCGCCCAAGTTCGCGTCTTTCTTCTCAAACCACTCCATGCATGTCCGGAGCGGGAGGCAAGTGGATGGTCTCCTCCGTCACGGAGGAGAACATCACAAAGTTAGGGGAAGACGAATATCTGGCCACGGATATAGCACACCAGCTGCTAGATGCAGGGCAGATCATCCCTACGCCCGAACCCCATGAGAGGGTAGTTTTTCTTACCCACTTCGTCTGCGGACTGGGATTTCCTCTCCACCCATTTGTCCATGGGCTCATGTTCTACTACGGGCT
Source organism: Triticum monococcum (assembly GCA_034509565.1). Classification (NCBI taxonomy): domain Eukaryota; kingdom Viridiplantae; phylum Streptophyta; class Magnoliopsida; order Poales; family Poaceae; genus Triticum; species Triticum monococcum. The sequence goes on along the minus strand of CM067842.1, from coordinate 570,670,526 downwards.
GGATTTTCATGATCTGGCCCCCAATTTCATCCTCAACATCTCGGCATTTATCGTCATGTGCGAGGCCTTCCTCCGCATCAAGCCCCATTTCGGCCTGTGGCTGAAGACCTTCAATGTCAAACTGAAGGTGGTGGTCGGCCAGCAAGCGGAGTGCGGAGGCGCCATGGTGGGCAAGATGCCTAATGTCACCTGGCTTGAAGGTTCCTATGTGGAGACCATAAAGGGGTGGCAATCGGGGTGGTTCTACATCACCGAGTCGCGCGACACCAACTGGGTGGTGGTCGCCAAATTCCAATCCAGAATCCCCACATTCACCTCTTGGAAAGAGAAGGGCCTGTCCTGGGGTTCCTCGATAGAGCTGACCGGACTCCAGACCCGCATCAAGAACATGATGAGCAAGAAAATCAAGCTCGTCAACGTGGTCTAGATCATGCTCTTCCGCCGAATTCTCCGTGTCAACAATGGGTATTCAACTTGTGGGAGTTCGACCCGGCCAAGAACTAGACGCTACAAGAAATCTATGACATGATGCACGAGGACGTCTGGAGGGTGTTGTTCAAGGGCACTGAGTTACCTCCTTCCCTCACAGACGACCGCGGACTCAGCGCAAAGCGCCGCGCCAATCCGGTAGGTTTTTATATTTCACAGGGTATCCTTTTGCCCCAGTTTAATCATGTGCAGGATCTAAGCTTTCCATGCCTTTAACAGGACTGGGTGAAGACAGCAGAGCAGATCGATTGCCCCGTCCCCCTGCCGGAAGATCCTGCAAATGCTCTTATGAGGTGCCGGTGAAGAACGCCAAGAATAAGGCCGCGGGGACCCGAAAGGGTCTCCGACGCAAGGTTGTATCCGACTCATCGTCCGATAACTCCAACGTGCCCTCCTAACACGAAAATGAGGAGGAGGAAGGGGAAAGTTCTCCCCCCCAGCCGGGGCAGAAAAGAAAAGGAAGGCCGACCCAACCGGGGAGGCCGAAGGGTCTAAGAAGGGCAGGACCCTCCCTCCGGACTGCTCCATGACGGCCGCCTACAGCGGCGACGAGTGGCTACCCAGGGTCAAGCCCCTGGCGAAGTCGTAACTATCCGGACACCATATTAATTCATGGTATATTTTACTGCACTGCTTATCCTCATGCCGAACATGATTATGCAGTCCATCCCGAGCTCATCTCGACGTATCTTCGTCGAGCGGTTCGTTGGACACGTCAGATATGAATAATGGTTCTCTTCCGACCGCCTCCACTCCTTGCCCTGCGGAAAACGTCGAGGTGTTGTCTCAACAGGCACCGGGCCAAGGGGAGGCAGTCCTGGGGGCGCCTCGAGGTGACCTTCCGGACCCTGGGCGCAAAGGGAGCCGGACTCCCATGGCCTCCAGGTTCGGCCCCCAGCCGAACACTGCACCGGAATCTTCGGTGGTTCCGGACTCCGGCGGGCGATGCCCCATTAAGGGGGGCAAGCCGCCTGTGCCGGTGTCCTCTGTCTATCCAGAGGCACCGGACAACTTGCTGGAAGCGCTTCGCGACGCTTCCATCGACGAAAAGCATCGTACTATCATGAGTGCGGTGATCGAGAAAGTTCAGTCCGCCAAAAATGGACTAACTGAAGCTTGCGCCAGCCTCCTAACAGGCTTTGAGGTAAGCAATCAAAATATAAGAAAATATTACAGCATAGATAGTAGCCCCTGATGCTCTGTTCGGCGTTCGAGTAGAAAGGCCGAATAGAGGATCAAATGATGACTCAGGAGTCTAATCAGAATATATCTATGTGTATGTGCAGGCTTCACTGCTGGCCGCTGCCGCACGTACTGCGGAGGTCTCTGCGCTGAAGCAGGACCTGGAGCGGTCCGAGAACGAGCTTGGCCTTGCCAAGAGGCAGCTCGAGGAGAGCAAAGGTAAGCAATACCTTGTCTATATAAAATAAAATAAGTTTGGGTGTAAAGTAATAGGATCATCATGAATTTTCCAGTGGCCAGGACCGAAGTGGTGACCCTGAAGAAGGCGTTGTCCGGGGCTGAAGACAAAGCGGCCAAGGAGTGCATTGAGCGGGAGAAACAAGAAGCCCAAGTGGGCGAGGTGCAGCAGGATCTCGAGGCTCTCGCCAAAAAACACGAGTCCTTGGAGCTTGACTCTAAGACGCGAGATTCCGAGCTCACGCAGGCGCTTGAAAGCGCCCGGAGCGCCAAGGCTGAAGCCCACAAGGCCCTCCAGGAGATTGATGCGGTGAAGAAGATAGCAGCAGGTAAGGCATTCATTATGCAAAGCAAGCACATGAAGGAGACTTTCCTTTTTCCTACCCGAGTTCGGAGATCTCCAAGAGCATTTGCAGATCTTCCCCGTAGTGTACTGGATGCCGTGGAGTTTTACCGAGCTGAGGAGGGGAACTCGAGGGAGAAGTTGTTCTGGTCTCAGTATACTGGGACCGAACACCCCGTGCCCTTGAGCGACCAGCTGAAGAAAATGGTCGAGCTTCACAAGGCGGCCGAACAGGCCATGAGGGGCCTTATAGTCCGGATGTGGCCTGGCGAGCCCTTGTCCGGCAGCTACTTCGGTCTGGTGAGGCGGTTCGTGGACGCCTGCTCACGGCTTGAAGTCATAAAGTGGTCTGTCTGCATCAAAGGTGCACGCAGGGCTTTTGCCCGAGTGAAGGTGCACTGGGCGAAGCTGGACGCCGTGAAGCTGGTGAAGGAGGGGCCGCCGGAGGGCAAGGAGCATCGCTGCCCCGAGATGTATTATGAGAGTGTCCTGAAGGGTTCCCACCTTGTGGCGGATGAATGCGCCAAGGATGTAATTTTTGAATGAACATGTTCATGTGATCCTGTAATGTGAAACGAGTTCATTTGCGCTATGCAATGCTTTTATAATTTAAAATATTGCCTTCTGTGCGGCTGTTTATAAAATCTGAGAGTTGGCCAGTCGTCGGCTTCTGCCCCCATGTAACTAGTACTGGGGTGTTCGGGATAAACCTGAGCACTCTTTACCCCAATTTTGGGTCCTTCAAGGGAGGTGTTCAGCGCAACGAACCAGTCAATCAGACTCTAAGGCTTTATCACTCTCACTTAGCCATGGAAGTCTACAATTTTAAATTTTGGCGAAGCCCCTAGTATTTGAAAGGCCGGATTTGGGGTGCTATACATGCCTAAGCCGGACAAGGCCGACTCCTCGCCCAAAGCGGAAAAAGTCTTTAAGGACTTGAGATCTCTCGGACAGAGACCAGTCTCTCACCTTATCATGACAGTCAGTTTTCGGCTTTCTCTACTGAGGTGCTCGTCCGGAAGAACCGGGACACAATCGCAGTAGTTCTTCCACCGCTACCTTAGCCGATATAGCGGAACGTAAGGTACCAAAGGATGGGAGCCGGGCAAACCCAACTATTGACCCAAGACATGATTCGGAGCTGATGCATATAATGCTATATGTCCGCGGTGCCGCACTGTCGAAAGTGTTCGGACTTCTCGCATCGTATTGTGGGGTAAACGAAAGCCCCTGGCGTACTGACCGTACTGAGTTTACGGGTGTGGATTGTCGTAAATGGACATAAAGGTAAAAAAAGAATGAATAATGCAATAATAGACTAATGCTATGCATTGTTATTTAAATGATACATTGAAGCGTACTGGTACAAGAAGTGCGATAAGCAGAAAGTAGGACTATTTGAAATGTCCTATCCAAGGGCAAGCTGCGTATGGATAGTATAAAGTGGGTATTATTATTAGAGACCACCTGGGGGTTCCCATGTACAGCTTAGCTTCTTGCCGCCTTGGTTGTTCCTTCCCGTAATGTGTCCGGCAATCATACTGCCGGAAAGGGCTTCCAGAGAGTTAGGCCCTGAAACAGAAAAGAAATGATAAAGATATACAGCCCGTAGGGCGGTTAAGGCGCATTGCGGGACGTGCCCTGATCGTGCCCCTGCCTATGTCCATAGTATTTTCAGTGCGTAATTATATACGCGCGGCACGGATTTTGTCGCTTGACTGGGACTGGGACGGGGCCGAATTTCTAGGTGAGCTCTGAACGTGCCAAGCGATCCTGTTGCAGTTTACTCCGGACACGCTTGAAGGTGTTCGGGGGCTCTATCGCCGAATTAGTGGTTTGCCTTGAAAGGATGCTTTGTGCTTCTGCTGCGAGGGCCGCAGTGTGCTCTTCCGTGCGGAGCGAGCGTTCTGTGTTTCCACTCACTGTTATGACCCCCCGAGGTCCTGGCATCTTGAGCTTGAGGTATGCGTAATGCGGTACTGCATTGAATTTTGCAAATTCAATTCGTCCGAGCAGTGCATGATAGCCACTGCGAAACGGGACAATGTCGAAGATTAACTCCTCGCTTCGAAAGTTGTCCGGTGATCCGAAGACCACTTCCAGTGTGATTGAGCCCGTGCAATGGGCCTCTACACCTGGGATGACGCCCTTAAAGGTGGTTTTGGTGGGTTTGATCCTCAAGGGATCGATGCCCATTTTTCGCACTGTATCCTGATAGAGCAGGTTCAGGCTGCTACTGCCATCCATAAGGACTCGAGTGAGGTGAAATCCGTCGATGATGGGGTCTAGGACCAGTGCGGCGGATCCACCATGACGAATACTAGTGGGGTGGTCCTTGCGATTGAAGGTGATCGGGAAAGCAGACCATGGGTTGAACTTTGGGGCGACGGGCTCCATTGCATAGATGTCTCTTAGTGCACACTTCCGCTCCCTCTTGGGAATGTGGGTTGCGTATATCATGTTCACTGTCTTCACTTGTGGGGGGGAACCCCATCTGTCCTCTCGTGTTCGGCGGCCCGGCCTCCTCCTCATCATCACTATGCAGCCCCATGTCCTTGTTTTCGGCATTTAACTTGCCGGCCTGCTTGAACACCCAGCATTCTCTATTGGTGTGGTTGGCTGGCTTGTCGGGTGTGCCGTGGATTTGACACGAGCGATCCAGTATGCTAACCAAACTGGACAGAGCCGGAGTACTTCTTTTAATTGGCTTTTTCCGCTGACCGGATCTAGAGCCTCTGAATCCGGCATTGACTGTCGTATCCTCTGTGTTATCGCCGTTATTATGGTGCTTTGGTCTGTTACGACGTTGTCTGCCGTTGGCATCTTTGGTATCCGAAGTGCCCGGATTCCTTGATGTGTTATTGCTGCGAGCCAGCCAGCTATCCTCGCCCGCGCAAAAGCGGGTCATGAGTGCCGCGAGGGCTGCTATAGACTTCGGCTTCTCCTGGCCAACGTGGTGGGAAAGCCACTCATCACGGATGTTGTGCTTGAATGCTGCTAGGGCCTCTGCGTCCGGACAGTCAACAATTTGGTTTTTCTTAGTCAGGAACTGACTCCATAATTGTCTGGCCGATTCCCCTGGTTGTTGAGTTATATGGCTCAAGTCATCAGCATCCGGTGGTCGCACATAAGTGCCCTGGAAGTTGTCAGCGAATGCATCTTCCAGATCCTCCCAACTGCCGATGGAGTCTGCTGGCAAGCTATTCAGCCAATGCTGAGCTAGTCCTTTGAGTTTTAGTGGGAGGTACTTGAAGGCATGTAGAACATCACCGCGAGCCATGTGGATGTGAAGGAGGAAATCCTCAATCCATAGAGTGGGATCTGTTGTACCATCATATGATTCGATATTTACGGGTTTGAAACCCTCCGGGAATTCGTGATCCATAACTTCATCAGTGAACCATAGGGGATGTGCGGCGCCTCTGTTTGGGGCTATATCACGACGCAGTTCATATGAGTCTTGTCTACTGTATTCGGCCCGGCCGGATTTGCTTTTGGTGTATCCGGCGCGACGATCATCATCCGATGTTGGCGTGCGTGCCCGTGACCCATATATTCACCTTGCAAGTTTTGCCTTATTGTCCAATATGTCTCGTAAGTCCCGTGTGTTACCCCGGGCCTTGGTATTTTTGATTGAGTGGCGGCGGGGTGCAGGCTGAACTTCAGGCTGAAACGCCTCTCTGGCTCGGCCACGCAGTGGATGATCAGCCGCATCGTACACTGGTGAATGAGGTTTCAATGCTTCCTCCTCGAGGTGAGGTAGCAACCTGCGTTTTGGGTAACTCTTGGATGGGCGCTCGAGTTCATATTCATCGGCCACAAGGACTTCGGTCCATCTGTCTAGTAGCAAGTCTTGATTAGCTTGAAGCTGTTGTTGGTTTTTCTTCAGGCTATTTGATGTGGCCATAAGCCGGCACTTGAAGCGCTCCTGCTCGACGGGGTCCTCAGGAATGATAAATTCTTCGTCACTGAGGCTCGCCTCGTCTTCGGAGAGAGGCATGTAATTGTCCTCCTCCGGTTCTCCATCTGCTGCCTGCTCTGGAGGGCTAGCTTGTTCATCCTCCGGCTCTGCATCGTGCTGGAGGGGATTGTGGTTGTCTTCGGCACTATCCGGAGTGTTATTATCTCCTGTGCCGGTATCACTACTTTTGCTGTGGCGGGACTTAGAGCGGCCCCACTGACGTTGGCGCTTGGGTTGCTTCTTGGAGGGGTCATCCTCCGCTGTCTCGTCGCCATTGCCTTCTTTAGGGGTGTCCACCATGTATATGTCGTATGATGAGGTAGCGGTCCAGTGCCCTATGGGCGGTGGTTCCTGCTCATCTCCTGCATTGTCGTCCTTACCATCAATGTCTTCGGAGTCGAAGTCGATCATGTCGGTTAAATCGTCGGCAGTGGCTACTAAGTGGGTGGTGGGTGGGCAGCGAAGTTCTTCGTCGTCCGCATCCCATTCTAGCCAGACATAGTTCGGCCAAGGTTCTCCTGACATGGAGAGAGACCTTAATGAATTTAGGACATCGCCGAAGGGCGAGTGCTGAAAGATATCCGCGGAGGTGAACTCCATGATTGGCGCCCAGTCGGATTTGACGGGCACAGATGTAAGCGGCTCGGAGGGAGTCAGTGGCCGGAGGTGAAGTCAGTATCCGGCTCTATCGCCACTGAGAGTGCGGCCTCCATGGCGGGGTCTATCCCTCCGCTCTCAGATGGCGCGATTTGCTCCGGATTGATGGCCGGAGTAGTTGCAGATGCGATTTCCCGAATGTTGTCGAACGGCAGAGTTACGTCATGCTCGTCGTGACTGTGTGGCACACCTAACATGCACTCGAATCCATCAAAGATCCAGTCTCCGCGGATGTCGGCAGTGTAGTTTAAGTTTCCGAACCTGACCTGATGGCCAGGGGCGTAGCTCTCGATCTGCTCCAGATGGCCAAGCGAATTGGCCCGCAGTGCGAAGCTGCCGAATACGAAGATCTGTCCGGGGAGGAAAACCTCACCCTAGACCGCATCGCTAACGATGACCGAAGGAGCCATCAAGCCTTATGGTGACGACACAGTGGAACTCTCATTGAAAGCACCAATGTCGGTGTCAAAACCGGCGGATCTCGGGTAGGGGGTCCCGAACTATGCGTCTAAGGCGGATGGTAACAGGAGACAAGGGACACGATGTTTACCCAGGTCCAAGCCCTCTAGAAGGAGGTAATACCCTACGTCCTGCTTGATTGTTCTTGATGATATGAGTATTACAAGAGTTGATCTACCACAAGATCATAGAGGCTAAACCCTAGAAGCTAGCCTATTGTATGATTGTATCTTGTCCTACGGACTAAACCCTCCCGTTTATATAGACACCGGAGGGGGCTAGGGTTACATAGAGTCAGTTACAAGGGAGGAGATCTACATATCCGTATTGCCTAGCTTGCCTTCCACGCCAAGGAGAGTCCCATCCGGACACGGGACGAACTTTTCAATCTTGTATCTTCATAGTCCAACAGTCCGGCCAAAGGATATAGTTCGGCTGTCCGGAGACCCCCTAATCCAGGACTCCCTCATCGGCAAACACATGGCAAAAGAGTATTGCATCGTATATATCTCCAAGAACATTGAGGAGAACTTTGTATTGAAGATCAAAGATAGAGAAGAAGCCATCTAGCTAATAACTATGGACTCGAAGGTCTGTGGTAAACTACTCATGCTTCATCGGAGAGGCTATTGTGTTGATGTAGAAGCCCTCCATGATCGATTCCCCCTCCAAAAGATCACCGGAAAAGGCCCCAAGATGGGATCTCACGGGTACAGAAGGTTGCGGCAGTGGAAAAGTGGTTTCGTGGCTCCCCCTAATATTTCTAGGGTATAAGAGTATATATAGGCAGAAGAAGTACGTCGGTGGAGCTACGAGGGGCCCACGAGGGTGGGGGGCGCCCCCTCCTACCTCGTGGCATTCCAGACTTCAAATCCAAGTCTTCTGGATTTCTTTCGGTCCTAGAAAGATCATCGCGAAGGTTTCATTCCGTTTGGATTCCGTTTGATATTCCTTTTCTGCGAAACACTAAAATAGGCAAAAAACTGGCACTGGGCCTCCGGTTAATAGGTTAGTCCCAAAAATAATACAAAACAGCATATTAAAGCCCATTAAACATCCAAAACAAATAATATAATAGCATGTAACAATCAAAAATTATAGATACGTTGGAGACGTATCAAGCATCCCCAAGCTTAATTCCTGCTCGGCCTCTAGTAGGTAAATGATAAAAACAGAATTTTTGATGTGTAATGCTACCTAACGTAATTATCAATGTAATTTTTCTTTATTGTGGCATGAATGTTCAGATCCGAAAGATTCAAAACAAAATTTTAATATTGACATAAAAACAATAATACTTCAAGCATACTAATAAAGCAATCATGTCTTCTCAAAATAACATGGCCAAAGAAAGTTATCCCTACAAAATCATATGGTCTAGCTATGCTCTATCTTCATCACACAAAATATTTAAATCATGCACAACCCCGATGACAAGCCAAGCAATTGTTTCATACTTTTGATGTTCTCAAACTTTTTCAATCTTCACGCAATACATGAGCGTGAGCCATGGACATAGCACTATAGGTGGAATGGAATGGTGGTTGTGGAGAAGACAAAAGGGAGAAGATAGTCTCGCATCAACTAGGCATATAAACGGGCTATGGAGATGCCCATCAATAGATATCAATGTGAGTGAGTAGGGATTGCCATGCAACGGATGCACTAGAGCTATAAGTGTATGAAAGCTCAAATAGAAACTATGTGGGTGTGCATCCAACTCACTTGCTCATGAAGACCTAGGGCAATTTGAGGAAGCCCATCATTGGAATATACAAGCCAAGTTCTATAATGAAAAAATCCCACTAGTATATGAAAGTGACAACATAGGAGACTCTCTATCATGAAGATCATGGTGCTACTTTGAAGCACAAGTGTGGAAAAAGGATAGTAGCATTGCCCCTTCTCTCTTTTTCTCTCATTTTTTATTTGGGCCCTTTCTCTTTTTTATGGCCTCTTTTTTCGTCCGGAGTGTCATGCCGACTTATGGGGTAATCATAGTCTCCGTCATCCTTTCCTCACTGGGGCAATGCTCTAATAATGATGATCATCACACTTTTATTTACTTACAACTCAAGAATTACAACTCGATACTTAGAACAAAATATGACTCTATGTGAATGCCTCCGGCGGTGTACCGGGATGTGCAATGAATCAAGAGTGACATGTATGAAATAATTATGAATGTGGCTTTGCCACAAATACGATGTCAACCACATGATCATGCAAAGCAATATGACAATGATGAAGCATGTCATAATAAACGGAATGGTGGAAAGTTGCATGGCAATATATTTCGGAATGGATATGGAAATGCCATAAGAGGTAGGTATGGTGGCTGTTTTCAGGAAGGTAAATGGTGGGTTTATGGTACCGGCGAAAGTTGCGTGGTACTAGAGAGGCTAGCGATGGTGGAAGGATGAGAGTGCGTATAATCCATGGACTCAACATTAGTCATAAACAACTCACATACTTATTGCAAAAATCTATTAGTTCTCGAAACAAAGTACTACACGCATGCTCCTAAGGGGATAGATTGGTAGGAAAAGACCATCGCTCGTCCCCGACCACCACTCATAAGGAAGACAATCAAAAAATAAATCATGCTCCGACTTCATCACATAATGATTCACCATATGTGCATGCTACGGGAATCACAAACTTTAACACAAGTATCTCTCAAATTCACAACTAGTCAACTAGCATGATTCTAATATCACCATCTTCATATCTCAAAACAATCATAAAGAATCAAACTTATCATAGTATTCAATGCACTTTATATGTGCATGCTACGGGAATCACAAACTTTAACACAAGTATCTCTCAAATTCACAACTAGTCAACTAGCATGATTCTAATATCACCATCTTCATATCTCAAAACAATCATAAAGAATCAAACTTATCATAGTATTCAATGCACTTTATATGAAAGTTTTTATTATACTCATCTTGGATGCCCATCATATTAGGACTAATTTTATAGCCAAAGCAAATTACCATGCTGTTCTAAAAGACTCTCAAAATAATATAAGTGAAGAATGAGAGATCAATAGTTTCTATAAAATAAAACCTCCACCGTGCTCTAAAAAGATATAAGTGAAGTACTATAGCAAAATTATCTAGCTCAAAATATATAAGTGAAGCACATAGAGTATTCTAATAAATTCCGATTCATGTGTGTCTCTCCCAAAGGGTGTGTACATCAAGGATGATTGTGGTAAACTAAAAACCAAAGACTCAAATCATACAAGACGCTCCAACCAAAACACATATCATGTGGTGAATAAAAATATAGCCTCAAGTAAAGTTACCGATAGACGAAGACGATAGAGGGGACACCTTCTGGGGCATCCCCAAGCTTAGGCTTTTGGTTGTCCTTGAATATTACCTTGGGGTGCCTTGGGCATACCCAAGATTAGGATCTTTCCACTCCTTATTACAAAATTCATCAAATCTTTACCCAAAAACTTGAAAACTTCACAACACAAAACTCAATAGAAAATCTCATGAGCTCCGTTAGTATAAGAAAATAAACCACCACCTTAAGGTACTGTAATGAAATCATTCTTTATTTATATTGGTGTTAAACCTACTGTATTCCAACTTATGTATGGTTCATACCCCCCGATACTACTCATAGATTCACGAAAAACAGAATCTGTCAAAAAGAGAACAGTGTGTAGCAATCTGGATGTCTTGAATACTTCAGTAACTCCAAAAATTCTGAGAAATTAGGATGACCAGGAAATTTTTTATATTGATCTACTGCAGTTGGAATTGGTATTTTATCGCTCTCTGGGAAGAAATAAAAATTATTTTCGTTAGCACAGACTTTCTGTTTTTATCAGCAAGATCAAACAACAATCACCCAAGAAGATCCTAAAGGCTTTACTTGGCACAAACACTAATTAAAACATAAAAAACACAATCATAACAGAAGCTAGATTAATTATTTATTTATTACTAAACAGGAACAAAAAGGAAGGAACAAAAATAAAATTAGGTTGCCTCCCAACAAGTGCTATCGTTTAACGCCCCTAGCTAGGCATAAAAGCAAGAATAGATCTAGGTATTAATATTTGGTATGCAATCCATAAGTGGCTCTCATAATAGATTCATAAGGCAATTTATTTTTCTTCCTAGGGAAGTGTTTCATGCCTTTCCTTAACGGAAATTGGAATCTAATATTTCCTTTTTTCATGTCAATAATTGCACCAATCGTTCTAAGGAAAGGTCTACCAAGAATAATAGGACATGTAGGATTGCAATCTATATAAAGAACAATGAAATCTACAGGCACATAATTCCTATTTGCAACAATAAGAACATCATTAATCCTTCCCATAGGTTTCTTAATGGTGGAATCCGCAAGATGCAAATTTAAATGACAATCATCAAATTCACGAAAACCTAGCACATGACACAAAGTTTTTGGAATCGGGGAAACACTAGCACCCAAATCACATAAAGCATATCATTCATAATATTTAATCTTAATTTTAATAGTATGTTCCCACTCATCATAAAGTTTTCTAGGAATAGAAACTTCTAGTTCAAGCTTTTCTTCATGGGATTGCATTAAAGCATCAATGATATGTTTAGTAAAAGCTTTATTTGGATTATAAGCACGAGGAGAATTTAACACGGATTGCAACATGGAAATACAATCTATCAAAGAGCAATTATCATAATTAAATTCCTTGAAATCCAAAATAGTGGGTTCATTGCTATGTAAAGTTTTGACCTCTTCAATCCCACTTTTATCAATTTTTGCATCAAGATCTAAAAACTCTGAATCATTGGGACGCCTTTTAACTAAAGTTGACTCATCTCCAGTCCCATCTTTATCAAGATTCATATTGGAAACAAAGATTTAATATGAGTCACATCAATTAATTTTAGATCTTCATCATTATTATCATGAAAACTAAAAGAACACGATTTTACAAAGCAATCTTTTTTAGCATGCATCCTAGCGGTTCTTTCTTTGCACTCATCAATGGAAATTATCATGGCTTTGAGAGACTCATTGATGTCATGTTTAGGGTGGAATAGATCTATGTTTCAAAGAATCAACATCAAGAGAAATTCTGGTCATGTTCCTAGGTGACTCATAGATCTTAAGCTATTTTTCTTCAATCGAAGCATTGAAATTCTTTTGCGAATTCATAAATTCCTTAACATTAATCTCAAAATCAGAGGGCATCTTATTAAAACTTCCATAAGAGTTGCTGTAGGAATTTCCATAATTATTAGAGGAATTACTAGGAAATGGCCTAGAATTAAAGTTTCCTCTATACATGTTGTTACCAAAATTGTTCCTACCAACAAAATTCACATCCATAGATTCATTATTATTCTCAATCAAAGTGGACAAAAGCATATCATTAGGATCAGAAGAAACACTTTTATTAGCAAACAATTTCATAAGTTCATCCATCTTTCCACTCAAAACATTAATCTCTTCAATTGCATGAACTTTTTTATTAGTGGATATTTCGGTGTGCCATTGAGAATAATTAACCATAATATTGTCTAGGAGTTTAGTATCTTCCCCTAAAGTGATTTCCATAAAAGTGCCTCCCGCGGCTGAATCTAAAAGATTTCTAGAAGCAAAATTCAATCTGGCACAAAAAATTTGTATAATCATCCACAAATTCAAACCATGTGTAGGGCAATTACGTATCATTAATTTCATCCTCTCCCAAGCTTGTGCAACATGCTCATGATCAAGTTGCTTAAAATTCATAAAATTGTTTCTAATAGAGATGATCTTAGTGGGAGGAAAATACTTAGAGATAAAAGCATCTTTGCACTTATTCCAGGAATCAATACTATTTTTTTGGCAAAGAAGAGAACCATGTTTTAGCATGATCTCTAAGCAAAAACGGAAATAGCTTCAATTTAACAAATATCATTATCCACATCTTTATTCTTTTGCATATCGCACAAATCAACAAAGTTTTTTAGATCGGTAGCAGCATCTTCACTAGGAAGGCCAAAAAATTGATCTTTCATAACAAGATTCAACAAAGCAGTATTAATTTCACAAGATTCAGCATCGGTAGTAGGAGCAATCGGAGTGCTAATAAAATCATTGTTGTTTGTATTGGAAAAGTCACACAATTTGGTATTATCTTGAGCCATCGTGACAAACAATCAATCCAACACACAAGCACACAAGAAGCAAGCGAAAAGAGACGGACGGAAAAGGGGCGAAGAAAAGGCAAGGGTTATCGAAAATTGTTTTAGAAGTGGGGGAGAGGAAAATGAGAGGCGAATGGCAAATAACGTAATGCGAGGGAGAAGAGTTTATGATGGGTACTTGGTATGTATTGACTTGGCATAGATCTCCCCAGCAACGGTGCCAGAAATCCTTCTTGCTACCTCTTGAGCATGCATTGGTTTTCCCTTGAAGAGGAAAGGGTGATGCAGCAAACTAGCGTAAGTATTTCCCTCCGTTTTTGAGAACCAATGTATAAATACAGTAGGAGACAACGCACATGTCACCTAGTACCTGCACAAACAATCAAGAACCTTGCAACCAACGCAATAAAGGGGTTGTCAATCCCTTCACTGTCACTCACAAAACTGAGATCTAATAGAGATAGTAAAGTAAATATTTTTGGTATTTTTGTTGTATAGATTGAATAGTAAGGATTGCAAAATAGTAAATGAGATGCGATGTAAATAAAATAGATGTAATATAATAAGAAAGAGACCCGGGGGCCATAGGTTTCACTAGTGGCTTCTCTCAAGATAGCATGTATTATGGTGGGTGAACAAACTACTGCCGAGCAATTGATAGAAAAGCGCAAAGTTATGAAGATATCTAAGGCAATGATCATGAATATAGGCATCACTTCCGTGTCAAGTAGATCGAAACGATTCTGCATCTCCGGACGACCCAAGCCATCTCCGGTCGATTCGCCGCCATCAGGGCCTCCCCGAGCTCGCTGACCCCCTCTCCGACCCTGCTGTGAGCTCCTCTTCCTTTTCCCCTAGCTCCCGTGCTCGTTGGGCCTATGTAGCCGCCATTTCCACCGCACCCGAGAGCTTGGCTCCGCCGGCCATGTCGCCGCCGTGGCCACAGGCGCGTAAGCTCGAGTCCAAGCACGCCTTCGTCTTCCATGCGCTCCCAGCAACCTAACGCACCACTCCCCGCGCCTCGCCGTGCCCCGTAGCGTCGGGTTCATCCACGCCCGAACTCCAGCGACAGCCAAGGTCATCGCCGGCGTCGTTTCCGGCCACCCCGAGCCCAACCACCACCACCAAACGCTGCGGCTCATTCCCAGCTACGCGTAGCACGTCTCCGCCGTCGATTTGGTCACCGGAGGACCAAATCCGAAGACCTCCGCCATCTCGGACCTTGCCGGCGTCGAGTCGCCGGCGAGTTGACCCAGTTTGACCCCTAGGTGGGCCCAGGTAGACCCCCGTGAGTCTATGACAGGTGGGGCCGGTCTGCTAACTAATCTAGGATTAGTTTTAACTAATTTTAGGTTAATCAGTCACTGACATGTGGGCCCAGGCACCACTAACAACTAATTAGTGTTAATCTAATCTTGCTAATTAGCTGAGAGGCTGACAGAAGGGGCCCACCAGTCAGGTTTGACCTGGGCTGGCGCCTTTGACCTGCTGAGGTCAGCATGACGCAATGCTGACGCAGTAATGATTTTCTGGATTTATTTTTATTCAGGAAATTCCAGAAAATGTTTAAAACTTCTAAAAATCATAGAAATTCAACCGTAACTCCAAATGAAATAATTTATATATGAAAAATTATCAGAAAAATTCAATCTATCCATATGTAATGGTTTCATGCATGACAAAACAAGTTTACCTTGCTGTTTAAGCAGAATAAGGAAATGCACTATTAAAGCCATGTTTAATAAGCTAATAATTGAATCTTTGATTCAAATAAGCACATTCCTTTCTGTTATAGCTTGCATTAGGCCAAGACACATTCATATTGCCATGTCATAGCATGCATCATATTGTTGCATATCGTCATGTGTTGATTGTGTTCCGATGTGTTCTTCGTGGTAGGTTCTGCCTCCGAGGATATTCACGAGTATCCAGCTGAAGGGCAGTATCCCACTACCACTCCATCAGGCAAGCAACCCATTGATCATTCCGATACAAACCCATGTTCTCGCTTCTGCTCTTGTTTACTGCATTAAGACAACGCGATTCAAATTGCTGTGTGCTACGGTAGTTGAACCCTTATCCTCTGCATTACCTGTCATTGCCATAGTAACTAGATGAAACCCACTAGCATGTGTAAGAGTTGATTGAGCCATGTATGTGATTCCTACCTTGCTATGCCTGCTATGCTTGGAGTTGTGTCAGGTCTGGTTCATCTGGGTGATGGGCTAGAGTGAAATGCTTATGTCGGTAATATGAGGGATGTGCTGAACATGTTTTGGTAAAGGTATCGATGAGAGGCCATGTCGGAGTACATGGTGGGTTGTTTCATTGAGGCCGTCCCTAAGAACTGAGATCTGTATGCGTGATTTAAGATTCAGCTACTACCACACATTGGGCCCTGAAATATGACCCCGCTCGACTTACTGACCCCTCTCACCTCTGTCCAGGAGTTGCAACTAGTTTCTGGTGTTTGTAGGACATGTGTTGGCGGCCGTGCGTAGCGCTGACCCTAGGGGTGGGCTATGATGCGGTAGATACACTGTGGCCGGGTATGCCGGGCGCCCGTTTGGCGTCTCGGGACCCTGTACACATCGTTTGGGGCCGTTGAGGACACCCCGGCCGGATTTCCTTACGGATGGAACCTGAATAGGCGATAAACCTGGACTAGAGACTTGCGAGGTTAGTTAGGTCGTGGTCTACACCCACGTCGGTTTTCGCTTGAAGTCTGCCGAGCACATGTCGTGTGCAGACGCTAAGTGGTGGAAACATGTGTGACGAAGTACACCCCTGCAGGGTTAAAAACTATTCGAATAGCCGCGTCCGCGGTAAAGGACTACTTGGTTGCCTATACAGTTCATAGACAAGATAATGGATACTACTAAAAGACTCAAGATAAGTGTGAGTACCGAGGATGGCCCTCTCGTAGGATGACGAGGGAGGATCCCTGGTGGAGTATTGTGTTGGTGAGTAGTGGACTCGTGTGCGAAAACTATTTTACTAGTGAAGTTCCGTAGGATAGTTTAGCCAAGAGTCAAAGCTGGCTTGCTGCAATAACACCACCACCTCCTTGAGAATGAGCATGTATATTAGGTTCTGATGTAAGACTTGCTGAGTACCTTTGTACTCATGTTTGCTTATTACTGTTTTCGGACGACAACACCGCCCCCTCCGATGGGTTCTATGTAGACCTTGACGTCGACGAGTGACTAGCCACCCAGGTGGTGATCCTGGCCATGGAGGGCCCTATGTAGATAGACATGCTTCGAGAAGCCTTCTTTCTTTCTAGAGTCTGTACTCAAACTAGTTGCTTCCGCATGTGCTTGTATGATTGTAGGACTTGAGTGTCGGGTCATGTGACCCCTATCTGTATGAACATGTTATGTATGGCTCTCTGGAGCCTTTAAATAAAGTACTTGAGTTGTAGAGTTTTGTTGTGATGCCATGTTGTATGTACTCATATCGGGCATATTATGTGTATGATTGAAATGCTTGGTATGAGTGGGATCCGACAATCTAGTTGTTTATCCTTGGCAGCCTTTCTTATGGGGAAATGTAGTCTAGTGTTCCTCGAGCCATAGTAGTCCGCTACAGCCCGGTTCACCGGAGTCCTGCTAGCCCAGCACTACTGCTCAGGACACTTGACTGGCCGGCATGTGATTCACTTTCTTCCTATGTCTGTCCCTTCGAGGAAATGTCACATGGTGACTTCCGGAGTCCTGCCTAGCCTGCTACAGCCCGGGTTCCCCGGAGTCTTGTTAGCCTAGCGCTACAGCCCGGAATCACTCGCTGATGACCGACATGCTCGATCTGATTCATGTATGCCTGTCTCTGTAGGTCTGTGCCGCTTTGGGTTCACGACTAGCCATGTCGGCCCGGGTTCTCTGTCATATGGATGCTAGCGACACTATCATATACATGAGCCAAAAGGCGCAAACGGTCTCGGGCCATGGTAAGGCGACACCCGTGGGATATCGTGCGTGAGGCCGCAAAGTGATATGAGGTGTTACCGGCTAGATCGATGTGGCTTGGAATCAGGGTCCTGACAAAGAAACTCCATACTGATGGACTTTTGGAACCACTTGATTATGAATCACTTGGTACTTGCGAACCGTGCCTCATGGGTAAGATGACTAAAACGCCGTTCTCCGGTACTATGGAGAGAGCAACGGATTTGTTGGAAATCATACATACAGATGTATGTGGTCCTATGAATGTTGAGGCTCGTGGCAGATATCGTTATTTTCTCACCTTCACAGATGATTTAAGCATATATGGGTATATCTATTTAATGAAACATAAGTCTGAAACATTTGAAAAGTTCAAAGAATTTCAGAGTGAAGTTGAAAATCATCGTAACAAGAAAATAAAGTTTCTACGATCTGATCATGGAGGAGAATATTTGAGTTATGAGTTTGGTCTACATTTGAAACAATGCGGAATAGTTTCGCAACGCACGCCACCCGGAACACCACAGCGTAATGGTGTGTCCGAACGTCGTAATCGTACTTTATTAGACATGGTGCGATCTATGATGTCTCTTATTGATTTACCATTATCATTTTGGGGTTATGCTTTAGAGACGGATGCATTCACGTTAAATAGGACACCATTGAAATCCGTTGAGACGATGCCTTATGAACTGTGGTTTGGCTAGAAACCAAAGTTGTCGTTTCTGAAAGTTTGGGGCTGCGATGCTTATGTGAAAAAGCTTCAACCTGATAAGCTCGAACCCAAATCGGAGAAATGTGTCTTCATAGGATACCCAAAGGAGACTGTTGGGTACACCTTCTATCACAGATCCGAAGGCAAGACTTTTGTTGCTAAATTTGGAGTTTTTCTAGAGAAGGAGTTTCTCTCGAAAGAAGTGAGTGGGAGAAAAGTAGAACTTGATGAGGTAACTATACCTGCTCCCTTATTGGAAAGTACTACATCACAGAAACCGGTTTCTGCGACACCTACACCAATTAGTGATGAAGCTAATGATAATGATCATGAAACTTCAGATCAAGTTACTACCAAACCTCATAGATCAACCAGAGTAAGATCCGCACCAGAGTGGTACGATAATCCTGTTCTGGAAGTCATGCTACTAGATCATGATGAACCAACGAACTATGAAGAAGCGATGGTGAGCCCAGATTCCGCAAAATGGCTAGAAGCCATGAAATCTGAGATGGGGTCCATGTATGAGAACAAAGTGTGGACTTTGGTTGACTTGCCCGTTGATCGTCAAGCAATTGAGAATAAATGGATCTTCAAGAAGAAGACTGATGCTGACG
The DNA here is from genome assembly GCA_034509565.1 of Triticum monococcum. Lineage (NCBI taxonomy): Eukaryota > Viridiplantae > Streptophyta > Magnoliopsida > Poales > Poaceae > Triticum > Triticum monococcum. The sequence continues at coordinate 570,651,767 of CM067842.1, read as the reverse complement.
GTAATGTTACTGTCTATAAAGCTCGACTTGTTGCAAAAGGTTTTCGACAAGTTCAAGGGATTGACTACGATGAGACCTTCTCACCTGTAGCGATGCTTAAGTCTGTCCGAATCATGTTAGCAATTGCCGCATTTTATGATTATGAAATTTGGCAAATGGATGTCAAAACTGCATTCCCGAATGGATTTCTGGAAGAAGAGTTGTATATGATGCAACCAGAAGGTTTTGTCGATCCAAAGGGAGCTAACAAAGTGTGCAAGCTCCAGCGGTCCATTTATGGACTGGTGCAAGCCTCTCGGAGTTGGAATAAATGCTTTGATAGTGTGATCAAAGCATTTGGTTTTGTACAGACTTTTGGTGAAGCCTGTATTTACAAGAAAGTGAGTGGGAGCACTACATCATTTCTGATAAGTATATGTGAATGACATATTGTTGATCGGAGATAATGTACAATTATTCTGCAAAGCATAAAGGAGTGTTTGAAAGGAGTTTTTCAAAGAAAGACCTCGGTGAAGCTGCTTACATATTGAGCATCAAGATCTATAGAGATAGATCAAGACGCTTGATAAGTTTTTTAATGAGTACATACCTTGAAAAGATTTTTATGTAGTTCAAAATGGAACAGTCAAAGATAGAGTTCTTGCCTGTGTTACAAGGTGTGAAACTGAGTAAGACTCAAAGCCCGACCACGTCAGAAGATAGAAAGAGAATGAAACTCATTCCCTATGCCTTGGCCATAGGTTCTATAAAATATGCCATGCTGTGTACCAGATCTATTGTATACCCTACACTGTTTTTGGCAAGGGAGTACAATAGTGATCTAGGAGTAGATCACTGGACAGCGATCAAAATTATCCTTAGTGGAATAAGGATATGTTTCTCGATTATGGAGGTGACAAAAAGGTTCGTCGTAAAGGGTTACGTCAATGCAAATTTTGCACTGATCCAGATGACTCTAAATCTCAATCTAGATACATATTGAAAGTGGGAGCAATTAGCTAGAGTAGCTCCGTGCAGAGCATTGTTGACATAGAAATTTGCAAAATACTTACGGCTCTGAATGTGGTAGACCCGTTGACTAAACTTCTCTCACAAGCAAAACATGATCACACCTTAGTACCCTTTGGGTGTTAATCACATAGTGATGTGAACTAGATTATTGACTCTAGTAAACCCTTTGGGTGTTGGTCACATGTCGATGTGAACTATGATGTTAATCACATGGTGATGTGAACTATTGGTATTAAATCACATGGCGATGTGAACTAGATTATTGACTCTAGTGCAAGTGGGAGACTGAAGGAAATATGCCCTAGAGGCAATAATAAAGTTATTATTTATTTCCTTATATCATGATAAATGTTTATTATTCATGCTAGAATTGTATTAACCGGAAACATAATACATGTGTGAATACATAGACAGACAGAGTGTCACTAGTATGCCTCTACTTGACTAGCTCGTTGATCAAAGATGGTTATGTTTCCTAACCATAGACATGAGTTGTCATTTGATTAATGGGATCACATCATTAGGATAATGATGTGATTGACTTGACCCATTCAGTTAGCATAGCACTTGATCGTTTAGTTTATTGCTATTGCTTTCTTCATGACTTATACATATTCCTATGACTATGAGATTATGCAACTCCCGTTTACTGGAGGAACACTTTGTGTGCTACCAAATGTCACAACGTAATTGGGTGATTATAAAGGTGCTCTATAGGTGTCTCCGAAGGTACTTGTTGGGTTGGCATATTTCGAGATTAGGATTTGTCACTCCGATTGTCGGAGAGGTATCTCTGGGCCCACTCGGTAATGCACATCACTATAAGCCTTGGAAGCATTGCAACTAATGAGTTAGTTGCGGGATGATGTATTACGGAACGAGTAAAGAGACTTGCCGGTAACGAGATTGAACTAGGTATTGAGATACCGACGATCGAATCTCGGGCAAGTAACATACCGATGACAAAGGGAACAACGTATGTTGTTATGCGGTCTGACCGATAAATATCTTCGTAGAATATGTAGGAGCCAATATGGGCATCTAGGTCCCGCTATTGGTTATTGACCAGAGAGGTGTCTCGGTCATGTATACATACTTCTCGAACCCATAGGGTCCGCACGCTTAACGTTCGTTGATGATATAGTACTATATGAGTTATGTATTTTGATGACCGAATGTTGTTCGGAGTCCGAGATGAGATCACGGACATGATGAGGAACTCTGGAATGGTCTGGAGATAAAGTTTAATATATGGGATAGTAGTGTTTGATCTCCGGAAGGGTTCCGGAATTTAACGGAAGGGGTTCCGGATGTTTCCCGAAATGTTTGGGCACGAGAACACTTTATCTCGGCCAAAGGGGAAAGCCCACAAGACTTTTGGAAAGTGCAAAAGGAAGTTTTGCGGAGACCAGAGGCTAGACGCCAGGAACCCTGGCGTCTTGGGGGTAGACGTCGGGAACCCTAGCGTCTAGCCCTGGAGTGCGAGAAGGACTCTTGCCTTTCGGGTGAAACTGACTTTGAGGAGGCTTTTACTCCAAGTTTCGACCCCAGGGATCAACATATAAATAGAGGGGTAGGGCTAGCACCAAAGACACATCAAGAAACACCAAGTCGTGTGCCGGCAACCCCGTCCCCTCTAGTTTATCCTCCATCATAGTTTTCGTAGTGCTTAGGCGAAGCCCTGCAGAGATTGTTCTTCACCAACACCGTCACCACGCCGTCGTGCCGCCGGAACTCATCTACTACTTCTCCTCTCTTGCTGGATCGAGAAGGCGAGGACGTCACCGAGCCGAACGTGTGCAGAACTCGGAGGTGCCGTGCTTTCGGTACTTGGATCGGTCGGACGTGAAGACGTATGACTACATCAACCGCGTTGATATAAAGCTTCCGCGAACGGTCTACGAGGGTATGTAGACAACACTCTCCAATCTCGTTGCTATGCATCACCATGATCTTGCGTGTGCGTAGGAATTTTTTTGAAAGTACTATGTTCCCCAACAGAAACAACGATCATATAGACCCAGCGATAGAGCAGGGTAAGCCAGCGGACAACAAACACGGCATTGAACCACCGTCCGACCACGGCAACACGGAGAATCAAACCGAACAACCCGACTCCGGCGAAGATAACAGTCCGTATGACATCACACCGGACAGGCACCCGGAGCAACAGAATACCCATCAAAGGCTTGTTGGCATTGCGAGGAGTTTGAAAAAGCAGAAGCAAAGGCTCAGGGCTGCACAAGACACACTCAGAATTAGATGGAGTGAAGTACTCACCACTGCAGCAAAGTACGGCGGTAGTCGCCACGCAAAGAGCTACCCGAAGCGAAAGCTGCTACCTGAATTCGATGAGGAGGCCTTAGATCCCCCGCAATCAAAAAACAAAATAGCCATCCGGTCGGATAGACGACCTCGTGGCCAACATAGAGCGCCAAATGGCGCTGCACACAAGCTAGTACGCGATCCACATGAGGGCTCGCATCAAAAGGATGGCGCAACCAGATCCATCTACGGGCCAAGCAAGCGCGCTCCAGCACGCAATGCAACACAACAAAAATCTGAACACCACGGTACACCCAAATACAGGGGTGCCGCACACCCCCTATGTTTCACCGATGAGGTGCTGGACCATGAATTTCCAGAGGTATTCAAACCCGTAAACATAGAGGCGTACGTCGGAACGGCAGACCCGGGGGTCTGGATTGAGGACTACATCCTCCATATCCACATGGCTCGAGGAGACAATCTCCACGCCATCAAGTACTTACCCCTCAAACTCAAAGGGCCAGCACGGCACTGGCTTAAAAGCCTCCCTGAAAACTCCATTGGAAGCTGGGAAGAGCTCGAAGACGCTTTTTGGGAAAAATTTCAAGGGACCAATGTCCAACCACCGGATGTAGACGATTTAAGTCATATAACTCAACAGCCCGGAGAGTCAGCCCAAAAGCTTTGGAACATGTTTCTCACTAAAAAGAACCAAATAGTCGACTGTCCGGACGCCGAAGCCTTAGCAGCATTCAAGCACAGCGTTCGAGACGAATGGCTTGCCAGACACCTCGGCCAAGAAAAGCCGAGAACAATGGCAGCATTAACAAGCCTCATGAGCCGCTTTTGCACGGGCGAGGACAACTGGTTAGCCCGATGCAGCACCAGCGACCCAAGTACATCCGAAGTCAGGGACAGAAACGGGAAGCCACGACGCAACAAAAACAAGCACTGAAATAAAGAAGACAGCCCGAAGAGCACGGCAGTAAACGCCAGATTCAGAATCTCTCGGCCAGGTCAGCAAAAGCTGCCCTCCAAAGGCAACAGAGATGAACTATCCAGCATAAACAAGATTCTAGACAAAATATGTCAGATCCATAGCACCCCCGATAAACCTGCAAATCATACCCATAGAGAATGTTGGGTCTTCAAGCAGTCCGACAAGATCAACGCCGAACACGAGGGACAGGATACACCAAGCGAAGACGAGGACGAGCCTCGCAAGGAAAGCACTAGGGAACAGAAGACATTCCCACCAGAAGTCAAAAAAATAAACGTGTTACACGTGATGAAGGGGAGAAACAAAGCGGCACTCCTAGAGACACATGCCCCAGGGCCTATCACCGCGGAGTTCTGCCACTGGTCATCCAAAACAATCACCTTTGACCATCGGGATTACTCGGCAGGTATCTGGCATGCAGGATGGGCTGCCTTGGTGTTAGACCCGATAATTGATGGATACCACTTCACACGAGTCCTGATGGACGGCGGCAGTAGTTTAAACCTGATATATCAGGACACTGTCCGCAAAATGGGGATAGACCCAACAAAAATCAGCCATAGCAATACTACCTTTAAAGGAGTAACGCCAGGCCCAGAAGCCCATTGTACAGGCTCCTTGCTACTAGAGGTTATATTCGGCTTTCCTGATAACTTCCGCAGTGAAAAGTTAACCTTCCACATTGCTCCATTCCAAAGTGGCTATCAAGCACTACTCGGACACGAAGCTTTCGCTTGCTTTAACGCAATACCGCATTATGCTTTACTCATGCTTAAGATGCCCGGTCCACGTGGCATCATTACAGTAAATGGAAATATTGAGCGCTCCTTGCGCGCGGAAGACCGTGCGGCTGCCTTGGCAGCCGCACACTAGACGGCCTCACCAACTAGAGCATCTGACAGGTTGTTAAGACCACGGACACGGTTAGACGAGTCCGGTGTAGCTATATATAATTGATACAGGTTTGATGGCTATACCCCTATAACAATACAAGGGGCTCAACGCGTGTAAACAAGTGGCAATTAGGCTCAACTTTACTCATCTTGAATTGTACATGGTTTATTTAGTATAACCTACCTTTTGTACGACAACTTTTCAACTAAGTTCCTCTCTTTTTTAGATGACCATCGTGCTACACCCATCCAGGATACGACACAATGGAGACACAGGCGCAGACGTGCAGCACGGACCCGTTCCAAGGATTCTTTTCAGATTTAGACCCTACGTAAACCTTTTTTAGTGTCTCTTGTTGATACACATCCCCCGGATTCTCAGTAAAATTGAGAAGGATGCTAACGTATTGGCATGTGGCCACGTCAAAATATTGCACGTACCTGGACACCAGGGGCTTATTACAAAGGGCACTGTTTAGCCCGGTTTACATCATAAAGACTGAATACCTTAGGGAGTGTTTAGCGTCGCGAGTTTGGCCTTATATGCACCAGCTCCGAATCATGTCTTTTGTCAAATGTTGGGTTTGCCCGGCTCCTGTGTTTTGCTGCCTTACGTTCCGCTCTATCAGCTAAGGCGGCACCAGGAGAACTACTGCGATTGTGCCCTGGTTCATCCAGACGAGCACCTCAGTAGAGAAAGCCGAAAACTGACTGTCATGATATAGCGTGAGACTGGTCAACCACTCGATGACCTAGCGGAATCTTCGGGATTCCTCCGCCTTAACGAACGGCCGTTTCCCAGCTAGGCATCTACGCACCCCGAATTCGGATGAGCGCGGAGCCACCAGGGGCTATATAGTAGCCCCACTATCAAACTCCTCTGGCTAAGTGAAAGTGTTAACGCATTATAGTCTGATTGCCTAGTTCGCTGCGCTATCACCTCCTTAATGGACCAAGACGTTGGATCAAGTGTGACCATGTGTCTTCTGCGAGCACCCCCGCATTATATACGTGGGGGCTGAAGCCGACGGCTGCCATCTTTCAGGTTATATACATATATACATAAACGGCCGCACATGAGGCATCATAGTACTTTCGGGCAAAAGTATAAATACAGCCTTAATAAACTCAATAAAACATTGTTTTTTACAATGGGAATACATGTCACTCAAACATAATATTCTTCGAGCACTGAGCCTCTATCGAACGAGCGCCTTCAAGAACTTCTTCAAAGTAGTGCTCGGCAGCCACTCGGCCTATGGTCGAACCCTGTGCTGCAATAGTGGTGGCATCCATCTCCGCCCAGTATGTTTTGACACGGGCAAGGGCCATCCGCGAGCCTTCTATGCATGCCAACCTCTTTACAGCATCGATGTGTGGCACAGCACCAAGGAATTGTTGCACTAAGCTAAAGTAGCTATTCGGCCTTGGCCCTCCCGGCCATAGATGATCCACAACGGACCTCATGGCAAGTCCGGATAATCTATGGAGCTCGGACCACTCGGCCATTTGCTCATTCAACAGCAGCGGACGGGCTGGAGCATGAAACTGTGACCAAAATAGTTTTTCCACTTCGTGATCTTTCCGATCCTTGAAGTACTCGGCCGCATCAGCACCACTTACAGCCAAATCCACGTAGGTGTCCGCAGAACTCCATAGCCGGTCCAGAGGCGCATACTTCAGATCCCCGAACTTAGTCCGCAACAAGAAGGGCTTCCCACATACAATATCCGCAGCTTGATGCAGCTCCTCCTTCATCGCTCTAATTTTGGAGCGGGCTTCCTTAGCAGCCACCCGGGCCTTTTCCAGGTCCGTCGCCTTCGCCCGGTTTTCTTCTTCAAGAAGCTGGTAATGGTTAGCAGCATCTTTTAACTCTACAGCCATCTTGGCTATTTTTTCTTTGCTCTCACAATGCGCGGCCTATTCGGCCCTTAACTCTTCGGCCGCCTTTAAAGCGGCCGCATTGCTACTCCTTGCTTGCTCCTTGGCTCGGGCAAGCTCCACCCGAAGGGTCTCCACGGTGGCAGCTCCATCTGCAGTCACAACATATTAAAGATGCTGGCATCATGCTGCTCTTATTATGTGACAATCACCAGAAAAATCACCTACCATGTGCCTCGTCAAGCCGCTTGTTAACAAGCACGATGTCGGCATCTGTCGCATCCAATTGCCGCCTTCGTTCGGCAAACCCATCAGTCCGGCTAGCCACCGGAGCTTCAACCACCTTCACATAAAGGCGGTCTGTTTATTACCTGGGACTATGATCCTCTGTTTGCCGCCGTTTTCGACGACAACCAGAGTCTCAGGTGCGACTATCTACATAGGGCACTTCTAAAAATGTGCGGTACTGTCAACAATGTACATCATTTCGTGTACCTCAAAACCTGTCAGTACACTCATAATGGCTTCATGTAACCCGCTTTCGGCGGACGAAATCCTTTGAATCACCGTACCCATCAACGTGCGGTGCTCTTCTAAGATAGCCGCTTGCTCTAGCAGATCCCTCAGTACGTCCGACCGCACACCAGACAGTCCCGGACTCTTTTGATTGCTCTCTTCAAGAGTCCGATACTGAGGACTTCGGGTGGCCATAGGATTACCTTCTGGCCTTGCCGGATCAGGAGAAACCCTCCGCGACGACACCTTGGGGTCGCCCGCCTCGTGAGGCGGTGTGGCAGGGGGGAGGCGTTTCGCTGTCCATCATCTCTGGAAGAAGATCCCCTGAAGACGAGATCTGCTGAGAAGGGCTAAGTTCCGAACTGCAAGATAAATGCTTCGATTATTTTCCTCAGAAGTAAAGCGAGATATTTTCATTATTAAGTACCCTTTTACTTACAGCTCGGTGGAGGGTTGATCCCCTTGAGGGCATAGTGCGGCCAGGGTATCCCCCAGGGCAGGACCCTCCGGCGGAGATTTCATCCCCCGTTTGGAGACCATTGTCTCCGGGTCCTCAGAGGCGGTTCTCTTCCTTCCCTGGGGAGAGGAAGTTTCAGTTCCTCCCCCCCCCCGACTAACCTCCTTCGCGGAGGCGCTAGCCTCCTTGTTCCCCTCTTTATCTTCTCCTGAGGGCGCTTGATAAGGCGCGATCTCCATCATCTTGGTTAGCACGGGATTTGGTGAGTCTCAGGGAGGGGGGCCAGACACCTGATCAACTTTGCCTTCGCTATCCAATCCTGGTCAAAGAGCGGCTTTTTTAGGGAAACGTTGTGATAAATAAACGGACAGTGTGTTCGGATGCGGGGCTACTTACTTGGGTATCCGGGCAATTGCAGCTCAGACCTGCATCCTCAGTGATGTCCAGACACATTATTTGTGGTCCGAAGAACAATTTGTACATCTCCTCGTGCGTCATGCTGAGGAAATGTTGAATAGCTAGCGGTCCTTCCGGGTTGAATTCCCACATGCGAAGGGGCCGGCGTTTGCAAGGCTGGACTTGATGAACTAGCATAACTTGCACTACCATAACCAGACTGAAATCTCTCTCAAAGAGATCTCGAATACGGCTTTGTAGTATTGGCACGTCCTTGGCTGGACCCCAGCTCAGCCCCCTACTGATCCATGACATCAGTTGTGGTGGGGGGCCTGAGCAAAAGGTGGGGGCAGCTACCCACTTGGCACTTCAGGGAGCTATGATGTAGAACCACTCCTACTGCCACAATGCGGACACCTCTAGGAAGCAACCCTCAGGCCATGGAGCGTCAGTGATTTTTCTTATTAAAGCGCCTCTGCACGCTGTGTGCTGCCCCTCGATCATCTTCGGCTTCACGTCGAAGGTCTTGAGCCGCAGGCCGAAGTGAGGGGTAATGCGGAGGAAGGCCTCACATACGACAATAAATGTCGAGATGTGAAGAAGGGAATCCGGGGCCAGATCGTGAAAATCTAGCCCATAATAGAACATAAGACCCCTAACAAAGGGATCCAGAGCAAGGCCTAGTCCTCGGAGGAAGTGGGAGACGAACACGACGCTCTCATTCGGTTCGAGAGTAGGGACGACCTGCCCTCGGGCGGGCAGCCGATGCGAAATTTCGACGGTCAGATATCTGGCCTCTCTCAACCTCTTGATGTCCTCCTCCGTGACGGAGGAAGGCATCCACCGACCTTGAAGGTTTCCGGACATAGTTGAAGGTCCGAAGCACCTGACCTGAGTTTTGGGTGTTAGAACTCGAGGCGGGGGAAGGATTTGATTTTGCATGAGAGGGAAAAAAAGAAAAAGCCTTGTCCCCTTTATAAAGAGGGTGAATATCAAGCGTCCTCCTCGTGGCCGTTTAGGACTTGCCTAAGATCTAGGAGTCCTACCCATAGGCACGGTTGGGTTACCCACGTCCGTATTGATGAGAATCCCGTGATAAAGGGGACATGATCTCTGCTTCGACAAGATGTGCCAAGGAAACTGCCTCGCGAAACACGCTGAGATTGGTTATGAAAAACGATTCGAATAAAGACCTGGATGTGGTGTGATGTCACACTACGGGGTGCGTCAGCAGATTAGATTTATGGAAATATTATTCTCTCTACGGTGGTATGTGGAACTTGTTTTGCAGAGCCGTACACGATCCTCGTGTTCAAAATCTTATATGAAGTATTCGGAGGAGGAACCCGCCTTGCAATGCCGAAGAAAATCTGTGCGCCGGACTCATCATCATTGAAGCCTGGTTCAAGGGCTACTGAGGGAGTCCTGGATTAGGGGGTATCCGGACAGCCAGACTATCCTTTGGCTGGACTGTTGGACTATGAAGATACAAGATTGAAGACTTCGTCCCGTGTTCGGATGGGACTCTCCTTGGCGTGGAAGGCAAGCTTGGCAATACGGATATGTAGATCTCCTTCCTTGTAACCGAATCCGTGTAACCCTAGCCCCCTCCGGTGTCTATATAAACCAGAGGGTTTAGTCCGTAGGTATAACAACAATCATACCATAGGCTAGCTTCTAGGGTTTAGCCTCTTCGATCTCGTGGTAGATCAACTCTTGTACTACTCATATTATCAAGAACAATCAAGCAGGACGTAGGGTATTACCTCCATCAAGAGGGCCCAAACCTAGGTAAACATCATGTCACCCGCCTCCTATTACCATCTGCCTAGACGCACAGTTCGGTACCCCCTACATAAGATCCGTCGGTTTTGACACCAATAGTAGGTAAATTATAAAAACAGAATTTTTGATGTGGAATGCTACCTAACATAATTATCAATGTAATTTTTCTTTATTGTGGCATGAATGTTCAGATCCGAAAGATTCAAAACAAAAGTTTAATATTGACATAAAAACAATAATATTTCAAGCATACTAATGAAGCAATCATGTGTTCTCAAAATAACATGGCCAAAGAAAGTTATCCCTACAAAATCATATAGTCTGGCTATGCTCTATCTTCATAACACAAAATATTTAAATCATGCACAACCCCGATGACAAGCCAAACAATTGTTTCATACTTTTGATGTTCTCAAACTTTTTCAATCTTCACGTAATACATGAGCGTGAGCCATGGACATAGCACTATAGGTGGAATACAAGGTGGTTGTGGAGAAGACAAAAAGAAGGAGATAGCCTCACATTAACTAGGCGTATCAACGGGCTATGGAGATGCCCATCAATAGATATCAATGTGAGTGAGTATGGATTGCCAAGCTTAGTTCCTGCTCGGTCCAAGAAAGATTATAGTGAAGGTTTCATTCCATTTGGATTCTGTTTGATATTCCTTTTCTGCAAAACACTAAAATAGGCACTGGGCCTCCGGTTAATAGGTTAGTCCCAAAATTAATATAAAAGAGCATATTAAAGCCCATTAAACATCCAAAACAGATAATATAATAGCATGGAACAATCAAAAATTATAGATACGTTGGAGACGTATTAGCTGCTAATACCTTCAAATATTCTTTGGCTCCCCTTGTGTCGAATCTATAGATTTGGGTTGAATACTCTACCCTCGAAAACTGTTGCGATGCCCTATACTTCTAGGTTATCAATTACCCCAATGTCACCACGGGAATCTGCAAGCTGAATATCAAAACATACATCAAGTAACTCAATTGAATACCCCATTGTCACCATGGGTATCCACATGCAAGACATATATCAGGTGATCTCAAGTCCAATATTCAATCCAACATAACGAAACTTGAAATAGCAAGACTCAATTCATCACAACAATATAGAGAGAGAGAGAGAGGGAAAAACACCATATGATCCGACTATATTAACAAAGCCCATGGTTACATCAAGATAATGCAGGATCAAGAACACGAGAGAGAGAGAGATAGAGAGAGATCAAACACATAGCTACTAGTACATACCCTCAGCCCTAGGTGTGAACTACTCCCTCCTTGTCATGGAGATCGCTGGGATGATGAAGATGGCCTCCAGTGATGATTTCCCCCTCTGGCAAGGTGCTGGAACAGAGCTCTAGATGGGATCTGTTTGGTACAGAGGCTTGCAGCAGCGGAACAAGTCATCTAGGTTAACTTTCGAGGGTTTTCGAATATGTAAGAATTTTCAGCTTTGGAATCACGCAAAGAGGGGTCATAGGCGGGGCCACAAGGTACTAGGGGCAGACATCCCACTGGGTGTGCTCTAGTGCCTTGTGGGGCCTCTATGGGTCTTCTGGTACTCCCTTTAAGCCTCCTTCGTCCATTTCCTTTCAGGAAAAATCGTCAAAAAGTTTCGCTACATTTGGACTTCATTTGATATGAATTTTTTAGAAAACGAAAAAAAAGCAGAAAACAACAACTGGCTAGGTCAATATGTTAGTCCATGAAAATCATATAAAAGTCATATACAAGTGCACAAAACCATATAAAATTATTGTAAACATGACATGAATACTTCATAAATTATAGATAAGTTGGAGACGTATCGGCGCCAACTATCCATACCATGGGGAAAATCTTCACCGAGTCTATTATGCTTGTGATTCTCCTTTACCTTTGCACTCGCATGTTTATATTCCGCTGCCTATTGTTCTTGACATGCATGTGTATGGTGCTCTATAGATTGGTAGAAAAGCTTAAAATCTGCCAAGAATTTAAAATTGAGAAAAGAGTCCATTATTGAGCATAGTAGGCTATTCACCCCCTAGAGACACTTATCGATCCTACACCTCATCACCTCTCCCCTGCCCCGTTTTTCTCGTGATCATGGTCGTTATTGATTCCTCTTGTTCCGCTAGTGATTGTGATCGTAATTTATTCTCTCCCATTCTGGTCGATGCCCTTCTATCCTTTTTAGCTCGGTGTCTTTCTCTCCAATCCACTTCCAATCCTTCTTCACGTACGAGCGGTCATGGCGATCATGCTAACACAACAGTTCAATTGAATGCATTTGGGTGTCGACCATGGTGAGTTTTCATTCCTCTATTTCTGGGACCTTTGCCTCTTTGATTTCCCCTCGATCTCTTGTTTCTTTTTATGAAAGTTGGAGCTGCAGTTTTTGTATAGTGAATGGACTATCAACATCCATTTCCTTTGCTTTTCAATTTAATCTTGAGGACATGAATGATAGGTCGCGTTGAGCTGAACTTAGTATTAATCTGCACGAAATATTATTATGAATAATTTGGGCAATAACATGTCCTCCTCCATTACCATTTTAGATGATATGTTCAGGAATAACTAAAGTATAGATTTGCATAGCAGTGGGCAAGGAACTAGTTAGAAGGTTCAGTTATATATTTTTTCGGAAGTACAATTTTTCATTTCATGATTAAACTACACTTGAGCACCTATCCTAGCAGCACAAAACTAATGTAGTGATTTCATTACTTTGTATGCTTAGGAATAACTGAACTATAGATTTGTAGAGCACAGGGCAAGGAACTAGCTAGAAGGTTTAGCTATGTAATTTTTTGAAAGTACAATTAGTTATTTGATGATTAAACTACACTTGAGCACCTATCCATAGCGCACAAAACTAATGTAGTGATTTCATTACTTTGTATGCTTTTCTGGAAAAATGCAAAGTTTAGGAATGAATTGAATGAAGAGAGGATGTGATTGCATGCTTCATTTTCTGTAGAGAAATAGCTATTGTATATGCAACAATATGATTTAGACATTTAGACATTTTCTGTAGAGATGCATGATTTACGGCACTAGCACGATCCTGGAATGGGTATTTCTTGCCAAGTGTGATCCCTGCCAATACACAAGTGTTTCCTGTAGTACAAGTTCACACAAAAATCTTTGAAATGAAATAAATACCTTTTCCTGCTAGCTTTGTTTGACATTCCATAATACTCAGCTGAAGTAACTTATACATAAATAAAAGATATTAAATTTGAGTAATTATATGATCAACACGATAGTTTCTTTTTCCAGAATTAACTCATGTTATACCAAGTGCATGATTTTAAATGTTGCACATGGACTCCAATTTTTGAGGTACGGACCCGTTGATCGTCCACCCACACATCTACTTAGATGACATGCGCAAGTGGGAGTGCGACTAGAATCACAACTACTACTGGGTTATTGATAGTGACTAGGCCTGAAGTAGTGATGACTAGAGCTGCACCTAGGTGATGCAACTGATGTTGATATTCCTAGTATTGACGCAGGTGTACAAAGTACTTAAGATGATGAAGAGGGTTTTCCTCCTACCGGGAAGAAACACAATAAGTGTACCTCCAAGGTATGGGAGCACTTCACCAAGGATAAAGTGAGGAACATTGGAGAAAGTGGTGAAGAAGTGACAAAATTGTGGGCGAAATGCAACAAATGCAAGTACAAAGCTCGAGTTGGACCAACAAAGACAAGACTATGTTTTGAAATTATTTGGATAACAATCATAGTGTGAAGATGGGACAACAGGTATAGTAAGCAGAAGATAACACAACACCACTCTACAGACCAACACCAGGTATGATGCAGAAGTCAGACTTAGGAAGTGGCTAGTGGAAATTATAATGCATGATTATCCCTTTGTTGAACATGAGTATTTTGTTGACTTCATCAAATCACCGTGTTCTAGTTTCTCATTCAAGTCTAGGACAGTACAAGGAAGAATATACATGAGCTGCATCTTAAGGCATGCCAAAAAATGTATGAGGAATTCAAATTTGTTTCTCTTTTCTACAACTATGGATATGTGGACTTCAGGTCAAAACTTAGGTCATATGTGCATTGTTGTGTACTAGATAGATGATAATTGACAAATACAAAGAAGAATCATGAAATTCATGCATGTGAAAGGAAATCATTCAGAAAGTATTTTCTCCCACTGAAGACAATGCATGATCTAATTACAAGTGTATCGAGGAAGTTGGTACCACACATCAAAAGAAATCTCCATCGGTATGTGTAGGTACATTTTTTCCATGTGAGATGTTTATGCATATATTATATCTTGTTGCTCAAGATGGTTTGAAACTGATTGCATCTCTAGTCCGTAAAATTAGAGCTACGATTTATATTGTAAAGAACTCGCCATTACAATGGAGGAGTTTACTAAATGTGCAAAGGAGGAAAACATGGATGCCAAAAAAGATCTTTCTCTAGAATGTCTGACAAGCTGGGACTCCACATACCTAATGTTAGAGAATGCAATATACTACTTAAAGGCATTTGACAAGCTACTTTAAATGAATAGGAGTAAGTACGAGAGGTGTGCTCCAACAGAAAAAGAGTGTAAGGCAATAGCTCTAATTTTATTATTCATTTTTTAATGATGCCACCGAGCTCTTCTTCGCAAGTTCACACCCAACAATAAATTTGTGTTGGTGGATATTTTGTGAGATTAAGCTAGTGATTGATGATTGGTGTCATAGTAAGGATGCTACAATTGCTGCTATGGCAAAGGGAGTGCAAGAGAAATTTAATAAGTATTGGGACATGTCTAACATGGCTCTGGCCATAAGATGTTTTCTTGATCCAAGATACAAGAAAAGCTTGTAGAGTTCTTTATATCCAAGATATAAGTTGGTGATTATGGTAAACATACTAATGATTTCATGGATGTGGTAAATAATTTATTCCAATCCTACATGTGCAACACGAAAGAGGCTGAAACAATGATCAATGATCCAATAACTAGTGTGTGCACTAAGGAAGTTGATGATATTTTTTCCTAATGACATGGATGAGGACATCCAAAATTATTTGTATGATTCAGAAGGGCAACATATTATTTAGAAAACTGAGTTGAAAAATATTCGAAAAAAGATCGAGTAAGGTGGAATGACAAAGTTGATGGAACATTTGATATGCTGTCACGGTGGAAGGGAAAACAAGGGACTTAACCTATTCTTGCACGGTTAGCTCATGATGTGCTAGCCATTCACGTGTCAACGGTTGCTTTAGGATTGAAATTTAGTAATGGTGGGCGCATCATTAATTCATTTCACACAAGTCTGACCCGAAGGTGGTCCAGGAATTAATTTGTACAAGGATTATATAGTTGTGGGTAAAAGAGGTGAAATATAGTAATCATCATCACCATCATTATTATTATTTGTATCTTAATTGTTTATATCACCAGCTTATAGTTTATGCATCAAGTCTCTTACTAGAATTGTTGATGCTGATTGTTTTAGCTTCTAAGTTGAACGTTGCATCACTTATTGCTGAGTTGGAAATGGTTGAAATAGTAACTTTTTTGCGGGGCGATTGCAATAGTACGTGAGCGTGAACTTGAATTGGATGCTTCTGCTTCTATAGAGGGTAGGAATTTGACCAAGCAGATTATATTGTTGCTGATACAGATTTTATTATCACCAATTTTCATGCATGCTATAAGAGGTTGTTTCGCAGAATGAGTTTGTCGAGGCTTCTTTCGAGGAGAGCAATTGAAGTGTCCTGCTAAAACGCAAGGGCATGAAGAATAAAATGATGTTCAACAGCGCTGTGGCGGACAATTCAAGACACTATCTTTTGTTTTGTGTGCTAAATAAGCAAAAGGAAGAATCACGTAATCAACTCATATTAATTTGTTCTGCGTGAGTGAATTGTTGATGCAGTTATTGTATCTATGCAACGAGTTGTGAGTTGTGACCACATTATGTGGTTGTGCCTTCTAAATTAGATAAGTAATCACTATTGGCAACATTCTACAATTCGTTTTGACATGCTCCAGGTGCATTTTTTTACTTGTAATTTGTGTCTTTTTCTTGGAATGTGTGGATATTATGACTCTGCGGACATGTGACTGAGCAGATGTTCGGGTGGATGAGGAGTACCATAGATTGTCGGTTACCATATAAATTGCATCATGTGACTTTTATAAATTATGAATTAGTAAAGATATGTAGCTTATTATTATGAGGTTATCCCACTTACTATTTCAACGCTACATGCATTTGAAGTAAATGTCCTCTATCGAACCATATTCCGTCCGGTATTCGCTTTGTATTCATGACAGGTAGGCTCTGATTTCGCATTCGTGCTAGGGAACTATCCACTCCGTCCTCAAATCCGAGAAAAATATGGTCACGGAAATGGTTTCACTACTATACTATCGTATTTGCTCTGTTTTCAGCCCTACATAGCGTGAGTATATAAATTATGAATTAGTAAAGATATGTAACATATCATTATGAAGTTATCCTACCGACTATTTCAACACGACATCCATCCAAAAAACATCTGTTACAAAATTGTATTCGCTCTTTATTCATGACCGGTTTGCTCCGATTCCGTATTCGTATCTGAGCACTAACTACCCCGCCTCGAATTCGAAAAAAATATGGTCGTGGGCATGGTTTCACTAATCTCTGATAGTATTCACTCTGATTCAATATTCGTATTTGTGCACTAGTCACCCCATTTCTTATTTCGAGAAAATTATGGCCGCGAGCATAATTTCACTAATCTTGGACCGTATTTGCTCTGTTTTCAGCCCTACTTATGAGGCACCACATCGACGGTGATGAGGCCAGTCATTGGAGCAACTAGGCAACCCCAAGTGCAATTTTTTTGTTTGGCTGATTTTTCAAAATAGGGTGTGGACTACCGATCGTTTAAAAAAGAGAGGTTGGCCAAATTGTGGTCTATGCCAGTTGTGTAGAGGCTTCTAAATCTTGGTACTGCCTTCTAGATTCATCACTCTTCTTTAACTAAAATCACTGTGGCCAGGATTAAAGGCATCCCAAACTTGTTGCCCCACTAGTGGCATGCATTTGAGATACTTAATGACCCGAGAGTACACATCTTTTCCTTTTCTATGACATTTGTATGTGAATGGTTACACTTGTCGTTAGTCGTTCGTTGAGCAGAAACCACCTAGTTATTATATCGAACCTTTTTTTCTTCGCTCGTCGTTCCACGTTCCGAGGCGCGGTTTCATTGGCACGTCTTGTCGAAGCAGACATCATGTCCCTTTATTGCGGGATCCTCATCAACGCGGGTGTGGGTGTTCCAACCGCCTGGTTGGCGTGATTCCTTACAAATAGGCAGGTTTCAAGGTCAAGGAGGAGGTGTTTGATATTTATTGCCTTTATAAAGGGACTAAGGCTTGTCTGGGTTCTTTACTCCAACTCTTTCCTCATCCTCTCCAACCTCGAGCTCCAGTGCCCAAGGTTTCGATTGTTTCGAGCTTCCCAATCATGGTCGGCCCTAGTCCTCAAGGTCGGGGGGTGCCTTCCTCTGTCACAGAGGAGGACATTGCGAAGCTCCGAGCAGCCAGATGTCTGACTTTGGAAGTCCCCCACATGCTTCTTGCTCAAGGGCAGGTTATTCCTACTCCCAGATCCAGCGAGAGGGTTGTATTCATCTCCCACTTCCTCCGAGGGCTGGGGTTTGCCATCCACCCCTTTGTTCGAGGGCTTATGTTCTATTACGGGCTAGATTTTCATGATCTAACTCTGGACTCCTTCCTTCATATCTCGGCATTCATTATTATGTGCGAAGCTTTCCTCCGTATTCCCCCACACTTCGGCTTGTGGCTTAAGACCTTCAATGTGAAGCCGAAGGTAGTCGACGGGGGACGGGCAGAGTGCGGTGGTGCCACAGTGGGTAAACTCATCAACGCTCCCTGGCTAAAAGGATCCTTCACAGAATCTTCCGAATTATGGCAGCGGGAGTGGTTTTATATCACTGAACCCCGTGGCACCAAGTGGGCAGCTACACCTGCATTCCGATCTGGCCCTCCAATTAAGCTCGCATCATGGGTCGATAAGGGGTTGGACTGGGGATCAACCGATGAAGTGCAGACTCTTCAGAGCCGCATCTGGAGTCTCCTTGAGAGGGACGTTGAGCTCATCGACGTGATTCTGGTAATGCTAGTCTACTGGGTTCTCCCGTGCCAAAAATGGCCCCTCCGCATGTGGGAGTTCAATCCAGAAGGACCACGAACCCTTCAGCACTTCTTCGTTGCAATGCATAGAGGAATGTGGAAGTCATTTTTTGGGAAACAAAAACAGTGGTCGGACACTATAAAAGACATCAGCCTCGAATGCAACCATCCGGATACCACGGTAAGTACTCGATTCTTGAACACAGTTGCATACGCATCTCATGATAAGGTGCTGAGGAAACTATCTACTTCTAGGGTTGGATAAAGAAGGTGGAGCGAATCAGGTGTTCGGCTCCTCTTCCTGAAGACTCAGCTAGTCCCATACTAGCAAGGATGCTGGTCCCGGCGCCATACCAGGCGCCGGTGGAGGAGGAGAATGAGAAGAGCGGGGGAGCCAAAGGCAGCTTCCATCTTGGAGGCAAACCACACACTGTGTCCGGGGAGACTAGGGCTCCCTCTTTCGAAGACAAAAGGGAAGGATAAGTTGACATCCCTTCTTCCCATGGTAAGAAAAGGGCCGCCTCTGAGAGTTGGGAGGTAAGGGCTCCTAAGCGGGGCAAAGCGCCCCTGTTGGGCGGTTCAGGCTCAGAAGGTGTTGTTGTCGCAAAATCCCTTCATAAGGACAAGCCTCCCGCCAAATTGTAAGTGAACAAAGATATTTTAAACATACCCCGTTCCTTTTCTCTTTGCAAAGGTAACATCTAGAATATGTGTTTTGTAGTCCGGCACACAGTCTTCCTCAACAATCCTCCTCCTCGGGAGACCTTTTACCCGAGACAATGGAAAGCGGAACGCCTCCACAAGCTTCCTCACCCAACAGGGCGGACGACGTCGAGGTGTCGTCCCGGAGGGTCTCTCCAGATCGGGGGATAATAGAGTCAGCGCTCCAAGGTGAAACTTCGGTCGGTCAGAGTCCGAAGTGTGCGGTCCCTACAAGGGTTAACAATAAAGGCTCCAGACTATCTGGTTTACAGTCAGAGACGACTCAGGGTCGAGTAAACCCACCCTGTCGAAGGGAGTCCATACTGCCGTGGCTGCTTCCAAGAATCTGGATGCGCCGGATACACTGACGGACATGTTACGGTGTTCCTCAATCTTAGATGATCATCGTACCTTGATGGGTACGGTGGTTGAGAGGATTCTATCCGCGAAAAGTGGATTGAATAAAGCCGTCATGAGCCTGCTAAGAAGCTTTGAGGTATGTAATGTTTATTTTTTGATTCTGCTCTATACACAAAAATCACCTGTGTATAGATAGTAGACCCTGAGACTCTGGTTGGCGCCCAAAGGCAGGCAATCAGAGGATCAAAAAATATGTTTCCCGGTAATAATCTAATAACTAGAAACACATGCTGTTTACCCCATGACGTCTACCCACACTACGGAGGTTGCAGGCTTGGAGTATAGGCTTGATGTGGCGAATGATGACATTACGCTTATTAACAGGCACCTCGACCAGGCGCAAGGTATGTGTTAGAATATGTATAGTAACATAGGCACGAAGCTAGAATTATGTTCTAAGACATGCGTATCTACAGATAATGCTGCCGCGGTGGAGACCCTACGGGCTGAACTTGCCTGAGCCAAGGAGCAAGCCCGGATAAGCAATGTGGCTGCCAAGAAGGCAGCTGATGAATTAGAGGCCGGACAGGCCGCGCAACGTCAGTGTGAAGAGAGAATGGACACTATGGCATGCAAGCTGAAGGAAACCACTGTTCGGTGCGAATTCCTCGAGAAGGATAACAAGGCCAAAGCAGCCGATCTTGACAAGGCATTACAGGAGGCAAGGCAAGCACGATCTGAGTCTAGAGCGGCTCGGGAAGATATTCAGCAAGCTGGGGAGATAGCGGCTGGTAAGCCTTTCTTATTACATACTAAGTTCGGCAATCCGAAGTATGCCCTGCTTAATCAAATGTGGAGCTCTCCAGGTGCCTTTTTGGACTTGCCAAAGAGTGCCTCCGATGCGGAGCAGTTTTACGAAGCGCAGGAAGGGCATGCAACTGAGAAGCTCTTTTGGTCACAATTCAGTACGCCAAAGAGCCCCCTGTTACTGAACGAACAGATGGCCCAGTGGGCCGAGCTCCACAAGATATCCAGCTCTGCCATGAAGGACATCATAGTCCGGCTGTGGCCAACTGAACCAATTCCGAAGAGCTATTTCGGTTTGGTACGGCGACTAGGTGATGTGGTGCCGCGTATCGACGTTGTTAAGCGGTCCACGTGCATTGAAGGTGCACAGATGGCCTTTGCCCGTGTTAAGATGTACTGGGCGAAGATGAAGGCCACCGATGTTGCAGCGAAAAGTCCACCCGAGGGCAAGGAGCATCACACGCCAATGTATTATTTTGAGGATGTTTTAGAAGGTGCCCACTTGATAGAGGGTCAGTGCTCGAAAGAGATGATGTTCGAGTGAAATGTATTGAGATTGTAAAAATAATATTATTATGTTTTAAGATTATGCATAGAAATTATGGCTCCCCCTGTGTCAGTGTCAAAACCGAAGGATCTCGGGTAGGGGGTCCAGAACTGTGTGTCTAGGACCGATGGTAATAGGAGATGAGGGACACAATGTTTACCCAAGTTCGGGTCCTCTCTATTGAGGTAATACCCTACTTCTTGCTTGATTGATCTTGATGAATATGAGTATTGCAAGAGTTGATCTACCACGAGCTCGTAATGGCAAAACCCTAAAAGTCTGGCATGTCTGACTATGATTATCTATCTATCCTCCGATCCGGACTAAGCCCTCCGGTTTATATAGACACCGGAGAGGACTAGGGTTGTACAAGGTCGGTTACAGAGAAAGGGGTCTTCATATTTGATCGCCAGGCTTGCCTTCCACGTCAAGGAGAGTCCCATCCGGACACGGGAGAGAGTCTTCGGTCTTGTATCTTCTCAGCCCATTAATCCGGCCCATGTCCAACAGGTCGGACGCCCGAGGACCCCTTAGTCCAAGACTCCCTCAATAGCCCCTGAACCAAGCCTTAATGATGAGGTATCTGGCGCAGATTATCTTCGGCATTGCAAGGCGGGTTCCCCTTTCCGAATACTCCAAGATAGTCTTCGGATGAAACGAACGCGTTCGGATCTCCAACACAAGTACCACACACATAGCTGTAGAGAGTATAATATTTCACGAGTCCCATATGCTCACAACTTTTTGCAAGATGACATCACGTCTGTCGGGTCATCATATCGAACCGTTTTTGTCTGCCGTTCCGCGTTTCGAGATGCGGTTTCCATTGGCACGTCTTTTCAAAGCAGAGATCGTGTCCCCTTATTACGGGATTCTCATCAATATGGGTGTGGGTAATATAATCATGCCATTTACACAGCCCTTGCGAACAGACGAGTTTTAAGGCGAGTGGGGAGGCGCTTAATATTTCCTGCCTTTATAAGGAGATAAGGACTCCCTTTCTTCACCCACGCCTTCTCTCTTCCTCTGCCCTTCCATTCTTGAGCTCCAGGACCCAAGTTCTCATCTTTCCCCACTCGAGCAAGCACTCAACCATGTCCAGATCCAGAGGTCAAGGCAAGTGGATGGCCTCCTCCATCGAGGAGGAGGACATTACCGAGCTTCGGGCGGCCAGGTATCTGGCGAAGGAAATCGCCCACCGTCTTCCAACCAAGGGGCAAGTCGTCCCTACACTGAAGCCCAACGAGAGGGTGGTATTCATCCCTCATTTCATCCGCGGGCTAGGGTTTCCACTCCACCCTTTCGTCTGCGGGCCGATGTTCTATTACGGGCTAGACTTCCATGATCTAGCCATGAACTCTTTCCTCCACATCTCGGCATTCATTATCATGTGTGAGGCCTTCCTCCGTATCCAACCCCACTTCGGGTTGTGGCTCAAGGTCTTCGACGTGAAACCAAAGGTGGTGGATAGCTAGCATGCGGAGTGCAGAGACGCCATGGTGAGCAAGCTAACCAATTGTAACGCCTCGATGCGGCTATATCTCCCATGTGTCGAAGCACGACTTAAAGGCATAACCGCATTGAAAGCAATGTCGCAAGTGACGTAATCTTCACACAACCCATGTAATACATAAGGGAAAGAGATACATAGTTGGCTTACAATCGCCACTTCACACAATACATGAATAAAGCATTACATCATCCAGATACAATCAGGGTCCGACTACGGAACCAAAATGAAAGAAGACTACCCCAAGTGCTACACAGATCCCCGATCGTCCCAACTAGGCTCCACTACTAATCAACCAGAACGAAACAACACAAAGGACAAGATCTTCATAGAGCTCCTCTTTGAGCTTGGTTGCGTCATCTGCACGGTATCCTCGGCACCTGCAAACTGGTTTTTGGAAGTATCTGTGAGTCACGGGGACTCAGCAATCTCACACCCTCGTGATCAAGACTATTTAAGCTTATAGGTAGGGTAAAAGGTATGAGGTGGAGCTGCAGCAAGCGACTAGCATATATGGTGGCTAACATACGCAAATGAGAGCGAGAAGAGAAGGCAAAGCACGGTCGAGAAACTATGATCAAGAAGTGATCCTAGAACAACCTATGTCAAACATAACTCCAACACCGTGTTCACTTCCCGAACCCCGCCGAGAAGAGACCATCACGGTAACACACACGGTTGATGTATTTTAATTAAGATCAACTTTAGGTTTTCTACAACCGGACATTAACAAATTCCCATCTGCCCATAACCACGGGCACGACTTTCGAAAGTTCAATCCCTGCAGGGGTGTCCCAACTTAGCCCATCACAAGCTCTCATGGTCAACGAAGGATATTCCTTCTCCCAAGACAATCCGATCAGACTCGGCATCCCGGTTACAAGACATTTCGACAATGGTAAAACAAGACCAGCAAAGCCACCTGAATGTGCCGACAAATCCCGATAGGAGCTGCACATGTCTCGTTCTCAGGGCACACCGGATTGTCCAAGGTTCCGGTAGGCCAGCCCAGAGTTGCCCCTGGTGGCCACCGGCAGCTGACAGGTTGGACCAACACTCAGAGGAGCACTGGCCCGGGGGTTTAAATAAAGATGACCCTTGAGTCTGCAAAACCCAAGGGAAAGAAAGGGCTAGGTGGCGAATGGTAAAACCAATGTTGGGCCTTGCTGGAAGAGTTTTATTCAAGGCGAACTGTCAAGGGGTTCCCATTATAACCCAACCGTGTAAGGAACACAAAATCCGGGAACATAACACCGATATGACGGAAACTAGGGCAGCAAGAGTGGAACAAAACACCAGGCATAAGGCCGAGCCTTCCACCCTTTACCAAGTATATAGGTGCATTAATTAAATAAGAGATATTGTGATATCCCAACATAATATCCATGTTCCAACATGGAACAAACTCCAATCTTCACCTGGAACTAACAACGCTATAAGAGGGGCTGAGCAAAGCGATAACATAGCCAAACAACGATTTGCTAGGACAAGGTGGGTTAGAGGCTTGGCTGAACCATATGGGAGGCATGATAAGCAAGTGGTAGGTATCGCGGCATATGCATAGCAAAAGAGCGAGCAACAAGCAAGCAACGATAGAAGTGATTTCGAGGGTATGGTCATCTTGCCTGAAATCCCGCAAGGAAGAAGAACGAGTCCATGAAGAAGAAAAACGGACGTATTCAAACGGGTCCTCACAAACATGACGTTATCGGAACCAACCCGAAGAAGCAACACCGGAAAGAAGCACACAACATAGTAAACAACCAACACATGAACATGGCATGATATGCGGGATGCGGTAAGTGATGCATATGCATGATTTGGAAAGGAATGATTGAACCTGGCCTCAACATGGAAATGCAAGAGTGGCACTGGAAAGGTGAGTTGATTTCGGTCGAAATCGGTATAAAGATCACCGGAATCGGATGCACAGTTTGGAAATGGCAAGCAAAACAAATATGGCACCGGTCTGCAATAATCAGCAAGTGACCATCTAAATGCATCAAGTTAAATATGCTACAGCACTCAAACATGGCAACAAAATATGTGGCAGGGTTCCACTCAAGATGCTTGACAAAAAATGAACACCGAGCTACGGCTAATTCACTCAATAGCAAGCTCAAACAAGCATGGCAAAAGTGCAAAAGATAACAGGTTTCAGACTTAGTGAAATTAACAGCAAGTCAGGAATTTATCATCAGGAAGCAATGTTTAGAGCACGATAACTACATTCTATAGGAACATATCATGGCAAAGCAAGGCATGGCATGAAGCTACTCTAAGCATATAACAAAAGTCCCTTAGTGACCATGAGCCAAAAGGGATCATAAAATACAATTGCAAGCATGTGAACGTAGCAAAAACATAAACAGATTCAGACTTCATGAAAAACTGGAGCATGGCAAAATAGTTAACAAGTAGGCATGTTTACGAGCTCGATGCACTCACTAAGAGGCATTGCATGACAATCTAAGCATACACCCAACAAATAGACATGGCATAGAAGCTATAAATGGCAAGAACAATAACATAGCATGCACGGATCAACAACAACAAGCTCGGCAAAATTGCTAAACATGTTAACAATCTACCAGGAACATTTTATAGAAAAAGTAAAGCTCGATTGACTCAAGCTAGGGTGCTCCATAATTGCAAACAAAGACATGGATGCATAAAGCACCACAATATTAACAAAACATCCTTACTGATCATCCTCAAAAGAGGCACGGATCACTAGGAAACAACATGAACATATGGCATAAAAACAATAACAGGACAAGGACTTAGCGAAATTCTAAGTCCCTGCAATCAGCATCATTGAGTAAGCTACTTTGCATGCTTGTGCTAGTCACCACATAGATCAAAAAAAATACATGGCATACACCCCTGTAAAGATGGCATGGCATTCTACAAAACACATGTAGAGCTCAGGATCATAGCATACACACATTAATCATGGCAAAAATGACAAAAGTGCATTTGCTGAAACAGATATGAAATAATCATCACACATCCCTCTTCCAACAACATTTCGGGCATCAAGATGAGCTCAAATGAAAATGATGCAATGAGATGAAATGATGTACTCGTCGAGGCGAACATTTTGATTGGTACACACACGATTCGGAGCAACGGGGAGGAATTTATGATGTGTCAAAGATTGCAAAATATTTAGGGTTTGGAGGGGAAAAACTCAACCGATACGTCTTCTAGATCCAGATCGGATCTGGCGGGATCACTGTAGACGCACGCGCCACGAGGTTCGCCGGAGTCGCTCATCGGAGAAACGTCGGGGACTAGCCGCGGTGGCCGGACTGGAGGAGTTCGCCGGCATGGAGGAGGAAGGCGGGGCGCGCGGTGGCCGGAGGGACGAGGGGCGGCGTGCGGCGCTCGAGGAAGCAGGCGAGGCGGCGGACCCGGTCGCCGGAGACGGAGCGGCCCAGTGCTTCCATGGCGGACGCGGTCGGGCTCGCGCGGGCCCGCGATGGGCTCCGCGGGCCGGCGGCGCGGGGACGACGGCGGAGGACGGGTGGCACAATCTGATTCACTGAGGCGGCGATGCGAGGTGATGTGGCGGCTCGCCATTGGTCGGGCGATGTGGCGGCGGCCGGCGGACATGTCCGACGCGGTGAGGACGCATCCGGCGGCGCAAGGGGAGGGGTTTTTATGGTTTCGTCCGCGAATTTTGACGGGGTGCACATATATATAGGTAGAGGAAGCTAGGAGACTCCAAATGAGGTGCGGTTTTCGGCCACGCGATCGTGATCGAACGACCGAGATGAAGGAGGGGGTTTAGGTGGATTTTGGGCCACTTTGGAGGGGTGTTGGGCTGCAACACACACGAGGCCTTTTTGGTCCCTCGGTTAACCATTGGAGTATCAAACAAAGACCAAATGGCACGAAACTTGACAGGCGGTCTACCGGTAGTAAACCAAGGCTGCATGACAAGTCTCGGTCCAAACCGAGAACGTTTAATACCCGCACATGAAAAGAGGTAGAAAGGGACACCGGGCGACATAGGAGCGCCGGATTGCAAAATGGACTAGGGGGAAAGTGCTCGGATGCATGAGACGAACATGTATGCACATGAAATGCACATGATGACATGATATGAGATGCATGACACGCAAGCAATGACAAGGCAACAACAGCGAATAACTGGAGGACACCTGGCACATTGGTCTCGGGGAGTTACACCAATGTCTCCTGGCCAAAAGGTACTTTCGTGGAGACTGTCAAGCAGTGGCAGAAACTATGGTTCTACATCACAGAGCCCTGCGGCGCCACCTGGGCCGCGGCTGCCGAATTCAACTCCGGAGCTCCAATGCAGCTCACCTCCTGGATTGAGAAGGTCCCAAATTGGTCTTCGTCAGACGAGCTGATAGCGCTGCAAACGCGCATTCAAAGCATGGTGGATAAAAACGTTAAGCTCGTCGACGTAATCCAGGTGATGCTAGTTCACCGGATTCTCCCATGCCGAAGCCGAAACCGCCCTTTATGGGAATTCAATCTGAAGAAGCACCAAACTCTGGAGAGGCTCTTCGGAACCACTCACGAAGACGCCTGGAAGTTGCTTTTTAAAGGCGACGTGACGCCGCCAGCCATAGACTCGGACCGCGGGCACGACATTACCCACCCCGCCAATGAGGTAAGCCTTTAACGCATCCTCTACTTGCTTGTTTCAAGGAGGATATCTAAACTTTTATTATTTCAGGTATGGACAGAGAGAGCGGAGCGGATTCGGTGTCCGGCTTCGCTACCCGAGGAACCAGTCATCCCGCGCCTAGCAAAGATGCTGGTACCGGCGCCCTATAAGGTGCCGGAGAAGAAGGCCAAGAAGAAGGCCAAGGGGGGCGGAGTGGCCCCCGCCGCAAGGGCGCTTCAGATGTGACGTCCGAAGAAAAGACCCGCTCATCCGCCGCCGAAGACGACAATGAGGAGGAGGAGGAGGAGAGCGACTCTCCCCTTGATGGGGGGAGGAAGAAGAGGGCGGCTTCCACAAATCTAGAGGTAGAGGCGCCCAAGAGGGGGAAAGGCCCTCTCACGGATAACTCCGCATGGGACGTCGACAGCAGCCCAGAGCGAAGCCCCCGAAACAAGCCTTCGGTCGCCTCGTAAGTACCTAAACCCATGTATGTCCATGCGTCCGTCCTCTCTTGCTTCATAATATAATATGTTAATTTATGACATTGCAGTCTGGCCCACGACAGCTCCCAGCGATCCTCATCAAGAGGTTTGTTGGATTCAAAGGCGATGGCTAGTGAGTCACCGGCGGCCGCTCACTCTCCTGCGGCCAAGGGCGACGACGAGGTGTTGTCCCAAAGGACCTTCCCAGGCCAGGGAGAGGTTCAGGAGGCTGCCAGGGTGGCGCCAGGAGGCAAGACCTCGGCTTCCGGACACATGGGGGACGGGGCCTTGCTCAATTCGGCCCCCAGTCGAATACAAGTCCGGGGGCCTATAAGGCTCCAGAATCCAGCGAGCAACCTCCTTCGAAAGAAGGGGGTGTGCCTGTTCCACTGGTGACCTCTGTCCAACCAGAGGCACCGGATAATCTGCTGGAAGCGCTACGGGCGCTTCCATTGTGGAAGAACACTGTATCCTTATGAGTACGGTGATTCAGAAGGTTCATTCCATCAAGAGTGGACTGGCCGAAGCCTGCAGCGGCCTACTGACAGGTTTTCAGGTAAGCGACATAGCAGGGAAAATCCCAATATAGACAATGGCCCCTAAGACACTGTCCGGTGTTTGGAAAGAAAAGCCGGACAGAGCATCAATTAAATTTCACAGGAAACTAACTAAAATGTGTATGATGTGAATAAGTAGGCGGCGTTGCTGGCCGCGACCTCACACACTGCCGAAGTCTCTGGACTAAAGCAGAGAATGAAGCGACCGAGGAGGAGCTCGGCCAAGCAAGGAAGCAGCTGGAAGACCAGCAACGTATGTAATGACTCACTATATATTCGGAAATAATAAATGATGTATATTGACCGTAGTGTCATGATATGTGTAGGAGCGACGACCGAGGTTGAGGCCCTTAAAAAGGCCCTAGCCGAAGCCGAGGGGAAAGTTGTCAAGGAGCAGGCCGCTTGTAAGACGCTTAAGGCCAGGCTGAACGAGGTCCAGCAAGAGCTCCAGGACGCTGTGAAGAAGTATGAGACCTCGGAGGGCGATGTTTCAGCTCGAGAGGCCGAACTCGCCAAGGCTCGTCAAAGCGCGAAAGCGGCCCGGATTGAAGCCGAAGGTGCCCTCCAGGAGATCCAGGAGGCCAAGAAGAATGCGGCGGGTAAGGCGTTTAGTATGCAAAGCAAGTATGTGAAGAAGAAGTATTTCTTACTAACCTGGATTCGGAGTTCTCCAAGGGCGTTCGCAGATCTGCCGCGCAGTGTGTTCGACACTGTGGAATTCTTCCGAGCCAAAGAAGGGAGCTCAACGGAGAAGTTGTTCTGGTCGCAATACCTTACGCCAGAGCATCTAGTGCCCTTCACCGATCAGCTAAGACAGCTGGTCGAGCTGCATAGGGTGGCCGAACTGGCCATAAAGGATTTAATAATCCAGTTGTGGCCTGCCGAAGCTATGTCTGGCAGCTACTTCGGGCTCGTGAAGCGACTGGTGAACGCCTATCCTCGGCTAGATGTCGTCAAGCGATCGGCCTGCATTAAAGGTGCACGCATGGCCTTTGCCCGTGTCATGGTGTGGTGGGCGAAGATGGACGCCGTCAAGCTAACGACCGAGGGGCCGCCAGAGGGCAAGGAGCACCGCACGCCCGAGCGGTATTTTTCAGATGTCCTGAAGGGGTCTCGCATTGTGGCAACACAATGTGCGCAAGACATTATTTTCGAATG
Source organism: Triticum monococcum (assembly GCA_034509565.1). Taxonomy (NCBI): domain Eukaryota; kingdom Viridiplantae; phylum Streptophyta; class Magnoliopsida; order Poales; family Poaceae; genus Triticum; species Triticum monococcum. The sequence continues at coordinate 570,622,599 of CM067842.1, read as the reverse complement.
AATACATTCATGTTGTCTTTGCCTTGTATGATGAAACAAAATCGTTATGTAATATAATGTTTTGTTATTTAAATAATTTCTCCTCCTGTGCGGCCGTGTTATGTGAAATCTGAGAGTTGGCCAGTCGTCGGCTTCTGCCCCGACGTAGGAAACACGGGGGGTGTTCAGGATGTAATCTAAACACTCTTGATCCAATTGTTTGGTCCTTGAAGGAGGTGTTTAGCGCTACGAACCAGGCAATCAGACTATGCGGCTTTCGCACCCTCACTTAGCCATAGGAGTTTGTCAATAGAAATATAGGTGCAGCCCCTAGTATCTGAACTAGGATGCTGTAAACACTTGATCGGGTAAATACCAATCACTCGCGTAATGCAGAAAAAATCTCTAAGGATTTGAGGCCTTCGACTTAGCCATAGGTGCAGTCAGTTTTCGGCTTTCTCTACAGAGGTGCTCATCCGGGTAAACCAGGGCACAATCGCAGTAGTTCTTCCTTTACTACCCTAGCCGATACAGCGGAACGTAAGGTAGTAAGCACAGGAGCCGGGCAACCCAACTATTGACCAAACACATGATTGGGAGCCAATTCATATAGTGCTAAATTTGGGGTGTCGAACTGTACTGTAGAAGTGTTCGGACTTTTGTTGCCATGTTGTGGGGTGCTATGAAGCCCCTGGCAAATTGAAACGTACCAGATTGTACGGGTGCTATTTGATGAAGTTATCAAAAAAGAAAAAGAAGAAAAGGTAGTAAGCTAGAGCCGTAAAATTTGGGCCGCAAACTGTTTCTATTATAATTTCATTGGTGCGTTGAAGCGCATTTATACAAGTAGTGCAATAAGCAGAAGGCTATTTACTATGCCTTAACCAAGGGAGAGCTGCGTGTGGGTCCTGAAAATAGGTAAAGGGATCGTTGAAGAAACCACCTAAAAATTCCCCATTACGTCCATGCTTCTTGTCGTCTTGGTGTTTTTATCCTTCGAAAAGAATTGATGGTCAAGCCGTCAGGAAAGGCATGTGACAAAGAAACCTGAAAAAAGGGGAAAAAGGAAACAGTGAAAGTATGTGTGTCCGGGGCGGTCGAGCCGTATTGTGGATCACAAGCTGGTTATGCCTCCATCGGTGCCCATGGTATTTTTAGTGCGTAGTTATGTACGCGCGATACAATTGCTGCCACTTGGTCGGGACTGGGACGGAGGCCGAATTGCTAGTCGAGCTCTTGACGAGCCGAGTTGTCCTGCTGTAGAATGGTCTAGACTCTCTTGACAGTGTATGGGGGATCGGCCCCTGAATTAAGGTTCTGCTTGAAAAGGCCGCTCTGTACTTCTGCCGCGGCAGCGGTGTGCTCCTCGGTGCGGAGGGAGCATTCTGTGTTTCCATTAACTATTATTACGCCTCATGGTCCGGGCATCTTGAGCTTAAGATAAGTGTAGTGTGGCACCGCATTGAATCGAGCAAATGCGGTTCGTCCGAGCAGTGCATGGTAGCCACTTCGAAAGGGGACGATATCAAAGAGTAACTCCTCGCTTCGGAAGTTGTCTGGAAATCTGAAGACAACCTCTAGTGTGATTGAGCCCATACAACGGGCCTCTACACCTGGTATGACTCCTTTAAAGGTAGTCTTTGTGGGCTTGATCCGTGATGGATTGATGACCATTTTGCGCACTGTATCCTGATAGAGCAAGTTGAGGCTGCTGCCACCATCCATCAGGACTCACGTCAGGTGGAACCCATCAATTAATGGGTCCAAGACCAGTGCGGCTGAACTGCCGTGACGGATACTGGTCGGATGATCCCGGCGATCAAAAGTGATTGGGCATGACGACCATGGATTAAATTTTGGGGCGACTGGCTCTATCGCATAGACGTCCCTGAGCACGCGCTTGCGCTGCCTCTTGGGGATGTGGGTAGCATATATCATGTTCACCATTTTGACCTGAGGGGAAACTTCTTCTGTCGCCCTGTGTTCCGTGGCCGGCACTCCTTGTCGTCGTCTTTGCTTTGCGATCCCTTCTCCTTGCTTTCGGCATTTAACTTGCAGGCCTGTTTAAAAACACAACAATCTTTGTTGGTATGATTGGGTGGGTTGTCTGGGGTGCCGCGAATCTAGCATGGACGATCAAGTATACGGTCCAAGCTAGATGAGCCCGAATTGTTCTTTTTGAACGGCTTCTTCCGCTGACCGGACTTAGAGCCACTGAACCCGACATTGACCGCCGTATCATTGGTGTTGTCATTGTTGTTTCGATGCTTGTATCTGTTGCGTCGGGACTTGTCGTTGCTATTTTTGGCTTCCGGGGTGCCGGCGTCGCTTGCATTGTTTTTGCTATGGACCAGCCAACTATCCTTGCCCGCACAAAAGCGGGTCATGAGTGCCGTGTGGGCTGCCATGGACTTTGGCTTCTCTTAGGCGAGGTGGCGGGCGAGCCATTCGTCGCGGATGCTGTCTTTAAAGGCCGCTAGGGCTTCGGCATCCGGACAGTCGACGATCTAGTTCTTTTTAGTTAAGAACCTAGTCCATAATTTCCTGGCAGACTCTTCGGGCTGTTTAACTATATGGCTTAAGTCATCAACGTCCGGAGGTCGAACATATGTACCTTGAAAGTTGTCAAGGAAGGCTTCTTCCAAGTCCTCCCAGCTGCCGATGGAATTTTCGGGCAGGTTGTTCAGCCAGTGCTGGGATGGCCCTTTGAGTTTTAGGGGGAGGTATTTAATGGCATGAAGGTCATCACCGCGGGCCATATGAATATGGAGAATGAAGTTTTTGGTCCATACCGCGGGGTCTGTGGTTCCATGATACGTCCATTTTGCATCATGCTTTTATATCGATATTTATCACATTATGGACTGTTATTTCACTTTATGTCACAATACTCATGGCTATTCTCTCTTATTTTACAAGGTTTACATAAGGAGGGAGAATGCCGGCAGCTGGAATTCCGGGATGGAAAAGGAGCAAATATTAGAGACCTATTCTGCGCAACTCCAAAAGTCCTGAAACTCCACGGAACATATTAAAATAAATAAAGAAAAATCCTCGCCAAAGATGAAGGCCAGGGGGCCCACACCCTTCTCACGAGGGTGGGGGGCGCCCCCCTAGGGCGCGCCCCCTACCTCGTGGGCCCCCTGGTGGCTCTCCGACGCCCATCTTCTCCTATATGAGGTCTTTCGATGAGAAAAAAATAAAGAGAAACTTTTCAGGACGAGACTCCGCCGCCACGAGGCGGAACCTTGGAGGATCCAATCTAGAGCTCCAGTAGAGCTATTCTACCGGGGATACTTCCCTTCGGGAGGGGGAAATCATCACCATCATCATCACCAACGCTCCTCTCATCAGGAGAGGGCAATCTCCATCAACATCTTCACCAGCACCATCTCATCTCCAAACCCTAGTTCATCTCTTGTATCCAATTCTTGTCTCAAAGTCCGGGATTGGTGCTAGTAGGTTGCTACTAGTGTTGATTACTCCTTGTAGTTGATGCTAGTTGATTTATTTGGTGGAAGATCATATGTTCAGATCCTATATGCATATTATTACCCCTCTGGTTATGAACATGAATATGCTTCGTGAGTAATTACGTTCAATCCTGAGGACAAGGGAGAAGTCTTGCTATGAGTAGTCATGTGAATTTGGTATTCATTTGATATTTTGATAAGATGTATGTTGTCTAGCCTCTAGTGGTGTTATGTGAACGTCGACTACATAACACTTCACCATTATTTGGGCCTAGAGGAAGGCATTGGGAAGTAATAAGTAGATGATGGGTTGCTAGAGTGACAGAAGCTTAAACCCTAGTTTATGCGTTGCTTCGTAAGGGGCTGATTTGGATCCATATGTTTCATGCTATGGTTAGGTTTACCTTAATACTTTTGTTGTAGTTGCGGATGCTTGCAATAGAGGTTAATCATAAGTGGGATGCTTGTTCAAGTAAGAACAGCACCCAAGCACCGGTCCACCCACATATCAAATTATCAAAGTATCGAACGCGAATCATATGAACGTGATGAAAACTAGCTTGACGATATTCCCATGTGTCCTCGGGAGCGCTTTTCCTATTATAAGAGTTTGTTCCGGCTTGTCCTTTGCTACAAAAGGATTGGGCCACCTTGCTGCACTTTATTTACTTTTGTTACTTGTTGCTCGTTACAATTTATCCCATCACAAAACTATCTGTTACCACTTATTTCAATACTTGCAGAGAATACCTTGCTGAAAACCGCTTATCATTTCCTTCTGCTCCTCGTTGGGTTCGACACTCTTACTTATCGAAAGGACTACGATAGATCCCCTATACTTGTGGGTCATCAAGTCTCTTTTCTAGCGCCGTTGCCGGGGAGTGTAGCGCCTTTGGTAGGTGGAATTTGGTAAGGAAAAATTTATATAGTGTGTTGAAATTTACTGTCACTTGTTACTATGGAAAGTAATTCTCTGAGGGGCTTGTTCGGGGTATCTTCACCCCGACCAGTAGAGCAAAGAGTTGCTCCTCAACCTACTGAACCTATTGAAAATGAAATTCCTGATGAGTATCCTTCGGGTATGATAGAAAAACTGCTAGCTAATCCTTTTACAGGAGATGGAACAAAGCATCCTGATCAGCACTTAATATATGTGGATGAAGTTTGGGATTATTTAAGCTTGCAGGTATACCCGATGATGTTGCTAAGAAGAAGGTCTTCCCTTTATCTTTGAAGGGAGACACATTGATATGGTATAGGCCATGTGATGATATGAGATCATGGGACTATAAAAGATTGAAGCTAGAATTTCATCAAAAGTATTACCCTATGCGTCTTGTTCATCGTGATCGCAATTATATATATAATTTATGGCCTCGCAAAGGAGAAAGCATTGCTCAAGCTTGGGGGGGGGGCTTAAATCAATGTTATATTCATGCCCCAATCATGAGCTCTCAAGAGAAATGATTATTCAAAATTTATATGCTCGGCTTTCTGATAACAATCGCACCATGCTCGATACTTCTTGTGCTGGCTCTTTTATGATGAAGACTATTGAATTCAGATGGAATTTATTGGATAGAATGAAACACAACACTGAAGATTGGGACCTCGACGAAGGTAAGGAGTCAGGTATGACACCTAAGTTTAATTGGGTTAAATCTTTTATGTGTACCGATATTTTCCGTAAGTTTAGCACTAAATATGGACTTGACTCTGAGATAGTAGCGTCTTTCTGTGATCTTTTGCTACTTATGTTGATCTCCCTAAGGAGAAGTGGTTTAAATATCATCCTCCCATAGAAGTAAAAGTAGCTGCACCTATTAAAGTTGAAGAAAATACTGTCACTTATAATGATCCTATTGTTCCTACTTCTTATATTGAGAAACCACCTTTCCCTGTTAGAATAAAGGATCATGCTAAAGCTTCAACTGTTGTTCGTAAAAGCAATATTAGAACTTATACACCTCCTGAGCAAGTTAAAGTACAACCTAATATTGCTATTGTTAAAGATCTCTTGTCTGATAATATTGATGGGCATGTTATTCAGTCCGAAGGTGAAACTGCTAGAATTGCTAAACCTTGTGATAAAGATAAACATAGACATGTGGTAGGCGTGCTTGTTATTTCTATTAAAATAGGAGATCATTGTTATCATGGCTTAAGTGATATGGGTGCAAGTGCTAGTGTTATACAGCATACTTTATACGAAGAAATTAAGAATGAAATTGCACCTGCTGAGTTAGAAGGTATTGATGTCACAATTAAACTTGACAATAGAGATACTATTTCACCAATTGGAATTGTTAGAGATGTTTGTAACATCCCAAAATTCTAAATTTTGGAATGTTATAATAAATAGATAGATTTGATTGATTGTTTGATTGATTGCGTGAAATTGAGTGAAATTCGAAACCTTTTTGAAAGTTAAATGAGAGGGAATAAAAGGACTTTCCCAACCTTTCATTTTGCATTTATGATCTTCGTGAATTCAAATTATTTTCAAATACAAAACCCTTGAGTGAAGATGATATGACTTCTTCCATTTAAATTAAATGAAAGGGTATTTGAAAATAATTGAATTTCATTTGGAAATATTTCAATTCATAAACTTCATGCAGCTCAATGATTTTCATGAGAGAAGATAAAATGACTTCTTCAAATTATATGAAATATGAGTTGGGAGTTTCAAAGAATTAAATTCAAAGTTCTTTTGAATTTATTTTCAATTTGGAGTTATTTGAGTTTTATTCAAATTATTTTTCTCCAAAAATAAAATATATGGAAATTAGGGTAACATGATTCCCTACAACAGAAAATTGGAGAGAAATAAATTTGATTTCATTTTGGTATTTCTAAAATGATTTTTATTGGATTTTATTAGACCAGTGGCACTCTTTGAATTATTACAATTTGTGTGTATTTTATTTAATGCTAGAAAAATGTTCATGTCGTAGAAAATCTTTTTCTGAAAATTTTGATATATAATATGCCTATATAAAGTTTTATTTTATTTTCGTTTTTCAGTTTATCGCATTCTGTAAAAAAAACTACACCGTGCGGCTGGCCGAAGGCAAAAAAAAACCTGCACCGCGCGGCCGGCCGAAGGCCTTTAGGACCATCGCCTCTTTTCTTCTCTGTTTCGTATATTTTCGTCTACGTTTAGTCCCACATTGCCTAGCCTTTGACCCCTAAGCCTCTTTTCCACCAATAAATATAGACCCATCGAGCTTCCAAAAAATCATCCGATTCGGGTTAAATCAATATTTTGGTTTGACTAGATTCATTTAAGAAAAATATTTTTCTCCTCTCCGGCGCGACTTCTGGAAACTGTCTCCTCTCTCCAAAGTCGTCTTTTCTCTGCCTTATAAAGGTATCTTTCTTTGTTTTTTTTCTTCTTATACCTCCGTAGTTTATTATTTTTAGACTAGTATGATAAAATAATTAGATTATCAATTAGTCTACGTATTTATACATTAGACCCTAGCCCGTAGCTATTTTTTCTTCCATAAAACAGCTTGGCCCTGATTTTTCAAATAGCCATAACTTTTTACTCGTTTGCCCAAATCCAACAAAACCAACGCCCACACTTCTTCGTTATAATCTCCTCTATCCAGTAATCCAACTCAAACATGTTTTTGAAAATTTTATAATTTGAATTAGATCAGATTTGATTCAAACTTCTTTTGATCATATCTTTTTATCCGTAACTCCGTTTGAGTTAATTCTTTTTGCAAATCGAAGCTCTTGACCTAAATTTTCTGATAAGGCCAAATTCACATAATTTTGGTACTGTTAGAAATTGTTTTATGTTGCAAGAGCTATTTGCTTGGTTTTGATGTTTTCCGAATCGACTTCTTCGATCTTTCTGGTCTTTTGAGTGATTGCTTATGTGTGGTTACTATTGCTTGATTACGATAGATTTGACCGAAGTGTGACGAGTAGAGCTATCAAGATTTTTGAGTGCGAATCATCTTCATCAACATTGCAGGCAAGTTCACACTTTGATCATACCACTTACTACCCAGTTTTATTTCCATTAGATCAAACCCCAAACATTGCATGATTAGGATCTAATTAAATTGTGGGATGGGAAGTAGTTGAGGTAGTACCTATTACCTGTTTATTATCAAACCCTTGGGAGTTACTATTACGTTATGCTTACAGTGCCATGCTATGCTCGTAGACGTGGATTGGGTTTTGAGAGTATCCATGACAGATGTGAGATTGTTAATTAATGGTTTACTTAAGGTGGCAACTTAAACACACATCTGGGTGGATTAAGGCACCTGGTTATTCTAGGATTGCCTGTCTAGGCACCTGGGTAATCCAGGACTTGCCTGTTTTCTTTTGGACCGCCACCCAGGCTCAAAGGGATCATGAGACTATTCATACTACAAACTTCCGTGTGCAGCCACAAGCTATTATGGACTCTAGCATAGTTTACTAAGTCGTGCGAACTCTTACAGTGGTAGACTAGTAGATGTAGGGGATGTAGGTGGTAGGGTCTACCCGATCGTAAGGTGCTAGCGCTTCTGAAAGACTATGTATCGGTCATCCGTTTCTCAAACACCATGCAGTGTGAGATATCCAATGGAGGAGATTGAGTCTTGTGGGGAAAAGTGCGCAAACCTCTGCAGAGTGTATAAACTAATCATGATTAGCCGTGTCCCCGGTTATGGACGTCTTGAGTATCTAGTTCTTGGATTATCATGTGAATCTCATCACGTTACTTTAAATGAATATTGTTGGGTTTTAATGATGTTACTTAATTGGGATTGAGAATGCTGTCAACCATTCTCAATGTTCAACAACCACCATAATAGTTAAATAAAATTTATTCCGTTGCAGTAGGGAAAAATTGGCTTTTCGCAAAAACATATAACCATAGAGCTTTTCCACCAGCCATATATGCATGTAGTGATAGCCATTGTTCATCATTCTCTATGGTGTGAATTTGCAAGTACATTCAATGTACTGACCCTTTGTGGCTGCAACGTCTCATGTTGCAGGATTTCTTACGACGAGTAAGTGATACGTTAGGGTTACGATTTCTACAGTCAACTTTGCCGTTGGTGTTGATGGGAATCCACAACCTTGTTACTTCCGCTATTTGGATTGAGGTAATAGTATTTACATTATTTTATACATGTGATTTACCTCTGTTATAAATCCTTGAGTACTGTGTGTGTCAGCATACCGATCCAGGGATGACACTTAAGCACAGAGACTTGATCCATTCGGGTCGGGTCGCTACAAGATGGTATCAGAGCACATGTTGACTGTAGGTCGTGACCCTAGAAACTGGCAAGCCCATAGCAAAGATTTTTCTCTACAACTTTCCTTTTCAAAAAGAACTTTTACATCTCTTCTCTTCTGAGCTTATTCAAAAATTCCCTTTAGTGAGACCATACCCCTTTCCCCTTTGACCACTCGAAGATTCGACTGATGAGACCACACCAAGAAGTACAAGATATCGGACAACTAAGACCAAGAATGAAGAGTATTTTCCGTGCATCTGAATAACGGAATCTACAACGGTTGAAGACCGAAGACAAGTAGAATTTGAAGGCTCTGAAGAATTCCCAGATTTGTATGACCTAGGAAGGCTACCCTTATGGAACTTGGCAGACTATGGAAGTTGTCAATACCTGAGATCAAGGTGTATCGGAGAAAGACCGGAGCATGTAGAGTTAAGAACTCAAGGATTTGTCAAGAAAACCCTAAGGCATGAGATATCAACTATGGAATGATTGCTCATGGAAATGACAAGAGCAGAAACACAGCTATCCATGAAGTTATCTCCCGCTAATGTTATTGTCACCGTGCTGAGTTAAGCATGTATATGCATGGAAGGATTGGATGGTAGAAGGCTGACGGAGCACCTATCAGCAAGAGATGAAGTTTTAGCCCTAACCGGTGTATCACCAGGGTCTGGAGTAGTACATCAAGAAGTTAGGATGGAGCTACAAGAAGCCATATTTTGACAAGGAGCATTTCGTGAAGAACTTAGGTCCAAGAAGCGAAAGTAGCCAAGCTGGAGGAGCAAAACCTCGGGAAACCAGAGATTCGTCAGGAACTAGACCATGGTTCATGCCAAGGATGTTGAAACCTAGAAGTTTGAAATACAACTCCAGAATATTAAAGGATGTCACGAGAGATTTTACGTCAACAAAGATGATCTGGCAAAAGAACTTGAGAAGACAAGCATGATCGGAAGAAGCCATTAGAGGCATGAACAAGGCTTGAAGAGTTTGGAGACGTTGAAGATTTATTGACCTTTAGAAGACCAAACCCCTGTCCTATACCTACGTTAGATGCGACGATTGTGAGCTATCATTTGTTTGATGTTTTTCGACAGCCACAACAAAAATCTGTCTTTTCAAAACTGTTGTTTGCATTGTGTGTATCCCTCTCTATCTCTCTTATCCCACCCCAAACCCATGGACCCAATAGAGGATGAATGAAGATGAGCTTATATTTTCTGGACCGATGAGTCAATTGGAGATGGACCAATGGATTCAGAACATGGAGGATCACATGGAGAATAACCCTATAGTTGGACATGATATGACCCATCATCCTCTGCAGTGCTTTGAAAGAGGTGCCGCTACTTGGTGGAGGATGTACCAAACCATGAATGGATGGCAAGGAGTAACCACTTGGAGAGAATTTAAGTTGACTTTTCTCGGTTTATGTCCCAGAAGTTGAAGCCTTATGGAAAGGATATGAACAAACCTTGTGCATGCAAAATTTGTGGAGAAACAGGACACACCCATAAAGAACACAAGGATGAATGCCCTAATTGTGAAGGAAGTCACCCAGTTGAAGAATGCCCCACTAGGCAGATTACTTGTTTCTTGTGTGAATGGATTACCCACTATCCTACTCAGTGTCACTTTTACCCCAAGGTACGAAGGACCGTACAACAGAAGAAAGAAGTAAAGAAAGGAGCCCTTATGGAAATTTTAGAAGAACCCGTTATGAAGGAAGAGATGGAGGACACACCTAAAGAGGACCCGGGTAAACCCTGCACTAAGTCATGTTATTCATGTGGAGAAGAAGGACACATCTCCCAGAATTGTTTGAATGGGGATCTAGTAGAATTCCTGACAGAGGAAGTAGAATATGACCCACAGGAAATAGAAGCCCTAATCGGAATGGAAAAGTCCAGGAAGAGAAACCGATTGGAGCCCAGGAGGGACCTGAGTCATATCATCTGTTACAGTTGCAAGGAGTCAGGGCACTACCTCAACAATTGCCCAAAAAGGAAACCTCGATACTTGTCAGAAGTAATATGTTTTAGTTGTAATGGAGCAGGGCACTTTGCCAGAGAATGCCCCAAGGAGAAGGAAACTTGTGCTAGATAGTTGAGTTTGCAACAAAAGAAATGGAGTAGTAGAAGTGAGAACATTTTATTTTCTATTGAGGTGTTGAGTTGAGACATGTAATGGAAAAGCGAGAGATTGTAATCATTGGAGAATGAATAAAGTTAGCATCGTTGGTACTGATATGGATTTTATGAGTTGTTACTCTATGAAGAAGAATTTTGGCCATTTTGAGGATATGAGAAATATGGTCTATGGAAGATTTGTGCATTTTAAGGGTGGTAGTACCCTGTAGAACCCTTGACCCCTGGAAAAGATAAGGATACTCCACTGAGTTGATTTCGGACAAAATGAATACGAGTTTTGTCTCGAAATGTGTGATGCCCCAAGAGCAACTGGGATGAATTTGGGGACCGTCAGTTGTTGGACCAAATGTGATCAAGGAGTCAGAAGAGAATGTTAAGTTGATTCGAGATAGACTGAAGGTAGCTCAGTCTAGGCAGAAGAGTTATGCAGACTAAAAAACGCAAGGAGGTAGTCTATGAAATTGAAGACAGAGCATTTCTTCACGTGTCCCCTATGCGAGGAGTTAAATGGATTGGAGTTAAGGGAAAATTAGCCCCGAGATTTGTAGGACCATACCGAGTTTTGGAGCGTATGGGAGAAGTGGCCAACAATTTGGAGTCACCCGAAGGACTGTCAGGAGTTCATGATGTGTTTCACGTTTCCCAGTTGAAGAAGTGCCATGCAGAGATGGCCAATATTTCCCCTGTAAGGACGCTTGACCCTGGAAAGGAAAATGATATTCCACGAAGTGGAATATGGACTTCATAAGTATAAGTTTTTATCTCGGTATGAGGGATATTCCACGAGGATGAAGAAATGAATTACTATTGGATATAAAGGAGGTATGATGTTGGAAATATGGATCAAGTGAAATTCCATGATGAGTCTGAGTAATCCTGTCCTAGTTTGGTGCAAATAGAAGGAAGGAAGACAGCACAATTAGATGGATTTAAGAATACTAGGAAGTTGGAAGTTGGAATAATGATCAGTTGCCCGATGATAAGTTCAAAGGACTACAAGTGATGAGATGGGCCATAACCCACAGGCCCAGGACCTGCCAAGAAGCAATCACATTCTTGCTGAAGGAAAAACCCTGGAAGAATTTACGATTTTATCGATAGATGATTTTATAGGAGTAACGCAAAACCTAAGAGTTGTGAAGGAGCGATAGATGTTTGTCTGGCTTACAGAATCTATGGATATATCCGAACTTGGTTCATCGACAAGAGAAATCCTGCAATGCTTGTGAGGATGAACGAGTGTTAGAATGCGAGATTCACTAAACCGTATACAAGGTAATGATTTGGGTGCGGGATGGATTGATCACCATACCGACTTACTCTTATTGTTCGCCTTGCTATATGGGATGGTAAATCTGAGTGACTTACCTATAGTAGAGCGCCGACGATCAAAACCTTGCTTAAAACTTAGAATGGTATAAGTATTTTCCCTTGTACAAGGCAGCTTTTGCTAACCATAGGTTATACGGTGAGGATCAACCCAGACCCATTTCCTGTAGGAGAAACCATAAATTGTTGACCACCATGAGATATCGATAGTTGTTTAGTATTGGCGCCAGACCCGTCAGCTAAGAAGACCCAGTCTCAGAAGAACCTTACCTAGATGAAAGACAGAAGAATTGAGGAAAAGGTTATGCCATTACCGGAAGAGCTTAGAGGAGGAATTTTCTTGAGGATCTGAGAAGACCGACACTGCCAGCAATAAGGATGGAGTATATGAGTTTACATGGAACCGTTACCATGTTTCTAAGGGTGGTAGCATCCCAGACCCCCCTGTGATGATCGATGGATTTTGAGGAGACCCCCAAACCCTAACATTTTCTTTCTAGCCTCTCCGAATCTCGAGGACGAGATTCATTTTAAGGGTGGTAGGTTTGTAACATCCCAAAATTCTAAATTTTGGAATGTTATAATAAATAGATAGATTTGATTGATTGTTTGATTGATTGCGTGAAATTGAGTGAAATTTGAAACCTTTTTGAAAGTTAAATGAGAGGGAATAAAAGGACTTTCCCAACCTTCCATTTTGCATTTATGATCTTCGTGAATTCAAATTATTTTCAAATACAAAACCCTTGAGCGAAGATGATATGACTTCTTCCATTTAAATTAAATGAAAGGGTATTTGAAAATAATTGAATTTCATTTGGAAATATTTCAATTCATAAACTTCATGCAGCTCAATGATTTTCATGAGAGAAGATAAAATGACTTCTTCAAATTATATGAAATATGAGTTGGGAGTTTCAAAGAATTAAATTCAAAGTTCTTTTGAATTTATTTTCAATTTGGAGTTATTTGAGTTTTATTCAAATTATTTTTCTCCAAAAATAAAATATATGGAAATTAGGGTAACATGATTCCCTACAACAGAAAATTGGAGAGAAATAAATTTGATTTCATTTTGGTATTTCTAAAATGATTTTTATTGGATTTTATTAGACCAGTGGCACTCTTTGAATTATTAGAATTTGTGTGTATTTTATTTAATGCTAGAAAAATGTTCATGTCGTAGAAAATCTTTTTCTGAAAATTTTGATATATAATATGCCTATATAAAGTTTCATTTTATTTTCGTTTTTCAGTTTATCGCATTCTGTAAAAAAAACTGCACTGCGCGGCCGGCCGAAGTCAAAAAAAAACTGCACTGCACGGCCGGCCGAAGGCCTTTAGGCCCATCATCTCTTTTCTTCTTTGTTTCGTATATTTTCGTCTACGTATAGTCCCACATTGCCTAGCCTTTGACCATTAAGCCTCTTTTCCACCAATAAATATAGACCCATAGAGCTTTCAAAAAATCATCCAATTCGGGTTAAATCAATATTTTGGTTTGACTAGATTCATTTAAGAAAAATATTTTTCTCCTCTCCGGCGCGACTTCTGGAAATTGTCTCCTCTCTCCAAAGTCGTCTTTTCTCTGCCTTATAAAGGTATCTTTCTTTGTTTTTTTATTCTTATACCTCCGTAGTTTATTATTTTTAGACTAATATGATAAAATAATTAGATTATCAATTAGTCTACGTATTTATACACCCTAGCCCGTAGCTATTTTTTCTTCCGTAAAACAGCTTGGCCCTGATTTTTCAAATAGCCATAACTTTTTACTCGTTTGCCCAAATCCAACGAAACCAACGCCCACTTCTTCGTTATGAACTCCTCTGTCCAGTAATCTAACTCAAACATGTTTTTGAAAATTTTAAAATTTGAATTAGATCATATTTGAATTCAAACTTCTTTTGATCATATATTTTTATCCGTAACTCCGTTTGAGTTGATTCTTTTTGCAAATCGAAGCTCTTGACCTAATTTTTCTGATAAGGCCAAATTCACATAATTTTGGTACTGTTAGAAATTGTTTTATGTTGCAAGAGATATTTACTTGGTTTTGATGTTTTCTGAATCGACTTCTTCGATCTTTCTGGTCTTTTGAGTGATTGCTTATGTGTGCTTACTATTGCTTGATTACGATAGATTTGACCGGAGTGTGACGAGTAGAGCTATCAAGATTTTTGAGTGTGAATCATCTTCATCAGCATTGCAGGCAAGTTCACACTTTGATCATACCTCTTACTACCCCGTTTTATTTGCATTAGATCAAACCCCAAACATTGCATGATTAGGATCTAATTAAATTGTGGGATGGGAAGTAGTTGAGGTAGTACCTATTACCTGTTTATTACCAAACCCTTGGGAGTTACTATTACGTTATGCTTACAGTGCCATGCTATGCTCGTAGACGTGGATTGGGTTTTGAGAGTATCCATGACAGATGTGAGATTGTTAATTAATGGTTTACTTAAGGTGGCAACTTAAACACACATCTGGGTGGACTGAGGCACCTGGTTATTCTAGGATTGCCTGTCTAGGCACCTGGGTAATCCAGGACTTGCCTGTTTTCTTTTGGACCGCCACCCAGGCTCAAAAGGATCATGAGACTATTCATACTAGAAACTTCCGTGTGCAGCCACAAGCTATTATGGGCTTTAGCACAGTTGACTAAGTCGTGCGAACTCTTACAGTGGTAGACTAGCAGATGTAGGGGATGTAGGTGGTACGGTCTACCCGATCGTAAGGTGCTAGCGCTTCTGAAAGACTATGTATCGGTCATCCATTTCTCAAACACCATGCAGTGCGAGATATCCAACGGAGGAGATCGAGTCTTGTGGGGAAAAGTGCGCAAACCTCTGCAGAGTGTATAAACTAATCATGATTAGCCGTGTCCCCGGTTATGGACGTCTTGAGTATCTAGTTCTTGGATTATCATGTGAATCTCATCACGTTACTTTAAATGAATATTGTTGGGTTTTAATGATGTTACTTAATTGGGATTGAGAATGCTGTCAACCATTCTCAATGTTCAACAACCACCATAATAGTTAAATAAAATTTATTCCTTTGAAGTAGGGAAAAATTGGCTTTTCGCAAAAACATATAACCATAGAGCTTTTCCACCAGCCATATATGCATGTAGTGATAGCCATTGTTCATCATTCTCTATGGTGTGAATTTGCCAGTACATTCAATGTACTGACCCTTTGTGGCTGCAATGTCTCATGTTGCAGGATTTCTTACGACGAGTAAGTGATATGTTAGGGTTACGATTTCTACACTCAACTTTGCCGTTGGTGTTGATGGGAATCCACAACCTTGTTACCTCCGCTATTTGGATTGAGGTAATAGTATTTACGTTATTTTATACATGTGATTTACCTCTGTTATAAATCCTTGAGTACCGTGTGTGTCAGCATACCGATCCAGGGATGACACTTAAGCACAGAGACTTGATCCATTTGGGTCGGGTCGCTACAATGTTGAAGTCTTGTGTGGGAAAACTAAATATCCTGCTGATTTTCTTGTTCTTACTTCTCCGCGAGATAGCTTTTGTCCCATTATATTTGGTAGACCCTTCTTAAATACCGTCAATGCTACCATAGATTGCAAAAAGAATGTTGTTACTGTTGGCTTGGATGATATGGTTCATGAGTTTAATTTCTCTAAATTTAGTAAACAACATCGTGAGGAAGAATTACCTAGTAAGGATGAAATTATTGGTCTTGCTTCTATTGTCATACCTCCTAGTGATCCTTTAGAACACTGTTTACTAGCCATGAAAATGATATGTTCATGAATGAAAGAAGGGAAATAGATGAAGTATTCTTTAAACAGGAACCTATTTTGCATCATAATTTGCCTATTGAAATTTTAGGGGATCCTCCTCCACCCAAGGGTGATCCCGTGTTTGAGCTTAAACCTTTGCCTGATAATCTTAAATATGCTTATCTTGATGAAAAGAAGATATATCCTGTTATCATTAGTGCTAACCTTTCAGAGCATGAAGAAGAAAGATTATTGAAAACTCTGAAGAAGCACCGTGCTGCTATTGGATATACTCTTGATGATCTTAAGGGCATTAGTCCCACTCTATGTCAACATAAAATAAATTTGGAAGCAGATGCCAAACCAGTTCGTGCTCCTCAACGGCGTCTGAATCCTAAGATGAAAGAAGTGGTAAGAAAAGAAATACTAAAGCTTCTGGAGGCAGGTATAATCTATCCCGTTGCTGATAGTGAGTGGGTAAGTCATGTCCATTGTGTCCCTAAGAAGGGAGGTATTACTGTTGTTCCTAATGATAAAGATGAATTGATTCCACAAAGAATTATCATAGGTTATAGGATGGTAATTGATTTCCGCAAATTAAATAAAGCCACTAAAAAAGATCATTAGCCCTTACCTTTTATTGATCAAATGCTAGAAAGATTATGCAAACATACACACTATTGCTTTCTAGATGGTTATTCTGGTTTCTCTCAAATACCTGTGTCGGCTAGAGATCAATCAAAGACTACTTTTACATGCCCTTTTGGTACTTTTGCTTATAGATGTATGACTTTTGGTTTATGTAATGCACCTGCTACCTTTCAAAGATGCATGATGGCTATATTCTTTGACTTTTGTGAAAAGATTTGTGAGGTTTTCATGGACGACTTTTTCGTCTATGGTTCCTCTTTTGATGATTGCTTGAGCAATCTTGATTGAGTTTTGTAGAGATGTGAAGAAACTAATCTTGTCTTGAATTGGGAAAAGTGCCACTTTATGGTTAATGAAGGTATTGTCTTGGGGCATAAAGTTTCTGAAAGAGGTATTGAAGTTGATAAAGCCAAGGTCGATGCTATTGAAAAGATGCCATGTCCCAAGGACATCAAAAGTATAAGAAGTTTCCTTGGTCACGCCGGATTTTACAGGAGGTTCATTAAGGACTTCTCAAAAATTTCTCGGCCTCTGACTAATTTATTGAAAAAAGATATACCATTTGTCTTTGATCAAAATTGTGTAGACGCATTTGAAATACTGAAGAAAGCATTAGTCTCTGCACCTGTTGTTCAGCCACCTGATTGGAACCTACCCTTCGAAATTATGTGTGATGCTAGTGATTATGCTGTAGGTTCTGTTCTAGGGCAAAGAGTTGATAAGAAATTAAATGTTACTCATTATGCTAGTAAGACTCTAGACAATGCTCAAAGAAATTATGCTACTACTGAAAAAGAAGTCTTAGCAGTTGTATTTGCTTGTGATAAGTTCAGATCTTATATTGTTGATTCTAAAGTAACTATTCAAACTGATCATGCTGCTATTAAATATCTTATGGGAAAGAAAGATGCTAAACCTAGACTTATTAGATGGGTTCTCTTGCTACAAGAATTTGATTTGCATATTGTTGATAGAAAGGGAGCTGAGAACCCCGTTGTAGACAACTTGTCTAGGTTAGAAAATATTCTTGATGACCCACTACCTATTAATGATAGCTTTCCTGATGAACAATTAAATGTTATAAGTACTTCTCGTAGTACTCCATGGTATGCTTATTATGCTAATTATATTGTTGCTAAATTTATACCACCTAGCTTCACATACCAACAAAAGAAAAAGTTCTTCTATGATTTAAGACATTAATTTTGGGATGATCCACATCTTTATAAAGAAGGAGTAGATGGTGTTATTAGACGTTGTGTACCTGAGCATGAACAGGAACAGATCCTACGCAAGTGTCATTCCGAGTCTTATGGAGGAACCACGCTGGAGATAGAACTGCACATAAGGTATTGCAATCTGGTTTTTATTGGCCTACTCTCTTCAAGGATGCCCGTAAGTTTGTCTTGTCTTGTGATGAATGTCAAAGAATTGGTAATATTAGTAGACGTCAAGAAATGCCTATGAATTATTCTCTTGTTATTGAACCGTTTGATGTTTGGGGCTTTGATTATATGGGACCTTTTCCAGCCTCTAATGGATACACACATATTCTAGTTGCTGTTGATTACGTTACTAAGTGGGTAGTAGCTATTCCAACTAGTAGTGCTGATCATAACACTTCTATTAAAATGCTTAAAGAAGTTATTTTCCCGAGGTTTGGAGTCCCTAGATATTTAATGACTGATGGTGGTTCACACTTTATTCATGGTGCTTTCCGTAAAATGCTTGCTAAATATGATGTTAATCATAGAATTGCATATCCTTATCACCCACAGTCTAGTGGTCAAGTAGAGTTGAGAAATAGAGAGCTCAAATTAATTTTGCAAAAGACTGTTAATAGGTCCGGAAAGAATTGGTCCAAGAAACTTGATGATGCATTATGGGCTTATAGAACTGCATACAAAAATCCTATGGGTATGTCTCCTTATAAAATGGTCTAGGAAAAGCATGTCACTTACCTCTGGAACTAGAACATAAGGCATATTGGGCTATTAAAGAGCTCAACTATTATTTTAAACTTGCCGGTGAGAAGAGGTTATTTGATATTATCTCACTTGATGAATGGAGAACCCAAGCTTATGAAAATGCCAAGTTGTTTAAAGAAAAAGTTAAAAGATGGCATGACAAAAGGATACAAAAGCGTGAGTTTAATGTAGGTGATTATGTATTGCTATACAACTCTCTTTTAAGATTTTTTGCAGGAAAACTTCTCTCTAAATGGGAAGGCCCCTATGTTATCGAAGAGGTCTATCGTTCCGGTGCCATAAAGATCAACAACTTCGAGGGCACAAATCCGAAGGTGGTAAACAGTCAAAGAATCAAACATTATATCTCAGGTAATCCCATAAATGTTGAAACCAATATTATTGAAACCGTAACCCCGGAGGAATACATAAGAGACACTTTCCGGAACGTTTTAGACTCCGAAAAGGAATAGGTATGTGGTACGGTAAGTAAACCGACTCCAAAACAATTTTTAAGGCAATATTTCTCCATTTTGGAATATTTAGAAAAATAGAAAAATAAGTAGCAGTCCGGGAAGGACACGAGGGCCCCACGAGGGTGGTGGGCGCGCCCTACCCCCTGGGCGCGCCCCCTACCTCGTGAGCACCTCGTGTGCCTTCCGGACTCTGTTTTCTTGCACGTTACGTATTTTGGTCGGTAAAAAATCGTTATATATCTCCCGAAGGTTTTGACTCCCGTATCACGCAAAAATCTCCTATCTTTGTTTCGAGCTGTTTTTCTGACAGATCTAGATTATCATGACGTCCCCAAGTGCTTCCAAGGACAAGTCCTTCGCGAAGGTCATCAACCCATACCTCGCGGAGGTGCTGCGACACCCTCAAACCATCGAGATGCGTGATGGGTTGTTGCACATCCGCGATGTTGAGGGACCAAAGGGAACCGGAAGCGTGGAGAAGAGGCTCGAAGCAATAGAGCAACAAATTTTCAAGTGCAAGGGGATGGTGGAGCGTGGAATCAACACTAGCCACACGATGCTCGCAGAGTTCACTAACAACTACAAGCCGGACGCCAAGAACACCGAGGAGGCCATCTTCAAGCTATATGAGAAGATCGAGCACCTCCAAGCCCAAATCTATGACCTGCAAAACCAAAACTATGAGTATGAATATAGATTCAAAAGAATGAGTTCGGCTGCAGATTCGAGGATTCCAGAGACTCGATCATCCATCTATGATGGTGAACCTATGCCTTGGAAGATGGATGACAAGCCCGCATCATCAACAACACCTCCACCTTCTTCACCAACCAAGGAGATATAATCACATGGGTATGGGCACTCCCCTTGGCAACTGCCAAGCTTGGGGGAGGTGCCCCGGTATCGTATCACAATCACAACTCCTATCTTTATCATTTTCTTAGTTCGATCCTATTAGTAGTATCTTGATCTAGTAGAATAAAGTTTATGGCATGATCTAGTTTTGAGTTTTGCTTTATGATCTCTCTATGTAATCGAGTCCGTGAGCTATATATAATAAAGATTAGTGTTAAGTCAAGGGCTTGATTATTTTGCCATGATCTTGGGTGAATAAAAGAAAAGAGAAAAAGAATAAAAAGAAGCAAAAAGTTCATATTGATCTTATTGAGAGTAATGACTTCACATAGAAAGAGTATGATGATTAAAAGTTGTTGGGAGTTGGCAAACATAGCTTTGGTCATTGTTGCAATTAATAGGAAGTAATAAGGAAAGAGAGGTTTTCACATATAGATATATTATCATTGACATCTTCTATGATTGGGAGCACTCATTAAAATATGACATGCTAAAGAGTTGATGTTGGACAAGGAAGACAACATAATGAGTTATGTCTTTCTTATATCTGAGATAAAGTATGTTGTCATGGATCCTCTAACTTGTTGAGCTTGCCTTTCCCCCTCATGCTAGCCAAATTCTCAGCACCAAGTAGAAATACTACTTGTGCTTCCAAATATCCCTAAACTAGTTTTGCCATGAGAGTCCACCATATCTACCTATGGATTGAGTAAGATCCTTCAAGTAAGTTGTCATTGGTGCAAAGCAATAAAAATTGCTCTAAATATGTAGGATTGATTGGTGTGGGAGAAATAAGCTTTATACGATCTTGTGATGTGGAAGTAATAAAAGCGACGGACTACATAATAAAGGTTCATATCACAAGGGGCAATATAAAGTGACGTTCTTTCGCATTGAGATTTTATGCATCCAACCATAAAAGCGCATGGCAACCTCTGCTTCCCTCTGCGAAGGGCCTATCCTTTATTATTATCTTCTACCTTATGCAAGAGTCATGGTGATCTTCACCTTTTCTTTTTCATTTTATCCTTTGGCAAGCTCAGCATGTTGGAAAGAACATGGTATATATATCTAATTGGATGTAGGGGAGCATGAACCATTATTGTTGACATTACCCTTGAGGTAAAAGGTTGTGGGGCAAAACTATAAGCCCCTATCTTTCTCTGTGTCCGATTAAAACTCTGTAACCACAAGTATCGTGTGAGTGTTAGCAATTATGGAGGACTAAATGATAGTTGAGTATGTGGACGTGCTTTTTAGCTCTGACATAGACTCTTTCCGATGTTATGATAAATTGCAATTGCTTCAATGAATGAGATTATAGTTTGTCGGAGCCCAATAAGGTTTATGATTTATACTTTTGCATTGTGAATAGATCATCACTTGAACATAAGTAATCATATGACAAAATCTATATATGTTGTTGTTATGAGAACAATCATGATGCCTTCATGTCCGTATTTTATTTTTATCGACGCCTCTACCTCTAAACATGAGGACGTATTTATAGTTATCGGCTTCTCGCTTGAGGACAAGCGAGGTCTAAGCTTGGGGGAGTTGATACGTCCATTTTGCATCACGCTTTTATATCGATATTTATTACATTATGGACTGTTATTTCACTCTATGTCACAATACTCATGGCTATTCTCTCTTATTTTACAAGGTTTACATAAGGAGGGAGAATGCTGGCAGCTGGAATTCTGGGATGGAAAAGGAGCAAATATTAGAGACCTATTCTACGCAACTCCAAAAGTCCTGAAACTCCATGGAACATCTTAAAATAAATAAAGAAAAATCCTCGCCAAAGATGAAGGCCAGGGGGCCCACACCCTTCTCACGAGGGTGGGGGGCGCCTCCCCCCTAGGGCGCGCCCCCCTACCTCATGGGCCCCCTGGTGGCTCTCCGACGCCCATCTTCTCCTATATGAGGTGTTTCGATGAGAAAAAAATAAAGAGGAACTTTTTGGGACGAGACTCTGCCGCCATGAGGCGGAACCTTGGCGGATCCAATCTAGAGCTCCGGCAGAGCTGTTCTACCAGGGATACTTCCCTCCGGGAGGGGGAAATCATCACCATTGTCATCACCAACGCTCCTCTCATCAGGAGAGGGCAATCTCCATCAACATCTTCACCAACACCATCTCATCTCCAAACCCTAGTTCATCTCTTGTATCCAATTCTTGTCTCAAAGTCCGGGATTGGTGCTAGTAGGTTGCTAGTAGTGTTGATTACTCCTTGTAGTTGATGCTAGTTGGTTTATTTGGTGGAAGATCATATGTTTAGATCCTATATGCATATTATTACCCCTCTGATTATGAACATGAATATGCTTTGTGAGTAATTACGTTCGTTCCTGAGGACAAGGGAGAAGTCTTGCTATGAGTAGTCATGTGAATTTGGTATTCGTTTGATATTTTGATAAGATGTATATTGTCTAGCCTCTAGTGGTGTTATGTGAATGTCGACTACATAACACTTCACCATTATTTGGGCCTAGAGGAAGGCATTGGGAAGTAATAAGTAGATGATGGGTTGCTAGAGTGACAGAAGCTTAAACCCTAGTTTATGCGTTGCTTCGTAAGGGGCTGATTTGGATCCATATGTTTCATGCTATGGTTAGGTTTACCTTAATACTTTTGTTGTAGTTGCGGATGCTTGCAATAGAGGTTAATCATAAGTGGGGTGCTTGTTCAAGTAAGAACAGCACCCATGCACTGGTCCACCCACATATCAAATTATCAAAGTATCGAACGCGAATCATATGAACGTGATGAAAACAAGCTTGATGATATTCCCATGTGTCCTCGGGAGCGCTTTTCCTATTATAAGAGTTTGTTCCAGCTTGTCCTTTGCTACAAAATGATTGGGCCACCTTGCTGCACTTTATTTACTTTTGTTACTTGTTGCTCGTTACAATTTATCCCGTCACAAAACTATCTGTTACCACTTATTTCAGTACTTGCAAAGAATACCTTGCTGAAAACCGCTTATCATTTCCTTCTGCTCCTCATTGGGTTCGACACTCTTACTTATCAAAAGGACTACGATAGATCCCATATACTTGTGGGTCATCATTCCATCGTATGATTCTATATTTACGGGTTTGAACCCTTCTGGGAATTCATGTTCCATGACTTCGTCAATGAAGCAAAGAGGGTGTGCAGCGCCTCTATATCGGGCCGCATCACGACGTAGCTCTGATGGAGTCCGTCTACGGCTTTCGGCCCGCGCATGACTAGGTTTGTCACGTCCGAATAGATGGCCGTCGTCACGTGTCGAGGCACGTGCTCGCGATCTGTAGATCGATCTGGTATGTCCTGCTCTATTGTTCAGGTCCTGCCAAAGGTCATATGTATGACCGAGAGTTGTTGTACCTCTGCCTTTGCGATGAGGCGGGGAGGGCTGGTGCTCGGCTTGAGTTGTCGTTTTATCCCGACCACATGGTGGTCGGTCAGCCGCATTGTGCGATGGGGGTATGTGCTCCGGCGCCTCGTCGTCGAACTGAGGTAGCAATTTGTGCTTCGGGTAGCTTTTGGCTGAGCGCTTAAGGCCGTATTCTTTGGCTGCTAGGACATCGGTCCATTTATCGTTGAGCAGATCTTGGTCAGCTTGAAGCTGCTGCTGCTTCTTTTCTAGGCTCCTTGCAGTGGCTATTAGCTTGCGCTTGATGCGCTCTTGCTCAAGAGGTCCCTATGGCACGATAAAATCCTCAGTGTCGAGGCTTGCCTCATCCTCGGAGAGCGGAAGATAATTACTATCCTTCGAGTCTTCATGCATGGCCTATTTTCCAGGGCTAACTTGCCCATCTTCCCATTCATCCTGTTCGGCAGTTAAATCAACGGGGTCTTCGTTGTCTTCGGCACCTTCCGGAGTGTTATCTTCTCATGTGCTGGTGTTGCTGTCTTTGTTGCAGCATGACTTGCAGCGGCGCCGCTGACGCCGGCGCTTTGATTCTATCTCGGGAGGTTTATCCTCAACTGGATCTTCTTTGTCATCGCTGATATTCTCTTTTGGTGCATCCACCATGTATACATCATATGAGGAAGTGGTCGTCCAGCATCCGGTAAACAGCGGGTTCTGGGCCTCTTCTTCTCCGGCACCATCGTCCATACCGTTGATGTCGTCGGAGCTGTAATCGAGCATATCAGTTAAGTCTTCGATAGTGGCTATGAAATGGGCGGTGGGTGGGAAGCAAAATTCTCCGTCGTCAGCCTCCGGCTCAAACCAGATACAATTCGGCTGTGAGCCCCCGCTAAAGATAGTGCTCTTAACGAGCTTAGAACATCGCCCAAAGGCGAGTGTCGGAAGATGTCCGCGGGGCTGAATTCGATGATTGATGACCGATCAAGCTCGACGTACGCGGACGCACAAGGTTCGGAACCTGTAGCCGGAGACAAGTCCGTGGTTCCGGTGACATAGATGTCACTTGAAGTTAAGTCTATGCACGGCTCCAACACCGCTGAGTCTAGTCTACGGCTTCCGCGACGGGGTTGAGCTTCCCGTCTTCGGATGGCGCGAGCTGCTACAGATCTAGGGCCCGAGCAACTATAGGTGTTATCTCCTATGTGTGGACCGATGATAGATTTGCATCATGTTCATCGTGGTGGCAGGGAGCGGCTGCCATGGTCTCGAATCCGTCGAACATCAAGTCTCCACGGGTATCCACGATATAGTTCAAGCTTCCAAATCTGACCTAGTGGCCAGGGGCGTAGCTTTCGATCTGCTCTAGATGGCCAAGCGAGTTGGCCCGCAATGTGAAGCCGCCGAGCACGAAGATCTGTCTGGGGAGGAAGACTTCCCCTTGGACAACGTCGTTGTAGATGATTGAAGGAGCCATCAAACCTTTTGATGACGACACAACGAAACTCTTAATGAAAGCACCAATGTCGGTGTCAAACCGGTGAATCTCGGGTAGGGGGTCCCGAACTGTGCGTCTAGGATCGATGGTAATAGGAGACGGGGGACATAATGTTTACCTAGGTTCGGGCCCTCTCTATGGAGGTAATACCCTACTTCCTGCTTGATTGATCTTGATGAATATGAATATTAGAAGAGTTGATCTACCACAAGATTGTAATGGCTAAACCCTAAATGTCTAGCCTGTCTGACTATGATTATCTATCTACCCTCCGATCCGCACTAAGCCCTCCGATTTATATAGACACCAGAGGGGACTAGGGTTGTACAAGGTTGGTTACAGAGAAAGGAATCTTCATATTTGATCGTCAGGCTTGCCTTCCACGTCAAGGAGAGTCCCATCCAGACACGGGAGAGAGTCTTCGGTCTTGTATCTTCTCAGCCCATTAGTCCGGCCCATGTCCAATAGGCCGGACGCCCGAGGACCCGTTAGTCTCGGACTCCCTCACCCTGTGCGGCCGTTTTTGTATAATCTGAAAGTTTTCCAGTCGTCGGCTTCAGCCCCCTCGCATAAATACGGGGGTGTCCGGAAAAGCACTTGATCACTCTTGATCCAATGTCTTGGTCCATGAAGGAGGTGTCAATGCGGCGAACTAGGCAATCGGACTATAGGGCTTTAGCACTTTCACTTAGCCATATGAGTTCGACGGTGGGTCTATGATATAGCCCCTGGTATGTACGCAGTCATCTAAATACGGTGCATTACATGAGTGACCAGAAGAACGGTCCTTCGTGCAATACGGTAGGAATCGTGAAAGATTCTAATAAGGCATCGAGAGGTTAACCAGCTCTCGCTGCATCATGATAGCCAGTTTTCGGCTTTCTCTACTGAAGTGCTCATCCAGATAAACCGGGACACAATCGCAGTAGTTCTCCCTTTACTACCCTAGCCGATATAGCAGAACGTAAGGTAGTAAGCACACGAGCCGGGCAACCCAACTATTGACCAAAGGCATGA
Organism: Triticum monococcum; assembly: GCA_034509565.1. NCBI lineage: Eukaryota > Viridiplantae > Streptophyta > Magnoliopsida > Poales > Poaceae > Triticum > Triticum monococcum. The sequence continues at coordinate 570,596,810 of CM067842.1, read as the reverse complement.
TTCGAAGCTGATGCATATAAGGCCAAACTCGCGATGCCGAAGTGTGCTATAAAGCTGTTCGGACTTGTCGGCAATTCATTTGTTCCCATATCAAGCCCCTGGCAACCCATGCCGAGGTGCGGGTGTGAAACAACCGGAGAAATTCAGCTTTTTCAGGAAAAAGCGAATACTGGGTATGGATTATGTTCGCTGGGATATTATCGATATGTCAATTGCCATTTTACAAATAATAATGCCACGACCTAGGCTATTTGACATGTCAGTGGTCGAAGGCTGAGGAAGAAGGCATTACTACAGGCTGAAAATAGAGAGTGCGGTCTACTAAATTATTTGGACCTCCTGTCGCACGTCTACGCCGCCTTGCCTCGGTGAAAGGATTCCTTTAACAGGAACAACCTTGGGGTAAGTGTATGAAGCCGAACTCCGAAAGATTCTGTGAGATGACCAATATTTTACGTCACCTATGATAAGATAAAAAGAAGTAGTTAGAAATGAAAAGAAGGAAATGGGAGTGCTTGTAGGCTTGCCCGTATTGGGCCTCCGGCGATGGCCAGGGTATTTTAAGTGCATAACTATGCATGCACGGTATAAACTTCGCGTGATTGTGAGGCGAACGACAGAGGCTGAACTGCTAATCCTGCTCCGGGAGAGGTTGGTTCCATTTAATGGAGACCGGAGGCTTAATGGCCGGTGAATTGTGCGGCTTGACGAGGCCACTTTGTGCTTCGGCTGCAATGGTCATAGTACAATCCCTTGTATGGAAGGAGTGTCCTGTTTTTCATTTATTTGTATGACTTCTACAACGGGTACTGCTCCTTTGAGGATTGTTGTGGTGGGTTTGATTCTAGAAGGATCAATGCCCGTTTTGTTGACAGTGTCTTGGTACAGTAGATTAAGGCTACTGTCTCCGTCCCTAAGGACTTTCGTGAGATGGAACCCATCAATAATTGGATCAATGATCCGCGTTGCCGATCCTTCGGGACGGGTATGGCTAATTTTTGGGGGAATCCGCTCTATGGCGTATGTGTCCCATAGTGCGCGCGAGTGCTCCCCTGTGGGGGTGTGCGTTTCATATACTGAAGGAAATATGCCCTAGAGGCAATAATAAAGTTATTATTTATTTCCTTATATCATGATAAAAGTTTATTATTCATGCTAGAATTGTATTAACCGGAAACATGATACATGTGTGAATACATAGACAAACAGAGTGTCACTAGTATGCCTCTACGTGACAAGCTCGTTGATCAAAGATGGTTATGTTTCCTAACCATAGACAAAGAGTTGTCATTTGATTAACAGGGTCACATCATTAGGAGAATGATGTGATTGACTTGACCCATTCCGTTAGCTTAGCACTTGATCGTTTAGTATGTTGCTATTGCTTTCTTCATGACTTATACATGTTCCTATGACTATGAGATTATGCAACTCCCGTTTATCAGAGGAACACTTTGTGTGCTACCAAACGTCACAACATAACTAGGTAATTATAAAGGTTCTCTATAGGTGTCTCCGAAGGTACTTGTTGGGTTAGCGTATTTCGAGATTAGGATTTGTCACTCCGATTATCGGAGAGGTATCTCTGGGCCCACTCGGTAATACACATCACTTAAGCCTTGCAAGCATTGCAACTAATGAGTTAGTTGCGGGATGATGTATTACGGAACAAGTAAAGAGACTTGCCGGTAATGAGATTGAACTAGGTATTTGATACATCTCCGTTGTATCTTTAATTTTTGATTATTCCATGCCAATATTATTCAACTTTCATATACTTTTTGGCAACTTCTTATATTATTTTTGGGACTAACATATTGATCCAGTGCCCAGTGCCAGTTCCTGTCTGTTGCATGTTTTTGGTTTCGCAGAATATCCATATCAAACGGAGTCCAAACGGGATAAAAACGTACGGAGCTTATTTTTGGAAAATATGGAAAATTCGGAAGGAAAATCAACGCGAACTAGTGCCCGAGGTGGTCACGAGGCAGGGGGGGCGCCCCCCTAGGGCGCGCCCCCTACCCTCGTGAGCCCACCGTAAGGCGGTTGACGCTCTTCTTTTGTCGCAAGAAAGCTAATATTCGGAAAAAAAATCACGGCGAAGGTTTCAGGCCAATTGGAGTTATGGATCTCCATATATATACGAAACGGTGAAACAGAGCTAGGAGAGAACGCAGAACCAGAGAGAGACAGAGAGACAGATCCAATCTCGGAGGGGCTCTCACCCCTCCCACACCATGGGAGCCAAGGACCAGAGGGGAAACCCTTCTCCCATCTAGGGAGGAGGTCAAGGAAGAAGAAGAAGAAGGGGGGCCTCTCCCCCTTGCTTCCGGTGGCGCCGGAGCGCTGCCGGGGCCATCATCATCACCGCCAACTTCACCAACAACTTCACCGCCATCATCACCAACTTTCCCCCCCTCTATGCGGCGGTGTAACCTCTCTCTTACCCGATGTAATCTCTACTTAAACATGGTGCTCAACGCTATATATTATTTCCCAATGATGTATGGCTATCCTATGATGTTTGAGTAGATCTGTTTTGTCCTAATGGCTATTTGATGATCGTGATTGGTTTGAGTTGTATGTTTTATTATTGGTGCTATCCTATGGTGCTTTCTGTGTCGCGCAAGCGTGAGGGATTCCCGCTGTAGGGTTTGCAATATGCTTATGATTTGCTTATGGTGGGTGGCGTGAGTGACAGAAGCACAGACCCGAGTAAGTAGGTTGTTTGCGTATGGGATAAAGGGGACTTGATGCTTTAATGCTATGGTTGGGTTTTACCTTAATGAATCTTTAGTAGTTGCGGATGCTTGCTAGAGTTCCAATCAAAAGTGCATATGATCCAAGTAGAGAAAGTATGTTAGCTTATGCCTCTCCCTCAAATAAAATTGCAATAATGATTACCGGTCTAGTTATCGATTGCCTAGGGACAAATAACCTTCTTGTTGACAAAATCTCTTTACTAAAACTAATTTAGTTGTGTCTTTATCTAAACAGTTCCTAGCTTTTATTTACGTGCTCTTTACTTTCTTGCAAGCTTACCCAAAAACACCTACAAAGTACTTCTAGTTTCATACTTGTTTCCGGTAAAGCGAACGTCAAGCGTGCGTAGAGTTGTATCGATGGTCGATAGAACTTGAGGGAATATTTGTTCTACCTTTAGCTCCTCGTTGGGTTCGACACTCTTACTTATCGAAAGAGGCTACTATTGATCCCCTATACTTTTGGGTTATCAAGACCTTTTTCTGGCGCCGTTGCCGGGGAGCAATAGTGTGGGGTGAATATTCTCGTGTGTGCTTGTTTGCTTTATCACTAAGTAATTTTTATTTGTTGTTCTTAGTTGTTTTCTATATTTAGTTATGGGTAGGAAACGAAAATACCAAAAAAATTAGTTGTACCTACTAAACCAATGGTTGAAGAACCACTCAAAATCTATCACACTGCTGAAGCTTATTACTTGGATCATCTTCGATCCCTATGTGCTCGTGCTGAAACCCCAACTAGCTTAGTTGAGGGCAAATCTTTAGATGAGCATGCTTGTTATGTGCGACACCGAATATCTGAAAAAGGAAAACTTTACTCGATCAAATTCATCGTTTGCAATGCTATGCTTGGAATTTTTGTGAAATATATGATTATACTTGTTGTTCTGAAGACCCTAAGAAACACCTTCACTACGAATGTTTGTTTAGTGATAATGGAATCTTATCCTCTTATGCTAAGGGTGTTTATAGTTACTATGATGTTCAACAAATTGAAGAATTTTTTGCTTTTAAGGGTGCTTACGAAATTGCTTCTTTGATTGAAAAGTATGATCCTACTCTTTACAAATCTGAAAATTTTGCCATACTTAAATATTGCTATGATAATTATGCTTCTAATGCCTATGTTAAACCATATATCGAGGTCTACTCCACTGTCCAAGAAGAGACTAATATTTTGCAGGAGTCTATGGAAGAAGAAATTGATGAAACTGTGAGCTCATTGGATGAAAAAGATGAGGAGGAGAGCGAAGAACAAAAGGAGGAAGAGCGGATTAGCTACCCGTGCCCACCTTCTAATGAGAGTAACTCTTCAACTCATACATTGTTTAATTTCTCTTCATTCTTACCGGAGGATGATTGCTATGATGATTGTTATGATCCCGTTGATTCTTTTGAAATATCCCTTTTTGATGATGCTTGCTATGCTTGTGGCCAAGATGCCAATATGAATTATGCTTATGGAGATGAACTTGCTATAGTTCCTTATGTTAAACATGAAATTGCTGCTATTGCACCCATGTATGATAGTCCTATTATCTTTTTGAATTCTCCCGACTACACTATATCGGAGAAGTTTGCACTTATTAAGGATTATATTGATGGGTTGCCTTTTACCATTGCACATGATGATTTTGATGAATATAATATGCATGTGCTTGCTGCTCCTACTTGCAATTATTATGAGAGAGGAACTATATCTCCACCTCTCTATGTTTCCAATATGATAAAATTGCAAGAAACTGTTTACACTATGCATTGGCCTTTACTTTGTGTGCATGAATTGTTCTTTTATGACATGCCAATGCATAGGAAGAGAGTTATACTTTGTTATTACATGATATATGTTACTTTGTGCTCACTACTAAATTATAAATCATTGTTAATTAAAATTGGCTTTGATATACCTTGGGATCCGGGTGGATTCACTACTTGAGCACTACATGCCTAGCTTAATGGCTTTAAAGAAAGCGCTGCCAAGGAGACAACCCGGAAGTTTTAGAGAGTCATTTATTTATGTTGAGTGCTTTTATATAGTTTAAAAACAACAAAAATAAAGAGGGGAACCCAAAACTTTTTCAAAAAGGAAAGTGAATGTGATAGAGACAAGCATTGTTGAAGTGGGAGCTAGCCTTGAACTTTGTTCATGCTCACGGCAAGTTTGTGAATCTTGATTACAGAAACTTTTCAACAAAAATAATTATCCCCTTGTACAATTCCATTGTATTATAAAAATAATGTGCCAAGGTTTGCCTTTAGGATGTTTACGATGCTTGTTGGTTTGTGCGGTGCAGGACAGAAACTTTGGCTGTAGTGCATGAATTTAATTTTTTACTGGAATGTCAAATGGTTCTGATTCTTTTTGCATTGTCTTTCTGTACAATTTTTTTATTTTTCCTAATTTTGGCAGAATTTTTTAACTATCATAAGTTTGGTGAATGTTCCGATTATTACAGACTGTTCTGTTTTAGACAGATTCTGTTTTTCATGCATAGTTTGCTTGTTTTGATGAAACTGTCAATTTATATCGGTGGATTAAGCCATGGAAAAGTTATATTACAATAGACACAATGAAAAAACAAAATATGAATTGGTTTTCAACAGTACTTAGAGTAGTGATTTTCTTTATTATACTAACGGATCTTACTGAGTTTTCTATTGAAGTTTTGTGTGGATGAAGTGTTCGATGATTGAGAAGGTTTCGATGTGAGAAGAAGGAAGAGAGGCAAGAGCTCAAGCTTAGGGATGCCCTAGGAACCCCAAGTAAATATTCAAGGAGACTCAAGCGTCTAAGCTTGGGGATGCTGGGAAGGCATCCCCTCTTTCTTCAACAAATATCGGTATGTTTTCAGATTTGTTTTGTTCATGCGATATGTGCAATCTTGGAGCGTCTTTTGCATTTAGGTTTTCATTTTTCTTTTATGCACCATGCTGGTATGAGATGGTCCTTGGTTGATTTATAGAATGCTCATTGCACTTCACTTATATCTTTTGAGTATGGATTTATAGAATGCTTCATGTGCTTCACTTATATCATTTGAAGTTTGGATTGCCTGTTTCTCTTCACTTAGACAACCGCCATTTGTAGAATACTCTTTTGCTTCACTTATACTTGTTAGAGCATGGGCATATATTTTGTAGAAAGAATTAAACTCTCTTGCTTCACTTATATCTATTTAGAGAGATGACAGGAACTGGTCATTCACATGGTTAGTCATAAAATCCTACATAAACTTGTAGATCGTTGAATATGATATGTTTGATTCCTTGCAATAGTTTTGCGATATAAAGGTGGTGATATTAGAGTCATGCTAGTTGAGTAATTGTGAATTGTAGAAATACTTGTGTTGAGGTTTGTGATTCCCGTAGCATGCACGTATGGTGAACCGTTATGTAACGAAGTCGGAGCATGATTTATTTATTGATTGTCTTCCTTATGAGTGGCGGTCGGGGATGAGCGATGGTCTTTTCCTACCAATCTATCCCCCTAGGAGCATGCGCATAGTACTTTGTTTCGATGACTAATAGATTTTTGCAATAAGTATGTGAGTTCTTTAGGACTAATTTTGAGTCCATGGATTATACGCACTCTCACCCTTCCACCATTGCTAGCCTCTCTAGTACTGCGCAACTTTTGCCGATACCATAAACCCACCATATACCTTCCTCAAAACAGCCACCATACCTACCTGTCATGGCATTTCCATAGCCATTCTGAGATATATTGCCATGCAACTTTCATCATCATCATATACATGACTTGAGCATTCATTGTCATATTGCTTTGCATGATCGTAAGATAGCTAGCATGATGTTTTCATGGCTTGTCCGTTTTTTATGTCATTGCTACGCTAGATCATTGCACATCCCGGTACACCGCCGGAGGCATTCATATAGAGTCATATCTTTGTTCTAGATATTGAGTTGTAATATTGAGTTGTAAGTAAATAAAAGTGTGATGATCATCATTATTAGAACATTGTCCCATGTGAGGTTATCAAAATAAAAGTGGCCAAAGAAGCCCCCAAAAAGAGAGAGAGGACAAAGAAGCCTACAAAAAAATAAAAAGAAAAAAACAAAAAAATGAGAGAAAAAGATAGAAGGGGCAATGTTACTATCCTTTTACCACACTTGTGCTTCAAAGTAGCACCATGTTCTTCATATAGAGAGTCTCTTGAGTTATCACTTTCATATACTAGTGGGAATTTTAATTATAGAACTTGGCTTGTATATTCCAACGATGGGCTTCCTCAAATGCCCTAGGTCTTCATGAGCAAGCAAGTTGGATGCACACCCACTTAGTTTCAGTTTGAGCTTTCATATACTTATAGCTCTAATGCATCCGTTGCATGGCAATCCCTATTCCTCACATTGATATCTATTAATGGGCATCTCCATAGCCCGTTGATACGCCTAGTTGATGTGAGACTTTCTTCCTTTTTTGTCTTCTCCACATAACCCCCATCATCATATTCTATTCCGCCTATAGTGCTATGTCCATGGCTCACGCTCATGTATTGCGTGAAAGTTGAAAAGGTTTGAGAACGTCAAAAGTATGAAACAATTGCTTGGCTTGTCATCGGGGTTGTGCATGATGTGAATATTTTGTGTGGTGACGATGGAGCATAGCCAGACTATATGATTTTGTAGGGATGAGCTTTCTTTGGCTATCTTATTTCAATAAGACATAATTGCTTCATTGGTATGCTTGAAGTATTATTATTTTTATGTCAAAAGATAGACTATTGCTTTGAATCACTCGTGTCTTAATATTCATGCCATGATTAGACATATGATCAAGATTATGCTAGGTAGCATTCCACATCAAAAATTATCTTTTTTATCATTTACCTACTCGAGGACGAGCAGGAATTAAGCTTGGGGATGCTGATACGTCTCCGTCGTATCTATAATTTTTGATTGTTCCATGCCAATATTATTCAACTTTCATATACTTTTTGGCAACTTTTTATATTATTTTTGGGACTATCATATTGATCCAGTGCCCAGTGCCAGTTCCTATCTGTTGCATGTTTTTGGTTTCGCAAAATATCCATATCAAACAGAGTCCAAACGGGATAAAAATGGACGGAGCTTATTTTTGGAAAATATGGAAAATTCGGAAGGAAAATCAACGCGAACCAGTGCCCGAGGTGGTCACGAGGCAGCCCCCCCCCCCTTACGGCGCGCCCCCTACCCTCGTGAGCCCACCGTAAGGTAGTTGACGCTCTTCTTTTGCCGCAAGAAAGCTAATAATCGGAAAAAAAATCACGGTGAAGGTTTCAGGCCAATCGGAGTTACGGATCTCCATATATATACGAAACGGTGAAACAGAGCCAGGAGAGAACGCAGAACCAGAGAGAGACAGAGAGACAGATCCAATCTCGGAGGGGCTCTCGCCCCTCGCACGCCATGGGAGCCAAGTACCAGAGGGGAAACCCTTCTCCCATCTAGGGAGGAGGTCAAGGAAGAAGAAGAAGAAGAAGAAGAAGAAGAAGGGGGGGGGCCTCTCCCCCTTGCTTCCGACGGTGCCGGAGCGCTGCTGGGGCCATCATCATCACCGCCATCTTCACCAACAACTTCACTGCCATCATCACCAACTCTTCCCCCTCTATGCAGCGGTGTAACCTCTCCCTTACCCGCTGTAATCTCTACTTAAACATGGTGCTCAATGCTATATGTTATTTCCCAATGATGTATGGGTATCCTATGATGTTTGAGTAGATCTGTTTTGTCCTAATGGTTATTTGATGATCGTGATTGGTTTGAGTTGTATGTTTTATTATTGGTGTTGTCCTATGGTGCTCTCCGTGTCGCACAAGCGTGAGGGATTCCCGCTGTAGGGTTTGCAATATGCTTATGATTTGCTTATGGTGGGTGGCGTGAGTGACAGAAGCACAGACCCGAGTAAGTAGGTTGTTTGCGTATGGGATAAAGGGGACTTGATGCTTTAATGCTATGGTTGGGTTTTACCTTAATGAATCTTTAGTAGTTGGGGATGCTTGATAGAGTTCCAATCATAAGTGCATATGATCCAACTAGAGAACGTATGTTAGCTAATGCCTCTCCCTCAAATAAAATTGCAATAATGATTACCGGTCTAGTTATCGATTGCCTAGGGACAAATAACTTTCTTGTTGACAAAAGCTCTTTACTAAAACTAATTTAGTTGTGCCTTTATCTAAACAGCCCCTAGCTTTTATTTACGTGCTCTTTACTTTCTTGCAAGATTACCCAAAAACACCTACAAAGTACTTCTAGTTTCATACTTGTTTCCAGTAAAGCGAACGTCAAGCGTGCGTAGAGTTGTATCGGTGGTTGATAGAACTTGAGGGAATATTTGTTCTACCTTTAGCTCCTCGTTGGGTTCAACACTCTTACTTATCGAAAGACGCTACAATTGATCCCCTATACTTGTGGGTTATCAGTATTGAGATACCGATGATCGAATCTCAGGCAAGTAACATACCGATGACAAAGGGAACAACGTATGTTGTTATGCGGTTTGACCGATAAAGATCTTCGTAGAATATGTAGGAGCCAATATGAGCATCCAGGTTCCGCAATTTTTTATTGACCAGAGACGTGTCTCGGTCATGTCTACATAGTTCTCGAACCCGTAGGGTCCACACGCTTAAAGTTCGATGACGGTTATATTATGAGTTTATGTGTGTTGATATACTGAAGGTAGTTCGGAGTCCCGGATGTGATCACGGACATGACGAGGAGTCTCGAAATGGTCGAGACGTAAAGATCAATATATTGGACGACTATATTTGGATACCGGAATGGTTCCGGGTGAGATCGGGATAATACCAGAGCACCGGCAGGTTATCGGGACCCCCGGGGAGGTATATGGGCCTTAATGGGCTTTAGTGGATAGGAGGGGAAAGGAGCAAGGGAGGGGGCGCCCCCCCCAAGCCCAATCCGAATTGGGAGGGGGCCGACCCCCCCCCCCTTTCCTTCCTCCCTCCTTCCTCTTCCTTCCCTCTCCCTCTACAAATAGGAAAAGGAGGAGTCCTACTCCCGGTGGGAGTAGGACTCCCCCCTTGGGCGCGCCTCCTCCCCTTGGCCGGCCCTCTCCTCCCCCCTTTATATAAGGAGGAGAGGGGCACCCCATAGACACAGCAATTGATCTCTTGGACCTTTTAGTCGTGTGTGGTGCCCCTCTCCACCATAATCCACCTCGATAATATCGTAGCGGTGCTTACGCGAAGCCCTGCGATGGTAGAACATCAACATTGTCACCACGCCGTTGTGCTGATGGAACTCTCCCTCAAAGCTCGGCTGGATCGGAGTTCGAGGGACGTCATCAAGTTGAAGGTGTGCAGAACTCGGAGGTGCAGTGCGTTCGGTACTTGATCGGTCGGATTGTGAAGACGTACGACAACATCAACCGCGTTGTGCTAACGCTTCCGCTTTCGGTCTATGAGGGTACGTGGACACACTCTCCCCTCTCGTTGCTATGCATCACCATGATCTTGCGTGTGCGTAGGATTTTTTTTTGAAATTACTACGTTCCCCAACAGTGGCATCCGAGCCTGGTTTTATGCGTTGATGTTATATGCACGAGTAGAACACAAGTGAGTTGTGGGCGATACAAGTCATACTGCTTACTAGCATATCATACTTTGGTTCGGCGGTATTGTTGGATGAAGCGGCCCAGGCCGACATTACGCATATGCTTACGCGAGACTGGTTCTACAGACGTGCTTTGCACACAGGTGGCTGACGGTTGTCAGTTTCTCCAACTTTAGTTGAACCGAGTGTGGCTACGCCCGGTCCTTGAGAAGGTTAAAACAACATTAACTTGACGAACTATCGTTGTGGTTTTGATGCGTAGGTAAGAACGGTTCTTGCTCAGCCCGTAGCAGCCACATAAAACTTGCAACAACAAAGTAGAGGACATCTAACTTGTTTTTGCAGGGCATGTTGTGATGTGATATGGTTAAGACATGATGCTATATTTTATTATATGAGATGATCATGTTTTGTAACCGATTTATCGGCAACTGGCAGGAGCCATATGGTTGTTGCTTTATTTTATGCAATGCAATCGCCCTATAATTGCTTTACTTTATCACTAAGAGGTAGCGATAGTCGTAGAAGTAATAGTTGGCGAGACGACAACGATGCTACGATGGAGATCAAGGTGTCGCGCCGGTGACAATGGTGATCATGACGGTGCTTCGGAGATGGAGATCACAAGCACAAGATGATGATGGCCATATCATATCACTTATATTGATTGCATGTGATGTTTATCTTTTATGCATCTTATTTTGCTCTGATTGACGGTAGCATTATCAGATGATCTCTCACTAAATTTCAAGATAAAAGTGTTCTCCCTTAGTATGCACCATTGCCAAAGTTCGTCGTGCCTAGAGACCACGTGATGATCGGGTGTGATAAGCTCTACGTCCACCTACAACGGGTGCAAGCCGGTTTTGCACATGCAGAATACTCAGGTTAAACTTGACGAGCCTAGCATATGCATATATGGCCTCGGAACACTGAGACCGAAAGGTCAAGCATGAATCATATAGTAGATGTGATCAACATAGTGATGTTCACCATTGAAAACTACTCCATTTCACGTGATGATCGATTATGGTTTAGTTGATTTGGATCACGTGATCACTTAGATGATTAGAGGGATGTCTATCTAAGTGGGAGTTCTTAAGTAATATGATTAATTGAACTTAAATTTATCATGAACTTAGTACCTGATAGTATTTTGCATGTCTATGTTTGTTGTAGATAGATGGCTCGTGCTGTTGTTCCATTGAATTTTAATGCGTTCCTTGAGAAAGCAAAGTTGAAAGATGATGGTAGCAATTACACGGACTGGGTCCGTAACTTGAGGATTATCCTCATTGCTGCACAGAAGAATTACGTCCTGGAAGCACCGCTAGGTGCCAAACCTGCTGCAGGAGCAACACCAGATGTTCTGAACGTCTGACAGAGCAAAGCTGATGATGACTCGACAGTTCAGTGTGCCATGCTTTACGGCTTAGAACCGGGACTTCAACGATGTTTTGAATGTCATGGAGCATATGAGATGTTCCAGGAGTTGAAGTTAATATTTCAAGAAAATGCCCGGATTGAGAGATATGAAGTCTCCAATAAGTTCTAGAGCTGCAAGATGGAGGAGAATAGTTCTGTCAGTGAGCATATACTCAGAATGTCTGGGTATAACAATCACTTGATTCAACTGGGAGTTAATCTTCCAGATGATAGCGTCATTGATAGAATTCTTCAATCACTGCCACCAAGCTACAAGAGCTTCGTGATGAACTATAACATGCAAGGGATGGATAAGACGATTCCCGAAGCTCTTCACAATGCTAAAGGCTGCGGAGGTAGAAATCAAGAAGGAGCATCAAGTGTTGCTGGTCAATAAGACCACCAGTTTCAAGAAAAAGGGCAAAGGGAAGAAGAAGGGGAACTTCAAGAAGAACACCAAACAAGTTGCTGCTCAAGAGAAGAAACCCAAGTCTGGACCTAAGCCTGAGACTGAGTGCTTCTACTGCAAGCAGACTGGTCACTGGAAGCAGAACTGCCCCAAGTTTTTGGCAGATAAGAAGGATGGCAAGGTGAACAAAGGTATATGTGATATACATGTTATTGATGTGTACCTTACCAAAGCTCGCAGTAGCACCTGGGTATTTGATACTAGTTCTGTTGCTAATATTGGCAACTCAAAACAAGGACTACAGATTAAGCGAACACTGGCTAAGGATGAGGTGACGATGCGCATGGGAAATGGTTCCAAAGTCGATGTGATCGCCGTCGGCACGCTACCTCTACATCTACCTTCGGGATTAGTTTTAGACCTAAATAATTGTTACTTGGTGCTAGCGTTGAGCATGAACATTATATCTGGATCTTGTTTGATGCGATACGGTTATTCATTTAAATCTGAGAATAATGGTTGTTTTATTTATATGAGTAATATATTTTATGGTCATCACCCTTGAAGAGTGGTCTATTTTTGATGAGTCTCGATAGTAGTGATACACATATTCATAATGTTGAAGCCAAAAGATGCAGAGTTGATAATGATAGTGCAACTTATTTGTGGCACTGCCGTTTGGGTCATATTGGTGTAAAGCGCATGAAGAAACTCCATACTGATGGACTTTTGGTATCACATGATTATGAATCACTTGGTACTTGCGAACCATGCCTCATGGGCAAGATGACTAAAACGCCGTTCTCCGGAACTATAGAGCGAGCAACTGATTTGTTGGAGATCATACATACTGATGTATGTGGTCCAATGAATGTTGAGGCTCGCAGCGGGTATCGTTATTTTCTCACCTTCATAGATGATTTAAGCGGATATGGGTATATCTACTTAATGAAACATAAGTCTCAAACATTTGAAAAGTTCAAAGAATTTTAGAGTGAAGTTGAAAATCATCGTAACAAGAAAATAAAGTTTCTATGATCTGATCGTGGAGGAGAATATTTGAGTTATGAGTTTGGTCTACATTTGCAACAATGCGGAATAGTTTCGCAACTCACGCCACCCGGAACACCACAGCGTAATGGTGTGTCCGAACGTCATAATCGTACTTTACTAGATATGGTGCGATCTATGATGTCTCTTACTGATTTACCGCTATCGTTTTGGGGTTATGCTTTAGAGACGGCTGCATTCACGTTAAATAGGGCACCATCAAAATCCGTTGAGACGACACCTTATGAACTGTGGTTTGGCAAGAAACAAAAGTTGTCGTTTCTTAAAGTTTGGGGCTGCGATGCTTATGTGAAAAAGCTTCAACCTGATAAGCTCGAACCCAAATCGGAGAAATGTGTCTTCATAGGATACCCAAAGGAAACTGTTGGGTACACCTTCTATCATAGATCCGAAGGCAAGACATTCGTTGCTAAGAATGGATCCTTTCTAGAGAAGGAGTTTCTCTCGAAAGAAGTGAGTGGGAGGAAAGTAGAACTTGATGAGGTAACAGTATCTGCTCCCGTATTAAAAAGTAGTTCATCACAGAAACCGGTTCCTGTGATGTCTACACCAATTAGTGAGGAAGTTAATGATGATGATCATGAAACTTTAGATCAAGTTGTTACTGAACCTCGTAGGTCAACCAGAGTAAGATCTGCACCAGAGTGGTACGGTAATCCTGTTCTGGAGGTTATGTTACTAGACCATGACAAACCGACGAACTATGAAGAAGCGATGGTGAGCCCAGATTCCGCAAAATGGCTTGAGTCCATGAAATCTGAGATGGGATCCATGTATGAGAACAAAGTGTGGACTTTGGTTGACTTGCCCGATGATCGGCAAGCCATTGAGAATAAATGTATCTTCAAGAAGAAGAATGCCGCTAACGGTAATGTTACTGTCTATAAAGCTCGACTTGTTACAAAAGGTTTTCGACAAGTTCAAGGGATTGACTACAATGAGACCTTCTCACCCGTAGCGATGCTTAAGTCTGTCTGAATCATGTTAGCAATTGCCACATTTTATGATTATGAAATTTGGCAAATGGATGTCAAAACTGCATTCCTCAATGGATTTCTGGAAGAAGAGTTGTATATGATGCAACCGGAAGGTTTTGTCGATCCATAGGCAGCTAACAAAGTGTGCAAGCTCCAGTGATCCATTTATGGACTGGTGCAAGCCTCTCGGAGTTGGAATAACCGTTTTGGTAGTGTGATCAAAGCATATGGTTTTATACAGACTTTTGGAGAAGCATGTATTTACAAGAAAGTGAGTGGGAGCTCTGTAGCATTTCTGATATTATATGTGGATTACATATTGTTGATCGGAAATGATATAGAATTTCTGGATAGCATAAAAGGATATTTGAATAAGAGTTTTTCAATGAAGGACCTCAGTGAAGCTACTTATATATTGGGCATCAAAATCTATAGAGATAGATCGAGATGCTTAATTGGACTTTCACAAAGCACATACCTTGACAAAGTTTTGAAGAAGTTCAAAATGGATCAAGCAAAGAAAGGGTTCTTGCCTGTGTTACAAGCTGTGAAGTTGAGTAAGACTCAATGCCCGACCACTGCAAAATATAGAGAGAAAATGAAAGATGTTCCCTATGCTTTAGACATAGGCTCTATAATGTATGCAATGATGTGTACCAGACCTGATGTGTGCCTTGCTATTAGTTTAGCAGGGAGGTACCAAAGTAATCCAGGAGTGGATCACTGGACAACGGTCAAGAACATCCTGAAATACCTGAAAAGGACGAAGGATATGTTTCTCATTTATGGAGGTGACAAAGAGCTCGTCGTAAATGGTTACGTCGATGCAAGCTTTGACACTGATCCGAACGATTCTAAATCGTAAACCGGATACGTGTTTTTATTGAAGGGAGGAGTTGTCAGTTGGTGCAGTTCTAAACAAAGCGTCTTAGCAGGATCTACATGTGAAGCGGAGTACATAGCTGCTTCAGAAGCAGCAAATGAAGGAGTCTGTATGAAGGAGTTCATATCCGATCTAGGTGTCATACCTAGTGCATCGGGTCCAATGCAAATCTTTTGTGACAATACTGGTGCAATTGCTTTGGCAAAGGAATCCAGATTTCACAAGAGAACCAAGCACATCAAGAGATGCTTCAACTCCATCTGGGATCAAGTCTAGGTGGGAGACATAGAGATTTGCAAGATACATGTGGATCTGAATGTTGCAGACCCGTTGACTAAGCCTCTTCCACGAGCAAAACATGATCAGCACCAAGGCTCCATGGGTGTTAGAATCATTACTGTGTAATCTATATTATTGACTCTAGTGCAAGTGGGAGACTGAAGGAAATATGCCCTAGAGGCAATAATAAAGTTATTATTTATTTCCTTATATCATGATAAAAGTTTATTATTCATGCTAGATTGTATTAACCGGAAACATGATACATGTGTGAATACATAGACAAACAGAGTGTCACTAGTATGCCTCTACTTGACTAGCTCGTGGATCAAAGATGGTTATGTTTCCTAGCCATAGACAAAGAGTTGTCATTTTATTAACGGGATCACATCATTAGGAGAATGATGTGATTGACTTGACCCATTCCGTTAGCTTAGCACTTGATTGTTTAGTATGTTGCTATTGCTTTCTTCATGACTTATACATGTTCCTATGACTATGAGATTATGCAACTCCCGTTTACCGGAGGAACACTTTGTGTGCTACCAAACTTCACAACATAACTGGGTGATTATAAAGGTGCTCTACAGGTCTCTCCGAAGGTACTTGTTGGGTTGGCGTATTTCGAGATTAGGATTTGTCACTCCGATTATCGGAGTGGTATCTCTGGGCCCACTCGGTAATACACATCACTTAAGCCTTGCAAGCATTGCAACTAATGAGTTAGTTGCGGGATGATGTATTACGGAACGAGTAAAGAGACTTGCCTGTAACGAGATTGAACTAGGTATTGAGATACCGACGATCGAATCTTGGGCAAGTAACATACCGATGACAAAGGGAACAACCTATGTTGTTATGCGGTTTGACCAATAAAGATCTTCGTACAATATGTAGGAGCCAATATGATCATCCAGGTTCCGCTATTGTTTATTGACCGGAGACGTGTGTCGATCATGTCTACATAGTTCTCGAACCCGTAGGGTCCGCACGCTTAAAGTTCGATGATGGTTATATTATGAGTTTATGTGTTTTGATGTACCGAAGGTAGTTAGGAGTCCTGGATGTGATCACAGACATGAGGAGGAGTCTCGAAATGGTCGAGACGTAAAGACCGATATATTGGACGACTATATTTGGATATCGGAATGGTTCCGGGTGAGATCGGGATAATACCGGAGCACCGGGAGGTTATCGGAACCCCCCGAGAGGTATATGGGCCTTAATGGGCTTTAGTGGAAAGGAGGGTAAAGGAGCAAGGGAGGTGGCGCCCCCAATCCCAATCCGAATTGGGAGGGGGGGCGCCCCCCTTTCCTTCCTCCCTCCTTCCTCTTCCTTCCCTCTCCCTCTCCAAATAGGAAAAGGAGGAGTCCTACTCCCGGTGGGAGTAGGACTCCCCCCTTGGGCGCGCCTCCTCCCCTTGGCCGGCCCTCTCCTCCCCCCCCTTTATATACGGAGGAGAGGGGCACCCCATAGACACAACAATTGATCTCTTGGATCTTTTAACTGTGTGTCGTGCCCCTCTCCACCATAGTCCACCTCGATAATATCGTAGCGGTGCTTAGGCGAAGCCCTGCGATGGTAGAACATCAACATCGTCACCACGCCGTTGTGCTGGCGGAACTCTCCCTCAAAGCTCGGCTGGATCGGAGTTCGAGGGATGTCATCGAGTTGAATGTGTGCAGAACTCGGAGGTGACAAGCGTTCGGTACTTGATCAGTCGGATTGTGAAGACGTACGACTACATCAACCACGTTGTGCTAACGCTTCCGCTTTTGGTCTACGAGGGTACGTGGACACACTCTCCCCTATCGTTGCTATCCATCACCATGATCTTGCATGTGCGTAGGAATTTTTTTGAAATTACTACGTTCCTCAACAGTGGCATCCGAGCCTAGGTTTTATGTGTTGATGTTATATGCACGAGTAGAACACAAGTGAGTTGTGGGCGATATAAGTCATACTGCTTACCAGCATGTCATACTTTGGTTCGGCGGTATTTTTGGATGAAGCGGCCCGGACCGACATTACGTGTACACTTACGCGAGACCGGTTCTCCCGACGTGCTTTGCACATAGGTGGCTTGCGGGTGACAGTTTCTCCAACTTTACTTGAACTGAGTGTGGCTACGCCCGGTCCTTGCGAAGGTTAAAACAGTACCAACTTGAAAAACTATCGTTGTGCTTTTGATGCGTAGGTAAGATTGGTTCTTTCTTAAGCCCGTAGCAGCCACGTAAAACTTGCAACAACAAAGTAGAGGACGTCTAACTTGTTTTTGCAGGGCATGTTGTGATGTGATATGGTCAAGACATGATGCTGAATTTTATTGTATGAGATGATCATGTTTTGTAATCGAGTTATCGGCAACTGGCAGGAGCCATCTGGTTGTCGCTTTATTGTATGCAATGCAATCGCGCTGTAATGCTTTACTTTATCACTAAGCGGTAGCGATAGTCGTGGAAGCATAAGATTGGCGAGACGACAACGATGCTACGATGGAGATCAAGGTGTCACGCTGGTGATGATGGTGACCATGACGGTGCTTCGGAGATAGAGATCACAGGCACAAGATGATGATGGCCATATCATATCACTTATATTGATTGCATGTGATGTTTATCTTTTATGCATCTTATCTTTCTTTGATTGACGGTAGCATTATAAGATGATCTCTCACTAAATTATCAAGAAGTGTTCTCCCTGAGTATGCACCGTTGCGAAAGTTCTTCGTGCTGAGACACCACGTGATGATCTGGTGGGATAGGCTCTACGTTCAAATACAACGGGTGCAAAACAGTTGCACACGCGGAATACTCAGGTTATACTTGACGAGCCAAGCATATACATATATGGCCTCGGAACACGGAGACCGAAAGGTCGAGCGTGACTCATATAGTAGATATGATCAACATAGTGATGTTCACCAATGAAACTACTCCATCTCACGTGATGATCGTACATGGTTTAGTTGATTTGGATCACGTGATCACTTAGAGGATTAGAGGGATGTCTATCTAAGTGGGAGTTCTTTAAGTAATTTGATTAATTGAACTTAAATTTATCATGAACTTAGTACCTGATAGTATCTTGCTTATGTATGTTTGATTGTAGATAGATGGCCCATGCTATTGTTCCGTTGAATTTTAATGCGTTCCTTGAGAAAGAAAAGTTGAAAGATGATGGTAGCAATTACACGGACTGGGTCCGTAACTTGAGGATTATCCTCATTGCTGCACAGAAGAATTATGTCCTGGAAGCACCGCTGGGTGCCAAGCCTGCTGCAGGAGCAACACCAGATGTTATGAACGTCTGGCAGAGCAAAGCTGATGACTACTCGATAGTTCAGTGTGCCATGCTTTACGGCTTAGAATCGGGACTTCAACGACGTTTTGAACGTCATGGAGCATATGGGATGTTCCAGGAGTTGAAGTTAATATTTCAAGCAAATGCCCGGATTGAGAGATATGAAGTCTCCAATAAGTTCTATAGCTGCAAGATGGAGGAGAACAGTTCTGTCAGTGAGCATATACTCAAAATGTCTGGGTATAATAATCACTTGATTCAGATGGGAGTTAATCTTCCAGATGATTGCGTCATTGACAGAATTCTCCAATCACTGCCACAAAGCTACAAGAGCTTCGTGATGTACTATAATATGCAAGGGATGAATAAGACTATTCCCGAGCTCTTCGCAATGCTGAAAGCTGCGGAGGTAGAAATCAAAAAGGAGCATCAAGTGTTGATGGTCAACAAGACCACTAGTTTCAAGAAAAAGGGCAAAGGGAAGAAGAAGAAGAAGGGGAACTTCAAGAAGAATAGCAAGCAAGTTGCTGCTCAAGAGAAGAAACCCAAGTCTGGACCTAAGCCTGAAACTGAGTGCTTTTACTGCAAGCAGACTGGTCACTGGAAGCGGAACTGCCCCAAGTATTTGGCGGATAAGAAGGATGGCAAGGTGAACAAAGGTATATGTGATATACATGTTATTGATGTGTACCTTACTAATGCTCGCAGTAGCACCTGGGTATTTGATACTGGTTCTATTGCTAATATTTGCAACTCGAAACAGGGACTACGGATTAAGCGAAGATTGGCTAAGGACGAGGTGACGATGCGCGTGGGAAACGGTTCCAAAGTCGATGTGATCGCAGTCAGCACGCTACCTCTACATCTACCTTCGGGATTAATATTAGACCTAAATAATTGTTATTTGGTGCCAGCGTTAAGCATGAACATTATATTTGGATCTTGTTTGATGCGAGACGGTTATTCATTTAAATCAGAGAATAATGGTTGTTCTATTTATATGAGTAATATCTTTTATGGTCATGCACCCTTGAAGAGTGGTCTATTCTTATTGAATCTCGATAGTAGAGACACACATATTCATAATGTTGAAGCCAAAAGATGCAGAGTTGATAATGATGGTGCAACTTATTTGTGGCACTGCCGTTTAGGTCATATCGGTGTAAAGCGCATGAAGAAACTCCATACTGATGGACTTTTGGAACCACTTGAGTATGAATCACTTGGTACTTGCGAACCGTGCGTCATGGGCAAGATGACCAAAACACCGTTCTCCGGTACTATGGAGAGAGCAACAGATTTGTTGGAAATCATACATACAGATGTATGTGGTCCGATGAATATTAAGGCTCGCGGCGGATATCGTTATTTTCTCACCTTCACAGATGACTTAAGCAGATATGGGTATATCTACTTAATGAAACATAAGTCTGAAACATTTGAAAAGTTCAAAGAATTTTAGAGTGAAGTTGAAAATCATCGTAACAAGAAAATAAAGTTTCTACGATCTGATAGTGGAGGAGAATATTTGAGTTATGAGTTTGGTGTACATTTGAAACAATGCGGAATAGTTTCGCAACTCACGCCACCCGGAAGACCACAACGTAATGGTGTGTCTGAACGTCGTAATCGTACTTTACTAGATATGGTGCGATCTATGATGTCTCTTACTGATTTACCGCTATCGTTTTGGGGTTATGCTTTAGAGACGGCCACATTCACGTTAAATAGGGCACCATCAAAATCCATTGAGACGACGCCTTATGAACTATGGTTTGGCAAGAAACCAAAGTTGTCCTTTCTAAAAGTTTGGGGCTTCGATGCTTATGTGAAAAAGCCTCAACCTGATAAGCTCGAACCCAAATCGGAGAAATGTGTCTTCATAGGATATCCAAAGGAAACTATTGGATACACCTTCTATCACAGATCCAAAGGCAAGAGTTTTGTTGCTAAATTCGGAAACTTTCTGGAGAAGGAGTTTCTCTTGAAAGATGTGAGTGGGAGGAAAGTAGAACTTGATGAGGTAACTGTACCTGCTCCCTTATTGGAAAGTAGTACATTACAGAAAACTGTTTCTGCGACACCTACACCAATTAGTGAGGAAGCTAATTATAATGATCATGAAACTTGAGGACAAGATACTACTGAACCTCGTAGATCAACCAGAGTGAGATCCGCGCCAGAGTGGTACGGTAATCCTGTTCTGGAAATAATGCTGCTAGATCATGATGAACCTACGAACTATGAAGAAGCGATGGTGAGCCCAGATTCCGCAAAATGGCTTGAAGCCATGAAATCTGAGATGGGATCCATGTATGAGAACAAAGTATGGACTTTGGTTGACTTGCGCGATGATCGGCAAGCCATTGAGAATAAATGGATTTTCAAGAAGAAGATTGACGCTGACGGTAATATTACTGTCTACAAAGGTCGACTTGTCGCAAAAGGTTTTCGACAGTTCAAGGGGTTGACTACGATGAGACCTTCTCACCCGTAGCGATGCTTAAGTGTGTCTGAATTATGTTATCAATTGCCGCATTTTATGATTATGAAATTTGGCAGATGGATGTCAAAACTGCATTCCTGAATGGATTTCTGGAAGAAGAGTTGTATATGATGCAACCGGAAGGTTTTGTCGATCCGAAGGGAGCTAATAAAGTGTGCAAGCTCCAGCGATCCATTTATGGACTAGTGCAAGCCCCTCGGAGTTGGAATAAACGCTTTGATAGTGTGATCAAAGCATTTGGTTTTATACAGACTTTTGGAGAAGCCTGTATTTACAAGAAAGTGAGTGGGAGCTCTGTAGCATTTCTAATATTATATGTGGATGACATATTACTGATTGGAAATGATATAGAATTTCTGGATAGCATAAAAGGATACTTGAATAAGAGTTTTTCAATGAAAGACCTCGGTGAAGCTGCTTACATATTAGGCATAAAGATCTATAGAGATAGATCAAGACGCTTAATTGGACTTTCACAAAGCACATACCTTGACAAGATTTTGAAAAAGTTCAAAATGGATCAAGCAAAGAAAGGGTTCTTGCCTGTGTTACAAGGTGTAAAGTTGAGTCAGACTCAATGCCCGACCACTGCAGAAGATAGAGAGAAAATGAAAGATGTTCCCTATGCTTCAGCCATAGGCTCTATCATGTATGCAATGCTGTGTACCAGACCTGATGTGTGCCTTGCTATAAGTTTAGCAGGGAGGTACCAAAGTAATCCAGGAGTGGATCACTGGACAGCGGTCAAGAACATCCTGAAATACCTGAAAAGGACTAAGGATATGTTTCTCGTATATGGAGGTGACAAAGAGCTCATCATAAATGGTTACGTTGATGCAAGCTTTGACACTGATCCAGACGATTCTAAATCGCAAACCGGATACGTGTTTACATTAAACGGTGGAGCTGTCAGTTGGTGCAGTTCTAAACAAAGCATCGTGGCGGGATCTACAAGTGAAGCGGAGTACATAGCTGCTTCGGAAGCAACAAACGAAGGAGTCTGGATGAAGGAGTTCATATCCGATCTAGGTGTCATACCTAGTGCATCGGGTCCAATGAAAATCTTTTGTGACAATACTGGTGCAATTGCCTTGGCAAAGGAATCCAGATTTCACAAGAGAACCAAACACATCAAGAGATGCTTCAATTCCATTCGGGATCTAGTCCAGGTGGAAGACATAGAGATTTGCAAGATACATACGGAGCTGAATGTAGCAGACCCATTGACTAAGCCTCTTCCACGAGAAAAACATGATCAGCACCAAAGCTCCATGGGTGTTAGAATCATTACTGTGTAAATCTAGATTATTGACTCTAGTGCATGTGGGAGACTGAAGGAAATATGCCCTAGAGGCAATAATAAAGTTATTATTTATTTCCTTATATCATGATAAAAGGTTTATTTTTCATGCTAGAATTGTATTAACCGGAAACATAATACATGTGTGAATACATAGACAAACAGAGTGTCACTAGTATGCCTCTACTTGACTAGCTCGTTAATCAAAGATGGTTATGTTTCCTAACCATGGACAAAGAGTTTTCATTTGATTAAACAGGATCACATCATTTGTTGAATGATCTGATTGACATGACCCATTCCATTAGCTTAGCACCCGATCGTTTAGTATGTTGCTATTGCTTTCTTCATGACTTATACATGTTCCTATGACTATGAGATTATGTAACTCCCGTGTGCCAGAGGAACACTTTGTGTGCTACCAAACGTCACAACGTAACTGGGTGATTATAAAGGTGCTCTACAGGTGTCTCCAAAGGTACATGTTGGGTTGACGTATTTCGAGATTAGGATTTGTCACTCCGATCGTCGGAGAGGTATCTCTGGGTCCTCTCGGTAATGCACATCACTTAAGCCTTGCAAGCAATGCAACTAATGAGTTAGTTGCGAGATGATGTATTACGGAACGAGTAAAGAGACTTGCCGGTAACGAGATTAAACTAGGTATTGGATACCGACGATCGAATCTCGGGCAAGTAACATACTGATGACAAAGGGAACAATGTATGTTGTTATGCGGTCTGACCGATAAAGATCTTCGTAGAATATGTAGGAGCCAATATGGGCATCCAGGTCCCGTTATTGGTTATTGACCGGAGACATGGCTCGGTCATGTCTACATTATTCTTGAACCCGTAGGGTCCGCACGCTTAAGGTTTCGATGACAGTTATATTATGAGTTTATAAGTTTTGATGTACCGAAGGTTGTTCGGAGTCCCGGATGTGATCACGGGCATGACGAGGAGTCTCGAAATGGTCGAGACATAAAGATTGATATATTGGAAGCCTATGTTTGGATATCAGAAGTGTTCCGGGTGAAATCGGGATTTTACCGGAGTACCGGGAGGTTACCGGAACCCCCCGGGAGCTATATGGGCCTTAGTGGGCCTTAGTGGAAGAAGAGGAGAGGCGGCCAGGGCTGGGCCATGCGCCCCTCCCCCCTAGTCTGAATAGGACAAGGAGAGAGGGGGCCGGCGCCCCCTCCTTTCTCTCTCTCTCTTTTCCACCTCGCGAATCCTATTCCAACTAGGATTGGGGGAGAAGTCCTACTCCCGGAGGGAGTAGGACTCCTCCTGGCGCGCCCTATGATGGCCGGCCGGCCTCCCCCCCTTGAACCTTTATATACGGAGGCAGGGGCACCCCAGAGACACACAAGTTGATCCACGTGATCATATTCTTAGCCGTGTGCGGTGCCCCCTGCCACCATAGTCCTCGATAATATTGTAGCGGTTCTTAGGCGAAGCCCTACGACAGTAGTACATCAAGATCGTCACCACGCCGTCGTGCTGATGGAACTCTTCCCCGACACTTTGCTGGATCGGAGTCCGGGGATCGTCATCGAGCTGAACGTGTTCTAGAACTCGGAGGTGCCGTAGTTTCGGTGCTTGATCGGTCGGGCCGTGGAGACGTACGACTACATCAACCAAATGCTTCCGTTATCGATCTACAAGGGTACGTAGATCACACTCTCCCCTCTCATTGCTATGCATCACCATGATCTTGCGTGTGCGTAGGAAATTTTTTGAAATTACTACGTTCCCCAATAGTTGCATCACCGAGGTCTTCATTGTCTTCGGCACAGTCCGGAGTGTTATCTTCTCCTGTGTCTGTGTTGCTATCTTTGTTGCGGCGTGACTTAGAGAGGCACCGCTGACGTCTATGCTTTGGTTGTATCTCAGGAGGCTTATCCTCGACCGGATCTTCCTTGTCATCGCCGATATTCTCTTTTGGTGCGTCCACCATGTATATGTCATATGAGGAAGTGGTCGTCCCGCGTCCGGTGAATGGCGGGTTTTGGGCCTCTTCTTCTCCGGCATCGTCGTCCATACTGTCAATGCCGTCGGAGCCGTAATTGAGCAGGCCAGTTGAGTCTTTGACAGTGGCTATTAAGTGGGCGGGGGTGGGAAGCGAAATTCATCAGCCTCCAGTTCAAATCGGATATAATTTGGTTGTGAGTCCCCCGTTAGGGAGAGTGTTTTTAATGAGTTTAGCACGTCGCCTAAAGGTGAGTGCCAGAAGATGTCTGCGGAGCTGAATTCAACGATCGACGACAGATCAAGCTCGTCATGCGCGGACGCACATGCTTTGGAACCTGTAGCCGGAAACGTGTCGGGGGTTCAGGTAACACAGATCTCACTTGAGGTTGGGTCTGTGTGGCTCCAACGCCGCTGAGTCTGCGGCCTCCATGGCGGGTGTCGGTGTCAAAACCGGCAGATCTCGGGTAGGGGGTCCCGAACTGTGCATCTAGGCCGGATGGTAACAGGAGACTGGGGACACTTTGTTTTACCCAGGTTCGGGCCCTCTCGATGGAGGTAAAACCCTACTCCTGCTTGATTAATATTGATGATATGGGTAGTACAAGAGTAGATCTACCACGAGATCAAGGAGCCTAAACCCTAGAAGCTAGCCTATGGTATGATTGTTGTGTACGGAGTTGATTCTGTCCTACGGACTACAACCCTCCAGTTTATATAGACACTGGATAGGGTTAGGGTTACATAGAGTCGGTTACAATGGTAGGAGATCTTGAATATCCGCATCGCCAAGCTTGCCTTCCACGCCAAGGAAAGTCCCATCCGGACACGGGACGAAGTCTTCAATCTTGTATCTTCATAGTCCAGGAGTCCGGCTGAAGGCATAGTCCGGCTATCCGAACACCCCCTAATCAAGGACTCCCTTAGTAGCCCCACAGGCTTCAATGACGACGAGTCCGGCGCGCAAAATTGTCTTCACCATTGCAAGGCAGGTTCCTCCTCCAAGTCGTTCATAGAAGATCGTAATCACCAAGAGTAGTGTCCGGCTCTGCAAAATAAGCTTCCACATATTGCCATAGAGAGAATAATATTAACACAAATCAAATCTGCTGACGTATTCCGCAGTGCGCCAACACACTACAGCCAAGTTCTTCGAATCGTTTTTACTTTTTCACCTCAGCATGTTTTGCGAGGCGGTTTCCTTGGCATGTCTTGTCAAAGCAGAGATCGTGTACCCTCCTTTTACGGGATTCTCATCAATACGGACGTGGGTAACCCAACCGCGCCACTTATCACGGCGCTTGGGAGGCAAGCGAGTTTCACTAGGCAGGTGGGGACGCACAAACGCATCCGCCTATATAAGGGGACAAGGATCCACCTATTTACATACGCCTTCTTCCTCCTCTGCCGACCCATCTCCTGCGCACCCGAGCTCCAGCGCCCTAGCCTGCACCTCCCACCTTAACCTTCTCCAGCAATGTCCGGAGTGGGAGGCAAGTGGATGGTCTCCTCCGTCACGGAGGGTAAAGTAAAAAAGCTAAGGAAGGCCAGATACCTGTCCAAGGACATCGCGCACCGGCTTCCCAAAGAGGGGCAGCTTATCCCCACCCCAAGGCCCCATGAGACGGTCGTGTTTCTCCCCCACTTCCTCCGCGGACTGGGTTTTCCACTCCACCCATTTGTCCGGGGGCTCATGTTCTACTACGGCCTGGATTTCCACGATCTGGCTCCGAACTTCATCCTCAACATCTCGGCGTTTATCGTCGTGTGCGAGGCCTTTCTCCACGTCCGCCCCCATTTCGGCCTCTGGCTCAAGACCTTCAATGTCAAGCCCAAGGTGGTGCTGGGCAGCCAGGCAGAGTGCGGAGGCGCTATGGCGGGCAAGATGGCCAACGTCCTATGGTTCGAGGGCTCTTTCGTGGAGACCCTAAAGGGATGGCAAGGCGGGTGGTTTTATATCACCGAGGCACGTGATCCGGAATGGACCGCCGCCCCCGAGTTCCGATCCGGACCCCCCACGCGGCTTATGTCCTGGAAAGAGACGGGCCTGTCGTAGGGTGACGAAAAAGAGGTGACCGGATTGCAAACATGCATCCAGTCCTTGGTGAACAAGCCAGTCCAGCTTGTCAATATAATCCAGGTTATGCTCATCCGCCGGATCCTCCCGTGCCAACAACGGGATTTTAATCTATGGGAGTTCGACCCGGCGCAGCACCAAACCCTCAACAGGCTCTTCGACACGACGTATGAAGACGCCTGGAAGGTGCTATTCAAGGGCGTCGAGGCTCCCGCATCCGCTTCCGAGGACCGCGGATACAGCTCGCAGCGTCACGCTAGCAAGGTATGCCATCTACACCCTTCACAGGATGTTAAGCCTTTTTTCATAGTTTGACACTATGCGGGACCTGAACTCCCCTACCTTTGACATGCTTGGCGGGTGATAGCCGAGCCGATTAACTGTCCGGCTCCGCTGCCCGAAGATCCAGCCCCAGCTTTGCTGGTGAAGCTGCTGGCCCCGGTGCCTTATGTGGTGCCAGAGAAGAAGGCCAAGAAGAAGAAGACCACGGGGACTCGAAAGAGTGCCCGCAACGTGGTGGTGTCGGACTCATCATCTGACGAGTCCGAGGCACCCTCCTCCCGCGAGAACGAGGAGGAGGAAGAAGAAAACTCTCCCTCTCCAGTGGAGGGAGGAGAGAAGAGGAAGGCCGCCCCAACGGGGGAGGCCGAGGGGTCTAGGAAAAGGAAGACCCCTCCACCGGACTACGCCCCTGACGCCGAAGAGGGCGAAGAGGAGTGGCCGGACAGGGCCAAGCTTCTGGCAAAATCGTAAGTTCGGGTATCAGAGTAACTCATGATGTTCCTTTATTGCGCAGCTTTCCCTAATGTCGAATGTAATCATGCAGCCCGCCCTGGGCCGCACTCAACGAGTCGTCGAGCGGATCCCTGGATTCATCGGACGTGAACTCTGTTCCGCCCGCTGTCTCCCCCCGCACTGCGGATGACGCCGAAGTGGCGTCGCAACGAGCTCCGGGGCAAGAGGAGGTGGTCCTGGAGGAGCCGCAAGGCGACCTCCCGGACCCCAGGAGTGAAGGGGACAAGACCCCTCAGGGCTCCAAGTCCGGCTTTAAGCCGGACACCGTGCCGGAATCTTCAACAATTTCGGACCATGGTAGGCGAACTCCTTCCAAGAGGAGCAAGCCTTCTGAGCCGGCAGCCTCCATCCAACCGGAGGCGCCGGACAATCTGCTGGAGGTGCTTGAAGGCACCTCCATTGACGAGGAGCACCATACTACTATGAGTACGGTGATCCAGAAGGTTTAGTCCGCCAAGAGCGGGTTGAGTGAAGCTTGCGCTAGCCTCCTAACAGGCTTCGAGGTAAGTAAAAATATGTAAAAATATTACCGCATAGACAGTAGCCCCTGATGCTCTGTTTGGCGTTCGGAAAGAAAACCGAATAGAGGATCTATTAAATTTCGCAGGAGTCTAATAATGAAGGGCCAATATGCGTATGCAGGCTTCGCTGCTAGCCACCGCCGCACTGACTGCGGAGGTGGATGCCCTGAAACAGGGACTCGAGCGGTCCGAGCAAGAGCTCGGCCTGGCCAAGCAGCAGCTCGAGGAGAAAGAAGGTAAAGAATACCTTATAAAAAGGTGCCTAGAGAGGCGTGATTGCAAAAAAAATAACAGGATTGAACTGCTTATTGTAGGGGCCATGACTGAGGTGGCGACCCTCAAGCAGGCGTTGTCCGAGGCCGAAAAGAAAACGGCCGCGGAGCGCACTGAGCGAGAAAAACTTGGGTCTCAGGTCGGCGAGATGCAGCAAGAGCTTCAGGCTCTCATGAAAAAACATGAGAGTTTGGAGCTTGAGGCGAAGACCCAAGCGTCCGAGCTCGCGACGGCCCTTGAGACTACCAAGTCTGCCAAGGCCGAAGCCCAAAAGGCCCTCCGAGAGTTGGAGGATGTGAAAAAGATAGCAACAGGTAAGGCATTTGTCGGCGTTCTGGGAACGGGGGTCCCTAGACTTGCCTGCCTGCGGCCTGCAGCGTGGCTCAAAGGAGGCCCAGCATGGCCCATCTTCATCAATGCAAGACTCAAGACCCTCGCGAGGGGCCAAGCTTCGCGAGGCGGACGACATGGAGCTTCCTCGGGCACGGCCTCGTCAGGCTGGCTCGCGAGGAGGCGGAGAGATGAAGGCGGGGTACCTCGCGAGGTGCCCGTGACGCGAGCCATGACGACTCAGGGCGCCAGGCAGGCGCCAGCGCACGCAGCGTCCTTCTTTCCTCTTTGGTGCAAAGGGGGCAAGCACAGCTGCGGAGTACCGAGGCATCAGGCAAAGGTTGCCATTTCAGTGCAACGAGACCAAGACCAGGAGGACTACGAGACGGAGGTCACAGTGGAGCCCAAGACGGCGTCATCACCAGAGCTTTGCGCAGGTGAAGACTGCTTTTGTCAGGATAGTTGATACTTGTTGTCCCCCTTCAAATTAGCCCGCCATTGTTGGCTCCCTTCCCGCTCAACATTTGGGAAGAGGACCAGGGCCTCTATAAATAGGACCAGCCACCCGCACAGCAAGGGGGGAGAGGAGAGTGGAGTGGACGGAGAGCTTGAGTGGTTAGGGATCGAAATCAGAGAGAGAGAGAGAGAGAGAGAGAGAGAGAGAAAGAGAGAAGGGTGACTGAACTCCTCCTAGCAGTTCATCGCCCCGGCCAAGAACAGACCCTCGCGAGGCTGTTCTTCCTTGTATTGTTCATCATCATCAGCCCCAGGAGGCAATCCACCAACCACACACTGGAGTAGGGTATTACACCACATCGGTGGCCCGAACCAGTATAAATCTTGTGTCCCTTGTGTAGTTCTTTTAATAGTTTAGATCTTTGCGAGGCGGGGAGGTAGAAGGCGTAATCTCCGCGCGCACCCCAGTGTTCGAACCTTAAGGGTCTGCCGGAACCCAAAATCCGACATTTGGCGCGCCAGGTAGGGGTGCCCCGAAATTCGTCTTCCACCGCTCCGTGCCCCGTCGCGTCATCATCACCATGCCCAGCGACCAGGAGGGCAACCCCAACCCATGGGCCGCGTGGCCCGACCGCGCGGAACCGCTCGCCTCGGGCGACCCCATCCCCCAGGCAGTTCGCGGTCTGCAGGGCGCTGCGGGCCGCGGGCGACACGGACAGACTTCGGCAACTCTTACGCCGCGGCAGGCACGGTCGGCAGCAAGGACCTCCAATCATGCCGCGACCAAGACACCGTACACCCGCCGGGAGCAGGCGAACTCGAGGGCCACGCTCACGGTGGCCCGAGAGCTGTTGCGGTGTAGACTCCTGGAGGGCGGCCACGACGTGCTGCTGGAGCGAGTGGCGGAGCTCCTGGGCTTCGCCGCCTCGGGGGCTCACCCCTTCTCGACCCAGCTCCCATCTCAAGCCCAGGGCGACCCGCGCGGGGGCTCCGCGCGCGCCCGCGGACTCCAAGGCTACTCTGACGCCAGCGAAGCTGTCAGCACCGGACCGGCGGCGGCGCTGCCCCCGCCCTCGGCCCGCGAAGAAGAAGGACTCAACGCGACTCGCGGCCCCGATGGGCGGCCACGTTGCCACCCTGCAGTAGGCATGACAGGTGGGACCGTGTGGCATGCGGGGCAACACGGCGTGGCACTCGGGATGACAGCGACGGAGGAATATGTGCCCCTCATGTTGGACCGAGGACACCCTCACGAGAACAGACAAGGCTCGCTCCTCGGCCCAAGCTGGCGGGACGAGGCAATGGAAGCTGAGCCCTTCCAGGAGCCCCGGGACGAACCCGTTGGCCACGCTGGAGGCAATGATTATCATGCAACGCTACCTCTTCAGGGGCAGGTATACGCTAACCATGGATCGCAGGAGGTGTAGGTCGCCGCGGCAAGCAGCTGCCTCGCTCCCACAGTCTCCTACCCCTCGGGAGGAGGGCGCAGGGGGCTGCAAGAGAGGGGCCGGGATCCGACATCACCACCGCGGCGTTCAGAGTAAGGCGTTCTCAGGAGGTAGGCCCTCTGCTGGGGAGGTGCCTCAGGGCCTGCCCCTGGCAGAGGACCCATGGTCGTCGGGGGAACCGCTGGCGACCGCTCTACCCCATCGGGCGGTGTCCTGGGTTCCGGTTGTTGCTGATGGCACTAGAGTGTGGCGCAAGGCGGGGCCCTCGTCTAGCGATATGAAGCAAGGACAGTACCTGTGAAGAAGGCCCAGTGCCTGTGAAGCTCGCCGCCCCGTGACACTCTCACGTAATAATGAGTGGGGTTGTACATGCCCCGGAGTCTCAGGGGTGCCGGCCTTAGGCCCTGGGGCTCCATCCCACGCCCAGTGGACAGCACTTAGCTCCGCGCTGGTGAGAACACGTCCAAGACTAGATTAGGTGCCGGATGCGGCCTTTTGTCTGCTTTTCGTTGCCTTTCCCTTCAGCTGTAGCTTTTCCCTCGCTGGATTTAAGTTGGATTCGAATTTGAGATTTGCGTGTGTTCGGGGAAGGGGTGCTTATTCTCGCTCGAGCCATTTCTCGCGTTCTGGTTACCGCTTCGTCACAGCTGCCTCCCCTCGCGAGCCCCTCGCGAGTCGGGTCAGGCCTGGCTCGTGCGCAACCCAAATTGCTGTTGTTGCTCCCTCTCGGGAGGATCTTCGGGTGCCTGCGGAGGTTGGCCTGTTTGGAAAAGGCCCAGAGCCTGTGAAGCAAGGCGAGTGCCTATGAAGCTCTCGCGCTCGAGGAAAGGCCCAGAGCCTGTGAAGCAAGGCGAGTGCCTGTGAAGCTCTCGCACTCGAGGAAAGACCCAGAGCCTGTGAAGCAAGGCGAGTGCCTGTGAAGCTCTCGCGCTCGAGGAAAGGCCCAAAGCCTGTGAAGCAAGGCGAGTGCCTGTGAAGCTCTGGTGCTCGAGGAAAGGCCCAGAGCCTGTGAAGCAAGGCGAGTGCGTGTGAAGCTCTCGCGCTCGAGGAAAGGCCCAGAGCCTGTGAAGCAAGGCGAGTTCCTGTGAAGCTCTCGCGCTCGAGGAAAGGCCCAAAGCCTGTGAAGCAAGGCGAGTGCCTGTGAAGCTCTTGCGCTCGAGGAAAGGCCCAGAGCCTGTGAAGCAAGGCGAGTGCCTGTGAAGCTCTCGCGGTCGAGGAAAGGCCCAGAGCCTGTGAAGCAAGGCGAGTGCCTGTGAAGCTCTCGCGCTCGAGGAAAGGCCCAGAGCATGTGAAGCAAGGCGAGTGCCTGTGAAGCTCTCGCGCTCGAGAAAAGGCCCAGGGCCTGTGAAAAAGGCCAACGCTTGTGAAGCTCCCCGCCAGCGACACTCACGTGTCCAACGGATTCAACTAAAGAACATCAAGGGCGTCACGCCCTCCCACAAGCTGCTTCGAGGCTTGCGTGAAACAAAGGTAAACCTGCCAACCGCTCGGCGCGGGCGCTCATGTTATATGACAACTACTGATACAGGTTCTACACGAG
This sequence comes from Triticum monococcum, assembly GCA_034509565.1. Lineage (NCBI taxonomy): Eukaryota > Viridiplantae > Streptophyta > Magnoliopsida > Poales > Poaceae > Triticum > Triticum monococcum. Next base: position 570,564,901 of record CM067842.1, on the reverse strand, counting down.
GGGCCTCCCCTCCCAAAATGCTCTCACGGCAATCAGGTCAAAAACCTGAGTTCTATTCATGCAGGGTAAACAAAAAGACAAGAGCGATACACACTCAGTCGGACCAATCCCCCAATGCGTCCCAGGAAGCACCTCCCGAGCCTTCGCCGGGGTCGCTGAATTCGCCATCGTTGTCTACGTCGCCGCCAACAGCGTCAGGGCCGCTCGCCGCGCCGCCCTCGTCGGCACCCATGATCATGTCTTCATCGTCCGAAGCAAAGGCCCTGACAAGGGTGTCCACGTTGTCTTCCACCCAATGTGCCAGGTCACCTCAGACGGCCTGGGGAACTGGGGCGATGACAGCATCAAAATCGAAGCGAGAATCCATGTTCAGGAGATGGCTGAAGACACGGGAGAAGGCGCGCCCGAGCAGCGCGCGGCTCCTCTCTTCCACCAACCTATCGGCCCTTGCCCAACGCGCCTCCAGCTGCGTCACCACGGCAGTGAAGAACTGAAGGTTGCCAGCATAGTTGGCTGTGTGCGGCTCACCAACAGCCGCCTCACAGATGTTGCCCAAGGCCGCGCTAGCTCTCTCCCGGAGCGTGGTGAGCATGGGACAGTGCACGTGCTCCAGGACCTGCCGCTGACGTATCTCATCCGTGTTCCGGTGCGCGACGCCCTCAGCCTCCTCCACCCGTTGACGAAGACAGAGCATCTCGGCCTGGGAGGCGGCCAAATCCCCTTGCGCTACCTCAAGGGCGGCCCGGGAGGCGTCAGCCAGCCACGCCGCCTCCTCCCGCTTGATCCTCAAGGCTGCGGTCCTCCCTTCAGCTTCGACCCGGATCAACTCCAGTCTCCTCTCGAACTCGCGCTCGAGGTCTTGGCGCGCCATCGCCACCCGACGACCGACCTCCTCCAGGACACAAGCCTCCCGTGCGGCAACATCGTCCTCCGCCTGCATCACCAAGCGCTCCCTCGTCTCCAGCCGCTCGTACTCACGAGTGCGTTCGGCGGCTTCCAGCGTCAACGCTTCTTCGCGCATCTGGAGCTCGGCTGGGTCGCCGGAGGCCACCCGCATCGACGCAAGGGCCAGCTCGCGCAGCTCCACTTGCTCCTCCAATGAGTGACACCGGGCCAGGAGCTCGCGAGCCCGCTCCTCCGCCAACTCTCGCCATCGGTCAGCTCTTCGGGCCTCCTCGGTGGCCTGGGATCGGGCCACTCGAGAGGCCTCCAGCGACGCCTTCGCCTCTTCATCGTCAAGAACACGCTGACGGCGCGCGAGGGTGATGGCGGCCTCCAGCTCGCGCCTCCTTGCAACCAGACGCAGGCCCTCGGCCTCCAGGCGCACGTCTTCGTCAGCGAGCTCCTCCCCAAGCAAGTTCACTGTGTTGGTCACTCTTCGAAGGAACCCTTGGCGGCGAGCGCGGCGCTCCCGAGCGCGCTCAAGAACGTCTTCCACACCGTCATCCGCCCCAAGCAAGAGCCGGGGGCCGCGAATCATTGTTCCCCCGGGCAGGGGGCTGGGGGCTGGCACCCTCGCGGCGGCCGGGCGCGCCGCACCAGAAGCCCGGCCTGGAGCCAGCCCGTCTTCAGACGAAGGGCGCAGGAGGCGCCTCCACCAGTCGCAGTCCGCGAACAGACGAGAAGCCCACGGCAGACTAGCTATTCCCCGAGAGGGCTCGCGAAGGAAAAACGCGGGGAGTGAAGGGCCGCGGTGCACCTCGGGATGGTCCACCCCTTCAGACGCCCTCACCACAAGGGCAGAGCTGCTCGGAGGATTTGAGGGCGGTAGAGGGGGCGAAGCCAAAGGAGGCGGCACCTCTGATACTTCCGCGAGCTCGGCCGGAAGGGGCCTGTGGAGCAAGGATCAGTGAAATCAACAAGAGGATCAGGAGCCAGAGAAGAAGAAGACTTACTCATCAGTGGCGAAGTACTTCATGCGCTTCAGCACGCGACAAGGGAAGGCATCACCTAGGGCCTCCCTCTTCCTCCAGAGGGCCTCAAAGTCCACGCAGAAGCGGCCCAAGAGAAGAGCGCAAGGATCAACCTGCCGCGAGGACGGAGCGTCAGAGCAGTCTGCGTCAGGGGCGCCTGCCTGGCGCGTGCCGTACATCACCTCGCCAAAAGACGCGACTGGGCCTCCAAGGCCTCAGCCCTGGGCACTGGGAGCGGCTGCTTGCCACCTTCAGCCGCAGCGGCACGGGTCTCAGGAGCTGTCCCCTCGCGAGCGTCACCCGGCGCTGCCACCTCATCAGGAGCCCCCTCGGCCTCCGGCGCCTCCTGCCTCCCTGCTCTGCCACTTGAAGAGGAGTCGCCTTGGCCGATTGGGTGGGCAGTCACCACCATTGGATTCTCGCGAGGTCCCTGGAGGCCGGCGGGGCGCAGCCCCCACTCATCAAAGACGGGCATCTGCTTCACGAAGTCGGCCCTGCTCTGGCAGAGATACAGCAAGGCCCCTCCCTGCCGGACGTTGCCGGGGTTGGGGTCCCCGGCCAAGGTCAAGAGCGTCGACTTTAGCGCCGCAGGAGCCAGGTCTTCTTCCTGGAGCCTCAGGTTATCCTCGCGCCCATGGAAGGCCCACATCTGGCGAGAGTGGCATTGCAGGGGAGTGACACGGCACAACAAAAACTCCTTCACCACTTTGGGCGCTGTCATGCCGAGCTTCCTCAGGAGCTTGAAGCGGGTCCAGACAAAGATGAGCCGGGGGCTCTTGAGCGTCTCCTGGCCCCAACCCGAATTGGGGACAGCAGGCGAGGTCGGCTCCGATAGCAGGGGCTGGGCACCCCTGCGTCCACGTACAACCACCGCTCGCGGAACCCAACCGCGGGCAGGGGGAGTTTGAAGTCAATCCCAGATGCCTCGGTCTCAGGCTCGGCAGCAAAGCTCACGCACGCCCAGCATTGGGAAGGGTCGACAAGGCGCAGCGAGAAGAAGTGGCACAGCAAGGCAACCGAAGGAGGGATGCCCACCATGGCTTCGCAAACGAAGGCGAAGACCAAAAGGAGGGTGATGGACTCAGGGCTTAGATGCATCATGTGGATCTAATAATGGGAGAGCACGGCATTGAAGAAATCAGAGAAGGGGGCACCAAACCCGCCCACAAGGCGTCGGTAAAACATGGGACCTCGGTTGCTATCCTGTCAATGGAGAATTGAGACGATGGCCAGGCCGTCGTCCTCCCGCACTCATTGAAGACGGTGGCCAGAGCCAAGCTGTCCCTACCCAGGCACTCTTGATTGAGTACGGTTGACTGGCCGATGGCGGGGGCCACCGATGGCGGCGCACAAGACGGAGGCGTGGGTTTCTCCCCTCTCTCCTTCCTCGTCGGAGTCATGGCGATGGGAAGGAGGGGGAAGATTCGAGATTGGATTGGAGGCGGGAGCAGGCGTTCGAAGGAAGGAAGAACAAGGGACGCTCGAACAACAGGAAGGGAAGCGGCTGTGTGCAACTACAAATCCGCCTAGCAAGGCGCAGAATAAGGGGGCGTGGGGGGAACAGTGCTGCCCACGTCCCATCAACCGCCACGCGGCGCCCAAGCCGCAGGCTGTTAGGGCCCGCGGCGTTTCGCCCTTGCCCTTTCGCCTCTCGGCACGGCCAAGACCGGGCGCGCCTTGGGCCCAGGGACTACTGTCGGCGTTCTGGGAACGGTGGTCCCCAGACTTGCCTGCCTGCGGCCTGCAGCATGGCTCAAAGGAGGCCCAGCATGGCCCATCTTCATCAATGCAAGACTCAAGACCCTCGCGAGGCGGACGACATGGAGCTTCCTCAGGCACGGCCTCGTCAGGCTGGCTCGCGAGGAGGCGGAGATATCAAGGCGGGGTACCTCGCGAGGTGCCCGTGACGCAAGCCATGACGACTCAGGGCGCCAGGCGGGCGCCAGCGCGCGCAACGTCCTTCTTTCCTCTTTGGTGCAAAGGGGGCAAGCGCAGCCGCAGAGTACCGAGGCATCAGGCAAAGTTTGCCATTTCAATGCAATGAGACCAAGACCAGGAGGACTACGAGACGGAGGTCACAGTGGAGCCCAAGATGGCGTCATCACCAGAGCTTTGCGCAGGCGAAGACTGCTTTTGTCAGGATAGTTGATACTTGCTGTCCCCCTTCAAATTAGCCCACCATTGTTTGCTCCCTTCCCGCTCAACATTTGGGAAGAGGACCAGGGCCTCTATAAATAGGACCAGCCACCCGCACAGCAAGGGGGGAGAGGAGAGTGGAGTGGACGGAGAGCTTGAGTGGTTAGGGAACGAAATCAGAGAGAGAGAGAGAGAAGGGTGACTGAACTCCTCCTAGCAGTTCATCGCGCCGGCCAAGAACAGACCCTCGCGAGGCTGTTCTTCCTTGTATTGTTCATCATCATCAGCCCCAGGAGGCAATCCACCAACCACACACTGGAGTAGGGTATTACACCACATTGGTGGCCCGAACCAGTATAAATCTTGTGTCCCTTGTGCAGTTCTTTTAGTAGTTTAGATCTTTGTGAGGCGGGGAGGTAGAAGGCGTAATCTCCGTGCGCACCCCAGTGTTCGAACCTTAAGGGTCTGCCGGAACCCAAAATCCAACATTTGGTGCGCCACGTAGGGGTGCCCCGGAATTCGTCTTCCACCGCTCGGTGCCCCGTTGCGTCGTCATCACCATGCCTAGCGACCAGGAGGGCAACCCCAACCCATGGGCCGCGTGGCCCGACCGCGCGGAACCGCTCGCCTTGGGCGACCCTGTGCCCCAGGCAGCTCGCGGTCCGCAGGGCGCTGCGGGCCGCGGGCGACGCGGACAGACTTCGGCAACTCTTATGCCGCGGCAGGCACGGTCGGCAGCAAGGGCCCCTAATCATGCCGCGACCACGACACCGTACACCCGCCGGGAGCAGGCGAACTCGAGGGCCACGCTCACGGTGGCCCGAGAGCTGCTGTGGTGCAGACTCCTGGAGGGCGGCCACGACGTGCTGTTGGATGGTGTGGCGGAGCTCCTGGGCTTCGCCGCCTCGGGGGCTCACCCCTTCTCCACCCAGCTCCCATCTCAAGCCTAGGGCGACCCGCGCGGGGGCTCCGCGCGTGCCCGCGGACTCCAAGGCTACTCCGACGCCAGCGAAGCTGTCAGCACCGGACCGGCGGCGGCGCTGCCCCCGCCCCCGGCCCGCGAAGAAGGACTCAACGCGACTCGTGGCCCCGATGGGCGGCCGCGTTGCCACCCTGCAGTAGGCATGACAGGTGGGACCGTGTGGCATGCGGGGCATCACGGCGTGGCACTCGGGATGACAGCGACGGAGGAATATGTGCCCCTCATGCTGGACCGAGGACACCCTCACGAGAACAGACAAGGCTCGCTCCTCGGCCCAAGCTGGGGGGACGAGGCAATGGAAGCTGAGCCCTTCTAGGAGCCCCGGGACGAACCCGTTGGCCACGCTGGAGGCAACGATTATCGGGCAATTCTAACTCTTCAGGGGCAGGTATACGCTAACCATGGATCGCAGGAGGTGCAGGTCGCCGCGGCAAGCAGCTGCCCCGCTCCCACAGTCTCCTACCCCTCGGGGGGTGAGGAGAGTGGAGTGGACGGAGAGCTTGAGTGGTTAGGGAACGAAATCAGAGAGAGAGAGAGAGAGAGAGAAGGGTGACTGAACTCCTCCTAGCAGTTCATCGCCCCGGCCAAGAACAGACCCTCGCGAGGCTGTTCTTCCTTGTATTGTTCATCATCATCAGCCCCAGGAGGCAATCCACCAACCACACACTGGAGTAGGGTATTACACCACATCGGTGGCCCGAACCAGTATAAATCTTGTGTCCCTTGTGCAGTTCTTTTAGTAGTTTAGATCTTTGCGAGGCGGGGAGGTAGAAGGCGTAATCTCCGCGCGCACCCCAGTGTTCGAACCTTAAGGGTTTGCCGGAACCCGAAATCCGACAGCATTCTTTATGCAAAGCAGAAATATAAAAGTAAACTACTTGTTACTTACCCGAATCCAGAGTTCTCCAGGGGCATCCGCAGATCTTCCCCGCAGCGTATCCGATGCCGCCGCATTCTACCGAGCTGAAGAGGGCAACTCAACGGAGAAGGTGTTCTGGTCTCAGTATGCTGAGGCCGGACACCCTGTGCCCTTGAGCGACCAGCTGAAATAGCTGGTCAAACTCCACAAAGCGGCCGAAGAAGCCATGAAGGGCTTCATAGTTCGGCTGTGGCCCGGAGAGGCCCTGCCTGGGAGCTAATTTTGGCTGGTGCGGCGGCTGGTGGAGGCCTGTCGGAGGCTCGAGGTCATCAAGCGCTCTGTCTGCATCGAAGGTGCCCATAGGGCCCTTGCCCGTGTAAAGGTGCACTGGGGTAAGCTGGACGGTGAGAAGCTTGTGACGGACGGGCCGCCGCCGGGGAAGGAGCATCGCAAGCCAGAGAACTACTATAAGGATGTTCTTGCGGGTGCCCGCCTTGTGGCGGATGAGTGCACCAAGGATGTAATTTTTGAATGAATTCGCTCGTGTTTATCCTGTGTGCTGAAAACTTGTTCATATGCGCTAAGCAATGCTTATTGAATTTAAAATATTATTTTCTGTGCGGCCGTTTATCAAAAATTGAGAGATGGCCAGTCGTCGGCTTCTGCCCCCATGCCACTAGTGCTGGGGTGTTCGGTGATAAACCTGAGCGCTCTTTTTCCCATGGTTGGGTCCTTCGAGGGAGGCGCTCAGCACGACGAACCAGGCAATCGGACTATAATGCTTGAACACTCTCACTTAGCCATAGAACTTTATAATTTTAAATTTCGGCGAAGCCCCTAGTTCGGAAGACCGAGTTCGGGGCGCTATCCATGCCTTGGCTGGGGTTATCGAGCTCCTCGCTCGAAGCGGCATAAGCCTTTAGGGACTCGAAAAACCTCTTGAACAGCGACCGGTCTCTCGCCTCATCATGACAGTCAGTTTTAGCTTTCTCCACTGAGGTGCTTAACCCAGCTCAACCGGGGCACAATCGCAGTGGTTCTCCTAGTGCTACCTTAGCCGATATAGCGGAACGTAAGGCACCAAAACATAGGAGCCGGGCAAACCCAACTATTGACCCAAATCATGATTCGGAGCCGATGCATATAGTGCTATAAGTTCGGGGTGCCGCACTTTGTGAAAGTGTACGGACTTCTCACACCATATTAAAGGGTACTGAAGCCCCTGGCGTACTTTGCCGTACCACCATGTACGGGTGCGACATGTCATTAATGAACATATATATGAAAAGAGTAATGCAAAAAATGGACAAAAAGCTAAGCATTATTTATGGAGAGGCTATTTATCAAAGCCGAACGATACAAATGGTGCGGTAAGCAAAAGATATTGGACTATTCAGTATGTCCTGGCCAGGGGCAGGCCGCGGAATTATATATAAAGTAGGTATATCGCTCGTAATAGAGACCACCTGGGAGTTCCATAATGCGGCATGGCTTATCTGCCTCCTTGGATCTTGCATCGTTTGTGCAGCAATCGAATTGCCGAACAGGTCGTCCGAAGTATGGAGTCCTGAAAGTAAGAAAAAAAGAATCCGGCAGCCCCTGGTACGTTTTAAGCCGTATTTTGGGCGTGCCGTTATTGTGCCCCTTCCCCTGTGCCCATGGTATTTCAAGGGCGTAGTTATGCACGCGAGGTACTGGTTTTGCTAGGTCGCGAAAGCTGGGGTTGGGGCCGCATTGCTACGCTTGCTCAGAGTGTGCTAGGCGGTCCTGCTGTAGGTTACTCCGGGCGCGCTTGGCAGTGCCTGGCTTTTTAATGGCCGGACTGGAGAATTGCCTAAGAAAGCTACTTGGTACCTCCGCTGCGAGAGCCGCTGTATGCTCCTCCGTACGGAGGGAGCGTTCGGTGTTTCCGTTGACCGTGATCACTCCTCGAGGGCCTGGCATCTTGAGTTTGAGATATGCATAGTGCGGCACCGCATTGAATTTTGCGAATGCGGTTCGTCCGAGCAGGGTGTGATAGCCACTGCGAAACGGCACTATATCGAAGATTAACTCTTTGCTTCAAAAATTATCCAGGGATCCGAAGACCACGTCAAGTGTTACTGAGCCTGTACAGTTGGCTTCTACACCTGGTATGACGCCTTTAAAGGTCGTTCTTGTGGGTTTGATCCTTGAAGGATCTATGCCCATTTTCCGCACTATGTCCTGATAAAGCAGGTTCAGGCTACTGCCTCCGTCCATGAGGACTCTTGTGAGGTGAAATCCGTCAATGATTGGGTCGAGAACCAATGCGGCGAAGCCGCCATGACGGATGCTAGTGGGATGGTCCCTCCGATCAAAAGTGATCGGGCAGGAGGACCATGGGTTGAACTTTGGGGCAACTGGCTCCATCGCGTATACGTCCCGTAGCGCACGCTTCCGCTCCCGCTTGGGAATGTGGGTTGCGTATATCATGTTCACCGTCCGCACTTGTGGGGGAAAGCCCTTCTGTCCATTGTTGTTCGGCGGCTTGGGCTCCTCGTCGTCGCTGTGCAGCCCCTTGTCTCTGTTTTCGGCTCTTAACTTGCCTGCCTGCTTGAACACCCAACAATCCCTGTTGGTGTGATTGGATGGCTTTTCGGGGGTGCCATGTATCTGGCACAAGCGATCGAGTATTCGGTCCAAACTGGACGGGCCCTGAGTATTCTTTTTGAATGGCTTTTTCCGCTGACCGGATTTATAGCCTCTGAATCCGGCATTGACTGCCGTGTCTTCATTGCTGTCGCTGTTAACGCGGCGTTTTTGGTTGTTCCGATGTGTCCTGCCACTTTTTTCCTTGGTGTCCGAATTACCAGGGTTCTTTGATAAGTTGTTACTGCGAGCTAGCCAGCTTTCTTCACCCGCGCAAAAGCGGATCATGAGTGTCATGAGGGCTGCGATGGATTTTGGCTTTTCCTGTCCCAGGTGCCGGGCAAGCCACTCGTCACGGATGTTATGCTTGAAGGCTACTAGGGCCTCTGCGTCCGGACAGTCGACTATCTGGTTTTTCTTTGTTAGGAACCGTGTCCAGAATTGTCTGGCTGATTCTTCTAGCTGCTGAATTATGTGGCTTAAGTCGTCGGCATCCGGCGGTCGCATGTAAGTGCCCTAGAAGTTGTCGAGGAATGCGGCTTCCAGGTCCTCCCAAGAACTGATTGAGTCTGCTGGCAAGCTGTTAAGCCAATGCCGGGCCGGTCCTTTAAGTTTGAGCGGGAGGTACTTGATGGCGTGTAGATCATCCCTGCGTGCCATGTGGATGTGAAGGAGATAATCCTCAATCCATACCGCCAGGTCTGTGGTGCCATCGTATGATTCGATATTTACGGGTTTAAAGCCCTCTGGGATTTATGATCCATTACTTCATTCGTGAAGCATAGCGGGTGTGCGGCGCCTCTGTACTGGGCTATATCACGACGCAGCTCGGAAGAGCTATGTCTGTTGTGTTCGGCCCGGCCGGATTTGTTGTATCCAGCGTGAAGATCATTGTCACATGCCGTAGGGCGCCTGCGCGATCCGTAGATCGATCATGTCTGTCTTGCCTTGTCCTCCAGTATGTCTCGCAGGTCAGGCGCATTTTCCCGTGCCTTAGTTGTGCGGCGTCGGGGCATGGCTTGGGTGGAGGGCTGAGAGGCCTCTCTGTCGCGGCCACGAGGTGGCCGGTCTGCCATGTCATGCACAGGTGATGTAGGTGCTTCCTCCTCTGATTGGGGTAGCGGCCTGCGCTTCGGGTAACTCTTGGAGGGGCGTTCGAGTTCATACTCTTCGGCCGCAAGGACTTCAGTCCATCTGTCAGCTAGCAAATCTTGGGCAGCTTTAAGCTGTTGCTGCTTTTCCTTGAGGCTGCTTGCTGTGGCTAAAAGCCTGCGTCTAAAACGCTCTTGTTCGGCGGGGTCTGATGGTATGACGAATTCGTCGTCATCGAGGCTTGCCTCGTCTTCGGAGGGAGACGTATAGTTATCATCCTCGACCTCTCGGTCTGCCGCTCTCTCATTAGGGCTGGCTTCTCCATCTTCCTGTGCCGAATCTTGCTGGGGTGGGTGTTCTTCGGCGCTATCCAGGGTAGTATTATCTCCCGTGCCGGAATCATCATTTTTGCTTTGGCGGGATTTAGAGCGGCGCCGCTGACGCCGGCACTTTGGCTGTTTCTTGGGGGCGTCATCCCCCATTGTTTCATCGCCATCTCCGTCTTTTGGAGTATCCACCATGTATATGTCATATGACGAGGTGGCGTTCCAGCGCCCTACAGGTGCTGGTTCCTGTTCGTCTCCTATATCGTCGTCCATGCCGTCGATGTCTTCGGAGCCGAAGTCAAGTATGTCGGTTAAATCGTCGACAGTGGCTACAAAGTGGGTGGTGGGTGGGTTTTGAATTTCCTCACCGTCCGTATCCCACCCTTGCTGACCGTAGTTCGGCCAGGGCTCTCCTAATAAAGAGAGAGACTTAAGAGAATTCAGGATGTCGCCAAAAGGCGAATGCTGAAAGATGTCCGCGGCGGTGAACTCCATTACCGGCGCCCAATCAGATTCGATTGGCAGGGGTGCGGGGGGCTCGGAGTTCGGAGAGGAATCCGGCTCCTCAAAGTCACGGGCCACGCGGAGTGTGGGGCTGGAGTTCGGCTCGATCGCCTCTGAGATAGCAGCCCCTGAGGCAGCGTCCAACCGCTGATCCTCGATCGGCGCAGTAGGTTCCGAATCAATGGTCGAAACCGATGCGTGTGCGGCCTCCAAGGCGTTGTTCGGCAGCAGAGCTATATCATGCCCGTCGAGACAGTGCGACACGCTTGGCTGTGGCTCGAATCCGTCAAAGATCAAGTCCCCGCGGATGTCAGCCGTGTAGTTTAGGCTTCCAAACCTGACCTGATGGCCAGGGGCGTAGCTTTCGATCATCTCAAGGTGGCCAAGCGAATTGGCCCGTAGTGCGAAGCCGCCGAAGACGAAGATCTGTCCGGGGAGAAAAGTCTCACCCTGGACCGCATCGTTGTTGAAGATCGAAGGGTCCATCGGGCCTAAAGGCGACGACACAGAGGAACTCTCAATGGAAGCACCAATGTCGGTGCCAAAACCGGCAGATCTCGGGTAGGGGGTCCTGAACTGTGCGTCTAGGCCGGATGGTAACAGGAGACTGGGGACACTTTTTTTTTACCCAGGTTCGGGCCCTCTTGATGGAGGTAAAACCCTACTCCTGCTTGATTAATATTGATGATATGGGTAGTACAAGAGTAGATCTACCACGAGATCAAGGAGGCTAAACCCTAGAAGCTAGCCTATGGTATGATTGTTGTGTACGGAGTTGATTCTGTCCTACGTACTACAACCCTCCGGTTTATATAGACACCGGATAGGGTTAGGGTTACATAGAGTCGGTTACAATGGTAGGAGATCTTGAATATCCGCATTGCCAAGCTTGCCTTCCACACCAAGGAAAGTCCCATCCGGACACGGGACGAACTCTTCAATCTTGTATCTTCATAGTCCAGGAGTCCGGCTGAAGGTATAGTCCGGCTATCCGAACACCCCCTAATCCAGGACTCCCTCAGCGGGGTTGAGCCTCCCGTCCTCGGACGGTGTGACCTGCTCCAGATCTAGAGCCGAAGCAGTTGCAGGTTCTATCTCCTGGGTGTAGTTCGATGATAGATTTAAGCCATGTTCATCGTGGTGACAGGGACCGGCTACTGCCGCGGTCTCGAATCCATCGAAGATCAAGTCTTCGCGGATGTCCGCGACGTAGTTCAAGCTTCCAAATCTGACCTGGTGGCCAGGGGCGTAGCTATTGATCTGCTCTAGATGGCCAAGCGAGTTGGCCCGCAGTGCGAAGCTGCCGAACACGAAGATCTGTTCGGGAAGGAAGGTTTCTCCCTGGACAATGTTGTTGTGGATGATTGACGGGGCCATCGAACCTCTTGGCGCCGACACAGCGGAACTCTCAATGAAAGCACCAATGTCAGTGTCAAAACCGGCGGATCTCGGGTAGGGGGTCCCGAACATGCGTCTGAGGTTGATGGTAACCGGAGACAGGGAACACAATGTTTACCCAGGTTCGGGCCCTCTCGATGGAGGTAAAACCCTACATCCTGCTAGATTAATATTGATGAGTATGGGGGTTACAAGGGTTGATCTACCACGAGATCGTAATGACTAAAACCCTAGAAGTATAGCCTACCTGATTATGATTGTTCTCTACGGACTAACCCCTCAGTTTATATAGACACTGGAGGGGACTAGGGTTGTACAAAGTCGGTTACATAAAAAGGAAATAGTATATCCATCCGCCTAGCTTGCCTTCCACGCAAAGGAGAGTCCCATCCGTACTCGGGAGAAAGTCTTCTATCATGTATCTTCATGGCCCAATAGTCCAGCCCATGTCCAACAGGCCGGACGCCCGATGACCCCTTAGTCCAGGACTCCCTCAGACACATCCAAACCATAAAACAACAATAGGCACTAGTGTTCGATCTTCATTCGACTACTGCTCCGAGGCCTCCCTCCACGGTCATGGAAGTAGCAAAGCGACATGGGCATAGTGATGGCCTTTGTCCCCTTTACGTGGTGTCCAAATCATGGACGCATATCTTCTTTAGTCCCATTGCCTGCCTTTCGTGGAGCTGTGTTCGTGAGGCTATAAGTCCAAGGGGCAAGGCTCAGACCTAGGTGACTTTCTGGACACGAAGGCTCCATATACTAGGAGGAGGAGATGCCCATTTCTGTTTGGTGTTCGCGGCAATGATCTAGACCTTATGGATGACATCACAATAGTATGGCTACCGAGAAGGTTTTGTGTGATGTGTCGTTGACTTTGTGTTTAAAATGTTGTTTTTATGTAGTATCGGCGTTCGTTCTGTAGGCGGCGGGACATGGACTCGCTGGGTTGCATACTGGATGGTCTGCAGTTCGTCACCCATCAACTCTTGGCGCCCCTTAGTAGTGTCTTGCATTGTTTGTTTTCCACTTTTGGGTCATGTTTTTTTTGTTGCCCCAACAGACTTATTGTTTCCTTTCTTCATACTTGGATGACTTGTGTATGAACGTGCGTTGGTGCTTTATTTATAAAGTGGGGCAAAAACCTATTTCAAGATATTTAGCTAAACGATTCCGGTTTTTACTGACAGTCTACACAGTTTTCCCTTTCGATGTTTGGTATGCCTTTGTTCAAAGTTTTGCATTATGAGTTGGACCAATGCAGCTGGGCCAAGTGTGGATTTACTAATTGATACTGTACATATAGTTACAGTAACATTGCATTTCGTTGAATTAGTGTCCATTGTGATGTTGTTTTCTAATGTAGGCCAACCAAGTAAGCCATGACAAAATTGGCACTGAATTATTTTGAGGTATTACTCTGAATTACTTTCCATTGTTATGATGTTCTCAAGCAAGTTTTGAGCTAGTACTCTGAATTATTTTCCATTGATTTATACATGTTTCAAGCAGCTGTCGGAATCCCTTTACTATAGGAACTTACAAGATCATTTACACATTCCACTATATTAGCATGCCCCAGTTTTTGAACAGAAAAAAAATGCAATTAAATCTTCTCCTATCTGGGCCCAAATCAATGGCGATTCGGGCCTTCATGGCGAGGGCCCAAATCAATGGCGTTCCTCTCTTATAAATATCTACTTTCCCTGAGACGTTCCCTGCCCAAAGTATATCGAGGCTGAAAAATTCCCACGGTCCCTTGAATTTACTCTCTGCCTGGCTAGATGGTGACGCTGTTCGGGACGCCTCGGCAGGTGATGCCCGGCCCGGACGACGGCGCCATGAGCTCGTACGGCAGCACGCCGGCGCCACAGCGGTTGCGCCGGGCGGGGTCGGCGTTGCGCCGCTCGATCTCCTCCTCGGCGCGGCGCACCTCCGCCGCGAACTCGCGCGCAGCAGCCAGCGCCGCCGGGTCGGCCGTCCACTCCTCGTTGGGCCGCTCCCCGAGGTACTGCTCGTCGGCGGAGTGCGTGGAGAGCGTGTCGATGACCGTCATGAACGTCGTCGTCTGCGTGAGGCTGGGCAGCGCCGACAGGTAGAACCGGTGCGGGTCGGCGACGAGGTGCTCGTACTCCGGGTCGCCCTCGGCCGGCACCAGCCGGCGCATGAGCGGCGGCCGGTTGGGGATGTAGCCGCCGAGCGGGTACTGGCCGAAGTTGAGCGCCGCGTGCTGCGCCGAGCACAGCCACACCAGCGTGGTGAGCAGCGACGCGAGGTCGCCGGCCGTCGTGAGGCGCGGCCACCACGGCGCGTCGCGCTTGTCCGGGTGCCCCACCTGCACGGCCTCCGTGTACCACGACTGCAGCTCGTAGTCGTCCTGCACGGCCTCGTCCGACGGGTAGTAGGCCGCCACGTAGGCCTCGCACCACCGGGAGATGGCCGACCAGAGGAGCAGCCCGTCGGTGGCGTAGGGGTAGTCCTCGATGAGCAGCCGGAGCCCGTGCGGCTGGCTCGCGTCCTCCACGGCCATGCCTCTGCGACAAACCAAACACCAAATGAGTTTTTGTGCTGCTGCAACGGTCGACAGGAGCAGAGCCATTTGAAGTGAAGCTTGCAAGTACCTTCTGATGAGGTCGGCGGGGAGGCCTTCCTGGTCGAGCCGCCAGAGGTTGTCGTAGGCGAAGGAGCTCATCTCCATGCAGTAGCGGCCAGGGGTGAACCCGGACTCGATGACGCCGTCTCCGTTGATGAGGATCTGCCGCGCCAGCGCGTTGATCTTGAGCGTGTAGCGCATGTGCGGCTTGAGCAGCTTGAAGATGGGGTGCATGGCGCTCATCTGCCGGTGCGCCGCGATGATGAAGGGCTCCATGCACGCGTGCGTCCTCAGCCTGCACCGCCAAAACGATCATTCAGCTCAGTTCGTCTGCCACCATCGCCGGCAGTGGGAATTCTGAATCGGAATGTTCAGAGAGGCGTACCAGTGGTTGATGAGCTGGTGGACGCCGGCGTCGTTGGAGCAGACATGGGCCTTGGCGAGCTGCCACAGCCAGATATTGGTGGCGTCGGCGGGGGGCGTGAACACCCGCTTGGCGCGCTTGCAGTCGTCGGTCATGGGCGGCAGGCACAGCTCGATGGCGATCGGCTTCAGCGTGCCCCCGGCCGTCAGGAAGAAGAGCGTGCGCGTCCCGTAGGCCTTGCGGCCGTCCAGCGAGTTGATCCGGTCCAGGAAAGGCATGAAGATGTCGTGGTAGTCCAGCATGTAGAGCTTGTTCTCCTCCAGCGCCTGCTGCACCGACATGCCGTCCAGGTTCCCGATGATGTGCTCCTCCGTGATGGCCGACTCCGGCGGGCCGTAGACAGCCGGGTCGAGCTTGCTCACCGGCGGGAACACCTAGAAAGAAGGCGAAACGCTTTCCTCAGGCCCATTGCACGCACAGAGAGAGTTTGCATACAGCGACGCACAGTTGTGCAGCTCTGTTTTGGAAGCTGCAGAGTTGCCGTGTTCCGCGCGAGAGGGACGGCTTACCTGAAGCCGCTCGATGTTGACGGGGTTGATGCCAGCCAGCGCCTGCCTCGCGAACTCGTCGTCGCGCAGCCACGCGAACTTGTCCTCTGCGCCAGGCCAAGCCAAGAAAACAAAACAGCGTCAGTACAAAACAGCAGGCCATGGCGTATCTCAGTGGGTGGTTCGGTGGGCTTATTACTCTTGATGATGTCGGGGGTGTCGTAGCGGAGGAGGCCCTCGCTGTTCTCCTGGATCTTGCGCACGAAGGGGATCTTCTGGAAGAGCTGGTCGTGCAGGGCCTGCTTGAGGCGGAGGCCCTCCTTGAAGAGGTTGTCCACGTCGTGGAAGCCGGCGAAGTCGCGGCTGTCCGGCGAGACGGAGCTCACCAGCAGCGGCATGAAGTTGTGGAGCAGCGCCTTGATGGCGCCCTCGGACAGCATCTCGTTCTTGCCCTCCTCGAACTCCTCGTCGCGCGACACGTAGATGGGCTCCGGGTACTCCACCCTGCTCTCCGCGCCCTCGTCTGCACCGAACCAAACGCAACGGCCGCGGCGGGTCAGTGTCAACGTCAGTGACGATCGGGTGGTTCGGATACGAAAGCAACGCGCCCGAGCCGGACCGACGGTTTCGCTCCCGCCATGTCGGGGACGACACTGTTGCTATCGCAGAATTTATTGGATGGATGGATGGATGGATCGGTGGAGTCGACGCCGACGGTGGTGTCGAGGCAAGGCGGCCATCAAGGAGAAGAGAAGGGAGGAAGAAGAAGGGAAAGCGACTTGCCTGTGACGGTGCTTGGCCGGGCCGTCCGCATCCGGCGCGGGTACGGCAGGTTGTCGCCGCCGAGGACGGGGCGCTCGAACCCGGCGCCCTTGTCCGGGTTGCCCAGGTCGTTGTACACGTCGTAGTCGTAGGCCCGGTCGGTGATCTTCCGCACGCCGGTGCCGCTGCCGCGCAGCTCCTTGAGCTCCCGTCGCCGGAGCTCCCTCAGTCCTGGCGGCGTCTTGGACGGCAGGTAGGGCCTGTTGGTGAAGAAGACCCGCGGGGCCGGGTCGACGCGGGTGGGCTGGACCCACGAGTTGCAGGTGAAGTGCGCCGGACCGGACGGGAAGCCCTCCACCAGGATGCTCTCGATGAAGAACTCGAGCTGGTGCCGGTTGAGCACGGTGACCGCGCCCGGCTCGCCGAAGGCCGCGTCGACGGTGAACTCCGCCGTGTACACCACCAGCTCCGCCTTGACGTCGCGCTTCTCGAACCACCCCACCAGCTTCGACTTCTTGCTCTTCTTGGGGCCTCCCTTTCCTGGCAACAGCAGAGAAAAGCGAAGATCCACTCAGCTCAATGCATGCCTGTATCCAATGATTCGCCCTGATTTTGATACTCGAGACAAACATGCCACATGCGGGGAAGAAAAGGAGAAAAATCAAATCAGTGAACAGAGCGATGGGGTAGGTTGGTGGCCGTGCGCTCGCTCGCTCGGCTTCCATGTGGACACGATGACCCGAAAACGAAGGCGCGCGCGCACGCGCAGGTCAAGAGACACCAGCTGGAATATTCTCGCCCCTGGAGCTGAGGCGGCGAACGGAAAGCGGGGGAGAAGAAAAGGAGAAGCTCGATTCAAAGATGCAGCCCACGAGGGCCGCGGAATTCAAACGCGGCAGGGAAGCTTCGCGGCGGTGGCTTACTTGGGTCTGTCTCCGTGCTGATGAGCTCGAGCAGGACGCTCCGGCCGACCCTGTCGGCGTAGGCGTCCATCTGCTCGGCGACCTGCTCCTTGACCTCCACCTTGCGCTTCCGGCGCACGGTGACCACGGCCCTCGCCGCCACGCTCTGCGGGTGCGCCTCCGGCCGGGCCACCCTCTCCACCGGCGCCGGGGTGAGGACGACCCGCTCGGCCAGGGCGCCCACCGGCGCCTTCGACCGCACCGTCCTCCTCCCCTGCCTCCCGCCGAGGCTCGCGAAGCAGAGCCCGCCGCCCCCGCGCTCCCGGCCGCCGCGCGGCGCCGCGGTGCTAGCAGAGCCTGCCTGCAAGAGCGATCTCCCCACCAGCTCCATCGGCGGCATGACCGTAGAAAGAAGCTCTCCCCTCGACGGCGCAGTAGACCAAGGTTAAGATCGATCGCCGGACACGAAATAGGTCAAAGCAGCTGGCCGGGAAGGGGGGTATGTTTTCTCGCTCTGGATCTTGGACCGGACACCAGCCCCTGTTTTCTTTTCTGCTGCCTTTCTCTCTCGTAGTGGGGCTGGGAGCGCATTATATATAGGCGCTCGCATCGCGCGCGCTGGCGGGCTCGGGGCTTGGGAGGGAGGAGAGCGAAGGGTAGCTAACCCAGAGCGGCAGAGGGAGCGCGGGGTCGTGCGTGCGAGGGCCGGGAAACCACGAGCGCGACGTGGAATCATCCCCGCGCCGGCCACACGTGTTCCATACATGCATCCTGCGCACGCTGAATAGAAAAGGGCGGGCGAGCGAGCTGCGCGGGTGCGGGGCCGAGGCTTCGGCGCAGGTGAGGTGCCGGTGCCGGTGCTGGTGCAGCTGAAGCGCGGGGATGGGTTTCTGTGGCTGGTGATTCGGACAACAAAGCCCCCCGGTACATCCTCAATAAAACCCAAGGGGACGGGCGGGGCCATCGGGTGGTTCGCTGGGCGGACCCGCCGCCCTGTTTCATCGTTTTAATTGGTGTTTGTAGATGCATCTTGATGAAAACCGGTGAGCCCCGACAATTCGACGCATTGGTACGCCAAGCATCGTTTGTTCATAACCAGTACAGAGAACATGGGATGTAGTAACAAAAATTACACTTCCTAGTGTATAACAAAGTGGTTAGAGCATCTACAGCCGAAGACGTCAAATCCGGGTCCCTCAAACGCTCGCATCCGTGGGCAATGATCGAGCACTTCTCATTTAGGTGCGTCCAGACCTGCGTATCTCAATTTTGATCATTCATATCCATGCAACACATGCACATTAAAAAATAAACCTATGTGGATCATCGAACTAGCACAAAATCTAGTTAAAACGGGCATAATTGTAGCATAAACGATCATCGGACAACCAAAAGATGTAGTTTCAACCGGATAGTACCCCAAACATGCGGTATTTTTTTAAACAACATGGAAGGGCGGAGAAAATCACCATTTCCTTGCCACCCCCTTCCCCCTTGCGGTCGGCGGTGCTGCTTTGGCTTTCGGGGTATGCATTGGCCGCCGGAAGGTCTTTGTCGGTGCTTGAGTCTTAGTAGTCGTTGGACAACTCCATGTGACCCCCGGCAAGCCTTCGAAGTAAGCGTTCCTGCTCCTCGGTGTGCCCACCGGCGTTCGCCGGCCCCTCGCGCTCCGACAACTCGATAGCGAGCCGGAGCGTTTTGGTGTTCTTCCGCCGCAGTCGCCTTCTATTCGTCTCCGTCGTTGTCAGGGAGCGTCGGAGGACGGACGCAATGAGCGCGTCCTCGGGATCGAAGGGCGCGCGCGTGAGTGCACGCCGCCTCGTCGACGCATCGCCCATCGCCATGGCCTCCCTCGCGCGTTGCCGCTTGTGCCGTGCGGCCCTCGCCTCCGATTCAGGCGTCCTCGGCCGGCCCAATGCCGCCCATAGTTGGTTGAATGGGCTGGGCCGGGCCGGCACGGCCCGACCCACATTAATCGTGTCTGACACGGCCCGGCCCGCCATGGCACGATTATTAGTCAGGCCGTGTTGTGCCGGCCCGCATTCTGCCCCCTCCGGCCCAAGCACGGTTGTCGGTGTCAAAACCGGCGGATCTCGGGTAGGGGGTCCCGAACTGTGCGTCTAAGAATCCATGGTAACAGGAGATAGGGGACACGATGTTTACTCAGGTTTGGGCCCTCTTGATGGAGCTAAAACCCTACTTCCTGCTCTTGTTTATATTGATGGAGTATCAAGTACAGAGTTGATCTACCTCGAGATCATATGTTGTGGTCTAAAGCCTACATGTATGATGAGTAATGTCATCATAATCTACCAACTAGCCTGGCCTCGGCTTATATAATGTACCAGAGGCCTAGGATAACAAGAGTCCTAGTCGAATACGTCGGTGGAAAGGAGTCCTTGTCTTGGTCACCAAGTCTTGTGGAATCTTCCTCGTATATGTCATCGGCTGTCCGAACTGGCCCATGAGTAAACGGCCATGGGGGTCCTCGGCCTAATCCAACTAATCAGGAGACAATGTGATGAGTACCCTCGAGTCTAGGACACCGTCAGTAGCCCCCTGAACCGGTCTTCAAGTTGGGGACGCTCCTCGGTTCTTCCGAACTGTTCTTCGTCTTCGGTTGTCGGTCTTGAAAACTGGTTCAACAAATCTTCTCATCTTCTATCTTGAGGATTGCCGAGCTAAATCTGAAGATCCCACACATCGGGTATCCGAGGAGCCCTTTAAGTCTTCGGCCTTTATCAATGACTTGTTATTTTTATGCCACACCTCGGGTTTCAAGTTGTTCCCGGGCGGCAGTGTCCTCTTGCGTCCGAGCTCCAATGCCGGACTATATTCGAGGTATCTTTTGTAGACGAGCACCAACGCCGGGCCGCTTCCGAGCTCCAACGCCGGAATGTATCCGAGTTCCAACGCCGGACTATGTCCAAGCTCCAACGCCGGACTATATCCGACGTCCAACACCGGACTATGTCCAAGCTCCAACGCCGGACTATGTCCAAGCTCCAACACCGGACTATATCCGAGGTGCCATAGATCATCTTGGTTCAAAAAAGTTGAAGGACTTTAGCCGAGCTTAATGCCAGAAATGCCCTCTATGGAGCCAGCCACTTGCATCCGAGCTTTATGCCGGACTGCTTCCGAGGTGGTGCACCACTCCGACTGCGGGCCGATTTTTTGTCAATATTTTTTATTGGTGCAATTTATTCTCTGTCGAGATATATAGCCAGTAGCCCTCAAGGTGTGTATTGGTCTAAAACCCGAGATGCACCTGAAGGATGACATAAGACCACTGATCCCAGTAGCCCCTGAGACTCAGGTTGATTCACAAAATCGGCCTGAGGATCAACTCCTAGCTCGATGGAATACTTCGGGACACAAAAAGCGGTGTGCAAATTCCTCGAGACTCAGGTTGGGTGCGGCCGACCAACCTGAGGATCATAATCTCCTCGAAAGCTATATTGCACTTTAAATTTTCTGCATTGGATTGTCAATGCAGTAGCCCCCGAGACACTGGTCGGATGGCAACACCAGATCAGCGGATTGATACGCCCCTTTCAATATTAGTGAATGATAAGCCCGAAGCCCAGTAGCCCACGAGCGTTAATGTGGGCACGGGTGGCCGAATTAAGGATTGATATCCAGAGTAAAACCACAAATTATGTGTAATGATTCTACGTATCCAAGTACTTTACATCACTAATGCTCGGATCCGCATTATACAAAACTTTGTTGACCGACCATCGGCTTCAACCTCCTCGGCCAGAAGCCGGGGAGTGTTTGTCCTACTTTATTAAAGCCGTTATAAGGGCAAAGATTTATGGAAAACAAGGCAATCCGTACATACAGTTTTATAAACAAAGGTACGCAGAGAGATATGTTATAGTACTTAATGTAAGAAACATCTTCCAAGGAAAGTAGTCCCGCTATCGGTTCCTTTCTTTGGGTCGTCATGCTTATCATGATCATGAAACCCCACCTCCGATCAATGTGGGAGGAAAATATTGAGGATTTAGTTCGAGGAAAGTTCCCAAACTCTGTGGTATTAATGAACCAATTTTTTACTTCCGTCATTGTTGACCAATGTGATCATTTAAGATCGCTAGCTTTCGGCTTCACCCAGTCTAAGGTACTAACTCGGATGACCCTGTAGTAACAATCACAGAGGTGCTCCCTTTACCGCCTAGCCGAACAATTGGGAACGTAGGGGTAAGCATAGGAGCCAGGCAACGCAGCTTGACAAAAATCTTAAGTCAAATTGATGCATATTTATGGCTTTATAACGATGATTACGGAAGGCAGCCCTTGTATATGAAATACAAATGACGATGATATGTTTATTTTGACTCCGTTGCGACCGTTTATCGGTTGAAAGTGGCCCATTGTCGGCTTCTACCCCTTTGTAGATACTATGCAGGGTGTCTCCGCAATAACAAGATAGCCCTTAGCCGACGTCTCGGTGCCCAAAGGCGGTTGTGTTAGCGGAAACGAGGAAATCAGATATGCGGGCTTTATAACTTTCACTTAGTCATAGGAGCTTTAAACTGGGGAAGCTAGCTATGAGCCCCCGGTTAGTGTTCGGCGACATCCGAGGTCAAGCTATAAACACTTCGGTCAATGTTATGAACGGTCCGTCATATAACACAGTCATCGGATCGCTGACCAGTTTACGCGTATTGTGACAGTCAGTTTTCGGCTTTCTCCACTGAGGTGCTTAACCATGTGAGCTGAAAGCACAATCGTAGTGGTTCTCCCTTTGCACACCTAGCCGAACAAAGCGGAACGTATGAGGCAAGCACAGGAGCCGGGCAACCCAACTATTTGACCGAAGACACAATTTGAAAGCGATGCATATATAGCAATATTCGAGAATGTTTTTGCCGAATCTCTAAAGGTGTCCGGCGTTGCACTGCGAGACTTATGCTGAAAACACACAAATAGTTTAAAAGTGCCATAAACTTGGAAACCAAAAAATGTCAGTAAAAACTTGACGTCCGAACAAGATCAAGTGTTCGATGCCAATCCAAAAATTGGAAAAAACAAAAAAAATGTGCTTCTGTCGAGCTTTAACATGACACACCCGATCTCAACACTTCAAGCGGGCCAGCCTACGGCTTCGAGCTCCTTGTCCCAAAGGCGGAGTACTTCTTCGAGGCCAGTTTAGCGAACTAAACTTGAGCGGCTTTTTGGAGAGAAGACATGCTTTCCGGCTATTGACCATAAACTCGAGTCGAAAAAGGAGCGGTAGAAAAAGACTTTGCAACGACCAAAAAGAAAACACATTTACTATAAAAAAACTCATATAAATTTTAAGAGCCCCCAAGTGACTTGGGTAAAAGAATTTTATGTATAATGATTGTATGTATTGATGTACTTATATCATATATGTGTTCACCCGAACTTTAAACGCGTCTTAACCGACCGTCGGCTTCTCCCTCTTTGGTCAAGGACCGAAAAGTGTCATGTACTCCACCTGTCGAAAGTATCGATGGTGTTTCCGATAACCAGGCAATCAGGCCATAAGGCTGTAACAAACAAAGCACGCTCAGGGAACTTATGCTATATTACTGACGAAGTGTAAGAAGCATCTTCAAAGAAAATGGTACCTCCACCGATACCTTTCTTCGGTTGCTCATTGTTACTATGAGACTTGTGCAATAATTTTTTGTACTCATGAGTTCCGTTGTGTGCCGACCATTATTGAAAACAATAAGAGCGCTAGCTTTCTACTTCACCCAGTCTGAGATACTAACTCGGATGATCCGGTAGTAACAATCGCAGAGGTGCTCCCTTTACCGCCTAGCCGAACAATCGGGAACGTAGGGGTAAGCACAGGAGCCAGGCAACCCAGCTTGTGAAACACTTAAGTCAACATGGTGCATATTGTGGCGTAATACACGAACAAAGAATGAAGCCGTACAAGTATAATCATATGCAAGAGGAAAGGCTTCACAAAGGAAGCCCCCAAGTAAACGGGGTATTTGAATTTGCTTGCAACAAACAAGGTTTTGACAAAGAGACTTTTTCGCAAATGACTTTTTGTCAAAAAAGCATAATGCTTGGTTGAACCGAATGAAATTTAAAACTAAAGGTTTTTAAGTATGGAAGCGACTTAGCTGGTTAATGTGCTCGGCAAGGTTGTCAGAATCACGATTTTGAATCGGGTCGGACCTTCGATGGTAGGATCGCAAATCGTAGAATCTTCACTATCAGGATCGTAGAAACGTAGATTCTAAGAACTAAAATCGTAGAATCAAAGGGCTAATCTTGGATCGTAAAGTCGTAGAATCATATAACAGAATCGCGATTCTGATAACCTTGGTGCTCGGTGTCGATGCATGGCCCGAGCTTATGGCGGGACAAGGTCCCAGCCCCCAAGCCGGTCCCGAGGTGGCGGAGCGAAGAGCTCGGCACTCCGAAGTGGAGACATAGCACGGCCAATGCAGGCCGACAGTGTGACGCCGAAGTCCTCGGCATGGCTTAATGAAGGAATGACGAAGCCCTCGATCCAGCCGAGGTGACGTGGTACGTCGGTACACCGAGGTGACAGCGCTGCCCGACATGGATCCTTTACCTATGCATAGAAAATAGTGCAAGCCGGAGATAATAGGAAGAAAAAAATGTTGCGTAATTAATAATTTACGCCAAGTGAGTAATAAAAGAAATATGGCTCGTGTGCCGAACACTCGATGAGGTAGAGCTCTCTCAGCGATGCCGAAGTCCCCGAAGCAACCGAACATGTCGGTATGGCGATTCGACCAACAAGGTGATCACACGAGCCGATTGGGACAACGACGTCGGCTTGCCAAAGTGACCGTGTGATGCAGTCGAAGTCGATCACCTACACACATAAAATAGTGCGGCCCAAAAAGAATAATTGCTTTTCACAAAAATAATTTATTGAAAGAGATGTGGCCTGGCGCCGAAGTCATGTCGATGCAGGGCGTCGGCGTGACGCGGTGAAGGCGTGGCCAAGCCTGAATTCGCAGGCCGGTCTGAGTTTCGGATGCGGCATTCGCCGAACTATATACGGAAACTGACCGAACCACCACGCGACCATTGTTAATGCGGCCACCATTTGATAGACCTGTGTAAAGATGATGAAATAAACCAGAGTAATAATTCCTTGGGAAAAATAAACCCAAGCAAGAAAAAATACTAGGATTAATAGCACCTGGTTTATCTGTTGTAGCAATCTGAAGAAAGGTTACTCCCAAAATTGGGACTCGATCCGCACACCCATTGCCTGATGGGCAATAAAGCGACGGCATGGCGATACTGGCAAAGGTGGGCTCGTCGAGGCAAAGCCCCCGGTCCAGCTAATGTGATGAAGCTGGTCGACTGGTGACACTGAAGTCTTCGGAGTAGGTTGAAGAAGGGATGGCGAAGCCCCCGGCCTATCTGAGGTGACGGAGCAGGTCGGTAAGGAGATGTTGCAGCTGCCATGTCAGCCGAGGTTTTGAAGCAGTTCAGCGTGATGGACATTGGCCTGAAAAAGCAACAGTGTGGCCATGTCGGTGCAGGTCGTAACTTGTGACGCGGTCAATGCCGACTTGATAAAGTGACTGTGCGGCGATGCCGGTGTGCACGCTCCGTGTAATCCGTGGGGCGGCGATGTTGTTGATGATTTATCCTTCGCGATGCCGAACTCTTGTTCGGCTTGCCCATATGATGATCCGAGGAAGTTGAGATCGGCTCAACAAAGCGACGACGTGTCTAGCGTAGGTCGACAGTCGTGGAGCAATGTTGACGGGTTGGTTTGACACCGGCGCGATGGTGAAGATCATATTGGACAAGACCTTAAAATTAGTGGGATGTGTTTGGGAACAAAACACAATACCCCATACAAAACCTCCTTCAAAAACATTGTCTGAAATCGCGTTCATAAAAAAGATGAACTCGGGTCGGATTCTTTCTCGCACAGAAAACATATCTGAAAAAGCGGTCCACTCATCGGACGGTTTCCGGAGTTTGAACCGTCGGATCGAGCTGAAATTTGGATGGGTGGTAGATATGAGAATTCCTCAACAGATGAACGGTTGGGTCTTCCAAAGGACCTCCGAGCTAGGCTCTGGATACCACGCCCTAAACTCGCCCGGATTCCCGTCCAGATTTGACAGGGCTCCGGTATATCGTAGATTGTCGGAGATTCCTCCATCGGAACTCGACAAAATTTTGCATGGCCGTTGTAGACTTAATTCCGCACAATTCCACCGAACAAATCGTCAAACCGATGCTCAAGGAGGTGGTGGCGGCGGATACAATTTTGCTGTCCGGAAAAATAGCACG
This sequence comes from Triticum monococcum, assembly GCA_034509565.1. Lineage (NCBI taxonomy): Eukaryota > Viridiplantae > Streptophyta > Magnoliopsida > Poales > Poaceae > Triticum > Triticum monococcum. Next base: position 570,539,620 of record CM067842.1, on the reverse strand, counting down.
GCCACCCGAGGGCAATGTTGATGTTGAGCCCTCGAGCTCCATGGATGATTACTCTACGATCATGATAGAGATCGGAGTTGATGTTGATGAAGGCCCCCGTCCGAACATGACGATCGTAGATGGAGCGCGGTCCTCGGTCGAGCCAAGGTGACCAGTCGAGCCGGCGACGAAGGTGCCGGCGTTGCAGTTAATCTGCGGGCGAGCCATTGATCCTTTGCTGATAACACAACGGAACTCTCAATGAAAGCACCATTATCGGTGTCAAAACCGGAGGATCTCGGGTAGGGGGTCACGAATTGTGCGTCTAAGGATCAATGGTAACAGGAGACAGGGGACACGATGTTTTCCAGGTTCGGGCCTTCTTGATGGAGGTAAAACCCTACTTCCTGCTCTTGTTTATATCGATGGAGTATCAAGTACAGAGTTGATCTACCTCGAGATCATATGTTGTGGTCTAGTCCCTACAGGTATGATGAGTAATGTCATCATAATCTACCAACTAGCCTGGCCTCGGCTTATATAATGTACCAGAGGCCTAGGATAACAAGACTCCTAGTCGAATACGTCGGTGGAGAGGAGTCCTTGTCTTGATCACCAAGTCTTGTGGAATCTTCCTCGTATATGTCATCGGCTGTCCGAACTGGCCCATGAGTAAACAGCCATGGGGGTCCTTGGCCCAATCCAAGTGATCGGGAGACGATATGATGAGTACCCCTAGTCCAGGACACCGTCAACGGCCCAGGAGCCAAACGGGCCGGCCCGACGACACGTCAGGCACGCCAGGCACGTTGGCCCACTAGCCCGATGGCGTGCTAGGCTGTTTCTTGGGCTGATTTTGCCCTGTTGGCCTGTTTATTATGTGTTATATATGAAGAAAATATGCCCTACAGGCGATAATAAAGTTGTTATTTCATATTTTCTTATATCATGATAAATGTTTTTTATTCATGATAGAATTCTATTAAACGGAAACTTAATACATGTGTGGGTACATAGACAAAACACCGTGTCCCTAGTAAGCCTTTACTAGACTAGCTCGTTAATCAAAGATGGTTAAGTTTCCTTACCATGGACATGTGTTGTCATTTGATGAACGGGATCACATCATTAGGAGAATGATGTGATGGACAAGACCCATCCGTTAGCTTAGCATAATGATCGTTAAGTTTTATTGCTATTGCTTTCTTCATGTCAAATACCGGATATCGGAGGAATACCTTGTGTGCTATCAAATGTCACAACGTAACTGGATGATTATAAAGATGCTCTACAAGTATCTCCGAAGGTGTTTGTTGGGTTGGCATAGATCGAGATTAGGATTTGTCACTCCGAGTATCAGAGAGGTATCTCTAGGCCCTCTCGGTAATACACATCATGATAAGCCTTACAAGCAATGTGACTAATGAGTTAGTTACGGGATGATGTATTAAGTAAAGAGACTTGCCGGTAACGAGATTGAATTAGGTATGAAGATACCGACGATCGAATCTCGGACAAGTAACATACCGATGAAAAGGGAATAACGTATGTTGTCATTACGGTACGACCGATAAAGATCTTTGTAGAATATGTGGGAGCCAATATGAGCATCGAGGTTCCGCTGTTGGTTACTGACCGGAGAGGTGTCTCGGTCATGTCTACATAATTCTCGAACCCGTAGGGTCCGCTCACTTAACGTTCGATAATGATTTTGTATTATATGAGTTATGTGATTTGGTGACCGAATGTTGTTCAGAGTCCCGTATGAGATCACGGACATGACGAGGAGTTTCGAAATGGTCTAGAGGTAAAATTTCATATATTGGACGATGATATTCGGACACCGGAAGTGTTCCGGAGGTTCCGGGTACATATCGGGTCACCGGAAGGGGTTCCGGGCATCCCCGGGCAACTACATGGGCCTAATGGGCCAAGAAGGGGACAGACCAGCCCCTAGGGGGCTGGTGCACCCCATGTAGGCCAAATAAGGGGGGAGGAAAGACGGGAAGAGAGAAAGGAAGGGGAGCAATTCGGCCTCCCCCTTCCTTCTCTCCTCCCTCCTCCTTCCTTCCCCCTCTGGATGAATATGGAAGGGGGGAGGCCGAATTGGGAGGCGCCCAAGTAGGATTCCTCTTACTTGGGGTGCCCCCTTGGCTGCCTCTCCTCCCCTCCAACCTATATATATATATATGTGTGTGTGTGTGTGGAGGGGGGGGGTACCGCTAGAACACATATCAACAGTTGTTAGCCATGTGCGGCGCCCCCTCCACAGTTTACGCCTCCAGTCATATTCACGTAGTGCTTAGGCGAAGCCCTGCGCGTATTACTTCACCATCACCATCACCACGCCGTCGTGCTAATGGAACTATCCCTCAACACTTTGCTAGATCAAGAGTTCGAGGGACGTCATCGAGCTGAACGTGTGTAGAACTCGGAGGTTTCGTACGTTCGGTGGTTGATCAAGCGAAACGAGAAGAAGTTCGACTACATCAACCGCGTTGTCAAATGCTTCTGCTTTCGGTCTACGAGGGTACATGGACACACTCTCCCCCTCTTGTTTCTATGCATATCCTAGATAGAGCTTGCGTGAGTGTAGGAATTTTTTTGAAATTGCATCCTACGTTCCTCAACAGTGGCATCATGAGCCAGGTCTATGCATAGATGATATGCATGAGTAGAACACAAAGTGTTGTGGGCGGTGATCATCATACTGGTTACCACCAATGTCTTATTTTGATTCGGCGGTATTGTTGGATGAAGAGGCCCGAACCAACCTTACATGACCACGTTCATGAGACCGGTTCCACCGATAGACATGCAACTAATTTTGCATAAAGGTGGCTGGCGGGTGTCTGTCTCTCCAACTTTAGTTGAATCAAATTTGACTGCGGCCGGTCCTTGTTGAAGGTTAAAACAACAAACTTTGATAAATCACCGTTGTGGTTTTGATGTGTAGGTAAGAACAGTTCTTGCTAGAAGCCCATAACAGCCACGTAAAACTTGCAACAACAAAATAGAGGACGCCTAACTTGTTTTTGCAGGGCATGTTGTGATGTGATATGGTCAAGACATGATGTGATATACGGTATTGTATGAGATGATCATGTTTTGTAAAAGTTATCAGCAACTGGCAGAAGCCTTATGGTTGTCGCTTCATTGTATGAAATGCAAACACCATGTAATTGCTTTACTTTATCACTATGCGTTAGCGATAGTTGTAGAAGCAATAGTTGGCGAGACGACCACGACACTACGATGGAGATCAAGGTGTCAAGCCGGTGATGATGGAGATCATGACAGTGCTTTGGAGATGGAGATCAAAGCCACAAGATGATGATGGCCATATCATGTCACATATTTTGATTGCATCTGATGTTTATCTTTTATGCATCTTATTTTGCTTAGTACATCGGTAGTATTATAAGATGATCCCTTACTAAAATTTCAAGGTATAAGTGTTCTCCCTAAGTATGCACCGTTGCGACAGTTCGTCGTGCTGAGACACCATGTGATGATCGGGTGTGATAAGCTCTACGTTCACATACAACGGGTGCAAGACATTTTTGCACATGCGGAATACTCGGGTTAAACTTGACGAGCCTAGCACGTACAGACATGGCCTCGGAACACTGGAGACCGAAAGGTCGAACGTGAATCATATAGTAGATATGATCAACATAGAGATGTTCACCATTGAAAACTACTCCATCTCACGTGATGATCGGACATGGTTTAGTTGGTTTGGATCACGTATCATTTAGATGAGTTGAGGGATGTCTATCTATGTAACACCCCGGGTGACATGCTAGAGTAAACTCCTTTTAATGATGCCACGTCATCATAATTAAAATTTGCTGATCATCACTTTGTCCCAAACCGACCTCAAATTCAATTTTAAAGTAAAGTCAAATGATTAATTCCTCAAATAGAAAAAAACTAAAATGTTCGTATTATTCTAAAAATTCCACCAACTAGTATCATGCAGAATCCAACACCATTTGGCTCACAAATAAATCCCTAGGAAATTATAAGTGGTTCAAAATAACAAAAATAACATTTTCAAAAATAAACAGATGGTTATATATTTCCAAATGCCCTCAAACCTTGGGTGCTTCTTCAAAGTATTGGATTTGGTTTATATGCCAAGTCTCGATGCGAACAAAAGTATTTTACTATAGAAATAAAATGCAAAATAGGAGAAAATAGACAGAAATACGATTTTAAAAGAAAGAAAGATAAAAGTAAGGACACTGATCTAGTGGAAGTATTAGCCCATCTAGCACCATGGCCAGCCCAACCCGACTCCCCCGTCCTCATCTTCTTTATCTGTTCACCAGGACGCCGTGCCAGGCATCCGGCGGCACCACGGCCACGCCTAGCTACGTGCCGGTCATCCGGCTACCCCCTGGACTCCTACAAGACGCCGCGCCTCCCTCCCTCGAACCCTAGCGCTCTCAATCCCCCTCCTCTCATCCCTCTCCTCCCCACAGTGCGCAACCATCACCACAGACTGCCTCCCCGCGCGCTCCCCGACCACCCTGCGCCCTAGGACCGTGCGCGTTCGCTCCAACGTACTCCGCTGATTCACCCAGGACTAGGAACTGGAGCCGGAGCCCCTGCCTCGCCGGATCCGTGTCATCCTCGACCTTGAACCCGTCGGAGACCTCCTTCGAATTCTTCGTCACCGGGCCTCCCCCGAGCTTGCTATGCACCTCTACAGGTCCCCTGTGAGCTGCCGCTTCCTCCCCCTCTATCATTCTCTTAATTTCGTCACCGTAGACGCTGCTGGCCACTTGGCCTGAGATCTTTCCTCCCGCGCGTGCACTGCCTGCGGCTACGAATGCTACGGCTCGCGCTCGGCGCGCTCACTGGCCGCTCACCCGCCGTGTTCTGCCTCGTCCGCACCACCGCTCCTCACTGGCCGCTGCGCTTCCCCGGTGCAGGCTCGTCCCCTGCCGCTGAACTGCTTCTATTGCAGTATTGCTGCGTCGCCGCCGCTTCCCGTGGCCGCGCCCGCTGCTGCCTGCTGCCGTCGCAGCCCCATGCTCAGCCCGGCGCCGGCCCTGCCCGATGCCGGCCGCTCCCTGTTTTCCGCCAACTCCGGGGCGCTGCTTGCCAGCCACCAACGCTCCTCTGAGACACCGCGCGCGTGAGCCCAGTCGTGGCCGGCTTGGATCTCTGCTCAGTGGATCCCCCTCCCCTGTTTAATTAGGGGCCTAATCCCCCTTTTACACTAATCACCCTCTAAAAAAGGACTATTACATACGGGCCCCACTTTTAATTAAACTAAATTAACTACTCTTTTTAGTACCAGTGTTAATGACATAGGGGTCCCACCGTTCACTATTCACCAGTTGACTAGTCAGCGTTGACCGCTGACTGGGTAGTCAACACGGTCCAATAACCCCACTTGTAAGCCACTATGGCTAGCTCACAGTGTGTACACATAACATTTACCTATTTAATTTCCAAATTAAATAAATTCAAGGTTTTCAGAAAATGTTAAAACTTGCAAAAATCATAGTAATTAAACCGTAACTTAGATGAAAATGGTTTCTACATGAAAGTTGCTCAGAACGACGAGAAGAATCCGAATATAGAGCCCGTTCGTCCGCCATGCATACCTAGCATAGAAAATACACAACTTTCTCCCTCCGGTTCATCTGTCTGAAAATGCGAAACACTGGGGATACTTTCTCGGATGTTCCCCCCTTCGTCGGTATCACCTCGTACTATGTTAGGGCACACATGGCACCGTTACTTGTCATGTCATGCATCGATATGCATCTGTTTGCATTATGTTCATTGTTTCTCTCCCCTCTTCTCCCCGGTAGACTATGAGACTGATGCCGCTGCTGATGCCCCGATCGACTACGGTGTTGATGACCCCTCCTTCTTGCCAGAGCAACCAGGCAAACTCCCCTTTTTATCAACCCGATATCGCCTATTCCTTATCTCTAATGCTTGATTTAGAGTAGTGTAGCATGTTACCGTCTTCGGTTAATCCTATTCTGTTGCATAGCCTGTCATTGTTGCTACAGTTGTTGATACCTTACCTGCAATCCGAAATGCTTAGTATAGGATGCTAGTTTATCACCAGTGGCCCTACATTCTTGTCCGTCTGCCATGCTATACTTTCGGGCCGTGATCACTAGGGAGGTGATCACATGTATATACATACTACACTATTATATATGATACATGTGGTGACTAAAGTCAGGTCGGCTCGTAGAGTACCCGCAAGTGATTCCGATGTGTGTGTGTGGGGGGGGGGGGCTGAAAGGATAGGTGGCTCCGTCCAGGTTGTGGTGGGCCTGAGTTCCCGACGACCATCAACTGTTACTTTGTGGCCGAGCGACAGGGCAGGTTGAGACCACCTAGGAGAGAGGTGGGCCTGCCCCTGGTCGGCGTTCGCGGTTACTTCAAAATAACATGCTTAACGAGATCTTGGTATTTGATCTAAGTCTGGCCACTGGCCTATACGCACTAACCAACTACGCGGGAATAGTTATGGGCACTCAACTTCGTGGTATCAACCGAAGCCTTCTTGATGCCAGCGACTGAGCGGCGCGCGCCGGATTGGACTGGAATGCATGCGCTTCTATTAAGGTGGCTAGGTCTGCTTCTGCCCGCATAAGCAACGTGCAGGTGTGCAATGGGCGATGGGCCCAGACCCCTGCGCCATAGGATTTAGACCGGCGTGCTGACCTCTCTGTTGTGCCTAGGTAGGGCTGCGACGTGTTGATGTTTCGACGCCGGGCATGACCCAGGAAAGTGTGTCCGGCCAAAGGGGATCGAGCGTATTGGGAAATGTGGTGCACCCCTGCAGGGAAGTGTATCTATTCGAATAGCCGTGTCCCTCAGTAAAAGGACAACCCGGAGTTGTACCTTGACCTTATGACAACTAGAACCAGATACTTAATAAAATACACCCTTTCAAGTGCCAGATACAACCCGGTGATCGCTCTCTCACAGGGCGACGAGGGGAGGGTCGCCGGGTAGGATTATGTTATATGATGCTACTTGGTGAACTTACCATCTACTCTCTCCTATATGCTTTAAGATGGAGGCTGCCAGAAGCGTAGTCTTCGACAAGACTAGTTATCCCCTCTTATTCTGGCATTCTGCAGTTCAATCCACAGATACTACCCATTTCATTGATACCAATGCATATGTAGTGTAGATCCTTACTTGCGAGTACTTTGGATGAGTACTCACGATTTCTTTGCTACTTCTTTTACCCCTTTTCCCAGTTATTGCGATCATATGATGGAGTCCAGGAGCTAGCCAGAGGATCCCGAGGATGTTTCTACATGGAGTTCGGCTTTGAGGAGTAGTTAGGACGTCACAGGCAGGAGGCCTCGCCTTTTCGATTGTTGCTACTTTTGTGCTAGCCTTCTTAAGGCAAAATTGTTTAACTTATGTCTGTACTCAGATATTGTTGCTTCCGCTGACTCTTGTGTATTCGAGCTATGTATTCGAGCCCTCGAGGCCCCTGGCTTGTAATATTAAGCTTGTATTATTTTTAATTTGTGTCTAGAGTTGTGTTGTGATATCTTCTCGTGAGTCCTTGATCTTGATCATACACATTGATAACACACAAGTATAGGGGATTGCAGTAGTTTTCGAGGGTAGAGTATTCAACCCAAATTTATTGATTCGACACAAGGGGAGCCAAAGAATATTCTCAAGTATTAGCAGCCGAGTTGTCAATTCAACCACACCTGGAAACTTAATATCTGCAGCAAGGTATTTAGTAGCAATATAATATGATAATAGTGGTAACGGTAGCAAAAGTAACGGTGATAGTTTTGTATTGATTGTAACAGTGGCAACGGTCAAGTAAATAAGCGAAGAACAATATATGAAAAGCTTTGTAGGCATTGGCTCGGTGATGAAGAATTATGTCAGATGCGATTATTCATGCAACAGTTATAACATAGGGTAACACAGAACTAGCTCCAATTCATCAATGTAATGTAGGCATGTATCCCAAATATAGTCATACATGCTAATGGAAAAGAACTTGCATGACATCTTTTGTCCTACCCTCCCGTGGCAGCGGGGTCCTATTGGAAACTAAGGGATATTAAGGCCTCCTTTTAATAGAGTACCGAACCAAAGCATTAACACATAGTGAATACCTAAACTCCTCAAACTATGTTCATCACCGGGAGTGGTCTCGATTATTGTCACTTCGGGGTTGCCGGATCATAACACATAGTAGGTGACTATAGGCTTGCAAGATAGGATCAAGAACTCACATATATTCATGAAAACATAATAGGTTCAGATCTGAAATCATGGCACTCGGGCCGTAGTGACAAGCATTAAGCATAGCATAGTCGTAGCAACATCAATTTCAAAACATAGTGGATACTAGGGATCAAACCCTAACAAAACTAACTCGATTACATGATAAATCTCATCCAACCCATGATCGTCCAGCAAGCCTACAATGGAATTACTCACGCAGTGAGCATCATGGAATTGGTGATGGAGGAAGGTTGATGATGACAATGGTGACGGATTCCCCTCTCCGGAGCCCCGAACGGACTCCAGATCAGCCCTCCCGAGAGAGATTAGGGCTTGGCGGCGGCTCCGTATCGTAAAACACGATGAATCCTTCTCCCCGATTTTTTTCTCCCCGAATGTGAATATATAGAGTTGGAGTTGAGGTCGGTGGAGCACCAGGGGGCCCACGAGGCAGGGGCGCGCCCCCCACCCTCGTGGACAGGGTGTGGGGCCCCTGACGTGGATTCATCTTCCAGTATTTTTTATATATTCCAAAAATAATCTTTGTTGATTTTCAGGTCATTCCGAGAACTTTTATTTCTGCACAAAAATAACACCATGGCAATTCTGCTGAAAACAGCGTCAGTCCGGGTTAGTTCCATTCAAATCATGCAACTTAGAGTCCAAAAGAAGGGGAAAAGTGTTTGGAAAAGTAAATACGACGGAGACGTATCACACATTTGTGTGTATGATTAGTGTACGGTCAAATCGAGGGCGTCACAAGTTGGTATCAGAGCCGACTGTCTGTAGGAGTTCCCCTTCCAACTCCTTGGCTGAAGTTGAGTCTAGTAATTCCAAAACTTTTTACTAACATGGTTGTGCGGCTTACAGCCCCATGCCGCCATTGGGTGATATTAGAATCTTTTATTCCTCGACCTATACTCTGGGACTCTGATATCTCTTCTATTCGGGTTTAAATGAAATTACTAAATCTAACATTAGGATCTCGTGATCACTTTCACCCGGAGAGCACCTTATTACCGATGATCTTCTGCTGCACCAGAAGATTCCGAAGATAATCTCCGATGTTCTCTCAAGACACTTGTGCCACTGCCTTTGCAAATTCCCTACAACTATTATATCATTATGGATAACTACATGCACTTGCCATTCTTACATTAGTCCCTAGTTGCTCTTGTTATTACAAGGTACCCCGAAATACTCGTTGTTCCGAGAATCCTTGTGCCTACTGCCTTGCAGTTCCTTGTCACCAGAATTGGCCGAAAAATTAATCCTCACACACACACCAAGGATTTGTTTCTCCCCAGTTCATGTGTTTCACCAACGTCTTCGAAATACTATTTGATCTTTCAAAAATCCTCAACAGCCTATTGTTCTTGAAATTCTTGCTTGCTTGCATTATGGTTAATCCCATAAGTATAGTAATCTTATTGGCATCCTTTGTCATTATCATTCTTGAGTACATTGATTCAATATGTTGTGAATGTTCACAATCGTCAGTCGAATCCTAGTATTATCCTTCGGGCTCAGGCGTCATTTGGGTATGAGCTGGTTTTTGACCAATCAATGCCTTGAACGGTTGTGCTTCTAAGTCTATTGAACTTATTCATTTTCGATCAGAACGATTGCTTCTGACCCCTTGATTTGGAAATCATAAATTTCTTTGCATTGAGCTTTGAATTACTCAGTTGTTTCTATATTCTGATGCCTTTGCATTCCTTCTTCCTCTGATTGAGAACCGATACTCACATCAGCCCTGTTGTGGACCGCCATACCCATTGCTGGATTATTATCTGACAATGTCCTTCACAACCAAAATTCTTGTGAGTTCTTTACGTGATACATAATGCCTTTGGTAAATTGTATCCTCTACTTTTGTCAACCATGCTCTACTTTTGAGCTTGTGTTATTTACTCCTAGAGTTCGTGGTATATGTTCCTAAGATGTCTTGATGGATTGAACCTATACCTTCCCTAAAACCATATGAACCCAAAAGTTTTCACAAGTTATACCCTCTGGTGTTTTACCAGATAATTTTCTACCCTACAACTTCTTTGAAGACAAGAAGTGAATGAAAGGTTATGCATTAAAGAAGTGGGAGTCGACCTTGAACTTTGTGTTCATGCCCATGGACATAATGCAGATCTTATCATGGAAGCTTCTCGTAAAAATATAATTACCCCTTGTTATAAGTTCATCTTGTATCTGTGGTTTCATAATTTACATATGTGGTTTCGACCATTTTGCTCTCCTTCGATTCCATTTCTCAGACAAGTCAAAGCACTTGCCTTTTGCAGATTAATACATCTCCGCAACCCCTATTTCGGTCCTTCTTTGAGTATTACCCTCTGGTATCTCGAGAATATCAAAGAACTATGTTGCTTCCTATGAGTTTTCATCTAGTATTACTTCTCATCGATTCTAGATTTTCCATGAGTTCCGAGTGGTTAACCACTCAAGGACACCGATAATTGAATCGTTTCCGTACTACAATTCAACAACTCTTAGTAATCTTCTTTACTTACGAGTTTGTACCCGATCACGCCATTCCTTGCCTATTTGGCTATATCATTTTCATGATGATTTTAATTGTACTTCCTGGTCCTTATTCACTAGTAGGAAAAGGGTCGAACGTGAAGCACATTAGTGCTGGTTTGAATTTGAGACGGCACTAATGGTACCATTAGTGCTAGTTCAAATGACTATGCATTAATGCCGGTTCGTGTTGAACCTTTAGTACCGGTTCGTGCCACGAACCGGTACTAAAGGGGTGATGGCAGGCTAGCGTCAGGCTAGGGCCCCACGATCACCTTTAGTACCGGTTCATGGCACAAACCGGTACTAAAGGGCTAACCTTTAGTACCGGTTTGTGCCACGAACCGGTACTAAAGGGGTGTGACCTATAGTACCGGTTTGTGACACAAACCAGCACTATAGGGCAATTTTCAAACTCTACCCCCCCCTGTGTGTCGCCATTTCAGTTCTGAAAAAATCAAAAGAAAATGATAAAAAAATAAAAAAAATAAAATCCTTCGAGAGGTAGTTATATTACTACATCTACTAGTTAGGAAAATTTGAAAACTTAAATTTGGACATGTTTTGCAAAAAGTGTACGAAAAATGTAAAACAGCTATAACTTTTGCATATGATGTCGGAAAAAAACGTATAATATATCAAAAAATTCAGCACGAAAATCCGCATCCGATGGAGACCGCCTATGGCCTGTTTGCAATTTTTAGAATCCTCAAATTCCAAAAGGAAAAAAGATATGGTCAAATTTCAGTTTTTTTAATTTTTTTTGTTAAATCTGGTCAAATTACTTATTCAAGAAGTATTAATGTTACTACATAATTATTCAAGAATATTAGTGTTACTAAATAATTATTTCAATTTTTTGAATTTTGGTCAAATCTGGTCAAACTATGGTCAAACTATGGTCAAACTATGGTCGAACTTATTCAAGAAATAGTAGTGTTACTAAATAATTACTGTTTTTTAGAATAATAGTTTCAAACTCAAACAGTGAAATGTGTGACTTCATGCTCAAGCTAAACTCCTAAGGGTTAATAGGATTGGCATCTTACTATTGTCAGGAAAACAACAAGTGCAGACTTGGAAACGAAGGAGAATAGAACCCGAAAGGTAAGCGTGTTTGGGCTGGAGTAGTGACAGGGATGGGTGACCGGTCGGGAAGTTAGATGATTTGGAATGAGTGATCCACACTTGAGCAGTTAAGAGAGGTGATTAGAGACTAAATCACCAAATAATTTAGAAAAATAAAAAATGAAAAAAATAATCAAATTTTTTTTCCAAAATTTTCAAAAAAAAAACCTTTTGTATCGGTTGGTAACACCAACCGGTACTAAAGGTCCCCCATACCAGGGCGCGAGCTCACGCCACGTGGTGGCACTTTAGCACCAGTTCGTGCCGAACCGGTACTAAAGGGGGGGGGGCTTTAGTGCCCACCAATTAGTGCCGGTTATGGAACCGGCACTAAAGGCCCTTACGAACTGGTTTTAAAGCTCCGTTTTCTACTAGTGATTCCCGGAGCACAGCTTTCGACAATGAGTTAAGCTTACGTCGATCTTCCTTGTCATATCATTCAACTTGAATAGCAAGCTTGAGTTTGAGTTTGTGTCATGCCCTCGGTTCCGATAACCTTTCGCTTCATCATTCATTTGACTTGATGTCATCGCCGGTCGATTACATCTTCAAGAACTCTCTTGACAAATGTGTCATGATCATTCAACATTCTGCGCTCTTCCAAGATATCTATCGAATTCTTGATGAGGAATACCATCCTTTCCTCCCGATGGTTTGCATTACCATCGACAACGTTATTGCCCTCCCTCCAACACAAACCTGTTCATGTTTTGTGTAGTACCTTGAGTTCTCTTCTATCTACCTTATGTTATGTTCTACCTTGGAGTATTACCATCTTTTACGTCAAGGATATCGTGGGAATTCCATCACCGGTTAAGAAATTCCTGATACAAGTAATACTTCCCACCATTTCCGATCATTTCTTGGTCCCTGTGTTGTTTGTAACCGGGATACCAATAGTTGAACTATGATGTGTGGATTCAAAACTTCTAGCAACCGTATTGCTTTGAAGTTAATGGCCGACCATTCATTCTTAGATTATTGGTTATTGAATCACCATTCTAACACTGATCATGATACCTAAGCCCATACTTCGGGCGCTCATTTCAACCAATGTTTAATTGTGTATATTTTTCCTCAAGCATACATCATTATAACATTTGATATGACAAATGTTATATCCTTGTTCACATAATGGTGGAAATCCATCTTTTGGAAAACTTGATGGATTGTCGATGAGTTCATCAGCCACCTCCTCATTCTCTCCTTGGTTTAATGACAAACTTTTGTTCCGGAACTTGCTTCCATAGTTCATTTCCCGAGAATCTTGCAACTCCATCTCATCAAATTGTGTTGCACCCCTTCCTTCTCACGCATCATGAGTCTGAGGTATCCTGACACCAATCAGAACTGAGTCTCGGTCAGATATGATGGTTGGGACATTTTCCAAAAGCCGTAACATTGGACTTTGTATAGCCCAGTAAGGTGATGTCATGCCTAGCACACCTGGCCGGAGAACCAATTGTTATAGTTTCCTATTTAGCAAGGTTAACCATTCTTCCATGAGGAAATCGTAAGACTTATTATATATGTTGTTCCTGATAAATCCTTTGTGTATCCAAGTTCGATCTTTGCTTAAAGACCATGTCAATGCTATCTCGAAGGGTGTCTGTGGTACTCTGATTTTCAACAAGAACATTTGAAGCCCAATACTAAATGTTTCTTGCTCAATTATCCAAACATCGTTGTATGGGTAATGTCATGAAATTTATCTCCCCTTACCTAAAGGGTTTTCTACTTTATATCCTGTCATGGATATCATGCTCTGCTTGTCGTTGGGAAGGAAATACCCTTGAAATATGTGTTTAAACACATTTTCCTTTCCATTGCTCTGTTGAAACTGATAATCATATTTTCCTTTACATTGTTTGGTTTGACCTTTCTGGTGATATATATGATCTACACAGTGATATTCTCTTGCTTATGTAAGCACATCGGTGTACAATTCTGTCAGCAAGACCCTATTACTATTGTTGATGACATTCCAGTAGCCACCGATGGTCGAGAACTTTGCCTATTGGTCCGCCTCGCTCAACGAGCAGGAAAAATGGTTCCCTTCGTCCTTCGCCCTTGGTACCAATATTGTTGCTGACATAACTGACAAGCGATACTCTTACCTACCTTGTTATCGTGACCGTACAAATTGATTAGCACCTTCCTGCTATTAACCCACATGGTGGGCCCATAACCCACAGGTCCCATGATCGAACCTCTTTCACCCTTTGTTTCAAGCAATGGACGGTTGCCTACCCGCTTGGAGCTTCTTGTTGCCCATCCTTACCTTGCTCTCGATAACTTTCTTGAATTTCAACTCGAGAGATGCCTCTATGCCATGTTCACTGAGATAGCCCCCAGGTACCTAACATATCTTGAGCTCCGTCCTTCTTGAGTTTTCCCCCTTAGCTTTCCGTAAGTACGATGGAGATCTTGAAGGAAGAATGACGACTCCATCAGGATGACCTAAAGCAGACAAATGAAGATGTCAATGTAATGAATCGACCTCTTCAAGAAGAGCAACCAACACCGAGAAAACCAGTTAGAATTTCGTAACCAAATCCCTTCCCCCTTACTCCTGCTCCTAAATCTCAGGATGAGATTTCTTGTAGTGGAGGAGATTTGTAACACCCCGGGTGACATGCTACAGTAAACTCCATTTAATGATGCCATGTCATCATAATTAAAATTTGGTTATCATCACTTTGTCCCAAACCGACCTCAAATTCAAATTTAAAGTAAAGTCAAATTATTAATTCCTCAAATAGAAAAAAACTAAAATGTTCGTATTATTCAAAAAATTCCACCAACCAGTATGATGTAGAATCCAACATCATTTGGCTCACAGATAAATCCCTAGGAAATTATAAGGGGTCCAAAATAACAAAAATAACATTTTCAAAAATAAACAAATGGTTATATATTTCCAAACGCCCTCAAACTTTGGGTGCTTCTTCAAAGTATTGCATTTGATTTATGTGCCAAGTCTCTATGCGAACAAAAGTCTTTTACTACAGAAATAAAATGCAAAACATGAGCAAATAGACAGAAATATGAATTTAAAAGAAAGAAAGGTAAAAGTAAGGACTAATCTAGTGGAAGTGTTAGCCTATCTAGCACCATGGCCGGCCTAACCCGACTCCCCCGTCCTCATCTTCTTTCTCTATTCACCAGGACGCCGTGGCAGGCATCTGGCGGCGCCACGGCCGCGCCTGGCTACATGTCGGCCATCTGGCTACCCCCTGGACTCCTACAAGATGTCGCGCCTCCCTCCCTCGAACCCTAGCGCTCTCAATCCCCCTCCTCTCAGCCCTCTCCTCCACATAGTGCGCACCCGCCGCCGTCATCGCCACGGGCTGCCTCCCCGCGCGCTCCCCGACCACCCTACGCCCTAGGACCGTGCTCATTCGCTCCAACGTACTCCGCTGATTCACCCAGGACATGGAACTGGAGCCGGAGCCCCCTGTGAGGGAGTCCTGGATTAGGGGGTCTCCGGACAGCTTGACTATATCCTTTGGCCGGACTGTTGGACTATGAAGATACAAGATTGAAGACTTCGTCCCGTGTCCGGATGGGACTCTCCTTGGCGTGGAAGGCAAGCTTGGCGATACGGATGTGTAGATCTCAACCCTTGTAACTGACTCTGTCTAACACTAGCCCCCTCCGGTGTCTATATAAACCGGAGGGTTTAGTCCGTAGGACAACATACAATCATGCCATAGGCTAGCTTCTAGGGTTTAGCCTCTACGATCTCGTGGTAGATCAACTCTTGTAATACTCATATCATCAAGATCAATCAAGCATGACGTAGGGTATTACCTCCATCAAGAGGGCCCGAACCTAGGTAAACATCGTGTCCCCTACCTCCTGTTACCATCCGCCTTAGACACATAGTTCGGGACCCCCTACCCGAGATCCGCCGATTTTGACACCGACATTGGTGCTTTCATTGAGAGTTCCACTGTGCCGTCACCGTAAGGATCGATGGCCCCTCCGATCATCGGTAACGATGCGGTCCAGGGTGAGGTTTTCCTCCCAGGACAGATCTTCATGCTCGGCGGCTTCGCACTATGGGCCAATTCGCTTGGCCATCTGGAGCAGATCGAGAGGTACGCCCCTGGCCATCAGGTCAGGTTCGGAAATGTAAACTACACTGCTGACATCCGCGGAGACTTGATCTTCAACGGATTCGAGCCCATATCAGGTGTGCCGCACAATCATGACAAGCATGACGTAACTCTGCCATCGGCAGTGTTCGGGAGATCGCATCTGCAACTACTCCGGCCTTCAATCCGAAGGAAATTGCGCCATCCGAGGACGGAGGGATAGACCCCGCCATGGAGGCCGCACTCTCAGTGGCGATAGAGCCGGATACTGACTTCACCCCTTATGAGAGCCGTGTTGCCGAACCACTGGATTCGTCTCCAGCCACGGACTCCGAGCCGCCTGCATCCGCGCCTATCGAATCCGATTGGGAGCCGATCATGGAGTTCACCTCCGCGGATATCCTTCAGCACTCGCCTTTCGGCGATGTGCTAAATTCATTAAGGTCTCTCTCCTTGTCAGGAGAACCTTGGTTGAACTATGTCCGACTAGAATGGGATGCGGACGACAAAGAAATTCACTGCCCACCCACCACCCACTTAGTAGCCACTGTCGATGATTTAACCGACATGCTCGACTTCGACTCCAAAGACATCGACAGTATGGACGACGATGCAAGAGACAAACAGGAACCACCGCCCACAGGGCGCTGGACCGCCACCTCATCATATGATATATACATGGTGGACACCCCCAAAGAAGGCAATGGCGATGAGACAGCGGAGGATGACCCCTCCAAGAAGCAACCCAAGCGTCGACGTCAGCGGCGCCGCTCTAAGTCCCGCCATAGCAAAAGTAGTGATACCGGCACAAGACACAATAACACTCCGAATAGTGCTGAAGACAACCACAACCCCCTCCAGCACGATGTAGAGCGGGAGGGTGAACAAGCTAGCCCTCCAGAGCAGACATCAGATGGAGAATCGGAGGAGGACAATTACATGCCTCTCTCGGAAGATGAGGTGAGCCTCGGCGACGAAGAATTTATCGTGCCTGAGGACCCCGTCGAGCAGGAGAGCTTCAAGCGCCGGCTTATGGCCAAAGCAAATAGCTTGAAGAAAAAGCAACAACAGCTTCAAGCTGATCAAGACTTGCTAGCAGACAGATGGACGGAAGTCCTTGTGGCCGAGGAATACGAACTCGAGCGCCCCTCCAAGAGTTACCCAAAGTGCATGTTGCTACCTCACCTCGAGGAGGAAGCATTGAAACCTCCATCACCAGTGTACGATGCGGCTGACCGGCCATCACGTGGCCGAGCCAGAGAGGCGTTTCAGCCTACACCCCGCCGCCACTCAATAAAAAATACCAAGGCCCGGGGCAACACACGGGACTTGCGAGACATATTGGATAGCAGGGCAAAACATGAAAGGTCAATATACGGGTCATGGGGGCGTGCGCCAACGCGGGACGATGACCGTCGCGCCAGATACACTAAAAGTAAATCCGGCCGGGCTGAATACAGCAGACAAGACTCATATGAACAGCGTCGTGATATAGCCCGGCACAAAGGTGCCGCACACCCCCTATGCTTCACCGATGAAGTTATGGATCACGAATTCCCGGAGGGTTTTAAACCCGTAAATATCGAATTGTATGATGGTACAACAGATCCCGCTATATGGATTGAGGATTTCCTCCTTCACATCCACATGGCTCGCGGTGATGATCTGCATGCCATCAAGTACCTCCCACTAAAACTCAAATGACCATCTCGGCATTGGCTGAATAGCTTGCCAGCAGACTCCGTTGGCAGTTGGGAGGATTTGGAAGACGCATTCCTTGACAACTTCCAGGGCACTTATGTGCGACCACCAGATGCTGATGACTTGAGCCATATAACTCAGCAGCCAGGGGAATCGACCAGGCAATTCTGGACACAGTTCCTGACTAAGAAAAACCAAAATGTCGATTGTCCGGACGGAGAGGCCTTAGCGGCATTCAAGCATAACATCTGTGACGAGTGGCTTGCCCGGCACCTCGGCGAGGAGAAGCCGAAGTCTATGGCAGCCCTCACGACACTCATGACCCACTTTTGCGCGAGCGACGATAGCTGGCTAGCTCGCAGCAACAACACATCAAGGAATCCGGGCACTTCGGATACCAAAGATGCCAATGGCAGACCACATCGTAACAGACAAAAGCGCCGCAACAACGGCGATAACACCGACAATACGGCAGTCAATGCCGGATTTAGAGGCTCTAGATCCGCTCAACGGAAAAAGCCATTGAAAAGAAGTACTCCGGGCCAGTCCAATTTGGATCGGATACTTGATCGCTCGTGTCAAATCCACGGCGCCCCCGATAAGCCAGCCAATCACACCAACAGAGAATGCTGGGTGTTCAAGCAGGCCGGCAAGTTAAATGCTGAAAACAAGGACAAGGGGCTGCATAGTGATGACAAGGAGGAGCCCCGACCGCCGAACACGGGAGGACAGAAGAGGTTCCCCCCACAGGTGAAGATGGTGACCATGATATACGCAACTCACATTCCCAAGAGGGAATGGAAGCGTGCACTAAGGAACGTCTATGCGATGGAGCCCGTCGCCCCAAAGTTCAACCCATGGTCCACTTGTCCGATCACCTTAGATCGTAGGGACCACCCCACTAGTATCCGTCATGGCGGATCCGCCGCACTAGTCCTAGACCCCATCATCGACGGATTTCACCTCACTTGAGTCCTTATGGACGGCGGCAGCAGCCTGAACCTGCTCTATCAGGATACAGTGCGCAAAATGGGTATAGATCCCTCGAGGATCAAACCCACCAAAACCACCTTTAAGGGCGTCATCCCAGGTGTAGATGCCCATTGCACGGGCTCAATCACACTGGAAGTGGTCTTCGGATCTCCGGACAACTTCCGAAGCGAGGAGTTAATCTTCGATACCGTCCCATTCCGCAGTGGCCATCACGCACTGCTCGGGCGAACCGCATTTGCAAAATTCAATGTGGTACCGCATTACGCATACCTCAAGCTAAAGATGCTAGGACCTAGGGGGGTCATAACAGTCAATGGAAACACAGAATGCTCACTCCGCACGGAAGAGCACACTGCGGCCCTGGCAGCAGAAGCACAAAGCAGCCTTTTAAGGCAAACCACCAATTCGGTGATACAGCCCCCGGACACCGTCAAGCGAGTCCGGAGTAAACTGCAACAGGATCGCCTGGCACGTTCATAGCTCGCCTAGCAATTCGGCCCCCGTCCCAGTCCCAGTCAAGCGACGAAATCCGTGCCGCGCGTACATAATTACGCACTGAAAATACCATGGGCATAGGCGGGGGCATGATCTGGGCACGTCCCGCAATGTGGCTTAACCGCCCTAGGGGCTGCATACCTTTATCATTTTTTATCTTTCAGGACCTAACTCTCTGGAAGCCCTTTCTGGCAGTACGATTGCCGGACACATTACGGGAAGAAACAACCAAGGAGGCAAGAAGCTAAGATGTACAAGGGAACCCCCAGGTGGTCTCTAATAATAATCGATATACCCGCTTTCTACTATCCATACGCAGCTTGCCCTCGGATAGGACATGTCAAATAGTCCTATTTTCTGCTTATTGCACTACTTGTATCAGTACGCTTCGACGTATTATTTAAATAACAATGCATAGCATTAGACTATTACTAACTTATTCATCCCTTTTTTCTTATATGTTCATTTACAAGAACTTGCACCTGTACATTCTGGTATGGTCAGTACGCCAGGGGCTTTCGTTTACCCCATAATACGGCGTGAGAAGTCTGAACACTTTTGACAGTGCGGCACCCCGAACTTATAGCATTATATGCATCAGCTCTGAATCATGTCTTGGGTCAATAGTTGGGTTTGCCCGGCTCCCATGTTTTGGTACCTTACATTCCGCTATATCGGCTAAGGTAGCACTGGGAGAACTACTGCGATTGTGTTTCGGTTCTTCCAGACGAGCACCTCAGTAGAGAAAGCTGAAAACTGATTGTCATGATAAGGCGAGAGCTGGTCGCTGTTCGAGAGGTCTCAAGTCCTTAAAGACTTTTTCCGCTTCGGGCGAGGAGTCGGCCTTGTCCGACTTTGGCGTATCTAGCGCCCCCAATTCGGCCTTCGGAATACTAGGGGCTTCGCCAAAATTTAAAATTGTAGACTTCTATGGCTAAGTGAGAGTGATAAAGCCTTATAGTTCGATTGCCTGGTTCGTTGTGCTGAACACCTCCCTCGAAGGACCCAAAATTGGGATAAAGAGTGCTCAGGTTTATCCCGAACACCCCAGTACTAGTTACATGGGGGCAGAAGCCGACAACTGGCCAACTCTCAAATTTTATAAACAGCCGCACATAAGGTAATATTTTAAATTAAAAAAGCGTTGCATAGCGCAAATGAACTCGTTTCATATTACAGGGTCACATGAGCATGTTCATTCAAGAATTACATCTCTGGCACATTCCTCCGCCACAAGGCGGGAACCCTTCAGGACACTGTCATAATACATTTCGGGGCAGCGATGCTCCTTGCCCTCTGGCGGCCCCTCCTTCACCAGCTTTACGGCGTCCAGCTTCGCCTAGTGCACCTTCGCCCGGGCAAAAGCCCTGCACGCACCCTCGATGCAGATGGACCGCTGTAGAACTTCAAGCCGTGGGCAGGCATCTACGAGCCGCCTCACCAGACCGAAGTAGCTGCTAGGCAGGGGATCGCCAGGCCACATCCGGACTATAAGACCCTTCATGGCCTATTCGGCTGCCTTGTGAAGCTCAACCAGTTGCTTCAGCTGGTCGCTCAAGGGCATTGGGTGTTCGGTCCGAGTATACTGAGACCAGAACAACTTTTCCGTCGAGCTCCCCTCCTCATCTCGGTAAAACTCCATGGCATCCAGTACACTGCGGGGAAGATCTGCGAATGCTCCTGGAGAGCTCCGATCTCGGGTAAGTAAAAGGAAAGTTTCCTTCACATGCTTGCTTTGCATAATGAATGCCTTACCCGCTGCTATCTTCTTCACCGCATCCATCTCCTGGAGGGCCTTGTGGGCTTCAGCCTTGGCGCTCCGTGCGCTTTCGAGCACCTTCGCAAGCTCGGACTCTCGCGTCTTAGAGTCAAGCTCCAAGGACTCGTGTTTTTTGGCGAGAGCCTCGAGCTCTTGCTGCACCTCGCCTATCCGGGCTTCTTGCTTTTCCCACTCAATGTGCTCCTTGGCCGCTTTGTCTTTGTCCTCGGACAACGCCTTCTTCAGGGTCGCCACCTTGGTTGTGGCCCCTGACAAATTCATAATGATCCTATTACTTACAACTGAATTTCTTTTTAATATATAGACAAGGTATTGCTTACCTTTGCTCCCCTCGAGCTGCCTGTTGGTAAGGCCGAGCTCGTCTTCGGACCGCTCAAGGTCCTGCTTCAGTGCAAGGACCTCCGCAGTACGTGCGGCAGCGGCCAGCAGTGAAGCCTGCATATGCACATGGACATATTCTGATTAGACTCCCGAGTCATTATTTGATCCTCTATTCGACCTTTCTTTCCGAACGCCAAACAGAGCATCAAGGGATACTATCTATGCGATAATATTTTCCTATATTTTGATTGCTTACCTCAAAGCCTGTTAGGAGGCTGGCGCAAGCTTAGGTTAGTCCGTTTTTCGCAGACTAAACTTACTCGATCACCGTACTCATGATAGTGCGGTGCTCTTCCTCGATGGAAGCGTTGCGAAGCGCTTCCAGCAAGTTATCCGGTGTCTCTGGATGGACAGAGGCCACCAGCACGGGCGGCTTGCCCCTTTTAACGAGGGATCGCCTGCCGGAGTCCGGAACCACCGAAGGTTCCGGCGCAGTGTTCGACTGAGGGCCGAACTTGGAGCCCGTGGGAGTCTTGCTCCCTTGGCGCCCAGGGTCCGGAAGGTCGCCTCGAGGCGCCCCCAGGACCACCTCCCCTCGGCTCAGTGCCTTTTTAGACAACACCTCGACGTTGTCCGTAGGGCAAGGGGTGGATGTGGTCGGAAGTGAATCGCTATTCATATCCGACGAGTCCAAAGAACCGTCCGACGAAGATACATCAAGACGGGCTCGGGACGGACTGCATAATCATATTCGGTGTAAGGAGAAGCAGTGCAATAAAACATACCATGAATTACTATGGTATCCGGATAATTACGACTTCACCAGGGGCTTCTCCCTGGGTAGCCACTCGTCGCCGCTATAGGCGGCCGTCGTGGAGCAGTCCGGAAGGAGGGTCCTTCCCTTCTTGGACCCTTCGGCCTCCCTGGTTGGGGCAGCCTTCCTTTTCTTGTCTCCCCCGGCTGGGGGGAGAACTTTCCTCTTCCTCCTCCTCATTTTCATGGGAGGAGGGCGCGTCGGAGTTATCGGACGATGAGTCCGATATAACCTTGCGCCGGAGACCCTTTCGGGTCCCCGTGGCCTTCTTCTTGGCCTTCTTTGCCGGCACCTCGTAAGGCGCCAGAACCAGCATCTCCGTTAGGAGAGCATCTGCAGGATCTTCAGGCAGGGGGCTGGGTAATTGATCTGCTCCGCCGTCTCCACCCAGTCATGTTAACGGCATGGAAGCTTAGATTCCGCACATGATTAAACTGGGGCAAATAAATATCCCGTGAGATAAAAAAACTTACCGGATTGGCGTGGCACTTTGCGCTGAGTCCGTGGTCTTTGGTAAGGGGAGGACCTACCTCAGCGCCCTTGAACAGCACCTTCCAGACGTCCTTGTGCATCGTGTCAAAGAGCTCTCGCAGCGTCTGGTGCACGGCCGGGTCGAACTCCCACAAATTGAATACCCGTCGTTGAGACGTTAGAATCCGGCGGAAGAGCATGACCTGGACCACGTTGATGAGCTTGATTTTCTTGCTCATCATGTTCTTGATGCAGGTCTGGAGTCCGGTCAGCTCTACCAGGGAACCCGAGGACAGGCCCTTCTCTTTCCAAGAGGTGAGCCGTGTGGGGATTATAGATCGAAATTCGGGGGCCGCCACCCAGTTGGTGTCGCGCGGCTCGGTGATGTAGAACCACCCCGATTGCCACCCCTTTATGGTCTCCACATAGGAGCCTTCGAGCCAGGTGACGTTAGGTATTTTTCCCACCATGGTGCCTCCGCACTCCGCCAGCTGGCCGACCACCACCTTCGGTTTAACATTGAAGGTCTTCAGCCACAAGCCGAAGTGGGGCCTGATGCGGAGGAAGGCCTCGCACACGACGATAAACGCCAAGATGTTGAGGATGAAATTGGGGGCTAGATCATGAAAATCCAGCTCGTAGTAGAACATGAGCCCGCGGACAAACGGGTGAAGGGTAAATCCCAGTCCGCGGACGAAGTGGGTAAGGAAAACTACCCTCTCATGGGGTGCGAGCATAGGGACGATCTGCCCCGCATCTGGTAGCCGGTGCGCGATGTCCGTGGCCAGATATTCGGCTTCCCGTAGCTTTGCGATGTGCTCCTCCGTGACGGAGGAGACCATCCACTTGGCTCCCGCTCCGGACATGCTTGGAGTGGTTTGAGAAGAAAGATGCGAACTTGGGCGCTGGAGCTTGAGTGCGTGAGAATGGATAAGAAAGGAGGGAGAAGGCGTGGGTAAAAAGGGTGAATCTTTGTCCCTTTATAAGGGCGTAAGAGGCGATACACCTCCCCACTTACCTGGTAAAATCGCTTATTCCCCGAACACCGTAATTGATGGCACGGTTGGGTTACCCATACCCGTATTGATGAGAATCCCGTGATAAGGGGACACGATCTCTGCTTTGACAAGACGTGTCAAAGAAAAGCGCCTCGATATGTGCAGTGCTGGTTGAGAAAAATGGTTCGAATAATGACTGGGCCGCAGTATGATGTGATGTTGTGAAGCGTGTCAGCAGATTAGATTTGTGGAAATATTATTCTCTCTACGGTGGTATGTGGAACTTGTTTTGCAGAGCCGGACACTGTCCTTGTGTCCAAAATCTTCCATGGAGTATTCGGAGGAAGAACCCGCCTTGCAATGCCGAAGACAAATCTGCGCGCCGGACTCATCCTCATTGAAGCCTGGTTCAGGGGCTACCGAGGGACTCCTGGATTAGGGGGTCTCCGGACAGCTTGACTATATCCTTTGGCCGGACTGTTGGACTATGAAGATACAAGATTGAAGACTTCGTCCCGTGTCCGGATGGGACTCTCCTTGGCGTGGAAGGCAAGCTTGGCGACACGGATGTGTAGATCTCCTCCCTTGTAACCGACTCTGTGTAACCCTAGCCCCCTCCGGTGTCTATATAAACCGGAGGGTTTAGTCCGTAGGACAACATACAATCATGCCATGGGCTAGCTTCTAGGGTTTAGCCTCTACGATCTCGTGGTAGAGCTGTGACGTGTTGATCTTCCGAGGCCGGGCATGACCCAGGAAAGTGTGTCCGCCCAAAGAGGATCGAGCGTGCTAGGAAATGTGGTGCACCCCTACAGGGAAGTTTATCTATTCGAATAGCTGTGTCCCTTGGTAAAAGGATGACCCAGAGTTGTACCTTGACCTTATGACAACTAGAACCGAATACTTAATAAAATACACCCTTTCAAGAGCCAGATACAACTCGGTGATCGCTCTCTCACAGGGCGACGAGGGGAGGGTCGTCGGGTAGGATTATGTTATACGATGCTAGTTGGTGAACTTACCATCTACTCTCTCCTATATGCTTCAAGATGGAGGTTGCCAGAAGCGTAGTCTTCGACAGGACTAGCTATCCCCCTCTTATTCTGGCATTCTGCAATTCAGTCCACAGATACTACCCGTTTCATTGATACCAATGCATATGTAGTGTAGATCCTTACTTGCGAGTACTTTGGATGAGTACTCACGGTACTTCTTTTTCCCCTTTTCCCGCTTATTGCGATCATATGATGGATTCCAGGAGCCAGAGGATCCCGAGGATGTTTCTACGTGGAGTTCGGCTTTGAGGAGTAGTTAGGACGTCACAGGCAGGAGGCCTCGCCTTTTCGATCGTTGCTACTTTTGTGCTAGCCTTCTTAAGGCAAACTTGTTTAACTTATGTCTGTAATCAGATATTGTTGCTTCCACTGACTCTTGTGTATTCGAGCCCTCAAGGCCCCTGGCTTGTAATATAAAGCTTGTATTATTTTTAATTTGTGTCCAGAGTTGTTTTGTGATATCTTCCCGTGAGTCCTTGATCTTGATCGTACACATTTGTGTGCATGATTAGTGCATTGTCAAATCAAGGGTGTCACAATCTAAGTGGGAGTTCTTAAGTCATTTGATTAATTGAACTTTAATTTATCATGAACTTAGTCCTAATAGTATTTGCAAATTATGTTGTAGATCAATAACTCGCGTCGTAGCTCCCCTATGTTTTTGATGTGTTCCTATAGAAAACTAAGTTGAAAGATGATAGTAGCAATGATGCGGACTAGGTCCGTGATCTAAGGATTATCCTCATTGATACACAGAAGAATTATGGCCTTGATGCACCGCTAGGTGACAGACCTATGGCAGGAGCAAATGCAGACGCTATGAACATTTGGCAAGCTCGATATGATGACTACTTGATAGTTTAGTGCACCATGCTTTACGGCTTAGTACCGGTACTTCAAAAACATTTTTAACGCCACAGAGCATATGAGATGTTCCAACAGCTGAAGATTGGTATTTCAGACTCATGCCCGTGTCGGGAGGTATGAGACCTCTAACAAGTACTTTACCTACAAGATGGAGGAGAATAGCTTAGTCAGTGAGCATGTGCTCATAATGTGTTGGTACTACAATTGCTTCAATCAAATGGGAGTTAATCTTCCAGGTAAGATAGTGATTGACAGAGTTCTCTAGTCACTATCACCAAGCTACTAGAACTTCATGATGAACAATAATATGCAAGGGATGACAAAAAAAATTCTCGAGCTCTTCACGATGCTAAAATCGGCGAAGGTAGAAATAAAAAAACATCAAGTGTTGGTGGATAAAAAAGACCACTAGTTTCAAGAAAAATGGCAAGGGAAAGAAAGGGAACTTCAAGAAGAATGGCAAGCAAGTTGCCACTCCCGTGAAGAAGCCCAAAGCTGGACCTAAGCTTGAAACTAAGTGCTTCTACTGCAAATGGAATGGTCACTAGAAGCGGAACTGCCCCCAAATACTTGGCGGATAAGAAGGATGGCAAAGTGAACAAAGGTATATTTGATATACAAGTTATTGATGTGTATTTTACTAGTTTTGTAGTAACCCCTAGGTATTTGATACCGGTTCAGCTGCTAAGATTAGTAACTCGAAACAGGAGTTGCAGAGACTAGTCAAAAGCAAGGTGACAATGAGTGTTGGAAATGATTTCAAGGCTGATATGATCACCATCACACACTCCCTCTACCTTCGGGATTAGTGTGAACCTAAATTAATGTTATTTGGTGTTTGCGTTGAGCATGAATATGATTAAATCATGTTTACTGCAATACGTTTATTCATTTAAGGTAGAGAATAATTGTTGTTTTGTTTACATGAATAAAACCTTCTATGGTCATACACCCAATGTGAATGGTTTATTTAATCTCGATCGTAGTGATACACATATTCATAATATTGATGCAAAAAGATGCAAAGTTGATAATGATAGTGCAACATATTGGCACTACCGTTTGGGTCATATTGGTGTAAAGCGCATGAAGAAACTCCATGCTGATGGGCTTTTGGAATCACTTGATTATGAATCATTTGATGCTTGCGAACCATGCCTCATGGGCACGATGACTAAAACTCCATTCTCCGGAACAATGGAGCAAGCATCTGACTTGTTGGAAATAATACATACCAATGTATGCGGTCTGATGAGTGTTGAGGCTCACAGTGGGTATCATTATTTTCTGACCTTCACAGATGATTTGAGTAGATATGGGTATATCTACTTCTGAAACACAAGTCTGAAACATTTGAAAAGTTCAAAAGAATTTCAGAGTGAAGTGGAGGATCATCATAACAAGAAAATAAAATTTCTACGATCTGATCGCGGAGGCGAATATTTGAGTTACGAGTTTGGCCTTAATTTAAAACAATGTGGAATAGTTTCACAACTCATGCCACCTGGAACACCACAGCGTAATGGTGTGTCCGAACATCGTAACCGTACTTTATTCGATATGGTGCGATCTATGATGTCTCTTACCAATTTATGACTATCATTTTGGGGTTATGCATTAGAGACAGTTGCATTCACTTTAAATAGGGCATCGTCTAAATCCATTGAGACGACACCGTATGAATTGTTGTTTGTCAAGAAACCTCAGCTGTCATTTCTTAAAGTTTGGGGATGTGATGCTTATGTGAAAAGGCTTCAGCCTGATAAGCTCAAACCCAAATCGAAGAAGCGCGTCTTCATAGGATACCCAAAAGAAACTGTTGGGTACACCTTCTATCATAGATCCGAAGGCAAGATATTTGTTGCTAAGAATGGATCCTTTCTAGAGAAGGAGTTTCTCTCAAAAGAAGTGAGCGGGAGGAAAGTATAACTTGATGAGGTAATTGTACCTTCTCTCAAATTGGAAAGTAGCTCAACACAGAAATCAGTTCCAGTGATGCCTACACCAATTAGAGAGGAAGCTAATGATAATGATCATGAAACTTTAGATCAAGTTATTACCGAACCTCGTAGGTCAACCAGAGCACATTCCGCACGAGAGTGGTATGGTAATCCTGTTTTGGAAGTCATGTTACTAGACCATGATGAAACTACGAACTATGAGGAAGCGATGATGAGCCCAGATTCCGATAAATGGCTTGAGGCCATGAAATCTAAGATAGGATCCATGTATGAGAACAAAGTGTGGACTTTGGTTGACTTGCCCGATGATCGGCAAGCCATAGAGAATAAATGGATCTTCAAGAAGAAGACTGACACTGATGGTAATGTTACCATCTACAAAGCTCGACTTGTTGCGAAAGGTTTTCGATAAGTTCAAGGAGTTGGCTACGATGAGACTTTCGCACCCGTAGCGATGCTTAAGTCTGTCTGAATCATGTTAGCAATTGCCACATTTTATGATTATGAAATCTGGCAAATGGATGTCAAAACTACATTCCTTAATGGATTTCTAAAAGAAGAGTTGTATATGATGCAACCAGAAGGTTTTTTCAATCCTAAAGGTGGTAACAAAGTGTGCAAGCTCCAGCGGTCCATCTATGGACTGGTGCAAGCATCTTAGAGTTGGAATATACACTTTGATGAGGTGATAAAATCATATGATTTTATACAGACTTTCGGAGAAGCCTATATTTACAAGAAAGTGAGTGGGAGCTCTGTAGAATTTCTAATATTATATGTGGATTACATATTGTTGATTGGAAATGATATAGAATTTCTGGATAGCATAAAAGGATACTTGAATAAGAGTTTTTCAATGAAAGACCTCGGTGAAGCTGCTTATATATTGGGCATAAAGACCTATAGAGATAGATCAAGACGCTTAATTGGACTTTCACAAAGCACATACCTTGATAAAGTTTTGAAGAAGTTCAAAATGGATCAGTCAAAGAAAGGGTTCTTGCCCGTGTTACAAGGTGTGAAGTTGAGTTAGACTCAATGCCCGACCATTGCAGAAGATAGAGAGAAAGTGAAAGTCATTCCCAATGCCTCAGCCATAGGTTCTATCATGTATGCAATGCTGTGTACCAGACCTGATGTGTGCCTTGTGATAAGTCTAGCAGGGAGGTACTAAAGTAATCCAGGTGTGGACCACTGGACAGTGGTCATGAACACCCTGAAGTACCTGAAAAGGACTAATGAAATGTTTCTCGATTATGGAGGTGATAAAGAGTTCGTCGTAAGGAGTTACGTGATGCAAGCTTTGACACTGATCTAGATGACTCTAAGTCCGAATCTAGATACATATTGAACGTGGGAGCAATTATCTAGAGTAGCTCCATGCAGAGCATTGTAGACATAGAAATTTGCAAAATACATACGGATCTGAATGTGGCAGACCTGTTGACTAAACTTCTCTCACAAGCAAAACATGATCAAACCTTAGTACTCTTTAGGTGTTAATCACATAGCGATGTGAAATAGATTATTGACTCTAGTAAACCCTTTGGGTGTTGGTCACATGGCGATGTGAACTATGGGTGTTAATCACATAAAGATGTGAACTAGTGGTGTTAAATCACATGGCGATGCGAACTAGATTATTGACTCTAGTGCAAGTGGGAGACTGAAGGAAATATGCCCTAGAGGCAATAATAAAGTTATTATTTTATATTTCCTTATATCATGATAAATGTTTATTATTCATGCTAGAAGTGTCTTAAACAGAAACTTGATACATGTGTGGATACATAGACAAAACACTGTGTCCCAAGTAAGCCTCTACTTGACTGGCTCGTTAATCAAAGATGGTTAAGTTCCCTAACCATGGACATGTGTTGTCATTCGATGAACGGGATCACATCATTAGGAGAATGATGTGATGAACAAGACCCATTCGCTAGCTTAGCATAATGATCGTTAAGTTTTATTGCTATTGCTTTCTTCATGTCATATACATATTCCTTTGACTATGAGATTATGCAACTCCCGGATACCGGAGGAATACCTTGGGTGCTATCAAACGTCAAAACTTAACTGGGTGATTATAAAGATGCTCTACAGGTATCTTCGAAGGTGTTTGTTGGATTGGCATAGACCGAGATTAGGATTTGTCACTCCGAGTATCGGAGAGGTAGGTAATACGCATGATAAGCCTTGAAAGCAATGTGACTAATGATTTAGTTACATGATGATGTATTACGGAACGAGTAAAGAGACTTGCCGGTAACGAGATTGAAATAGGTATGAAGATACCGACGATTGAATCTTGGGCAAGTAACATACCGATGACAAAGGGAATAACATATGTTTTCATTACGGTACGGCCGATAAAGATCTTCGTAGAATATGTGGGAAGCAATATGAGCATCTAGGTTCCGCTATTGGTTATTGACCGGAGAGGTGTCTCGGTCATGTCTACATAGTTCTCGAACTCGTAGGGTCCGCACGCTTAACCTTCGATGACGATTTTGTATTATATGAGTTATGTGATTTGGTGACCGAATGTTGTTCGGAGTCCCGGATGAGATCACATACATGACGAGGAGTCTCTAAATGGTCGAGAGGTAAAGATTCATATATTGGACAATGATATTCGAACACCGGAAGTGTTCCGGGGGTACCTGGTACATATCGGGTCACCGGAAGGGGTTCCGGGCATCCCCCGGGCAACTACATGGGCCTAATGGCCCAAGAAGGGGATAGACCAGCCCCTAGGGGGCTGGTGCTCCCCATGTAGGACGAAATAAGGGGGAGGAAAGACGAGAAGAGAGAAAGAAAGGGGAGCAATTCGGCCCCCCTTCCTTCTCTCCTCCCTCCTCCTTCTTTCCCCCTCCGAATGAATATGGAAGGGGGGAGGCCGAATTGGGAGGCGCCCAAGTAGGATTCCTCCTACTTGGCGTGCCCCCTTGGCTTCCTCTCCTCCCCTCCAACATATATATATGTGGGTGTGGCACCGCTAGAACACATATCAACAGTTGTTAGCCGTGTGCGGTGCCCCCCTCCATAGTTTACGCCTCCAGTCATATTCACGTAGTGCTTAGGCGAAGCCCTGCGTGGATTACTTCACCATCACCATCACCATGTTGTCTTACCCTTTTTATTAAAAAAACAAAGCGGCTAGGGCATCTCCAACGCCGACCCTCAAACCACCCGCATACGTCCGGACCGCGCTGTCTGGACGTGTAGTGTCATCCAATGCGGGCCTGTATCAGTCTGGAGGGCGGTGCAGATGCACTTTCTCCCGCAAATCAGAGAGAAACGAGGACGGCTTGTGGGCGTCTGGATCGCTGCTACACCCACGTCTGACTGCCCCTGGCCTACCTAAACTCCGCCCTTGCTCGCGCGCGCTTCCCACACGAAACGGTCAGCGTCGCTCCAGAGCATCAGTGTGAAAGCACAAGTGCTCCCTGGGTGGTTTTGGTAATTAATGCCAACATATCTCTTGTTGGACTAATGTTTTCATCTAGTATATTTCAGACAAGTTCAATAGATGGAGTGGCGTGGACAAGAGGATATGGAACCCTTTCAAGATGCTAAGAACAAAAGATTGGCTCAAGCTCTAAAGCTCAAGACTCTACATTTTGCTTTTAGTGATCCAAGATCACATTGAGTCCATAGGAAAGCCAATACTATTAAAAGGGGATGAGGTGTTGTTTAATGGCTTACTTGCTCAAAGTGCTTAGTGATATGCTCCAAAGCCCTCAACCACTTTCCCATATCCACATATGTCCCAAACCAAAAGTCAAACTCGGCCCCACCGAAATTTCCTACCCGGCGCCACCGAGTTCACTTGACATAGCCACTGCCAGAAACCCTAGTCAATTTGGTCTCACCGATGGGATCCCGGTCTCACCGAGATGGGCTTGCAAACTCTCTGTTACCTATTGCAATAATTTCGGTCCCACCAAGATATGCAATCGGTCCCATCGAGTTTGCTTGACCAACTCTCTATTTTGCCTATTACCAAAATCGGTCTCACTGAGTTTGCGAAATCGGTTAAACCGAGATGAGGTATTACCCTAACCCTAGCACATCGATCCCACCGAGTTGATCATATCGGTCCCACCGAAATGTCTAGCGGTCACATTATGAACTAAATCGGTCCCACCGAGTTTGGTGATTCATGAGTAACGGTTAGATTTTGTGTGGAGGCTATATATACCCCTCCACCGACTCTTCATTCGTGAAGAGAGCCATCAGAACATGCCTACACTTCCAACATACATTTTCCGAGAGAGAACCACCTACACTTGTGTTGAGGTCAAGATATTCCATTCCAACCACATAAATCTTGATCTCTAGCC
The DNA here is from genome assembly GCA_034509565.1 of Triticum monococcum. NCBI lineage: Eukaryota > Viridiplantae > Streptophyta > Magnoliopsida > Poales > Poaceae > Triticum > Triticum monococcum. The sequence goes on along the minus strand of CM067842.1, from coordinate 570,507,820 downwards.
TTCCCCAAGTTTCTTTCCACTCAAACCCTCTTTCCACCAAATCCAATCCTATGAGAGAGAGCTGAGTGTTGGGGAGACTATCATTTGAAGCACAAGAGCAAGGAGTTCATCATCAACACACCATCTATTACCTTTTGGAGAGTGGTGTCTCCTAGATTGGTTAGGTATCACTTGGGAGCCTCCGTCAAGATTGTGGAGTTGAACCAAGGAGTTTGTACGGGCAAGGAGATCACATACTTCATGAAGATCTACCCTAGTGAGGCAACTCCTTCGTGGGCGATGGCCATGGTGGGATAGACAAGGTTGCTTCTTCGTGGACCCTTCATGGGTGGAGCCCTCCGTGGACTCGCGCAACCGTTACCCTTCGTGGGTTGAAGTCTCCATCAACGTGGATGTACGATAGCACCACCTATCGGAACCACGCCAAAAATCTCCGTGTCTCCAATTGCGTTTGCACACTCAAATCCCATCCCTTTACATTCTTGCAACTTGCATGATTTACTTTCCACTGCTCATATACTCTTGTCATGCTTTCTTGATATTATTGTGAATGTTTAAACTTGTGCTAAAACTCCACTTCAACTTAAAGAAATTAAAAACTACAACTTTTCTTACTAAGAGTCTATTCACCCCCCTCTAGACACCTCTTCTCGATCCTCTCAGTTGGTATCAGAGCATTGGTCTCCATTGCTTTGGTTTAAACACCTTTGGAGGAAGATGGATGAGTCTACGTTGGGGAGCCTTAGACATAGAGTGCCTATACTTAATGGAGAGTACTTTCTCGAGTGGAAAAATGAGATGCTTGAGATTTTCAATGAATATCATTTGAACAAGTACATTACTAACCCTTGTGCACCTCATGTTGATCCTATGCATCCTATCCTTGATGAGTCTATTGACATGATCCGAAATGTTAGAACTATCAATTTAATCACTAGAGGTTTGCCTAGAAACTTGCTTGCTAGCTTGCCTGCTCTTGATTGTGCCTACACCATATGGAGATTCCTTGAGGAACGATTTCCAAACTATTCCTTGAAAAACTTAGATGAGATTCTTCATAAGTCTATTGCCTTGAGTTAGATGAGTTCCAATGATCCCAAATTTGGTGATTGTTTATTTGAGCTTACTAATCTTACTAGTGCTAAAGGAGATGTTGGAATCATTAGCAATATCATTTCCGAAGTCATTAGAATTCATAGAGATGAACATTGTTACGGTCATAATTCTAATGAATAACTCTCTCTAGGAATTTATCGACCACATGACGATATTGAACATGGATACTATGATGAGGATGATGATAGTGACTATGATCTTGATGATGCAATGAGACACTTTGGTCTTATGGCTAATCTTCGCGGCTACATGGCCGGAGGAAAGGAATGGGTTCTAGATAGTGGGTGTACCGATCATATGACTGGAGACAAAGATATGTTTCATGAGCTTGCTGAAAACGACGACCCTTGAAAGTATGTCACTTTTGGTGATAAATCAAAGGGTAAGGTGGTTGGCCTTGGTAAGGTGGCCATCTCACATGATAGCTCCATACAAAATGTTATGCTCGTTGAATCTCTTGGCTACAATTTACTTTCCGTATCTAGACTTGCTGACTTTGGTTTCAATGTCCTATTTACTGAAGTAGATTGCCAAGTGTTTTGTAGAGATAATCATAAAATGGTCTTTACCGGTACACGTAGAGGTGATCTTTACATTGTTGATTTCACTAAAAAGGCTCAACCTAGAACTTGCCTAATTGCTAAATCCTCGAAAGGTTGGTTGTGGCAAAGAAGGTTAGGTCATGTGGGCATGCGAAATCTTGATAAGCTTATTAAAGGTGATCATATCCTTGGAGTAAAAGATGTTATATTTGACAAGGATAGACTTTGTAGTGCTTGTCAAGCAGGAAACAAGTTGGAGGAAGTCACCCCGTGAAGAACATTATGACCACAAGAAGACCGCTCGAGCTACTTCATATGGATCTCTTTGGTCCCAATGCCTACAAGTCTCGGTGGCAACTCATTTGGTCTAGTTATAGTTGATGATTTTTCAAGATTTCCGTGGGTGTTCTTTCTTGATGATAAATCGCAGGTCCAAAAGATCTTCAAGAACTTCCCTAGGAAGGCCCAAAACCAATTTGAAGTGAAGATCAAGAAGGTTCACAGCGACAACAGGACAGAGGTCAAGAATGCAAATGTGGATACCTTTCTTGACGAAGAAGGGATTTCACATGAGTTCTCGGCTACGTACACGCCTCAACAAAATGGAGTTGTTGAGAGGAAGAACCGAACTCTTATTGAGATGGCGATAATGATGCTTGATGAGTACAAGACTCCAAAACACTTTTTGGCGGGAGCGGTTGAGACAGCTTGTCATGCAACAAATCGCTTGTATCTTCACAAGCTGCTTGGCAAGACGGCATACGAGCTTCTCACCGGTAACAAACCCCAAGTTGGATACTTTCGAGTATTTGTCTCGAAGTGCTACATTCTTGATAAGCATCATCGTTCTATATTTTCTCCTAAATCTCATGAAGGTTTGAAGGAAATATGCCCTAGAGGCAATAATAAAGTTATTATTTATTTCCTTATATCATGATAAATGTTTATTATTCATGCTAGAATTGTATTAACCGGAAACATAATACATGTGTGAATACATAGAAAACAGAGTGTCACCAGTATGCCTCTACTTGACTAGCTCGTTGATCAAAGATGGTTATGTTTCCTAACCATAGACATGAGTTGTCATTTGATTAACAGGATCACATCATTAGGAGAATGATGTGATTGACTTGACCCATTCGGTTAACTTAGCACTTGATCGTTTAGTTTGTTGCTATTGCTTTCTTCATGCCTTATACATGTTCCTATGACTATGAGATTATGCAGCTCCCGTTTACCGGAGGAACACTTTGTGTGCCACCAAACATCACAACGTAACTGGGTGATTATAAAGGTGCTCTATAGGTGTCTCCGAAGGTACTTGTTGGGTTGGCGTATTTCGAGATTAGGATTTGTCACTCCGATTGTCGGAGAGGTATCTTTGGGCCCACTCGGTAATGCACATCACTATAAGCCTTGCAAGCATTGCAACTAATGAGTTAGTTGCGGGATGATGTATTACGGAACGAGTAAAGAGACTTGCCATTAATGAGATTGAACTAGGTATTGAGATACCACGATCAAATCTTGGGAAGGTAACATACTGATGACAAAGGGAACAACGTATGTTGTTATGCAGTTTGACCGATAAACATCTTCGTAGAATATGTGGGAGCCAATATGAGCATCCAGGTTCTGCTATTGGTTATTGACCGGAAACGTGTCTCGGTCATGTTTACATACTTCTCGAACCCGTAGGGTCCGCACGCTTAAAGTTCGATGACGGTTATATTATGAGTTTATGTGTTTTGATGTACTGAAGGTAGCTTGGAGTCCCGGATGAGATCGGGGACATGATGAGGAGTCTCGGTCGAGCCGTAAAGATCGATATATTGGACGACTATATTCGGACATCGGAAAGGTTCCGAGTGGTTCGGGTATTTTTCGGAGTACCGGAGAGTTACGGGAATTCGCCGTGGAGTAGATGGGCCTTATTGGGCTTTAGGGGAAAGAGAGAGAGGCAGGCCGCGCCCCCCAAGGTCTAGTCCGAATTGGACTAGGGGGAGGGGCGGCGCCCCCTCCTTCCTTCTCTTCTCTTATCCCTTTCCTTCTCTCCTACTCCTACTACTTGGAAGGACTCCTAGTTCTACTAGAAAAAGGAGAATTCTAGTCTCGGTGGGAGTAGGACTCCCCTAGGGCGCGCCATAGAGAGGGCCGGCCCTCTCCCTCCTCCACACCTTTATATATGGGGAGAGGGGCACCCCTTGGAGACACAACAATTGATCCCTTGGATCTCTTAGCCGTGTGCGGTGCCCCCCTCCACCATAATCCACCTCGATCATATCGTAGCGGTGCTTAGGCGAAGCCCTGCGTCGGTAGCATCATCATCACCGTCTCCACGCCGTTGTGCTGACGAAACTCTCTTGTAAAGCTTTGCTGGATCGGAGCTTGCGGGACATCATCGAGTTGAACGTGTGCAGAACTCGGAGGTGCCGTGCGTTCGGTACTTGGATCGATCGGATCGTGAAGACGTACGACTACATCAATTGCGTTGTGCTAACGCTCCCGAAGTCGGTCTACGAGGGTACATGGACACACTCTCTGTCGGTGGGAATGACACCTATGGGATCACAAGAATCCCTTCTATGGTTAGCGGGGCATGGGGTCGTGAGAAGAGCGGATCAAACAGATAGTACACAGTTTGTTTATCCAGGTTCGGGCCGCGAGGATGCGTAAAACCCTACTCTTGCTTTGGTGGATGTATATTCCTGTTCTTGAGCTAGCTCTGGGCATTAGGAGCTCCAAAAAAGCCGAATCTTCCTCCTGGTCGCCTCGGGCCTCCTTTTATAGAAAAAGGGGTTGCCACAGTGGCACGCAGGAGGAGGAAAGGGTACAGTGATGCGAGGTTATCCCTCGCATTACATGACAAGGCGCATTTAATGCGTCTTGCTTAGGTGTCCTTGCTTTATCAGGGACGAGGGAGAAACCTGTCTCGTCCGTCATCGTTCCTTCTTGTGTCGACACGCACCCTGGCCAGTGATGCCTGTGATGCCATGTAGGCAGGCAGGCAGCTGAGCTGGCGCAGTGGAGGGTCTTCACAAAGATCTGCATGCCACCACGTAGGTGCCTGCCCAGCTGGTTGGGTCGGCAGCCGCATGCGTATGGTGGTGGAGGTTTAGTCGGCGTGGGCCTGATGGTGGCCCTGTGGATGTCCTCGGCAAGGGCCTTGCTGGGGCCCCGGCAAGGGTCTTGCCGAGGCGCCTGCTGTCATCCCCGGCAAGGCGCTTGCCGGGGGTCTCGTGGTCTTCCTTGGCTGGTATCTTGCCAAAGGTCGCCGTCTTCTTAGTGCGTGTCTGATCTTGAATATCTTCACAAAGATCCGCATGCCACCACGGGGATGTCTCCCGAATCCTTGCCCCTTGGGGGTAGTGGACTCAAGGGTAATTTTCTCCGTAGGCATGGGGCGAGTCACCGCGACAAGGGTCTTGCCGGGGTTGCCAAAGCTGTCTCACGGCAAGGATCTTGCCGGGGGAGTATGCTTCGTCCCTTTTGCTCTTCGTGGTCTTGGCCTTGGCGTCGTCCTTGTTCCCTTGAGCTTCGGTCTTACCCTGGCTCACCTCCCTTGCCTTGCTTGGTGTGGTGGTGCCCGTGGCTCAGACTGTCCGTGCACAGTTATAGGGGTACAAAAAAGTGTACACCTCTTTTTGTACAGCAACAGGAGCCCCCGGGCCTGGGCCACACATAAGCGCAACGCGTTGTTGGGCTAGGCCCAAAAACAGTGCGTGGGCAGGCAGGGCGGTTTTTTACAGCGGTAAGATTTTTCGCATGTTGCGCTTCCCACGACTCCCGTGCGTGGCGCGGCGTGGGGAGGTGTGTGTGATGTGGGCGGCATGCGTGGGGTTGGTTCCCGCAGGCATGCGTCACATCACAGTTAATGTGAAAGGAGGCGGCCCGTGTTTTCCCCCATAAAAAGGAATAACCGTCGGCACGCTACTCACTTTCTCCTCTTTCCTCGTGCCTTCTCCAATCTCAGAGCTGCCGTTTCCTCTCTTCCTTCCTTCCTAAGCTTCCGTCGTCACCCGCCGTCGTTGCTTCGCCATCCCCCTCCCTCAGTTCTCTAACTTTCTTAGCCGCCATGGCACCCAAATCTGTCAAGGGCAAGGGGTGGCCAAGGGCGCTGGGACTGTGGAGCCACCGGAGAGTGTGCTATTGGGGGACCGGACGAAGTCCGCCTTCTTCTTCCCCTCGACGGTTGATGGCCGTGAGCTCCGGGCCTCCTTCAGGCCTCTATGGGGAGTGAAGATGGGGGGAGAGAATTCGGGATATCCGGCGACGCGCGTCCTTCCTTCCGCTTGCGCCGATCCTGCCCCAAATCAGTATCCCTTTTTCGTCGATTATCTTTCTTGCGGGTTATGCCCCCCTTTTTCTGATTTCTTCTGCAACATTATGCACACCTTCGGCTTCCGCCTCTTGGATTTTACTCTGAATGCGGTGGCGTGCATGGCTTTCTTTGCACATCTTTGCGAAGGCTTTGCCGAGGTGCAGCCCAACACGACACTCTTCCGCCATTATTTCTCCCCTCGGATCCAGCCGGGAGGTGCCGTGTCTGGTTGCGTCACCTGGATCCCAAGATCCAAGGGGGCGTACCCGGACGGTGCCGTGAAGGAGAGGTGGGAGGAATGGCGTGGTCGGTGGTGCTAGATTGAAGATGAAGACCCGCCGGAATTCTGCAAGGTCCGCCGAGTGCCGCCGGTTCGTGGGAGCGATTGGGGTGATGTCGACGCCACCGACGGGAGGCTCACCATCGCCAACACCAGGATTCTCTGGCTGACCCGGGCTGGACTCACCCTTGAGATGATCGGGGCAGACTTCATTCGCCGCCGGATCGCCCCGTTGCACAACAAGGGGAGGCCAGCCTGGCTCTTTACGAATCCGGCTGACATTATGCGACTCCGCCCTGGCCTCAACCATAATTTGACGGTGATGGCGCATGCCCACTTCTGCCAGCGGCTTTTTCAGCTTGATGTGGGTCGTGACGGCGAGGTCGAACGGACCGGCAAGGCCGCGAGGGCTGCCGCAAAGGTCGGCAAGGCCCTCAAGGGGCCGTTTTTCAAGTTGCCAGCGGGGGTGGTCCCATTGTGCAATAATTCACATCGGTCTGAGATCATCGCTATGATGCCGGATTGTAATGCGCACGGCCCTGTCCCGAGCTGGAAGGAGCCGAAGGATGCGGATGTGCATCAATTCTTTGACACCCTGATCGAGGTATATGTCAATGCTGACGCCGAGCGGTGGCTTGTCATGGACACTACCCAGGCAGAGCTGGACTACATCGCCACTAGGGAGAGGGAGGCATAGCTTGCCATGGAGGCCGGTAGTGCCGGGGGTGTGGAGGACAAGGCCCAACGGCTGTGGAGGAAGAGGAGCTCACCCGGTGGGCGGCGGCCTCCGGGGAGGTTAGCAGTGCCGACACGGGAGCTCCGCTTGTCGAAGATGCGGCCGACGAGTCATCGGGGGAGGAGGATGTGGCAGCGGGCTCGACGCCAGCCAGGAGAAGAGGGCGAGTCCTGCGGCGGTCTGGCTCCGGCGAGCCGGTCCGGCCCGGCAGGGCTACGCGGCCTCAATTGATCCTGGAGGGGTCTGGGCGTCACACGAGGGCCACGGCAGCGAAGAGGCTGACGAAGGCCGCTGAGAAGAAGAAGACAACAGTCCCTTCCCCATCTGGGCGCGCACAAACCCCGCCTTCTTCGCCTCCTCCGGCAGATGTCGACTCGGATGTCGATGCGGAGGTCGCTTTTGATCTCAGGCCTCTCAGCCCGAAGAGGAAAAGGAAAGTGGTGGAATAGGAGGAGATGGATGACGAGTAAGTACTCCGTTCCTTACTGCCATTTCCATTCCCCCAAATTAAGTCACCTCTCTTGATCCGTTTTTGCTTTTGCAGGGATGCAGAGACGGGCCCAGAGGGTGAAGAGGGTGAAGGCCTCGGCAAACAGTCAGCCCCCGGCTGGGGCTTCAAAGACGCCACTGGTGGTGTTGAGCAGCCCGGACAGCAGCCCCCGACATAGCCCCCAGCGTAAGTTCGTCACCCTCCTCTTATTCGACATGTGGTAGGCGTTCGATGCTATGGTGTTGACCTTGTCGGGTTTGTAGGAGGGGAGCGGCAGCAGGAGGAGCCGCAGAGGGCTACCCCCAACACACCACCCCCATCGACTACGCCGCCGCGAGGGGCGTCCCCAGCAAGGGAATCAAGCACGGAGCCCACACCCATGGAGGAAGAGGGGAACTTGAGCGCTGGTGACTCTGCCACGACGCCAAATGCTGGCGGGGAGGGGACTTCTGCTTCACAGCCTGGCACTGGTGAGTCGCCTGTCCTCCATCTCTATTTTTCCCTTATTCTTTTTCTTGGCTTCATTGCTCCCATTACTGCCCAGTCCCTCCTTCAATAGATATGGAGGACGTGGATATTGTTGTTGGGAATATTGCTGAGGAGGCCGCGTCGGAGGCCGACAGGATTGCCGCCGAGGAGCCCGCCAGAGATGCTGACGAGGTTGCCGCCGATGAGGCCGCCAAGGATGCTGCCGAGGACACCGCTGCGGGGGCCGCCAAGGCGATCGATGAGGCTTCTGCCGAGGGTGCCAGCGGTGGGCCTGCCGGGGAAGACGGCAAGGCCACCGCCGAGGAAGAGGTGGTTGATGATCATCCTCCCTCCTCCTCAACCTTGGGCCCCAGCAGATATCTGAAGGTGGGCGACGAACTTTTCGTCCATCTTCCAGGGGCGTCAAGTTCCAGAGCGCCCGCCGAAGGGGAAGTCTTTGACGGCGAGGTGCTTGCTGCCATCGGGCTCGAGGTGGTCGATGAACCGGACATTGGCGGTGATGGTTCTCTAGAAGAGCAGCTTTTCCGTGCCATGGGGGCCAATTTCCGAAAGCTCCAAGTGCTCTACCGTGCTCGCCTGGACAAGGTCAAGTCCAGGATGGCAACGGTGGACAAGGCGGAGGTGGACTTCAAGGCGCGCGTTGCTGAGACACAGACCTAGTTTCACCAGACTCGCGAGGAGCAGAGGGCCTTTCAGGGGGAATTGGCCAAGCGCGATGTAGAGCTCTCCATGAAGATGGCTGACATCAAGAAGGCCCAGGAAAAGGCGGCGAACTTGGCTGCCGTGGCCGAGGCCGCCCGGAACCAACATCAAGCCGCATTGGATTCCCAGGAAGAGGACCTCTCCGTGCGTGAGGCGAAGCTTGCCGCAACGCTCCGCGGCAAGGATGAGGAGCTCGAGGCCCTTGTTGTGCGACGGACTCGCGAGCTGGAGCAGAGGCACAAAGAGGCACTCGATGCCCAAGCTCTGGCCCATGCCGGCAAGGTGAAGGAGTTGGAGGTAGAGCGGGACGAGCTGAAGGAGCATGCCCCCAAGCTGTCCAACGAGAAGAGCACACTCAACAGCGCCTTGGTAGAGGCGCAAGGAGCGGTCGTCAGCAGGGTTGGGGAGCTCTTCGAAGCGCAAAACTCCATCAGAGATCTCAAGCTGAAGCTGGAGAATCTCGAGAAGATGTTGTCGGGGAGCAGAGCTCGGGAGGAGACCTTGACCAGGAGCCTGGAGGAGGAGAAGCAGCTGCGGGCAAACGAGGCCGCCTCCCACCAGGAATATGTGGCGGGCGAGAATAGATGGATCAGCCGTCTGGAGGACGTCGCCGGCAGGGTCACCTCGCAGTTGGCCACCATGGGGATGCCAAACGTGAGGTATGCCCCTGAGCGCAGGGGGACCGTCAATGCCAAGCTGACCCAGTTCTTCAAGGGCGTCCTTGGAGCCTTGGCTTATCTTCACTCCAACAAAGCGGCCACGTTGGCCGGGGAGGCCCGGCGACTTTGCCGGGGGGTCATGACCAAGGTCCTCACCAAGATGGCATACTGGAATCCCGACCTTGACTTCGAAGCCGCGATGGATAGCTTGCCGGATGGTACTAACCTCACGGTGCTCAAGGTGCGCATCAAGCCCATCATCAGCAGTATCGACGAAATCAAGAGGGTGGAAAGGCCAGCGCCGGGATTAGGCATCCCGTTCTTCTTCGGCGCTCCAGGCTCCCGACCAAGACAAATTTTATCTTTAGTTAGAACCGCAACAATGATGTGATGTAACATAACTTTTGCAGTACTCTTAATTTTCATGCACGTTATTTCCCCGTTCAATTTCTCTTTGTATGCGTTTCCTACGTCGATTTGGTAGGTTCGTCAGCATGGAAGCCCCTAGCGGCGTTTTGGGGACAGATCCCCATGGGCCTGCCAGGTATGCGTGCTGCCGGACGAGCCACCTTACCGTTCTGAACGCGGCTGCTCGAACTGTCGAGCTTGACTCGAGTTAGAATTGAGAGCGTTGTTTATCGTAGAAGGCTACTCTACCATTCTCGACGCAGCCGCTTGAGCTGTTGAGCGGACTCGAAATAGGGCAAGGGCGTTGCCGATCGTGGAAGAGCCCCTGGCATGCAGGTTTCTCATACAAAGGCGTGACATCTCTGGGAGGGAATAATCTCATATAAGAAGGATAGAACAAATAAGGGTTCAGTGCAACTTAGCTTCTGTTTGTAGTCGCTCGAGTGCGGATCTTCTGGCCTCCTTTCTTCTCAAAGGGCCACGAAGACGAAGGAGTGCTGGGCTAACTGCTAGAGCCAATTCTCACAACTACGCCCCCTACCTGGCGCGCCAAAGATGTCGGTGGGAACGACACCTATGGGATCACAAGAATCCCTACTACGGTTAGCGGGGCGCGGGGTCGTGAGAAGAGCGGAACAAACAGATAGTACACAGTTTGTCTATCCAGGTTCGGGCCACGAGGATGCAAAAAACCCTACTCCTGCTTTGGTGGATGTATATTCCTGTTCTTGAGCTAGCTCTGGGGCATTAGGAGCTCCAAAAAAGCCGAATCTTCCTCCTGGTCGCCTCGGGCCTCCTTTTATAGAAAATGGGGTTGCCACAGTGGCACGCAGGAGGTGGAAAGGGTACAGTGATGTGAGGTTATCCCTCACATTACATGACAAGGCGCATTTAATGCGTCTTGCTTAGGTGTCCTTGCTTTATCGGGGACGGGGGAGAAACCTGTCTCGTCCGTCGCCGCTCCTTCTTGTATCGACACGCGCCCTGGCTAGTGATGCCTGTGATGCCATGTAGGTAGGCAGGAAGCTGAGGTGGCGCAGTGGAGGGTCTTCACGAAGATCTGCATGCCGCCACGTAGGTGCCTGCCCAGCTGGTTGGGTCGACAGCCGCATGCATACGGTGGTGGAGGTTTAGTTGGCGTGGGCCTGATGGTGGCCCTGCGGATGTCCTCGGCAAGGGCCTTGCCGGGGCTCCGGCAAGGGTCTTGCCGAGGCGCCTGCTGTCATCCCCGGCTAGGCGCTTGCCGGGGGTCTCGTGGTCTTCCCTAGCTGGTATCTCGCCAAAGGTCATCGTCTTCTTAGTGCGTATCTGATCTTGAATGTCTTCACAAAGATCTGCATGCCGCCACGGGGATGTCTCCCGAATCCTTGCCCCTTGGGGGTAGTGGACTCAAGGGTAATTTGCTCCGTAGGCGTGGGGCGAGTCGCCGCAGCAAGGATCTTGCCGGGGTTGCCAAAGTTGTCTCCCGGCAAGGATCTTGCCGGGGGAGTCCGCTTCGTCCCTTTTCCTCTTCTTGGTCTTGGCCTTGGCGTCGTCCTAGTTCCCTTGAGCTTCGGTCTTACCCTGGCTCACCTCCCTTGCCTTTCTTGGTGTGGTGGTGCCCGTGGCTCAGACTGTCCGTGCACAGTTATAGGGGTACAAAAAAGTGTACCCCTCTTTTTGTACACCGACACTCTCCCCTCTCGTTGCTATGTGATGTCTACTACACAACCTTCTTCTTGTAGACATTGCTGGGCCTCCAAGTGCAGAGGTTTGTAGGACAGTAGCAAATTTCCTCAAGTGGATGACCTAAGGTTTATCAATCCGTAGGAGGCGTAGGATGAAGATGGTCTCTCTCAAGCAACCCTGCAACCAAATAACAAAGAGTCTTTTGTGTACCCAACACACCCAATACAATGGTAAATTGTATAGGTGCACTAGTTCGGCGAAGAGATGGTGATACAAGCGGTATATGGATAGTAGATAAAGGTTTTTATAATCTGAAAATATACAAACAGCAAGGTAACTAATGATAAAAGTGAGCGTAAATGGTATTGCAATGATAGGAAACCAGGCCTAGGGTTCATACTTTCGCTAGTGTAAGTTCCCTCAACAATGATAACATAATTGGATCACATAACTATCCCTCAACATGCAACAAAGAGTCACTCCAAAGTTACTAATAGCGGAGAATGAACGAAGAGATTATGGTAGGGTACGAAACCACCTCAAAGTTATTCTTTCCAATCAATCCGTTGGGCTATTCCTATAAGTGTCACAAACAGCCCTAGAGTTCGTACTAGAATAACACTTTAAGACACAAATCAATCAAAACCCTAATGTCACCTAGATACTCCAATGTCACCTCAAGTATCCGTGGGTATGATTATACGATATGCATCACACAATCTCAGATTCATCTATTCAACCAACGCATAGAACCTCAAAGAGTGCCCCAAAGTTTCTAGCAGAGAATCACGACGAAAACATGTGCCAACCCCTATGCATAGGTTCATGGGCGGAACCCGCAAGGTGATCGCCAAAACATACATCAAGTGAATCACGTGGTATCCCATTGTCACCACAGATACGCACGACAAGACATACATCAAGTGTTCTCAAATCTTTAAAGACTCAATCCGATAAAATAACTTCAAAGGGGAAACTCAATCCATTACAAGAGAGTAGAGGGGGGAAGAAACATCATAGGATCCAAATATAATAGCAAAGCTCGCGATACATCAAGATCATATCATCTCAAGAACATGAGAGAGAGAGAGAGAGATCAAACACATAGCCACTGGTACATACCCTCAGCCCCAAGGGATAACTACTCCCTCCTCGTCATGGAGAGCACCGGGATGATGAAGATGGCCACCGGAGAGGGATTGCCCCCTCCGGCAGGGTGCCGGAACGGGTCTAGATTGGTTTCCGGTGGCTACGGAGGCTTCTGGTGGCAGAACTCCCGATCTATTGTGTGTTCTGGAAGTTTTAGGGTACGTAGGTATATATGGGTGAAAGAAGTATGTCGGTGGATCGAAGGAGGGGCCACGAGGCAGGGGGCGCACCCTAGGGGGGTGGGCGTGCCCCCCACCCTCGTGGGCACCTCCCTTCTTTCCTGACGTGCACTCCAAACTTTTTCGGTAGCTTTCCTTCCAAAAATAACTTCTCCAGTTAATTTCATTCCATTTCGACTCTGTTTGATATTCCTTTTCTTTGAAACACTGAAATAGGCAAAAAACAGCAATTCTGGGCTGGGCCTCCGGTTAATAGGTTAGTCCCAAAAATAATATAAATGAGGATAATAAAGCCCAATATTGCCCAAAATAATAGATAACATAGCATGGAGCAATAAAAAATTATAGATACGTTGGAGACGTATCAAGCATCTCCAAGCTTAATTCCTGCTCGTCCTCGAGTAGGTAAATGATAAAAATAAAATTTTTGATGCGGAGTGCTACTTGGCATAATTTCAATGTAATTCTTCTTAATTGTGGTATGAATATCCAGATCTAAAAGATTCAAGACAAAAGTTCATATTGACATAAAAATGATAATACTTCAAGCATACTAACTGAGCAATTATGTCTTCTCAAAATAACATGGCCAAAGAAAGTTCATCCCTACAAAATCATATAGTTTAGTCATGTTTCATTTTCGTCACACAAGAATACTCTCATCATGCACAACCCCGATGACAAGCCAAGCAATTGTTTCATACTTTAGTAATCTCAAACTCATAAACTTTCACGCAATACATGAGCGCGAGCCATGGATATAGCACTATGGGTGGAATAGAATATAATGAAGGGGGTTATGTGGAGAAGACAAAAAAGGATAAAGTCTCACATCAATGAGGCTAATCAATGAGCTATGGAGATGCCCATCGATTGATGTTAATGCAAGGAGTAGGGATTGCCATGCAACAGATGCACTAGAGCTATAAATGTATGAGAGCTCAACAAAAGAAACTAAGTGGGTGTGCATCCAACTTGCTTGCTCACGAAGACCTAGGGCACTTGAGGAGGCCCATTATTGGAATATACAAGCCAAGTTTTATAATGAAAAATTCCCACTAGTATATGAAAGTGATACATGAGAGACTCTCTACTATGAAGATCATGGTGCTACTTTGAAGCACAAGTGTGGTAAAAGGATAATAACATTGTCCCTTCTCTCTATTTCTCTCATTTTTTGGGCCTTTTCTTTTTATGGCCTTTTTTTGGTCCTTCTCTTTTTTATGGCCTTTCTCTCTTTTTTTATTCCTCACTTGGGATAATGCTCTAATAATGATGATCATCACACTTCTATTTATTTACAACTGAATGATTACAACTCGATAATAGAACAAAATATGACTCTATATGAATGCCTCCGGTGGTGTACCGGGATTGTGATGAATCAAGTGTGACATGTATGAAAAATTATGAACGGTGGCTTTGCCACGAATACGATGTCAACTACATGATCATGCAAAGCAATATGACAATGATGAATGTGTCATGATAAACGCAATGGTGGAAAGTTGCATGGCAATATATCTCGAAATGGCTATGGAAATGCCATAATAGGTAGGTATGGTGGCTTTTTTGAGGAAGATATAAGGAGGTTTATGTGTGAAAGAGCGTATCATATCATGGGGTTTGGATGCACCGGTGAAGTTTGCACCAACTCTCAATGTGAGAAAGGGCAATGCACGGTACCGAAGAGGCTAGCAAGGATGGAAGGGTGAGAATGCGTATAATCCATGGACTCAACATTAGTCATAAAGAACTCACATACTTATTGCAAAAATCTACAAGTCATCAAAAACCTCGGCACTACGCGCATGCTCCTAGGGGGATAGATTGGTTGGAAAAGACCATCGCTCGTCCCCGACCGCCACTCATAAGGAGGACAATCAAATAACACCTCATGTTTCAAATTTGTTACATAATGTTTACCATACGTGCATACTACAGGACTTGAAAACTTCAACACAAGCATTTCTCAATTTCACAACTAGTCAACTAGCACCACTTTGATATTATTACCTCCATATCTCAAAACAATCATCAAGCATCAAACTTCTCTTAGTATTTAAAACACTCATAGGAGAATTTTACTAATCTTGAACACCTAGCATATTAGTATTATTTAAGCAAATTACCATGCTATTTAAGACTCTCAAAATAATCTAAGTGAATCATGAGAGTTCATCTATTTCTTCAAAATAAAACTACCACCATGCTCTAAAAGATATAAATGAAGCACTAGAGCAAATGACAAACTACTCCGAAAGATATAAGTGAAGATCAATGATAGTTGAATAATTGTGCAACTATGTGAAGACTCTAACATTTAATAATTTCAGATCTTGATACTTTATTCAAACAGCAAGCAAATCAAAAGAAAATGACATTCTAAGAATAGCAAACATCATGTGAAGAAGCAAAAACTTAGGATCAACCGAAACTAACCGATAGTTGTTGAAGAAGAAAGGTGGGATGCCAACCGGGGCATCCCCAAGCTTAGATGCTTGACACTTCTAGAAATATTATCTTGGGATGCCTTGGGCATCCCCAAGCTTAGGCTCTTGCCACTCCTTATTCCATAGTCCATCGATTCCTTACCCAAAACTTGAAAACTTCACAACACAAAACTTAACAGAAAACTCGTAAGCTCCGTTAGTATAAGAAAATAAATCACCACTTCAAGGTACTGTAATGAACTCATTCTTTATTTATATTGGTTTTAAACCTACTGTATTCTAACTTCTCTATGGTTTATAAACTATTTTACTAGCCATAGATTCATCAAAATAAGTAAACAACACACGAAAAAACAGAATCTGTCAAAAACAGAACAGTCTGTAGTAATCTTGATCAAACTTATACTTATGGAACTCATACAATTCTCAAATAAATTTCTGTACCTGATGAATGTATCTATTAATCATCTTCGAAAAGAATTAACTAAATAGCACTCTCCAAATAAAAATGGCAGCAATTCTCGTGAGCGCTAAAGTTTCTGTTTTTTTACAGCATGATCAACAAGACTTTCCCCAAGTCTTCCCAAAGGTTCTACTTGGCACAAACACTAATTAAAAGCATAAAACCAAATCTAAACAGAGGATAGCACTACAAAAAATACACTTCCGTGATGATACGCGTTTGTCACAGTAGGTCGCGTTTTCTGTCATGCATGTACATCCATGACAAATTTATGACAGAATCAAGATAGTCATACCTGTGCTGTCGTAGAAGTGTTCCCTGACATTGCCAAAATTATCATCACGGAAGTGTCCACTTCCATGACGATAAATCGCACGTCACAGAAGTGCTTTCGTCAAGGGTGACCGACATGTGGCATCCATCGTAACGGAACGCCGTTAAGCTATCGGGTCGGATTTTGGATCCGATAACCCGTTAACAGCCATGACCAATGCCGATTTTCCACGTGTAAAATTCTCATTGGCTGACGGATCTACGCATCAGCTCCACGTTGGCACAGGTCTCACTCATCCAATGGTCGAGATGGGCCTATGATATGTTGACATGTGGACCGGCCCAAAGGTGGCCCACAAAGATTAAATGGGCCGGCCCAACCGAAGGCCCATTAGATTTAGCGGACCATAATGGGTCGGCCCAACTAAAGGACCACAAAATTTAGCGGACCATAATGGGCCGGCCCAGCTGAAGGCCCACACAATTTTGCAGACCATAATGGGCCGGCCCAGCTAAAGGCCCACAAGATTTTGCGGACCACAATGGGCCGGCCCAGCTAAAGGCCCACTAGACTCTGTCGACCATAATGGGCCGGCCCAGCTAAAGGCCCAACATTCTCTATCAAATCGGCCCGTCAACGGCCTGTCCTAAACTTGTCATCAACGCGGCCCATGGTCACTTCTAGCCCGTTAACAGTCCGCTAAGTAATTGGGCCGAATTACGGCCCAATGTATTTCCGGCCTATTAAAGGTCCGACTTCATTTGGGCCCATTTACAGGCCATCAAAACTTTCGGTCCATTAACAACCGTGAAGGATTTGGGTCATATTCGGCCATGTCTGACATTTGGCCTGTTAGAGGCCCACTATAGCTTTGGGCCACTTTCGACATGTCATTTTCGGCCTGTTAACTCCGGACGTAAACCATGGGCCATATGTGGCCCAATGTCATATCGGGCCCATTAACGACCCATATAAAAATGACGATAATCTAGCCCGACCGAAGTTCCGGCCTGTTAAAGGCCCGTGTATTAGGTCGGCGCATTTACGGCCCGTCCGAATTTCGGCATGTTAAAGTCCAATGGGTTATTTGGCACAATCAGGGCCCAATCTCACTTTCGGTCTATTAAAGGCCCATGTATTTTATGGGCTCGAGATATTTACACCTGTAAACAGCCTATTTTTACTGAGGGCCCAAATTATGTTTAGACCTGTTAAAGGCCCACTATGGGCACATGTCTACCAGAAAAATATGAAAGCTTATGCTGATTTAGGCCCAGATATTTTTATTGGGCTACATGCCAATTTCGGCCCGTAATCGTTTTTAGCCCAATTGGAATGGGCCCGACGAATGTTGGCATGTTGGGCTCCTAAGAAGGTTTCGGCCGAATACATTACTAAGATAAACCTACACTATACAAAAATAGCGTCGTAATTACTGCAGCCTGAGGCAACACAATAAATGTTGTATCACAACAAAATAAATTCCAACCATACAACAAAAGGCCTGTTGGCATAAAGTTTATAGTCCTTCCAGATAAAAGCACCATCAGATGTATAGAAGCACATATCATTTGACCTGAGTGCTAATGTTTCAGGCTGTAGAATCTGATGGAGCAGCACGATCTCCCCCTTTTTCCGCCATTGCTCTTGAACAACGAAGCGAATGTCTGATAGTCTGGTTTCAAAATCATTCATATCTTGACGACATTTCTCAACCACTATTCTTCTTTCTGAAACAACGTCCATTAGGGATTGGACTTGTGTCTGGAGCACAGATATATCACTCTGTCTAGCAGGAAGATTTTGTTCAGTAGACAATTTGGACGAGGTTACCTTGACAACCAACCCAGAATTACACAGGAAGGTGCTTTTTGCACTATTAGTGGAGAGATACTGACGCACTGCAGCAAGAGGTGACATTGTGCCTGTAGTAGCCTCGTCACCTTCAGGTGGTTGTGGCTGTTCAATCATTTGTTCCATAGCTTCCTGAAAGTTTGTACTTGTAGATTAGTGTACCAGATAAGTTACTCATGAGACAAAAACAAACAAAGTAGGTTAAACGTTTATACATAACTTATTTTGGTGAACTACTGTAATACATTAGCATGTATTGTAGTGCCAACTACATAATAATATCACTTTCGGAACATATGTCCATGTAGCATGCCTACTGTATTGTGTATTTCCTCACATTCGTTGACATCTAAGGATAAAGAGACATGGTTTAAAGTAGGATGAACATAGTATGACATCATTCATATCATGGGCAAACAGATATAAAACAAACAGGCTATTTTATCATTGTGTGCGCACGTGAACATAACAACTAGATTACAGATCAAGACCAAAAGAATATCCTTCATCTCTTTTAAACCATGTAAGGTGAAATGATACGTTAAGACAACTGTGAATAAAAGTGAACAGAGTAACTGACATTGGCTGCAAACCAAGTAGTTAAATGAACACATCACAGTACCAATCAGTTCAAGGCAGGAGGAGTAAGGACTTACAATAGCGGCTTGAACTGGTGTGCTCATGCCCTTGATCTTGCTAGTGTGGCAATACTTGAAGATTTGCACTGCATTCGGTTCAGGTTCTTTTTGGTCCGCATGAGATTTCCTCTGTATTTGGAACAAGTCAATATAGATATGATAATATGGCACAAAAAAAGAAGGAAGTAGCAGCTATTTACAAGAGCCTCGCAGTGTGCAATACAGCTACGAGATCATGTGGTCTGTTGGAATTTCACTTTAGAACGGTTGGTTTTGTTCTTCAAATAGTTCGCCTAGAAGAAGATACACTTGAAAGGCACATGCATAAATACAAGTTCAATATGTGGTCTGATCAAATACATATAGCCTACCTGATACTTTGGATCAGACCAGTGTTTAACGAGGGCTGTCCAGTCTTCATCTGTAATATATTCCACTGGAGATGTTTGGGCGATTTCATTGTTATCCTTTCCTTCAAAGTGAGATTTTCTAAGGTGGTACCGATATTGTCATAGAGCAGACTGAAAAACACGAGTTCATGCTTGTCTAGTTGCATCATCTTTCGGATCCAACTTGAACCTCATCTGTTGAAAAAGAATGTGAGTCTTATTAGGAGGAAGCTAGAAAGTATGGGACAGAGCAAGACAATATTACTAATTGCGATGAATAACATTACTTACGGATAAATGGTCAAGGAAGGTGTTAAACTGGGTATTATCTTTCTCATTCCTGTACTGGATCCACGTTGGGAGGATACGTGCATGACACCTAACGGCAACGGCTGCCTCTGATACTAACTTGGCTGACTCTGTAGCATCACATGGCCTTTTTAAACCTGTCTCAAAATGGATCTCCCTTCTTCCTCCTTTAGATTTTGTTAATCTGTCAAGCATTATCCCTGATGTCTGTTTCCGCTTGCGCCGTGGTGCTAGTTCAATAATGAATATGGAAAGTGTTAGTGTACATCAAACTGTGAGAGTACATATAAAGGAGCATGCAACTGCAACTTGACTCGGTCAGGTACCATCTTGGTGTTGATGCTCATGAGGTTCATATGATCTTGCCAAGTCCCGTTGTGTCAGCAGTGCTTCGGAAGTAGTGTTAGGTGTGAAGGCAGCTTGGGAACTGGCCAGTTCCGAAGCAAACGAACGAGTAACTGGTTGAGATGCTGGTACAGTTGAAGAGGATGCTGCAGCTGGTGGAGCAGGTGATACTGTGTTTGTAGATTTAGCCGGTGGACTTGGACCTTCTACTGCACTATAAGTACCAGCAGAATCTCGACGGCATAACCTTTTCCATTTCACCCGACGAGTAACAGCACTCCCTACTATATTATTTTCCTTGCTCTTTTTTGACTTTGCCATGTCAAGCTGTACCCACAACGCAAAAGAATAAAATCACTCTTCAGAACTCATTGATGCATGATACAGACAAGCAATACTTTGATGTAAGACAACCGTATGAGGATGGAATATGTAAGAAAAACAGGACGGCATGACATATTCACAGCTATGATGTGCAAACTAAGCAGAAGGATTTTCAAGAAAATAGAAGTAATGCAAGCTAGACACCATATGAAAGATGCAACCAATATTACTCTGCCAAGTTAAAAGTGTCTTGTCATAAGTGGCAATTTGAAAAATTAGAAACAGTACAACGTAGAAATCAATGCAAGATGCAACCACTATGAAACTGCCATGTTAAAAGCGTCCGATCATGAGTGACTGATGCAGGATACACAACAGCAGTACTTTGATGTAAGAACATGGTATGATAGATAGATGCAGTGTATTCTAGACATAGAAAGCCATGTCTTATGCACATGGATAACGTATAAACTCAGCAGGTGCAATTTAATCAAAAATAGAAGAAATACAGGCTAGACAACATATGCAACATGAAACCAATTATCACACTGTCAAGTTAGAGCAAGCACCTGCGATGTTGGAGTACGGGAGATGAACTCATCATGTAGACTTGGGACTTCAACTTCATTAGCAGTAGCAGTGGCGAATCTAGAGAGTCTCTGTTTGCGTCGGTGCGGAGGACCACCAACATCCCCTAACTTACTCTTTTCCTTCCTATTTTCTGATATTGCCTTATGAAGTCAAAACCACAAGAAGATGAATAAAATTAGCTCTGCATAACTGCTTGATGCATGATATAGACGAACACTACTTTGATGTAAGGCAAGCGCAGGATAGGAGGATGGAATATATACACAAAAGACAGCGTTTCATATTCACACATACGATAGGAGGATGGAATATGTATGAAAAAACAGTAAGCGGAAGGCATTTCAACAAAATTAGAAGAAATGAAAGCTAGGCACCATATGAACATGCAACCAATATCACTCTATCAGGTATAAAGTGTCTCGCCGTAAGAGCCATTTCAAGAAATTAGAAGCAGTACAAGCTAGAAGACAATGCAAGATGCAACCTACATCACAGTCCCAAGTTAAATGTGTCTTATGGGTAAGTGATTGTTGCAGGTATAAGTTTTAAGCTACGCAGATGCAATTCAACATAATCAGAAGCAATACAAACTAGACATCATACAGAAAATGGAACCACGTATAACAGTTCCAAGTAAGAGCAAGCACCTGTGATGGTGGAGTAGGGGAGATGTGCTCATCATGTACACGTATGTTCTAGAAATAGGAACACGTGTCATATTCACAGGCATTATGTGTAAAGTAAGCAGATGCACTTCAAGTTAGAAACAATACAAGCTAGACATCATACGCAACATGCAACCACATATAATAGTGTCAAGTTAGAGCAAGCACCTGTGATGGTGGAGTAGGGGAGATGTGCTCCCATCTACACAGCTACGTTGACTGTCCAGCCTAGTGTTATCTTGCGAATCTTGTTGGGAGGATGGCGGAGTAGAATCTGTAGAGACCCCCTGTTTGAGTTGCTCTGAAGGACCACCATCATCCACTGCCGGACTAATTTCCTTCAGCTGTAATGATTTTGCATTGTGAAGTCAAACCGATAAGAAAAAGGAATAAAATTCGCTCTTCAGAACTCATTCATGCATGATACTGACAAACACTACTCGGATGAAAGGCAAACACATGATGCAAGGATGGAATATGTATGAAAAACAGGATGGTGTGACATATTCCCACCTATGATGTGGTAACTAAGCAGAAGGCATTTCAAGAAATTAGAAGCACTGCAAGCTAGACACCATATGAAAGATGCAACTAATATCACTCTGCCAAGTTCAAACTGTATGGCATTTCAACAAATTAGAAGCAGTACATGCTAGAAATCATATGCAAGACACAACCAATATCACAGTGGTGACTTAAAGGTGCCTTATCATAAGTGACTGATGCGGGATATGCAAGAATAGTAGTCTGATGTAGAAACAGGAACACATGTCATATTCACAGGCATTATGTGTAAAGTAAGCAGATGCAATTCAACAAAGTTAGAAGCAATACAAGCTAGACATCATATGCAACATGCAACCACATATAATATTGCCAAGTTAGAGCAAGCACCTGTGATGGTGGAGTAGGGGAGATGGGCTCATCATCTACACAGCTACGTTGACTATCTCGCCTTGCGTTGTCTTGCGAATCTTGTTGGGAGGATGGCGGAGTAGAATCTATAGAGAACCTCCGTTTCAGTTGCTTGGAAGGACCACCATCATCCAATGCCTTGCCAATTTCCTTCAGCTTTATTGATTTTGCATTGTGAGGTCATACCGACAAGAAAAAGGAATATCATTCGCTCTTCAGAACTCATTCATGCATGATACTGACGAACACTACTCTGATTAAAGGCAAAGTCATGATACGAGGATGGAATATGTATGAAAAAATGGACGTCTTAACATATTCACACCTATGATGTGGTAACTAAGCAGACGACACTTCAACAAATTAGGAACACTGCAAGACACCATATGGAAGGTGCAATCAATATCACTCTGCCAAGTTAAAACTGTCTCGTCATAGGTGGCGTTCATCAAACTAGAAGAAATACATGCTAGAAATCATATTCAAGACACAAACCAATATGACACTGCCAACTTAAAGGTGTCCCATCATAAGTGACTGATGCAAGATACACAAGAACAGTAGTTTCATGTAAGAACATGGTGTGATAGACAGATATAGTATGTACCAAAAACAGGAAAGCGTGTCATATTCACATGTATCATGTGTAAGCTAAGAAGATGCAGTTTACACTAATTAGGAGCAATACGAGCTAGACACCATATGCAACATGCAACCAGATATCGCACTGCCAAGTTAGAGCAAGCACCTTGGATGGTAGAGTAGCGGAGCAGAGACTTGGACCTTGTAATGCACTATAAGTACAAGTAGAATCGGTACAGATGCTCCGTTTATGTTGCTGCAGAGGACCACCATCATCGCCTTCCTTACTCTTTCCCTTCCTCTTCTTGATTTTGCCTTGTCAAGTCAAACCCACAAGAAAAAAGAATAAAATTTTCTCTTCAGAACTCATTGATGCATGATACTGACGAACACTACTTTCATGTAAGACGAACACTACATATTACATTGCCAAGTAAGAGCAAGCACCTCCGATGGTGGTGTGGGGGAATTGCGGTGATCAACTAGAGAGCTACGTTGACTATCTTCATTTAGCCTTGCTGTTTCTTGAGAATCATGTGGGGAAGATGACACTGCACTCTTTAAACGAGTATGGCGTCTCACAGAAACCCACCCGGGTGACTGTCTCATCATAAGTTATTGACGAGGGATACAAAAGAGCATTAGTTTGATGTACAAATATGGTTAATAGACATATGTAGTATGTATCAAAAACAGGAAGGCATGTCATTATCAAAGGTATAATGTGTAAAGTAACCAAATGCAATTTAACCAAATTGGAAGCAATACAAGCTAGACACCATATGCAACATGCAACCACATTTGACAACGCGAAGTTAAAGCAAGCACCTGGGATGGTTGTGTGTGGCAATTGAGATCATCAACTGCAGAGCTAAGTTTGCTGTCTCCAACTACTGACACTGCACCTGTTAGAGCGCTGGAACGCTTAGTGCTTATCTTCGAATTACACTGGAGCGACTTCTGTCTTTTCTTTTCTGCATTCATCAACACTGCGTCAGAGTCTGAAATACCCATGCATAAAAAACAATATTGTGAGTATGGGTGAAGTGTGTGCACAATTAGTACGGTGTAAAGGTAGCAGATAGTAGGTCGGTGAGAAATAAATGACGGGAGACATATGATAGCTCTACAACATGCATGGCACACTAAATTACTACAAGATTCTATGAAAATAACAGTCGACTGAAAGCAAATAGGTCAGTCCATTTTTTCTGCACCGTCCGATGTACAAAGAACGGGCAGATCACCTTCATCTACCTCCAGCGAGTCAGTGTTGACGATCTTCCTCGAAATGCCAGCGACCACCGGCCCAGCATTCCTCCCCTGCCTACGCCCTCCCCTCGACCTCACCACACCGCCGTGCTTGGCACCGCCCCCCGGCCATCCATTCAAGCCCCGCCGACCTCCAGATCGGGCGCAAGCAGCTCCTGTGCCCCACACCTCTATGATAGACACCGATGCTCTGCTTCCCTAGGGAACAAGCGGACTAGGTGCTCCGCGCGCCTAAGAGGGTGCTGCTTCTTTTAATTGAGATTCGACTGACCCTGAATTGAAATCCAGGCGGGCTACTGACCTCTAGCAAAGGTGAAATAGTAAAAGGGAGGAAACCTTGTGCATTTAGTATCAAGAAGAAGATGCAGTAAGAAGCGCTCAACTAGTTTCATTCATGGGACGAATACGGTGTGAGCGGAGATGTAAGATTTTTACGAATAAGGGAAGAGGAGTACCTCTTTCTGCTGGCAGTGCTGTGTCCTCCTTTTGTTTTTCCGACGATCTTCTTGTTGTTCGCCGGAAACCAGAAGTTGTGGAGGATGGTGCAGCCTTGGACGAACCCATGTCCAAGTTTATGAGTGTGGTGCGGTGGCCGTCTGTCGGCGGCGGGGAAGCAGATCCGAGGCGGCGAATGACGGTGTAGCGGGAACAGCTCCGGTGCGGTGGACGGTTGCGACAGTGGAGCCGTAGCAGTGAGGCGTAGGATGGCGTGGTCAGAGTGGTTCTGATATGGCGCACGTCGGCGTCGGCGTCGTGGAGGTAGCTCTGCCTCGGCTTCAGCTGCTAAGTCCTTGAGGGTGTTGCGGTTGTGGTTGCGTTGGACGACGACGTCGGGGTACTGGCTCCGGTGTGATGGAGGAGGGCGGTGGTGGATTGGCCGCTATGGGGTGGAGGACGGAGGAGGCTGGGGTTTCGCGGCTGGTGGAGAGGGCATTTTCGCGCCCACAGAGTATGAATGGGGAAACGGAGGGAGGCGGGGAACTAAGGGGGAACAATGTTTCGGTTTGAGACGCGCTTGTTTGAAATTTGGGGAAAGTTACAAACTTTCCCCCCATCTAAAATTGCGGACATATTGCGGGTTGGGGGTAGGACAGTCATGTCAGGTGTCCCAAATGTGGGCGGGATAGATTTCGGCCGAGCGCATGGGTAGGCGCCCACGGCGTATGAATGCTTCTCTAGCGTCTTGGTGAAGATACAAACCTACCCCAGTTTAGACCTTTGGACATCGGGCCGATAGGCTACACGGGCCAGAGTCAGGACAGGAATTTCCTACCACCAAAACATTAGTCTCGCGCGGTTTTGGGTGACCAGAGGCCTATTTGGCGCTTCGTTCAATATTTGGGAGCAGAACCATTAGGCCTCCTTTGGTTTGTAGGATTTTTGTAGGAATTCTATAGGATAGGATTCGCAAAGGAAAAATTCCTTTGAAGCCCTTTGGTTTGTAGGAATGGATTCCTATTCCTATGTAGGATAGGAATCAATCCTTCACGTTTTGGAGGAAAATACATTAGTCTAGACTCAATGGAAAAAATCCTATCCTATGCACCAAATAACATCTCTTTCTCTATAGGAATTGACATGCATGTCATCTCACTTCCTATGATTTTCCTATTCCTATAAAATTCCGATCCTATGAACCAAAGAAGGCCTTAATGTTTTCGGTTCTCTTGAATTGAACTTTCAGGATTTGTCAAACTTCACAAATCTTTACTCTTGAAAATCCTAAAGCTACGATTATTTTGGAATGGAGGGGGTACATTTGAATATACATTGTACACGAGTATATATTAAAAAATATGCAACTTACCTCAGTTCATGCATGGTTCCAGATATAATCTCCTTGGTTGCAAAAAAAGTTAGATATGCGTATGAATATATATAGCATGTTCAAACTCACAACAAAGATTGATGCCCCCTTTTACATCTGATTTACAAATGCCATTATCTCGGGTTCAAATAGATGAATGCACTTCCTATGAATTCGAATCTTCGAAACCCCCTTTATGTTGAATTCGACATGTATTCTATTTCGTAGCTAGCAATTTGGAATGTATCCATGCAAGTGACAAATGTATAAAGTGCTTCACACTAACAACATGGAGTGCACTAATTAATGTTTATATATGAATTGCAAAAGCATCCATTGCCTGTATTTCAAACCGCTCTCACTCTATGGACCGATAATATGAAATAAACACATGCACATGCTAGAATTCAATTGCAGTTGAAGAAAGAGCCTACTCCTGGTACTGTATATTAGTGATAGGGGTGTGTACAAAGTACACGTGAATACCAGGCATTGTGCGTGTGTGTATACTATCGACGAACTAGCCCCCAAGCTTGTATAACATACTAAGGGCCTAGGGTTACAAATCATATATAGTCGGCTTATCACCAGTGGGGATATAGTCTTCCGTGACTCTGGTAGCTTCGTGTTGTACGCCGAGTCCTCCACATGGGTCTTCGTATAACACGTCTCGGTCCAACCTATATGTGGCGCAGGATGGAACCGACCCATGAGTCTTCATGTTGACCCACCACAACTAGAAATGATGTGCCCACCACACCACACACACAATCGGCCACTAAGAAAATAAGCATATACAATAGTACAACGGTATCTAGCTCACGATACGTCTCCATATTTTGTTGATGACACTGACGGACTTTGCATTTGATGCGTGCTCCGTATTTTGTTGACGACACTTACGATCATTGCATTTGAAGTGAAAGTACGATATGGTCACTGGACTTCAGAATAAGCTCATCACGGCCACCACATACATTTTGTCGTGCTAACCAACATGTGGTTGGATGGTTAGAGGATAGTGGTTTCTCGAGCCCACCAAGGTTAAAGTCCCGGTGCTCGCATTTATCTTGTGTTAATTTTAGTATTTTCCAGTGACGTACGTTCGGTGGGAGGAGACGTTCCACTCGACTAAGAGGCACCTATGGTGACTTCGTAAAATCTTCAGATCATATATGCTGGCCCACTCACTCGAAGGTGCTCATAGGGGTAGGATTCGCGTGTGTGCGCTTATAGCGGTGAGTGCTTGCTTGTATATATGAGCCCATGCGTCTGTACTGTGTTAAACAAATACATATCATGATTATACAGTCACTGGCTCACCCATACAACTCCGTATTTTGTTGATGACACAATCAATTGACCAGTCAAATGTTCCACGCGGCGCAACTAGTGTTGCACCATCGGGGCGCGTAACCGTGGGGCCCACCTGTCAACCCGTATATGAAAGAAAGAAATGGTAGTTTGAGTTTGTATTGTGCTAATAAAATAGGAGTACATTTTAGGCTGATCATACGGTCACTGGCTCACCATAGAGCTCCGTAATTTGTTGATAACACGATCAATTGACCAGTCAAATGGTCCACATTCAGCAGCGCACATTACCATAGGGCCCACCCGTCAGCGCGTATGTGAAGGACAGTAATGGTAATAAATTAGTGGTCGGTGGGTATTCGAAGTCGTGGGACCTCTGGTTGGCAGTGACCGGCGGTTGGGGGCGTTCATTGGGCGGTGGGGTGGGGATCCTCGGAGAAAAAGCTCGGCGGGGGAGGGGGGGCTAGAGGGATGGCCGGTGTGGCGGCGGAATGGCGGTGGGGAGTGGTTTCGGGGAGGGCGGGCCGGCCGCGGGCGGCGGGGGCTGGCGGTTCGGCTGGTGGTGGCTGGCGGCTCAGGGGGGTGGAGTTTGATGATAAACTGGAGGCCCTTGATTTCGTATCCAACGGCTGGAAAAATCTAATGACCAGAGATGAAAAAGTCAGTCGACTGACGTGTAGCCTCACCCCGAACGTACACATGCACACACGCATGTAGGCGTGCAACAGTGACAGGTACACACGCACGCATGCTGGCGTGCAACACTGAAACATACACATGCACTCACAAACACATGCACGCATGCACCCATGCATGCAACACTGAAACGTACCCTTGCAGGCACACAACACTTGCACGCCTACATGCACACAGCACACGACGCAAGACACACGTTCAACCTATACGTGCATGCACCCTTTGTTAAGGACATGGATTGTTACGGGTATTAATCAATCTTATCTGTGATAAGCAGAACATTGATGTTTGCAGCGGTCTTTATGAATCACAACGTATCAAATGGGCTATCAACATAGTAGGCTTATCTACATGAAAAAGATGACGTCACACTCAATGAACAATCATCGGTTTATGAAATGCCCGCTTCTGACCGCCCTGGCCCACCGAAGGTTCCTCTGCTGTGCGCTGCCTGCGTTGGGTCACTGACATGCATGCCATGCACCCAAAGAGCCCACATGTCAGTGGAAGAACAACACTGTGTTCTAGGTCAAAGTCGAGGGCGCCACTAGCGGCACGCCCGGCTGAACACGCCTCCGTGCCGCATTCAAACGCCTCCATGAAACCCGCTCGTGTGGAAGCCGAGAAACCCACTCTGGACACACGTCCGTTCATGACCGGGCCGCTCCCCTATCTCCTCCACCATTTTGTCCACTCTTACAATGGCTTACGAAGAGTAGTTATTCCGCATCCAAGCCGGCTGGGTAGCCCGCCGGATACGAGCTATGCAGCTCACTGATCCACCTCCCTCCCCTCGCCCGATGGAGCCAGTTGCCGCCCCAAGCCGTAGAATTCTCCCATGTGTTGTTTTCATGGACTAGCAAGATGCCCATGCATTGCACGGAACATCAAGATGCATTTTTTTACAAACTCCCGCATGCATGCAAGGGATAATTAATGTCCTCCTTTGCTAGTACCATGAGGCAAACACCATTAATATTGCATATATTAGTGTTAGTGGCCTTGTATATCTGCAAATTGTAATTTTGATAGTGGCCCCTTATATATAAAAATGGAGGGAGAAAGATGAGAGATAAGGTGAGGAGGAGTGGGGCGTGGTGGTGATTGGTGGTCGGACTGGGCGGAGGCATGGGGATGGACGGCACATTATGTCTAGGTTTGTATCTCTCTCACACACACCCTCGTAGGTGGGGGACGTGCATGAAGAGAATAGGTGCACGAACGGCGCACGTACTCCCGTCTCTTTCCCAACCACACCCACGCGGGTACACGGTGGTGCTCATTTTTGTACGAAAAAGGCAGCCCATGTGGTAATTTGGCACATGTACTGGTTGTCCACTTGGTGGAGGGAGGATCGTCTACCACGGGTGAACAAACAAATTGCGACTTGACGCGTTATGTTAAATTAAAAAAAGAGGAAAACCATGTGGGGCCTACCTTAGAGGCAAGGCTCTATACACTGGAGTACTTTTGATGTGTCCCATCAAGGAGAAGCTTGCTTAGTACGCCGTCTCCCCCGCCCACGGGCGTGGTGGCTCGCAGGATGAGGTGAAGCTTGCTTACTAGTATGCCTTACGCCCGCTCCCTCGCCCACACGCGCAGTGGCTCACAGCACAAGGAGAAAATTTTACTACTCCCTTCGTTTACTCCTCGTCCCTACTACATACTTTGGTTAGTACTCCCTCCATTTACTTATACAAGGCCACTATAAAAAAATACATTTTGCATCTATACAAGGCCACAAATAGTAATCAAGAAAAAGTTACTACTCCCTCCTTTCCAGTTTATGGCTCAATTTCAAAATCTCTCCAGCCAAGGTAGACGGTGAGTGGTCGAATTAATTTCGTATTTTGCACAAGTAATTAGTACGCTCGTTTTTCTCAAGAAGTTATGTTTACCGAGGCATTAATTAGAACGAATGCATGAATGACCACTAAATTTCCATGAACTTGTACATGCATTGGTTAGTTTCCTCTTGACACTGCTTGCGTGGGGTGATCTAACGCACCTCGAAATCCAACATGTAATGGTACTACTACTAGTATAGTAGAATTGAGACTTATCAAACGAAAAAACGAATGTTTTTAGATGAGCCCTATAAACCCTAGTGGGTACGTACTCCGTAAAAATAGATTTTTCCAAAACCAAGTCGCTCCCTTTCATGAATTCTGTAGTATACTCCTCCGTCGACGCTCCCTTTCATGAATTCTGTACTTCCTGTCGCCGACATGTGGGACATATAGCAACTGGGTCGGCGTGTCAAGCACCAAATAACAGTGCAGAACAGCAGGGGGGACATACCCCACTCGTACTGGCCCAGTAGTAGTAATGAGCAATGAGACATCAAATCACAATGTCGCACTTTCCCAGACGGACGAAGCAACCATTATTTCACACTTTGGTTCG
Source organism: Triticum monococcum (assembly GCA_034509565.1). Taxonomy (NCBI): domain Eukaryota; kingdom Viridiplantae; phylum Streptophyta; class Magnoliopsida; order Poales; family Poaceae; genus Triticum; species Triticum monococcum. The sequence continues at coordinate 570,477,781 of CM067842.1, read as the reverse complement.
CCATCATCTCAAACCACATAATAGTATTGCTTCTACCTCAAGAGGGACACGCGCATCGCCTTGGTACATCATGACATGTGGGACCGCATGACAGGCCATGCTCCCCTGATCGCTCGGTAAAATCACCTCATTTTTACTATACTTCCTCCGTATCGGTTTACTACATGGCATGCACGTCGTTCTAGGTTGAGAATTTAACTGGCTATATATGTGATGAACAGTACTCTAGCCTTTTAAAAATGTATACTTTTGTACAGTAGTACTATCGATGGATTGCGCCATGGAGCAAAAATCGAAATTAAAAAAAGTGGTACATATAGAGAGCGCTCGTCGCCAAATTATGCATATAGTACTATTAAAAAGGCTAGTCACAATAATTGTGTCCAGCACAACCCACCGCTCAAATAAAACCAAGAGGGTGCTTGGATACGTTTTAGTCCCATGACTAAAAGTAGTGGGACTAAAACATGCTAGCCTCACCCATGCTTGGATCCAAATACTAAAAAGGCTAAAATCAAGTTAATGAGCATTTATTATCCTCCAAACCCTCCAATCCAGAACTCGCCTGTGTTCAAGGAGAGGAGTTAAATGAGTAGAGAGAGGACTAATCCACATTTTAGTAGGGGTACCCCTGACTAAAATTTTTTAGTCTCAAGACTAGTTTTAGCCCCTCTTTAGTCAAGGGTGCTTGGAACTTTAGCCTATTAAAGAGACTATTTTTAGTCAGACTAAAATAAGTCCCTTGGATCCAAGCACCCTCTAAGAATCCTGGAATTCTTTGACAAAATTAAGCACTCTGAAATTTTTTGACAACTAAACTATTGGCTATATGATGTTGGCCATATATATTGTACGTATATAATGTGAAGAAACGAGTGGTAATACTATACCAACTAAAAGATGAAATGTAAGAAATACTAGTATGTATGTACTGAAGAGTTAAAGTAATGAGAAGAAACATAACATAGTTCTGCTGGGGGCTCAGCACAACACACCCCTCAAATTAAATTAAGCACACCTGAAATTAAACTTTGCAACTATTCCGGTAGACACTGCATTAGAACCACCATGAGCAACGACACTGCCACCTTATTCGGAGTCCTCGTCCACGTCCTCGACTTCATCCTTGTCCCTCTTCCTCTTGGCCGATACTTCTTTGCTTGAACCGCACACTTGGCTATTGCTCTTCATCCAACCCTTGTAGATATTGAAGCAAAGGTAGCCATCCATTGCAGCGTAGTGGATGTGGTCTATATCTAGTACATTCCGCTGCCATGCATGATGATGAAACATGTAATGAGGTTTCTCCAGTTTACCGTACGAAGGATGAACCATGGCTCCTGCCAGGGTCAGCATTGAAGGCTGATGAGAGGACACCAGCCGATTCTTCTGGAGGTCGAAGGTGTTGCCTACAACGAGGCCTATCCGATGCAGGACTTCTTTGTCGTTACCAAAGTGTACAGTAACGAATTTCACTATTTTGTCCTTGAGGAAGTTCTTAAAATCCTGGCACTCAACGTCGGCATGGCATATGTGGTAGACCAAGCAAACGTTATGTACGCAAACCTGGATCACGGCGGGCTTCTTCCTCTCTTTGTCCTTTAGATCCTTCTCTCGTCCTAGGACTATGGTGTACTCAACATCTAGCCCAGCGACCCACTCATCATCTGAGTTTTCAAACATGCGGCTGAAGCAAGAAAGGCATCCTTTCACTATCGCGGAAGAACGGGTGTAGATCACGTCGAACTCATCGCCGGTGATGGTTCTAACCTTGTACTCACCGCTGATCGTGGAGATTTGGGACGCCATGGATTTGGGAGGAGGGTTAGGATTAGTGGAAGTGTCGTAATGTGAATGGACAGGATGACTAGGAGCGAACCGCCATAGTATTGAAGGACGTGCGGGGACGAGTAGGAGCGAACTGCCAGTGTGCGAACGGCAGGGTAGTGGCTTTCCATTCTCCCATGATACGGGCTTCCGAGAGCCCTTGGATATAAGATCAAACGGTTGCATGGCGTGATTCTAGACCTATGGGTGAATATCCTATCCTGGAGGGTTATTCTGCAAATTTTCAGCAACTTATTAGCATGCGACCGTTTGATCTCAGATCCAAGGGCTACCAGCAGCCCGTATCATGGCCGCGCCTACCACGACCGTCACGTCGCTCGCGCGGTCGCGCCCTTGGAGATTTAACACGATGCGTTAGGCTATCTGATGTTGGCATGTCATACATAGTCATCACTTAGTCACTCATACTACAACAAGGTTGGCTATGAGTGTAGTTTTTACTCCTCTCTATCTCTTTCTTCGTACTCAAGGAAGAAACGGTGCTAAGCGCGTGTATTTATTGCATTTGCCAAGGAGTGACCTCTTCCAATGAAATGGTGTTGCTAAGTTTGCTTCATTTAATTAGCTATAGACTCAAAATTGTCTTTTCACCTAGGTACACGCGCTTAGCACCGTTTCTTCCTTGGGCCACCAAACTAGTCTCTCTCTTCTTGATTAACTTGCCACATCAGACTTTATGCCTATGTGGCAAGCTTAAGCACCTGTAGGAGCAAGTAAAAGTAAGTACAATAGTGCACTTTACATGGCATTTTTGCATATGTGGAGGAAAGAGAGGCAAGGAGAAAGTGGAGAAGTGGGCTCTCATGCAAGACCTAGCCTCCACTACATGGTGGAGCATTGGGAGAGGCGCCTGTATGGAGGTGGTCAGGAATCTGGGAGACTCACGCCGGTCGTAGCGCCATAGTTAAAATGATAATGGCAAGTCAAATCACGGGGCCCCACCTGTCCAGCAGTAACTCGCTGTCAAATCACACAACCCTATGTTTGCAGCAGCCTACTCCCTCGTCTTGCAACGACCGCGGACTTCAGCCACCTCTCCCAGGGCCGCGTCTCGGGCAGCCTTCGCCTCGAGGGTGGCCTCCCTCTCTCCGTCACAGGCCGTTGAGGCCTGAACCAACACAGCCCGAATCGAAGCATCAGAGCGAATCCACCCCGAAGCCAGTTCCAGGCGCCCGACCACCAGACAAGGGTCGGCGCCGAGAAGATCCTGCCGCAGCCGGTCCAGTTCAGCAATGGCACGCTCCAGGATGGAAGAAGAAGGCGGAGAAACATCGGTGCGCTCCAAGACAACAGGAGGAGTTGGGGAAGCAACGGTGGGTGGAACGGGAGGAGAAAGTAACGGCGGCGAGGCCGCAGTGTCTCGAGGCGGAGTCCGCTGCGCCTCCACGGCCGTAGCAGCGGCGCCAGACGAGGGCACCTCGGGAGTCGTTTGAGCCATGGGGGCTGGGCTCGCCCCAGCCAGCTCAGCCAAGCCTCGCAAGGATGAGCGGGCAGGAGAGGCCCGCGCGTCACGATCTCCCTCCCCTACAGGCGAAGGCGTCGCCGCAGATGGGGCCTCAGGGGCTCCCTTTGGCTTCTTCGCCATGGGCGCCAGCCTATTCAAGAGAAGCAATCATCAAGCCTCGTCGGCGGAACGAGAAACAAAAGATCAAGGATCAAGCACTTACGGGTCGTCGCCAGAAAGCTCTAGCTGCCTCCGGCCATACTTGAAGCCTGAGAGCCGGCTGGAGGGATCGACCTCAGAAGCAGAAGGCGCGTCCACGGTTCGCCCCGGAGTCAGGACGGACCCTCGGGGGATCGACCCGGTCCTGCCCCTCTCCGGGACCGAGGGCGAGCTCCCGCTACCCAGCAGGTCATCGTCATCATCATCATCATCGCTCAGCAAAAGGCGGAGAGTACGGGATCTGCGCCGGGGGAGGGGAGCACTCGACTCTCCATCGGTCGCCCCAGAGTCAGGCCCCTCTCCCCGCTCCTCTTCCTCCTCCTCATTGCTGGAGTCGCCGGAGGGCACATCCACTGGTCCTTCGGAAGCCGCCGCGGGCACAAGACCGTCCCCGTTAAAAACGGGCATGGACTTCACCACTTGCTCCCAGTCGTCGCGAAGGAACAAGGGCTTGGGAGCGCCCTCCAACCTTGCCACCTGGCCCTCGACCAGAGATTGGAGAACCGCTGTCACATCCTCTTCGCCCACAGCCGCGGGGCTCGGATGAGGCCTCCACATTGGGGGAGAGTACTGCCGGAGTGGAGCCAGCTGGTGCTCCAAGAACTCCCTCAGCAGCAACGCACCGGTCAACTTCGCCGCCGCCATGCTGGTCGGCCTTAAGTCCGCGTCCATCTTCTCCAGCACCAGTTTTGCGCGAGGGTCCGTGAGCTCCACTCGGCCCCAGTCGCCGGAGCTCGCGGGTGACTCCGCGGGCAAGATCAGCCTAGGATGGACGCGCCCGGCATCCACCAAGACCCACTTGCTCCTGAAGCCCTCAATCCTTTTCCCGGGATTCGAGATGGCAATGGTGCCGCCATACGCGACGAAGCCCGCGCACGCAGAAGGAGAGCCATGAGTGACCCAGAGGGAGAAGTAGTGGCGCAGCAATTCCACCGAAGGCTGCACCCCTACATGGGCCTCGCAGTAGTAAGCGAAATATCCAGAAGAAGAACGGAGTTGGGGTGGAGATGCAGAGGCTGCAAGTTGTAATGGCGGAGGACAGACAAGAAGAACTCGGAGAAGGGAGGCACCAGGCCCGCAGCAATGGAGCTTACAAAGAGAGGATAAAAGGTGCTCCCTCGGCCCTCAGGGGTGGCGGAGCCGGCCTTGAACACCTTCGTCCCGTTGATGCCCTGCGCCGCCGCCATCTGGCGCAGCCGGGCAAGGCCGGCCTTGGACACATTCGGTGAGTCCAGAGCAGGGGAATACCAAGCTTCAGCCGGAGACTGACGAGGCGCCATGGCTTCCTAGGTCACGCAGCCAGAGTAGATTTGGAAGTTTGGAGGAAGAAAGGGGAGGCGCAACAAAGGGGATCTAAGCAGCAACCGGAGAAAGCAAAAGGCAAGGTCTAGACAGATGCCGCTCCTTTATCAGCCTGCGCGGTTGCTGAAGCACTTGCGTCCAATCAACCGCCACGCGGCGCCCAAGGCCGCAGGCTATTAGGGCCCGCGGCACTTCGCCCTTGCCCTTTCGCCTCTCGGCACGGCCAAGTCCATGCGCGCCTTGGGCCCGGGGGCTACTGTCGGCATTCTGGGAACGGGGGTCCCTAGACTTGCCTGCCTGTGGCCTTCGGCGTGGCTCAAAGGAGGCCCAGTGCGGCCCATCTTCATCAACACAAGACTCAAGACCCTCGCGAGGGGCCAAGCCTCGCGGGGCAGACGACATGGCGCATCCTCAGGCGCAGCCTCCTCAGGCTGGCTCGCGAGGAGGCGGAGAGATCAAGGCAGGGTACCTCGCAAGGTGCCCATGACGCAAGCCATGACGATCGAGGGTGCCAGGCGGGCGCCAGCGCGCGCAACGTCCTTCTTTCCTCTTTGGTGCAAAGGGGGCAAGCGCAGCCATGGAGTACCGAGGCGTCAGGCAAAGGTTGCCATTTTGGTGCAACAAGACCAAGACCAGGAGGACTACGAGACGGAGGTCATCATGGAGCCCAGCACGGCGTCACCACAGAGCCTTTGGCAGGCGAAGACCAACTTTAGTCAGGATAAGTGTACTAGATGTTCCCCTTTGAATTGGCCAATTGTTGGCGCCCTTCCCGCTCAATATTTGGGAAGAGGCCCAGGGCCTTTGCCTATAAATAAGACCAGCCACCCGCATAGCAAGGGGGGGGGGGGTTCATTCAGTTCGCAAGCAGAGAGAGTGAGTGAGAGAGAGAGAAAGAGGTGACTGAACTCCTCCTAGCAGTTCATCGCCCAGCCAAGAACAGACCCTCGCGAGGCTGTTCTTCCTTGTATTGTTCATCATCACCAGCCCTAGGAGGCAATCCACCAACCACACACTGGAGCTTTCCCGTTCTTCTTTTGCTTGTTGGGAGCTTTCCCGTGTAAATTGTTTTATTTCTTTTCTTCTCTTTGGGGGTCAGTAGGAGAAGACCATAATTAAATTGTTGAAGTGGCTCTTATATGCATTATTGTTGATTTAACCAAGAGCCCATATTGCCTTGTCTTCTCCTGTTTATTGAATGCTCGCAGATTCCAGCTTAGTCCAATGCACGTACACTCTTATTATTATTCACACCATTCGGCCGTGCAAGTGAAAGGCAATTATGATGATATATGATGGGCTGACTGAGATGAGAAAAGCTGGTATGAACTCGACCTCTTTTGTTTTTGTAAATATGATTAGCCCCTCGTTCTTGATTCAGCTTATTATGAATAAACATGTTTGCAATGACAATTAGAGATCGTAGTTGCTTGTGCCATGCTTGATTAGCTATGAGTTATAATGATTTACCTTGTGTGCCAACGTGCTATTGAGATGGTTATGATGTGGCATGATGGGGTGGTATCCTCCTTTGAATGATTTAAGTGACTTGACTTGGCACATGTTCGCACATGTAGTTGAAACAAAATCAACATAGCCTTCACGACATTTATGTTCATGGTGGATTATATCCTACTCATGCTTGCATCCAATGTTTATTAATTTTAATGCATGTACATGGCTGTTGTCGCTCTCTAGTTGGTCGCTTCCCAGTCTTTTGCTAGCCTTCACTTGTACTAAGCGGGAATACTGCTTGTGCATCCAATCCCTTAAACCCCAAAGTTATTCCAGATGAGTCCAACATACCTTCCTATATGCGATATCTACCTGCCGTTCCAAGTAAATTTGTATGTGCCAAACTCTAAACCTTCAAATAAACATTATGTTTTGTATGCTCGAATAGCTCATGTATCAACCAAGGCTGTCCTTATCTTCCGTGTTAGGCGGGTTATTCTCAAGAGGAGTGGACTCCGCTCCTCACTCACGAGAAAATGGCCGGTCACCGGGATGCCCAGTCCCATGCTTTATGCAAACTAAATCAAAATTAATTGCAAGCAAAACTCCCCCTAGGACCTGATGTATGTTGGAGGCACTCGTTGTTTCGAGCAAGCCATGGATTGATGCTTCTTGGTGGAGGGGAGTATAAACTTCACCATTCTGTTTGGGAACCGCCTATAATGTGTTTAGCATTAAAGATATCGCGATCTCTTAGTTGTTACATTGACAATGAAAGTATACCGCTCAAAATACAATTTATCTCTATTTCAAAACTGAGCTCTGGCACCTCTACAAATCCCTGCTTCCCTCTGCGAAGGGCCTATCCATTTACTTTTATGTTGAGTCATCACCCTCTTATTAAAAAGCACTAGCTGGAGAGCACAGCTGTCATTTGCATTCATCACTGTTAATTTATATTGGGTATGACTATGATTGGATCTCTTTTACCATGAATTACAATGTCTAGTCAGTCCTTGATCTTTAAAGGTGCTCTGCATTTATGTTTTGCGGTCTCAGAAAGGGCTAGCGAGATACCATCTTGTTATATCATATTAAGATTGTTTTGAGTAAGTGTTGTCATCCGAGATTTATTATTATGACTTGCTAGTTGATTATCCTATTGATATGAGTAATTATGAGACCTGGGAATTATTGCAAATGTGGTTAGTTATGATCTATGCTGAAAACTTGAATCCTGGCTTGACATAGTTACAACAACAAGAGCAAACAGAGTTTGTAAAAGTTTTTCTTTCTTTCTTTCAGTTTGTCAACTGAATTGCTTGAGGACAAGCAAGGGTTTAAGCTTGGGGGAGTTGATAGGTCTCCGTCGTATCTACTTTTCCAAACACTTTTTGCCTTGTTTTGGACTCTAACTTGTATGATTTGAATGGAACTAACCCAGACTGACGATGTTTTCAGCAGAATTGCCACGGTGTTGTTTTATGTGCAGAAAACAAATATTCTCGGAATGACCTGAAACTCCACAGAACATCTTAGAAAAAATAAGAAAATCCTCGCCAAACATGAAGAACAGGGGGCCCACACCCTTCTCACGAGGGTGGGGGGCGCCCCCTCCTAGGGCACACCCCCCTACCTCGTGGGCCCCGTGGATGCCCTCCGACGGCAACTCCAACTCTATATATTTGCTTTCGGAGAGAAAAAACCAGAGAGAAGAAATCATTGTGTTTTACGATACGGAGCCACCGCCAAGCCCTAAAATCTCTCGGGAGGGCTGATCTGGAGTCCGTTCGGGGCTCCGAAGAGGGGGATTCATCGCCGTCGTCATCATCAACCATCCTCCATCACCAATTTCATGATGCTCACCGCCGTGCGTGAGTAATTCCATCATAGGCTTGCTGGACGGTGATGGGTTGGATGAGATTTATTATGTAATCGAGTTAGTTTTGTTAGGGTTTGATCCCTAGTATCCATTATGTTCTGAGATTGATGTTGCTATGACTTTGCTATGCTTAATGCTTGTCACTAGGGCCCGAGTGCCATGATTTCAGATCTGAACCTATTATGTTTCCACGAATATATGTGAGTTCTTGATCCTATCTTGCAAGTCTATAGTCACCTACTATGTTTTATGATCCGGCAACCCCGAAGTGACAATAATCGGGACCATTCCCGGTGATGACCATAGTTTGAGGAGTTCATGTATTCACTATGTGCTAATGCTTTGTTCTGGTTCTCTATTAAAAGGAGGCCTTAATACCCCTTAGTTTCCAATAGGACCCCGCTGCCATGGGAGGGTAGGACAAAATATGTCATGCAATTTTTTTCCATAAGCACGTATGACTATATACGGAATACATGCGTACATTACATTGATGAATTGGAGCTAGTTCTGTGTCACCCTATGTTATGACTGTTGCATGATGAACCGCATCCAGCATAATTATCCATCACTAATCTGGTGCCTACGAGTTTTCCATATACTGGTTCTCGCTTATTTACTTTCCCGCTGCTACTGTTACAATCACTACAAAATACCAAAAACATTACTTTTGCTGTCTTTACTTTTGTTGCCGCTACCACCACTATCATATTACTTTGCTATTAAAAACTTTGCTGCAGATACTAAGGTTCCAAGTGTGGTTGAATTGAAAACTCAGCTGCTAATACTTGATAATATTCTTTGGCTCCCCTTGTGTCGAATCAATAAATTTGGGTTGAATACTCTACCCTCGAAAGCTGTTGCGATCCCCTATACTTGTGTGTTATCAAGGTTCGAATTTTTAATAAAGCTATATGCACTGCATTTCGGAACGGAGAGAGCATACGTCAGTTGCTAACACCCACGTGGAAGATTTGTGTGTAGGAGGAGTGGCTGTTCGGTTAAATGACATGGCAAAACTGACACTGTCGTATGCCGATCTAATGGTCCTTACGGCGTTCATCAGGAAAAGGCTTGTGGCAAACGTTTGTCGGATAATGATTTATGGACACATGCATTGCATTGATACGTGCCCCCCTCTCTCACGCACACGTACCCTCACGAGTCACGACTCTCCCGAGTCCTCTCGCAGACTCGCACGTCGCACCCACCGTCTATCTGCAGGTAGAAGTCACGCACATATGTGCTCTTCAGACCCTACCCTCAGAACTTCTAAAAAACAAATGACGACACACACATTTTATTTTAGCTCACACGTCACACACCTGTACTATTACTCTTGCGGCGAACGTTCTTTCGGCATAGTATATTGTACTCTCATGAAGAGAAGTAGTGCACGCACGCACTAGTTCTCTCACACCCACTCGCGGGTACACGTAGGAGCGCATTTTTTGAAGCTGGTACAACAAAATCACTCCATTATATATAAAAGCAGGAGCCTTAGCGCTTGCTTTACTAGGGTTCCTCTCGTTCACTCTCTCATGCTCTCCAGATCTAAGCAACACATAGGTGGCCACACTCTCTCTCAGCTCACGGCTGGTCACAAATCCGGCCGGACAACCTCGACCGGGGCAGGGGTGTAGGTGCATCGTTCACGCTGTCGTCGGCGGCGAGGGAGGAGACCAACGGCTGCCCGCGCGTCCCGATCGGCGGCCGTGTCGTTCTCTCCGAGAGAGCGCCGGCTCGGGAGGGCCTCCGATCCCTTCTTCCTCCCTGCGGTGTTGTGGCCAAGATGCGGCCTCCCAACGCCGTCTTTGCGACATGCCGTCGACCCTCAGGTATATATTCCTTCAAAACCTGCCTTGCTCTACTGCCCTAGCTCCCTTCGTGTGGATCCTTTCCTACTTCCGTCCGCTATTCCAAAGCCACCTAGACTTCTACTAAGGCACGTGCTTTGCACGTATGTTCTGTATGATAGATACTCATATACCTTCTTTTTAGAGAAAGAAATGGGTACTCGTATCTTGAGTAGATATCATAGTGTGTTTGTTTGCATGATCTAAGGACTATTCTAAAATAAGAAGCAAATCACTTGCGCAAATCAAACTGAGTTCCAAGTAAGAATTTGATTACAAGATAAAAGTTGTAGTTTTATTATATGGTGTTTCCTGGGTTCCACTGATGCATAGTTCCAGAGTTGTTTGACGGTTCACATGCATGTTTAGGGACTATTTTGTGCAACTAAATAAGTCATTTAGGTCTGACAGACACTCATGTCCTCTATTAGCTTGAGGTATAGCTTATGTATGACTGAAATATAATATTACACTTTTTCTGCGAATAATAAAAATATTACATTTCTCGATGAAGCAGCATAAAACTTTAGCTAGCATCAGCCATGCAATGTTATGTTATGTGAGCATTGTAAACTTTGCAGTATAGCGGCATCTAAAAATCCATTTTTACTGTAATCTAAAAAAGTAAGTTAGTAGTAGAGTGTTTGTTTCCCTGGTGACAACGGGGAACCAATGTGCTAGCTATTTGCCAACTTGTCGTAGTTGCATGTGAGGAGGTGGCAGCAGTTTCTAGACATTTCTCAACTTCAGTAGGTGCAATCCGGATTCAACGGGGACTTCTTTATTTGTTTACTTGGAGAGCAGAGTCGGCCATGTGCACAAGGAGCGGGAGCGAATCCGGCAGCTCTTAGCCATCAGATCATGTCATCCTTTGTTTGATGGACGGCGGTAATATGCATGAGAGGGGAAATGAATGGTGGATTTTGAGCCAATGCTTGTTTGGGTGGGAGAACCGAAGATGGAGTGGTAAATCCAATTTCAAAACTGCCGCATTATAGTAGTAGTAGATTAGAAGTAAAGCTATTTCATACAGTCGACTCAAAGCGTTGGTTCAAACAGGGAAGAAAGTGGGAAAGCTGTAGCATGAATCTAGGACTTGGTTCTAAGAGGAAACGGGGGAAACTAGTAATATCTGTCACTGTTTAAATAATCATATATCTTATTTGCGCAAACAGGGATGTCTGTCTCCATATCGTTTTGGGATGTTTGTCTCCGTATCGTTTCTATCCGCGCAATCAAAAGCACACACCTCAGTTTTAGCACAACTGCGCAAAATGAGATGGCTATCCCTCGCTGCCATCGTCTAACCTCCCATCTTCAAGGTATCCCTACATTGGTAGTAACTAAGGTATAATGACCAAGGCAATCTAAAAGAAGCTGATCCGTACGTTTTACTTCCTGATTGCAGTGCAGGGACGAGCGAAAACAACCGCATCCTAGTCCGGAATGCACTTTCTACCAGTTCATCCATGGACCAAGGACTAGCTGGCACGGCTGCACGGCGGTTTTTGGACAGGTGCGCGGACAAGAGGCATTGTGGTCTGCTTATTTCTGCAAATAGCAATGCTTAAATTTAGTGGAATGCACAAGCATTTCAGCTGGTCAGTACACTGCATGGTTCAGTTCAGCATTCCAGCTGACACCACAATTATAATTGGTTATTCTAGAATGAGAGAACCTAACCCTGAATGGTGGCAACAAGAAAAAACCAGAGTGAACTCCAGGAAATTTAAGCCTGCCGGGAGGCCCTTTGCTCAAAGAGAAGCCTTGCTTGTTTTTTCCTGATTTGTAAACCTTCTCACAACTTTGTCTTTTGCTGTGAACTAGTATATGTTTGTTATGTTCTATGAATCATTGAGATGTATAAAATTGCTTAACTTATGCTTTTCAAGTTTTTTATGAAGACGAGTTTAATGTGAGTGTTCCACATGAGCGCTGGACTAACATGTGAACATTTGGAATTTATTACATTGTGGCCTCAATTAACTGCATGAACCACTATAACAAGATACATAGTTGCTTATATGTCAGACAGCAGATTGTTGATTTTTAGCTGGTCGATAGCCTAGTGTTGAAGTGAGCTGAGCCAATGTGTCGTGTTTTGCACAACTGCTTACAAGTGGGGTAGCACCAACAGTGTTTACAAGTACTTATGTATATGTCGGCACACGGTTCTCAAACGAGTGCTCTATTTCATCAAAACACATAATGCTCGTATGATAAATCGTGACAACTTATGTCTTACCATGCCATATTCATGAAAAAACTAGTGAGGACGCATATGTTTCGGCAACAATTACGATGGTTCTCACATGATTCACGGGCGCACAAAAGTAGCAGCAGTTCCCATAGATGGATTCAAATAGAGTACTAGCCCCAGAGGGGTCGATAACAGGCAAGGTTCGGATAATTAGACACAATCCAAACTACTATTAAACACTAGCTGGGGCAACTATTTCATACCTCGATCTAATTTGGGTTGGACACAAGACGGACCTTGCCATGAACATCATCGAGGACGTCCCGCAGCAGCTCAATCCTATGAACCTTCATGAAGACAACCTTGTGGCCTTGCCACTGATAAACTTGTTTGTGGAGGCATGCCACGTCATCTTCCTGCATAAGCTTGACAAGAACAGTATTCCTCACAAACGAATGAGTAGCTTTGAACTTCTTGTGCTTCAGTATACCCTGGACAACACGCCTGACAATAGTGAGGCTGGAATACAACTCTTCATTGGTATAACTGCAAATGGCTTCCAGGATCCAACAGCCTAAGAACTCTGTTTTCCCAATGCGTATATTCACGTCGTCGGCCTCATAGCGAGTGACATGTACAACCACACAATCCTTGTCTGCATCAGGGCTCTAATTGAAACAGAAACAAATTCTGAATTACTTTTCAGCATAAGAAACACAAGTTATTTAAACCACTACGTATACCATGGCATCGAAGCTAATAAAATTTTGCATTATTAATCACCACATACTTCCTTTTCTAAAAAAAATCACCACATACTTAGATGAAAAACCACAATCGAGATTGGCAAAGAAGGAAATCACCTTGGGCAGCTCAGCAGGGGGGGGGGACACATCCTCAAAGGGGGAAAACTGCTCCTGCAGTGCCACAGGGGCTGTAACCTCAAACGGGGCATTGACCATCTCAGTGTCTGGGGTCGCCTCGGTGGTTACCTCCCTCTTCTTGGAGCTCTCTGTCTCGTGGGGATCAGCCTCCCGTGTCTGCTCCAATATCGGCAGATCTTTGCCTGGTTCTCCTTGGTCCATCATGAAACTGACGAATACTAGGAGTCCACTGAAAGGAAAACACAATCGCAATGACAATGAAACAAAAAAGAGAGTGAGGATAGGTTACTACTTTGCAAAAGTTCTTTTTTTTCCTCTGAACGAAAATATACCAACATCACGGATCCGCTTTCCTTCCGTTCATTTGGAGAGAAGAACAATGGCAGATGCAAGTGTTGCCTTTCTTGAAGACGGTGAGGGAGAAGGGGATTCAGCGAAGAGTGAAATGATGGTTGCTTCGTCCGTCAAACTTAGACTGCGGGGAGGTGGGGTTTTGTGATACGACGGCTCGTTACTGCCGCGCTACGACCGGGGTGACTCTCCGCCTGCATACCGCCTTCTAATTTGGTGGATGGCATTTGGGCCCATGCGCTGCATGGCCCGCATGTCGGTGAACAAAAGTATAACGACATTCAGTAGAGGGAGACGTTTCAATGACCTAGGAGGATCCAGAAGCGGTAGAGTGTCTCTCCACTGTACTAGTAGTAATTGTTTTCTGGGTAGCTGTAGAGTGTCTCCACTGTACTAGTAGTAATTGTTTCTCGGGTCCCAAGACAAAACAGCCCATCCACACTAGTACATAGTAAAATCAATTCAAAAACCTGGGTGCTCTTCTTCCTCCTCGCTCCCATCCACCTCACGTTAGCTTGCTCCACTCGTACCCCCAAATTCCTCACCCCACTCCTACAGAAAACCCCAGCTCCCCATCTTCCTCACTCCTACAGAAAACCCCCAACTCCCCTTCTTCTTCGCTCGCACTATAACTAGGCTCGCCATTCGTTACTCTGCTCAAATCCGTGAGTGCGACGCAACGCCCTCGAGGAAAATGGAGTCGGCTGACCCCAGCACCAAGAAGATGAGGCTCCCGCCAGCGGCGACGCCTGTTGTAGATCCCGCACCCGGCAGCGCAGGGAGAAGCGGCGACCCCACCCCCACCGGATCCCAGGAACCCGTAGAATCTCGGGTGGACCGCATCAGCGATCTCCCGGACGCCATCCTTGGGGAGATCATCTCGCTTCTCTCCACCAAGGATTGCTGCCGCACCCAAGTCCTCTCAATTCCACGGTGCCCTCTATGGCGCGCCGTTCCCCTTAATCTCAACTGTCGTCAGCTCTCTCTCTTCAATGATTTTGAAATCCCTAGAGCCATCATCTCCTCCCACCAGGGCTCCGTTCAAAGCCTCTGCATCCTATCATGCTACCTGAGCAAGCATACCATGCCCTGCATGGTGGACGCCTGGCTGGAATCCCCTGAATTCATAGAACTATAGCTGCTTGAGTTCTACTATTCCCCTGGAAATCACATACCACATACCGAACGCCATGAACTTGTGCCCTCAGCACCGATGTCCATCTTGGGGTTTTCGTCCTCTCTCCACACCGCCACCTTTGCGCAGTGCTACCTACCAAACAATCTGGTACTAAACCTTCGACTCCCATTTCTCAAGAAACTTTCACTTGTGTGGGTTCATATATCGGAGGCCTCATTGCATAGCATCATCCACTCCAGTTGCCCTGCGCTGGAGTGCTTGTTTTCACAATTAGAATTGGTTGTCTCCAAATAAAGTCACCTAACCTTGTAAGAATTGGAATTTCTTTTGACGGAAGGCAGCTCATCATCCAAGATGCCCCTTCACTTCAAAGGTTGATCCTTGATTCTAGTTATTCACCGTTGCAAATAACCGTCCTCTATGCGCCTAAACTGTAAACTGGAGACCTTGGGTGTAATACATGATCTCTGTGCTCATTTCAATATGGTGTTTGGCTCCACAGTTCTTCAGGTACTTTATATTATCATCTACACTTGTAACCATAAGCTGCATTTTAAATTTCTGCGCATAATTTATATATCATCTTGGAGTACACATTTTGTACTAATATTATGTTCTATGCTCAATGAAGAGTTTCTCCATGGATGGCCTATCAATGGTGCTGGATTCTGTCAAGATCTTATATATCCAAATGAATAGTTTTGATCTAAACAAGATTATTGGCTTGCTGCAATGATTTCCATGTCTGGAGAAGTTGTATATAAAGGTGATAATTTCACGCACATTGGAAGCCCGCATATAGTGTACTAGAATTAACCGTTCAGCTGTTGCTCTTTCGACACTCTTCTTTTAGACCTTAACTGTTTTCAATCTTCATGTCTATTTAGGCAACCGGACGGGGTAAGAAAGTTATAACCAATCGGTGGATTCATAAGCATCGGGATTTTCTCACTTCTCATGAGATTCGATTGAAGACAATAACACTAGAACAATATGTAGCCAATCGTGCAAACACAAGATTTGTCACATTCTTCCTGCTGAATGCGAGGTTACTATTGCTAATCAGGCTTAAGTTTATCAGCAGCATGGTTTTGATGGATGGGTATGTCGAAGAGCAAAAAAAGGAGTTTCAGGTGGGCAAAAGAGCTTCTGAATGTGCCGGGCTTCTATCTACAACATATTGTGGTCATAATCCAGTAAATTTTACGACCCAGGATGTTCATTCTATGGACCTGACCGATCCATTTGACTATGACTGCCGAAAACACTGCTGGAGTTAGATGTTGTTGCCCTTTTCAATCTGTTTTTTTGTAAACCTGATGAACAATTAACCCTCGTGCTTTTGTACAGTTTGTAAGCTGGAGTTAGATGTTCCTGCCCTTTTTAACTCGGCTGTGACTGTCATATTTTCTTTGAAACAAGGCAAATGGCTTGCCATTCCTTTAATTTAGAGCGAAATATTGTAACAAATCCAAACCAAGTGAAATACCATCACTCTTGCCGGCTGCCTGAGCTCACTGTGCATTACAGAAGCCAAGTGATTAGCCCCCACCAGCACCCACAAACTTATTTCGAACTAGCACATCAAATGGGCTATAAAATTTCATAGGAAAGGCTGCATGACCATGACAGATTTGGATTTTGACATTTGGGACCCGCGAGGAAATAGCCTATCCAAGGTGGTGTCGACTTACTAGCCAGTCAACAAATGATTCTGCCTACTAGCCATTGGATTGACATCCAACATCTGTCGTGTATCTTCTATATCTTGTCTTCTTCTTCATCCAATCGCCCAAACCAAACCACCCCGTCGGCTCCGCCAGATCCCGCCTCCCATGGCTGGCTGCGCCTCCGCCGCCCTACCGTACGTACCCTCCAACGTTGGCCAGTCCCTTCCTCTATTCCCCCACACGTCCTGTTATTCTCCGGCGACATCAGCCCCAACACGCACCCGCACCCAAACCAATCATACCTCGTACTCCCCTCCGCCTGCGACTGGACCGGCGCATCTTCAACGGCTCCTGTTCGTTCCGTCCGAGGCCTCACCGTCGTCCTCCGCCTTGCGGCCTTGGTTCGCTCGCCGTGCGCGGTGCGCCTCCCTATTGCGTTGTCAACGTCGTCAACAACCGAGAGGAACAAGGAGAGGACTGTACGTGGAGAGGATGACAGTAGGGACCCACCAGCGTCATGGCAGTATGCAAGCAAGTGCCTCTATAGTACAAGCCCAAAAATATGGTTCCTCCTAATGGTTGGACATCTGGGGCTCACGCCATTGTCAACGTAGTCAATAAACGAGAGAATTACACTATGATCGGCTGGCACCAGGGACCCAGCAAGTCGCACCGTTTTTTTGAGGAACAAGCAGTTGTTATTTATACTAGTTTTAGTGACGGATCAGGGGAACAACGGGGCTATGTGGGGGCTGTGGCCCGTCTAGCCAGGGTTTTATTTATGTTTACCACATCATGAGCCCAGTTGTGTTTTTTTCTTGCTGAAAATGGCTAGCCCAGTTCTATTTTTTAAAGAAATACCCAAACAAGGCCTACTTGCTTTACCGGCCCTGCTGGGCTGCAAATCTTTCAAGACGAGGAGAGTTTTATTCGGTTTGCCCAGAAATGGGCTGTACATTTTTAAAACACATCAAACCGGGAATTAGTTTAATTTTTTTCATTACAAGATCTTAAATTCCATTGATTTTTATGCGTGGACAATTATTTGGATTTTATATTTATATAAATTAGTTTTCAAAATAGTTTGAATGTGAATCGATATTTCTGGATTAAAAATAGTTGACCGCACCGAAATATGCAAAATTTCGTATACTTTTTAACCGTGGCCATAATATGGGGTGTGATGCTAACAAAAAGATGGGCTCCAAAAAAAATCTTAAGAATTCGCAAATGGGTTGTACATTATTAGAAATAATGGCAGATGGGATGCATGCTGTTTTCCACAGATTTGAGGCTGACTTGTGCGCCTACTACAGGTTGATGCGTATGCTTTCATAAAAAAAGGTTGACGCAAACGCAACGCCATGTCAACTTAGTCAACACACGAGAGCAGTACCTGTTGGATGTCCATCCAACGGCTGTTGTGCGTCTTCAATCTCTGCTCTTCATGCTCAAGCCGCTCAAACAAGCGCCGGCGGGAGTGCCTGCTCCCTCCTCCCGCGGCCGGCTATGCTGCCGCGCAGGCCTCACGGCCCCACCGTACTCCCATCAATGGCCTAGCCATCCCTCTACTCACCCACATATGCTGTTATTCTCCGGTGACACCAGATGAACCAGTAAACCCTCGTACTCCTCCGTGTGGGAAACAACTGTCGAGTATTCCCAGGCTCCGTGTCGTTCCCTTCCTAGGCCTCGCCGTCGTCCGCCGCCCTGGTGCTCTCGGCGTGGCCTAGTCAACGTGGTCAATGAACGACATCCATCGGAAGTGGACTGTATGTGGAGAGGTTGACAGCTGGGTCCACGACCGCACGCAAGGAAATGCCTCCTTATTACGCCCAAAATAATGATTCCTCCACCTGATAGCTAGGACCCATAGGAAGGGCCTCTCTATTTCGTGAAAAAAACGTCCCCCCCGCTGACAGGTCGGACCCACCAGCTATATCTTCGCACGCAAGGAAGTGCCTCCTTATTACGCCCAAAAAATGGATACCCCCATGCTAGCTGGGACCCACCATATTGTTGGGCTGACTTGTGGGCCTACTAAGTTGACAAGGACGGAGAGCTTTGTCAACTTAGTCAATACTCGAGTGACCATATGATGTCCATCTAAGGGCCATAGTGCTGCTTCGACCTCTGGTCTTCTTGCTCCAGCCGCCCAAAGCAGCGCCGGTCGTGTCGCCTGCTCCTGCCTCCCATGGACGGATGTGCTACCACGGAGGCCTCACCGCCCCCATACTACTCCCACCACTGGCTAGGCCATCCCTCCACTCACCCACACCCCCTGTTATTCTGCGGCGACGGCAGCCTCACACCGCAGCCGAACCAGTGAAGACTCGTACTCCTCTCTGCATGGGCATCCACTGCCGCATCTTGCACGGCTCCGTGTCGTCCCCTTCCTAGGCCTCGCCGTTGTCCACCGGCGTGGTGCTCTCGGCGCGGCGTGGTCAATGTGGTCAACGACCGACTTCCATCGGAAGAGTACTGTACGTGGAGAGGCAGACAGCTGGGTCCACGACAGCCGCAAGGAAGTGCCTCCTTATTACGCAGAAAATAATTATTCCTCGACCTGACAGCGGGGACCCACCGGACGGGCCACCAGTATTTTGCGAAAAAAATCATTTCTCCCTGACTGCTGGGACCCACCAGACGGGCCACCGTATTTTGCAAAAAAAATGTTCCCCCCGCTGTCAGCTCGGACCCACCGGAAGTGCCTCCTTATTACGCACAAAAAAATGAATACTCCGCCGGCTAGCTGGGACCCACCTTGCCGGGAGGCTGACTTGTGGGCCTACTAAGTTGACGGGGACGAAGGGCTTTGTCAACTTAGTCAATATGAATGATTCTAGCTCCAGTGGTCGTACGATGTCCATCCAACGGCCGTAGTGCTTCTTAAACCTCTGGTCTTCTTGCTCCAGCCGCCCAAAGCAGCGCCGGTCGTGCCGCATGCTCCTGCCTCCCGTGGCCGACTGTGCTGCCGCAGAGGCCTCGCCGCCCCCTACTATTCCCACCATTGGCCAGGCCCTGCGGCGACGGCAGCCTCACACCGTAGCCGAACCAGTGAACCCTCGTAGTCCTCTCCGCGCGGGCTTCCACTGCCGCGT
Organism: Triticum monococcum; assembly: GCA_034509565.1. Classification (NCBI taxonomy): domain Eukaryota; kingdom Viridiplantae; phylum Streptophyta; class Magnoliopsida; order Poales; family Poaceae; genus Triticum; species Triticum monococcum. Next base: position 570,458,431 of record CM067842.1, on the reverse strand, counting down.
CGTCCTCTTCCTAGGCCTCGCCGTCGTCCACCGCCGTGGTGCTCTCCGTGCGGCGTGGTCAACGTGGTCAAGGAACGACTTCCATCGGAAGAGTACTGTACGTGGAGAGGCTGACAGCTGGGTCCACGGCCACAACCCAGTTTTTTTGTGATTTGCCAAGTCGCTTTGTCAGGCCTGTTGGGCTGCAAATCTTTCAAGACGAGGAGAGCTTTCAGTCGGCTGGCCGAGAAAACGGCCCATCAGTAATGAGAAACGGGTTGTACATTTTAAAAACACATCAAACCGGCAATTAGTTTCAAATATCTTTTTTTTCATTTCAACATTTTAAATTACATTAATTATTATGCGTGAAGAATTTGTTGGATTTTATATTGATATACATTTAATTTTAAAATCAGTTTGAATGTGAGTCGAAATTTTGGGATTAAAAACAGTTCGGACCGCACCGAAATATGCAACATTTCGTATAATTTTTTAACCATTGCCACAATATGGGCTGTAATGCTAACAAAAAGAATATGGGCTCCAAAAAAAACCTTAAGAATTAGCAAATGGGCTGTAAATTATTAGAAATAATGGCAGATGGGCTGTATGCTGTTTTCCACGGATTTGAGGCTTTCCTAAAAAAAGGTTGATGCACAAGTACTGACTATTTGATGTCCATCCAATGGTCGTCGTGTTTTTTCAATCTCTGCTCTTCCTGCTCCACCCGCTCAAACAAGCGCCGGCGGGACTGCCTGCTCCCTCCTCCTCGCGGCCGGCTGTGCTGCCGCGCAGGCCTCACCGCCCGACCATACTCCCATCGCTGGCCTAGCCATCCCTCTAGTCACCCACACCTGCTGTTATTCTCTGGCGACGGCAGACGAACTAGTAAACCCTCGTACAGTCGTACTCCCCTCCACGTGGGAAACAACTGCCGAGTCTTCCCTGCCTCTGTGTTGTCCCCTTCCTAGGCCTCGCCGTCGTCCACTGCCCTGGTGCTCTCGGCGCGGCCTGGTCAACGTGGTCAATGACCGACATGCATCTGAAGTGGACTTTACATGGAGAGGCCGACAGCTGGGTCCACGGCCGCACGCAAGGAAATGCCTCCTTATTAAGCGCAAAATAATGATTCCTCCACCTGACATCAGGGACCCATCGAAAGGGCCTCTGTATTTCACGAAAATAACGTTACCACCACTGACAGCTCGTACCCACCAGCTATATCTTTGCGCGCAAGGAAGTGCCTCCTTATTACGCACAAAAAAATGAATACCCCCCTGTTAGCTGGGACCCAGTATAGTGGCAGACTGACTTGTGGGCCTACTAAGTTGACGGGGACGGAGGGCTTTGTCGACTTAGTCAATATGCACGATTCTAGCTCCAGTGACCGTACGATGTCCATCCAACGGCCGTAGTGCTTCTTCAACCTTTGGTCTTCTTGTTCCAGCCGCCCAAACCAGCGCCGGTCGTGCGTCATGCTCCTGCCTCCCGTGGCCGGCTATGATGCGGCGGAGGCCTCACCGCCCCCTACTACTCCCACCGCTTGCCAGGCCATCCCTCTACTCACCCACACCCCCTGTTATTCTGCGGCGATGGCAGCCTCACACCGCAGCGAACCAGTGAACCCTCGTACTCCTCTACGCGTGGGCATCCACTGCCGCGTCTTCCCCGGCTCCGCGTCGTCCCCTTCCTAGGCCTCGCCGCCGTCCACCGCCCTGGTGCTTTTGGCGCGGCATGGTCAACATGGTCAAGGAACGGCTTCCATCGGATGTGGACTGTACGTGGAGAGGCTGACAACCATTCGGGACCCACCTGGTCGAAGTGTATGTAGCGTTGTCATTCTGGTCGCAAACATGTACATACATATATACTGGTCGTTGTAGAGGCGCGCACGTGTCGTAGTAGAGGCGGCCAGGGTGCAAGAAAGAAAATACGGCCACGTATGTGTACATACGGCCGGGGTCTCGAATGCCTACTTGCGCATACGTACGGCCAGGGCTCGTGTACATGGCTGGGTTGGAACGGAGAAACAGCGTCGTCGTCGTGTTCATGGGGAGGCAATGGAATGCGTCGTGTTCATGGGGAGGCAACAGAATGCGTCGTGTTCATGGGGAGGCAACGGAATGCGTCGTGTTCATGGGGAGGCAACAGGATGCATCGTGTTCATCGGGAGGGCTTGGACGGAACAGGCGATGCAAACGAGGTCTGGCGTACAGCAGAACGGAGGAAACGTCCTTGTGTTTGACCGGCCACGTTTGAAATGGGATCCTGTTCATCGGGAGGGGTCTGGCGTACCGCAAAACGGAGGAAACGGGCCTCCTACGATCGAAACGGGGGTCCTGTTGATCGGGAGGGGTGTGGCGTACCACAAAACGGAGGAAACAGACTTGTGTTGGAGCGCTACGGTCGAAACGGGGGTCCTGTTTATCGAGAGGGGTGTGGTGTACCGCAAAACGGGACTCCATGGGATACTATTCATCTCCACCGTCGACCCCCTCCAGCCTCCACGAGCTACAGTTCATCCACAGTTGACCTCCTCCAGCCTCCACCTGCGACTGTTCATCCACGGGCTCCTGTTCATCCAGCCTCCGCCGCGCGCCACTCCATCGGCTACTGTTCAACCAGCCCTCTCCACGAGCTCCTGTTCAACCACCCCTCCACAGGCTACTGTTCATCCTGCCCTCCACCGTCTACTGTTCATCCTGCCCTCCACGGGGTGGTCCTGTTCATCCAACCCTCCACGGGATCATGTTCATCCAGCCCCAACCGGCTCGATCGATCAGGGTCCTGTTCATCCAGAGGCAACACCACGGGGTCCTGTTCATCCACCCCCACCGGGAACTATTCATCCACCACCCCCCCCCCCCCCCGCAACGCTCACTGTTCATCCATAGGCAGCATCGATCGGCTTCAATTAGCAGCAGTAGCGAAGGAATCACTCGATCGAGTTCAGTTAACAGCCATCGATCACTCGGGTTCAGTAACGTGTAGCCTGTAGTGCAATCGCTCGGGTTCAGTTAGACCCAACGCCTTGCACACACGCACGTCCGTGTACGAGAGAAACGCGCATCGCTCGGCGCCAGACCTCCCACCGTAACCGGGAACTCCCCGAAATTTTCCTCGCCCTCGCTTCTACCATGGTTTTTTCCGTCATGGGCGGCCCAAAGAATGTCATGCAGCTACGTCTCTGGCCCGCCCAGGACGAAAAGCCCATTTTCTGTCATGATTTTTTGTCATAGAAGTAGGAGCCCACCACATCTATGATGATACCGGGTTTTGTCACAATTATCGTCATAGAAGTGTCATATGTATGACAGAAAAAAATTTCGTTCGGCCCAAAATGTCACGGATGTGTCTTTTTCTATAGTGTAGATGAATTATTTATTACTAAACAGGGGCAAAAATCAAGGGACAAAAATAAAATTGGGTTGCCTCCCAACAAGCGCTATCGTTTAACGCCCCTAGCTAGGCATGATGATTTCAATGATGCTCACATAAAGGATAAGAATTGAAACATAAAGAGAGCATCATGAAGAATATGACTAGCACATTTAAGTCTAACCCACTCCTATGCATAGGGATTTTGTGAGCAAACAACTTGTGGGAACAAGAATCAACTTGCATAGGAAGGTAAAACAAGCATAACTTCAAAACTTTAAGCACATAGAGAGGAAACATGATATTATTGCAATTATATTCCTCCCTCATAGTAATTTTCAGTAGCATCCTGAATGAATTCAACAATATAACCAGCACCTAAAGCATTCTTTTCATGATCTACAAGCATAGAAAATTTACTACTCTCCACACAAGCAAAATTCTTCTCATTCGGAATAGTGGGAGTATCATAAGAGACTTGAATACTATAAATTGTTTCCACATTAAAAGAGTAATGTTCAGAAAATGGGTAACCATAATCATGACAAGTTTTATAAATGTAATTACTACTTTTTATAGCATCAGTATCATCACAATAATCATAGGTAGGAGGCATGCTATCATCATTATAAATTTGCATATCAAAACTTGGGAGACTGAAAATATCATCTTCATTAAACGTAGCTTCCCCAAGCTTAGGACAAACATTAACTGCAACAAATATATTCTCAAAACATCATCTTCATCAAACATAGCATCCCCAAGCTTGGGCCTTTTCATATCATAAGCATAATCACTCTCCTCATTAATTGTATGCATCGCACCAATAGTATAGCAATTATCATATTCTTCCAAGCAAGTGCCAAAAAGATTTTCAAGATCACAAGAAGTATCATTATCTTCCACAATTATATTTTCATGAGGCACAATAGTAATAGGAGCAACATTATTTGGGGGAGATGTCTTTTACCTCTCTTCCTTTTTCTTTTCTTCTTTTTCACCACATCATGTGTGGGTTCAATCCTCTTTTTGGAGCTCCTTATTAATGAGATTGGTTGAATAGGAGGCTCCGCCTCGTTACCTGATTCATCATAAGAAATAATAGGAGCATATTGGTAAGTCTCTTCCCTTTCATTAGTATTCTCTTCATCTTCTATTTGTTTTCTTTTCTTTATGTAGTTGGCAATATAAGGATTTTCAATACAATTCACCGCAAAATACATATAAATTTCCTCTAGATCAAAATGAAGAACTCTATCAAGGGCAAATTTTGGAATATCCTTAGTTATACATTTAATTTCTTCATAACCCAAGAGCAAACTAAGTTCCTTATGATGTGCAAGGGAAATCAAGTCATCACAATTTTTGTACACGATACGATCATGAAACAATTTGCATTTGGTACTAAAATGATCACCTTCATTGCAAAGTTCACAAGTAGGGCTAAGAAAAATTAAATTTTCAGCACATTCATCTAGCTCTTCTTGCAACAATTTAGTTTCTAAGTACTTATGCCTCTTGCAATATCTATCTTCCCTATTTGGTGTGTACTTACAAACCCAATGCACTCCACAAAAATTGACATGTTTATAGGAGACATTTTCATCATAACTAGTGCAATCATCATTAGTATCATGGATATTCAAAGAATTCGTACTAACAACATTGCAATCATGCTCGTCATTCACATATTTTATGCCAAGCATTCTATGTAATTCTTCTTCTAGTATTTGAGCACAATAGTCCTTTCCATCATACTCACGAAATATATTAAAAAGATGAAGCGTATGAGGTAAACTCAATTCCATTTTTTATAGTTTTCTTTTATAAACTAAACTAGTGATAAAATAAGAAACTAAAAGACTCGATTGCAAGATCTAAAGATATACCTTCAAGCACTCACTGCCCCGGCAACGGCGCCAGAAAAGAGCTTGATGTCTACTACACAACCTTCTTCTTGTAGACGTTGTTGGGCCTCCAAGTGCAGAGGTTTGTAGGACAGTAGCAAATTTCCCTCAAGTGGATGACCTAAGGTTTATCAATCCGTAGGAGGCGTAGGATGAAGATGGTCTCTCTCAAGCAACCCTGCAACCAAATAACAAAGAGTCTCTTGTGTCCCCAACACACCCAATACAATGGTAAATTGTATAGGTGCACTAGTTCGGTGAAGAGATGGTGATACAAGCGGTATATGGATAGTACATAAAGGTTTTTATAATCTGAAAATATAAAAAGAGCAAGGTAACTAATGATAAAAGTGAGCTTAAATGGTATTGCAATGATAGGAAACAAGGCCTGGGGTTCATACTTTTGCTAGTGTAAGTTCCCTCAACAATGATAACATAATTGGATCACATAACTATCCCTCAACAGGCAACAAAGAGTCACTCCAAAGTCACTAATAGCGGATAACGAACGAAGAGATTATGGTAGGGTACAAAACCACCTCAAAGTTATTCTTTCCAATAAATCCATTGGGCTATTCCTATAAGTGTCACAAACAGCCCTAGAGTTCGTACTAGAATAACACATTAAGACACAAATCAATCAAAACCCTAATGTCACCTAGATACTCCAATGTCACCTCAAGTATCTGTGGGCATGATTATACGATATGCATCACACAATCTCAGATTCATCTATTCAACCAACACATAGAACCACAAAGAGTGCTCCAAAGTTTCTACCAGAGAATCACGACGAAAATGTGTGCCAACCCCTATGCATAGGTTCATGGGCGGAACCCGCAAGTTGTTCACCAAAACATACATCAAGTGAATCACGTGGTATCCCATTGTCACCACAGATACGCACGACAAGACAAACATCAAGTGTTCTCAAATCTTTAAAGACTCAATCCGATAAAATTACTTCAAAGGGGAAACTCAATCCATTACAAGAGAGTAGAGGGGGGAAGAAACATCATAGGATCCAAATATAATAGCAAAGCTCGCGATACATCCAGATCGTATCATCTCAAGAACAAGAGAGAGAGAGAGAGAGATCAAACACATAGCTACTGGTACATACCCTCAGCCCCGAGGGAGAACTACTCCCTCCTCGTCATGGAGAGCACCGGGATGATGAAGATGGCCACCAGAGAAGGATTGCCCCCTCCGGCAGGGTGCCGGAACGGGTCTAGATTGGTTTCGGTGGCTACGGAGGCTTCTGGCGGTGGAACTCCCGATCTATTGTGTGTTCTGGAAGTTTTAGGGTACGTAGGTATATATGGGTGAAAGAAGTACGTCGGTGGACCGAACGGGGGGCCACGAGCAGGGGTCGCGCCCTAGGGGGGTGGGCGCGCCCCCCACCCTCGTGGGCACCTCCCTTCTTTTCTGACGTGCACTCCAAATTTTTCCGGTAGCTTTCCTTCCAAAAATAACTTCTCCAGTTGATTTCGTTCCGTTTCGACTCCGTTTGATATTCCTTTTCTTCGAAACACTAAAATAGGCAAAAAATAGCAATTCTGGGCTGGGCCTCCGGTTAATAGGTTAGTCCCAAAAATAATATAAAAGTGGATAATAAAGCCCAATATTGCCCAAAACAGTAGATAACATAGCATGGAGCAATCAAAAATTATAGATACGTTGGAGACGTATCACTATGCATCACCATGATCTTGTGTGTGCGTAGGAATTTTTTTGAAATTAGTACGTTCCCAACAGTGGTATCAGAGCCTGGTTTTATGCGTAGATGTCATATGCATGAGTAGAACACAATTGAGTTGTGGGCGATATAAGTCATACTGCTTACCAGCATGTCATACTTTGGTTTGGCGGTATTGTTGGATGAAGCGGCCCGGACCGACATTACGCGTACGCTTACGCGAGACTGGTTTGACCGACGTGCTTGGCACACAGGTGGCAGGCGGGTGTCAGTTTCTCCAACTTTAGTTGAACCGAGTGTCGCTACGCCCGGTCCTTGCGAAGGTTAAAACAGCACCAACTTGACAAACTATCGTTGTGGTTTTGATGCGTAGGTAAGAACGGTTCTTGCTCAGCCCGTAGCAGCCACGTAAAACTTGCAATAACAAAGTAGAGGACGTCTAACTTGTTTTTGCAGGGCATGTTGTGATGTGATATGGTCAAAGCATGATGCTAAATTTTATTGTATGAGATGATCATGTTTTCTAACCGAGTTATCGGCAACTGGCAGGAGCCATATGGTTTTCACTTTATTGTACGCAATGCAATCGCCCTGTAATGCTTTACTTTATCACTAAGCAGTAGCGATAGTCGTAGAAGCATAATATTGGCGAGACGACAACGATGCTATGATGGAGATCAAGGTGTCGCGCCGGTGACGATGGTGATCATGACGGTGCTTCGGAGATGTTGATCACAAGCACAAGATGATGATGGCCATATCATATCACTTACATTGATTGCATGTGATGTTTATCTTTTATGCATCTTATCTTCCTTTGATTGTTGGTAGCATTATAAGATGATCTCTCACTAAATTTCAAGCTAAAAGTTTTCTCCCTGTGTATGCACCGTTGCCAAAGTTCGTCGTGCCCAGACACCACGTGATGATCGGGTGTGATAAGCTCTACGTCCATCTACAATGGGTGCAAGCCAGTTTTGCACACGCAGAATACTCAGGTTAAACTTGACGAGCCTAGCATATGCAGATATGGCCTCGGAACACTGAGACCTAAAGGTCAAGCGTGAATCATATAGTAGATATGATCAACGTAGTGATGTTCACCATTGAAAGCTACTCCATTTCACCTGATGATCAGTTATGGTTTAGTTGATATGGATCATGTGATCACTTAGAGGATTAGAGGGATGTCTATCTAAGTGGGAGTTCTTAAGTAATATGATTAATTGAACTTAAATTTATCATGAACTTAGTCTTGGTAGTATTATCATATCTATGTTGTAGATCAATAGCTCGCATTTAGCTCCCCTGTTTTATTTTTAATATGTTCCTAGATAAAACTAAGTTGAAAAATGTTAGTAGCAATGATGCGGATTGGATCCGTGATCTGAGGTTTATCCTCGTTGCTGCACAGAAGAATTATGTCCTTGATGCACCGCTAGGTGACAAACCTATTGCAGGAGCAGATGCAGATGTTATGAATGTTTGGCTAGCTCAATATGATGACTACTTGATAGTTTAGTGCACCATGCTTAAATGGCTTAGAATCGGGACTTCAAAGACGTTTTGAATGTCATGGACCATATGAGATGTTCCAGGAGTTGAAGTTAATATTTCAAGCAAATACCTGAGTTGAGAGATATGAAGTCTCCAACAAGTTCTATAGCTAAAAGATGGAGGAGAATAGCTCAAGCAGTGAGCATGTTCTCAGATTGTCTGGGTACTACAATCGCTTGAATCACGTGGGAGTTAATCTTACAGATAAAATAGTGACTGACAGAATTCTCTAGTCACAATCACTAAGTTAGTAGAACTTCGTGATGAACTATAGTATGCAAGGGATGACGAAAATGATTCCCGAGTTTTTCATTATGATGAAATCTATGAAGGTAGAAATCAAGAAAGAGCATCAAGTGTTGGTGATTAACAAGACCACTAGTTTCAAGAAAAGGGCAAAGGGAAAGAAAGGGAACTTCAAGAAGAATAGCAAGCAAGTTGCTGCTCAAGTGAAGAAGCCCAAGTATGGACCTAAGCATGAGACTAAGTGCTTCTACTGCAAAGGGACTGGTCACTGGAAGCGGAACTGCCCCAAGTATTTGGCGGATAAGAAGGATGGCAAAGTGAAAAAAAGCTATATTTGTTATACATGTTATTGATGTGTACTTTACTAGTGTTTAAAGCAACCCCTCGGTATTTGATACTAGTTCAGTTGCTAAGAGTAGTAACTCGAAATGGGAGTTGCAGAATAAACAGAGACTAGTTAAGGGTGAAGTGACGATGTGTGTTGGAAGTGGTTCCAAGATTGATATGATCATCATCGTACACTCCCTACACTTTCGGGATTAGTGTTGAACCTAAATAAGTGTTATTTGGTGTTTTCGTTGAGCATGAATATGATTTGATCATGTTTATTGCAATATGGTTATTCATGTAAGTTAGAGAATAATTGTTGTTCTGTTTACATGAATAAAACCTTCTATGGTCATACACCCAATGAAAATGGTTTGTTGGATCTCGATCATGGTGATACACATTTTCATAATATTGAAGCCAAAAGATGCAAAGTTAATAATGATAGTGCAACTTATTTGTGGAACTGCCGTTTAGGTTATATTGGTGAAAAGCGCATGAAGAAAATCCATGCTGATGGGCTTTTGGAATCACTTGATTATGAATCAGTTGATGCTTGCGAACCATGCCTCATTGGCAAAGATGACTAAGACTCCATTCTCTAGAACAATGGAGCAAGCAACTGACTTATTGGATATAATACATACTGATGTATGAGGTCCGATGAGTGTTGAGGCTCGCGGCGGGTATCGTTATTTTTCTAATCTTCACAGATGATTTGAGTAGATATGAGTATATCTACTTGATGAAACACAAGTCTGAAACATTTGAAAAGTTCAAAGAATTTCAGAGTGAAGTGGAAAATCATCGTAACAAGAAAATAAAGTTTCTACGATCTGATCGCAGAGGCGAATATTTGAGTTACGAGTTTGGCCTTCAATTAAAACAATGTGGAATAGTTTCACAAAACTCATGCCACCTGGAACACCATAGCGTAATGGTGTGTCCGAACATTGTAATCGTACTTTATTAGATATCGTGCGATCTATGATGTCTCTTACTGATTTACCACTATCATTTTGGGGTTATGCATTAGAGACAACTACATTCATGTTAAATAGGGCACCATCTAAATCCATTGAGACAACGTCGTATGAACTATGGTTTGGCAAGAAACCTAAGCTGTCGTTTCTTAAAGTTTAGGGTTGCAATGCTTATGTGAAAAAGTTTCATCCTGATAAGCTCAAACCCAAATCGGAGAACTGTGTCTTCATAGGATACCCAAAGGAGACAGTTGGGTACACCTTATATCACAGATCCGAAGGCAAAATATCCATTGCTGAGAATGGATCCTTTCTAGAGAAGGAGTTTCTCTCGAAAGAAGTGAGTGGGAGGAAAGTAGAACTTGATGAGGTAACTGTACCTGCTCCCTTATTGGAAAGTAGATCATCATAGAAATCTGTTTCTGTGACTCCTACACCAATTAGTGAGGAAGCTAATGATGATGATCATGTAACTTCAGATCAAGTTACTACCGAACCTCGTAGGTCAACCAGAATGCGATCCGCACCAGAGTGGTATGGTAATGTTGTTCTAGAGGTCATGTTAATTGACCATGACAAACCTACGAACTATGAGGAAGCGATGATGAGCCCAGATTCCGCGAAATGGCTTGAGGCCATGAAATCTGAGATTGGATCCATGTATGAGAACAAGGTATGGACTTTGATTGACTTGCCCGATGATCGGTGAGTCATTAAGAATAAATGGATCTTCAAGAGGAAGACGGACGCTGATAGTAGTGTTACTATCTACAAAGCTCGAATTGTCGCAAAGTGTTTTCGACAAGTTCAAGGTGTTGACTATGATGAGATTTTCTCACTCGTATCGATGCTTAAAAGTCTGTCTAAATCATGTTAGCAGTTGCTGCATTTTATGAAATCTGGAAAATGGATGTCAAAACTGTATTTTTTTGACTGAACACTGTGAGGCAACAGCCCCACAGCCTTTTATTAAAACTTGGCCCAACAAAACATGTACAAGGAGTTCAAAAGGTAAGCCTAACTAAGAGACAGGGGAACCTACCTATATCTGTACAAATATACGAATATACAACAGCATGTGCCAGAAGATTAAGGCAAAGCATGAATCCAGTCTAGGAGGGGTTGCTTGACAGAGGCCTTCATCCTATAGGAGTGCAGAGTAATGTCATGGATGAATTTGGCTTTCCATCTGCCAAAGCTTGGCCTAATATGCCTGAAGATCTTGTCATTCCTCGTGATCCAAATGCTCCAGGCGGCAAGGTAAACTACTTCAAAGAAGAAAGGATGGTTGAAGCTTCTCTGGGCAGCCAGGATGCATTCACGTGGAGCTAGCCCAGCATACCAGTTAATCTGCAGATAATTCCAAACCCTGGTGCTGAAAGATCAATGAAAGAAAAGGTGGTTTCTGTCTTCATGCAAATGGGCTATGCACAGTGGGCATGAGTTATCATCCTCCTCTGATCTCTAATGTCTTCTAAGCAACATATCCCTCGTATTGAGCCTATCATTAAGCATTAGCCAGGCAAAAACTTTTATTTTCATAACACACTTACTCTTCCATATCCATTTACAGGGATCATCATCAGGGAGGTGAGCATGGGCCATACTGTAAAAACTCTTGGCAGAGTATTGACCATTACCAGGTGTCCAAAACCAGGTGTTAGGTTCAAGAGGCCTCCTTTGCAGGGTTGATAGATCAGATGTTAGGGACACCAGTTCGTCCATTGCTTCCTGGGATAATGGCAATTGGAAATAGGTTGAAATATCAAAATCCTCAATGAAATTTCTGACTGAGATCTTATCATCCAGTGTGAATGAAAACAACCTAGGAAATCTCTCTTTAATTGGTTGGTGGTTTCCACCTAAGATCCATGTATCATGCCAAAAGAGAGAGCTGTTTCCATCATTGATTGTAATAATACAGTGGTTTCTATAGGTGTCATTTAATTTCATGATGTCTCTCCACCAAAAGGATCCACACTGAACTGTTGCATGAGGAACCACTCCATCATAGTAGGTGTCCCAAATCAAGGAAACCCATGGTATATCAGCCTTGTTGTAAAACTTGTGTAAGTGTTTGGTGAGAAGGGCCTTGTTCTGGATTGCAAGGTTTATTATACCCATGCCTCCCTTATCTTTTGGTTTACAAACCATTGGCCAGGCAGCTAAGGATTGCTTAGGTGTATCAGAGTTCCCCCTCCATAAGCATTGCCTCATAATTCTCTCAAGCTGATTAATGATAGCAGCTGGCAAGCTAAGACTGCAAAGGAAATATATTGGCAAGGAGGTGAGAACAGACACTAGCAGTTGTAGTCTAGCCCCCTGTGAGAGGAGGGAGGAGCTAGCAGAGAGTCTTCTTTCCACCCTGTCTACCACAGGCACTAGATCTTGCACCCTTGGCTTTGTGGTGCCCACAGGTAAACCTAGATAGGTAAAAGGGAGGGACCCAACCTGACATCCAAAAATTGCAGCCAATCTATTAGTTTCTTCCTGGGAGACATTAATTGGCAGAATGCAGGACTTCTGAAAATTGACTTTCAAATCAGTTGATTTGGACAAGGCCAGCAACATTTGCTTGAGAGCTAGAAGTTGAACTTCATTAGCTTGGGTGACTAGCAAGGTGTCGTCTGCATATTGAACTATTGGAAAATCTGGATCATTAGAAGGAATGGGTAGGTTAAGTAGTCCCTGTTGCAGCATTTGGTTGACCACGGATTGGAGAAGGTCAGCAGCAATGACAAACAAAAGAGGAGAAAGAGGATCCCCCTGCCTAACACCACGTTTACAAACAAATTGTTTGCCAGGCACACCATTCAATAAGATAGAAGAAGATCCAGATGATAATAGTTCCTTGACCCATCCAATCCATTTTGCATCAAAACCCTTGTATTTCAACATCAGTAGGATCAGGTCATGTTCAACAGTATCAAATGCTTTAGCAAAATCCAACTTGATGATAAGGATTGGTCTTTTGGACTGGTGACACTGATGTATGTATTCCAAGCTCCAAGCAATGCAGTCCTGAATAGACCTTGACTTAAGGAAGCCATAATGATTTTTATGTATGCATGTGAGGATGACTTTCTGCAATCTATTAGCCAATAGCTTAGTTAGGAATTTCAGACAAGTATTGGTGAGAGATATTGGCCTAAAGTCATTTGGTCCCTCAGGAGAAAGGATTTTTGGGATGAGTGTGATAAGAGACCCATTAATACTTTGTAAGGAGATTGTTCCTTCATAGAAGTCCTGTATTAACTTGAGGAAATCATCCTTAATTATGTGCCAACATTTCTTAACAAACAACCCAGTATAGCCATCTGGTCCTGGGGCTCTGTCAAGAGGTAGAAATTTCAGAACCTCATTTACCTCATCCTCAGTAAAAGGCCCAGATAAGCTTTCTAATCCTGGGACAGGTTGTATCAAGGCCCTAAGATCAAACAACATGTCAATTCCACATGTAACTCCCAATCTATCCTTATATGAGGACCAGAGTAGCCCAGCCATTTCACTGTGGGTTGATAAAGTCACACCATCCTCATTTACCAAGCTGGAAATAGAATTTCTTCTAAACCTCTCTGTTGCCATAGCTTGAAAGAACTTGGAATTTTCCTCACCCACTTTGATCCACCTGATGGTACACCTTTGTTTCCAATAAATGTATTGTAGGTGAAGGAGCTCTTCCAGGTGTAACTTTACAATTTTCCTGAAATTAAATTCAGGTCTGAATAGGGGCCTGCTTTCCTCTAAGTTATCAAAAGCAAGGATAACTGCATTGCAGGCATTCATCAACAGCTTCAGCCTGGATATACCTGTGTACCATTTCTTAAGCTCTAACCTTAACCTTTTAAACTTATGGGTGAGGATTGCAGCAGAGTTAGATAAGTTTGTGGGGGCAGACCAGGATCTTTGGACACACTCCATAAACCCAGGCATATCAACCCAGTAGTTTTCAAAACGAAAAACCTTAGCTTTTGGTATGGAGGTAGAGATTGAGACCACACAAGGCACATGATCAGAAGTGGTTTTGGCCAGTGGGTATACCATGGTATTGGGATACTCTGCAGTCCAAGAAGGAGTTGTAAAGAACCAGTCCAATTGTTCCAAAAGAGAAGTTTCTTGCATGTTTGACCAGGTATATGATCTCCCCTTTAGAGGCAACTCAATAAGGCCAAGATTGCCAATGATTTCATTGAAAATGAACATATCATTAATGTCACCCCCAGGCATATTTCTGTTATCCAGTGATCTGATGAAGTTAAAATCCCCTAAAAATAACTAGAGCTCATCTTGTGGGATTTGAATATGGTATAACCAATGCACAAAAGCATCTCGAAGCTCTCCCTGGCATGGACCATAGACATTGACCAAGGTCCAAGTTTGGTTATTTTGTGTGGAGGAGAAATTTATAACAATACCATAGCTTTGTAGATCAAGGAGAGTGCTAACCAGAGCAGACGAACACCATAAGACAATGATCCCACCAGAAGCACCCACAGAAGGAGTGTATACAAAATTATCGAATCTTCTAGGACAAAACTTCCTAATAGACCTTTGATCAAAGAAATCACACTTAGTTTCTTGTAAGCAGACAACAGAGCACTGACTCTCTTCAATTTTAGCTCGCACAGCCCTCTGCCTAACTTCAGAATTCAGACCTCTTACATTCCAGCAGAGTACTTTCCAGTTCTTATTAATGTAAGTTGTCATGATAAATCAATGTGAAGGAGTAGGGCAAGCACAGTATCACATAATAATACTGACACAAAATATAAGCAGCATACTGCATGAGATAGTTTAAAGAAGTCTTCACAACCATAAAACGACAGTAGTCTGAAGAAGCTAGTAGGAGACCCAAAAGATAATAATTGGCAGGACAAAGGGCCTGCCTCCCTATGATATGACAACACAAATTACTCATCATTGGGCATGTCTGGTTGTTGAGCTTGCTTGGGCTCAGCCATAAGCTGTTCCACAGCTAGTTTCTCTAGAGGAATGCCCAAAGAGGCACCTAAATTCTGCATAAACTGGATTGGTATAGGTGTAGGGCTGGCATCTGGCGCTACTGGGCTTCCATTCTGGTCAGTGGTCTCCTGAAGCTTGGGCTTCTTCGCCCGTGGCTGTCGTAGAGGTCTGGGCTTGACTGGGATTGCAGATGTTGGCTTGAAACCTTGCAGTTTGGCAGCACTTCTAGTCATTCGTCTATCTGAGAAATCTGCCTAAGGAACCACCAGAGACTTGGGCTTTCTTCCCTTCTTCTGCACAACAGCAGGTATGCTGACAAAAGGTTGTGAAGCTTGCATAGTGTCCAAAGAAATTTGAGGTGCAGGCATGCTAGGGAGCCCATCATCAAAAGACAGTTTCCTAGCCACTGGCCTGTGAGGTGATGGTAGCTGATGTAGTGGCTGGTGTTGCTCATATGACAGTGCAGGTGGCCAAACAAAGGACATGTCTTGCGGAAAAGCTTGCAACCAAGATCTCTTGAGGGAAGCACAGTGAATCACCATAGGTAGCTCCTTGGGTATTGATGCAGTCAGAAAACGGGGCAACAGAGACTCAAAAGTCCTGTGCCAAATTATGTTAGGTGGAAGAACTGGCCCATAGATAACTCTGGCAGCGCCAACAAATAGCGGCGGCTGTAGGGGAGGCTGGTATGGTACAATAGCAAGGTTGTTATTGTCTGCAGGTACAACTGGAGCTTCAAACTGATTTTCATTAGCCTGAACTTCTGCCTGAACCTCATTGTCCAACTCTTGCACCAAGATGTTATCCACAGGCATATTCAGGGGCTGCAATGGGTCAATCTCCACATTTGCTCCATCTATCTCCTCTTGTATTATTGGGCCAACAGGCCCAACATCCTCAAGCATTGGCACAATGCCCTGGACAGGATGCATAGGGGGCCCATCAACCACAAGATTCTGCTGTGAGGAGTCATTGGAGCCCATGGAGGGGTTTAAGACCATGGAAGCTTGATCTTGGTGCACCTGCGGTTGCTCTCCAGCTTGATCGTCAACAGGTTCATTCCAAGCATCCCAACCATCCGGCCGAGGCTGCTGTTGCTGTGGACCATCCGGCTGCCAAGGCTGTGGGATGTCATTCCATCCAAGTGTAGGGTAAGGTGGCAATGCCCAGAAGTTTTCTGCCGGTTGAAGATGGCCCGGCATTGGGTGAGGATTCCCATCGACTGGCATGACATCTTCATCCTGGGGAAGTTGCTCAGCAAAAGCAGCTGTTAAGATACTACATGAGGAGGTCCAAGAAACAACAGCACCTCCAACAGTGGCAAACTTGCGGAAGACAACATCTCTAGGGACAAGCAAGTTATCTGGAAAAGATGCATAAACCAGAGATCGAACTAATCGGTCATCCTCATGATTCCAATAATGAAACTGCCCAAAAGTCCCCACTACTTTAGACAGGATTTCCTCATTGCGATAATCTAGTGGCACCCCAATAAACATGAGCCATCCAGTTCGGTACCCTTGAAGAGCTCTATATCCTTCTCCATCATCGTGGTTTATGAATCTAACAAAGATTTCCTGGCCATTCTGATCTAATCCAAGAGGCCAAGGTGCATGATTAACTAAGGCGCTGCGAATAACTGGGTCTTGCATCTGATACAGACCAACGCCCTGGAACCACGTTTGAGAGGAAAGAACTGGCAGTTGAAGTTCATCGATGATAAAATCCCTGACCTATTGGCGAAGGTGATGCACATCCTCTGGCTAGGGAATTGGCTCAACGATCCCCACCATGTAGGATTCATGTCGACGGGGAGGCGAACGAGCCGGTGTGTAGAACATACGCGGCAGTCGCTGCGGGCCGGCGTCGACGATGTCATGTCCCGCTGGCAAAAACCTTCTCGGGTCGAGCTCGTAGTTCGCCATGGACAGCGGCGAAGCAGAGGTATCGGTGGGCGTGCAGTTTGATGGAGGTGGCGTGGAATAACCAGACTGTAGAGTAGGAGAGGTAGGGGTTTTGTCAGGGGATCTTTCCACTGTTTGGGAGCACGAAGAGTCCGGGCTGTGCCTGAAGGCGCGAGGCTCGAGGTTGATAGTTGGGCTGGTTTGTTTGGGAACCCAAACCTTTAAATTGGGAGGTGATCTCGTGCAACCTTTTTTAACGTGACCGAGCCGGAAACATCGACGGCACCGTACCTTGTTCATGCATCGATCGAACGTGTGCCCCATGCCCAAGCAACGTGGACAATCCCAAACTTGGGCAGCAATTTCCTCAATCACCTCATCCAGACCATGAAGGTCACGTACTATTTCCACGGGTGACTTGGGCGAAAGTTGCACCAGGCTGACCGGGCTGGCAGGTGGTATATGGCCCGAAGGAGCAGGACAAGGCCCATCATCTTCAGAATCATCATCGAATAGGATTAGGGGTTTTGACTAGAACCCAAGGAAGTCAACCTGACGTTAACAATATCAGGTGAAAATATTATCCTATTGTTATTATCTGGAACCATATCCCGAGAATGACAGTCGGTAGGCGAAACAGATCCAAATTGCAGCTCAACCTCCAGCTCCGGTGAGTAAGTCACCGGCGGCGAGCTAATAATCTGCACGGCTTGATCCTTAGATAAAGAATTATCTTTTGAAACTATCAACTCCTGGGGATCAAGAGAATAGCCTGCATCCTGCTGCACCGTGACGATGTCCTCTGCAGTGGCATTATACCGATACCCTTTGCATGCATCATAATTAAGAAAGGTTGCAAA
Organism: Triticum monococcum; assembly: GCA_034509565.1. Taxonomy (NCBI): domain Eukaryota; kingdom Viridiplantae; phylum Streptophyta; class Magnoliopsida; order Poales; family Poaceae; genus Triticum; species Triticum monococcum. Next base: position 570,440,626 of record CM067842.1, on the reverse strand, counting down.
ACGTAAATTCTTGCGAGGATGATTTCCATCCTTAGAACGCAAAGATGATTTTGCAGGGGCATGCTTCAAAGCGGCCATGCCAAGACTCGCACGACGCTTAGATGGGCTGACTAGGATCCATTCATCATTGCATTCAACTTGCCAAGATCTGAACTCCTTGGTCCAATCTGGACCTCCATGGCCCCAAAGATGAAAATGACACTTGAATTGCGTGCAAACATGATTGCATTGATGCAAAATGAAAAAGCCAACCTCCTTGCATGAGACATTAAAGGAGAAAACACGATCACGTAAACATGATACCTTTAATGAATAACAGTATCCCCCGATCGCCGCCTCTAGAGCTAGGGCAACATTCTCATCAGTCAGGCGGAAATTATGCCGTGCAAATGAAACCACCATGATGAAGTGACTAGAACCATCAGTGGGATGAACCGTGCGCCTCATGGATCGCCATATCTCTTGCGCGAGACCCATTCCATGAGAAAAATCAAAACCAAGGGCAATGGAAGCCTGGACCGCCATCGAGATCAAATCCCAAGGGGGTAAACCTTGACGCCGGAGAGAATGGCTGGATCGGATGATGATTTCCACGGCTGGAGGTGGAGATCACCGGAGGGTGGCGGCTAGGGTTTAAGGTGGGGTTTGCGGGGTGGGAGACATCCCTTTCGTGGCCCGTCAAAACTGTATTCCTTCACGGATTTCTTAAAAAGAAGAGTTGTATGTGATGCAACCAGAAGGTTTTGTCGACCCTAAAGGTGCTAACAAAGTGATCAAGCTCCAGCGATCCATCTATGGACTGGTGCAAGCATCTCGGAGTTGGAATATACGCTTTGATAAGTTGATCAAAGCATATAGTTTTATACAGACTTGCGGTGAAGCCTGTATTTACAAGAAAGTGAGTGGGAGCACTACAACATTTCTGATAAGTATATGTGAATGACATATTATTGATCGGAAAGAATGTAGAATTTTCTGGAAAGCATAAAGGAGTATTTGAAAGGAGTTTTTCAAAGAAAGACCATGATGAAGCTGCTTACACATTGAGCATCAAGATCTATAGAGATAGATCAAGACGCTTGATAAGTTATTTCAATGAGTACATACCTTGACAAGATTTTGAAGTAGTTCAAATAGAACAGTTAAAGATGGAGTTCTTGCCTGTGTTGCAAGGTGTGAAGTTGAGTAAAGACTCAAAACCCGACCACATCAGAAAATAGAAAGAGAATGATAAGTCATTCCATATGCCTCAGTCATAGGTTCTATAAAGTATGCTATGCTGTTTACCAGTCCTATTGTATACCTTAGCATCTTTCTAGCAAGGGAGTACAATAGTGATCTAGGAGTAGATCACTGAACAGCGGTCAAAATTATCCTTAGTAGAATAAGGATATGTTTCTCGATTATGGAGGTGACAAAAGGTTCGTCTAAAAGGGTTATGTCGATGCAAATTTTGACACTAATCCAGATGACTCTAAGTCTCAATCTGGATACATTTTGAAAGTGGGAGCAATTAGCTAGAGTAGCTCCGTGCAGAGCATTTTTGCAAAATGCATGCGGATCTGAATGTGGCAGACCCGTAGACTAAACTTCTCTGACAAGCAAAACATGAACACACCTTAGTACTCTTTGGGTGTTAATCACATAGCGATGTGAAATAGATTGTTGACTCTAGTAAACCCTTTGGGTGTTGGTCACATGACGATGTGAACTATGGGTGTTAATCACATGGTGATGTGAACTATTGGTGTTAAATCACATGGCGATGTGAACTAGATTATTGACTCTAGTGCAAGTGGGATACTGAAGGAAATATGCCCTAGAGGCAATAATAAAGTTATTATTTATTTCCTTATATCATGATAAATGTTTATTATTCATGCCAGAATTGTATTAACCGGAAACATAATACTTGTGTGAATACATAGACAAACAAAGTGTCACTAGTATGCCTCTACTTGACTAGCTCGTTGATCAAAGATGGTTATGTTTCCTAACCATTGACATGAGTTGTCATTTGATTAATGGGATCACATCATTAGGAGAATGATGTGATTGACTTCACCCATTCCGTTAGCTTAGCACTTGATCATTTAGTTTGTTGCTATTGCTTTATTCATGACTTATACATGTTCCTATGACTATGAGATTATGCAACTCCCGTTTACTGGAGGAACACTGTGTGCCACCAAACGTCACAATGTAACTGGGTGATTATAAAGGTGCTCTACAGGTGTCTCTTAAGGTACTTGTTGGGTTGGCATATTTCGAGATTAGGATTTGTCACTCCGATTGTCGGAGAGGTATCTCTGGGCCCACTCGGTAATGCACATCACTAGAAGCCTTGCAAGCATTACAACTAATGAGTTAGTTGCAGGATGATGTATTAAGGAATGAGTAAAGAGACTTCCCGGTAACGAGATTGAACTAGGTATTGAGATACCGATGATCGAATCTCGGGCAAGTGACATACCGATGACAAAGGGAACAACGTATGTTGTTATGCGGTTTGACCAATAAAGATCTTCGTAGAATATGTGGGAGCCAATATGAGCATCCATGTTCCGCTATTGGTTATTGACTGGAAACGTGTCTCAGTCATGTCTACATAGTTCTTGAACCCGTAGGGTCCGCACGCTTAAAGTTCAATGATAGTTATATTATGAGTTTATGTGTTTTGATGTACTGAAGGTAGTTAGGAGTCCCGGTTGAGATCGGGGACATGACGAGGAGTCTCAAAATGGTCGAGTCGTAAATATCGATATATTGGACGACTATATTCGGACATCGGAAAGGTTCCGAGTGATTCGGGTATTTTTCGAAGTACCGGAGAGTTACGGGAATTCGCCGGGGAGTAGATGGGCCTTATTGGGATTTAGGGGAAAGAGAGAGAGGCAGGCCGCACGCCCCCCAAGGCCTAGTCTGAATTGGACTAGCGTGAGGGGCGGCGCCCCCTCCTTCCTTCTCTTCTCTTTTCCCTTTCCTTCTCTCCAACTCCTACTACTTGGAAGGACTCATAGTTCTACTAGGAAAAGGGGAATCCTACTCCCGGTGGGAGGAGGACTCCCCTAGGGCGTGCCATAGAGAGGGTCGGCCCTCTCCCTCCTCCACTCCTTTATATACGGGGAGAGGGGCACCCCCTGGAGACACAACAATTGATCCCTTGTGAGGGAGTCCTGGATTAGGGGGTGTTCGGATAGCCGAACTATACCTTCAGCCGAACTCCTGGACTATGAAGATACAAGATTGAAGACTTCGTCCCGTGTCCGGAAGGGACTTTCCTTGGCGTGGAAGGCAAGATTGGCGACATGGATATTCAGATCTCCTACCATTGTAACCGACTTTGTGTAACCCTAACCCTCTCCGGTGTCTATATAAACTGGAGGGTTTTAGTCCGTAGGACAACATAGACAACAATCATACCATAGGCTAGCTTCTAGGGTTTAGCCTCTCTGATCTCATGGTAGATCTACTCTTGTACTACCCATATCATCAATATTAATCAAGAAGGACGTAGGGTTTTACCTCCATCGAGAGGGCCCGAACCTGGGTAAAACTTCGTGTCCCTTGCCTCGTGTTACCATCCGGCCTAGACGCACAGATCGGGACCCCCTACCCGAGATCCGCCGGTCTTGACACCGACATTGGTGCTTTCATTGAGAGTTCCTCTATGTCGACGCCATCAGGAAGGATGCCTCGCCCCGTCTTCAAAGACGGCACCATTGCTAAGGGAGGTTTGGCTGTCAGCCAAACCCTCCGGCTAGGTGGTTTTCCTATGACCGCCCGTTCGGCTTCTGCGCCGATGATGACCTCTCGGGCCATCGAAAACAATCTTCATGTCAGCTCGGAACTCGCCGAGTAGTTAGATCCAATTGAGCTCTCCTCCATAAACGATCTCTTGGATCGCTTCGCCGCCCTGGGAGTCGCTACGGATTACGACCAGATTGGGCCTAAACCCGATCTGAGAGAAATTAACTCTCCCCAAGTCACCCATCACGTTGCCGTGGTAGAGGGACAGTACGGCGACCCTTCATCTATCTTAAGAACTTGTTACGTCCGGATTCCTGATCCCTCCAAGCCGGATACTTGCGGAGGGGAGGATATCACTCAAGACCTGTACTTAGAGTCAGGCGACGGACTGGATTCATTGGACAACATCCAGAAATCCAAATTTCTGAATTCGGAAATTCCTCGGCCTCTGAGCCTCAGATGGGGTGAGGTTTCGGACTTAATTCTACCCACCCACCCGAACATTAGCGATCTATCCCAAATTAGGCAAGAGCCCGAAGAAACATTACATCATTACTGGGCCAGATTCCTCCTGGTTATGAATAGGATAAAGGACTGCCGCGAGGAAGACGCGATTTCATTCTTCTGCAATAATTGCACGGACAAGGGAATCCTCAACGCCATAAGTCGCCGTGATATTACACGCTTCACTGACTTGGCGTCCATAGTACGAAAGTACTGTGCGATGGAAAGCGCCCGGAAAACCGATATAAAATTTTGGGACAATCCGGCCGTGAATGCAAACCCAGTCCGAAATAAAAGGGTGCATCATCGCCCAACACCCGGGTCAAAAACCAAAAAGCAAAAACCCTCTACAGGGCATGGAACCGTATTGGAAGAATGGCTTAACGGACCCTGTAAAATTCACAGTACAGAGGATGCCACACCAACTCACAGCCTTAGAGCATGTTGGATACTCCGGCAGGTGGCTAAAATTGGCGAAAATCTCCTAATTTCGGAGGCCACAGAAAGCCACCCCAGAGACACCAATACGGTATTAACAGTCTTCGAGACCTTCGCATCAAATAATATGCGAAAAAGGACACTCCGCAGCCTTGCCGAAGTCTACCAAGTAGCAACAACAAACACACATGGAGTGACACGGCTATTACCTTTAATGCCAGTGATGAACCTAAATTTCGAACAGCCTGAGCACCAGCCGCATTGGTCCTCGGTCCAATAGTGGACGGCTTTCGTCTTACCAAGGTACTCATGGACGGCGGCAACGGATTGAACCTCATTTATGAGGAAACGCTTCAAAAAATGGAAATATATTGGAACCGCATCGAGCGAAGTAGCACAACCTTTAGAGGAATAATCCCCAGTCGGGAAGCGCACTGTACAGGCAAAATCACACTAGATGTGGTGTTCGGTACGCCAAATAATTACAGGTCCAAAGAGGTCACATTCCATGTGGCCCCGTTCAGCAGCGGTTATCACGCTCTGCTAGGGCGAGAAGCATTTACAACCTTCCAAGCAATACCCCATTACGGGTACATGAAGCTCAAGATGCCCGGGCCCAACGGGATCATCACTCTTGCTAGTGATCCGGACATAGCACTCCGCGCCGAAAACAAGATAGCCGCACTGGCCCTTGAGGCACTATCCGAAGCCCTAGCGGCTGAGGAGCTGACTACGTTGCGCTCTACGGTGAATAGGGACGATGTGGTACTCGACAAAAGATCGAAGTCCACCTCCTTTAAACCAGTAGACAAAATAGTCAAATTGCAAGTCCATCCAACGGACCCCAATAAAACAGCTTCCATTGGGGCACAATTAAACCCTGAGGTAGACGCCGCACTGCGAGAGTTCCTACGAGAGAACTGGGACATTTTCGCCTGGCACCCTTCAGACATGCCAGGAATCCCACGCAGGCTGGCCGAGCACAGCTTAAATATCCGAACAGGATTCAAACCTGTCAAACAGGCTCTTCAGCGATTTTCCGAACCTAAGAGATAGGCCATGGGAGAGGAGCTAGCAAAGCTATTGGAGGCCGGATTCATCAGAGATATAAAACATCCGGACTGGCTAGCAAACCTGGTGATGGTACCAAAGAAGGACAAATCCTGGCGCCTGTGTGTTGACTTTAAAGACCATAACAAGGCCTGCCCAAAGGATCCCTTCCCCCTCCCCCGCATCGATCAAATCATCGACGCTACCGCAGGACATGATTCGTTGTCTTTCCTCGACGCATATTCCGGTTACCATCAAATCAAGATGGCAGAATCAGACCAAGCCGCAACAGCATTCATCACACCATACGACCCTTTCTGCTTCAACACAATGCCCTTCGGGCTTAAAAACGCTGGCGCAACATATCAGCACATGATTCAGACATGTCTGGCAAACCAGATCGGCAAAATAGTGGAGGCATATGTAGATGATGTGGTCGTCAAAACAAGACATGTCGAATCTCTAGTAGATGACTTGAGGCTCACATTCGATAACCTCCGAACATACGACATCAAGCTCAACCCGGAAAAATGCGTTTTCGGTTTTCCAGCCGGAAAGCTCTTGGGCTTCATTGTATCCGGTAGAGGAATTGAAGCAAACCCAGCCAAGATCAGAGCTCTGTCGCAACTGGATATCCCAAAGGACCTGAAACAAATACAAAAGTTTACCGGATGCGTGGCGGCTCTAAGCCGCTTTATCTCCCGCTTAGGAGAAAAGGCATTACCCCTTTACCGCCTCCTTCGGTGCACCGAACACTTCGAATGGACGGATGGAGCCACGGCCGGACTCGACGAAATAAAAGCCATATTGGCAACAAACCCAGTCCTGGCCGCGCCAAACCCTGGTGAACCAATGCTATTGTACATTGCAGCAACACATCAGGTTGTAAGCGCAGTACTCATTGTCGAACGAGAAACGGATGGACACAAATTCCCCCTTCAAAGGCCGGTCTATTATGTGTCCGCTGTCCTCACTCCCTGCAAATCACGGTACCCGCATTATCAAAAGATCACGTACGCGGTATTCATGGCATCCCGGAAGCTGCGACACTACTTTCAAGAGTGTTCAATAGCAGTAACCTCGGAAGTACCACTTAAAGATATTATAAACAACCGTGACGCAACGGGCCGAATTGCAAAATGGGCCATTGAGCTCCTCCTGTTCGACATATCTTATAAGCCACGGTGAGCCATCAAGTCGCAGGTCTTGGCCGACTTTGTCGCTGAATGGACGGAGGCCGAACTCCCTAGAGAGTATGGCACATATTCAAATTGGATCATGCATTTCGACGGCTCCAAGATGTTGGATGGGCTGGGGGCTGGCGTCGTTTTGACATCCCCCACAGGAGACACAGTTCAATACGTACTCCAGATTATGTACACAGACTCCAACAATGCAGCCGAATATGAGGCCCTTTTACATGGTCTCCAGATGGCAGTATCCATGGGCATTCAATGCCTAGAGGTGCGCGGGGACTCGAACCTCGCAATATCCCAAATAAATGGAGACTTCGATGCCAAAGATCCAAAGATGGCAGCTTACCGCAACGCCATCCTAAAAATGTCAGCTCAGTTTGAAGGGCTTGAATTTCACCACATAGCCCGGGAAAATAATCAGGCGGCAGATGTCCTGGCATGCATCGGCGCAAAACGCGATGCAGTCCCCCCCAACATCTTCTTGGAAAGGCTGTTCAAGCCATCCGTAGTATGGGAAGGGGAACCGCACAATAACAACCCGGACCCAACCGCACTGCCCGACACCGAACATTTTGAGACAATCGGCGGCTCTGCCAATGAAATAACACCTTCAGCCCACGTAATAATGGCCGTCATTGCCCCGTGCACAAAACCATTCCTTGCCTACCTCATTAGGTAGGAACTCCCCGAGGACCAAAACGATGCACGCTGCATAGTGCGGCGATCCAAAGCCAACAAAGTCCACGAGGGGGAGCTTTATAAGAAAAGCACTACCGGAGTCCTTCAAAGGTGTATCTCCGAAGAGGAAGGGCGGAACCTCCTGGCTGAAATTCATGCCAGACTCGGTGGTCATCACGCTGCAGCTTGGTCCCTTGTAAGCAAGGCCTTCCGTACAGGCTTCTATTGGCCGACGGCCCGGGCAGACGCCTAGGACTTAGTCCAAAAATGCACCGGTTGCCAGCTCTTTGCAAATCAAAGCCATATGCCACCCACTGCCCTCCAAACTATCCCCATCACTTGGCCCTTCGCGGTCTGGGGGCTTGACATGGTTGGACCCATTAAAGGCGGAACCCACAAGCACAAATACTTACTGGTCATGGTGGATAAGTTCACCAAATGGATAGAAGCCAAGCCTGTTAAGACGGCCGAATCCGGACCTGTGATAGACTTCATATCCGGGGTTGTACACCGTTACGACGTCCCCCACAGCATCATCACTGATAACGGCACGAACTTTACGGCTGACGAGGTAAAACTCTGGTGCAAAAACATGGGCATCAAGCTCGATTATGCTTCCATCTATCACCCACAAACTAATGGACAGGTCGAACACGCAAATGGTCTTATCATGAGCGGCATTAAACCCATACTAGTGCGGTCCCTCAAGGAATCTAACACGCACTGGGTAGAGGAGCTCGACCCCGTACTCTGGGGGCTGCGGTCCACACCGAATCGTACCACCAGATACACACCATTCTTTATGGTGTACGGCGCAGAGGCAGTTTTGCCTTGCGACATAATTCATGACTCACCTCGAGTGCGCATGTACGAAGAAAGAGAAGCCGAGCTCGATCGGCAGGACAGTTTGGACGCGTTAGAGGAGGAGCGTGACGTGGCAAAAGCCCGTTCCACATTCTATCAACAGCAGGCTCGAAGATACCAAAGCAGAGAAGTACGGGCCAAAAATTACAACGTTGGCGAATTAGTTCTATGCCTGCCGGACAAGAAAAAGGACAAACTCAAGCCCAAGTGGGAAGGTCCCTTCATAATCGACCAAGTCCTGACTGGTGGGGCATACCGCGTGCGAGATGCATCGGATAACCGACTCGAGCCAAACCCATGGAACGCAGCCCGTCTCCAAAGATTCTATGCTTAGCACTGGACTCTGTGTTCGTCTCCTTCCTTTGTCCATTTTTTATATACTGTCTGCTTTACATTTCTCTCCTTCCCCTTTTCCTTTCTCTTATAGCCTTTAAAGCTCACCAAATGACGTGCCATTCACACTCAATAAACCTGGGGGCTTCTTTAAACAGAAGCTTATTTATACGGGCTTCATGCCCAACACATGTGTCAAACTTCCGCATGTACCTTTTGTTCACCATTGTATGCATCGATATGACTTAAGTTTTGGCCAAGCTGGGTTGCCTAGCTCCTGTGCTTACCCCTACATTCCCGATTGTTCGGCTAGGTGGTAAAGGGAGCACCTCTGCGATTGTTACTGCCGGGTCAGCCGGACGTGTACCTCAGACTGGGTGAAGCCAAAAGCTAGCGTTCTTAAGGGAATATTCGGTCGGTGAACTAAAGATGATCTTTTTCTTTATCTACGTGCCCCCATATGTTTTTCCTGCGTTTCTTTTCGCAGCATGGACATGCACTTTAGGGCATGCCTCCTAGGGAAAGGAACCCCTAACGGAACTATTCTCCCTGGAAGATGTTTCTTACTAACCATGTAATATAACAAAACTAGTCGGGCACTTGTCTATTCACACACTAATGACCCCTACACCTGGTCTCCATGCATTCCCCGGTTCTTATATAACCGCATGGGAATTCGGACACACTGCGGACTGTCAGGTCCCGAAGCTGAAGGGAAAAGGTCGGTGTCGGTGTCAAAACCGGCGGATCTCGGGTAGGGGGTCCCGAACTATGCGTCTAGGCCGGATGGTAACAGGAGGCAGGGAACACGATGTTTTACCCAGGTTCAGGCCCTCTCGATGGAGGTAAAACCCTATGTCCTGCTTGATTAATATTGATGATATAGGTAGTACAAGAGTAGATCTACCATGAGATCAAGGAGGCTAAACCCTAGAAGCTAGCCTATGGTATGATTGTTGTATATGGAGTTGATTGCCTATGGACTACAACCCTCCAGTTTATATAGACACCGGATAGGGTTAGGGTTACATAGAATCGGTTACAATGGTAGGAGATCTTGAATATCCGCATCGCCAAGCTTGCCTTCCACGCCAAGGAAAGTCCCATCCGGACATGGGACGAAGTCTTCAATCTTGTATCTTCATAGTCTAGGAGTCCGGTTGAAGGTATAGTCCGGCTACCCGAACACCCCCTAATCCAGGACTCCCTCAGTAGCCCCTGAACCAGGCTTCAATGACGACGAGTCCGGCGCGCAAATTGTCCTCGGCATTGCAAGGCGGGTTCCTCCTCCAAGTCCTTCATAGAAGATTGTAAACACCAAGAGTAGTGTCCGGCTCTGCAAAATAAGCTTCCACATATTGCCATAGAGAGAATAATATTAACACAAATCCAATCTGCTGACGTATTCCGTAGTGCGTCATCGCACTACGGCCAAGTCCTTTACTCGAATCGTTTTTACTTTACCACCTCAGCGTGTTTTGCGAGGCGGTTTCCTTGGCACGTCTTGTTAAAGGAGAGATCGTGTACCCCTTTTTACGGGATTCCCATTAATACGGACGTGGGTAACCCAATCGTGCCCGTTAGCATGTTTTCTCGTTTAAAGGCGAGTCCCAAACGGTTACGGGGAGGGCTCCTGGTATTCAACCTCTTATAAAGAGACCAGGGCCTTATCCTTTTCTCCAATCCCAAAACAAGTTCGCCCATCGCCTCGACTTCCAACACGCTAGGCTCCATATTCCGGGCGCCTCGGACCTTCGATAATGTCCGGTTCCGACCTTCAAAGCCGATGGATGCCCTCCTCCGTCACAGAGGAGGACGTGCTAAAGTTGAGAGAGGCTAAGTTCTTGACCGCCGAAATTTCGCACAGGTTGCATGCTCAAAGGCAGGCTATCCCCAGTCCCCAGCCCGGTGAGAGCATAGTGTTCGTGTCTCACTTTCTTCGTGGGTTAGGCTTCTCGATGGATCCCTTTGTGAGGGAACTGCTATTTTATTACGGGCTGGAATTTCACGACTTAGCTCCAGAGTCCATCCTCCATATCTCCTCGTTTATCGTTGTATGCGAAGCGTTCCTCCATGTTACCCCTCACTTCGAATTATGGCTCAAGACTTTCAAAGTGGAGCCGAAGATGATCAAGGGACGGCACGCAGAGTGCGGAGGCGCTATTATAAGCAAAAATGCTGATGCTCCATGGCCCGAGGGCTCTTTTCAAGAGGAGCTAGGCTTGTGGCAACGAGAGTGGTTTTATATCACCACTCCCTGGAGCACCAAGTGGGTGGCGCTTCCTGCCTTTCGCTCGGGTCCCCCACCATCACTAGCGTCATGGGTTAACAGAGGGTTAGATTGGGGTTTTCCCAAAGACGTGCCCTTGTTACAGGGCCGCATTAAGGATCTCTTGGAAGGAGACCTCAGCCTGGTCAAGGTGATGCAGGTCATGCTGATTCGCCGAATATTGCCTGGCAAATGTCGCTCCCTTCTCCTGTGGGAGTTTAACCCAGAGGGACCGCGAGCTCTCCAAAATTTCATGGGCGCAATACCCGCGGAGATGTATAAACTGTTCTTCGGATCACAAGAGATGTGTCTGGATTTAACCGAGGATGCAGGTCTAAGCTGCAATCGCCCGGATACTGAAGTAAGCAACCTTGTGCACGGACCTTCTATCCGTATAATTGTCATAAACTTGCCCCTAAAAGAGCCGTCCTTTTAAACAGGAGTGGATAGCGAAGGCAAAGCTGATCAGGTGTCCGGCTCCCCTTCCTGAAACCAGGCCGGATCCCGTGCTGGTCAGGATGCTGGAGATAATGCCTTTCGAGGGGGAGGACAAGGAAGCTATGGCCTCCTCGAAGGAGGCTACTCCGAAGGGAGGAACCGACAATTCCTCTCCTAAGGGGAAGAAGAGAGCCGCCTTTGACGACCCGGAAACCATGGCCTCGAAGCGGGGGAGAAAATCCTCGTCAGAGGGTCCGACGCCGGGGAGTTCCTCGGCCGAACTACGCCCTCAAGGGGATCAGCCCTCTAGCGAGCCGTAAGTAGAGAAAGATTTTCCTTTTGAGGGATGAGGGAAATCCTTAATTTATATCTGAGAAGATTAACCGAACCTTTACCTTGTAGCTCGGACCTCAGCCCTTCTCAGCAGAGCTCGTTGTTGGATTTCGGGTTCCGGCAGACCCTTAAGGTTCGAACACTGGGGTGCGCGCGGAGATAACGCCTTCAACCTCTCCGTCTCACTAGGATCTAGGCTACTAAAAGAACTACATAAGAGACACGAGATTTATACTGGTTCGGGCCACCGATGTGGTGTAATACCCTACTCCAGTGTGAGGTGGATGGATTGCCCCCTGGGGCTGGTGAGGATGAACAATACAAGGAAGAAAAGCCTCGCGAGGGTCTGCTCTTGGCTGGGGTGATGAACTGCTATGGGGAGTTCAGCCACCTCTCTCTCTCTCTCTCTCTCTCTCTCTCTTTCTCTCTCTCTCTTTCTCTCCAAAACCCGAACCAATGAACCCAACCCCTTGCTATGTGGGTGGCTAGTCCTATTTATAGAGGCCCTGGTCCTCTTCCCAAATATTGAGCAGGAAGGGATCCAACAATGGTGGGCTAATTTAAAGGGGGACAGCGAGTACGTCTATCCTGACAAAAGCAGTCTTCGCCTGCCAAAGGCTCTGGTGGTGACGCCGGGCTGGGCTCCATGGTGACCTCCGTCTCGTAGTCCTCCTGGTCTTGGTCTCGTTGCACCGAAGTGGCAACCTTTGTCTGATGCCTCGGTACTCTGCGGATATGCTTGTCCCCTTTGCACCAAAGAGGAAAGAAGGACGCTGCGCGCGCTGGCACCTGCCTGGTGCCTCGAGTCGTCATGGCTTGCGTCATGGGCACCTCGCGAGGTACCCCGCCTTGAACTCTCTGCCTCCTCGCGAGCCAGCCTGAGGAGGCTGTGCCTGAGGATGCGCCATGTCGTCCGCCTCGCGAGGCTTGGCCCCTCGCGAGGGTCTTGAGCCTCGTGTTGATGAAGATGGGCCGCGCTGGGCCCCCACTTGAGCCATGCCGCAGGCCGCAGGCAGGCAAGTCTGGGGACCCCCGTTCCCAAAACGCCGACAGTAGCCCCCGGGCCCAAGGCGCGCATGGACTTGGCCATGCCGAGAGGCGAAAGGGCAAGGGCGAAGCGCTGCGGGCCCTAACAGCCTGCGGCCTTGGACGCCGCGTGGCGGTTGATTGGACGTCGCGTCTCCGCTTCCCCATGACGCCTTGGTGATCGTGCAAGTCAGACAAGTCCCTTGATCTCATTTTTGTACTTCTTGATCTCCTGCCTGTGCGTAGATAGCTTTCGACCCCTGCCGGGGGAGTGGGGCGACCGACCCAGGCCCTGTGTGCACGTCGCGGTACCCGAGGGGCACGGACTAGGAGGGGTGCTCCTGTAATGCGCCAGGGCCGTGAAACCCTCCTGTGGCTAGGGCAGAAACCCTCGCGAGGGCGTCTGAGCGCCATCCCTCGCGAGGTTGTTCACGAGAGAAACCAAAGCGAGGGGCAAAAATCGACGAACCACAAATCAGCAACAGCGATAACTTCAATAAGACTCCAAATGCAAACAAACACGTCAACTTCGGAAAGCAAATGAAAAAGCCGCGTCCGGCACCTAATCTAGTCTTCGATGTCTTCTCACCAGCGCGGAGCTAAGTGCTGCCACTGGGCGTGGGAGGGAGCCCCAAGGCCTGAGGCCGGCACTCCTGAGACTCCGGGGCGTGTACAGCCCCACTCATTATTACGTGAGAGTGTCACGGGGCGGCGAGCTTCATAGGCATTGGCCTTGCTTCACAGGCTCCGGGCCTTTCCAAAGGAGATGATCTTCACAGGCACTCGCCTTGCTTCACAGGCTCCGGGCCTTTCCAAAAGAGATGATCTTCACAGGCACTCGCCTTGCTTCACAGGCTCCGGGCCTTTCCAAAAGAGATGATCTTCACAGGCACTCGCCTTGCTTCACAGGCTCCGGGCCTTTCCAAAAGAGATGATCTTCACAGGCACTCGCCTTGCTTCACAGGCTCCGGGCCTTTCCAAAAGAGATGATCTTCACAGGCACTCGCCTTGCTTCACAGGCTCCGGGCCTTTCCAAAAGAGGTGATCTTCACAGGCACTCGCCTTGCTTCACAGGCTCCGGGCCTTTCCAAAAGAGATGATCTTCACAGGCACTCGCCTTGCTTCATAGGCTCCAGGCCTTTTCTAGGGGTAGAACCTCCGGAGGTGCTGGATGTTCCACGCGTTCTGGACCGGCACTCCCTCCTGAGTCTCCAAGCGCGCGGAGCCGGGCCTGGAAACATGAACAACCTTGAACGGGCCCTCCCACATGGGAGAGAACTTGTGCAATCCCTCCCTGGAGAGGACCCGCCTAAGCACGAGGTCTCCTACCTCGAGGGTCCTGGGGCAGATGTTGCGGCAGTGGTATCGCCGCAGCGCTTGCTGATACCTCGTCGCCCGTAGTGTGGCCTCCCGGCGACGTTCCTCTCCCAACACGAGGTCTGTCCCCCGCATAGCGCCCTACTGCGCCTCGTCGAACGCCAGGACCCGCGCGGAGTGACATCTGACCTCATGAGGGAGGACTGCCTCTGCTCCATAGACTAGGAAGAATGGGGTCTCTCCAGTCGGCTTGGTCGCGGTGGTGCGGATGGACCACAGCACGGATTGAAGCTCGTCGTACCAACCTCGGCCGCAGGCCTCCAGCTTCTTCTTGAACGTCCTGGTCTTGAGGCCTCTCAGGACCTCTGCGTTGGCTCGCTCGGCCTGGCCGTTGCTTCGAGGGTGCGCCACTGAAGCGTAGCATATCTGCGTTCCAAGGTTAGCACAGTATGTTTTGAAGAGGTTACTGGTGAACTGCGAACCGTTGTCTGTGATGATGCGGTTCGACACCCCGAACCGGCTCACGATGCCCCTGATGAACTTGACCGCGGAGCCCGCGGGGATGGTGCGGACGGCCTCCACTTCAGCCCACTTGGTGAGCTTGTCCATGGCGACGTAGAGGTAGCGGTAGCCCCCTGGCGCTCGAGGAAACGGGCCCAGGATGTCCAGCCCCAGACTGGAACTGGCCATGAAAGGGGTATAGTCTGCAGGCCTCCGGCCGGCTGATGGATTTGCTTGGCGTGGAACTGGCAGGCCTCACAAGCTTTCACCAGCTCGACGGCATCATTGAGTGCGGTAGGCCAATAAAACCCACTGCGGAACGCCTTGCCGACAAGGGTCCGCGATGATGAGTGGTGCCCGCAGTCTCCACCGTGTATGTCCTCCAGTAGTTCCTTTCCTTGCTCCCTGGAAATGCAACGCATGAGTACATCGTTTGGTCGCTTTCGGTAGAGTCCTCCATCTCTGATGCAGTACGCAGTGGCCTGCCGCGCCACCCGCTCTGCTTCCTCCTCCTTCTCCGGATGGTCCCTTGCGTCAAGTAACTCCGGAGCTCCGTGATCTAGCACTCCTCCTGAGGTTCCATCGTCAGGAGCAGGCGTGCTCCTGAGGCCGGGCCACAGACCGGGGCTCCTGAGGCAGGTGGCTGGGGGAGCTCCTCCCGAGGCTGAGCCGTGTTTGATAGTGACGGCAAGGCTGAGGGCTTGAAGAGCCTCTCCTCGAAGACGCCAGGCTCCTGAGGCAGTCGCCTGGATGCCCGCTTGGCGATGTCGTTGGCCTCCCGATTGGTGCCACGGGGCACATGCTGCAATTCCAACCCCCAGAACTGCTTCTCCATCCTGCGGACCTCCGCAAGGTAAGCTTCCATGTGCTCGTCTTTCGGCTTGTACACCTTGTTGGAGAAGTTCACGAGGAGCTGTGAATCGCCCTTAATGGTAAGGCGCTTCATCCCCAGGGCTGCCGCGGCATTCAGGCCCGCTATTAGACCCTCGTATTCCGCTATGTTGTTGGAGACCTTTTCACCTTGTTGGAAGCAGAGCTGTATGGCGTAGTAGAGCTTGTCCTGAGTGGGCGATATAAGCACCGCTCCAGCCCCAGCACCATGTCTGGAGAACGCCTCGTCAAAGTGCATGACCCAGCCTTCCGGCGCCACGCTCCCCGGGAATAGGGACCGATCCTCATCGGCCTTGAGGCCTGGTGCCTCTATCCATTCTGCCACAAAATCCGCCAATGCCGCTCCTTTGATGACCCTGGTTGTGCTGAATTCGAGCTGAAATGCCTGCAGCTCTATGTTCCACTCAGCAGCCCTTCCGGCTGAGTTAGGGCTCCTGAGCACCCTCTCCAGGGGGTATGACGAGACAACTTTGATGGGGTGAGCCTGGAAGTAGTGACGCAGCTTGCGCGAGGCTACCAGTAGTGCGAGGAGGAGCTTCTGAGGCATTGGGTACCGGGCCCTCGCGTCCCGTAGCACCGTGCTAACAAAGTAAACTAGGTGCTTGACAAGGCTGGGAGCATCTGGGGTTGCTCCGCCCTCGGGAGGTAAGGGCGCCTCACGGGGCGTCGTGGCCTCGGGAGGTGGACCATCTGGTCGGGCGGCCTCTCCTGCCCCCGGTGCATTCCTCAGCAGCTGACCCTCCTCAGCTGCGGTTGCGGCTTCTGCAGGCTTTCCTTGTTCCCGTTTTGTCCTGCCCCGGGCTACCGCTGCGGCCTTGACTTGGCGCTCCTCCCTAACCGCCACCAGGGTTGCGCTGGCAGAGTAGGGTGTGGCGGCGAGGTACAGCAGCAGGGGCTCCTGAGGGTGCGGAGCCACCATGACTGGGGGACTGGTCAGGTATCTCTTGAGATCTTGAAACGCCTTATCTGCCTCTTCAGTCGATTCAAAGGGCCCCTTTCTCTTCATCAGCTAGAAGAAAGGCTGCGCTCGCTCCCCCAGTTTGGAGATGAAGCGCCCTAGCGCGGTCACGCGCCTAGTGAGCTTCTGCATTTCTCTGAGGGTCTTTGGTGGACTCATGTCTTCGACCGCCTTGACCTTCTCGGGGTTGGCCTCGATGCCACGATGGGACACGAGGAATCCCAAGAGCTTGCCCGAGGGGACGCCAAACACACATTTCTCCGGGTTGAGCTACAGGTTTACTGCGTCGAGGCTCGCGAAGGTCTCCTCCAGGTCTTGTATCAGGGTCTTGGCCTCCCGAGATTTTACTACAATGTCATCAACGTAGGCTTCGACATTCTTTCCGAGCTGCTGGCCCAAGGTGATGTGCATCAGTCGCTGAAAGGTTGCCCCTGCATTCCGCAGCCTGAACGGCATGCATGTATAGCAGTATACCCCGCATGGGGTCAAGAAGGAGGTCTTCTCAACGTATTCCACTGCCATCTTGATCTGGTGATACCCGGAGAAGGCGTCCAGGAAGCATAGCAGGTCGCACTCCGCAGTGGAATCGACAATCTGGTCGATGCGGGGGAGCGGGAACGGATCTTGCGGGCATGCCTTGTTGAGGTTGGTGAAGTCGACAAACATGCGTTCTTTCCCCCCCTTCTTGGGCACAACGACAGGGTTGGCCAACCAGTCTGGGTATCGGACCTCGCGAATGACCCCTGCAGCCTCTAGCTTGTGGGTCTCTTGGGTGATGAAAGCCTGCTTCTCCATGGACTGCCGCCTGGCCTTCTGCTTCACAGGGCGTACATTTGGGCATACGTTGAGGTGGTGCTCGATGACACTCCTGGGGATCCCTACCAGCTGACCGGGCTCCCAAGCAAATACCTTCTTATTCGCGTGTGAGAACTTGACCAAGGCCTCCTCCTCCTCAGGCTCAAGGTTGGCGCCTATGGTGAAAGTGGCACTGGAGGACCCGTCCTCGTCGACGGGTATCTGCTTGGTCTCTACCTTGTCCTTGGTGAACAATTGCTTCTTCTTGGCGGGCGCAACCCCCTTGGGCTCAGGGGCCTCCGTGTTGGCGGGCCGTGCCGATGCCGCTGTCTTGAAGGCGAGCTCAAGCACTCGCAGGGCATCCTCGGTGTCCCCGCGCACAGTGAGGGTACCACTGCTCCCGGGCATCTTCATGAGGTTGTACGCCGGATGCGTGGCGGCCATGAACTGGGCCAGTGCCGGGTAGCCGAGGATGGTGTTGTAAGGAAGGCCGATGGGGGCGATGTCGAAGTCGACCGTCTCCATGCGGAAGTTGTCGTAGGTGCTGAAGGTCACCGGGAGCCGGATCTGCCCCATGGAGTCGGATGATCCGCCCCGATGCCCGAGAAGGATCGGCTGGGTCGCAGCTGCTCCCGGGGTATGCGGAAGAGGTCGAAAGTCTCGACCGAAAGCAAGGTGAGGCCCGCGCCGCCGTCGACGAGGGTCTGGGTGACGGCCACCTGGCAGATGGTGGGGGTGCACAACAGGGGGAGCGCGCCTGAGCTGACCGGGTTGGTGGGGTGGTCCTCTGAGCTGAAGGTCAGATCGACCTCGCTCGCCGCCCGGTCCGGGGGAGCCCCCTGCCGCGCGGCAGCGGTGCTAACCCGGCGGGCAAAAGGCTTGATGTGGCGACTTGTGGGCGGCGCCTATGAGCCGCCCAGGAGGGCCGCAACGACCGGAGGCGTCGGTGCCGTGGTGCAGTTGCTCTGTCGCGTAGGCGGACACTGGGATGGTGCTTGTAGCTCGTTACTCGCCGAGCCGGTGGCGGTGTTGACGGCAGGCGGTGGGGGACGACGTGAGCGCCGACCGGCGAGGGCCGTCGGGGCGGTGTGAGCCCGGCTGGTGCCGCGCATGGTTGCGGCGGCCGAAGGAGGGCGGAGCGGTGGAAGACGGATCCCGACGCACCCCTACCTGGCGTGCCAAATGTCGGATTTCGGGTTCCGGCAGACCCTTAAGGTTCGAACACTAGGGTGCGCACGGAAATCTCGCCTTCAACCTCTCCGTCTCGATGGGATCTAAACTACTAAAAGAATTGCACGAAAGACACAAGATTTATACTGGTTCGGGCCACCGATGTGGTGCAATACCCTACTCCAGTGTGTGGTGGATGGATTGCCTCCTGGGGCTGGTGTGGATGAACAATACAAGGAAGAACAGCCTCGCGAGGGTCTGTTCTTGGTTGTGGTGATGAACTGCTATGAAGAGTTCAGTCACCCTCTCTCTCTCTCTACTTGCGAACCGAACGAACCAACCCCTTGCTATGTGGGTGGCTAGTCCTATTCATAGAGGCCCTGGTCCTCTCCCCAAATATTGAGCGGGAAGGGATCCAACAATGGCGGGCTAATTTGAAGGGGGACAGCAAGTACATCTATCCTCACAAAAAGCAGTCTTTGCCTGCCAAAGGCTCTGGTGATGACGCCGCGCTGGGCTCCATGGTGACCTCCGTCTCGTAGTCCTCCTTGTCTTGGTCTTGTTGCACCGAAGTGGAAACCTTTGCCTGATGCCTCGGTACTCCGCGGATACGCTTGCCCCCTTTGCACCAAAGAGGAAAGAGGGACGCTGCGCGCGCTGGCACCCGCCTGGTGCCCCGTGTCGTCATGGCTTGCGTCATGGGCACCTCGCGAGGTACCCCGCCTTGAACTCTCCGCCTCCTCGCGAGCCAGCCTGACGAGGCTGTGCCTGAGGATGCGCCGTGTCGTCCGCCTTGCGAGGCTTGGCCCCTCGCGAGGGTCTTGAGCCTCGTGCTGATGAAGTTGGTCCGCGCTGGGCCCCCACTTGAGCCACACCGCAGGTCGCAGGCAGGCAAGTCTGGGGACCCCCGTTCCCAGAACACCGACAAAGGCGAGTGCCTGTGAAGCCATCGCGTTTTAGAAAAGGCCCAGAGCCTGTGAAGCAAGGCGAGTGCCTGTGAAGCCATCGCGTTTTGGAAAAGGCCCAGAGCCTGTGAAGCAAGGCGAGTGCCTGTGAAGCCATCGCGTTTTGGAAAAGGCCCAGAGCTTGTGAAGCAAGGCGAGTGCCTGTGAAGCCATCACGTTTTGGAAAAGGCCCAGAGCATGTGAAGCAAGGCGAGTGCCTATGAAGCTATCGCATTTTGGGAAAAGGCCCAGAGCCTGTGAAAAGGCTAACGCCTATGAGGCTCCCCGCCAGCGACACTCTCATATCCTACGGATTCAGCTAAAGAACACCCCAGATGTCGCGCCCTCCCACAGGCTGCTTCGGGGCTAGCGCGAAACAAAGGTAAGCCAGCCAGCCACCAGGCGCGGGCGCTCGTGCAATATGACAACTACTAATATGATGAACACATGTTTTACATGAGGGGCTTCCCCTCCCAAAATGCTCTCACAGCCATCAAGTCAAAAGCCTGAGTTCTATTCATGCAGGGTAAAAAAGACAGGAGCGATCCACACTCAGTCGGACCAGTCCCCCAATACGTCCGCGACAGCACCTCCCGAGCCGTCGCTGGCATTGCCGAGCTCGCCATCATCGTCTGCGTCGCCACCAGCGGCGCCAGGGCCGTTCACCGCACCGCCCATGTCAGCAGCCACGATCACGTCGTCATCATCCGAAGCGAAGGCCCTGGCGAGAGTGTCCACGTTGTCTTCCACCCAGTGCACCAGGTCGCCTCGGACGGCTTGGGGAACTGGGGCGATGACGGCGTCAAAATCAAAGTGGGAATCCATGTTCAGGAGATGACCGAAGACACGGGAAAAGGCGCGCCCGAGCAGGGCGCGACTCCTCTCCTCCACCAACCTGTCGGCCCTGGCCGACCGCGCCTCTAGCTGCGTCACCACGGCAGTAAAAAACTGAAGGTTGCCAGCATAGTTGGCTGTGTGCGGCTCGCCAACAGCCGCCTCATAGATGTTGCCCAAGGCTGCGCTAGCCCTCTGCCGGAGCGTAGCGAGCATGGGGCCGTGCATGTGCTCCAGGGCCTGCCACTAACATATCTCATCCGCGTTCTGGCGTGCGACGCCCTCAGCTTCCTCCACCCGCTGGCGAAGACGGAGCATCTCGGCCTGGGAGGCGGCTAACTCCCCTCGCGCTACCTCAAGGGCGGCCTGTGAACTGCGAACCGTTGTCTGTGATGATGCGGTTCGACACCCCGAACCGGCTCACGATGCCCCTGATGAACTTGACCGCGGAGCCCGCGGGGATGGTGCGGACGGCCTCCACTTCAGCCCACTTGGTGAGCTTGTCCATGGCGACGTAGAGGTAGCGGTAGCCCCCTGGCGCTCGAGGAAACGGGCCCAGGATGTCCAGCCCCAGACTGGAACTGGCCATGAAAGGGGTATAGTCTGCAGGCCTCCGGCCGGCTGATGGATTTGCTTGGCGTGGAACTGGCAGGCCTCACAAGCTTTCACCAGCTCGACGGCATCATTGAGTGCGGTAGGCCAATAAAACCCACTGCGGAACGCCTTGCCGATGAGGGTCCGCGATGATGAGTGGTGCCCGCAGTCTCCGTCGTGTATGTCCTCCAGTAGTTCCTTTCCTTGCTCCCTAGAAATGCAACGCATGAGTACATCGTTTGGTCACTTTCGGTAGAGTTCTCCATCTCTGATGCAGTACGCAGTGGCCTGCCGCGCCACCCGCTCCGCTTCCTCCTCCTTCTCCGGCATGGTCCCTTGTGTCAAGTAACTCCGGAGCTCCATGATCCAGCACCCCTCCTGAGATTCCATCGTCAGGAGCAGGCGTGCTCCTGAGGCCGGGCCACAGACCGGGGCTCCTGAGGCAGGTGGCTGGGGGAGCTCCTCCCGAGGCTGAGCCGTGTTTGATAGTGACGGCAAGGCTGAGGGTTTGAAGAGCCGCTCCTCGAAGACGCCAGGCTCCTGAGGCAACCACCTGGATGACCGCTTGGCGATGTCGTCGGCCTCCTGATTGGTGCCACGCGGCACGTGCTGCAACTCCAACCCCCAGAACTGCTTCTCCATCCTGCGGACCTCCGCAAGGTAAGCTTCCATGTGCTCGTCTTTCAGCTCGTACACCTTGTTGGAGAAATTCACGAGGAGCTGCGAATCGCCCTTGATGGTAAGGCGTTTCACCCCCAGGGCTGCCGCGGCCTTCAAGCCCGCTATTAAACCCTCGTATTCCGCTATGTTGTTGCAGACCTTTTCACCTTGCTGGAAGCAGAGCTGTACAGCGTAGTAGAGCTTGTCCTGAGTGGGCGATATAAGCACCGCCCCAGCCCCAGCACCATGTCTGGAGAACGCCCCGTCAAAATGCATGACCCAGCCTTCTGGCGCCTCGCTCCCCGGGAAGAGGGACCAATCCTCGTCAGTCTTGAGGCCTGGTGCCTCTGTGCATTCTGCCATAAAATCCGCCAATGCTGCTCCTTTGATGACCCTGGTTGTGCTGAATTCGAGCTGAAATGCCTGCAGCTCTATGTTCCACTCAGCGACCCTTCCGGCTGAGTTAGGGCTCCTGAGCACCCTTTCCAGGGGGTATGATGAGACGACTTTGATGGGATGAGCCTGGAAGTAGTGACGCAGCTTGTGCGAGGCTATTAGTAGCGCGAGGAGGAGCTTCTGAGGCATTGGGTATCGTGCCCCCGCGTCCCGTAGCACCATGCTGACAAAGTAAACTGGGTGCTCCACAAGGCTGGGAGCATCCGGGGTTGCCGCGCCCTCGGGAGGTGAGGGCGCCTCGCGAGGCGTCGTGGCCTTGGGAGGTGGACTACACGGTCGGGTGGCCTCTCCTGCCCCCGGTGCATTCCCCGGCTGCTGACCCTCCTCAGCTGCGGTTGTAGCTCCTACAGGCTTTCCTTGTTCCTGTTTGGTCCTGCCCCGGGCTGCCGCTGCGGCCTTGACTTGGCGTTCCTCCCTAACCGCCACCAGGGCTGCGCTGGCGGAGTAGGGTGTGGCGGCGAGGTACAGCAGCAGGGGCTCCTGAGGGCGCGGAGCCACCATGACTAGGGGACTGGTCAGGTACCTCTTAAGATCTTGAAACGCCTTGTCTGCTTCTTTAGTCCACTCAAAGGTCCCTTTCTTCTTCATCTGCTGGAAGAAAGGCAGCGCTCGCTCCCCCAGTTTGGAGATGAAGCGCCCTAGCGCGGTCACGCGCCCCGTGAGCTTCTGCATTTCTCTGAGGGTCTTTGGCGGACTCATGTCCTCGACCGCTTTGACCTTCTCGGGGTTGGCCTCGATGCCGCGATGGGACACGAGGAATCCCAAGGCCTTGCCCGAGAGGACGCCAAACAAACATTTCTCTGGGTTGAGCCGCAGGTTTACTGCGTCGAGGCTCGCGAAGGTCTCCACCAGGTCTTGTATCAGGGTCTTGGCCTCCCGAGACTTTACCACTATGTCATCAACGTAGGCTTCGACATTCTTTCCGAGCTGCTAGCCCAAGGTGATGTGCATCAGTCGCTGAAAGGTTGCCCCTGCGTTACGTAGCCCGAATGGCATGCATGTATAGCAGTATACTCCGCACAGGGTCAAGAAAGCAGTCTTCTCGACGTCTTCCACGGCCATCTCGATCTGGTGATACCCGGAGAAGGCGTCCAGGAACCATAGCAGGTCGCACTCCGCAGTGGAATCGACAATCTGGTCGATGCGGGGGAGCGGGAACGGATCTTGCGGGCATGCCTTGTTGAGGTTGGTGAAGTCGACACACATGCGTTCTTTCCCCCCCTTCTTGGGCACAACAACAGGGTTGGCCAACCAGTCCGGGTATCGGACCTCGTGAATGACCCCTGCGGCCTCTAGCTTGCGGGTCTCTTGGGCGATGAAAGCCTGCTTCTCCGTGGACTGCCGCCTGGCCTTCTGCTTCACGGGGCGTACATTTGGGCATACATTGAGGTGGTGCTCGATGACACTTCTGGGGATCCCCGCCAGCTGATCCGGCTCCCAAGCAAATACCTTCTTATTCGAGCGCAGGAACTTGACCAAGGCCTCCTCCTGCTCAGGCTCAAGGTTGGCGCCTATGGTGAAAGTGGCGCTGGAGGACCCGTCCTCGTCGACGGGTATCTGCTTGGTTTCTGCTTTGTCTTGGGTGAACAACTGCTTCTTCTTGGCGGGCGCAGCCCCCTTGGGCTCAGGAGTCTCCGCGTCAACGGGCCGTGCCGGCGCCGCCGTCTTGAAGGCGAGTTTGAGTACTTGCAGGGCGTCCCCGCTGTCCCCGTGCATGGTGAGGGCACCGCTACTCCCGGGCATCTTCATCAGGTCGTACGCCGGGTGCGTGGCGGCCATGAATTGAGCCAAAGCTGGGTAGCCGAGGATGGCATTGTAAGGGAGGCCGATGGGGGTGATGTTGAAGTCGACCATCTCCGTGCGGAAGTTGTCGTAGGTGCCGAAGGTTACCGGGAGCCGGATTTGTCCTAGGCAGTTGGACGATCCGCCCCCGACACCTGAGAAGGATCGACTGGGTCGCAGCCGCTCCCGAGGTATGCGGAAGAGGCTGAAAGTCTCGACCGGAAGCACGCTGAGACCCACGCCGCCATCAACGAGGGTCCTGGTGACGCCCACCTGGCAGATAGTGGGCACGCACAGAAGCCAGAGCGCGCCAGAGCCGACCGGGTTGGTGGGGTGGTCCGCCGAGCTGAACGGTAGGCCGACCTCGGGCGCCGCCCGTCCGGGGGAGCCCCCTGCCGTGCAAAGATGGTGCTAACCCGGCGGGCAAAGGGCTTGACGTGGCGACAGGTGGGCGGCGCCTGCGAGCCGCCCAGGAGGGCCGTGACGACCGGAGGTGTCGGCGCCGTGGTGCAGTCACTCCATCGCGCGGGCGGGTGCTGAGACGATGCCTGCTGCTCGCCCCCCGCCGGGCCGATGGCGGCGTAGACGGTGGGCGACGGGGAACGACGAGGACGCCCACCAACGGGGGCCGTCTGGGCGATGCGGGAAGCAATGGCGGCCCGGCGCTCGGCGCGGGCCCGACGAGCGTCAGACATGGATGCGACGGTCGGAGGAGAGCGGAGCGGTGGAAGACGAATTCCGGTGCACCCCTACCTGGCACGCCAAATGTCAGATTTCGGGTTCCGGCAGACCCTTAAGGTTCGAACACTGGGGTGCGTGCAGAGATTACGCCTTCAACCTCTCCGTCTCACTAGGATCTAGGCTACTAAAAGAACTACACAAGAGACACGAGATTTATACTGGTTCGGGCCACCGATGTGGTGTAATACCCTACTCCAGTGTGAGGTGGATGGATTGCCCCCTGGGGCTGGTGAGGATGAACAATACAAGGAAGAACAGCCTCGCGAGGGTCTGCTCTCGGCTGGGGTGATGAACTGCTATGGGGAGTTCAGCCACCTCTCTCTCTCTCTCTCTTTCTCTCCAAAACCCGAACCAATGAACCCAACCCCTTGCTATGTTGGTGGCTAGTCCTATTTATAGAGGCCCTGGTCCTCTTCCCAAATATTGAGCGGGAAGGGATCCAACAATGGTGGGCTAATTTGAAGGGGGACAGCGAGTACGTCTATCCTGACAAAAGCAGTCTTCGCCTGCCAAAGGCTCTGGTGGTGACGCCGGGCTAGGCTCCATGGTGACCTCCGTCTCGTAGTCCTCCTGGTCTTGGTCTCGTTGCACCGAAGTGGCAACCTTTGGATGATGCCTCGGTACTCTGCGGATATGCTTGTCCCCTTTGCACCAAAGAGGAAAGAAGGACACTGCGCGCGCTGGCACCTGCCTGGTGCCTCGAGTCGTCATGGCTTGCGTCATGGGCACCTCGCGAGGTACCCCGCCTTGAACTCTCCGCCTCCTCGCGTGCCAGCCTGAGGAGGCTGTGCCTGAGGATGCGCCGTGTCGTCCGCCTCGCGAGGCTTGGCCCCTCGCGAGGGTCTTGAGCCTCGTGTTGATGAAGATGGGCCACGCTGGGCCCCCACTTGAGCCACGCCGCAGGCCGCAGGCAGGCAAGTCTAGGGACCCCCGTTCCCAGAACACCGACACTCGTCTTCGGGGGATCTCCTTCTAGAGATGATGGAGAGCGGGACGCCTCCCCTTGCCGTGCCGCCTAGCGAGGCGGGTGACCCTGAGGTGTCATCGCGGAGGGTTTCTCCGAATCCGGCAGGGGCGGAAGGTAGATATGCGGCCCCCCGAGGTTCTCCATGTCCGGCCTTCAAAAGAGGTCATGGGACGAGCCCGGCACCGTCTGGTGCTCGGTCGGAGGAGCTAAAGATTCTGCTAGGGCGAGCTTCTATCTCAGACGAGCACCGCGCATTGATGGGCACGGTGGTTGAAAGGATTTCATCTGTAGAGAGCGGATTGCATGAGGCCATCAAAAGTTTACTGACGGGTTTTGAGGTACATTAGATAATGTATACTTTTGTTAGTTGCGCATGAATAAGATGCGCCCTGTGTAGATAGTAGCCCCTGAGACTCTGCGCGTCGTCAAGAAATGACGGCACGCGGAGAATCATAATCCCAGGTCTAAGATGTCGCCTTTGAATGTAGGCGGTAGGGTGTCCAGAATCGAGCCGAACTAATGATGTTGCCGAACTAAAGCGGCAACTAGACGTGGCAGATGCCGACATCGCGCTTGTCAACAAGCGGCTTGATGAGTCTCAAGGTATGTAATTCCTCAGGCAGCATCCGGTAAGAAGAGTTTTATGCCTGTGTCTTACGATGTGTGTGCTTGACGCAGATGGTGCGGTCGCCGTGGAGAGTCTTAGGGCAGAACTTGCCCGAGCTAAAGAACAAGCCAGAGAAAGTGATGCGGCTGCCAAGAAAGCCCTTGAAGAGCTGAGAGCCGAACAGGCTGCTCATTGCCGAAGCAAGAAAGAGATGGCCGAGATGGCCGAAAAGTTAAAAAGCATTGTAGACCGTTGCAGACTTCTTGAGAAAGAAGACCAGGCGAAACAGACGGTCTTAGAGAAGGCCATTGCCAATGCCAAGGACGCGCGCTCTGCGATGACAGCTGCGAAGGAGGAGCTGCATCAGGCCGAACAGATTGCGGCTGGAAAGCCCTTCATGCTGCGAAGGAAATTTTGCGATCCGAAGTTTGCTCCATTGGACCGGATGTGGAGTGTGGAGGATACCTATCTGGATTTGGCAGCGAGTGCTGCTGATGCGACCGAACACTTTCGAGATCAGAAAGATCGCGAAGTGGAAAAGCTTTTCTGGTCGCAGTTTCACAATCCAGAGCGTCCACTGGCAGTGGACGATCGTTTGGCTCAATGGGCCGAACTGAATAGGTTGTCCAGACTTGCCATGAAGTACGTCATGGGTCATCTGTGGCCGGGGAGATCGGAGCCGAAGAGTTATTTCAGCGTGGTGCAGCAATTCCTTGACGCGGTGCCGCGTATAAATGCAATGAAGAGGTCAGCATGCATAGAGGGCGCAAGGATGGCTCTTGCCCGTGTTAAGACATACTGGGCAGAGATGGAGACCACCGTTGTTGCGTCCCGCGATTCGGACAAAAGCCGAGTACCCTTCGAGCACTATTTTCCGAAAGTCCTTGAAGGCGCTCGTGTAATAGAGACGCACTGCTCGAAAGATGCATATGTAATTATAAAGTAATATTTTGATAAACTGTAGTGGCCTTTTTATACTTGTGCCCTCAAGTATTGGGAACACCTCCTGTGCGGCCGTTTTAATATATATAAAATCTCAAAGATGGCAGTCGTTGGCTTCAGCCCCCACGCACATAGTGCGGGGGTGCTCGCAGCAGACGCATTTTCACACTTAACCCAACATCTTGGTCCTACAAAGGAGGTGATAGCGCAGCGGGCCAGGCAACCGGACTATAATGCTTTAACACTTTCACTTAGCCATAGGAGCTTGACAGTGAAACTATTTAAGTAGCTCCTTGGTGGCGACTGCACTCATCCGAGTTCGGGGCGCGTATGTGCCTCACCAGGAAGCGGCCCTTCGTTAAAGTGGAGGAATTCGATAGATTCCGATAGGTCATCAAGTGGCTGACCAGTCTCACGCTACATCATGACAGTCAGTTTTCGGCTTTCTCTACTGAGGTGCTCGCCCGGCCGAACCGGGGCACAATCGCAGTAGTTCTCCTGGTGCTACCTTAGCCGATAGAGCGGAACGTAAGGTAGTCGAACTCAGGAGCCGGGCAACCCAACATTTGACCAAAGACATGATTCGGAGCTGATGCATATAATGCCAAAACTCGCGACGCCAAACACTCCCTAAGGTGTTCGGTCTTTATGAGTGCGGGTGAAACAACATTCTTTATTAAAAAAGCCCCTAGTTTCCAGGTACGTGCAAAAATTCCGACTGGCCACATGCCAAGACGCCAGCCTCCTCCTTGGTTATATCAGAAAAAACTTGGGGATGTGTAGCAACAAGAGACAGTAAAAAAGGTTTACGCAGGGTCTTAATCTAAAAAGAATCCTTTAGGACGGGTCCCTACTGCACGTCTGCGCCTGTGTCTCCGTTGTGCCGTATCCTGGACGGGCGCCGCACGACGTTCATCTATAAAAGTGAGGAACTGAGTTGAAAACGGGTCGTGCCGAAAAAGTTTAAAATAAACAAAGTATAAAGTAAAATATATAAGATTGAGCTTTATTGTCTCTTATTGTATATGCATGGAGCCCCTAGTGCGGGGGTATATGGCCACTAAGCCTGCATCAATGATGATTTTGCACCGAACTCGTCTATCCGTGTTCGAGGTCTTGAATGACCTATTTCAAAGTGTTTTTGGCTGATGAGGCCATTTTGCTGTGGGGCTGTCAAAGCGGCCGCACAGTCCTCCGCTTGGGGAGGCGCACTTTAGTGCTTCCCCTTCAAAGAGATGATGCCTCGTGGACCGGGCATCTTAAGCGTAAGAGATCCATAATGCGATATTGCGTTAAAGCGAGCGAAAGCTTCGCGTCCCAGTAGTGCTTGAAAGTGACTTGCGAACGGGACGATATGGAAGGTCAGCTTTTCGCGGCGGAAGTTATCGGCAGAACCGAATATGACTTTGAGCCGGAGAAAACCCGTACAATGGGTGTCCGGACCAGGTATTACCCCTTGAAAGGAGGTTTTGCTGCGACGGATTCTTGCTGGGTTTATCCCCATGTGCCGGATTGTATCCTGATATATCAGGTTTAGTCCACTGCCGCCGTCCATAAGGACATTTGAAAACTGGAGTCCACCAATTATTGGATCGAGTATCAAGGCAGTCCAGCCTGCATTCTTGATATTTCTAGAATAATCTAGCTGATCGAAGATGATCGGTTTTGACAACCAGTGGCCGGACCCTTTGGGGATGGGTCGTGTGGTGCGTACCTTTACGGGCGCCGCACGTTTTGTTATGTGAAGTGAGTTCACTGTTTTTACTTCTTGTGGGAAGTTCTTTTGTTTCCTGGTACTCTGCTTTTGGGGTTCGTCCTCGTCTTCTCTTGGTGTGTCGAGCCCCCTGTGTTCGGCATTGAGTCTGCCGGATTGTTTGAAAACCCAACAGTCTCTGTGGGTATGGTTAGCAGGCTTCCCGGGAGTACTGTGTATTTGACATATCCTGTCCAGGATTTTATTTAGGTTGGATGGATCGTCCCTGTTATCCTGGGGGTGATTTTGCCTGATTTTGTCGTGAGCCTTTGAATCTGGCGTTGACTGCCGTGCTCTTCGGACCTTTGTCCTTAGTCCGGCGATGGTCCTTGTTGCGTCGCGGTTTTCCGTTTCCATCCCTAGTTTTGGATGTACTTGGGTCGCTGGGGCTGCACCTTGCCAACCAGCTGTCCTCCCCTGCAAAAAAGCGGGTCATGAGGTTTGTTAGTGCGGCCATTGATCTTGGCTTTTCTTGCCCGAGGTGTCTGGCGAGCCATTCGTCTCGGGCGTTATGCCTGAAAGCTGCTAAGGCTTCGGCGTCCGAACAGTCGACTATCTGATTCTTTTTAGTGAGGAATCTATTCCAGAACTGCCGAGCTGATTCTCCGGGCTGTTGAGTTATGTGACTAAGATGGTCTACATCTGGAGGGCGGATGTAGGTCCCTTGAAATTTTGCTGGGAAAGCATCCTCGAGCTCTTCCCAACTTCCAATTGTGTTTTCAGGAAGGCTTTTGAGCCAATGCCGGGCTGGCCCTTTAAGCTTAAGGGGTAAATATTTTATGGCGTGGAGATCATCTCCTCTAGCCATGTGTATGTGGAGGATATAATCCTCGATCCAGACTCCAGGGTCTGTTGTTCTATCATATGCCTCTATATTTACGGGTTTGAATCCCTCTGGAAATTCATAGTCCAGGACCTCATCGGTGAAACATAGGGGGTGTGCGGCGCCCCTGTATTTGGGTGTGCCGGATTCTGATGATGGCTTCATAGCGTTGCTTACGAGAGCTTGCTTTCTTGGCCCATAAATGGACCTGACTGGGCCATGGTGCGAATCCTTAAGTGGGTCGCATGCCGATTTAAGTGCGGCATCGCTTGCCGCTTTATGGGGTCGTCTATCCGACCGTGTGGCTTTCTCATTTTTTGAATGCGAGGGATCTAGGGCCTCTTCGTCGAATTCAGGCAGTAGCTTTCTTTTCGGATAGCTTTTAGTGCGGCGACTGTTGCCATATTTATCTGCGGTATTGATTACTTTGCTCCATTTAATCTGGAGTGCATCTTCCGCTGTTTTTAGCTTCCGCTTCTGCTTTTTTAGGCTGCGTGCAGTTGCAACGAGCCTCTCGTGGAGATTCTTCTGCTCCATGGGTTTATCCGGCGTGAGGTCGTCCGGAATGCCGTTTTCGCCGGAGGAGGGATGTTCGGTTTCTCTATCCGTGTTGCCCTGTTCGGACGGTTGCTCTAAGGCCTGCTCGTCGTCTACCGGCTCGTCCTGCTCTATGGCTGGGTTTTTGTCGAGGCGGGGCTTGGGTCGGCGTTTACGCCGACGCTTTGATTGCTTTTCGGGGGGTCAATCTCCCGTCCCATCCCCTTTTTCCTCGTTGTCGCTTCCTTTAGGGGTATCCACCATGTACACATCGTGAGATGAGGCGGCTGTCCAATGCCCTATGGGCGTTGGTTCATCGGTATCTACTGCGTCGTCATCCATGCTGTCAATGTCTCCGGAGTCGAAGTTGAGCACGTCGCTTAAATTGTCGACAGTGGCTACCAAGTGGGTGGTGGGTGGGCTTTGAATTTCTTCATCGTCTGTATCCCATCCTTGCTGACCGCAGTTCGGCCAGGGCTCTCCTGACAAAGAGAGAGACTTGAGAGAATTCAGGATATTGACAAAAGGCGAGTGCTGAAAGATGTCCGCGGCGGTGAACTCCATTATTGGCGCCCAATCGGGTTCGATCGGCAGGGCCGCGGGGGTTTCGGAGTCCGGAGAAGAGTCCGGATCCTCGGAGTCATGAGTCACGCGGAGTGTGGGGCCGGCGTTCGGCTCGATCACCTTTGAGATCGCAACCCCTGAGGTGACGTGCAATCGCTCGTCCTTGATTGGCACAACTGGCTCCGAATTAAGGGTCAAAGCTGGTGCGTTGGGGGCCTCTGGGATACTGTTCGGTGACAGAGCTAGATCATGCCCCGCGAGACAGCGCGGCGTGCTTGGTTGTGGCTCGAATCCGTCGAAGATCAAATCTCCGCGAATGTCTGCCATGTAGTTTAGCTTCCAAACCTGACTTGTTGGCCAGGGGCGTAGCTTTCGATCTGCTCCAGGTGGCCAAGCGAATTGGCCCGCAGTGCAAAGCCGCCGAAGACGAAGATCTGTCCGGGGAGAAAAGTCTCACCCTGGACCGCATCGTTGTTGATGATCAAAGGAGCCATCGGGCCTAAAGGCGACGACACAGAGGAACTCTCAATGAAAGCACCAATGTCGGTGTCAAAACCAGTGGATCTCGGGTAGGGGGTCCTGAACTATGCGTCTAGGCCGGATGGTAACAGGAGGCAGGGAACCCTACGTCCTGCTTGATTAGTATTGATGATATAGGTAGTATAAGAGTAGATCTACCACGAGATCAAGGAGGCTAAACCCTAGAAGCTAGCCTATGGTATGATTGTTGTATATGGAGTTGATTGCCTACGGATTACAACCCTCCGGTTTATATAGACAGCGGATAGGGTTAGGGTTACATAGAGTGGGTTACAATGGTAGGAGATCTTGAATATCCGCGTCGCCAAGCTTGCCTTCCACGCCAAGGAAAGTCCCATCCGGACACGGGACGAAGTCTTCAATCTTGTATCTTCATAGTCCAGGAGTCCGGCTGAAGGTATAGTCCGGCTACCCGAACAACCCCTAATCCAGGACTCCCTCAGTTGGCCATGACAAATGATCTACAATCCGGCTAGAAGGCATTATAAATGTCAATTAAGTTACATAGTCATTTTGACTGATCGTATTCCTCTTCAATACCATCTAACGGGCTGTCTAATTTATAGTCCTGCTGGGAATACTTTGCGGCCAACTCTACTTGGCCGTATACTAAGCTTACAGGGATCTCCTTCCCATCGGGCTCTATAGGACCGACCTCGGCCATGTGGTTGGGGTCAACCTTTGAGTACCGCGTCTTCACCATGGCCCAGGCCTCCCTAGCGCCTTGACGGCAGGCCGATATCTTCCATAATCGGAAGCGCCGTTGTGCTCCCTTTAGCTTCTCCGCAAGCTCTCCAATACCTTCGGGCATGGAGATGGATGGCCACAAGGCCTGGGCGATGCCTTGCATCGCCTGCCGAACTCGATCGAGCAGTTGCGAGAGCTCGGGAAGAAGGTCACCCGTAGAACCGGGTATCTCCTCTGCATGACAACCTGTTAGCACACCTACAGACATTGCTCTGTTAGTCGACTTCCCCGCCGAACTTTCTTTTACAAGGTTCATTCAAGCACTTACTAAATATGCCGCACCGAAGCCGCTGATTCTCCTTTACGGAGTCTGACAGCTGGGCACGAACATCTTTCAGCTCAACGCCCAGCTTGGTGTTGGCATCCTGGAGATCGTTCTTCTCCCGCCTCACCTTCATCAGCACCTTCTCACCAGCCTTTAGCTGGCGTAGGAGGTGTTGCCTTTCCGGATTCAATCCGGCGACATCTGCACTTTCATTTGTCAGATTCGCACCCATGCCGCGCTTCGTGAAATACTTATCTTTCAAAGCGTATATTACCAGAGGGGGTCTTTGTGGGCTCCCCTGTCGCGGCCAGTGCGGCCTCAAGTTGGGCTTTGCACTCTTCCAGCTCCTTGGACAGTAGGGAATTCTTCTCTGTAAGAACCTGCATAACAAATGATCCTTAAATCAGTCTTTCTAACTGTTTCAAGTCTCGGGGGCTACTAGTCTATATATAATTACCAGAATTTTCTTACCCGTATGTCTTTCACATATTGCTCCGTGGCTCTGGCTAGACCATTTTGAGTGGCACGGAGGTGCGCATCTCCCGAATTAAAGGCATCTAACGCCTCTTGGGAGAAAAAAGCATCGTGAAGAATTGTCCGGCGGCGCCGGTGGTTCATGGCACTCTCCACCTCAGAATTGGTGGCTGACAACCCGTCCGCATCCTCCGTCGGAGGAGCGTCTGGCACGTGCCTTGCATTCGCCTCCACCTCCGGACCAGGCTTTGGAGCCTGGCTGGTGGAGGCGCGATTGGCAGCCTCTCCGGATATAGTCCGGTGAGATCTCTTTGTCCTAAAGAAATTACAAGTGTCAAATGTGCCTCGAAGGTATAACACCTAGGATAGGGGGTGCGCTATACCTTTGCGTTGATGCCTAAGTCCGGGCTGCACTTCTTTTCTGCCCACGGGGCCCTGCGGCCCCTCGTTGGCTTGTCGCCGCAGGTTCGGCCTTCCGCCTCAAAAACCTGCCCTGTAAAGTTCGGTTGTAATCAGGAAACTGAAAACACAAGAGGGCGGACACCTATTCGGGGCACTGGGACTTCAATCTCAGTTACCTGGGAGGCCGGAATTAGCCCTGGGTAATCAGCCGTAATGGCCACCAAGGCGTTGTCCATACTCAATTGATGGAACACTCCATCGATTAGCTCCACAAATATGTCTGGATCCTCTTGAAAGGCCGGGTGGAGGGACCGTCCTGGGTCCTCGGTTTGTGGAGGAGGGCTGCTTATTTCCTTAACAGCCCGGCGTAGTTCCTGCATTGAAGTCGTTAGACTGAATATTTAACGGTAGGAATACGAAACGGATGAGCAAGCAAATGCGACCACTTACCCAGCTTGGGGGATTGTGCATAGAGAAAACACCCTGTGGGTTGACGCGGAGAAATTCCTCCTCTTCTCCCTTGTACAAAGTGGACAAGATCTTTAGTAGAGCGGCAGCCGAATCCGGCCCCTTACGGCTGCAGCGGGTGGTGTCGTCCTCCCCGTTGAAGTCCCACATGGGGTGGCTTCTGTACTGAAGCGGCTGCACCCCCCCCCCCCCCCCCGCATGATGCATTCGGCCATAACCCCGATCATGGTTAGTCCGGAATGGGCCAACAATCTTATTCGGCCCATCAGGTAAATGATGTCCCTGCCACTTTCCCTTTGAAGGCTCCGCGGACGCCAGCTTAGGCGCTTCTTTAAGGGAGCACTGTCGAATTCAGGGAGGCCAACCCGGACAAGGTCCGGCAGCGGGACATCTTCTATATAGAACCATTCCGAGGGCCAGTCTTCGGATGCCTTCTTTGGGGTTCCGGACAGATATCCGGACCCGGCGATGCGCCACACTTCGGCTCCGCCCACTTGATACATTGACCCCTCCTTGGAGCGGGGCACCAGGCAGAATAACCTTTTCCATAGCCCGAAATGAGCCTCGGCGCCCAAATATAGCTCGCAGAGGGCTACGAAGCCTGCGATATGCAATACGGAGGCTAGCGTGAAATTGTGTAGCTGGAGACCGTAGAACTCCAGCAGCCCCCGGAGAAATGGGTGGATTGGAAATCCGAGCCCCCTTATTAGATAAGGGACAAGGCATACCCGCTCTCCTTTGGAGGGATTGGGGGCATTCTCTGCTTGCTTTCCGCCTTTATAGATGGCAAGACCGGCTCGGACTGTGATCATGTAGGCCGAGGGAGAAATCCCTTGGTCTGGAGCTTCACTAGCTCGCTATGTGGGATGAAGCATCTCTCCCAGTACCCAGGCTGAGGGCTGGAAGGGCGGGAGGACGAGTTGTGATGGCTGGCCATGGTGGAATGGACTTTTGTTGGATGCGCTCTGAGGAACACTCGCGAAGGGGGAAGATGTGGTTTGGATCTAAATCCTTGTCCCCTTAAATAGGGCAGCTCATTTACGCGGCTAGGGGTGTGAATGTAAAAACACTCAGACTTTTCATATTCGTTTGACACATGGGAGACGACCATTATTGGGCGTAGGAGCCAAGGAGCGCAACATTTACAAAAAGCCAGACTTTATTCAACAGGTACACGGAATTTGGAGGAGAACCCGCCTTGCAATGCCGAAGAGAATCTGTGCGCCGGACTCATCGTCATTGAAGCCTGGTTCGGGGGCTACTGAGGGAGTCCTGGATTAGGGGGTGTTCGGATAGCTGAACTATACCTTCAGCCGAACTCCTGGACTATGAAGATACAAGATTGAAGACTTCGTCCCGTGTCCGGAAGGGACTTTCCTTGGCATGGAAGGCAAGCTTGGTGATACGGATATTCAGATCTCCTACCATTGTAACCGACTTTGTGTAACCCTAACCCTCTCCGGTGTCTATATAAACCGGAGGGTTTTAGTCCGTAGGACAACATAGACAACAATCATACCATAGGCTAGCTTCTAGGGTTTAGCCTCTCCGATCTCGTGGTAGATCTACTCTTGTACTACCCATATCATCAATATTAATTAAGCAGGACGTAGGGTTTTACCTCCATCGAGACGCCCAAACCTGGGTAAAACTTCGTGTCCCATGCCTCCTGTTACCATCCGGCCTAGACGCACAGTTCAGGACCCCCTACCCGAGATCCGCCGGTTTTGACACCGACACCTTGGATCTCTTAGCCGTGTGTGGTGCCCCCCTCCACCATAATCCACCTCGATCATATTGTAGCGGTGCTTAGGCAAAGCCCTGCATCGGTAGCATCATGATCACCATCACCACGCCGTCGTGCTGACAAAACTCTCATGTAAAGCTTTGCTGAATCGAAGCTTGCAGGACGTCATCGAGTTGAACGTGTGCAGAACTCGGAGGTGCCGCGCTTTCGGTACTTGGATCGGTCGGATCGTGAAGACATATGACTACATCAACCGCGTTGTGCTAACGCTTCCGCAGTCGGTCTATAAGGGTACATGGACGCACTCTCCCCTCTCGTCGCTATGCATCACCATGATCCTGTGTGTGCGTAGGAATTTTTTTGAAATTACTACGTTCCCCAACAAGGTTTCCTACTTGGTTATGTCTCAAACTCTCACACTTACCGTTTCTACAACAATTTCACCCGAAAGGTTGAAGATACGGTAGATGTGAAGTTTGATGAATCTAACGGCTTGCAAGTAGAGCAATTGCCAATTGATGTAGGAGATAAGGATCCTTCGGAAGCAATCCAAGACTTGTCTATTGGCAAGATTCATCCAAAGGAGGTAAAGGAGAGTACCACGTCCGTTGAAGTGGAAGCTTCTACCTCACAACAAGGTGAACCAAGAGTTGATACGGAAGCATCCACAAGTAGGACACATCAAGATGAAGAAAACGAGGAAGTACACCAAGATGAACCTCATCAACCTCCTTCTCCACCAAGACCAGAGAACAACAACGCCAATAGTGAAGAAGGCCAAGAAGAAGAATGAGATGATGAAGAAGATGCTCCACCCCGACCCAAACAAAAGCTCCCACGAGTTCGAGCAAGAGTCTCAAGAGACCATCCCGTCAAACAAATCTGCAATGATATTCAAACTGGGAGAATCACTCGCTCTAAAACTCGTTTGGCTAACTTTTGTGAACATTATTCATTCATCTCTAGCATTGAACCTATGAAGGTTGAAGAAGCATTGGAAGATCCGGATTGGATAAACGCCATGCATGAAGAGCTACACAACTTTGAGAGAAATCAAGTGTGTACATTGGTCGAGAAGCCCGACAACAACCACAACATCATTGGTACCAAATGGGTGTTTTGCAACAAGCAAGACGAAGATAGTCAAGTCATCCGCAACAAAGCTCGTCTCGTCGCCCAAGGCTACACTCAAGTTGAAGGTATGGATTACGGTGAGACATATGGCCCCGTTGCTAGACTTGAGTCCATCCGCATCTTACTTGGCAATGCTAATCACCATGATATCACTTTATACCAAATGGACATTAAAAGTGTTTTTCTAAATGGTGAAATTGAGGAGGAAGTTTATGTTAAACAACCTCCCGGCTTTGTCAATCCTAAGAAACCCTATCACGATTACAAACTTCACAAAGCTCTTTATGGTCTTAAACAAGCTCCTAGAGCGTGGTATAAATGCTTAACCAAGTTTCTTATTGAAAAAGGCTTTGAGATTGGAAAAATAGATTCTACTCTTTTTACTGAAAGGGTTAATGGTGAATTATTTGTGTGCCAAATTTATGTTGGTGATATCATATTTGGTTCGACTAACCCTCATTTTAGCGAAAAGTTTGGGAAGCTAATGTCGGAGAAGTTTGAGATATCTATGATGAGTGAACTCAAGTTCTTTCTTGGTTTGCAGATCAACCAAACTAAGGAAGGCACCTTTGTTTCTCAAACAAAGTACACCAAGGAATTATTCAAGAAGTTCAACATGCAACAAAACAAAGGTATGAAAACTACCATGCCAACTAGTGGACATCTTGATTTGACCAAGGATGGCACACCAGTTGACCAAAAGGTTTATTGCTCTATGAATGGTTTGTTATTATATCTATGTGCCTCCTGATACGTCTCCAACGTATCTATAATTTTTGATTGCTCCATGCTATATTATCTACTGTTTTGGACATTATTGAGCTTTATTATCCACTTTTATATTATATTGGGAACTAACCTATTAACCGGAGGCCCAGCCCCGAATTGCTGTTTTTTTGCATGTTTTAGGGTTTCGAAGAAAAGGAATATCAAATGGAGTCCAAACGGAATGAAACCTTCAGGAACGTGATTTTCTCAACGAACAAGACCCAGGAGACTTGGACCCTACATCAAGAAAGAAAAGAGGAGGCCACGAGGTAGGGGGCGTGCCTACCCCGCCAGGCGCGCCCTCCATCCTCGTGGGCCCCCTGTTGCTCCACCGATGTACTCCTTCCTCCTATATATACCAACGTACCACCAAACGATCAGAGACGGAGCCAAAAACCTAATTCCACCGCCGCAACTTTCTGTATCCACGAGATCCCATCTTGGGGCCTGTTCCGGAGATCCGCCGGAGGGGGCATCGATCGCGGAGGGCTTCTACATCAACACCATAGCCCCTCCTATGAAGTGTGAGTAGTTTACCTCAAACCTATGGGTCCATAGTTAGTAGCTAGATGGCTTCTTCTCTCTTTTTGGATCTCAATACAATGTTCTCCCCCTCTCTTGTGGAGAACTATTCAATGTAATCTTCTTTTTGCGGTGTGTTTGTTGAGACCGATGAATTGTAGGTTTATGATCAATTCTATCTATGAATAATATTTGAATCTTCTCTGAATTCTTTTATGTATGATTGGTTATCTTTGCAAGTCTCTTCAAATTATCACTTTGGTTTGGCCTACTAGATTGATCTTTCTTGCAATGGGAGAAGTGCTTAGCTTTGGGTTCAATCTTGCGGTGTCCTTTCCCAGTGACAGTAGGGGCAGCAAGGCATGTATTGTATTATTGCCATCGAGGATAACAAGATGGGCTTTTCTTCATATTGCATGAGTCTATCCCTCTACAACATATCATCTTTCTTAAGGCGTTACTCTGTTTTTAACTTAATACTCTAGATGCATGCTGGATAGCGGTTGATGAGTGGAGTAATAGTAGTAGATGCAGGCAGGAGTCGGTCTACTTATCTCGGACGTGATGCCTATAAACATGATCATACCTAGATATTCTCATAACTATGCTCAATTCTGTCAATTTCTCAACAGTAATTTGTTCACCCACCGTAGAATACTTATGCTCTCGAGAGAAGCCACTAGTGAAACCTATGGCCCCCGGGTCTATCTTCATCATATTAATCTCCTACTACTTAGTTATTTCCTTTGCTATTTACTTTGCCTTTATTTTACTTTGCATCTTATCATATCTATCAGATCTTTCTCTCGTAAGTGGTCTTATAGGGATTGACAACCCCTATTTGCGTTGGTTGCGAGGATTTATTTGTTTTGTGCATGTACGAGGGACTCACGCGTAGCCTCCTACTGGATTGATACGTTGGTTCTCAAAAACTGCGGTAAATACTTACGCTACTTTGCTGCATCATCCCTTCCTCTTCGGGGAAAACCAACGCAGTGCTCAAGAGGTAGCAAGAAGGATTTCTGGCGCCGTTGCCGGGGAGTTCTACGCAAAAGTCAACATACCAAGTACCCATCACATAACCTTATCTCCCGCATTACATTACTTGCCATTTGCCTCTCGTTTTCCTCTCCCCCACTTCACCCTTGCCGTTTTATTCCCTCTCTCTCTATCCTCCCTCTCTTTCTCTATTTGCCTCTTTTTGCCCGCTTGCTTTCTGGTTGCTTGTGTGTTAGTTTGCTTGCTTGTCACGATGGCTCAAGATAATACTAAATTGTGTGACTTCACCAATACCAACAACAATGATTTTATTAGCACTTCGATTGCTTCTCTTACCGATGCTGGATCTTGTGAAATTAATGCTGCTTTGCTGAATCTTGTCATAAAAGATCCGTTTTCCGACCTTCCCAGTGAAGATGCCGCTACCCATCTAAATAGCTTCGTTGATTTGTGTGACATGCAAAATAAGAAAGATGTGGATAATGATACTATTAAATTGAAGCCATTTCCTTTTTCACTTAGAGATCGTGCTAAAGCTTGGTGTTCGTCTTTGCCTAAAAATATTATTGATACATGGAACAAGTGCAAAGATGCCTTTATCTCTAAGTATTTTCCTCCCGCTAAGATCATCTCTCTTAGAAATGATATTATGAACTTTAAGCAACTTGATCATGAACATGTTGCACAGGCTTGGGAGAGAATGAAACTAATGATACGTAATTACCCTACTCATGGTTTAAATTTGTGGATGGTTGTTCAGAATTTTTATGCCAGATGGATTTTTTCTTCTAGAAATCTTTTAGATTCGTTTATGGAAATCACTTTAGGAGATGCTACTAAACTCCTAGATAATATTATGGTTAATTATTCTCAATGGCATACTGAAAGATCTACTAATAAAAAGGTGCATGCCATAGAAGAAATTAATGTTTTGAGTGGTAAGATGGATGAACTTATGAAATTATTTGCTAATAAGAGTGTTTCTTCTGGTCCTAATGATATGCCCTTGTCTACTTTGATTGAGAATAATAATGAATCTATGGATGTGAATTTTGTTGGTAGGAACGATTTTGGTAACAAAGTTCAACCCATGGTCCTCCTGTCCGATCACCTTCGATCGCAGGGACCACCCCACTAGTATCCGTCATGGCAGATTCGCCGCACTTGTCCTAGACCCAATCATTGACGGATTTCACCTCACTCGAGTCCTTATGGATGGCAGCAGCAGCCTGAACCTGCTTTATCAGGACACGGTGCGCAAAATGGGTATAGACCCCTCAAGGATCAAACCCACAAAACGACCTTTAAAGGCGTCATATGAGGTGTAGAGGCCCATTGCACAGGCTCAGTCACACTGGAAGTGGTCTTCGGATCCCCGAATAACTTCTGAAGCAAAGAGTTAATCTTCGACATAGTCCCGTTCCGCAGTGGCTACCATGCACTGCTCGGGCGAACCGCATTTGCAAGATTCAATGCGGTACCGCATTATGCATATCTCAAGCTCTAGATGCCAGGACCTCGGGGGGTCATCACAGTCAATGGAAACACAGAGCGTTCTCTCCGCACGGAGGAGCACACTGCGGCCCTCGCAGCAGAAGCGCAAAGCAGCCTCTTAAGGAAATCCACTAGTTCGGCGATTAAGGACCCGGACACCTTCAAGCGCGCCCGGAGTAATCGGCAACAGGACCGCCTGGCACGTTTCGAGCTCGCATAGCAATGCGGCCCCCACCCCGGTCCCAGCCAAATGGCAAAATCCGTCCCACGCGTACATAATTACGCATTAAAAATACCATGGGCACAGGTGGGGAGGGGGCACGACTACGGCACGCTCCAAGACGCGGCTTAAACCGCACTAGGGGCTTCCCGCTTTGTTATTTTTCTCTTTCAGGACTTTAATCTCTTGAAACCCTGTCCGGCAGCATGATTGCCGAACACATGATGCAGCAACCAAGGAGGCAGAAAGCTACGGCACACCACGGAACTCCCAGGTGGATTACGATAACGAGTGAAATACTTGCTTTAATACTATTCCTCAGCTTGCCCTTGGAAGGGACATCTCAAATAGCCCTACTTTTTGCTTATCGCACTACTTGTATCATTCTGCTTTAACGCACCTTTTTTAATAAACAATGCATAGCATTAAGACTATTATTGCATTCTTCCTTTATATATATATATGTTCATTCATGACATATAGCACCCGTACA
The DNA here is from genome assembly GCA_034509565.1 of Triticum monococcum. Classification (NCBI taxonomy): domain Eukaryota; kingdom Viridiplantae; phylum Streptophyta; class Magnoliopsida; order Poales; family Poaceae; genus Triticum; species Triticum monococcum. The sequence goes on along the minus strand of CM067842.1, from coordinate 570,399,638 downwards.
CTCTAGTACGGCCAATACGCTAGGGGCTTAAGCATACCCCATAATACGGCATGAGAAGTCCAAACACTTTCGACAGTGCGGCACCCCGAACTTATAGCATTATATGCATCAGCTCCGAATCATGTCTTGGGTCAATAGTTGGGTTTGCCCGGCTCCCATGTTTTGGTACCTTATGTTCCACTATATCGGCTAAGGTAGCACTGGGAGAACTACTGCGATTGTGCCCCGGTTCTGCTGGGCTAAGCACCTCAGTAGAGAAAGCTAAAATTGACAGTCATGACAAGGCGAGAGACTGGTCGCTGTTCGAGAGGTTTCAAGTCCCTAAAGACTTATGCCACTTAGAGCGAGGAGTCGGCCCTGTCCGGCTTAAGGCGTGTATAGCGCCCCGAATTCGGCCTTCCGAATACTAGGGGCTTCGCCGAAATTTAAGATTATAGAATTCTATGGCTAAGTGAGAGTGATAACGCATTATAGTCTGATGGCCTTGTTCGTTGTGCTGAGCACCTCCCTCGAAGGACCCACAAATGGGAACAAGAGTGCTTAGGTTTATCCCGAACACCCCAGCACTCATGGCGTGGGGGCAAAAGCCGACGACTAGCCATCTCTTAGATTTGATAAACAGCCGAACAGAATGTAATATTTTAAATTCAAGCAAGCGTTTCATAGCGCATATGAACAAGTTTTCATAATATAGGATTACACGAGCAAGTTTATTCAAATATTACATCTTTCGCACACTCGTCCGCTACAAGACGGGCACCCTTCAGGGCACCCTCATAGTACATCTCGGGGTGGCGAAGCTCCTTGCCCTGCGGCGGCCCTTCCTTCAGCAGCTTCACGGCGTCCATCTTGGCCCAGTGCACCTTCGCACGGGCGAAAGCCCGGCGTGCACCTTCGATGCAGACGGACCGCTTGATGACTTCCAGCCGTGGGCAGGCATCCACAAGCCGCCTCACCAGGACGAAGTAGCTGTTGGGAAGGGCGTCGCCAGGCCACATCTGGACTATAAAGCCCTTCATGGCCTGTTGGGTCGCCTTGTGCACCTCGACCAGTTGCTTCAGCTGGTCGCTCAGAGGCATCGGGTGTTCGGTCCTAGTATACTGAGACCAGAACAACTTCTCCGTTGAGCTTCCCTCCTCGGCCTGGTAAAATTGTGCGGCATCCGACACGCTGCGGGGCAAATCTGCGAATGCTCGTGGAGAGCTCCGGACTCGGGTAAGTAACAAGTAATTTACTTTCACATGCTTGCTTTGCATATTGAATGCCTTACCCACCGCTATCTTCTTCATCGCATCAATCTCCTGGAGGGCCTTTTGGGCATCAACCTTGGCACTCTTTGCACTCTCAAGGGCCACGGCAAGCTCGGACTCTCGCGTCTTCAAGTCAAGCTCCAACGCCTCGTGCTTCGTCACGAGAGCGTGGAGCTCTTGCTGCACCTCGCCCACCCGTGCCTCTTGTTTTTCCCGCTCGGTGCGCTCCTGGAGCTGCTTTGTTTTTGGCCTCGGTTAGCGCTTGCTTCAGGGTTGCCACTTCGATCGTGGCCCCTGGCAAATTAAAGATGATCCTGTCATTTTGCAATCGCATCCTTTTTGTATATATATATACAAATCTATAGACTAGGTATTACTTACCTTTGTTCTCCTCGAGCTGACTCTTGGCAAGGCCGAGCTCTTTCTTGGACCCTTCGAGGTCCTGCTTCAGTACGGCGACCTCCGCAGTCAGTGCGGCAGAGGTCAACAGCGAAGCCTGCATACACATATTGACATACTTATATTAGACTCCTGCAGATATTAGTTGATTCTCTATTCGGCTTTTCTTTTTGAACACCAAACATAGCATCAGGGGCTACTGTCTATGCAGTAATATTTTTCCTATATTTCAAATACTTACCTCAAATCCTATTAGAAGGCTGCCACATGCTTCAGTCAGTCCGCTTTTGGCCGACTGAACCTTCTGGATCACCGCACTCATAATAGTGCGGTGCTCTTTGTCGATGGAAGCGATGCGAAGCGCTCCCAGCAGATTGTCCGGTGCCTCTGGATGGACAGAGGTCACCGGCACGGGCGTCTTGCCCCTTTTGGAAGGAGGCCGCCTGCCCGAGTCCGGAACCACTGGAGGTTCCGGCGCAATGTTCGGCTGAAGGCCAAACTCGGAGCCCACGGGAGCCTTACTCCCTCTGCTCCCGGAGTCCGGAAGGTCGCCTTGAGGCGCCTCCAGGACTGTCTCCCCTCGACCCGGTGCCTCTTGAGACAGCACCTCGGCATTGTCCGTAGGGCAAGGGGAGGTGGTGGTCGGAAGTGAATCGCTATCCATATCCGACGAGTCCAAGGAGTCGTCCGACGAAGACACATCGATATGGGCTTGGGGCGGTCTGCATAATAATATTCGGTGTTAGGAGAAGTAGTGCGATAAAGGTATGCTATGAGTTACTCTGGTATCCGAATACTTACGACTTCGCAAGGGGCTTGGCCCTGAGCAGCCGCTCGTCTTCGTCTTCGGCCGCGGTGGTGGAGCAGTCCGGAAGGAGAGTCCTTCCATTCTTGGACCCTTCGCCCCCCCCCCTGGTTGGGGCGGACTTCCTTTTCTTGTCTCCCCCGGCTGGAGGGGGAGCATCTTCATCTTCCTCCTCGTCTTCGTGGGAGGAGTGCCTTACAGAGTCATCGGACGATGAGTCCGATACCACCTGGCGTCGGGAACTCTTTCGGGTTCCCTTGGCCTTCTTCTTGGTCTTCCCCGGCACCTTGTAAGGAGCCGGAGTCAGCATCTCCGTCAGGAGAGCGTCCGCAGTGTCTTCGGTCAGAGGGGCCGGACAGTTGATCTTCTCCGATGCCCCCACCCAGTCCTGTCAAAGGCATGGGAGATCAGACCCCGCACATGGTTAAGCTATGGGAAGTAAAAAATCCTACCAGATGTACAAAACTTACCGGATTCGTAGGGCACTTCGCGCTTAGCCCGCGGTCCTCGGTGAGAGAGGGAGGGACCTCGGTGCCCTTGAACAGCACCCTCCATACGTCCTTGTGCGTCGTGTCTAAGAGCTTGCTCAGAGTCTGGTGCTGGGCCGGGTCGAACTCCCACAAGTTGAAATCCCATTGTTGACACAGGAGGATCTGGCGGAAGAGCATGACTTGGACTATGTTGACAAGCTTGAGCTTCTTGCTTGCCATATTCCAGATACATTTCTAGAGTCCGTCCAGCTCCACCGATGAACCCCAGGATAGGCCCTTCTCTTTCCAGGAGGTGAGCCGCGTGGGGATTCCGGATCGAAACTCGGGGGCCACCACCCAGTTGGTTTCGCGCGGCTCGGTGATGTACAACCACGCCGATTGCCATCCCTTTGTGGTCTCCACGAAGGAGCCTTCAAGCCATATAACATTGGGCATCTTGTCCACCATGGCTCTGCCGCATTCCGCTTGTTGGCCTCCCACCACCTTCGGCTTGATATTGAAGGTCTTCAGCCACAGGCCGAAGTTGGGCCGGATGCGGAGGAAAGCCTCACACACAACGATGAACGCCGAAATGTTGAGGATGAAGTTCGGGGCCAGATCATGAAAGTCCAGCCCGTAGTAGAACATAAGACCACGGACAAATGGATGGAGGGGAAACCCCAGTCCCCGGAGGAAGTGGTGGAGGAAAACTACCCTCTCGTGAGGTTCCGGGGTAGGAACGATCTGCCCCGCAGCGGGCAGCCGATGCACGATATTCGCGGCTAAGTATCCGGCTCCGCACAGCTTTTTGATGTGTCCCTCCGTGACGGAGGAAGACATCCACTTGCCTCCTGCTCCGGACATGTTTGGAGAAGGTTGAGGAGAAGGATGTGGACTTGGGCGTTGGAGCTCGAGTGCGCAAGAATGGATGAGCAAGGAGGAAGAAAGCGTGGGAAGAAAAAGGTTAAACCCTATCCCTTTATAAGGGCGGCCGAAACTATGCGCCCCCACTAGCCTGGTAAAACTCGCTTGTCCCCTAAGCGCCGTAATTGATGGCACGGTTGGGTTACGCACGCCCGTATTGATGAGAATCCCGTAATAAGGGGGACACGATCTCTGCTTTGACGAGACGTGTCAAGAGACTGCCTCACGTTATGTGCGGGGCTGGTTAAAGAAAAACGGTTCGAATGAACGCCGGGCCATGGCATGATGTCATGTTGCCAAAACGTGTCAGCTGATTAGATTTGTGGAAATATTATTCTCTCTACGGTGGTATGTGGAACTTATTTTGCAGGGTCGGACACTATCCTTGTATTCAAACTCTTCTGTGGTGTATCGGGAGGAGGAACCCGCCTTGCAATGCCGAAGACAACACTGCGCGCCGGACTCATCGTCATTGAAGCCTGGTTCAGGGGCTACTGAGGGAGTCCTGGATTAGGGGGTCTCCGGACAGCCGGACTATATCCTTTGGCCGGACTGTTGGACTATGAAGATACAAGATTGAAGACTTCGTCCCGTGTCCGGATGGGACTCTACTTGGCGTGGAAGGCAAGCTAGGCAGTACGGATGTGGATATCTCCACCTTTGTAACCAACCTTGTGTAACCCTAGCCCCCTCGAGTGTCTATATAAACCGGAGGGTTTTAGTCCGTAGGACAACATACAATCATACCATAGGCTAGCTTCTAGGGTTTAGCCTCTCCAATCTCGTGGTAGATCAACTCTTGTAATACTCATATCATCAAGAATAAATCAAGCAGGACGCAGGGTTTTACCTCCATCAAGAGGGCCCGAACCTGGGTAAAACATCGTGTCCCCTGCCTCCTGTTACCATCCGCCTTAGACGCACAGTTCGGGACCCCCTACCCGAGATCCGCCGGGTTTGACACCGACAAAAGGCATGGAACACTTTCCTAGAAAGAAAATTAAATTACCTTATGAATCTATTATGAGAGCCACTTAAGGATTGCCTACTAAAGGTGGCAACACCTAGATCTATTCTTGCTTGTTATGCCTAGCTAGGGGCGTTAAACGATAGCGCTTGTTGGGAGGCAACCCAATTTTATTTTTATTCCTTGCTTTTTGCTCCTGTTTAGTAATAAATAATTTATCTAGCCTCTGTTTTTTTTTGTGTTTTTTTTGTTTAATTAGTGTTTGTGCCAAGTAGAACCGTTGGGAAGACTTGGGGAAAGTCTTGTTGAACTTGCTGTAAAAAAACAGAAACTTTAGTGCTCACGAGAACTGCTGTCATTTTTATTTGGAAAGTGCTATTTAGTTAATTATTTTGTAAGATGACTAATAGATAAATTCCCCACATCCAGCAATTTATTTTAGAATTTTTGGGGCTCCAGATCTTGCGCTAGCTACAGATTACTACAGACTGTTCTGTTTTTGACAGATTCTGTTTTTCGTGTGTTGTTTGCTTATTTTGATGAATCTATGGCTATTAAAATAGTTTATAAACCATAGAGAAGTTGGAACCCAGTAGGTATAACACCAATATAAATAAAGAATGAGTTCATTACAGTACCTTGAAGTGGTCTTTTATTTTCTTTCGCTAACGGAGCTCACGAGATTTTCTACTTTAAGTTTTGTGTTGTGAAGTTTTCAAGTTTTGGGTAAAGATTTGATGGATTATGGAACAAGGAGTGGAAAGAGCCTAAGCTTGGGGATTCCCATGGCACCCCCAAGATAATCTAAGGACACCTAAAAGCCAAAGCTTGGGGATGCCCCGGAAGGCATCCCCTCTTTCGTCTACTTCTATCAGTAACTTTACTTGGAGCTATATTTTTATTCGCCACATGATATGTGTTTTGCTTGGAGCGTCTTGTATTATTTGAGTATTTTCTTGTTAGTTTACCACAATCACCCTTGCTGTACACACCTTTTGAGAGATCCATACATGATTTGGAATTTGTTAGAATACTCTATGTGCTTCACTTATATCTTTTGAGTTATATAATTTTGCTCTAGTACTTCACTTATATATTTTAGAGCACGGTGGTGGATTTGTTTTATAGAAACTATTGATCTCTCATGCTTCACTTATATTATTTTGAGAGTCTTAATATCATGGTAATTTGCTTAAATCCTAATATGCTTGGTATACAAGATTAATAATAAAACTTTCTTATGAGTGTGTTGAATACTATGATAAGTTTGATACTTGATAAATGTTTTGAGATATGGAGATGGTGATATTAAAGTCATGCTAGTTGAGTAGTTGTGAATTTGAGAAATACTTGTCCTGAAGCTTGTGATTCCCGTACCATGCACGTATGGTGAACCATTATGTGATGAAGTCGGAGCATGATTTATTTGTTGATTGCCTTCCTTATGAGTGGCGGTCGGGGACGAGCGATGGTCTTTTCCTACCAATCTATCCCCCTAGGAGCATGCGCGTAATACTTTGCTTTGATAACTTGTAGATTTTTGCAGTAAGTATATGAGTTCTTTATGACTAATGTTGAGTCCATGGATTATACGCACTCTCACCCTTCCACCTTTGCTAGCCTCTCTAATACCGCGCACCTTTCGCCGCTATCATACACCTACCATATACCTTCCTCAAAACAGCCACCATACCTACCTATTATGGCATTTCCAAAGCCATTCCGAGATATATTGCCATGCAACTTTCCACCGTTCCATTATCAAGTTATAATTGTTGAGTTGTAAGAAAAATAAAAGTGTGATGATCATCATTATTAGAGCATTGTCCCAGTGAGGAAAGGATGATGGAGACTATGATTCCCCCACAAGTCAGGATGAGACTCCGGACGAAAAATAAAAGAGGTCAAAGAAGCCCAAACAAATAAAAAAAGAGGTCATAAAAAAAGAGAAAAGGCCCAAATAAAAAAATGAGAGAAAAAGAGAGAAGGGACAATGTTACTATCCTTTTACCACACTTGTGCTTCAAAGTAGCACCATGATCTTCATAGTAGAGAGTCTCTCATGTTATCACTTTCATATACTAGTGGGAATCTTTCATTATAGAACTTGGCTTGTATATTCCAATGATGGGCTTCCTCAAATTGCCCTAGGTCTTCATGAGCAAGAAAGTTGGATGCACACCCACTTAGCTTCTTTTTGAGCTTTCATATACTTATAGCTCTAGTGCATCCGTTGCATGGCAATCCCTACTCACTCACATTTTGATCTATTGATGGGCATCTCCATAGCCCGTTGATATGCCTAGTTGATGTGAGACTATCTTCTCCCTTTTTTCTTCTCCACAACCACCACTCTATTCCACCTATAGTGTTATATCCATGCACTAGTAGAAAACAGGGCTTTGGTCCAGGCCAGGTCAGCCCATTAGTCCCGGTTCAGTTCAGAACCGGGGCCAATGGGGGCATTGGACCTGATTTGGGAGCCCAGGGGGCCGGCCGAGCCACGTGGGCCATTGGTCCCGGTTCATCTAGACCTTTTGGTCCTAGTTAGTGGGACGAACCGAGACCAATGGGCCTCGCTCCTGGCCCACCACCATTGGTCCCGGTTGGTGGCTTGAACCGGGACCAAAGGCTCCCCTTTAGTCCCGGTTCATGCCACCAACCGGGACCAATGAGGTGCCTATATATACCCCCTCGCGTAAGAGCAGAGCACACTGCTCTGTTTTTTTCTAGCCGAGGGGGAGAGGGCTTGGTGGTGCTCTAGCTCACCTCCTATGCACATAAGGTGTTCGATGGAATTCCCGAGCCACACTACTTAAGCTTTATCCTCTCCAAACTCAACCTCCAAGCTCCATTTTCCTCAATATTTGTCTAGATTTAGCGGTCCGTCACGCCCCGTCCCCGTCTTCACCGTCGTCGATCACCCGCGCCGAGCTCATCGCCGGCACCACCGTGGTGAGCCTCTTGTTCTTATCTTCTTTCTGAAAGGAAAAATATTCATACTTGTATGTTTACATAGATACTTGTATTATTTTCTTACTTTTATTATTGCATCTTATATAGTGCGATGGTTTTGGTATCCTCCCCCGTCGGCCCTCGTCCTGCCTATGATTCGGATGTGGTATATATATTATCTTTATAACTATTGGTTCATTTATTGTTTATGAAAATTATGCCGACCAATGTGACATAGATTTTATTTATGTAGGATGTATGTGAATCACAAATGCTAACCGACCCTATTGTCGAGAGGTTAAATTTAGTTGAAGAAGAAAACAATTTGTTGAAGGAAAAAATAAAAAAATTGAGGAGGAGAAGATGATATTGGAGTTGCATGTTGCCGATGTCGTCGATGATCACAAGATCAAGATGGATGCAATACGCTTGAAGATTAGAAAGATTAGAAAATATGCCATTCATACCGAGGCTATGTATCATTATGCCATTGGATCAATTGTTACCTTGGTTGCGATTATGATCGCATTTGTTTTCGCATTGAAATGTTTTACATAGTTTCAATGTATGGTTTAATTAATTAGATGCTCTGGAGAGCTATATGTTGTTAGATGAGAACTATGTATGCACTTTGGTTTTAATGTGATGATGAACTTCTATTAATTTGGACACTTAATTATATATAATGCACATAGATGAACCGGCAATGGATTTATGGTGACAGACACACCTCCGAGTACATTAAGGGCGTGCATGAGTTTCTCGATGCGGCTGAGGCAAACAAGCATAATGGTTTTATGTGTTGTCCATGCACTGAATGTGGAATACGAGGTCTTACTCTAACCGGAAAATCCTTCACTCGCACCTGCTTTACAAGGGTTTCATGCCACACTATAATGTTTGGACGAGGCACGGAGAAATAGGGGTTATGATGGAAGACGGCGAAGAAGAAGAGTACGATGACAACTATGTGCCCCCTGAATAAGGTGATGCTGCAACGGGGGGAGCTGGTGAAGATCAAGAGGAACTAGACGATGTGCCCAATGATGCTGCAACGGGTGAAGCTGCTGAAGATCAAGAGGAACCAGACGATGTGCCCGATGATGATGATCTCCGCCAGGTCATTGTCAATGCAAGGACGCAATGCGAAAGTCAAAAGGAGAAGCTGATGTTCGATCGCATGTTAGAGGATCACAAAAAAGGGTTGTACCCCAATTGCGGAGATGGCAACACAAAGCTCGGTACCGTACTGGAATTGCTGCAGTGGAAGGCATAGAATGTTGTGGCTGACAAAGGATTTGAGAAGCTACTGAAAATATTGAAGAAGAAGCTTCCAAAGGATAACAAATTGCCCGATAGTACATACGCAGAAAATAAGGTCGTATGCCCTCTAGGATTGGAGGTGGAGAAGATACATGCATGCCCTAATGACTGCATCCTCTACCGCAGTGCATACAAGGATCTGAACGCATGCCCGGTATGCGGTGCATTGCGGTATAAGATCAGACGAGATGACCCTGGTGATGTTGATGGCGAGCCCCCCAGGAAGAGGGTTCTTGCGAAGGTGATGTGGTATGCTCCTATAATACCACGGTTGAAACGTCTGTTCAGAAACGAACAGCATGCCAGGTTCATGCGATGGCACAGTGAGAACCGAAAGAAAGATGGGAAGTTGAGAGCACCCGCTGACGGGTTGCAGTGGAGAAAAATCGAGAGAAAGTACTGGGATGAGTTTGCAAAGGACCCAAGGAATGTATGGTTTGCTTTAAGCGCGGATGGCATTAATCCTTTCGGGGAGCAGAGCAGCAATCACAGCACCTGGCCCGTGACTCTTTGTATGTATAACCTTCCTCCTTGGATGTGCATGAAGCGGAAGTTCATTATGATGCCAGTTCTCATCCAAGGCCCTAAGCAACCCGGCAACGACATTGATGTGTACCTAAGGCCATTAGTTGAAGCACTTTTACATCTGTGGAATGGAAACAGTGTACGTACATGGGATGAGCACAGACAGGAGGAATTTAACCTAAAGGCATTGCTATTCATGACCATCAACGATTGGCCCGCTCTCAGTAACCTTTCAGGACAGACAAACAAAGGATACCACGCATGCACGCATTGTTTAGATGACACTGAAAGTATATACCTGGATAAATGCAGGAAGAATGTGTACCTGGGCCATCGTTGATTTCTTCCGACCAACCATCAATGTCAAAAGAAAGGCAAGCATTTCAAAGGCAAGGCGGATCACCGGAAGAAGCCCGCCATGCGTACCGGTGATCACGCACTTGCTATGGTCAATGATTTACACGTAATCTTTGGAAAGGGTCCCGGCGGACTAGCTGTTCCGAATGACGCTGAGGGACACGCACCCATGTGGAAGAAGAATTCTATATTTTGGGACCTACCCTACTGGAAAGACCTAGAGGTCCGCTCTTCAATCGACGTGATGCACGTGACAAAGAACCTTTGCGTGAACCTGCTAGGCTTCTTGGGCATGTATGGGAAGACAAAAGATACACCTGAGGCACGGGAGGACCTGCAACGTTTGCACGAAAAAGATGGGATGCCTCCGAAGCAGTATAAAGGTCCTGCCAGCTACGCTCTTACGAAAGAAGAGAAAGAAATCTTCTTTGAATGCCTGCTCGGTATGAAGGTCACGACTGGCTTCTCGTCGAATATAAAGGGAATAATAAATATGCCAGAGAAAAAGTTTCAGAACCTAAAGTCTCATGATTACCACGTGATTATGACGCAACTGCTTCCGGTTGCATTGAGGGGGCTTCTACCGGAAAATGTCCGATTAGCCATTGTGAAGCTATATGCATTCCTCAATGCAATCTCTCAGAAGGTGATCGATCCAGAAATCGTACCAAGGCTAAGGAGTGATGTGGCGCAATGTCTTGTCAGTTTCGAGCTGGTGTTCCCACCATCCTTCTTCAATATCATGACGCACGTCCTAGTTCATCTAGTCGACGAGATTGTCATCCTGGGGCCCGTATTTCGACACAATATGTTCCCCTTTGAGAGGTTCATGGGAGTCCTAAAGAAATATGTCCGTAACCGCGCTAGGCCAGAAGGAAGCATCTCCATGGGCCATCAAACAGAGGATGTTATCGGGTTTTGTGTTGACTTCATTCCTGGCCTTAAGAAGATAGGTCTCCCTAAATCGCGGTATGAGGGGGGACTGACTGGAAAAGGCGCTCTTGGAGGTGACTCAATATATGTATTGACGGATATTCTTGATCTCAAGCACACTACACAGTTCTACAGAACTCTACCTTGGTGACCCCGTATGTCGATGAACACAAGAACAGTCTGCGCTCCAAACACCCGGAGCAGTGCGATGACTGGATTACATGTGAACACATCAGGTCTTTCAGCAGTTGGTTGGAAACATGTCTCAGAGGTGACAACACTGTTTGTGATGAGTTGTACTTGTTGTCCAGGGGACCATCTTTGAATGTATTGACTTACAAAGGATACGAGATAAATGGGAATACATTTTACACGATCGCCCAAGATCAAAAGAGCACCAACCAAAACAGCGGTGTCCGCTTTGATGCAGCAACTGAGAGCGGAAAGGACACATATTATGGTTACATAGTGGACATATGGGAACTTGACTACGGACATGATTTTAAGGTCCCTTTTTTGAAGTGCAAATGGGTCAATCTGTCAGGCGGCGGGGTACAGGTAGACCCACAGTATGGAATGACAACAGTGGATCTGAAAAATCTTGGGTACACTGACGAACCGTTCGTCCTAGCCAATGATGTGGCACAGGTTATCTATGTGAAGGACATGTCTACCAAACCGAGAAAAAGAAAAGATAAGGAAGCGAATACATCATATGATGAGCCAAAGCGCCACATAGTTCTTTCAGGAAAAAGGGACATCCTGGGAGTGGACGGCAAGACAGACATGTCTGAAGATTATGAAAAGTTTCATGAAATTCCTCCCTTCAATGTCAAGGCTGACCCAAGCATCCTAATAAACGATGAAGATTATCCATGGTTACGGCACAATAAGCAAATGACACAAGCGAAGAAAAAGTGAAGACTTTCTCCCGCAACTATTATGATGATACCATGCCAACTTTGTAACACATGAGTATGCTATGCCAACTTTTTCAGAGTTCATTTGAAAACTATGAATTTAGGTCGAATTTTCTCTATAGGTGCATCTATGTTCATTTTTTTTAGTAAAGTTAATCACAAACTTGTGATTCACAAAAATTTCAAAGAATTCAAATTTTAACTATTCAAATTTGAAAACTAATGGCACTAACAAAAAGTTTATAATTTTTCTAAAACTAATGGCACTAATAGAAAGTTTATAATTTTGCTGACCTTCTCCTTCTTCCTGTTGACTGGATTGAACCGGGACCAAAGGGACAAGGCATTAGTACCGACCCTTTAGTCCCGGTTCAGGAACCGGGACAAAAGTCCCTTACGAACCGGGACAACAGGCCCTTTTTCTACTAGTGATGGCTCACGCTCATGTATTGCGTGAAGATCGAAAAAGTTTTGAGAATGTCAAAAGTATGAAACAATTGCTTGGCTTGTCATCGGGGTTGTGCATGATTTAAATATTTTGTGTGGTGAAGATAGAGCATAGCCAGACTATATGATTTTGTAGGGATAACTTTCTTTAGCCATGTTATTTTGAGAAGACATAATTGCTTTGTTAGTATGCTTGAAGTATTATTATTTTCATGTCAATATGAACTTTTGTCTTGAATCTTTCGGATCTGAATATTCATACCACAATTAAGAAGAATTACATTAAAATTATGCCAAGTAGCACTCCGCATCAAAAATTCTATTTTTATCATTTACCTACTCGAGGACGAGCTGGAATTCTATTTTTATCATTTATCCACTTTTATATTTTTTGGGACTAACCTATTAACCTGAGGCCGAGCCCAGAATTGCTATTTTTTTTGCCTATTTTAGGGTTTCGAAGAAAAGGAATATCAAATGGAGTCCAAACGGAATGAAACCTTCGGGAACGTGATTTTCTCAATGAACAAGACCCGGGAGACTTGGACCCTACGTCAAGAAAGAAAAGAGGAGGCCACGAGGTAGGGGGCGCGCCTACCCCCCCCCCCCCCAGGCGCGCCCTCCACCCTCGTGGGCCCCCTGTTGCTCCACCGACGTACTCCTTCCTCCTATATATACCTACGTACCCCCAAACGATCAGAGACGGAGCCAAAAACCTAATTCCACCGCCACAACTTTCTGTATCCACGAGATCCCATCTTGGGGCCTATTCTGGAGCTCCGCCGGAGGTGGTATCTATCACGGAGGGCTTCTACATCAACACCATAGCCCCTCCGATGAAGTGTGAGTAGTTTACCTCAGACCTACGGGTCCCTAGTTAGTAGCTAGATGGCTTCTTCTCTCTTTTTGGATCTCAATAGAATGTTCTCCCCCTCTCTTGTGGAGAACTATTCGATGTAATCTTCTTTTTGTGGTGTGTTTGTTGAGACCGATGAATTGTGGGTTTATGATCAAGTCTATCTATGAACAATATTTGAATCTTCTCTGAATTCTTTTATGTATGATTGGTTATCTTTGCAAGTCTCTTCGAATTATCAGTTTGGTTTGGCCTACTAGATTGATCTTTCCTGCAATGGGAGAAGTGCTTAGCTTTGTGATCAATCTTGCGGTGTCCTTTCCCAGTGATAGTAGGGGCAGCAAGGCACATATTGTATTGTTGCCATCGAGGATAACAAGATGGGGTTTTCTTCATATTGCATGAGTCTATCCCTCTACATCATGTCATCTTGCTTAAGGCGTTACTCTGTTTTTAACTTAATACTCTAGATGCATGCTGGATAGAGGTCGATGAGTGGAGTAATAGTAGTAGATGCAGGCAGGAGTCGGTCTACTTGTCTTGGACGTGATGCCTATATACATGATCATACCTAAATATTCTCATAACTATGCTCAATTCTGTCAATTTCTCAACAGTAATTTGTTCACCCACTGTAGAATACTTATGCTCTCGAGAGAAGCCAGTAGTGAAACCTATGGCCCCCGGGTCTATCTTCATCATATTAATCTCCTAATACTTAGTTATTTCCTTTGCTATTTACTTTGCCTTTATTTTACTTTGCATCTTTATCATAAAAATACCAAAAATATTATCTCGTCATATCTATCAGATCTCACTCTCGTAAGTGGCCTTGGGATTGACAACCCCTATTTGCGTTGGTTGTGGGGATTTATTTGTTTTGTGCAGGTACGAGGGACTTGCGCGTAGCCTCCTACTGGATTGATACCTTGGTTCACAAAAACTGAGGGAAATACTTACGCTACTTTGCTGCATCATCCCTTCCTCTTCGGGGAAAACCAACGCGGTGCTCAAGAGGTAGCACCTCCCGTCCAAATATTATGCTAAGTGTGTGCATGTGTGCATGATATCAAGCGGCCCCCTAAGAATGTCATCTTAAGGCTGTGAAAAGGATAGTGAGATACTTAATACATAGACCAAATTTTGGCATTTGGTATCCTAAGAGGAACTCTTTTGATCTTGTTGGCTATTCCGATTCGTACTATGCTGGAGACAAGGTTGATAGAAAGTCCACTTTGGGTACTTGTCAATTTCTTGGTAGATCTCTTGTATCTTGGTCCTCCAAGAAACAAAACTCGATATCCTTATCCACCGCCGAAGCGGAATACATTGCCGCCCGTTCATGTTGTGCTCAATTACTTTGGATGACCCAAACTCTTATAGATTATGGGATCAATGTGAAACATGTTCCATTACTTTGTGACAATGAGAGTGCTATTAATATTGCTCACAATCCCATGCAGCATTCTCGAACTAAGCATATTGAAGTTCGTCATCATTTCATTCGAGATCATGTAGCTAAAGGGGACATTGATCTTAAACATGTTCGTACCGATAAGCAATTGACGGATATATTCACCAAACCGCTTGATGAGAAAGTCTTTTGCCGTTTGAGAGGTGAATTGAACATCATTGATGCTTCAAACTTGGAGTAGGAACTCCATTTGGATACATGCAAGGCATGAGCCTATGACTAATCCTTGATACCTCTCTTATGATGATGATCATATGCCTTGGATATATTTGCACCCTTGCATTCTATCTAACCCTTGTAGGTACTTGGATGAATCTAAATCCATGAGATTGCAACTCACTCGCATCTTGAGCAATCTCTACATCACCAAGCCTCTCAGACACAATGGTGGTTGAAGACAAGAAAGCATGAAACCCCTCAACATATCCTTTGACAAATTCTATATATCAAATTTCATTGGTATCAAATTTCATGATTGTCATACACAAGTGCTCTTCCTTGCAAGACTAACCCATGTAGGTAGATGAACTCCAATTACAAGCGGTGCTCTCAACTCTTGATGAGCTACATCAACCTTGAGCAACCCACACAAGTTCAACTACACGATCAAGTTCATCACCACCACCCAAGGTATGCTATTCAATCTTAGAGAAGCTTTACTCCAAGTCATGGGTCAAAGCAGCTCAACAAGATGCGAATACATCAAAAGCGTAAATGAAAAATGGTAACCCCATTTTGAGCTTAAACGATGAGCATGACCAACGATCAAGTGTTCTCACTTAAATCCTTAGTCAATATGCTCTAACATAGGTGACTCTGTCGCCGACCAATTCTAGATGAAGTTATCTAGTGTTTCTATGTATTCTTGCATTTGTCTCTTGCATATTTGTTTCCCTTCATCTAGATTTCTTTTATTTTGCCTTGTTTTTGTTCTGCATTCCTAGCATCCAATTCATTGCAAATCCTTCAGTAAATTCCTGGCAAATCCTTGAGAGATCTTGTTTGCCTAGTGAGCCGAGGTGACAAGTGTTCTCTCTGTGTTGAACTCGGTCATACCGATCTGTTGCTTTCGGTCACACCGAACCAATTCGGTACCACCGAAGACTACAACTTGGTATCACCGATTTCACTGCAGATAAGACAATTTGCCACTTGTTTGTGCACTTTTATTCCAGCTCCACTCGATGATTCTTGTCCTCTACCAGCATCACAATCTATATGCTACTTTTCTCTATGACTCAAGGACCAAACATATTTTGACTCACACTCCAGAAGATCCCTTCTTGGAAATTTATGTCAAAGGGGGGAGAGAGAGATCACATCAAAGCTTATTCTCTTCAAAGAGGGAGAGAGTGAAAAAGGGAGAGAGAAGGCCCCAAATGCTTGGTGTTCAAGACGAGAGAAGTCACATGTCATTAAGAAGGGAAAAACATGTCTATGTTATGTTTATGTTCTTGATCTGTTTTACTCTGATTTTGTTCCCCTATGTTCTCCCATTATCCAATACAAGATTTAGGGGGAGAAATACTTCTAGGGAAGGAAATCCTTGAATTCATTGCATATCTTTAACCTTTGGGGACATGTCTATATCCTATAGAGTACCCAGTACTCACTCTCTACATGTCATCCCAATCTTGGTACTCTTGTGGTATCTTTTCTTTGCTCTGTCTATTAGATGTATCTGTGTTATCTAACCTTGTTTACTCGGGTTCATCTATTCCTAAGCCAGCTCAAGACCACAAGGTAGGTATATGCATCACACTCATGTGCATGAAGATTTCTTGCTAATGTACATATTGTTTGCAAGGAGGAATCATGAACATGAAGGTACAATCCCCATATTCACATCATTTGCTCTGATGCATATAGCCAAGATACATGTAACACATTGCTTGCTCTGTCATGATTATGCATTCACATGCTCTTACATTCCATATTGACATGGATGCATACATGTAGGGGGAGCCCATGCATGTTACATGTCTTTCCAAAGCTTTACTTGTTATTCTCTTTGTCTTTATCTAAAGCTTTGATGTATGTTGTCATCAATTACCGAAAAGGGGGAGATTGAAAGCACAACTGCTCCCTGGGTGGTTTTGGTAATTAATGCCAACATATCTCTTGTTGGACTAATGTTTTCGTCTAGTATATTTCAGACAAGTTCAACAGATGGACTGGCATGGACAAGAGGATATGGAACCCTTTCAAGATGCTAAGAACAAAAGATTGGCTCAAGCTCTAAAGCTCAAGACTCTACATTTTGCTTTTAGTGATCCAAGATCACATTGAGTCCATAGGAAAGCCAATACTATTAAAAGGGGATGAGGTGTTGCTTAATGGCATACTTGCTCAAAGTGCTTAGTGATATGCTCCAAATCCCCCAACCACTTTCTCATATCCACATATGTCCCAAACCAAAAGTCAAACTCGGCCCCACCGAAATTTCCTACCTGGCGCTGTCGTGGTTCTAAGTCTGACAGTAGAATAGGGGGTAGGAATGTAGAGGCAAGATCCTGGCTATGGGGGAGTTGTACACACGAGTTTTACGAGTTTAGGCCCTTCTCAGAGGAAGTAACAGCCCTACGTCTTGGAGCCCTGAGGCGGTCGACTGGATTATGTGTGTGTGTGTGTGTGTGTGTGTGTGTGTGTGTGTTACAAGGGGTGCGAACCCTTGTCCCTGAGGAGGGGGTGGCTTATATAGAGTTCGCTAGACCCCTCCCGCCCTTAGTTACAAAGGGTTTAAGGTGCATAAAGATGGGGACGTTACTGGTAACGACTGCCATAAAGATACATAATGACCCTTAAAGCTATGACTTAATTCCCGACCGTTGCAGAGTGGAGTGGCTCTAGATCTTCTGGTAGTCGAGTGGTTGTCCATACGGTCGAGTGTCTTCGAGACTGTCGAGTGGAAGATAGCTTCATGGTCGAGTGGATGATGATTTTTCTTCGGATGCTCCTAGTTCCTTTAGAGATGTCCTTGGGGAGGGTATCTCAGACAGAGCCGTGACCCTACCCTAGGTACATAGCTTCATCAGGCGCCCCCGAATGGATCAGGGTTTGAGTGGGGAAGGAGTTGAGAACACTTCCGACTCATTTTTCATGCTACGAGTATGTCTTGTTCTGGGTCAGTGAACTGAGGTGATGACACCAACTTCTTTTTCAGTCGCCTTGATCCATTCTTAGTTTTTGTCGAATGGACTTTTACTGAAAAGCTTCGAGTGATGATGTGGAGGATGTCTTCCGTCTGACAAGTTGTTCTGCTGTCCGCGGATTTCGCAGGATTCGCATTTTGGGAAGCGCGTCGGGTGGGGGATTCCGCGGTAATCGGGACGGATTAGGCAGGTTGCCTCGATCCCCACGCCACCTTTTTTGCCCTGTATCGCGCGCGCAACTGTTGCGGGATTTGATGAGATTGTCCGGGCCTACAAGTCAGTCACTCGGAAGTGTCCTTACAAAAGGCACCGGACCGGGCTTTTGAACAATGCGCCCTCATTCTCCTTCTTCTTCCTCTGATTTCTCCGCTGCGCCTTGCTTCCGCTCTCGGTGTCGTAGCCCTGCTCGGACTCGATTCGCTGCCATGGGGAAGGAGAAGACGGTGGCGTTGGAGCGCGCAAAGAAAGCGACGGCGAAGGCGAAAGGAAAGAGGACCATCCGGGGTGGATCCTCATCAAGGTCCGGCCTGCCGCCGGGCTGGATCCAGGGCGACTGGATCCGCTCGACGATCAGCCAAGATGACCTCGACGGTTTGGTTGAGGGGGGACTGATCCCCCATGAATCGGCGCGGCTCCTCGGGAATGAGACCGTGCTGCGGCCGCAGGAGGGTGAGTGCATTCTCCTCGCCACTCATGTCGACCGCGGGTTTTCTTTGCCTCCCCACCCTTTCTTTTGTGGTTTTTTGAACTTCTTTGGGGCTCAACTCCACCACTTTCCTCCAAACACCATCGTGTACCTTGCTGCCTTTGTGTCAATGTGCGAAAATTTCTTGGGTTGCCGACCGCACTGGGGTCTCTTCAAGCACATATCCACATGTCGCTCCCAGTCGGTCAAGAAGGTCAACCCGAGTGACAAGAGGACGCATCTGATACAGATGTGCGGGGGCCTTGGAATCCAAATGAGGAACAAGAGCACCTTCCCAGCTATGATCCTTCCCGACTCAGTCTGGGGCTGGCAGTCGACCTTGTTTTACTGCAAAGACCAGCCTACCCCGGGTCAGTCGACTGGACTTCCCCCTTTTCTTTGGCTCGAGTGGAGGTCGACTCGCCTCCTCACAGAGAGAGGAGGTCCAAGCATGCCCAAGACCCGGCGAGCACCCCTGACCTGGCGGCTGCACCGACTGGGCAACCTTCGAAGCGCCCTCGGACGTCTTCTCCCGCGCCGACTGAGAAGGTATCGAAACAGCTCAAGATTGCGCCGCCTCCCGCGCCGAAGGGATCGAAAGCCACCTCCTCCAAACCACCGAAGGCTTTGCCCAGAATCAAAGTGACCGTCCCCACCATCTCAGGGTAATCATCTGACCGGTTCTTTTGGTCGACTCGGGCAATAGAACATAACCGACTGAATGTTGACATTTGCAGTGCTGCTACATCTGGAACTTCTTCATACCAATACCGAGACAAGGAAATGGAAGACGCAGTTACCTCCAACCCAGGTAAAACTCTTATGATCTTGTTCTTGATTACTTGGTCGACTAAATTCTAGCGATTCACTTGGGGTCAACTGATTCCTCTGCAGCCCCACCCAACGTCATCGATCTTCCGAATGATGATGATGATGTGGCCCCTAGGCCCAGAAAGAACAAGAAAGTAGCAGCTGGCAAGACGTCTTAGTAGGGACCGATGACAACACCAACCGCCCGGCCATTCGAAGACGCAGGTGGGGCCTCTGTGACTTTCACTGTCCCATTGTCGACTGAGTGCCCTACACCATTGATTGTACCGGTGTTTCCTTCAGTCGTCCAACCTCATGCCTCGGAGCTCCAAGTTGCTGCACCTGGGTCGTCTGCCCCCTTCTTCATCAACTACCATGTTTCGGAAAGCTAGTCGGACGCGGCTGTGGAAGCCATCCGTCAGGCTAACGTGATGATGGAACGGATGAAGACGGTGCACGAGAACAACCAGACCGCTTACTATGCCAGTGCGGCTCTCCGGCCAATGTCCAGGTAAGTAGACTTTCGACTGACGTTGTTCTATTAGGATATGCTACCTAAAATATTTTCTTTCATACAATCTCTTATTGTTTGCATCCCATCTGTACACCCACTGGGTGTTTGTTGTCTTTGGTATTTGCGCTCTTCCATTCGGCCTAGGCGAGTGGGATCTGAACCGGTGGGAGCACGCTAAGTGCATCCACTGGGTGTAGTCCCCGAGACCGTAGTCGACTGCGGGTAGTCGACGGGGTCTGAGTTCTTTTTACTTTCTTTTCTTCCACTCGACCCGGGCGGACTGGTCGAATGGGATCTGAACCAATGGGGGCATGTCAAGTGCACCCACTGGGTGTAGTCCCTGAAACCGTGGTCGACAGCTGGCAGTCGGCCGGGGTCTGAATAGTTCTTCTTTTTTTCTTTTTTTTACTCGACCCGAACGGACCGGTCGAGTGGGGTCTGAATCAGCGGGGGCATGCCAAGTGCACCCGCTGGGTGTAGTCCCCGAGACCGCGGTCGACTGTGGACAGTCGGCTGGGGTCTGAGCAAACCTTTAAGTTTTATTCACTCGGAATTAAATAATCTTTGATCTTGTCAATTGACATGTCTTTTATCTTCTGCAGAAATCGTGTACTCTCATTTCTAAGTTTGCCGAATTTGAAGAGAAGCAGAGGCAACTCAACCTCGACTTGGAGCTGGCCCAACAAAAGTTGAAGAAAGCTCAAGATGAAGCTGCTGGTATGGAAGGTAACTGCCTGTTGACTGTTCACGTCGATCGTCTTTTAAGATATTTCTTCGATCCCTTGTTTGATCCGATTGCTTCTTTTGTAGAGAAAATGAGGTTGGCTCTGGAGAAGAAGGACTCGGACCTTGCAGCTGCGCAGAAGGAAGCTCAAGATAAGACTGCCCTTGCAAACCAGAAGCTGGCTTCGGTCGAAGCGTTGGAAGGAGAGGTGAACAAGCTGAAGTCCTGTCTCAATGAGTCCAACCGAGAGGCAAGAAGTCTGAAGAAGGATAAGATTGCTCTGAATGAGAAGCTGGAGTCCGCGGTCCGTAAGAGAAATGACACGAAAGCCTATCTGAGAACTCTTGCTAAGAAGCTCTATCTTATGCTGGAAGGTACTCCTTTTAATCCAACTGATTTACTGCTTGCAAGTTAATCATGTTCAGTCGACTCACTAACTCTTTGACTGCAGAATTCTGCCAAAACTTTGACGAGGAAACTGGAAGGATCGAGACGGGTTTAGACCCTATCGTTTCTCCGGTCCGACAACGAAGCTGCCATGAACGTGCTTCGACTGGAATCTCGTGTCACCAGCGTCACAAGTTACCTCGCTCGTTTGAAGGTGGCAGTTTCACGGATCGACTCATCACTCTGGCCAAGGGCGACGCTTCAAAATGACCTCGAATCTCTGATGGCTCAGCTCAATGAGATTCCTGGTCGAGTGCAAGAGTGGAAGAAGTCCTCTGCCCGGTGTGGTGCTGACGTGGCGCTGTCTTTGGTAAGGGTCCACTGCAAGGAAGCTCGTGAAGACAAGCTGGCGGCGATCATGGTCGCCAACACCAAAAGGCACGACTTCCAGTCCTCTATGGAGACTTTCATCGCTGCTGCTACTCGGATCGCAGATGGAAACGACTTGGACGAATTCATCGAACCCGCCAGCCCTCATCCAGCCGAGTGAACAAACTATGAGATTTAAACCTGTCTTAAATTTGCATCGGAATGCCGAGTGGTTGTTGTAACCATTAAAATCCTTCAGGCTTGATGCTCGAATACTTTTGATTTGTCGCTTGGAAATTTAGGATTTATCTGAACTGCTTTTGAATATGCTTGTGATTGCTTTTGGAATCTGCTCCCTATTTGGAGTGACCTTCGTGTTTGAGATGCAGCCTTGAAACGCAGACTTCAATCGAACTGCGCCTTATCGTCCTTGCGGACAAGGATGGAGCGCACATTGTATTTGTGGCATAGCTCGGAGGAGAAGGTTGCAGTCGACCTGCGCCTTGTCGTCCTTGCGGACAAGGATGGGGCGCACGTTGTATTTGTGGCGTAGCTCGAAGAAGAAGGTTGCAGTCGACCTGCGCCTCGTCATCCTTGCGGACAAGGATGGAGTGCACGTTGTATTTGTGGCATAGCTCGGAGAACAGGGCCGTGATCGACCTGCACCTCGTCGTCCTTGCGGATGGAGATGGAGCGTACATTGTATTTTTGGTGCAGCTCCAAAGGAGAAGGACGGCTCACCACTCGGTAGGTTTTTACAAACTTAGGCGAGTACTGTACTGTAGCTAAGCCTCCGAGTGGGAGGATTGCTCACCACTCGGTAGGATTTTACAAACTTAGGCGAGTACTGGACTGCAGCTAAGCCTCCGCGTGGGAGGATTGCTCACCACTCGGTAGGATTTTACAAACTTAGGCGAGTACTGGACTGCGGCTAAGCCTCCGAGTGGGAGGATTGTTCACCACTCGATAGGATTTTACAAACTTAGGCGAGTACTGGACTGCAGCTAAGCCCCCGAGTGGGAGGATTGCTCACCACTCGGTAGGATTTTACAAACTTAGGCGAGTGCTGGACTGCAGCTAAGCCCCCGAGTGGGAGGATTGTTCACCCCTCAGTAGGATTTTACAAACTTAGGCGATTACTGGACTGCAGCTAAGCCCCCGAGTGGGAGGATTGCTCACCACTCGATAGGATTTTCAAACTTAGGCAAGTACTGGACTGCAGCTAAGCCCCCGAGTGGAAGGATTGCTCACCACTCGGTAGGATTTTACAAACTTAGGCGGGTACTGGACTGCAGCTAAGCCCCCGAGTGGGAGGATTGCTCACCACTCGGTAGGATTTTACAAACTTAGGCGAGTGGTGGACTGCAGCTAAGCCTCCGAGTGGGAGGATTGCTCACCACTCGGTAGGATTTTACAAACTTAGGCAAGTACTGGACTGCAGCTAAGCCTCCGAGTGGGAGGATTGCTCACCACTTGGTAGGATTTTACAAACTTAGGCGAGTACTGGACTGCAGCTAAGCCTCCGAGTGGGAGGATTGCTCACCACTCGGTAGGATTTTACAAACTTAGGCGAGTACTGGACTGCAGCTAAGACCCCGAGTGGGAGGATTTCTCACCACTCGGTAGGATTTTACAAACTTAGGCGAGTACTGGACTGCAGCTAAGCCCCCGAGTGGGAGGCTGGCTCACCACTCGGTAGGATTTTACAAACTTAGGTGAGTACTGGACTACAGCTAAGCCCCCGAGTGGGAGGATTGCTCAACACTCGGTAGGATTTTACAAACTTAGGCGAGTACTGGACTGCAGCTAAGCCTCCGAGTGGGAGGATTGCTCACCACTCGGTAGGATTTTACAAACTTAGGCGAGTACTGGACTGCAGCTAAGCCTCCGAGTGGGAGGATTGCTCACCACTCGGTAGGATTTTACAAACTTACGCGAGTACTGGACTGCAGCTAAGCCCCCGAGTGGGAGGCTGGCTCACCGCTCGGTAGGATTTTACAACTTAGGCGAGTATTGGACTTCAGCTAAGCCCCCGAGTGGGAGGCTTGTTCACCCCTCGGTAGGATTTTACAAACTTAGGCGACTACTGGACTGTAGCTAAGCCCCCGAGTGGGAGGCTTGCTCACCACTCGGTGGGATTTTACAAACTTAGGCGAGTACTGGACTCCGGCTAAGCCCCCGAGTGGGAGGCTGGCTCACCACTCTCTAGGATTTTACAAACTTAGGCGAAACAGAGTCGCAGCTAAGCCCCTGAGTCTGAGGCTTTCTCACCACTCGGTAGGATTTTCTTTTGAACTTAGGCACAACGGATTCGCAGATAAGTAACCCACTGGAGGTTTTCAGACGTAAACAAAAGCAACAACAATCGTGCCAGAGGACTGTAAAGCTCTTGTCTTTGATAAACAAATTACAACAGTATTTCTTATTACATTTTATTCAAACGAATGCTTAAGTATAAAAGGGGCGGAGCAGCTCCATGTTCCAAGCCCATGGCTCGTCCTTGTTATGCGCGACACTGTAAAGGTGGTATGCTCCATTGTGGAGCACTCTGGTGATAATGAAGGGACCTTCCCAAGCTGGGTGAGCTTGTGTGGTGATACATCTCTGTCATATCTACTTTTCCAAACACTTTTGCCCTTGTTTTGGACTCTAACTTGTATGATTTGACTGGAACTGACCTGGACTGACGTTGTTTTCAGCAGAATTGACATGATGTTGTTTTATGTGCAGAAAACAAAAGTTCTCGGAATGACCTGAAACTCCACGGAATATCTTACAATAAATAATAAAAAATACTCGCCAAAGATGAAGACCAGGGGGCCACACCCTGTCCACGAGGGTGGGGGGCGCGCCCCCCTACCTCGTGGGCCCTCTGGAGACCTCCCGACTCCAACTCCAACTATATATATCTGTTTTCGGGGAGAAAAAATAGGAGAGAAGATTTCATCGCATTTTACGATACGGAGCCGCCGCCAAGCCCTAAAACCTCTCGGGAGGGCTGATCTGGAGTCTGTTCGGGGATCTGGAGAGGGGAATCCGTCGCCATCGTCATCATCAACCTTCCTCCATCACCAATTTCATGATGCTCACCGCCGTGTGTGAGTAATTCCATCGTAGGCTTGCTGGACGGTGATGGGTTGGATGAGATTTACCATGTAATCGAGTTAGTTTTGTTAGGGTTTGATCCCTAGTATCCACTATGTTCTGAGATTGATGTTGCTATGACTTTGCTATGCTTAATGCTTGTCACTAGGGCCCGAGTGCCATGATTTCAGATCTGAACCTATTATGTTTTCATCAATATATGAGAGTTCTTGATCCTATCTTGCAAGTCTATAGTCACCTATTATGTGTTATGATCCGTTAACCCCGAAGTGACAATAATCGGGATACTTACCGGTGATGACCGTTGTTTGAGGAGTTCATGTATTCACTATGTGCTAATGCTTTGTTCCGGTTCTCTATTAAAAGGAGGCCTTAATATCCCTTAGTTTCCATTAGGACCCCGCTGCCACGGGAGGGTAGTCCAAAAGATGTCATACAAGTTCTTTTCCATAAGCACGTATGACTATATTCGGAATACATGCCTACATTACATTGATGAATTGGAGCTAGTTCTGTGTCACCCTATGTTATGAATGTTACATGATGAACCACATCCGGCATAATTATCCATCACTGATCCGCTGCCTATGAGCTTTCCATATACTGGTTTACGCTTATTTACTTTCCCGTTGCTATTGTTACAATCAGTACATAATACCAAAAATATTAATTTGCTTTCATTACTCTTTTGTTACTGTTACCACCACTATTATATTACTTTGCTACGAAACACTCTACTGCAGATACCAAGTTTCTAGGTGTGGTTGAATTGACAACTCAGCTGCTAATACTTGAGAATATTCTTTGGCTCCCCTTGTGTCGAATCAATAAATTTGGGTTGAATACTCTACCCTCGAAAGCTGTTGCGATCCCCTATACTTGTGGGTTATCAAGACTAATTTCTGGCGCCGTTGCCGGGGAGCATAGCTCTATTCTTTGAGTCACTTGGGATTTATATCTGCTGGACACTATGAAGAATTTGAAAGACGCTAAGACAACAATTTATCCCTCAACTATGAGGGGAGGTAAGGAAATCCCATCTAGCTCTGCACTTGATTCACCTTCTGTTATGAGTAAGCTTGCGAAACCTAAACCTACTTCTGCTATTCGTTCTGATATGTCGCATGTTATTGATGATGCTACTTCTACTATACATCATACTTATGATGAAACTACTTCTATGCTTGATACTACTGTGCCACTGGGTGATTTTCTCGAGGAACGACTTGCTAGGGCTAGAGAAATTGAAAATATTGAATCTGATTATGATGATGAAAGTGATGATGAAGAATCACTTGTTGTTCCTGAGGGTTATTTATTTGATCAATAAGCTTCTTTAGCTATTTTAGCTTGCAAAGATAGATATGAACTCAAAACGTTATTAGCTAAATGGAATAAGCAATCTCTAAATGCTAGGATGAAACCTGACCCTGCTTTTGCTACTTCACCTATCTGTGTTACTGGTAAGGATTATAAATTCTCTGTTGATCCCGATATAATTACTTTAGTTGAATCTGATCCTTTTCATGGCTATGAATCTAAAACTGTTGTGGCACATCTTACTAAATTAAATGATATAGCCACCCTATTCACTAATGATGAGAGATGTCGCTACTTTTATATCCTCAAAATATTTCCATTCTCATTAAAGGGTGATGCTAAAATATGGTTTAATTCTCTTGATCCTGGTTGTGTGCGTAGTCCCCAAGATATGATCTATTACTTCTCTGCTAAATATTTCCTGCTCATAAGAAACAAGCTGCTTTAAAGGAAATATACAACTTTGTGCAAATTAAAGAAGAGAGTCTCCCACAAGCTTGGGGAGGCTTCTCAAGTTACTTAATGCTTTGCCTGGTCATCCTCTTAAGAAAAATGAAATACTTGATATTTTTTACAATGGACTAATCGATGCTTCCAGAGATTACCTGGATAGTTGTGTTGGTTCTCTTTTCAGGGAAAGAACACCGGATGAAGCTGAAATCTTATTGAATAATATGTTGACAAATGAAAATAATTGGGCACCTCCTGAGCCAGCTCGTGCTCCAATTAATGATCCTATTCCTAAACCAACTCCGAAGAAGAGAGGTGTTCTATTTCTCAGTCCCGAAGATATGCAAGAGGCAAAGAAATATATGAAAGAAAAAGGTATTAAAGCTGAAGATGTTAAGAATTTACCTCCTATTGAAGAAATACATGGTCTTAATTTACCGCCTGCCGAACAAACATATGATCTTGATCCTTTACTTATTAAAGAACCTCCAGACCTCGATAACCCGACATAGGTAGTAAAGGTAAATTCTCTCTATAGATATGATAGAGCTGAAATCCCTCCTACTAAAATTGCTAGTCAGTGCTTGGATGAGTTTGATAATTTTATGTTTAAGCAAGAAGACTTCAATGCTTATTTTGGTAGACAATTAAAACAAGATGCTGATATGATTAAATACTTGGGTGATTATATGGCTAATATTAGAGGTGAACTTAAACTTGTTAGCAAACATGCTTCTATGGTTACCACTCAAGTAGAACAAGTACTTAAAGCTCTAAAGAAATTGCTCAATGAGATGAATAGTAAGAAAAATAATTATGTTGTTAAAGTGGCTACTAGAATTGGTATAATGAATCAGGAACCTTTGTAGAATTGAGCAAGATTCTCAGAGAAATCATATTGATGCACCTAGTTCTTCTAAAAGGAAGAAAAAGAAAAATGATAGAACTATGCAAACTTCTAGTGAACCTATTACTGAACCACCTAATACTACAAATGATATCTCTATGTCTCATGCTGATGTTCATAATAATGCTCAACCTAGTAATGATAATGATGTAGAAATTGAACATGTTGTTGATCTTGATAACCCACAATCAAAGAATCAACGTTATGAGAAGAAAGACTTTGTTGCTAGGAAACATGGTAAAGAAAGAGAACCTTGGGTTCAGAAACCCATGCCATTTCCTCCCAAACCATCCAAGAAAAAGGATGATGAGGATTTTGAGCGCTTTGCTGAAATGGTTAGACCTATCTTTTTGAGTATGCGATTGACTGATATGCTCAAAATAAATCCTTATGCTAAGTACATGAAAGATATTGTTACAAATAAAAGAAAGATACCAGAAGCTGAAATTTCCACCATGCTTGCTAATTATACTTTTAAGGGTGGAATACCAAAGAAACTTGGAGATCCAGGAGTACCTACTATACCATGCTCCATTAAAAGAAACTATGTTAAAACTGCTTTATGTGATCTTGGAGCCGGTGTTAGTGTTATGCCTCTCTCTTTATATCGTAGACTTGACTTGAACAAGTTGACACCTACTGAAATATCTTTGCAAATGGATGATAAATCAACTGCTATACATGTCGGCATTTGTGAGGATGTGCCTGTTGTGGTTGAAAACGTTACTATTTTAACGGACCTTTGTTATTCTTGATATTCCCGAAGATGATAGTATGTCTATTATTCTTGGAAGACCTTTTCTTAATACTGCAGGGGATGTTATTGATTGCAACAAAGGCAATGCCACTTTTCATGTTAATGGTAATGAGCATACGGTACACTTTCCAAGGAAACAACCTCAAGTTCATAGTATCAATTCTATCAGAAAAATACCATCGATTATATTTGGAGGTTTTGTATTTCCTCTTCCTACTGTCAAGAAGAAATATGATATACTTATTATTGGGGATGTGCATATCCCCGTTGAGGTAACCTAGTGTTAATCGAAATTTCTCCGGTTTCATGTTAATTGGAATGAGTTTGTTAACAAGATTTGATCAACCTTGTTAGTGGATTCCTTTTGATGAGCATGAGATGGATGAAACTAGAAGGACAACCTTCTGTACCCTCTCTATACTTTCTGTTATTTAGTTGAAATAAAGTAAAAATAAATAATTTTATCTCTGTTATCTGATTATCCGTGCAATATAAAAATACCTCAAAAATAATAGTTCTCCAAATGCCCTGAAAATTAAATATTATTTTTTTCTAGAATATTTGAGGATTTATGGAACAAAGAACACACCAGGGGGGCCAACCACCTTGCCACGAGGGTGGAGGGCGCGCCCACCCACCTAGGGCGCGCCCCTGCCTCATGGGCCCACGGTGGCCCTCCTCCACTTATTCCTGCACCTATCCTCTTCTTCTTCCTCCCACAAACACGAAAAACCAACTCAAGCACGAGTTCCAGCCCTCTTTGCTGCCATTTTCGATCTCCTTGCTCAAAGCACCTCTCACAAAACTGCTTGGGGAGATTGTTCCTTGGTATGTGACTCCTCCATTGGTCCAATTAGTTTTTGTTCTAGTGCTTTATTCATTGCAAATTTTTGCACCTTAGGTGACCCTGTTCTTGAGCTTGCATGTCAAATTTATATGGTCAAAAGTAGTTTTGATGCATGATATAGGCCCTAGGCACTTGTACGAGTGGTTGCTATCAATATTATTGAGTTTGATTTACTTTTATTTTGAAGTTACTAAAAAAATTCAGAATTTTTCAGAGGAAGAAAAATTCTTAGGAAATTTATGCAACTCGCGTAGCTAATTTTCTTGGTATAGATGTACGCGAAGATGATATTGAATTACCTCCTGCCTATCTAGATTTTAATGCTATGGTTCACAACCATTTTGTCGAGAGGAACGAATCACCTCTCCAGTACCGACTAATCTTTTACAGACGCCGTGTTGTCCGTATTACTCTCCCTGCTTCTGCTTTCTTTGATTATCAGGCAAGAGGAGGGTATACTATTACCAGAGAGGAGGCAGATGAGTACGAGAGGAGGGCGCAGGCCGCTCGTCGCCACACTGCAGCTCAGGAGGCGATAGCCGCTGCATCACAGTATGACCTCAACAACTATTATTATGGATATCAGTCAGGCCAGCCATGGCCATAGACCAACTTAGGCCAAAAGCCTAAGCTTGGGGGAGTACTTATTTCTCACCGACATTACATTTATGTTCACACACACTCTTTGCTAGATGTCGGTGCTCATACTTTTTCGTTGTATCATCCATGCTAGTTTATTTCCTTTTATGCTTTCTTCTTGTGTGTTTAATAAACCTTAAGAAAAATCAAAAAATTAGTTGTAGCTTTTAATCAGTTTAATTTCCATGCTTGTAGTAGTAATTAAAAAAGAAAACCCAAAAAGATTTACTATTCTTCTTTTGCTTGTTGGGAGCTTTCCAGTGTAAATAGTTTTATTTCTTTTCTTTTCTTTAGGGGTCGGTAGGAGAAGGCCATGATTAAATTGTTGAAGTGGCTCTTATATTCTTTATTGTTGATTTAACCAAGAGCCCATATTGCTTTGTCTTCTCCTGTTTATTGAATGCTCGCAGATTCCAGCTTAGTCCAATGCACGTGCACTCTTATTATTATTCACATCATTCGGTCGTGCAAGTGAAAGGCAATTATGATGATATATGATGGACTGATTGAGATGAGAAAAGCTGGTACGAACTCGACCTCTTTTGTTTTTGTAAATATGATGAGTTCATCGTTCTTGATTCAGCTTGTTATGAATAAACATGTTCGCAATGACAATTAGAGATCATAGTTGCTTGTGCCATGCTTTATTAGCTATGAGTTATAATGGTTTACCTTGCGTGCCAACATGCTATTGAGATGGTTATGATGTGGTATGATGGGGTGGTATCCTCCTTTGAATGATTTAAGTGACTTGACTTGGCACATGTTCACGCATGTAGTTGAAACAAATCAACATAGCCTTCACGATATTTATGTTCATGGTGGATTATATCCTGCTCATGCTTGCATCCAATGTTTATTAATTTTAGTGCATGTACATGACTGTTGTCGCTCTCTAGTTGGTCGCTTCCCAGTCTTTTGCTAGCCTTCACCTGTACTAAGCGGGAATACTGCTTGTGCATCCAATCCCTTAAACCCCAAAGTTATTCCAGATGAGTCCACTATACCTTCCTATATGCGGTATCTACCTGTCGTTCCAAGTAAATTTGTATGTGCCAAACTCTAAACCTTCAAATAATCATCTTATTTTGTATGCTCGAATAGCTCATGTATCAACTAGGGTTGTCTGTATCTTCCATGCTAGGCGGGTTATTCTCAAGAGGAGTGGACTCCACTCCTCACTCACGAGAAAATGGCTGGTCACCGGGATGCCCAGTCCCATGCTTTATGCAAACTAAATGAAAATAATTGCAAAACAAAACTCCCCCTGGGACTGTTGTTAGTTGGAGGCAATCGTTGTTTCGAGCAAGCCATGGATTGATGTTTGTTGGTGGAGGGGGGTATAAACTTTACCATTCTATTTGGGAACCGTCTATAATGTGTCTAGCATGGAAGA
The DNA here is from genome assembly GCA_034509565.1 of Triticum monococcum. Classification (NCBI taxonomy): domain Eukaryota; kingdom Viridiplantae; phylum Streptophyta; class Magnoliopsida; order Poales; family Poaceae; genus Triticum; species Triticum monococcum. The sequence continues at coordinate 570,368,971 of CM067842.1, read as the reverse complement.
TATCGCCATCTCTTGGTTGTTATGTTGACAATGAAAGTATACCACTCAAAATATTATTCACCTCTATTTCAAAACCGAGCTCTGGCACCTCTACAAATCCCTGCTTCCCTTTGCGAAGGGCCTATCCATTTACTTTTATGTTGAGTCATCACCCTCTTATTAAAAGCACTAGCTGGAGAGCGCAGTTGTCATTTGCATTCGTCACTATTAATTTATATTGGGTGTGACTATGATTGGATCTCTTTTACCATGAATTACAATGTTTAGTCAGTCCTTGATCTTTAATGGTGCTCTGCATTATTATGATTGTTTCGAGAAAGTGTTGTCATCCGAGATTTATTATTATGGCTTGCTAGTTGATTATGCTATTGATATGGTTAATCATGAGACCTGAGAATTATTGCAAATATGGTTACTTATAATCTTTGCTGAAAACTTGAATGCTAGCTTGACATATTTACAACAACAAGAGCATATAGAGTTTGTAAAAGTTTTTCTTTATTTCTTTCAGTTTGTCAACTGAATTGCTTGAGGACAAGCAAGGGTTTAAGCTTGGGGAGTTGATACGTCTCCGTCGTATCTACTTTTCCAAACACTTTTGCCCTTGTTTTGGACTCTAACTTGTATGATTTGAATGGAACTGACCCGGACTGACGTTGTTTTCAGCAGAATTGCCATGATGGTGTTTTATGTGCAGAAAACAAAAGTTCTCGGAATGACCTGAAATTCCACGGAACATCTTACAATAAATAATAAAAAATCCTCGCCAGAGATGAAGACTAGGGGGCCCACACCCTGTCCACGAGGGTGGGCCCCCCCCCCGCCCCCCCTAGGGCGCGCCCCTACCTCGTGGGCCCCTGGAGACCTCCCGACTCCAACTCCAACTCTATATATCTGCTTTCAGGGAGATAAAAATAGGAGAGAAGATTTCATCGCGTTGTACGATACGGAGCCGCCGCCAAGCCCTAAAACCTCTCGGGAGGGCTGAACTGGAGTCCGTTCGGGCTCCGGAGAGGGGAATCCGTCGCCATCGTCATCATCAACCATCCTCCATCACCAATTTCATGATGCTCACCACTGTGCGTGAGTAATTCCATCATAGGCTTGTTGGACGGTGATGGGTTGGATGAGATTTACCATGTAATTGAGTTAGTTTTGTTAGGGTTTGATCCCTAGTATCCACTATGTTCTGAGATTGATGTTGCTATGACTTTCCTATGCTTAATGCTTGTCACTAGGGCCTGAGTGCCATGATTTCAGATCTGAACCTATTATGTTTTCATCAATATATGAGAGTTCTTGATCCTATCTTGCAAGTCTATAGTCACCTATTATGTGTTATGATCCGTTAACCCCAAAGTGACAATAATCAGGATACTTACCGGTGATGACCGTTGTTTGAGGAGTTCATGTATTCACTATGTTCTAATGCTTTGTTCCGGTTCTCTATTAAAAGGAGGCCTTAATATACCTTAGTTTCCATTAGGACCCCGCTGCCACGGGAGGGTAGGACAAAAGATGGCATACAAGTTCTTTTCCATAAGCACGTATGACTATATTCGGAATACATGCCTACATTACATTGATGAATTGGAGCTAGTTCTGTGTCACCCTATGTTATGATTGTTACATGATGAACCACATCCGGCATAATTATCCATCACTGATCCGATGCCTACGAGCTTTCCATATACTGGTTTACGCTTATTTACTTTCCCGTTGCTATTGTTACAATCACTACATAATACCAAAAATATTACTTTGCTTTCATTACTCTTTTGTTACCGTTACCACAACTATCATATTACTTTGCTACTAAACACTCTGCTGTAGATACTAAGTTTCCAGGTGTGGTTGAATTGACAACTCAGCTGCTAATACTTGAGAATATTCTTTGGCTCCCCTTGTGTCGAATCAATAAATTTGGGTTGAATACTCTACCCTCGAAAGCTGTTGCGATCCCCTATACTTGTGGGTTATCATGTGGTTTCTGCTGATCCACTTGAAGAACCAAGTCTCCCTCTTGAAAGGCTCGACCCTTCACATGTCTAGCGTGGAATCGATGCAAGTCTTGTTGATAAATGGTCGACCGGATCAAGGCCATCTCTCTTTCCTCCTCTAGGAGGTCGACTTCGTCTTGCCGAGCTTGTTCTGCTTCATCTTCAGAGAAGAGCTCAACTCGTGGAGAATTATGAAGCAAGTCACTTGGTAGAACAGCTTCAGCTCCATAGACCAAGAAGAATGGAGTTCGGCCAGTCGACCGATTAGGAGTTGTCCTCAATCCCCAGAGAACTGATGGAAGTTCATCAACCCAGGCGCCCGCTGCATGCTTGAGATCTCGCATCAGTCGGGGTTTCAGTCTTTTGAGAATCAGGCCATTTGCTCTTTCTGCTTGTCCATTCGACTGTGGATGAGCGACTGAAGCATAGTCGACTCGTGTGCCTTGTGAGGCGCAGAAGGTTCTGAACTCATCAGAATCGAAGTTCGATCCGTTGTCAGTGATGATGTTGTGCGGAACCCCATATCTGGAAATCAATTCTCTGATGAAGCTGACAGCAGTACTAGCTTCAAGATTCTTAATAGGCTTGGCTTCGATCCATTTGGTAAACTTGTCGACTGCTACAAGCACATGAGTGAAGCCGCTCCTACCAGTCCTCAGTGGACCAACCATGTCCAATCCCCAAACAGCAAAGGGCCAGACGAGTGGGATGGTCTTCAGGGCTGATGCAGGTTTGTGCGACATATTGGAGTAGAACTGGTAGCCTTCACATCTGTCGACTATATCTTTCGCCATTTCATTTGCTCGTGGCCAATAAAATCCAGCTCGGCATGCTTTAGCCACAATGGTCCGAGAGGACGCATGGTGACCATAGGTCCCCGAATGGATGTCGTGGAGGATCACTCGGCCTTCTTCTGGTGTTATACATTTCTAGCTGACCCCAGTTGCACTTTCTCTGAACAGTCGACCCCTTATTACAGTAAAGGCCTTGGATCGATGGACGATCTGTCGAGCCTCTTCTTCATCCTCGGGGAGCTCTTTCCTAAGGATATATGCAATGTATGGCATTGTCCAGTCGGGAGTGATGACCAACACCTCCGTGACCAAGTCGGCCATGGCTGGGACCTCGACTTCAGTCGGATCTGTGGCACTCTTAGGCTGCGGGAGCTCTTTATCAAATGGATCTTCTTGAACTAAAGGTGCGTGAATATGCTCCAGGAACACATTAATGGGAATGGCTTCTCTCTTGGAGCCTATCTTTGCTAAATCATCTGTTGCTTGATTTTTCAGTAGGGGTATATGATGGAGCTCTAACCCCTCAAACTTCTTTTCCAACTTCCTCACCGCGTTGCAGTAACCAGTCATGGCTGGACTTCTGGCGTCCCACTCCTTCATCACTTGATTGACTACCAAATCTGAGTCGCCATAGACCATGAGGCGACGAACGCCAAGTGAAATGGCCATACGCAACCCATACAGGAGTGCTTCATATTCTGCTTTATTATTGGAGGAATCAAAGTGAATCTGGAGGACATATCTGAGCTTGACTCCTCGGGGGGATACCAGTACCACCTCAGCACCGGAACCATTCAGCATCTTGGAACCATCAAAGAACATGGTCCGGTGCTCCGAGTGAACTTGAGTCGGCAGTTGTTGTTCAATCCACTCGGCGAGGAAATCTGCTATTGCTTGGGACTTAATAGCTTTCTTTGCCTCAAACTTGATGTCTAAGGGAAGGAGTTCAATCGCCCACTTTGCCACTCGACCAGTTGCATCTCTATTGTTCAGAATCTCTGATAATGGAGCGTCGCTGACGACTGTAATGGAGTGATCCGAGAAGTAATGTGCAACCTTCTTCGTGGTCATATAGATCCCATAAACAAGCTTCTTATAATGTGGATATCTTTGCTTTGATGGAGTCAAAACTTCAGACACATAGTATACTGGGCGCTGAACTTTGTAAGCTTTTCCTTCTTCTTCTCGCTCGACCGTAAGTACTGTACTGACGACTTGTCCAGTGGCTGCAATGTAAAGCAGTAAAGGCTCTTTGCTGATTGGAGCAGCAAGCACCGGCTGGGTGGAAAGCAGGGCTTTAAGCTCTGCAAATGCTGCATCAGCTTCAGGAGTCCACTCGAACTTATCTGACTTCTTCATAAGTCGGTAAAGAGGCAGTGCCTTTTCATCGATGCGAGAAATGAATCGACTTAGGGCGGCCAAACAACCAGTAAGCTTCTGGACATCGTGCACACGCACAGGGCATTTCATCCAGAGTATGGCACCCACTTTCTCTGTGTTAGCGTCGATCCCTCATTCGGAAATGAGAAAACCGAGTAATTTTCCACCTAGAACTCCAAACGTGCACTTCGATAGATTAAGCTTGATATCATACCTTCTGAGGTTGGCAAAGGTTTCAGCAAGGTCAGTCAGTAGGTCGGAACCTTTACGTGACTTGACCACAATGTCATCCATGTATGCTTCCACATTCCGACTGATCTGGGTGAGCAAGGACTTCTGAATCATCCACATGAATGTGGCTCCAGCGTTCTTCAAACCGAATGGCATAGTGACATAACAGAAGCACCCAAATGGGGTGATGAAAGTTGTTTTTATCTCATCGGGTCCATACAGACGGATCTGATGATACCCGGAATAAGCGTCCAAAAAGGACAAACGCTCACACCCCACTGTCGAATTGACTATTTGGTCGATGCGAGGGAGAGGAAAATGATCTTTCGGGCAGGCCTGATTGATATGTTTGAAGTCGATGCACATACGAAGTGAGTCGTCCTTCTTTGGGACCATGACAACATTAGCTAACCACTCGGAGTGGTAAATCTCTCGGATAAACCAGCTGCCAGAAGCCGAGCCACTTCTTCACCGATTGCCTTCCTCTTCTGTACGGCGGACCGTCAAAGATGTTCTTTACTGGTTTCTCTTTTGGGTCGACACGCAAACGATGCTCAGCCAGTCCCCTGGGAACACCTGGCATGTCAGAAGGTTTCCATGCAAAGATGTCCCAGTTCTCACGGAGGAACTGGATGAGCACTTCTTCCTATTTGGAGTCGAGTGTTGTTGAAATGTGAGTCGGAGCAGCATTGGGGTCCGTCGGGTGAATGTGAATCGACTTTGTTTCGCCAGACGACTGGAATGCTGAATCCGTGGCAGGCTTCTTAGCTCGCAACAAATCACCCGGATCTGCATTTTTTTGATATTCCTGCAACTCCACTACTGCCATCTGTGCGTCGGCGATCTTTGAGCCCTTCTGGAAGCACTCTTCTGCTTTCTTTCGATTTCCAATGATAGTGATCACCCCTTTGGGACCAGGCATCTTCAATTTGAGGTACACGTAACATGGTCGAGCCATAAAACGTGCATAAGCTGGCCTGCCCAAAATAGCATGATAAGCACTCTGGAAATCTACAACTTCAAATTTCAACTTTTCTTTGCGGTAATTCTTGGAATCACCGAACACTACATCAAGGGCGATCTGGCCGAGTGATGCAGCCTTCTTGCCAGGAATGACTCCATGGAAACTCATATTGCTTTCACTGAGTCTGGACATCAGAATGCCCATTCCTTTAAATGTCTCTGCATACAGTATATTTAGGCCACTGCCACCATCCATTAGAACTTTAGTCAATCGAGTACCTTCGACTACTAGGTCGACCACCAGCACTTGCCTCCCAGGGGTGGCTATGTGCGCTGGGTGATCGGACTGGTCGAATGTGATGGCAGTCTGAGACCACTTCAAATAACTGGGTGTCACCGGAGCAACCATGTTCACTTCTTTGTTGATGACTTTCAGTCGACTCTTACTCTCAACATCAGCGAAAATCATCAGAGTGGAATTGACATGGGGGTAACCATCATCGTCCTCTTCCCCATCCTCAACTTTGTATGCTTCTTTCTCCTTTTCCTTGGGCTGCTTCTCTCAAAATTGCTGGATTAGGAGTCGACACTGTCGAGTGGTATGCTTTGGGTAGCTGAAATTACCCTCTTCATCTTTCTTGGTGTGAATGTGGCATGGTAAATCTAGCACATCATTTCCATCCTGATCTTTTACTTTCTTGGGGTTCCACGGTCCTTTGGGTTTCCCCTTGAACTTCCCTTGAGTCACGGCTAAGGCTTCACCAGGAACGGCTGGCTCGGCTTTGCGCTTTTGCTTCCGACTGGAGTTTCCTCCCCCGGTTTCGTGGGCGACTGTTTTGTGTTAGCCACTCCGGAGTCGGTCTTCTTCTTCACCATTGGCGTACTTGGTGGCAATCTCCATCATCCAACGTGATCCATCTCTAGATATAATCCCTCAAAGTTTCATTCGGTTTCTGAATGCAACACTGTAATTCTGTCAACCCTGCTGGCCGCTTGAAAGTACCTTCAAATGTTCTAACAAATACTCGAGCAAGATCTTCCCAAGTATAAATACTACCAGGAGTTAACTGATTCAGCCACGCCCTAGTCGAGCCCTCTAGCATCAAAGGAAGGTTCTTCATGGCCACTACATCGTTGCCGCCACCTATCTGTACAGCTACTCGGTAATCCTCAAGCCAAGTGTCAGGCTTGGACTCACCATTGAACTTACTGACTCCAGTCGCCAACCTGAAGTTGGGAGGAATCACCGCAGCCCTGATGGCTCTACTAAAGCACTCTGGGCCTGAGACATGCACTCTGCTGCTGGTTTGAAAATCTCTGTCGGGGCCTTCTCTGTGAGCTCTGTTTCTGTTGACCAGACCCTGAACGAGAATAGATCTTGCATCAAAGCCTGGTTCCCTGGGTCGACTGGAATCCTTTGCCCACCACTGTGAGGGCGTCTGTCATCCTGCTGCCGAGGCACGTATGATCCACTCCTTGGGGGAGGCGTGGGCCCTCGACGACGATCATCGTGATCGAGTCGGTGATCATACTACTCATGGTTTCTGTACTGATCTCGTCGGTCTCCACGTCCCTCACGCCTCAGGGCCGATCTCGGGCTATGAGCCGACTGGACTGTGTCTGCAACCACGGATCTGCTGTGAATCCTATTCCGCGACTGAGATACTACTGTATTCTGCTCTCCCGTGGCTCGGAGCAAAGCCCGGATCTGCACCAAACCTCGACCAGCTTCTGACTGGGAAGGTTGAATTGACTCCGCTATTCGGGCCGCAGCTGCGAGATTCTGGATTGGAGTTCAGTATACCTGAGTCGGAGGTGGAAAAAGTTGACGTCGACTCGATTCGGGAGCATGCTACCGAGCACGCTCGTCGAGTGCGTGCTGGAGGTTCTCTAGTAAAGTGCGCTCAGCCAAGTTGGCCAGGCGCGCCTCCTCCAAGGCCTGGGCCTCAGGGGTTTCTCCAACGATAGGAGTGTGAAGTGCATCCATGTTTCGGCGGCGAAGTTCCTCCCTCCTCTATGATGAGAGGGGTTTAGGTCGGTATTCTTCATGGACACGCGACGGATCGCCGCCACCATCGCCTCCGTCCTCACGGGTGAAGCCAGGAGGACTACATGGTCCATTGACCATCAAAACTTCTGCCGCGGGGTCGCTGCTGTCACACTCGGATGCAGTCTCTACGGAGCCAGTCGAACAGGCCGTAGAGAGTTTCGTCAGGCTCGATTGCCGCGACCTGGGGGGTGGCCGATTGGCGAGCCACCGCGTGCCTCACCCACCGCTGAAGCCTCGACGGACCGGAACGTTTGCCCCGGCGAGCTGCAGGGAGGCAGGTCGGCACGGGAGCCAACCGATACTGAGTCGACGGCTGTCGTAGGAGGACTCCACAGACGCACGCGCGAAAGTGCGTTGCCGAGCGCCTCGACGTCGAGTGGCGCTTCCTGGAGCCAAGCAGAGTCGTCGGCGATGAATACGAGTGCACCGAGACGGATCTCGTGGCCCTTGGCCAAGCCTCCGCCTGAAACCATGTTGATGGGGATCGGAAAAATCACAACTTCTCCAACAAGTCGCTAAGACACCTGCCCCACGATGGGCGCCAACTGTCGTGGTTCTAAGTCTGATAGTAGAATAGGGGGGTAGGAATGTAGAGGCAAGATCCTAGCTATGGAGGAGTTGTACACACGAGTTTTACGAGTTCAGGCCCTTCTCAGAGGAAGTAACAGCCCTACGTCTCGGAGCCCTGAGGCGGTCGACTGGATTATATGTGTGTGTGTGTGTGCGTGTGTGTGTTACAAGGGGTGCGAACCCTTGTCCCTGAGGAGGGGGTGGCTTATATAGAGTTCGCCAGACCCCTCCCGCCCTCAGTTACAAAGGGTTTAAGGTGCATAAAGATGGGGACATTACTGGTAACGTCTGCCATAAAGATACATAATGACCCTTAAAGCTATGACTTAATTTCTGACCATTGCAGAGTGGAGTGGCTCTAGATCTTCTGGTAGTCGAGTGGTTGTCCATACGGTCGAGTGTCTTCGAGACTGTCAACTGGAACATAGCTTCATGGTCGAGTGGATGATGATTTTTCTTCGGATGCTCCTGGTTCCTTTAGAGATGTCCTTGGGGAGGGTATCTCGGACAGATCCGTGACCCTACCCTAGGTACATAGCTTCATTAGGCGCCACTGAGTTCACTTGACATAGTCATTCCCAGAAACCCTAGTCAATTCGGTCTCACCGATGGGATCTCGGTCTCACCGAGATGGGCTTGCAAACTCTTTATTACATGTTGCAATAATTTTGGTCCCATCGAGATATGCAATCGGTCCTACCGAGTTTGCTTGACAAACTCTCTGTTTTTCCTATTACCAAAATCGGTCTCACCGAGTTTGCGAAATCGGTCGAACCGAGACGAGGTATTACCCTAACCCTAGCACATCGGTCCCACCGAGTTGATCATATCGGTCCCACCAAAATGTCTAACGGTCACATTATGAACTAAATCGGTCCGACCGAGTTGTCTGATTCGGTCCCACCGTGTTTGGTGATTCGTGTGTAACGGTTAGATTTTGTGTGGAGGCTATATATACCCCTCCATCCACTCTTCATTCGTGAAGAGAGCCATCAGAACATGCTTACACTTCTAACATATATTTTCTGAGAGAGAACCACCTACACTTGTGTTGAGGTCAATATATCCCAAGTTCCTTTCCACTCAAACTCTCTTTCCACCAAATCCAATCCTATGAGAGAGAGCTGAGTGTTGGGGAGACTATCATTTGAAGCACAAGAGCAAGGAGTTCATCATCAACACACCATCTATTACCTTTTGAAGAGTGGTGTCTCCTAGATTGGTTAGGTGCCACTTGGGAGCCTCTGTCAAGATTGTGGAGTTGAACCAAGGAGTTTGTAAGGGCAAGGAGATCGCCTACTTCGTGAAGATCTACCCTAGTTAGGCAAGACCTCCGTGGGCGATGGCCATGGTGCGATAGACAAGGTTGCTTCTTCGTGGACCCTTCGTGGGTGGAGCCCTCCGTGGACTCGCGCAACCGTTACCCTTCGTGGGTTGAAGTCTCCATCAACGTGGATGTGCGATAGCATCACCTATCGGAACCACACCAAAAATCTTTGTGTCTCCAATTATGTATGCACACTTAAATCCCATACCTTTACATTCTTGCAACTTGCATGATTTACTTTCCGCTGCTCATATACTCTTGTCATGCTTGCTTGATATGTATTGTGAATGTTTAAACTTGTGCTAAAACTCCACTTCAACTTAAAGAAATTAAAAACTGTAACTTTTCTTACTAAGATTCTATTCACCCCCCCCCCCTCTATACACCTCTTCTCGATCCTCTCACAGTGCCGCATTCATGCCCGGCCACAACAGACGTGACCTATCACTAGCGTTGGCATTGAAGCGGCGTGTTGGCCGAGAGAGCGCCGCCCACACTGCTTCACGGTGCACGCGACTGCTCGGTGTTCAAACGTCACTGCGGTCGTCTATCCTTTCATCTGTCGCCCACACTAATGACATGTGGTTGCCGAGGAACCTACTCTGGCGCCACCTGTCCATCCATCTGCCTCCCACCATTCCTGTCTCACCCGCTATATAACCTGCAGCTCTAGCCAATGTCACATTCATCCTCTTCTGGTCCCTTTCTCCTCCCCCGCACCACTCCCACCACAGCTTACTCGTGCTCCAAAGTTCTCTGGGACAAACTATCGCCGGAGCGGAAGAAGGAGATGGTCGCCATTGCTGCTGACTGGTAGGCTGATGTCTACTATGCAACCTTCTTCTTGTAGACTCATGTTCGGCCTCCAAGCACATAGTTTTGTAGGACAATAGCAAATTTACCTCAAGTGGATGACCTAAGGTTTATCAATCCATGTGAGGCGTAGGATGAAGATGGTCTCTCTCAAATAACCCTGCAACCAAATAACAAAGAGTCTCTTGTGTTCCCAACACACCCAATACAAATGGTAAATTGTATAGGTGCACTAGTTCGGTGAAGATATGGTGATACAAGTGTAATATAGATGGTAGATATAGATTTTTGTAATCTGAAAATATAAAACAGCAAGGTAAGTAGTAGTAAAAGTGAGCGAAAACAGTATTGCAATGCTTGGAAACAAGGCCTAGGGTTCATACTTTCACTAGTGCAAGTTCTCTCAACAATAATAACATGATTAGATCATATGGCAATCCTCAACGTGCGACAAAAGTCACTCCAAAGTTCCTATCGCGGAAAACATATGACGAAATTGTTTGTAGGGTACGAAACCACCTCAAAGTTATTCTTTCCGATCAATCCATTGAGCTATTCCTATAAGTGTCACAAACAGCCCTAGAGTTCGTAGTAAAATAACATCATATGATACACATCAGTCAACCCTAATGTCACCTAGATACTCCAATGTCACCACAAGTATCTGTGGGTCAATTATACGAACAACTTCAGATTCATAATATTCAATCCAACACAAAGAACCTCAAAGAGTGCCCCAAGATTCCTACTGAAGAAACAAGGACGAAGACGTGCATCAACCCCTATGCACAGATTACCCCAATGTCACCTGGGAATCCGCAAGTTAGAGTGCCAAAACATACATCAAGTGAATCAATAGAATACCCCATTGTCACCGCGGGTATCCCACGCAAGACATACATCAAGTGTTCTCAAATTCATAATAGTATTCAATCTGATAATAGTGAAACCTCAAAGGTAATACTCAATTCATCACAAGATAGAGGGGGGAAAACACCATATGATCCAACTATAGTAACAAAGCTCGCGGTACATCAAGACCGTGCTAAATCAAGAACACGAGAGAGAGAGAGAGAGAAAGATCAAACACATAGCTACTGGTACATACCCTCAGCCCCGAGGGTGAACTACTCCCTCCTCATCATGGAGACCGCCGGGGTGATGAAGATGGCCACCGGTGATGGTTTCCCCCTCCGGCAGGGTGCCGGAACGGGCTCCCGATTGGTTTTCCGTGGTTATAGAGGCTTGCGGCGGCGAAACTCCCGATCTAGGTTTATTTCTGGGGGGTTCTGGATTTATAGGAATTCTTCACGTCGGTTTCATGTCAAGGGAGTCCACGAGTCCACGACAAGGCAGGGGGCGTGCCCTCCACCCTTTTCATTGACTCGGGACTCTTCTCTCCCAACTCTTGTGCTTCGGGGGCTTCTTTTGATCCATAAAAAATCACCGTAAAGTTTCAGCTCATTTGGACTCCCTTTGGTATTCTTTTTTTGTAAAACTCAAAAACAAGGAAAAAACAGAAAATGAAAGAGGGCTCTAGGTTAATAGGTTAGTCCCAAAATAATATAAAGTAGCATATAAATGCATATAAAATATCCAAGATGGACAATATAATAGCATGGAACAATAAAAAATTATAGATACGTTGGAGACGTATCACAGGCCAGCGGGCAGCCGGAGGATGATGATGTCCCAATGGAGGACGCTGCCGTGGATGAGCCGACACCACCCTGCTTGCCGGTGCATTGCACCATGACCATCGACGAGGCCCATGCCTATTACATGGTCATGGCGCGGGAGGCGTAGGCCGATGCCGCCTACAACTACCAACTCCTCCAGGAGCACCACTAGGCAGAGGAGCAACTCAATGCCGGTAGGGAGATCACGCCGGATGCGGACGTGGCGGAGCAGGAGGCATTGCTCGAGTCCTATCGCTCCACCCGCTGGTGGAACCGCCAGCGTCAGGAGAAACTGGAGTCCGCCTACAAGGAGCTCGACGAGGCGACGCATGAGTTGCGGGGCAAGACTGACGATGAGGACGACATCGCCGGCTCCCCCGAGGTCGTACCCCGCAGCCATGACCACAAAGCCGACACGTCCGGGAGCGCCGCCTACAGCGAGGAAGAGTAGTGCATGGTAGGTCGCCGCCGCTCACGTCCCAAGAAGGCCACCGCTCTTTCCCTCCCATCGACGCCAACCTTGGTCGGCTGACCATCGTCGACCGATTAGCCATTTGGCAGCGACGTGGAGGCGGACAACTTCACTTTCCGGGGCTCTAGAGGCGGGGGTTAAGGAGGTGGAACCGGAGAAGGCGAAGCTTCAATTCTTGGGGCTCATGGCCGGACATGGGGAATGAGTGCCAGTGATCATTTAGTTTAGGTATTATACCTCTAGAGTTGGATGAGCATCGCTTTTAGTTCAAGTATGTTTGAAATGTAATAAATTTGGTCATGTTTATATGAAATACACTGTGGTTGCATGAATGAATGAATTTCTTCCGGTTTGTATGAAAATCCGGCAGTGTTTACATGAATTTCTTCCGCTTGTTTGGATAGTAGTTGAAATGTATACGAGCAGCAGTGGATGGCAACCTCCCGCATCCTTGTCCACGACTGATACCTTCCTAACCACGGCCAGATATTGGAGGAAATTTATGGGTCCGCGTTAAAGATTCACTCCCTTACCCGTGTGTATCAGAAAAGCGTCTCTTTCATTTATCCTCGTAAAATTTAACTGGACGTGATGCGACCACTCATATTTAGATGTAAGCTTAACCTATTGACATCTCCCCCTTCTTAGTTTTCTCTGTCTACCTTTTTTTATTTTTTTACGGAATAGGCACATTTTCGTCTTAATTGTTGCGGCTTTATAAATTTGAAAGATGTTTTTACTTGATGTGATATTTCTTCAAAGGGAGCAACTAGTCGATGTTTTGATTCCTTTCAAGAGTATAAAATGATCACATGCGCATATTTTGAAGATTATTACAAAATATTCATAGTTACACAATTAATCTGGCCATAACCAATATAAACAATTTTGTGGAAATCTAATGCCTGCCTTCTATATCTTTTGATTTCGTACTACGATGTCGGAGGCCGGTGCCAGATATAAACCTATGGTATCAAGTATATATTTTTTCTAAATTTTGTGGTGTTTGTTTTCCCGGCGAAGGACCTAGAGGCTATTCATCCATCCATAGTAGATAAAAGAAAAGGCCAAAGGTATTTCTTTTAAAAAGGCACAAGCTACATATCGATGCACATTGATATTTGGCATTGCACTATCTATGAGCATTGGTATGTATCAGTCTTTTTAAAACTTGGCAAACTATTATCATTCAAGTTTTCAAGAATCATGCAGTGCAATCCTACATGTAGAATGAAACACGGGTATGTAGATTTGGCAAGACAGCATGACCATTAATTTTTGGTTTGGGAAAAATATCTCAAGTTTTTCTCATTCTGAATTATGTAACTTATATTGTAGAATATTGTGCAGTTACTTTCACAAAAAAATAAAGATGGAAAATACTTATATTGAACAAATCATTCTCAACACTCCAAAGTTTTCAAATAATAAAGGCGAAAAATACTTGTGTGCAGCTCATGATATAGCTTTTTCTTTGAGAATAAGCTCATGATATAGCTTGAGTCAACTTCCTACCTATCCCGAATAGGATCATACTCCCTCTGTTCCCAAATATAAGTCTTTCTAAAGATTCCAACAAGTGACTACATATGAAGCAAAACGAATGAATCTATACTCTAAAATATGTTCATATACATCTGTATGTTGTGGTTCATTTGAAATATCTAAAAAGACTTATATTTAGGAACAGAGGAAGTAGATCAGTAGACTCCATCTATAAGGAATAAGAACTTGCCTCCGCAACGAAGTCGCATGTAGCAAGCTAACTTTAAGAAGGTAGCAAGCTAACTTTAAGAGGGAAATTAGCTAATTTGATCTTTCAAAAAGTAGAGATAATGATTTGTAGACAAAAGATACTTCCTCCATCCCATAATATAAAAACGTTTTTTACACTACTGTTATTATGGGACGGATGGAGTAGTAGAGAAATGGCGTCCAGTCGAAAGGCCTGCAAAATCATCATTTAATTTAGCATAGCAGCTACGCCGGTTGCATAAGTTCAGACGGGCAGTATGATGTAACCAATTAATAATCTAGCTACTTCGACGTTCTTTTCACTTGCAACAAAACATTTCATAAATCCTCTTTTGCTATAAAGTGATGGCACATGAGCAAGGATGCAGGCACTTCTTTCTAAATATTGACATGACAAGTTCGATTCATACGAGTTCAGATATTGGTGTAGCACAAACCCAAACGCCATTATTTGGGTAGCGAATATCCAACAACCCATGCCCTTGTTAGTACACATTGCCTCGGGAAGACGACAACTAGCCCCATTTGGAATAGATGAGTTGATCAGAAGTCATTCCAAAGCTTTCGGCTGAAGGATAGCAATTAGCAACTGCTAGTTCAAATCGAGGAACAACTTCTAATTTAGGAAAATCAAGGAGCGGGAGCAATTGTAGAATCTACGTAAGAAGAAACGAAGGAGAATCTCATAATTAGCTGGTTTTCTCGCTGATGGTGGTGTGCGCCACCCAAGGCTTTGGCTACCGAATAGACAAGTTTTACAGTTGGGTACTCCGCAATCGAGTTTTGAATTCAAAAGGTTTAGGTTGTCCCTCTTAGCTTCTCTTTTTACATAAAAGAGTTACTCGAATCCACGCTTAATGAAATCAACTGTTCAGATATATTATATAGGTAATAGGGATCATGTTAAAGTTGCTCACTTTTAAAATGGTATTACAGTTCGTTTGCTCCTTCTTAATATATACGCAGTCCTACCTGTCGGTTCCTCAAAAAAAAGTACTAGCTTGTTTAGTACTAGCACAGTGCGATTCCATGGAAACAAGGAGGGAAAATTTCGTGTTTTGAAACTTAATCGAGATCTCACTCTAGTTTGTAAAAATTTCGGGATCTGACTCTTTTGCTATCGCCAAGGTCTATGGCGTTAGGGTATACCAGCATACCGCCAGGGACCTTGGCGGTAGGAAACACCCCTACCGTCAAACAGGCTGATAGTAGGTTGTACAACCCTACAGGCAAGGTGTCCGGCGGTAGGTGCAAGCATGTATTGTGTTCCATACATAGCATTTTTTTCGGTAGGATGTGCAACCGTACCGACAAGGTCTCTGACAGTAGGTTGTTACACCCTACCGTTATGGATCCTGGGATAGCAAAAAGGTCAATATCCCAATTTTTTTACAAATTAAGGTCAAATCTCAATTAAGTATCAAAAAAGAGTCAAAACACCAAATTTGGCCGAAAGAAGCGTGCATACATCCACGGGAGCACGCATCTTGGTTAACCATCATCCTTGACCGGCCATTGATTGCTCTGCATTATCATGATAAGCCGATAGCCGTCCAAGGAAAAAAGGCAATTACTAGCAGATACGGCGCAGGCAATGCATGGGACGGTCACCCCCGAGGCCCCGACGTCTCGTCCACGTCCACCGACCGAAAAGTTGCCGGCCGCAAGCTTTGTTCCGGCTGATCGGCAAGCCCCGGTGTCAGTGGCGGCGCCAGATTCTAGAGGGTGGGTATTCATTTTGAAGAAGGGTATTCATTTTGCTCAAATCATCACTGTTTTGCAAAAAATCACTTGTTTTATATAAAATTTTAATGGTTTGTCAAAATTTTGGGTATTCAACCGAATACCTAAGAAGACCCCTGGCGCCGCCCCTGCGATGCACGCAAGTTCTTGGTCGGCACACTGGAAAGTCTGTGACGCCAGAAAGCAAAAGAGCACGTCCACGTAGCCCAGTTCATGGCGGAGACGCTGAAATGAACCAACCACTTTGCCAGGCCACCTAAATGCGATGCACAGGAACAAATGTGTGTGCCGGCGACGAGCCACGTAGCGGTGGCGGGTGCGTCGTCCGGTCGAGCTTTGGTTTGGTAATGGAGGCGCGCGGTGCCGTATCGGTTTCTGCAATGATTGTGCCGACCGATCAAGGAGCTGGAAAACGACGGCTGCCACGGGCTGACACCGTCTGCGTCTCCACGCGCAACTCCGCGACGTGCTCTTCGTGGGCGGACCGGAACGCCGGTACGAAGCGACATGCCTAAAAGCTCATGGATGCGCTCGGGGCCAGCACCGGTAGTGGCGGGAGCAGACCGCGGCATGTCGACGGCGGTGGCGGGCGAGGGAAACAGAGAGACGAGGGGTCAGGGGCGAATCTGTCAAGGTGCAAGCAGTTTCGCTTCGCCGGGCCAGTATGGCGAGACTATCGAGCGCCGATGCTGACTCGTTGAGGCCGGTGCGTGTTGACCTACACGATACACAATCGAGCTCGTCGCGTCGCGTCGCGTGCTCCCGGCAGTCAAGCAGAGGAGCCCGCGGCCATGCTCTGCCAAACCATGTACCCACCGTCTGGCCGCTAGGGCCCACTCGGCATCATCTCTGTGTTCCTCTGGCTAAAAAAAATTCTGCGCCTTTTTTACCCGAAAAAAATCTGCATCTTTTCTTTTATTTGAGAATCACTTGTAATTTTATTCAAACTTGACAACCTTTTTTTTTCAGGGAAAACTCGACAACCGTTACAGCTACAATACTTTGGATCATGGACCCAAGAAATTACAGAATAATTTATTTACTAAGAATTATTATAATAAAATCTCTTGAAAACTTAGAGACAAGTCTTGCAACATGAACTGCTACCAAGGCTTCAATAAAGATAACACAATCAGACCAAAGTCGCGGCATCCTCATCGGCATATCTGCACGAAATTGACTACCTTCAAAGGTTCCTGAAAGCACCATGCCCATCTAAAAAGATGGGAAATTTCGAGGGTTGAATGTGCTTGGGCGGAGGATGACCCCCTAGTAGTGCATGTCCTCGAACCACAAATTCTTCACTAAGATTCGAGAGAAGTCACAAGAGATTAGACCAACAAAAGCACCATCCACTAACACAAACTCATCACACTATGGTTATTCCATGCACTCGTCACTATGTGTCTCGTTTCCAAAGTATCTCGTATCTGGTGGTTGCTTGACGTCAAGAGCCATGTTGCGTTTTCTGGACAGAAAAAAATCAGGCAGTGGTACGGTCTAACTGCGAGGTGGCTAGGTGCATGACCCTCACATGCGGAAACAAGTTCCACTGCTTATCTGTGTAGGCTTGGTCTTACTCTCACATTTCGGTATCCATGTTGGTTATTGTCATACGTATATGGTACTCCCGAGAAACCCAAGTCTACAGTTCACATGCTTCCAGAAAATCTCTAAAAGCACTCATTTGGGTAACTGTATGCGCTGCCCTCGAGTGAAGTCCCGAAAACATGCCACAGTTCCTCCGAAGTGCCTCGTAGCCCAGATAGATGTTCCCACATTAAGTGTCTATTTTCTACTCTAGGTTCTCCATAGACAAAAGTGGTTCTTCAACTAGTACCATTACTATGATCCACAATATTAGTATAAATGTATCAGTAACACTTGTCCAACACATTTACTTGTAACGTTTCATCCCAGAATAGATCAAATCCACCACTTGATCCATTACCGTCCACAGTCCACACCATTATAACCTCTCAAGCCCAATCTCTATTTCAACTTCTCAACACGAACTAAGGCTTGTCTCGTCTCACAAAAGAATACATGCATGGGAGAGTAGGCTACGTGAGTGCCAACAACTCGCGAACTACCCCGGGGTTCCAAACCACCCAGCTGTTCTAGAATAGGTGACTCATTGCTCCCGACTGTACTCCCCACGGGAGCCCGATGATCTACTATCCGAGTGATCCAGGGGTCACTGTCGGTGTCAAAACCGGCGGATCTCGGGTAAGGGGTCCCGAACTTTGCGTCTAAGGCGGATGGTAACAGGAGGCAGGGGACACGATGATTTACCCAGGTTCGGGCCCTCTTGATGAAGGTAAAACCCTACGTCCTGCTTGATTGTTCTTGATAATATGAGTAGTACAAGAGTTGATCTACCACGAGATCGGAGAGGCTAAACCCTAAAAGCTAGCCTATGGTATGATTGTATGTTGTCCTACGGACTAAAACCCTCCGGTTTATATAGACACCGGAGGGGGCTAGGGTTACACAAGGCCGGTTACAAAGGAGGAGATATACATATCCATATTGTCTAGCTTGCCTTCCACGCCAAGTAGAGTCCCATCCGGACACGGGATGAAGTCTTCAATCTTATGTCTTCATAGTCCAACAGTCCGTCCAAAGGATATAGTCCGGCTATCCGGAGACCCCCTAATACAGGACTCCCTCAGTAGCCCCTGAACTAGGCTTCAATGACGATGAGTCCGGTGCGCAGTGTTGTCTTCGGCATTGCAAGGCGGGTTCCTCCTCCGAATACACCACAGAAGAGTTTGAATACAAGGATAGTGTCCGACCCTGCAAAATAAGTTCCACATACCACCGTAGAGAGAATAATATTTCCACAAATCTAATCTGTTGACACGTTTTGGCAGCATGACATCACGCCACGGCCCGGTAATTATTTGAATCGTTTTTTCCTTAACCAGCCCCGCACATAACGTGAGGCGGTTTCTTGACACGTCTTGTCAAAGCAGATATCGTGTTCCCCTTATTACGGGATTCTCATTAATACGGACGTGGGTAACACAACCGCGCCATCAATTACAGCGCTTGGTGGATAAGCGAGTTTTACCAGGCTAGTGGGGGCGCATAGTTTAGTCCGCCCTTATAAAGGGATAAGATCTCACTTTTTTCTACCCAAGCCTTCTTCCTCCTTGCTCATCCATTCTTGCGCACTCGAGCTCCAGCGCCCAAGTCCGCATCCTTCTTCTCAACTCTCTCCAAAACATGTCCGGAGCGGGAGGCAAGTGGATGGCCTCCTCCATCATGGAGGGGCACATCAAAAAGTTACGTGGAGCCGGATACTTAGCCGCGGACATCGCGCACCGGCTGCCAGCCGTGGGGCAGGTCATCCCTACCCCAGAACCTCACGAGAGGGTGGTCTTCCTTCCCCACTTCGTCCGTGGACTGGGGTTTCCCCTCCATCCATCTGTCTGCGGCCTCATGTTCTATTATGGGCTGGACTTTCATGATCTGGCCCCGAACTTCATCCTCAACAGCTCGGTGTTCATCGTTGTGTGCGAGGCCTTCCTCCGCATCCGGCCCCACTTTGGCATGTGGCTAAAGACCTTCAATATCAAGCCGAAGGTGGTGGGCGGCCAACAAGCGGCTTGCGGCGGAGCCATGGTGGGCAAAATGCCCAACGTTGCATGGCTCGAGGGCTCCTTCGTGGAGACCGTAAAGGGGTGCCAATCGGGGTTGTTCTACATCACCGAGCCACGCGACACCAACTGGGTGGCGCCCCCCCGAGTTTCGATCCGGAATCCCCACGCGGCTCACTTCCTGGAAGGAGAAGGGCATGTCGTGGGGTTCATTGGTGGAGCTGGACGGACTCCATAAGTGTATCCGGAACATGACAAGCAAGAAACTTAAGCTTGTCAACATAGTCCAGGTCATGCTCTTCCGCCGGATCCTCCCGTGTCAACAACGGGATTTCAACTTACGGGAGTTCGACCCGGCCCGGCACCAGACTCTAAGTGAGCTCTTCTACATGACACACAAAGACGTCTGGAGGGTGCTGTTCAAGGGTGCCGAGGTCCCTCCCTCTCTCACCGAGGACCGCAGACTGAGCGCGAAGCGCCCTGCGAATCCGGTAAGTTCTGTACATCTGGTAGGATATTTATTTCCCATGGCTTAACCACGTGTAGGGTCTGAGCTCCCACGCCTTTGACAGGACTGGGTGGAGGCATCGGAGCAGATTGACTGTCCGGCCCCTCTACCTGAAGACACTACGGACGCTCTCCTGACGGAGATGCTGACTCTGGCTCCTTATAAGGTGCCGGAGAAGACCAAGAAGAAGGCCAAGGGAACCCGAAAGAGATCCCGGCGCCAGGTGGTATCGGACTCATCATCTGATAACTCCGCGACGCACTCCTCCCATGAAGATGAGGAGGAGGAAGATGAAGATGCTCCCCCTCCAGCCGGGGGAGACAAGAAAAGGAAGGCCGCCCCAACCGGGGAGGCCGAAGGGTCCAAGAAAGGAAGGACTCTCCTTCCGGACTACTCCACAGCCGCCGCCAAAGGCGAAGACGAGTGGCTGCTCAAGGCCAAGCCCCTGGCGAAGTCGTAAGTATTCGGATACTAGAGTAACTCATAGCATACCTTTGTCGCACTGCTTCTCCTAACGCCGAATATGATTATGCAGACCGCCCCAAGCCCGTATCGACGTGTCCTCGTTGGACGGCTCCTTGGATTCGTCGGATATGGATAGCGATCCACTTCCGACCGCCTCCTTCCCTTGCCCTATGGACAATGCCGAGGTATTGTCTCAAGGGGCACCGAGCCGGGGGGAGACAGACCCGGAGGCGCCTCAAGGCGACCTTCCGTACTCCATGAGCAAAGGGAGCGGGGCTCCCGGCGGCTCCAAGTTCAGCTCTCAGCCGAACACCGCGTCGGAACCTGTAGTGGTTCCGGACTCGGGCAGGCGGCCCCCTTCCAAAAGGGGTAAGACGCCCGTGCCGGTGACCTCTGTCCACCCAGAGGCATTGGACAACCTGCTGGGAGCGCTTCGCGGCGCTTCCATCGACGAAGAGCACCGCACTATTATGAGTGCGGTGATCTAGAAGGTTCAGTCCGCCAAGAGCGAACTGACTGAAGCCTGTGTCAGCCTTCTAACAGGCTTTGAGGTAGCTATTTAAAATATAGGAAAAATATTACCGCATAGACAGTAGCCCCTGATGCTTTGTTTGGTGTTCACAAAGAAAAGCAGAATAGAGGATCAAATAATATCTGCAGGAGTCTAATATAAGTATGTCTATATGCGTATGCAGGCTTCGCTGCTGACCTCTGCCGCACTGACTGCGAAGGTCACCGCATTGAAGCAGGACCTCAAGGGGTCCGAGAAAGAGCTCGGCCTTGCTAAGAGGCAGCTCGAGGAGAACAAAGGTAAGTAATACCTAGTGTGTGTATGTATATATATATATATATATATATATATATATATATATATATAAGAAAGATGTGATTGCAAAATGACAGGATCATCATGAATTTGCTAGGGGCCACGACCAAAGTGGCGACCCTGAAGCAAGCGTTGTCCGAGGCAGAAAACAAAGCGGCCCGGGAGTGCACCGAGCGGGAAAAGCAAGAAGCAGGGGTGGGCGAGGTGCAGCAAGAGCTCCAAGCTCTCATGACAAAGCACGAGGCGTTGGAGCTTGACTCGAAGACGCGAGAGTCTGAGCTTGCCGTGGCCCTTGAGAGCACAAACAATGCCAAGGCTGAAGCCCAAAAGGCCCTCCAGGAGATTGAAGCGATGAGGAAGATAGCTGCGGGTAAGGCATTCAATATGCAAAGCAAGCATGTGAAAGTAAATTACTTGTTACTTACCCGAGTCCGGAGCTCTCCAGGAGCATTCGCAGATTTGCCCCGCAGCGTGTCGGATGCCGCAAAGTTTTACCAGGCCGAGGAGGGAAGCTCGACGGAGAAGCTGTTCTGGTCTCAGTATACTGGGACCGAACACCTGATGCCTATGAGCGACCAGCTGAAGCAACTGGTCGAGCTGCACAAGGCGGCCGAACAGGCCATGAAGGGCTTTATAGTCCGGATGTGGCCTAGCGACGCCCTTCCCAACAGCTACTTCGGCCTGGTGAGGCGGCTTGTGGATGCCTGCCCATGGCTAGAAGTCATCAAGCGGTCCGTCTGCATCGAGGGTGCACGCCGGGCTTTTGCCCGTGCGAAGGTGCACTGGGCCATGATGGACGCCGAGAAGCTGGTGAACGAGGGGTCGCCGCAGGGCAAGGAGCGTCGCCACCCCGAGATGTATTATGAGGGTGTCCTGAAGGGTGCCTGTCTTGTAGGGGACAAGTGTGCGAAAGATGTAATAGTTGAATGAACTTGCTCGTGTGATCCTGTGGTATGAAAACTTGTTCATATGCGCTATGCAACGCTTGCTTGAATTTAAAATATTACCTTCTGTTCGACTGTTTATCAAATCTGAGAGATGGCTAGTCGTCGGCTTCTGCCCCCATGCCACGAGTGCTGGGGTGTTCGGGATAAACCTGAGCACTCTTGTTCCCATTTTTGGGTCCTTCGAGGGAGGCACTCAGCGCAACGAACAAGGAAATCGGACTATAATGCTTTATCACTCTCACTTAGCCATAGAATTCTATAATTTTAAATTTTGGCGAAGCCCCTAGTATTCGGAAGGCCGAATTTGGGGCGCTATACACGCCTTAAGCCGGACAAAGTCGACTCCTCGCTGTAAGCGGCATAAGTCTTCAGGGACTCAAAACCTCTCGAACAGCGACTAGTCTCTCGCCTTATCATGACAGTCAGTTTTAGCTTTCTCTACTAAGGTGCTTAGCCCAGCTGAACCGGGGCACTATCGCAGTAGTTCTCCTAGTGCTACCTTAGCCGATATAGCGGAACGTAAGGTACCAAAACATGGGAGCCGGGCAAACCCAACTATTGATCCAAGACATGATTCAGAGCTGATGCATATAATGCTATAAGTTCGGAGTGCCTCACTGTCTAGAGTGTCCGCCCTTCTCACGCCGTATTATGGGGTATGCTTAAGCCCCTAGCGTATTGGCCGTACCAGAGTGTATGGGTGCTGGATGTCATGAATGAACGTATGTATATATAAAAAAAGAAGAAGAAAGAATGCGATAATAGTTTAGTGGTCTGCATTGTTTATTCAAAAAGGTGCGTTAAAGCAGAATGATACAAGTGGTGCGGTAAGAAAAAAGTAGGACTATTTGACATGTCCCCTCCAAGGGCAAGCTGAGGAATGGTATTTATAGCGAGTATTTCACTCGTTGTCAGAGACCACCTGGGAGTTCCGTGGTGCAACGTAGCTTTCTGCCTCCTTGGTTGATGCATCATGTGTTCGGCAATCATACTGCCGGACAGGGTTTCCAGAGATTAAGGTCCTGAAAGAGAGAAAACTAACAAAGCAGGAAGCCCCTAGTGCGGTTGAGCCGCGTCTTGGGGCGTGCCGTAGTCGTGCCCCCCTTCCCACATGTGCCCATGGTATTTTCAATGCGTAATTATGTACGCGTGGCACGGATTTCGCCGTTTGGCTGGTACTGGGGTGGGGGTGCATTGCTATGCGAGCTCGGAACGTGCCAGGTGGTCTTGCTGTCGATTACTCCGGGCACGCTTGAAGGTGTCCGGGTCCTTAATCGCCGAACTAGTGGATTGCCTTAAGAGGCTGCTTTGTGCTTCTGCTGCGAGGGCCGCACTGTGCTCCTCCGTACGGAGAGGGCGCTCTATGTTTCCATTAACTGTGATGACCCCCCAGGTCCTGGCATCTTGAGTTTGAGGTATTCATAATGTGGTACCGCATTGAATCTTGCAAATGCGGTTCGCCCGAGCAGTGCATGATAGCCACTGCGGAACGGGACTATATCGTAGATTAACTCCTCGCTTCAGAAGTTATCCGGGGAACCGATGACCACTTCTAGTGTCACTGAGCCTGTGCAATGGGCCTCTACACCTGGTATGATGCCTTTGAAGGTCGTTTTTGTGGGTTTGATCCTTGAGGGTTCTATACCCATTTTGCGCACTGTGTCCTGATAAAGCAGGTTCAGCCTGCTGCCGCCATCCATAAGGACTCGAGTGAGGTGAAATCCGTCAATGATTGGGTCTAGGACCAGTGCGGCGAATTCGCCATGACGGATACTAGTGGGGTGGTCCCTACGATCGAAGGTGATCGGCCAAGAGGACCATGGGTTTAACTTTGGGGCGACTGGCTCCAACGCATATACGTCCCTTAGCACACGCTTCCGCTCCCTCTTGGGGATTTGGGTTGCGTATATCATGTTCACCGTCCGCACTTGTGGGGAGAACCTCTTCTGTCCTTCGGTGTTCGGCTGCCCGGGCTCCTCCTCGTCATCGCTATGCGACCCCTTATCTTTGTTTTTGGCATTTAAATTGCCGGCCTGCTTGAACACCCAACAATCCCTGTTGGTGTGGTTGGCTGGCTTGTCGGGGGTGCCGTGTGTTTGACACGAGCGATCGAGTATACGGTCCAAACTGGACGGGCCCGGAGTGCTTCTTTTAAATGGCTTTTTCCGCTGACCGGGTTTAGAGCCTTTGAATCCGGCATTGACTGACGTATCCTCTGTATTGTCGCTGTTAATGCAGGTCTTGTGTTTGTTGCGACGTGACTTGCCATTGCCATCCTTGGTATCCGAAGTACCATGGTTCTTTGATATGTTATTACTACGAGCCAGCCAGCTGTCTTCTCCCGCACAAAAGCGGGTCATGAGTGTCATGAGGGCTGCCATAGATTTCGGCTTTTCCTGGCCAAGGTGCCGGGCGAGCCACTCGTCGCGGATGTTATGCTTAAAAGCTGCTAGGGCCTCTGCATCCGGACAGTCAATGATTTGGTTCTTCTTTGTTAGGTACCGTGTCCAGAATTGCCTGACTGATTCCTCTGGCTGCTGAATTATGTGGCTCAAGTCATCGGCATCTGGCGGTCGCACATAAGTGCCCTGGAAGTTGTCGAGGAATGCGGCTTCCAGATCTTCCCAACAGCCAATGGACTTTGCTGGCAAGCTGTTGAGCCAATGCCGAGCTGGTCCTTTGAGCTTGAGTGGGAGGTATTTGATGGCATGTAGATCATTACCGTGGGCCATGTGGATGTGCAGGAGGAAATCCTCGATCCATACCACAGGATCTGTTGTGGACGTTGTATGATTCGATATTTACGGGTTTGAAACCCTCTAGGATTTGGTGATCCATTACTTCGTCTGTGAAGCATAGGGGGTGTGCGGCGCCTCTGTACTGGGCTATATCGCGACGCAGCTCAAATGAGTCTTGCCCGCTGTGTTCGGCCCGACCGGATTTACTTTTACTGTATCCGGTGTGACGGTTATCGTCTCGCATAGTGGCGCGCCCTCGTGATCCGTAGATAGATCTTGCATGTTTTGCTTTGTCCTCCAATACATCTCGCAGGTCTAGCATGTTTCCCCGTGCCTTGTCATTTTTATTTGAGTGGCGTCGGGGTGCGGGCTGAGTTTTTGGCTGAAATGCCTCTCTGTCGCGGCCACGAGGTGGCCGGTCAGCCGCATCATATGCTGGAGATGTAGGTTTGAGTGCTTCCTCCTCCAGTCGGGGTAGCAACCGATGCTTTGGGTAACTCTTGGAGGGGCGTTCGAGTTTATATTCCTCGGCCGCAAGGACTTCAGTCCATCTATCAGCTAGCAAATCTTGATCAGCTTGAAGCTTGTCGGAGTAAATAGCCATGGGTAGCCTAGCCGGCTTCCCCTGGCCCTTCTGAAAAAATTACGATCCCGTCCGGCTCTCAAGAGGACTCAAGACCTGGGGCCGCCTCCCCCCTGCCGGCTATCTTCTAGGCCGGCTTCGGGGGCGGCCCGCCCTTTACCCTCATGAAGAAAGCTGTGGGAGGGCCGACTGCGAGAAGCCGGCTGCAAAGAGGCCGACTCCAAGAAGCCGGCTCCCATAAAGCAGTCAAGGCCGTACCTGCAAAGTACGCGTCCACCCCGTGATGATGAAGCGGGGCGTGGCTACAGTGGAGCCTGCCACCCCCAAAACCCGGAGCACGCCTGGTACAGTGCGCCGTACGGGTGGCCACGACCCGTCCGACGCGGCACTGTTGCCACGGCGGCCTTGACGCCGTCCATGACGGGCCACCAGCATGGCCCCTGAGGCGGTGGGCCCCTTCGGGCAGAGAGACACCAAAGGCGGCTGCACCTCCTCCCAAGTCAGCCCGATGGAGAGCCGGCCCCCCATAGCCGGCTCGCCATCCTCCTCGAAGGAGACGCCCATTAAGGAGACGAGATACGGCGGGGCAACAGTAATCGCCCGCCAGGGCGGCGGTACTGTAGCCACGCTTACCCCGACCAAGCCTGCGTCAACAGCATGAAGCAACAGTAACCAACCACCGACCAGGCCCTGGACAGTGGGGACTGCCTGTCGACCAAGGAGCCGGCAGCCAGCGGGACCCACCAGTCGGCGCAGAAGCCAGCGAGCACAGTCATAGACAGCTGGGCCCCGCGCCTAGCTGGATTACCATTGTACCCCCGGGGGGTAGGCCTATATAAACCCCCCGGTGCACCCATGCAAAGGGTTGGACTCTCAAGCTAGACCTAGACACCATACAAGGAGAGGAAGGAAGCTAGCTGTGCCCTTGTTCCTCCTTCCACCCAAACAGCTCGAGGAGCATTGTGCAGCTACTTGTTCATTTAGTAACCATGCGGAGACCACGCAGAGCAGCAGTAGGGGTGTTATCTCCCCGGAGAGCCCCGAAGCTGGGTAAGATTCGCCGGCGTGCATGTCTTCGCCTTATCCCGTTTCCAGGCACCGGCGATGTTTTATTGGCTCCCATAATGATAAGCCACCCGTTGGCATATGTCGCACCTACCACGCGACATTTGGCGCCCACCGTAGGGCCAGGTGCACCATCGTCCGGAGACCTGTTCTGGACGGGAACCCTCTTCCTCCCCCGCGAGCGTAGCCAGCCCGGCTCGCCCGATGTCCCTTGCCACGACGCGCTGCAAAGCGTCACCGACATCTGCGCGGCAAGCGGCCTCGCCGATCTCTTCAACAAGGCCCGCATCTCCGACGAGCTCGCCTCCGATGTGGGCACCGACCACCTCGCCAACCTCCTTGGCCAGCTCCACGTCTCTAGCGAGCCTGCTGCAGACCTGGAGTCGGTTGGCTCTACCGACCCGATGCCTGTCGACTCCGACACGCCGTCCTACGACACCTTCCCCACCAACATCACGATCTACAACGACCCACTCCCTCCGGCCGGCGATCGCGATACTGTCACCACTGAGGTGATGGTTATCGGCCATGACGGCCCGGCCGACGAGGGCGCCCACGACGCCCCGCGCGCGGCGGCCCACGACTTGTTCGTCCCCCTCCCGGCTGACACCGACGACGAAGTACTGGAGGCACGCCGCCTCGCCCTCCTCGCGGAGGGCCGGCGGCTGGCCTCCGTAAGACGCCTCACCGAGGCCTAACAGCGCGAAGCTGACCGCGCCGCCTTCGGCACGCTGGCCCCGGCTGGCCCAAGCCGGGCTGGTGCTGTCAAGCAACGCGGCACCGTCATCGCCGACACGCTGGGAGTCGATCGCCCGGTCTACGCCACTCCGCTCGAGAACCTGCGCGCCGCCCAGGCGGCCGTAGACAAGCTGGATGGCTTGGAAGCCAAAGACCTCCCCCACATGACGCGACGCATACAACAACTAATTGACGCAGCCGCTCAGCGGCACGAAGCCGACGCCTGCGTGGGAAGCCCTCCCCCGCGCCGCGATCATGGCGCAACTTCCCGGACGCCGACTACGAGCAACACCCGCGCGCGGCGCGAGAAAGAGCCGGCTTCCAGCCGAAGCCGGACCCGAATCTCCATCGAGCGAGACGCTGACGGCCATCCCCGAGCCATGGAATGGCGGGGGCGCCCGCCTCCGCCTCGAGCTCGTGGAGAGAGATACCCCACCCCGCCTCTAGTGGCGCACCCGACTCTCAGCGGCCGGCTGGGTCGCCGCGAAGGAGTCGGCGAGAACGACGCTCGCCACCGGATCGACCGCCTGGCCAGATCCCTGGCGCTAGAAGAAGAGGACGATTTCGGCCCACCCTGTTTTGGCCCCCGCATCCGCGACAAGCCCTTCCCCAAAGGGTTCTCGCTCCCAAGAGACACGCCCAAGTACAACGGCTCGGTGAAGTCGGAAGACTGGCTGACCGACTACTCCCCAGCCATCAGCATCGCCAACGGCAACCGGCGCGTTGCCGTGAAGTACGTGCCCCCATGCTGCAAGGCACGGCACGGACTTGGCTCAATAGCCTCAAGCCTCTCAGCATCAACAGCTGGGTAGATTTCACTGAAGCCTTCGTTCGCAACTTCACCAGCAGCTACAAGCGGGCTCCCAAGCCCAGGCAGCTCTCCCTTTGCGTACAGGGCCCAGCCGAGTCCACCCGCGACTACCTCACGCGTTGGGCCGAGCTCCATAATTCTTGCGAAGGGGTGCACGAGGTGCAAGCCATCGAATACTTCACTGCCGGGTGCCGAGAGGGCACCCTCCTCAAGCACAAGCTCCTTTGCGACGAGCCGACTACCCTCGACGAGCTCCTGAACATCGCCGACAAGTACGCCACCGCTGACTCTTTGATGAAGACCGAGCTCCGGGTGGACGCGTCCGGAAAAGTGCTTAATCCGGCGCCCCAAACGCCGGCAGGAGATTCCGGCCGACGCCAACACCAGAATGACCAGAAGAGCAAAGGCCCTGCGCCGCCTCCCGCTAGCCGGCAGGTAGCCATGGTTGAAGACACGCAACCTGAGGGGCGGCCCGCGCCCAAGAAGCCCAAGGGCGGCCGGCCGGCTTGGCAGCCGGCTTTCTCCTACGAACAAACTCTTGACGCCCCGTGCAAGTTCCATAGCGGCGCGAAGCCATCCAACCACACAACCCGAAAGTGTAACTGGCTCGCCCGAATCTCCAAGGGCGAAGGGCTCACGCTGACTCCGCCTGCCGGCCCGCTGCCCAAGGCCGCTCGGCCCGCGGTCGACGCCGTGCAGGACGAGTTCCCCGACGAGCAAGCATCTTACGTCGTCTTTACGAGCCAGCCCGAAGACCGGCGCAGCAAGCGCCGAGAGAATCAAGAACTCAATGTGGCCGCCGCTTGCCTAGCCGGACACATGCATTGGTCAGAGAAACCCATTAGCTGGAGCCGGGCCGATCACCCAGAGGTGATGCCGTCTCCCGGCTCCTATGCTTTGGTCCCGGAGGCCACCCTCGCGACGGACACATGCGCCGCTCGCTTCTCCCGCGTGCTGATCGATGGCGGAAGCAGCATCAACATCCTGTACCGCGACACCCTGGAGAAGTTAAGTGTCAAGACAAAACAGCTTGTGCCGACTCGGACGGTGTTTCACGGCATCGTACCCGGTTTGTACTGCGCCCCCATTGGCAAGATCAAGATCGACGTACTCTTTGGGGGCAAGGATCATTTCCGCCAGGAAGCGATCTGGTTCGAGGTGGTGGACCTGGAGAGCCCTTACCACGCCTTGCTTGGCCGACCCACCTTGGCCAAGTTCATGGCGGTCCCCCACTACGCATACCTCAAGATGAAGATACCAAGCTCCAAGGGCATCATCACCATCACCGGCGACTACAAGAAGTCCGCCGACTGCACCGCGGCCAGCAGCCGGCTGGCCGAATCCCTCATGATTGCCGAAGAAAAGAAGACGCTGGACCGGGTCGTGGCCCTGGCCAGCAAGCAGCTGAGCCAGCCCGCCGACTCCAAGGAGTATGATGCCCAAGGATCTTTCCAGCCGGCCAAGGAGACCAAGAAAATACAGCTCGACCCCGAGCACCCCGAAAGGTTTGCCGTCATTGGGGCAAGCCTAAACAACAAATAGGAAGGCGAGCTCATCGATTTCCTCCGTGAGAATCGGGATATCTTTGCATGGTCCCCCCAGGACATGCCGGGTGTTCCGAAGGATTTCGCCGAGCACAAATTACATGTGCAGGAGGACACAAAACCAGTCAAGAAGCCTCTCCGCCGACTGTCAGAGGAGAAGAGAAGGATCGTAGGGGAGGAGATAGCCTGGCTTCTTGCAGCCGGCTTCATCATGGAAGTTTTCTTCCCGGAGTGGCTTGCCAACCTGGTTCTCGTGCTGAAAAAGAATAACAAGTGGCGTATGTGTATAGACTACACAAGCCTCAACAAAGCCTGCCCCAAAGATCCCTTCGCCCTGCCAAGAATTGACCAAGTGAT
This sequence comes from Triticum monococcum, assembly GCA_034509565.1. Lineage (NCBI taxonomy): Eukaryota > Viridiplantae > Streptophyta > Magnoliopsida > Poales > Poaceae > Triticum > Triticum monococcum. The sequence goes on along the minus strand of CM067842.1, from coordinate 570,339,007 downwards.
AGACTCCACAGCCGGATACGAGCTGTTGAGTTTTTTGGATGCTTATTCAAGATACCACCAGATAAAACTGAGCCCGGATGACCGGCTGAAGACCGCCTTCATCACGCCATTCGGAGCCTTCTACTACCTGACCATGACGTTCGGCTTAAGGAATGCCGGCGCCACCTTTCAGCGTTGCATGCAGAAGTGCCTCCTCACGTAGCTCGGCAAAAACGCCCACGTCTACATGGACGATATCATGGTGAAGACGGAGAAGTGCCGCACTCTGCTGGAAGACCTGAAAGAAACATTCGAGAACCTGCGCCGGTTCCGAATCAAGCTCAACCCCGAGAAATGCGTGTTCGGAGTGCCAGCCGGCCAGCTCCTAGGCTTTCTGGTCTCCGAACGCCGCATTGAGTGCAACCCAGTGAAGATCAAGGCCATCGAGAGGATGGCGATCCCTACCAAGCTTCGAGAAATCCAGAAGTTCACCGGGTGCCTGGCCTCTTTGAACCACTTCATCAGCCGGCTTGGAGAGAAAGCTCTCCCTCTCTACCGCCTCATGAAGAAGAGCACTCACTTCGAGTGGAATGACCAGGCCGACCAAGCTTTCCACGAGCTGAAGAAAATGCTGGCCACGCCGCCTGTCCTGGCGGCGCCGACTGAGAAAGAGCCCATGCTCCTTTATATTGCCGCTACTAGCCGGGTGGTCAGCACCGTCATTGTAGTCCAACGCCCCGAAGGAGGCCGAGCCCAGCTGGTCCAGTGGCCGGTGTATTACTTGAGCGAGGTGTTGTCCGCCTCAAAGCAGAACTACCCGCACTACCAGAAGATGTGCTACGGCGTGTACTTCACCGCCAAGAAGCTGAAGCCCTACTTTCAAGAACATCCCATCACGGCCGTATGCACTGCCCCGCTAGCCGAGATCATAGGCAGCCGGGATGCATCCGGCCGGGTGGCTAAGTAGGCCATCGAGCTGGCCCCTTACACGATCTTCTACCAACCCCGCACCGCCATCAAGTCACAAGCACTGGCCGACTTCCTCGTCGACTGGGCCGAGACCCAGTACTTTCCACCAGCTCCTGACTCCACCCATTGGCGCATGCACTTTGACGGATCCAAGATGCACACCGGCCTGGGAGCCGGCATCGTCCTTACCTCTCCTAAGGGCGACAAGCTCAGATACACGCTGCAGATCCACTTCGCCGCATCCAACAACGTACCCGAGTACGAGGCGCTCATACATGGGCTCCGGCTTGCCAAGGAACTCGGCATCCGCCGGATCCTGTGTTATGGCGACTCGGATTTGGTGGTTCAGCAATCATCTGGCGACTGGGATGCTAAAGACGCAAACATGGCAAGCTACCACTTCCTAGTGCAGCAAATCAGTGGGTACTTTGATGGATGCGAATTCCTCCATGTACCGCGAGCCGACAACGAGCCAGCAGATGCCCTGGCCCGAATAGGCTCCATGCGACAAGAAATACCAACCGGCGTCGCTCTACAACGCCTCCTCAAGCCGTCCATCAAGCCGTCTCCGGAATCCGATTCCATCTTCGTGCCGCTTGACCCCGACAGGGCCGGGTCCGGCTCAAAGAACTGAGCAGGCGACCTAGGGACTTCAGTACTCGGCTCGGGGACTGCAGTAGCCGGCTCGGGGACTGCTGCACCCGGCTCGGGGACTGCAGTAGCCGGCTCGGGGACAGCCGCACCCGGCTCGGGGACTGCGGTAGCTGGCCCGGGGACTTCTTCAGCACAGCAAGCGGCGGCCGACTCCAGCACTTCATCACCCAGCCCGCCCACCCTGGTGGCAGTAGCCACATTGGCGGCAGGGGAGGTTGCAGCTCCATCATGGGCTCAATCCATCCTCAACTTCTTAGTGAACCAAGATCTGCCGACTGACGAAACAGAAGCGAGACAAGTCCAACGTCGAGCCGGAGCATACACAATCGTCAACAGAGAACTTGTCAAGCGCAGTGTCACCGGAGTCCTACAGCGATGCGTCGAGCAGGAGAAGGGCATCGCAATCCTTAGAGATATACACCACGGAGAGTGCGGCCACCACACCGCCTCAAGATCACTTGTCGCCAAAGCCTTCCGCCACGGTTTCTTTTGGCCGACTGCTTTGGACGACGCCAAAGAGTTAGTCAAACATTGCAAAGGCTGCCAGCTTTTCAGTTCCAAGCAACACATGCCGGCTTCGGCACTCAAGACCATTCCCCTAACCTGGCCCTTTGCTGTCTGGGGACTGGACATGGTGGGCCCATTCAAGATGGCGCGCGGCGGCATGACGCATTTGCTCGTCGCTGTGGACAAATTCACCAAGTGGATTGAGGCAAAGCCGATCAAGAAGCTGAATGGGCCGACTGCGGTGACTTTCATCGCAGATATAACAACCCGGTACGGCGTACCGCACAGCATCATCACTGACAACGGCACGAATTTTGCCAAAGGAGCCTTGGCACGATTCTGCGCTGCACAAGGCATCCGGCTGGACCTTGCGTCCGTCGCCCACCCGCAGTCAAACGGCCAGGTCGAGCGAGCAAACGGCCTCATCCTCTCCGGCATCAAGCCCCGACTGGTCGTACCTCTGGAGCATTCAGCCGGCTGTTGGCTCGACGAGCTGCCGGCTGTCCTATGGAGTCTGCATACTACCCCAAACAGATCAACCGGCTTCACTCCTTTCTTCCTCATGTACGGTGCTGAGGCAGTCATCCCAACAGACATCGAGTTCGACTCGCCTCGGGTAACCATGTACATGGAGGCGGAGGCCAAAGAAGCACGAGAAGACGGCGTCGACCTGCTGGAAGAAGGCCGGCTGTTAGCCCTCAGCCGGTCTGCCATCTACCAGCAGGGTTTGCGCCGCTACCACAGCCGGAAGGTCAGGCCAAGATCCTTCCAGGAGGGCGACCTTGTGCTCCGGCTGATCCAGCGAACAGCTGGCCAGCACAAGCTCGCAGCCCCCTGGGAAGGCCCCTTCGTTGTCAGCAGAGCTCTAGGCAACGATTCCTACTACCTCATCGACGCGCAGAAGCCCAAGGCACGCAAGAGAGACGACCCCGGCAAGGAGTCGGAACGACCATGGAACGCCAACCTCCTTCGAAGATTTTACAGTTGAAATGCAGTATGTATCGCGTCAACTTTTGTATTAAGCACGAGACAATAGGCTCCCCGAGGAGGACTCGGGGACTGCCATCTTTTATCTATGAATGAAAATTATCATGCGTATGATATCGTCTTTTCATTTATTTATTTCGTCCGGCACCGGGTTCGACGAGTCGGCCCGGGGACTAGCCGACTGGAGTTATATTAGGAGTCCTACCCGCGGTCAGACAAGTAATGTGTCAACACCCAGGCTTAGCTCTTGCCAAAATCGCAGTTCGAAGAACCAGCTGCCCGCCTGGCAAGAGTCATAAGCCGGAAAGGGTGTGCACACGAAAAATGGCTAGGGACTAACGGACTTATATAACAAAAGCCGGCTTGCCGCCTCCCGCCGACCGACTACCAGAGTAGCCGGCCGGCCGGCTTGCATTCAGTTCACTTCAAATCCAAGAAAGCTCGAGTACTTGCCTTCCCAAAGAGGGAAGGCGGCAAAGGAAAGAGCCTAAGGATAAAAAGTGCACTCGAATGGAAACCAAAACATGCATACAATAATATTTACACAAAGGACCTCCAGAGAGGTCAACATCCAACATAGTTTGATACACCCCCAGTGGGTGGAATTGCGAAAACTTAAGGTTGTTCGAAAAGACAAAAGCAGGAACAACAAGGACGGCAGATCAAGCCGGCGGGGCCGCTGACGAGCCGGGCTGGGCGGTGGAGACGGTTGCGCCGGCTGAAGGAGCGGCCGGCTGACCAACTTCAGCCTGATCACCGCCTCTGGCAGAGGGCGCGCTTCCGCGCGGCTCGTTGCTGGAGGCACGGTCGGCTTGAGGACGGTCGGTCGTTCTACTAGCCGGCTCGGCGTCTTCACCGTCCTCTTCCTCGTCATCCTCGCCCTCGTCACTAGAGGCGATCTCCTCGGCCGAGTCCTCGCCCACCGCCGGGTTCAGCCTGAACCACTCCTCCGGCTGGGCGACGCCGTCGTCATTAAGTTCCGGCACGAAGACGCTGGTGTCGGTGCACTCGGCGATCGTCGAGGCGTGCTGGGCGATTGCCGGCCATACCTCCTCCAGCTCCGCGTCGGCCTCCAGCCGCCAAGTTCGCAGCTGGTCCAGGCTTAGCCCTGGGTACCATGCACGGACGAACTCCAACGCATCCCTGGCTCCAAGACGGGCTGCCGACGCCTTCCAAGCTTCGAAGCGGCCGACTGCGACTTCCAGCCAGTCGGCGGTCCGGCTTGGGGTGCGGGGGATCATCTGGCCGGGCCAGAGGGCGGCCAGCACCTGCGCCCCGGCATGTTGGAGCCGGCGGAGCATCCGATGGGCCGGCTGCAGTCGCACATGGATGGCAATGAGCTGCTCCGCCAACGTTCGATTTGCATCCGGCGCAATGTCAGCTCCAGCCTGACGGCGCGCCTCGCGATGGGCCTTGATGGCTTGGGTGGCGAGGACGGAATGGCCGGGAAAGTAATCTGCGCAAAGTAACAAGCACAGGTCAGAATAAAACTCCAAGGCGGCTAGCAGATGGAGGAAGGGCAAGAAAAGTGGCTTACCATCGATCAGGTCTTCGATTCGGCCGAAGCCTTCCTCCAGCGCCTGACGCGTCTCGGCCCAGCTCGCTGCCTTGGTCTCAAACTCCGCCTTCAGGGCAGCCTCGCTGTCCTGCGCCTTCTGCAGGGCCGCCTTGTGGCTTTCTTCCTGGTCGGCCAGTTTCTTGACCAGGCGATCGCGCTCCTGGACCAAGTCGGCGTACTCGGCGTCCCTGGCGCGAAGAGCGGTCTGCGCCTTGCCAAGCTCCCTCCGCAAGTCGGCGTTGGCCCCTGCATGAGCAAAAGACAAAGAGAAAAGGTCAATAAGGGAAAGGTCGTCAAGGAAGATCCGACCCAACTGCTCAGCAGTCGGCCCGAATCTCGGGGATTACACCCAGTGGGTGCGCTGCCGCGCCCCCACAAGAGACAGATAAGAGCAAAGTACTTACGTCGGCTGATGGCCAGGTCATCGGTCCTCCGGCCCAGCTCCTGAGCCTGGGAGTTGAAGGCGGTAGCACGAGAGTTGTGATAATCCTAAGGTTCAGACAGAAAACAGAGTTAGCATGGTCGTCAAGAAAGATCTGACCCGACTGCGCTGCAGTCGGCCCGGATCTCGGGGACTACACCCAGTGGGTGCGCTGGCGCGCCCCCACAGAAGAAATCAGAGGACCAGAACGGTCGACAAGTGAAAAACTTACCCGGATAGCAGCCCGCGTCAACAAGAACTCCTGAGTATATTGCTGTAGGAGGGCGGCCTGAGCCTGCAGCCGGCTCCGAACCCCTTGGGCCGCCACATTCAGCTCGCCACTCCCTCCGCTGGGAGTCCACCCGGACGTGGCAGGGCTGGCCGCCTCCAAGGCTTCTGCCGACTGGTTGGCACCCGCGGCTTGGCGCGTGTCCAGCGGGGCCGTGTTCTCTCCAGCGCGCTGGCTCGCCGCCAGCTGAATCTCAAGACCGGCTCCGGCCTCGGGTGCGCCCCGGGCCGGCTCCTCCGGCGCCGCCGACGACTGGCCGCCTTCGCCCGCTCCGGTTGGCGCTGCCGGCGGCGTCCTCTCCGCGAAGACCTCGAAGAGCTCCTCCCTTTGCACCGGCGGCTGATCTGGGGTGATCTCCTCCACCAAGGGCAGCGGGATGTCCGGGTCCACGGTGCAGAGGGGGATGGCGAGCAGCGGAGGCCGGCTACGCGCGCCCTCCGCCTCCGTTTCCGTGGTTGCCCGCTCCGACGGAGTCTCGGCTGCCGCGTCAGCCCGCTCCTTCGCCGCCCGGGCGGCCTCCCGCTCTGCCGCCTCCCTCTCCTCTCGAGCCTCGCAGGCGTTCCGCTCCGTGGCTTCCGCGAGGTCGGCGCAGGGGTCCACGTGACGGGGCCCTGAAGATCCAGCACCCGGCCCAACCACTGAGCCGCCTGGGCCCCGCTCAAGGGAAAGCGGCGCCCTGCTCAGAAAATGGAGGAGGGTTAGAACAAAAGAAGACAACAAAAAACAAGCACGCAAGCAGCCAAAGACTTACGATGAAACCGCCTGAGGCTGCTTCACCGTCCTCTGGAAGCGGGCCGCCTTCGCCGCCGCCTCGTCTCGCTTCGTTGCCGCGGCGGAGGCCCTCGTCTTTTTCGGACGACTGCCGAAGAGAGGAAGCGCGGCCCGGCGCTTCGACGTTCCACCACCGGCAGCCGGCGCGGCAGACGAGCCCGCGCTGTGATGATCAGCTGCCAGCTGGCGGCGCGGGATTTCTTCGGCGTCGGCGTCATCCGGCCAGTCGTCAAAGCTGGCTGAGAGCCCCGTGCCTCCGGGCTCGGCGACGTCCCCCGTGGCGGCGTCCTCCATGGCGGCCGCCCCCAGATCCGGGTCGTCAATATCATCTACCACACGGTCGGGGGCATACCGGCGTTCGACTCCTGCTGCCCCGGCTGGCGGCGGAAGAAGAGGGTTCTGAGAAAAAGGAACCGCCTGGTCAGAAGCCGGCCGATATAAAGCCGGCTGATGACAGAAAGAAGATAGAAAGAAAGACCTACCATGGGCGGTGGATTGGCACGAGAGTACGGCGCCTTGCCGTATTGCCAGTCGTCGGCGAGCTTGAGGTTGGCGATGTAGTTGACCATAAGCGCCACCTCGGCATGGGGCATGTCCCATGTGCTCAGCCGGCAGGGGTCGAGGCGGCCGCTCATCTGGCACAGCATGTGGGGCCGGCTTTGAAGAGGAAGGATCCGGCGCTCCATGAAGGCGGCCACCAAGTCGGCTCCGCGCAAGCCTTCCGACTGGATCATTACCTGAAGCCGGGCGATGGCGGCGTTCCCAGCTGGAGATAAGGACTTGGACATGAAGCCCCAAGACGGCTGCCTTCCAGCCGGCGGGCCGGCTACGTAAGCCGGCAGATTGACGTGGTCTCCTTGTGAGGCGATGTTCTTCACGTAGAAGTATGATTTTTGCCAGAGCTTCACCGATTGGATTAAAGGGATGTGTGGGAAGGGATTGTTCTCGCCTGACCTCTTCATAGCGATGAAGGCCCCGCAGGGGGCGGGCACGCCGACGATGATGGTGCCGAGCTTGTTCTGGAAGAGCTCCGCCCAAAGCTCCAGCGTGGGTAGCACTCCCAAGAAGCCTTCGCAGAGGGAGACGAAGGCCGACAGCAGCATCACCGCGTTGGGCGTGAGGTGATGCGGCTGGAGGCGGTAGAAATCGAGGAAGGAACGCATGAACCCACTCGCCGGGAGGCCGAAGCCGCGCAGGTAATGCGCGCGGAAGACGACCCACTCGCCTTCCTCTGGCGCCGGCGAGATTTCCGTCTCCGGCGCCAGACGAACCTGCACGAGGTTGGCGGCGGGCAGGCGCCGGGTCCGGCGGAGAAACTCTATGTGATCGTCGTGGACGTTGGAGCCGTCCCACGAGCTCGACAGCGCCATGGACATGGAGGCGTGGGGAAGCTGCGACGGAAAGCTGCGTCGGGCGCGAGAGGAAGAAGAAGAGAAAAGAGAACGAGGAGGGACGGGGAGCGGGGGAGCAAGCGAGCCTTTGTCTCTCCCCCTCCCCCTCCTACTTGTAGGCTCGTGCGCCGGAGCCGAGGAGGCGCGGCGTGGGGGGTCGTGGGGATCGATCGTGCCCACTTCCCCCACGCCCCGCGTTTATTACGCACTAAAGACAAGAAGAAACGGCCACGGGAAGGCGAGCCGTACCCTTGGGCCACAGAAGATCTGCGCTCGGGCCGAGGCCAGGAAGTGGCGGGCCCGGGCCTGCGGCGGCGTCCGTCGCGCGCGTGCGACGGCAGGACTCCACCGCCACATGGCCCGTTGTGGGGCCCGCGGTCTGCACGCGGGTCGACCGCGGTCATCTTGATAAAACAAAGAAGTTCTCCGAAGACGGCCTACGACGGCGAGGTCGGCTCCTCAGGGTAAGAAGATGACCAAGCTTCCCGTCCCTCTGTCCGCCGCGAAGCTCGCTCAGCTTCGGGGACTACTGTCGGAGTAAATAGCCATGGGTAGCCTAGCCGGCTTCCCCTGGCCCTTCTGGAAAAAATTACGAGCCCGTCCGGCTCTCAAGTGGACTCAAGACCTGGGGCCGCCTCCCTCCTGCCGGCTATCTTCTAGGCCGGCTTCGGGGGCGGCCCGCCCTTTACCCTCATGAAGAAAGCTGTGGGAGGGCCGACTGCGAGAAGTCGGCTGCAAAGAGGCCAACTCCAAGAAGCCGGCTCCCATAAAGCAGTCAAGGCCATACCTGCAAAGTACGTGTCCACCCCGCGATGATGAAGCGGGGCGTGGCTACAGTGGAGCCTGCCACCCCCAAAACCCGGAGCACGCCTTGTACAGTGCGCCGTACGGGTGGCCACGACCTTTCCGGCGCGGCACTGTTGCCATGGCGGCCTTGACGCCGTCCACGATGGGCCACCAGCGTGGCCCCCGATGCGGTGGGCCCCTTCGGGCAGAGAGATACCGAAGGCGGCCGCACCTCCTCCCAAGTCGGCCCGATGGAGAGCCGGCCCACCATAGCCGGCTCGCCATCCTCCTCGAAGGAGACGCACATTAAGGAGACGAGATACGGCGGGGCTATAGTAATCGCCTGCCAGGGCGGCGGTACTGTAGCCACGCTTACCCCGACCAAGCCTGCATCAACAGCATGAAGCAACAGTAAACAGCCACCGACTAGGCCTTGGACAGTGGGGCCTACCTGTCGACCAAGGAGCCGGCAGCCGGCGGGACCCACCAGTCGGCGGGCCCCAGCAGCCGGCGCAGAAGCCGGCGAGCACAGTCACAGACAGCTGGGCCCCGCACCCAGCTGGATTACCATTGTACCCCCGGGGGGTAGGCCTATATAAACCCCCCGGTGCACCCATGCAAAGGGTTGGACTCTCAAGCTAGACCTAGACACCATACAAGGAGAGGAAGCAAGCTAGCTGTGCCCTTCTTCCTCCTTCCACCCAAACAGCTTGAGGAGCATTGTGTAGCTACTTGTTCATTTAGTAACCATGCGGAGACCCCGCAGAGCAGCAGTAGGGGTGTTATCTCCCCGGGGAGCCCCGAAGCTGGGTAAGATTCGCCGGCGTGCATGTCTTCGCCTTATCCCGTTTCCAGGCACCGGCGATGTTTTATTGGCTCCCACAATGATAAGCCACCCATTGGCATATGTCGCACCTACCACCCGACAAAGCTGTTGTTGCTTTTTCTTCAGGCTATTTGCCGTGGCTATAAGCCGGCGCTTGAAGCACTCTTGTTCGACGGGATCCTCAGGCACGACGAATTCGTCATCGTCGAGGCTTGCCTCATCTTCAGAGGGATGCATGTAATTATCATCCTCCGCCTCTCCATCTGCCGCTCTCTTTGGAGGGCTGGCTTCTCCATCCTCCTGCCCTAAATCTTGCTGGAGGGGATTGTTGTTGTCTTCGGCACTGCCCGGAGTGGTATTATCTCCTGTGCCGGTGTCACCGCTTTTGCTTTGGCGAGACTTAGAGCAGCATCGCTGACGTCAGCGCTTGGGTTGCTTCTTGGAGGGGTCATCCTCCGTTGTCTCATTGCTATTGCCTTCTTTGGGTGTGTCCACCATGTATATCATATGATGAGGTGGCTGTCCTATGACCTGTGGGCAGTGGGTTCCTCTTCGTCTCCCGCATCGTCGTCCATACCGTCGATGTCTTCGGAGTCGAAGTCGAGCATGTCCGTTAAGTCGTCGACAGTGGCTACTAAGTGGGTGGTGGGTGGGCGGCGAATTTCTTCGTCATCCACATCCCAATCCTGCCGGACATAGTTCGCCCAGGATTCTCCTGACAAGGAGACCTTAATGAGTTCAATATGTCGCCGAAGGGCGAGTGTTGAAAAATATCCGCGGAGGTAAACTCCATGATCGGCGCCCAATTGGATTCGATAGGCACAGGCGCAGGCGGTTCGGAGTCCGTGGCCGGGGAAGGATCCGTCAGTGTGGCATCACAGCTCTCGTGAGGGTAAGGTCGATATTCGGCTCGATCGCTGCTGAGGATACGGCCTCCGTGGCGGGGTCTATCCACCCGTCCATGGATGGCGTAACTGGTTCCGAATTGAGGGTCGGAGCGGTTGCCGGTGCGATCTCCTGAACACTGTCTGATGGTAGAGCTAAATCATACTCATTGTGACCATGTGGCGCACAAGGCAGGGGCTCGAATCCGTCGAGGATGAAGTCTCAGCGGATATCGGCCGTGTAGTTTAAGCTTCCAAACCTGACCTGATGGCCAAGGGCGTAACTCTTGATCTGCTCCAGATGGTCAAGCGAGTTGGCCCGCAGTGCGAAGCCGCCGAATACAAAGATCTGTCTGGGGAGAAAAGTCTCACCTTGGACTGCATCGCTATCGATGATCGAAGGAGCCATCAAGCCTAATGGCAACGACAGAGAGGAACTCTCAATGAAAGCACCAATGTTGGTGTCAAAACCGGCGGATCTCGGGTAGGGGGTCCCGAACTGTGCGTCTAAGGCAGATGGTAATAGGAGGCAGGGGACACGATGTTTTACCCAGGTTCGGGCCCTCTTGATGGAGGTAAAACCCTACGTCCTGCTTGATTATTCTTGATAATATGAGTAGTACAAGAGTTGATCTACCACGAGATCGGAGAGGCTAAACCCTAAAAGCTAGCCTATGGTATGATTGTATGTTGTCCTACGGACTAAAACCCTCCGGTTTATATAGACACCGGAGGGGGCTAGGGTTACACAAGGTCGGTTACAAAGGAGGAGATATACATATCAGTATTGCCTAGCTTGCCTTCCACGCCAAGTAGAGTCCCATCCGGACACAGGACGAAGTCTTCAATCTTATGTCTTCATAGTCCAACAGTCCGGCCAAAGGATATAGTCTGGCTGTCCAGAGACCCCCTAATCCAGGACTCCCTCAGTCACCATCCTTCTTCACCCCTTGCTACTTGAACTGTTTGTTGGAGAAGCATCATCAGAGCACCTTCTCCTTCCCATCAATAAGCGGCAGCAATCCACTGGTTGTGTTTTTGTCGGTCATGTTTGCTTGCTACAGTTGTATTGCCATCCATGATCAACCTCTTCCTATTGGACTTATCTAAATCCCTGTTAGTATTACCTATAGGCTTGATCGCGCTGGTAGCAGTGCTAAACAAATCACCATCTAGTCCTGTCTGATTTGGCGTTGTAGTTGTCCCTTTATCTCGCGACACATTACGATCAGAAGCATCATGAGTGGACTCCCAGGGTGATCTTATTAGCACTGGCGGATCAACATAAGAACACACCAGTACCACACTCCTTATGTTCATGCCCTATGATGCCACATGCACTGCAAAACCATGCTAGTTTTTCATATTTGACCGCATAGATCTGATGAGCTTTACCCTTGAAAATGCTAACAAATGTTGTGAGTGTTTTACAAACATCATGTTTGACACGAACCCGCACATGATCACCCCGCGAGTTTCCATTGATCCTAACATCCGGAACATCCCTCGCATTTTTGAGGAGCTTCTCTATCAAGTCCTTCCCGCAGTAGCCATCTGGAAGTTTGTGTATCTGAAGCCATATGGGCATATGGAAGATCCCCACTTCATCAGCATTTCTAAATCCGTCGTAAGGGCTCAAGCCGTACATGCAACGGCTCGAGGCGCACGCTTGTGGAACAACGACGCTGTTGTCGTCTAGCGTTCATGTGGAACGAATCCTGTGAAGATCGATGCCGCATGTCGCTGACACCGGAGACGGCGGATCCCGCAAGAGTTGATGAAGCTCTTGATGATGTTGCAATTTCCCTGCAAATTTTCATCAGATGTTGAGGATCGTGGGATTTATTGGTGGCTAAATAAAATCAATCTACTAGAATTTCAAAATTTTGGAATTAATCTAGTCTAAAAGAATCGATCTAATGTTTGATCGATTGACTGCCGCATCCCCGAGGAGTGGATATTAATCTCCCTGGGGGTGGCGCGCTACGGAAGTGGTAGAGAAACATAGGATTGGTGTCCTGAGACTAACCACTCTAATACCATGAAGAAATTATGAGATGTGTAATATTCTTGTTTTGTATTGATACGTCTCCAACGTATCTATAATTTTTTATTGTTCCATACTATTATATTATCAACCTTGGATGTTTTATATGCATTTATATGCTATTTTCTATGATTTTTGGGACTAACCTATTAACCCAGAGCCCAGTGCCTATTTTTGTTTTTACCTTGTTTTAGAATATCGCAGAAAAGGAAAATCAAACGGAGTCCTATTGACCTGAAACTTCACGGAACTTATTTTTGGATCAGAAGAAGCCAAGAACACTTGCAGTGCACGTCAGGGGATCAACGAGGAAGCCACGAGGCAGGGGCGCGCCCACCCCCCTGGGCTCGCCCTCCACCCTCGTGGGCCCCTCGTGGCCCCCATGACGTACTTCTTTCGCCTATATACCTCCATATACCCTAAAAAGATCAGGGAGCACAATAGATCGGGAGTTCCGCCGCCAGAAGCCTCCGTAGCCACCGAAAACCAATCTAGACCCGTTCCGGGACCCTGCCGGAGGGGGAATCCTTCTCCGGTGGCCATCTTCATCATCCCGGTGCTCTCCATGACGAGGAGGGAGTATTTCTCCTTCGGGGCTGAGGGCATGTACCAGTAGCTATGTGTTTGATCTCTCTCTCTCTCTCTCGTGTTCTTGAGGTGTTACGATCCTGATGTATCACGAGCTTTGCTTTTATATTTGGATCCTATGATGTTTTCTCCCCCCTCTACTCTCTTGTAATGGATTGAGTTTCCCCTTTGAAGTTATCTTATCGGATTGAGTCTTTAAAGATTTGAGAACACTTGATGTATGTCTTGCCATGCGTATCTGTGGTGACAATGGGATATCACGTGATTCACTTGATGTATGTTTTGGTGATCAACTTGCGGGTTCCGCCCATGAACCTATGCATAGGGGTTGGCACACGTTTTCGTCGTGATTCTCCGAGAGGAACTTTGGGGCACTCTTTGAGGTTCTATGTGTTGGTTGAATAGATGAATCTGAGATTGTGTGATGCATATCGTATAATCATACCCACGGATGCTTGAGGTGACATTGGAGTATCTAGGTGACATTAGGGTTTTGGTTCATTTGTGTCTTAAGGTGTTATTCTAGTACGAACTCTAGGGCTGTTTGTGACACTTATAGGAACAGCCCAACGGATTGATTGGAAAGAATAACTTTGATGTGGTTTCGTACCCTACCATAATCTCTTCATTTGTTATCCGCTATTAGTGACTTTGGAGTGACTCTTTGTTGCATGTTGAGGGATAGTTATATGATCCAATTATGTTATTATCGTTGAAGGAACTTGCACTAGCAAAAGTATGAACCCTAGGCCTTGTTTCAACACATTGCAATACCGTTTGTGCTCACTTTTATCATTAGTTACCTTGCTGTTTTTATATTTTCAGATTACAAAAACCTTTATCTACCATCCATATACCACTTGTATCACCATCTCTTCGCCGAACTAGTGCACCTATACAATTTACCATTGTATTGGGTGTGTTGGGGACACAAGAGACTCTTTGTTATTTGGTTGCAGGGTTGCTTGAGAGAGACCATCTTCATCCTACGCCTCCTACGGATTGATAAACCTTAGGTCATCCACTTGAGGGAAATTTGCTACTGTCCTACAAACCTCTACACTTGGAGGCCCAACAACGTCTACAAGAAGAAGGTTGTGTAGTAGACATCAAGCTCTTTTTTGGCACCATTGACGGGGAGGTTAGCACTTGAAAGTATATCTTTAGATCTTGCAATCGAATCTTGTTGTTTCTTGTTTTAGCACTAGTTTAGTTTATAAAAGAAAATTACGAAAAATATGGAATTTAGTTTGCCTCATACGCTTCATCTTTTTAATATCTTTCATGAGTATGATGGAAAGGAAAATTGTGCCAAAGTGCTAGAAGAAGAATGCATTAGAATGTTTGACACTAAATATTTGTATGATGAGCATGATTGCAATGATGTTAGTATGAACTCTTTGAATATCCATAGTACTAATGATGATTGCACTAGTTATGATGAAAATGTCTCATATAAACATGTCCATTTTTGTGGAGTGCATTGGGTTTGCAAGTACACACCAAATAGGGAAGATAGATATTGCAAGAGGCATAAGCACTTAGAAACTAAATTGTTGCAAGAAAGGCTAGATGTTTGTGCTGAAGATTTAAATTTTCTTGGCCGTACTTGTGGACTTTGCAATGAACAGGGTCATTTATCTATCCGATGCAAATTGTTTCATGATCTAATCGGGTCCAAAAATTGTGATGACTTGATTTCCCTTGCACATTATAATGAACTTAGTTTGCTTATGGGCTACGAAGAAATGAAACGTATAACTAAGCATCTTCCAGAATTTGCCCGTTATAAACTTCTTGGTTTTGATCTAGAGGAAATTTATATGTATTGTGCGGTGAATTGTATTGAAAATCCTTATATTGCCAACTACATAAAGAAAAGAAAACAAATAGAAGATGAAGATAATACTAATGAAAGGGAAGAGACTTCCCAATACCGTCCTATTATTTATTATGATGAATCAGGTAACAAGGAAGAGCCTCCTATTCAACCAATCTCATTAATAAGGAGCTCCAAAAAGAGGATTGAACCCACACATGATGTGGTGAAGAAGAAGAAAATAAAAAGGAAGAGAGGTAAAAAGATACCCCCCCCCCCCCCCAAATAACGTTGCTCCTATTAATATTGTGACTCATGAAAATATAATTGTGGAAGATAATGATACTTCTTATGATCTTGAAAATCTTTTTGGCACTTGATTGGAAGAATATGATAATTGCTATACTATTGGTGCTATCCATACTATTGATGATGAGAGTGATTATGCTTATGATATGAAAAGGCACAAGCTTGGGGATGCTATGTTTGATGAAGATGATGTTTTTGAGAATATATTTTCTGCAATTAATGTTTGTCCCAAGCTTGGGGATGCTACGTTTAATGAAGATGATATTTTTAGTCTCCCAAGTTTCGATATGCAAATTTATAATGATGATAGCATGCCTCCTACTTATGATGATTATTGTGATGATACTTATGCTATAAAAAGTAGTGATTATATTTATAAAACTTGTCATGATTATGGTTACCCCTTTTCTGAACATTACTCTTTTAATGTGGAAACACTTTATAGTATTCGAGTTTCTTATGATACTCCCACTATTCCAAATGAGAAGAATTTTGCTCATGTGGAGAGTAATAAAATTTCTATGCTTGTAGATCATGAAAAGAATGCTTTAGGTGATGGTTATATTGTTGAATTCATTCATGATGCTACTGAAAGTTATTATGAGGGAGGAACTTATGCTTGTAGGAATTGCAATAATATCAAGTTTCCTCTCAATGTGCTTAAAGTTTTGAAGTTATGCTTGTTTTACCTTCCTATGCAAATTGATTCTTGTACCCACAAGTTGTTTGCTCACAAAATCCCAATGCATAGGAAGTGGGTTAGACTTAAATGTGCTAGTCATATTCTTCATGATGCTCTCTTTATGTTTCAATTCTTATCTTTTATGTGAGCATCATTGAAATCATGACGCCTAGCTAGGGGCGTTAAACGATAGCGCTTGTTGGGAGGCAACCCAATTTTATTTTTGTTCCTTGCTTTTTGCTCCTGTTTAGTAATAAATAATTCATCTAGCCTCTGTTTAGATCTGGTTTTATGTTTTAATTAGTGTTTGTGCCAAGTAGAACCTTTGGGAAGACTTGGGTGAAGTCTTTATGATCATGCTGTAAAAAACAGAAACTTTAGCGCTCACGTGAATTGCTGCCATTTTTATTTGGAGAGTGATATTTAGTTAATTTTTTTGCAGATGATTAATAGATAAATTCCTCAGGTCCAGAAATTTATTTTAGAATTTTTGGGGTTCCAGAAGTATACGTTTGATCCAGATCACTACAGACTGTTCTGTTTTTGACAGATTCTGTTTTCGATGTGTTGTTTGCTTATTTTGATGAATCTATGAGTAGTATCGGAGGGTATGGACCATATAGAAGTTGGAATACAGTAGGTTTAACACCAATATGAACTAAGAATGAGTTCATTACAGTAACTTGAAGTGGTGTTTTGTTTTCTTTCGCTACCGGAGCTCACGAGTTTTCTACTTTAAGTTTTGTGTTGTGAAGTTTTCAAGTTTTGGATAAAGATTCGATGGACTATTGAATAAGGAGTGGCAAGAGCCTAAGATTGAGGATTCCCAAGGCACCCCAAGGTAATATCCAAGGACAACCAAGAGCCTAAGCTTGGGGATGCCCCGGAAGGCATCCCCTCTTTCGTCTTCGTTCATCGGTAACTTTACTTGGAGCTATATTTTTATTCGTCACATGATATGTGTTTTGCTTGGAGCGTCATTTTATTTTATTTTGTTTTGCTTGCTGTTTGAATAAAATACCAATATCTGAAATTCTTAAATGTTAGAGAGTCTTCATATAGTTGCATAATTATTCGACTACTCATTGATCTTCACTTATATCTTTCGGAGTAATTTGTTGTTGCTCTAGTGCTTCACTTATATATTTTAAGAGCACGGTGGTGGTTTTATTTTATAGAAATTAATGAACTCTCATGCTTCACTTATATCGTTTTGAGAGTCTTTAGAACAGCATGGTAGTTTGCTTTGGTTATGAAACTAGTCCTAATATGATGGGCATCCAAGATGGGTATAATAAAAACTTTCATATAGTGCATTGAACACTAAGAGAAGTTTGATGCTTGATGATTGTTTTGAGACATGGAGGTAGTGATATTAGAGTAATGCTAGGTGAGTAGTTGTGAATTTGAGAAATACTTGTGTTAAAGTTTGTGATTCCCGTAGCATGCACGTATGGTGAACCGTTATGTGATGAAGTCGGAGCATGATTTATTTATTGATTGTCTTCCTTATGAGTGGCGGTCGGGGACGAGCGATGGTCTTTTCCTACCAATATATCCCCCTAGGAGCATGCGCGTAGTACTTTGTTTCAATAACTAATAGATTTTTGCAATAATTATGTGAGTTCTTTATGACTAATGTTGAGTCCATGGATTATACGCACTCTCACCCTTTCACCATTGCTAGCCTCTCTAGTACCGCGCAACTTTCGCCGGTACCATAAACCCACCATTTACCTTCCTCAAAACAGCCACCATACCTACCTATTATGGTATTTCCATAGCCATTCCGATATATATTGCCATGCAACTTTCCACCGTTCCGTTTATTATGACATGCTCCATCATTGTCATATAGCTTTGCATGATCATGTAGTTGACATCGTATTTGTGGCAAAGCTACCGTTCATAATTCTTTCATACATGTCACTCATGAGTCATTGCACATCCCGGTACACCGCCGGAGGCATTCATATAGAGTCATATCTTGTTCTAAGTATCGAGTTGTAAGTAAATAAAAGTGTGATGATCATCATTATTAGAGCATTGTCCCAGTGAGGAAAGGATGATGGAGACTATGATTCCCCCACAAGTCGGGATGAGACTCCAGACTTTACAAAAAAATAAAAGAGGCAAAGAAGCCCAAATAAAAAAATAATAAAAAAGAGGCATAAAAAGGAGAAGGCCCAAATAAAAAAATAAAAAAATGAGAGAAAAAGAGAGAAGGGACAATGCTACTATCCTTTTACCACACTTGTGCTTCAAAGTAGCACCATGATCTTCATGATAGAGACTCTCCTATGTTGTCACTTTCATATACTAGTGGGAATCTTTAATTATAGAACTTGGCTTGTATATTCCAATGATGGGCTTCCTCAAAATGCCCCAGGTCTTCGTGAACAAGCGAGTTGGATGCACACCCACTAGTTTCTTTTATTGAGCTTTCATACATTTATAGCTCTAGTGCATCTATTGCATGGCAATCCCTACTCACTCACATTGATATCTATTGATGGGCATCTCCATAGCCCGTTGATACGCCTAGTTGATGTGAGACTATCTTCTCCTTTTTGTCTTCTCCACAACCACCATTCTATTCCACCTATAGTGTTATGTCCATGGCTCACGCTCATGTATTGCGTGAAGATTGAAAAAGTTTGAGAACATCAAAAGTATATTGCTTGGCTTGTCATCGGCGTTGTGCATGATTTAAATATTTTGTGTGGTGAAGATGGAGCATAGCCAGACTATATGATTTTGTAGGGATAACTTTCTTTGGCCATGTTATTTTGAAGAGACATAATTGCTTAGTTAGTATGTTTGAAGTATTATTATTTTTATGTCAATATTAAACTTTTGTCTTGAATCTAATGGATCTGAATATTCTTGCCAAAATGAAGAGAATTACTTAGAGAAATATGTTAGGTAGCATTCCACATAAAAAAATTCTGTTTTTATCATTTACCTACTCGAGGACGAGCATGAATTAAGCTTGGGGATGCTGATACGTCTCCAACGTATCTATAATTTTTGATTGTTCCATGCTATTATATTATCAACCTTGGATGTTTTATATGCATTTATATGCTATTTAATATGATTTTTGGGACTAACCTATTAACCCAGAGCCCAGTGCCTTCCTTGTTTTAGAATATCGCAGAAAAGGAAAATCAAACGGAGTCCAATTGACCTGAAACTTCACAGAACTTATTTTCGGATCAGAAGAAGCCTAGAAGACTTGGAGTGCACGTCAGGGAATCAACGAGGAAGCCACGAGGCAGGGGCGCGCCCACCCCCCTGGGCGCGCCCTCCACCCTCATGGGCCCCTTGTGGCCCCCATGACGTACTTCTTCCGCCTATATATCTCCATATACTCTAAAACGATCGGGGATCACAATAGGTCAGGAGTTCCGCCGCCAGAAACCTCCGTAGCCACCGAAAACCAATCTAGACCCGTTCCGGCACCTTGCCGAAGGGGGAATCCTTCTCCGATGGCCATCTTCATCATCCCTGTGCTCTCGATGACGAGGAGGGAGTAGTTCTCCCTCGGGGTTGAGGGTATGTACCAGTAGCTATGTGTTTGATCTCTCTCTCTCTCTCTCTCGTGTTCTTGAGGTGTTACGATCTTGATGTATCACGAGCTTTGCTTTTATAATTGGATCCTATGATGTTTTCTCCCCCTCTACTCTCTTGTAATGGATTGAGTTTCCCCTTTGAAGTTATCTTATCGGATTGAGTCTTTAAAGATTGGAGAACACTTGATGTATGTCTTGCCGTGCGTATCTGTGGTGACAATGGGATATCGCGTGATTCACTTGATGTATGTTTTGGTGATCAACTTGCGGGTTCCGCCCATGAACCTATGCATAGGGGTTGGCACACGTTTTCGTCGTGATTCTCCGGTAGGAACTTTGGGGCACTCTTTGAGGTTCAATGTGTTGGTTGAATAGATGAATCTGAGATTGTGTGATGCATATCGTATAATCATACCCACGGATACTTGAGGTGACATTGGAGAATCTAGGTGACATTAGGGTTTTGGTTCATTTGTGTCTTAAGGTGTTATTCTAGTACGAACTCTAGGGCTGTTTGTGACACTTATAGGAATAGCCCAACGGATTGATTGGAAAGAATAACTTTGAGGTGGTTTCGTACCCTACCATAATCTCTTCGTTTGTTCTCCGCTATTAGTGACTTTGGAGTGACTCTTTGTTGCATGTTGAGGGATAGTTATATGATCCAATTATTATTATTGTTGAAGGAACTTGCACTAGCGAAAGTATGAACCCTAGGCCTTGTTCAACACATTGCAATACCGTTTGTGCTCACTTTTATCATTGGTTACCTTGCTGTTTTTATATTTTCAGATTACAAAAATCTTTATCTACCATCCATATACCACTTGTATCACCATCTCTTCACCGAACTAGTGCACCTATACAATTTACCATTGTATTGGGTGTGTTGGGGGACACAAGAGACTCTTTGTTATTTGGTTGCAGGGTTGTTTGAGAGAGACCATCTTCATCCTACGCCTCCTACGGATTGATAAACCTTATGTCATCCACTTGAGGGAAATTTGCTACTGTCCTACAAACCTCTGCACTTGGAGGCCCAACAACATGTACAAGAAGAAGGTTGTGTAGTAGACATCATGTATTGATCTGACCCTCATATGGGTATAATCACACGCATATCACAGAAGAAATCCGGCTGGTTGAAACTTTTTTTATCTCTGGACCCTAGCTTGGGCAAGCCAACAGACGCTCTCGTGTAAATCAAGAACCTCCTCATCAACGATCACATGGTCAACATCCTCCTCATGGAGGTCTAGTGAGGGAGGCCTGGACTAAGGGATCCTCGGGCATCCAACCAGTTAGCCATGGGTCGGACTGATGGGTTGTGAAGATACAGAGACCGACGATTGCACCCGTGTCCGGATGGGACTCTCCTTGGCATGAAAGGCAAGCTTGGCGACCGGATATGTAGATTCCTTTCTTTGTAACCGACCTTGTGTAACCCTAGATCCTCTCGGTGCTTATATAAACCGGAGGACTTAGTCCGGAGGGAGAGATATTCATTACCATAGCCATATAAGCCAGACCTCTAGGGTTTAGCCATTACGATCTCGAGGTAGATCAACTCTTGTAATATTCGTATTCATCAATATCAATCGAGAAGGACATCGGGTATTACCTTCCTAGAGAGGGCCTGAACTTGGGTATACATCGTGTCCCCTGTCTCATGTTACCATCGACCTCAGACGCACAGTTCGGGACCCCCTACCCGAGATCCGCCGGTTTTGACACCGACATTGGTGCTTTCATTAAGAGTTCCACTCTGCCGTCGACGAAAGGTTCGATGGCCCCTTCAAACGTTGATAGGGACGCTGTCCAAGGAGAAACTTTCCTCCCCGGACAGATCTTCGTGTTCGGCGGCTTTACACTACGGGCCAACTCGCTTGGCCACCTGGAGCAGATCGATAGCTACGCCCCTGGCCTTCAGGTCAGATTTTGGAGTTTGTACTACGTTACGGACATCCGTGGAGATTTAATCTTCGCCGAATTCGATACCACGGCAACCGCTTCCGGTCACCTTGACGAACATGACCTAAATCTGTCATTAGATGCATCCAGGAGATAGCTTTTGTGACCACTCCGTCCTTAGATCCAGAGTGCACTGCGGCATCCGAGGATTGGAAGCTCAACCCCGCCATGGAGGCCATAGATTCCCTGGCGTTGGAGCCGCACATAGACTTGATCTCACATGATACCTGTGCTACCGGAACTCCGGACTCATCTCCGGCCGTAAGTTCCGAACCATGTGGGCCTGCGGATGTCGAACCTGATCGTTTATCGATCTTCAAATTCAGTGCCGCAAACATCTTCCAGCACTCGCCTTTGGGCGACATGCTAAACTCATTAAAAAAACCTGTCCTTGACGGAGGACTCACAGCCGAACTACATCCGGCCCGAACTAGGGGCTGATGGTGGAGAATTTTGCTTGCCACCCGCCACCCACTTCATAGCCACGGTCGAGGATTTGACTGACACACTTGATTACGACTCCGAGGACATCGACGGTATGGACGATGATACCGGAGAAGAAGAGGCCCAGAACCCGCCGTTCACCGGACGCTGGACGGCCACTTCCTCGTATGATGTATACATGGTGGATACACCAAAGGAGAACAGAGGCGATGACAAGGAAGCTCCAGCTGAGCATAAACCTTTCGAAATACAATCCAAACGCCGGCGTCAGCGGCGCCGCTCTAAGTCACGCCGCAGTAAAGACAGCAACACCGACATAGGAGAAGATAACACTCTAGAAGGTGCCAAAGACAACGAAGACCCCGTTGAAACAACTAATAAACAAGATGAACGGGAAGATGGGCAGGCTAGCCCTGGTAAGTAGGCCACGCACGAAGACTCAGAGGACGGAAGTTATCTTCCGCTCTCCGAGGATGAGGTGAGCCTCGGCACAGACGATTTCATCGTGCCTGAGGAACCTCTTGAGCAGGAGCGCTTCAAGCGCCAGCTAATCGCCATTGCAAGGAGCCTGAAAAAGAAGCAGCAGCAGCTTCAAGCTGACCAAGATCTGCTCAATGATAAATGGTCTGATGTCCTAGTAGCCGAAGAATACGGCCTCAAGCGCCCAACCAAAAGCTACCCAAAGCGCAAATTGCTACCTCAGTTTGACGAGGAGGCTCCGGAATACATACCTCCATCGTACAATGCGGCTGACCGACCACCACGTGGTCGGGACAAAACGACAACTCACACTAAATACCAGCCAGCCCCGCCTCATCGCACAGGTAGAGGTGAATTAGCTCACGGTCATACATATGACCTCAGGCACCTGAACAATAAAGCAGGACATACCAGATCAATATACGGATAGCGAGGACGTGCCTCGACACGCGACGACGACCACCTATTCGGACGTGACAAACTTAGTCATGCGCGAGCTGAAAACCACAGACGGGCCTGATATAGAGGCGCCGCACACCCTCATTGCTTCACTGATGAGGTCATGGATCATGAATTCCCAGAAGGGTTCAAACCCGTGAATATAGAATCATACGATGGAACCACGGACCCCACGGTGTGGATCGAAGACTTCATTCTCCAAATTCATATGGCTCGCGGCAATGACCTCCACACCGTCAAATACCTCCCTTTAAAACTCGAGGGGGCAGCTCGGCATTAGCTCACCACTCTGCCTGAAAATTCTATTGGCAGCTGAGAGGACTTGAAAGAGGCCTTCCTCGATAACTTACAAGGTACATATGTTCGACCTCCAAACGCTGATGACTTAAGCCATATAGTTTAACAGCCCGGAGAGTCTGCCGTGAAATTCTGGACTAGCTTCTTAACTAAAAAGAACCAAATCGTCAATTATCCGGATGCCGACGCCCTAGCAGCCTTCAAATACAGCATCCGCGACGAATGGCTCGCTCGCCACCTCGGCCAAGAAAAGCCAAAATCCATGGAGGCCCTCACGGCACTCATGACCCGCTTTTGTGCGGGCGAAGACAGTTGGTTGGCCCGTAGCAAAAACAATGCAAGCGACGCCGGCACCCCTGAAGCTAAAAGTAGCAAAGACAAGTCTCGACGCAATAGATACAAGCGTCGAAACAACAGTGATAACACCGAGGACACGACAGTCAATGCCGGATTCAGTGGCTCTAAGTCCAGTCAGCGGAGGAAGCCGTTCCAAAAGAACAATTCAGGCCCATCCAGTTCGGACCGCATACTTGATCGTCCGTGCCAGATTCATGGCACCCCGGACAAACCACCCAATCATACAAATAGAGATTGTTGGGTTTTTAAACAGGCTGGCAAGTTAAACACTGAGAACAGGGAAAAGGCATCGCAAAGTGAGGGAAAAGGGTCGCAAAGCGAGGATGATGACGAAGAGACCCGGCAACCGAACACAATGGGACAGAAGAAGTTTCCCCCTCGGGTAAAAATGGTGAACATGATATATGCTACTCACATCCCCAAGAGGGAGCGCAGGCGTGCGCTCAGGGACGTCTACGCGATAGAGCGAGTCGCCCCAAAATTTAATCCATGGTCGTCATGCCCGATCACCTTTGATCGCGGGGATCATCCGACCAGTATCCGTCACGGTGGCTCAGCCGCATTGGTCCTAGACCCAATAATTGATGGGTTCCACCTGACTCGCGTCCTTATGGACGGAGGTAGCAGCCTCAATCTGCTCTATCAGGATACAACGCGAAAAATGGGCATTAACCCATCACGGATCAAGCCAACCAGGACTACCTTCAAAGGACTCATACCAGGTGTAGAGGCCCGATGTATGGGCTCAATCACACTAGAGGTTGTCTTCGGATCTCCGGACAACTTCCGAAGCGAGGAGTTAATCTTCGATATCGTCCCCTTCCGGAGCGGCTACCACGCACTGCTCCGACGAACTATGTTTGCTCGATTCAACGCAGTAGCACACTATGCTTATCTCAAGCTTAAGATGCCCGGTCCACGTGGCGTCATAATGGTCAATGGAAATACGGAACGTTCCCTCCGTACAGAAAAGCACACAGCTGCCTTAGCAGCAGAAGTACAGAGCGGCCTTCTCAAGTAGAACCTTAATTCGACTGCCGAGCCCACAGACACCGTTAAGAGGGCCCGAACTACTCTGCAGCAGGAGAGCTCGGCTCGTCAGGAGCTTGACTAGCAATCCGGCCTCCGTATCAGTCCCGATCAAGTGGTGGCATTCGTGCCGCGCGTACATAACTACGCAATCAAAATCCCATGGGCATTGACGGAGGCATAGCTAGCTTGTGGTCCATAGTACGGCTCAACCAACATCGGATATACACATAATTTCACTTTTACTTGTTTCCTTTTCAGGTCTCAATCCCATAGACACCATCTGGTGGTCTGGATCATCAGTCCTCTTGAAGGATAAACACACCAAGACGGCAAGAAACGTAGACATATGGGGGACTTTTTAGGTGATTCCGTTAACGATAACTCTACCTATTTTTTAGGACCCACATGCAGCTCTCCCTTGGTTTTAGCATGTCAAATAGCGTATTGCTTATCGGACTACCTGTATCAATGTGCCTTGACGTACTAATTAAATTACAATGAGAGCAGTTTTGGGCTGGAGCTATTGGACCCCAGCCTTTTACCTTCGTACGTTTTCTGTTTTTTCTCTTTTTCAGGTCCCCTGTGGATAACCCTATCAGGTAGCACCCGTACACTTTGGTAAGTTTGATGTTTGCCAGGGGCTTCATAGCACCCCACGCTAAGGCAACAAAAGTCCGAACACTTTTTATAAGTACAGTTCGGCGCCCCGAATTTAGCATTTTATGCATTGGCTCTGAATCATGTCTTTGGTCAATAGTTGGGTTGCTGTGACACCCAGATAATTAAGCTACAGTAACCCTCGCCTAATGATGCCACGTCACCTCGATCACTGTTGTTACTCTTGCGTAGTTCAAAACCGATTTGAAATTCAAATTTAAAATAAAGTCAAACTAGAAAAAAAAATTCAAATGTCAAAACTAAAAAGTACAAACGGTGACAAATAATGCATAGGTAATTATGGTGAAGAAACCACATTTTTATAAAGTGTTTAAATGCTCTAATATAAATAAAATAGTAGCAAACATAATTATTTAAATGCCTTTACTAATTAATAAATTAAGTTACTAAATTATTTGAGGACAAGACTTTTGGTGGCAGTGCAGCTTATTGCATAGTATTTATATGTCAAGGCTCCACTTTTTACAAAAAGTCATCTGGTTCAAGTTTTAAATGGAAAACAAAAGCTAATTAAAGAAAGAAAGAGAAAAGAAAAAGGCTAACAGAAAAGAAAAGGAGAAAGAAACCTAACTAATGTACACTTAAGGCCCAAAAGGCTTGTAGCTAGCCCAGCCCACCATGAGGTTTCCTCCTACCTCTGGTTCACAGGAGACGCGCTGATACGTCTCCAACGTATCTATAATTTTGATTGCTCCATGCTATATTATCGACTATTTTGGACATTATTGGGTTTTATTATCCAGTTTTATATTATTTTTGGGACTAACCTATTAACTAGAGGCCCAACCCAGAATTGCTGTTTTTTGCCTGTTTTAGGGTTTCGAAGAAAAGGAATATCAAACGGAGTCCAAACGGAAAGAAACCTTCGGGAACGTGATTTTCTCACCGAATACAACTCAGGAGACTTAGACCCTACGTCAAGCCAACTAACAGGAGGCCACGAGGTAGGGGGCGCGCCTCCCCCCCCCCCCCGGGCGCGCCCTCCACCCTCATGGGCCCCCTGTTGCTCCACCGATGTACTTCCTCCTATATATATCCATGTACCCCCAAACGATCAGAACAGGAGCCAAAACCATAATTCCACCGCCGTAACTTTCTGTATCCACGAGATCCCATCTTGGGGCCTGTTCTGGAGCTCCGCCAGAGGGGACATCGATCACGGAGGGCTTCTACATCAACACCATAGCCCCTCTGATGAAGTGTGAGTAGTTTACTTCAGACCTACGGGTCCATAGTTAGTAGCTAGATGGCTTCTTCTCTCTTTTTGGATCTCAATACAACGTTCTCCCCCTCTCTTGTGGAGATCTATTCGATGTAATCTTCTTTTTGCGGTGTGTTTGTTGAGACCGATGAATTGTGGGTTTATGATCAAGTCTATCTATGAACAATATTTGAATCTTCTTTGAATTCTTTTATGTATGATTGGTTATCTTTGCAAGTCTCTTCGAATTATCTATTTGGTTTGGCCAACTAGATTGATTTTTCTTGCAATGGGAGAAGTGGTTAGCTTTGGGTTCAATCTTGCGGTGTCCTTTCCCGGTGACAGTAAGGGCAGCAAGGCACGTATTGTATTGTTGCCATCGAGGATAACAAAATGGGGTTTTCTTCGTATTCCATGAGTCTATCCCTCTACATCATGTCATCTTGCTTAAGGCGTTACTCTGTTTTTAACTTAATACTCTAGATGCATGCTGGATAGCGGTCGATGAGTGGAGTAATAGTAGTAGATGCAGGTAGGAGTCAGTCTACTTGTCTCGGACGTGATGCCTATATACATGATCATACCTAGATATTCTCATAACTATGCTCAATTCTGTCAATTGCTCAACAGTAATTTGTTCACCCACCGTATAATACTTATGCTCTCGAGAGAAGCCACTAGTGAAACCTATTGCCCCCGGGTCTATCTTTATCATATTAATCTCCTACTAATTAGTTATTTACTTTGCTATTTACGTTGCCTTTATTTTACTTTGCATCTTTATCATAAAAATACCAAAAATATTATCTTATCATATCTATCAGATCTCACTCTCGTAAGTGGCTCTATAGGGATTGACAACCCCTATTTGCGTTGGTTGCGAGGATTTATTTGTTTTGTGCAGGTACGAGGGACTCGCGCGTAGCCTCCTACTGGATTGATACCTTGGTTCTCAAAAACTGAGGGAAATACTTACGCTAGTTTGCTGCATCATCCCTTCCTCTTCGGGGAAAACCAACGCAGTGCTAAAAGAGGTAGCAAGAAGGATTTCTGGCGCCGTTGCCGGGGAGGTCTACGCAAAAGTCAACATACCAAGTACCCATCACATACCCTTATCTCACGCATTACATTATTTGCCATTTACCTCTCGTTTTCCTGTCCCCCACTTCACCCTTGCCGTTTTATTCGCCCTCTCTCTCTCTCTCTCTCTCTCTGTTCCCCTTCTCTTTCCCAATTTGCCTCTTTTGCCCGTTTCTTGTTTGCTCATATGGTTGGAATAGATGTTTATTTATTACTAAACAGAGAACCTAAGATCTATGGATCCTCAACCACTTGCTAGTCTTTTTAAGAGATCCAATTATGATAAACCAATTGCTAGTGAGTTTTGTGCACTAGATTATCTTTATGAGGTTTTGCTTGAAATTTGTGAATCTGAAAAGTGTGATGAATTACTTTATGAAGCGATTCACGATAGATCTTTGAATAAAAAGCATGATTGCAATGATTTTATTACAAATTCTATTTATGTAAATTGTGCTAATAATATGCAAAATCCTATGCTTGGGGATGCTAGTTTTGCTATGTCCTCTACTTGTTGCAATGATCATGATTGGGGTGATTATTCTTATGATCTTGAAAATTTATTTAAGCCCCATGATGAATATGAGATTGATAATAGTGTTTGCAATATTATTGAAAGTGGGTCTGGAGAGATCATGACTTTAGTTAATGTTAATCCCACTATTTGGAAGAGTGTCAACTTTGCATGCATGTGGATCATGTTGAAAATATTCTATGTGATAGCTATTTTGTTGAATTTTCTTATGATCCTACATGTAATTATTACGAGAGAGGAAAATATGGTGGTAGAAATTTTCATGTTACTAAATTACCTCTCATTATGTTGAGATTGCTATTGTTTCTTTCCACTTCCTTGCATGTGCTAGTTTTTGCTTGCCTTGATAATTTGTTTGCCTATAAGATTCCTATGCATAGGAAGTATGTTAGACTTAGATGTGTTTTTCACGTGTTTTATGATGCTCTCTTTGTGCTTCAATTCTTGTCTTTCATGTGAGCATCGTTGAAATATTATGCCTAGCTATAAGGCTTTAAAGAAAAGCGCTTGTTGGGAGACAACCCAATGTTTATCCTTGCTGTTATTTAATAAATAAATTATTTAGCCTCTGTTTTGGTTTTGTTTTTTGTGTTTAATTAGTGTTTGGGCCAAGTAGAACTGTTGGGAAGACTTGGGGAGAGTCTTGTTGAACTTGCTGTAAAAAACAGAAACTTTAGCGCTCACGAGAACTGCTGTAATTTTTATTTGGAAAGTGATATTTAGTTAATTCTTTTTGCAGATGATTAATATATAAATTACTCACGTCCAGCAATTTATTTTAGAATTTTTGGGGTTCCAGATCTTGTGCTAGCTACAGATTACTACAGACTGTTCTGTTTTTGACAGATTCTGTTTTGCGTGTGTTGTTTGCTTATTTTGATGAATCTATGGCTAGTAAATTAGTTTATAAACCATAGAGAAGTTGGAATACAGTAGGTATAACTCCCATATAAATAAAGAATGAGTTCATTACAGTATCTTGAAGTGGTCTTTTGTTTTCTTTCACTAACGGAGCTCATGAGATTTTCTACTTTAAGTTTTGTGTTGTGAAGTTTTCAAGTTTTGGGTAAAGATTTGATGGATTATGGAACAAGGAGTGGCAACAGCCTAAGCTTGGGGATGCCCATGGCACCCCCAAGATAATCTAAGGACACCTAAAAGCCAAATCTTGGGGATGCCCCGGAAGGCATCCCCTCTTTCGTCTACTTCTATCGGTAACTTTACTTGGAGCTATATTTTTATTTACCACATGATATGTGTTTTACTTGGAGCGTCTTGTATGATTTGAGTCTTTGCTTATTAGTTTACCAAAATCATCCTTGCTGTACACATCTTTTGAGAGAGCCATACATGATTTGGAATTTGTTAGAATACTCTATGTGCTTCGCTTATATCTTTTGAGTTATATAATTTTGCTCTAGTGCTTCACTTATATCTTTTAGAGCACGGTGGTGGATTTGTTTTATAGAAACTATTGATCTCTCATGCTTCACTTAGATTATTTTGAGAGTCTTAATAGCAAGGTAATTTGCTTAAAATCCTAATATGCTTGGTATGCAAGATTAATAATAAAACTTTCGTATGAGTGTGTTGAATACTAAGAGAAGTTTGATGCTTGATGATTGTTTTGAGACATGGAGGTAATAATATCAAAGTCGTGCTAGTTGAGTAGTTGTGAAATTGAGAAATACTTGTGTTGAGGTTTGCAAGTCCCATAGCATGCACGTATGGTAAACGTTATGTAACAAATTTGAAACATGAGGTGTTATTTGATTGTCTTCCTTATGAGTAGCGGTCGGGGACGAGCGATGGTCTTTTCCTACCAATCTATCCCCCTAGGAGCATGCGCGTATTACCGAGGTTTTTGATGACTTGTAGATTTTTGCAATAAGTATGTGAGTTCTTTATGACTAATGTTGAGTCCATGTATTATACGCACACTCACCCTTCCATCCTTGCTAGCCTCTTTGGTACCGTGCATTGCCCTTTCTCACATTGAGAGTTGGCGCAAACTTCGCTGGTGCATCCAAATCCCGTGATATGATATGCTCTTTCACACATAAACCTCCTTATATCTTCCTCAAAATAGCCATCATACCTACCTATTATGGCATTTCCATAGCCATTCCGAGATATATTGCCATGCAACTTTCCATCATTCCGTTCATCATGACACATTCATTATTGTCATATTGCTTAGCATGATCATGTAGTTGACATAGTATTTGTGGCAAAGCCACCATTCATAATTCTTTCATACATGTCACTCTTGGTTCATTTCATATCCCGGTACACCGCCGGAGGCATTCATATAGAGTTATCTTTGTTCTAGTATCGAGTTGTAATCATTGAGTTGTAAATAAATAGAAGTGTGATGATCATCATTTTCTAGAGCATTGTCCCAAGTGAGGAATATAAAAAAAGAGAGGAAAGGCCATAAAAAAAGAGAAGGCCAAAAAAGAGAAAGGCCATAAAAAAGAGAAAAGGCCATAAAAAAGAGAAAAGGCCATAAAAAAGAAAAAAATTGAGAGAAAAAGGGAGAAGGGGCAATGTTACTATCATTTGCCACACTTGTGCTTCAAAGTAGCACCATGATCTTCATAGTAGAGAGTCTCTCATGTTATCACTTTCATATACTAGTGGGAATTTTTCATTATAGAACTTGGCTTGTATATTCCAACAATGGGCCTCCTCAAGTGCCCTAGGTCTTCGTGAACAAGCAAGTTGGATGCACACCCACTAGTTTTTTTGTTGAGCTTTCATACATTTATAGCTCTAGTGCATCCATTGCATGGCAATCCCTACTCCTTGCATTAACATCAATCGGTGGGCATCTCCATAGCCCAATGATTAGCCTTGTTGATGTGAGACTTCCTCCTTTTTTGTCTTCTCCACATAACCCCCCTCATTATATTCTATTCCACCTATAGTGCTATGCCCATGGCTCGCGCTCATATATTGCGTGAAAGTTTATAGGTTTGAGATTACTAAAGTATGAAACAATTGCTTGGCTTGTCATCGGGGTTGTGCATGATGATAGCATTCTTGTGTGACGAAAATGAAACATGAATAAACCATATGATTTTGTAGGGATGAACTTTATTTGGCCATGTTATTTTGAGAAGACATAATTGCTTAGTTAGTATGCTTGAAGTATTATCATTTTTATGTCAATATGAACTTTTGTCTTGAATCTTTCGGATCTGATTATTCATACCACAATTAAGAAGAATTACATTAAAATTATGCCAAGTAGCACTCCGCATCAAAAATTCTGTTTTTATCATTTACCTACTTGAGGACGAGCAGGAACTAAGCTTGGGGATGCTTGATACGTCTCCAACATATCTATAATTTTTGATTGCTCCATGCTATATTATCTACTGTTTTGGACATTATTGGGCTTTATTATCCACTTTTATATTATTTTTGGGACTAACCTATTAACCAGAGGCCCAGCCCAAAATTGCTGTTTTTGCCTGTTTTAGGGTTTCGAAGAAAAGGAATATCAAACGGAGTCCAAACGGAGTGAAACCTTCGGGGACGTGATTTTCTCACCGAATACAACTCAGGAGACTTGGACCCTACGTCAAGCCAACTAACAAGAGGCCACGAGGTAGGGGGCGCGCCTGCCCCCCCCCCCTAGGCGCGCCCTCCACCCTCGTGGGCCCCCTGTTGCTCCACCGACGTACTTCCTCCTATATATATCCACGTACCCCCAAATGATCAGAACAGGAGCCAAAACCCTAATTCCACCGCCGTAACTTTCTGTATCCACGAGATCCCATCTTGGGGCCTGTTTCAGAGCTCCACCGGAGGGGGCATCGATCACGGAGGGCTTCTACATCAACACCATAGCCCCTCCGATGAAGTGTGATTAGTTTACTGCAGACCTACGGGTCCATAGTTAGTAGCTAGATGTCTTCTTCTCTCTTTTTGGATCTCAATACAATGTTCTCCCCCTCTCTTGTGGAGATCTATTCGATGTAATCTTCTTTTTGCGGTGTGTTTGTTGAGACCGATGAATTGTGAGTTTATGATCAAGTCTATCTATGAACAGTATTTGAATCTTCTCTGAATTCTTTTATGTATGATTGGTTATCTTTGCAAGTCTCTTCGAATTATCAGTTTGGTTTAGCCTACTAGATTGATTTTTCTTGCAATGGAAGAAGTGCTTAGCTTTGGGTTCAATCTTGCGGTGTCCTTTCCCGATGACAGTAAGGGCAGCAAGGCACGTATTGTATTGTTGCCATCGAGGATAAAAAGATGGGGTTTTCTTCATATTGCATGAGTCTATCCCTCTACATCATGTCATCTTGCTTAAGGCGTTACTCTATTTTTAACTTAATAGTCTAGATGCATGCTAGATAGCGGTCGATGAGTGGAGTAATAGTAGTAGATGCAGGCAGGAGTCGGTCTACTTGTCTCGGACGTGATGCCTATATACATGATCATACCTAGAGATTCTCATAACTATGCTCAATTCTGTCAATTGCTCAACAGTAATTTGTTCACCCACCGTATAATACTTATGCTCTCGAGAGAAGCCACTAGTGAAACCTATGGCCCTCGGGTTTATTATATTAATCTCCTACTACTTAGTTATTTACTTTGCTATTTACGTTGCCTTTATTTTACTTTGCATCTTTATCATAAAAATACCAAAAATATTATATTATCATATCTATCAGATCTCACTCTCGTAAGTGGCCCTATAGGGATTGACAACCCCTATTTGCGTTGGTTGCAAGGATTTATTTGTTTTGTGCAGGTACGAGGGAATCGCGCGTAGCCTCCTACTGGATTGATACCTTGGTTCTCAAAAACTGAGGGAAATAGTTACGCTACTTTGCTGCATCATCCCTTCCTCTTCGGGGAAAATCAACGCAGTGCTAAATGAGGTAGCTCGCGCCCGCGGCGTCCATGGTCGGATCAGCCATGTGCTGGCCATCCAACTCCTCCCCGTCGCCTACAAGCCCTCCCCAACCACCCAGTGGCGAACCCTAGCAACCCCACTCTCCCCCTCTCGCCCCAGATCCTCCTTCCCGCACACAGCCGAACGCCCTTGCCGCCATGGTCTCCGTCGATCCCGCGGTCACCGAGCCCCGTTCGCCTCACCGATGTGCCCACCGGCTTCCTCGCCGTCGTCCACATCGCCTAAGCAATCGGGGTCGAGCCGAGCGCCTCTCCTCCGACCGAAACGCGCTCGTCTTCAACTCGGACCCGACGCCGTTCGTCTTCGACTCCGACGCTATGGAGCCCTCCCCGAGCCCACTTAGCACCTCTATAGGCTCGCAGTGAGCTTCTCCTCTCGCCCCCCTATTTTTACCATTGAACCACGGCCATAGGCCGCTGTCACCGTCGTGTACGATGCC
The DNA here is from genome assembly GCA_034509565.1 of Triticum monococcum. NCBI lineage: Eukaryota > Viridiplantae > Streptophyta > Magnoliopsida > Poales > Poaceae > Triticum > Triticum monococcum. Next base: position 570,306,056 of record CM067842.1, on the reverse strand, counting down.
GTCGGAGCTCCTTCTTACCGCGTCGTTGTCCATGCTCCCCTCGGCCCTGGCCGCGTCCGGGCCGCGCCTACACCACACCGCGGCCGCGCCCCCACTACGCACATGCCGCGCCCAACCGCATCGCCCTTGCCGCATGCTACTGCTTCCCCTGTCGCTGCTTCCTCTGCTTCTGCTACTTCTCTCCTGCTCAGCTGCTGCTGCTGCTAGTGCGCCGCCGGCCGCCTCCGCAAACACCTGCTGCCGCGCACCGCATCGCCGCTGCTCCTCCTCCCCCCCCCCCCCCGTGTTGCATGTCGCTACTCGCACGCCACACGCTCACACATCTCGCCGTCACTCGTCGACCACCCCACCGCCGTCCATTAGCGCGTCGTCGCATGAGCACACCTCTGGCGGCTCCTCCGGCCGCTGCCGTCCGTGCCTCTCCCGGTCGCATCGCCGCCTTCACCTTGCACCGCAGCTCCTCGCGACTTGCTGCGCACGCTCGTCGAGCACGCTCGCCCGCGACCGCTCCACTCCCTGGCCCCGCCCGCGACTCGTCTCACCGGTGTGCGCACGCCGCCGCTTTCGCGACCGCTCCGCCTAGACTGGCCGTGCCCATCCCCGTGCTGAAGCCTGCCCCGTGCCTCTAGCTCTTGTCACTGCCTGGCGCACGCCGCGCCCGTCGCTGCTCTCGCTCGCCCGGCCGCCCTCCGCTGTGGGCGCTGCTACCGCCGCCGTTCCCGCCATGCCCCGCCTCCGCCCGGCCGCGTGGCCTCCCCACACGCGCCGCCCACCGTCACCTCCCCACTGCCCCGCCTAGCGGGCTCCCCCGTCGCCGGTGACCTCGCCCCGCTCCCAGGCGGGCTATGCCCCGGTCGCACCCCTTAAGCACGAGCGCGCGCTCACTCCCCTGCCAGCGCCCGTTACGCCCGCCCCGCAAGGCCTTTGGGCCACTGCCCAGTGGGGCCCCCACCCCATTTTTTGTAAAAAAAGATTTAAAATAATAATAATTAAAAATAACTTAATTAATTAATTAGTAATTAATTAATTTAATTAATCATGTTAATTAACCTAACCTAATTGGTCTCATTAGTTAGCTAATTAACTATTAATTGATTAAGCATACAATGACGTGTGGGACCCCCTGGGCCCTGTTGACCAGTCAATGGGTCAACGTTGACTGCTGACTGGGCAGTCAACAGGGCCCATTGGTCTGCCTCTGTGCACTGCTGGGTGCACTGCACCGGGTGCACTCAGCCGAAGTATGTTATATATCTTTTGAATTAATTTAATTGAAATAAATCCAGAAAATATTTAAAGCTTTGAAAAATCATATAAAATAAACCGTAACTCGGATGAAAATAGTTTATATACGAAAGTTGCTCAGAACGACGAGGCGAATTCGAATACGCATTCCGTTCGTCCACCACACGTCCCTAGCATAGCGAACATGCAACAATCCACCTCCGGTCCGTTTATCTGAAAACGCGAAACACTGGGAATCCTTTCCCGGATGCTTCCCCCCTTTGGCAGTATCACTTAGTACTGAGTTAGGTCACCACTAGCACCACGTATTGCCATGTTATGCTTTGTGATGCTTTGATTGCTCTGTTATTTATTGTGTTCCCCTCCGTAACTTCTTTCCAGTAGACCCCGAGACCGCTGTTGGTACCCTTGTGATCGACTACATCGATGAAGACCCCTCCTTGCCAGAGCAACCAGGCAAGCCCCCCCTTGATCACCAGATATCGCCTACTCTCTTTCTACTGCTTGCATTAGAGTAGTGTAGCATGTTACTGCTTTCCATTAATCCTATTCTGATGCATAGCCTGTCATTGTTGCTACAGCTGTTGATACCTTACCTGTAATCCTAAATGCTTAGTACATGATGCTAGTTTATCATCAGTGGCCCTACATTCTTGTATGTCTGTCGTGTTATACTATCGGGCCGTGATCACTCGGGATGTGATCACGGGTATATACATACATATATACATACTATACAGGTGGTGACTAAAGTCGGGTCGGCTCGTTGAGTACGCGCGAGTGATTCCGATGTTGGGGGCTGAAGGGGCAGGTGGTTCCACCCAGGTAGTGGTGGGCCTAGGTTCCCGACGGCCCCCGACTATTATTTGAGGCGGAGCGACAGGGCAAGCGGAGACCACCTAGGTGAGAGGTGGGCCTGGCCCCGGTCGGCGTTCGCGGTTACTTCAAAATAACACACTTAACGAGATCTAGGTATTTGATCTGAGTATGGCTACTGGCCTATACGCACTAACCAACTACGCGGGAACAGTTATGGGCACTCGACGTCGTGGTATTAGCCGAAGCCTTCGTGACGTCAGTGACTGAGCGGCGCGCGCCGGGTTGGACCGTGTAACGTAACTTCCTTTGTAATGGAGGTTGCTAGGTCTACTCTCCGGCCGCCCTCGCAACGTGAAGGTGTGCAATGGGCCCAGACCCCTGCGCCATAGGATTTAGACCGGCGTGCTGACCTCTCTGTTCTGCCTAGGTAGGGCTCTGACGTGTTGATCTTCCAAGGACGGGCATGACCCAGAAAAGTGTGTCCGGACAAAGGGGATCGAGCGTGTTGGGAAATGTGCTGCACCCCTGCAGGGAAGTTTATCTACTCGAATAGCCGTGTCCCTCGGGAAAAGGATGACCCATAGTTGTACCTTGGCCTTATGACAACTGAAAGCACAAGTGCTCCCTAGGTGGTTTTGGTAATTAATGTCAACATATCTCTTGTTGGACTAACACTTTTACCTAGTATGTTTCAGATAAGTTCAACAATGAAGTGGCATGGACTAGAGGATGTGGAACCCCTTCAAAATGCTAAGGACAAAGGATTGGCTCAAGCTCCAAGCTCAAGGCTCTACATTTTCTATTTTAGTGATCCAAGATAACATTGAGTCTATAGGAAAAGCCAATACTATTAAGAAGGGATGAGGTGTTGCTTAATGGCTTGGTTTCTCAAAGCGCTTAGTGATATGCTCCAAAGCCCTCAACCACTTTCTCACTTCCAAATATGTCCCACACCAAATATCCAACTCGGCCCCACAGATTCTTTCTATCCGGAGCCACTGAGTTCAGTTGACATAGCCATTGCCAGAAACCCTAATCAGTTCGATCTCACTGATGGGATCTCGGTCTCACCGAGATGGGCTTGCAAACTCTCTGTTACCCATTGCAATATTTTTGGTCCCACTACACAAGTTCAACTACATGATCATGATCAACGCCACCACCCAAGGTTTATTATTCCATCTTAGAGAAGCTTTACTCCAAGTCATGAGTCAAAGCAACTCGACAAGATTTGAATACATCAAAAAGCTTAAACGAAAAATGGTAACCCCATTTTGAGCTTAAACTATGAGTATGACCTATGATCAAGTGATCTCACTTGACTCCTAAGTCAATATACTCTAACATAGGTGACTTTGTCGCCGACCAATTCTAGATGAAGTTCTCTTGTGTTCTTTTTTTGTGCTCTTGCATTTATCTCATGCATATTTATTTCCAACTTCATCTATACTTCTTTTTTAGCTTCCTCTCTTTTATTTTCTGTTCTGCATTCCTTGCATCAAATTCATTGCAAATCTTTCAGTTAATTCCTTGCAAATCCTTGTGAGATCTTACTTGTCTAGTGAGCTGAGGTGACAAGTGTTTTCTCTGCCATGAACTCGGTCTCACCGGTCTGATGCATTCGGTCCAACCGAATGCTCTCGGTACAACCGAACCATACCACTCGATGTCACCGATTTCACTACAGGAAAGACATCTTGCCACTTGTTTCTGCATTCTTTTTGATCCAGATCCACTCAATGAATCTTGTCCTCGACCAGCATCCCATTCAACTTGCTGCTCTGTTCTGGGACTCAAGGAGCAAACCCATCATGACAAAAACCAGAAGAACCCTTCTTGGAAATTGATGTCAAAGGGGGAGAGAGATCACATCAAAGCTTAATCATATCTATAGGGGGAGAGAATACTGAAGGGAAGAAAGAGTAATCATCAAGGACCCCAGATGCTTGGTGTTCAAGAGGAGAGAAGTCACATGTCTATATCCTTTGAGCTCTGATTTTCTGTTCCCTATCTTCTCCCAGCATCCCATGCTAGATTCAGGGGGAGCAAGACATCTAAGGGAAGGAAATCCTTGAATTTATTGCACATCTTTACCTTTGGGGACATGTCTATATCCAATGTGGTACTTAGTACTCACTCTACATGTCATCCCAGCCTTGGTACTCTTGTGGTTTCTTTTGTTTGCTCTGGCCAGTAGGTGTATCTATGTTATCTAACCTTGTTTATGCAGGTTCATCCCATCCTAAGCCAACTCAAGACCATAAGGTAAGTATATGCATCACAGTCATGCGTATGAGAAATTCTTGCTGATGTACATACTGTTTGCAAGAAGGACTCATGAGCATGAAGGTACATTTCTCATATTCACATCATTTGCTCTGATGCATATAGCCAAGATACATGTAACACATTTCTTACTCTGTCATGTTTATGCATTCACATGCTTCTATATTCCATATTCACATGATTGCATATATGCAGGGGAGCCTATGCATGTTTCATGTCTTTCAAAGCTTTACTTACTACTCTCTATATCTTTATCTAAAGCTTTGATGTATGTTGTCATCAATTACCAAAAAGGGGGAGATTGAAAGCACAAGTGCTCCCTAGGTGGCTTTGGTAATTAATGTCAACATATCTCTTGTTGGACTAACACTTTTACCTAGTATGTTTCAGATAAGTTAAACAATGAAGTGGCATGGACTAGAGGATGTGGAACCTCTTCAAAATGCTAAGGACAAAGGATTGGCTCAAGCTCCAAGCTCAAGGCTCTACATTTTCTATTTTAGTGATCCAAGATCACATTGAGTCTATAGGAAAAGCCAATACTATTAAGAAGGGATGAGGTGTTGCTTAATGGATTGCTTGCTCAAAGCGCTTAGTGATATGCTCCAAATACCTCAACCACTTTCTCACTTCCAAATATGTCCCACACCAAATATCCAACTCGGCCCCACCGATTCTTTCTGTCCAGAGCCACCGAGTTCAGTTGACATAGCCACTGCCAAAAACCCTAACCAGTTCGATCTCACCGATGGGATCTCGGTCTCACCGAGATGGGCTTGCAAACTCTCTGTTACCCATTGCAATATTTTCGGTCCCACCGAGATATGCAATCGGCCCCACCAGTTGGCTTGGCCAACTCTCTGTTTCGCTTATTACCCAAATCGGCCCCACCGAGTTTGAGTAATCGGTCAAACCAAGTTTTGGATTTACCCTAACCCTAGCACATCGGTCCCACCGAGTTGATCCAGTCGGCCCCACCGAAAACCCTAACGATCACTAGCTTTGCTGAATCGGTCCGACCGAGTTTAACAATTCGGTCCCACCGAGATTGGCAAGTTGTGTGTAATGGTTAGATTTTGTGTGGAGGCTATATATACCCCTCCACCACCTCTTCATTCGTGGAGAGAGCCATCAGAACAAACCTACACTTCCAACCTACTTTTTCTAAGAGAGAACCACCTACACTTGTGTTGAGGCCAAGATATTCCATTCTTACCATATGAATCTTGATCTCTAGCTTTCCCAAGTTACTTTTCACTCAAATCTTCTTTCCACCAAATCCATATCCTGTGAGAGAGAGTTGAGTGTTGGGGAGACTATCATTTGAAGCACAAGAGCAAGGAGTTCATCGTCAACACACCATTTGTTACTTCTTGGAGAGTGGTGTCTCCTAGATTGGCTAGGTGTCACTTGGGAGCCTCCGACAAGATTGTGGAGTTGAACCAAGGAGTTTGTAAGGGCAAGGAGATCGCCTACTTCGTGAAGATCTACCGCTAGTGAGGCAAGTCCTTCGTGGGCGACGGCCATGGTGGGATAGACAAGGTTGCTTCTTCGTGGACCCTTCGTGGGTGGAGCCCTCCGTGGACTCGCGCAGCCATTACCCTTCGTGGGTTGAAGTCTCCATCAACGTGGAAGTACGATAGCACCACCTATCGGAACCACGTCTCAAAAATCTCCGTGTCTCCAAATTGCGTTTGCATACTCCAATCCCATCTCTTTACATTCTTGCAAGTTGCGTGCTTTACTTTCCGCTGCTCATATACTCTTTGCATGCTTGCTTGATATGTATTGTGTTTGTTAAACTTGTGCGAAAACTCCACTTCAAGCTAAAGAAGTTAAAAACTGCAACTTTTAGCACTTAGTGTCTAATCACCCCCTCTAGACACCTCTTCTCGATCCTTTCAATTGGTATCAGAGCTTTGGTCTCCATTGCTTTGGTTTAAACACCATTGGAGGAAGATGGATGAGTCTACTTTGGGGAGTCTTGGACATAGAGTGCCTATTCTTGATGGAGAATATTTTCATGAGTGGAAAAATGAAATGCTTGAGATTTTTAATGAATGTCATTTGAACAAGTACATTACTAGCCCTTCTGCACCTCATGTTGATCCTTTGCATCCTACCCTTGATGAGTCTATTGTCATGATCCACAACCTTAGAACTGTTAATCTTATCACTAGAGGCTTGCCTAGAAACTTGATTGAATATTTGCCTACTCTTGATTGTGCCTACACTATATGGAGATTTCTTGAGGAACGCTTTCCAAATTATTCCTTAAAAAATCTAGATGAAATTCTCCATAAGTCTACTGCCTTGATTAAGATGAGTTCCAATGATCCCAAATTTGGTGACTGCTTATTTGAGCTTACTAATCTTACGAGTGCCAAAGGAGATGTTGGAATCATTAGCAACATCATTTCCAAAGCTATTAGAATTCATAAAGATAACCATAGAAATGATCATTTGTCTAATGAATTACCCTCTCTAGGAATTGATCAATCACAAGATGATGTTGAACATGGATACTATGACGAGGATGATGATGACAGTGACTATGATCTTAATGGTGCAATGAGACACTTTGGTCTTATGGAAAATCTTCGTGGCTACATGGCTGGAGGAAAGGAATGGTTTCTTGATACTGGATGTACTGATCATATGACCGGAGATAAAGATATGTTCCGTGAGCTTGCTGAAAACGACGGCCCTTGAAAGTATGTCACCTTTGGTGATAACTCAAAGGGTAAGGTGGTTGGCCTAGGTAAGGTGGCCATCTCACATGATAGCTCCATACAAAATGTCATGCTCGTTGAATCCCTTGGCTACAATTTACTTTCAGTATCTAGACTTGCTGATTTCGGTTTCAATGTCCTATTTACTGAAGTAGATTGCCAAGTGTTTCAAAGAGACAATCATAAAATGGCCTTTATCGGTATACGTAGAGCTGATCTTTACATTGTTGATTTCACTAAAAAGGCTCAACCTAGAACTTGCTTAGTTGCTAAATCTTCTAAAGGTTGGTTATGGCATAGACGATTAGGTCATGTTGGTATGCGAAACCTTGACAAGCTTATTAAAGCAAATCATATCCTTGGCATTAGCGATGTCATATTTGATAAGGATAGACTTTGCAACGCTTGTCAAGCAGGTAAACAGGTTGGAGGAAGGCATCCCGTGAAGAACATCATGACCACAAGGAGGCCACTCGAGCTACTTCACATGGATCTTTTTGGTCCTAACGCTTATAAAAGTCTCGGTGGAAATTATTTTGGTCTTGTTATAGTTGATGATTTTTCAAGATTTACGTGGGTGTTGTTTCTCGATGATAAATCGCAGGTCCAAAAGATCTTCAAAAACTTCACTAGGAAGGCCCAAAATCAATTTGAAGTGAAAATCAAGAAGGTTCGCAGCGACAACGAAACGGAGTTCAAGAACGCAAATGTGGACACCTTTCTTGATGAAGAAGGGATTTCACATGAGTTCTCGGCTACGTACACACCTCACCAAAATGGAGTTGTTGAGAGGAAGAACCGGGCACTCATCAAAATGGCAAGAACGATGCTTGATGAGTATAAGAAGCCAAAGCACTTTTGGGCGGAACCGGTTGAGACAGCTTGTCATGCAAAAAATCGCTTATATCTTCACAAGCTACTCGGCAAGACGGCATACGAGCTCGTCACCAGTAACAAACCACAAGTTGGATACTTTCGAGTATTCGGCTCAAAGTGCTACATTCTTGATAAGCATCATCGTTCTAAATTTGCTCCTAAGTGCCATGAAGGTTTCCTACTTGGTTATGGCTCAAACTCTCACACACGTGTCTACAATAATTTCACCCGAAAGATTGAAGAGACGGTAGATGTGAAGTTTGATGAATCTAACGGCTCGCAAGTAGAGCAATTGCCAATTGATGTAGGAGACAAAGACCCTTCAGAAGCAATCCAAGACTTGTCTATTGGCAAGATTCGTCCAACGGAGGTGAAGGAGAGTACCTCGCCCGTCCAAGTGGAAGCTTCTACCTTACGACAAGGTGAACCAAGAGTTGATACGGAAGCATCCACAAGTGGGACACTCCAAGATGAAGAAAACGAGGGAGTGCATCAAGATGAACGCCAACAACCTCCCTCTCCACCACGACAAGAGAAGGACGACGACAACAACAAAGAAGGCAAAGATGAAGAAGATGTTCAACCAAGGTCCAAGCAAAAGCTTTCACGAGTTCGAGCAAGAATTGCTAAAGACCGTCCCGTCGAGCAAATCTACAATGATATCCAAACCGGGAGAATCACTCGCTCAAAAACTCATTTAGCTAACTTTTGTGAACACTATTCATTCATCTCTAGCATTGAACCTATGAAGGTTGAAGAAGCTTTGGAATATCCGGATTGGATAAATGCCATGCATGAAGAGCTACACAACTTTGAGAGAAATCAAGTTTGGACATTAGTTGAGAAGCCCGACAACAACCACAACATCATCGGTACCAAATGGGTGTTTCGCAACAAGCAAGATGAAGATGGACAAGTAGTTCACAACAAAGCATGTCTCGTCGCCCAAGGCTACACTCAAGTCGAAGGTATGGACTATGGTGAGACATATGCCCCCGTTGCTAGACTTGAGTCCATTCGCATCTTACTTGCCTATGCTAATCATCATGATATCACCTTGTACCAAATGGACATTAAAAGTGCTTTTCTGAATGGTGAAATAGAGGAGGAAGTTTATGTTAAGCAACCTCTCGGATTTGTCAATCCTAAGAAACCTAATCATGTTTACAAACTTCACAAAGCTCTTTATGGTCTTAAACAAGCTCCTAGAGCATGGTATAAATGCTTGACATAGTTCCTTATTGAAAAAGGCTTTGAAATTGGGAAAATAGATTCTACTCTTTTTACTAAAAGGGTTAATGGAGAACTATTTGAGCGCCAAATTTAAGTCGATGATATTATATTTGGATCAAGTAACCCTCATTTTAGTGAAAAGTTTGGAAAGCTAATGTCGGAGAAGTTTGAGATGTCGATGATGAGTGAACTCAAATTCTTTCTTGGTTTGCAAATCAAGCAAACTAATGAAGGTACCTTTGTCTCTCAAACGAAGTACACTAAGGACTTATTCAAGAATTTCAATATGCAAGAATGCAAAGGTATGACTAGACCTATGCCTACTAGTGGACATCTTGATTTAACCAAAGATGGTGAACCGGTTGATCAAAAGGTTTATCGCTCTATGATTGGTTCATTGTTATATATATGTGCTTCATGCCCCGATATTATGCTAAGTGTGTGCATGTGTGCACGATATCAAGCCGCTCCTAAAGAATGTCATCTTAAGGCCGTGAAAAGGATAGTGAGATACTTAATCCATACACCAAATTTTGGCATTTGGTATCCAAAGAGGGCCTCCTTTGATCTTGTTGGCTACTCCGACTTGCACTATGCCGGTGACAAGGTTGATAGAAAGTCCACTTCGGGTACTTGTCAATTTCTTGGTAGATCTCTTGTGTCTTGGTCTTCCAAGAAACAAAACTCAGTATCCTTATCCACCGTCGAAGCGGAATACATTGCCCCTGGATCATGTTGTGCTCAATTACTTTGGATGACCCAAACTCTTAAAGATTATGGGATATCTGTGAAGCATGTTCCATTACTTTGTGACAATGAAAGTGCTATTAAGATTGCTCACAATCCCGTGCAACATTCTCGAACTAAGCATATTAAATTCCGTCATCATTTCATTCGAGATCATGTTGCCAAAGGGGACATTAATCTTAAGCATGTTCGCACCGAAAAGCAGTTGGCTGATATATTCACAAAACCACTTGATGAGAAAGTGTTTTGCAGGTTAAGAGGTGAATTGAACATCATTGATGCTTCAAACTTGGAGTAGGAACTCCATTTGATACATGCAAGGCATGAGCCTATGACTAATCCTTAATATTTCTCTTATGTTGACTATCTTATGTCTTGGATATATTTGCACCTTGCATGTTACCTAACCCGTGTAGGTACTTGGATGAATCTAAATCTATGAGATTGCAACTCACTCACATCTTGAGCAATTTCTATATCATCAAGTCTCTATACAATGGTGGATGAAGACAAGGAAGCACGCAACCATTCAAACATATCCTTTGACAAATTTTATGTTGAGTTTCATGATTGTCATTTTGGATACACAAGTGCTCTTCCTTGCAAAAACTAACCCACGTAGGTAGATGAACTCAAACTCCAAGTGGTGCTCCCAACTCTTGATGAGCTACATCAACCTTGAGCAACACACACAAGTTCAACTACATGATCATGATCAACGCCACCACCCAAGGTTTGTTATTCCATCTTAGAGAAGCTTTACTCCAAGTCATGAGTCAAAGCAACTCGACAAGATATGAATACATCAAAAAGCTTAAACGAAAAATGGTAACCCCATTTTGAGCTTAAACTATGAGTATGACCTATGATCAAGTGATCTCACTTGACTCCTAAGTCAATATACTCTAACATAGGTGACTTTGTCGCCGACCAATTCTAGATGAAGTTATCTTGTGTTCTTTTTTTGTGCTCTTGCATTTATCTCATGCATATTTATTTCCAACTTCATCTAGACTTCTTTTTTAGCTTCCTCTCTTTTATTTTCTGTTCTGCATTCCTTGCATCAAATTCATTGCAAATCTTTCAGTTAATTCCTTGCAGATCCTTGTGAGATCTTACTTGTCTAGTGAGCTGAGGTGACAAGTGTTTTCTCTGCCATGAACTCAGTCTCACCGGTCTGATGCTTTCGGTCCAACCGAATGCTCTCGGTACAACCGAATCATACAACTCGATGTCACCGATTTCACTACAGGAAAGACATCTTGCCACTTGTTTCTGCATTCTTTTTGATCCAGCTCCACTCAATGAATCTTGTCCTCGACCAGCATCCCATTCAACTTGCTGCTCTATTCTGGGACTCGAGGACCAAACCCATCATGACAAAAATCCAGAAGAACCCTTCTTGGAAATTGATGTCAAAGGGGGAGGGAGAGATCACATCAAAGCTTAATCATATCTATAGGGGGAGAGAATACTCAAGGGAAGAAAGAGTAATCATCAAGGACCCCAGATGCTTGGTGTTCAAGAGGAGAGAGGTCACATGTCTATATCCTTTGAGCTCTGATTTTCTGTTCCCATTCTTCTCCCGGCATCCCATGCTAGATTCAGGGGGAGCAAGACATCTAAGGGAAGGAAATCCTTGAATTTATTGCACATCTTTACCTTTGGGGACATGTCTATATCCAATGTGGTACTTAGTACTCACTCTACATGTCATCCCAGCCTTGGTACTCTTGTGGTTTCTTTTGTTTGCTCTGGCCAGTAGGTGTATCTGTGTTATCTAACCTTGTTTATGCAGGTTCATCCCATCCTAAGCCAACTCAAGACCATAAGGTAAGTATATGCATCACAGTCATGCGTATGAGAAATTCTTGTTGATGTACATACTATTTGCAAGAAGGACTCATGAGCATGAAGGTACATTTCTCATATTCACATCATTTGCTCTGATGCATATAGCCAAGATACATGTAACACATTGCTTACTCTGTCATGTTTATGCATTCACATGCTTCTATATTCCATATTCACATGATTGCATATATGCAGGGGGAGCCTATGCATGTTACATGTCTTTCAAAGCTTTACTTACTACTCTCTATGTCTTTATCTAAAGCTTTGATGTATGTTGTCATCAATTACCAAAAAGGGGGAGATTGAAAGCACAAGTGCTCCCTAGGTGGCTTTGGTAATTAATGTCAACATATCTCTTGTTGGACTAACACTTTTACCTAGTACGTTTCAGATAAGTTAAACAATGAAGTGGCATGGACTAGAGGATGTGGAACCTCTTCAAAATGCTAAGGACAAAGGATTGGCTCAAGCTCCAAGCTCAAGGCTCTACATTTTCTATTTTAGAGATCCAAGATCACATTGAGTCTATAGGAAAAGCCAATACTATTAAGAATGGATGAGGTGTTGCTTAATGGATTGCTTGCTCAAAGTGCTTAGTGATATGCTCCAAATACCTCAACCACTTTCTCACTTCCAAATATGTCCCACACCAAATATCCAACTCGGCCCCACCGATCCTTTCTGTCCAGAGCCACCGAGTTCAGTTGACATAGCCACTGCCAAAAACCCTAACCAGTTCGATCTCACCGATGGGATCTCGGTCTCACCGAGATGGGCTTGCAAACTCTCTGTTACCCATTGCAATATTTTCGGTCCCACTGAGATATGCAATCGGCCCCACCGAGTTTTCTTGGCCAACTCTCTGTTTCGCTTATTACCCAAATCGTTCCCACCGAGTTTGAGTAATCGGTCAAACCAAGTTTTGGATTTATCCTAACCCTAGCACATCGGTCCCACCGAGTTGATCTAGTCGGCCCCATCGAAAACCCTAACGATCACTAGCTTTGCTGAATCGGTCCGACCGAGTTTAACAATTCTGTCCCACCGAGATTGGCAAGTTGTGTGTAACGGTTAGATTTTGTGTGGAGACTATATATACCCCTCCACCACCTCTTCATTCGTGGAGAGAGCCATCAGAACAAACCTACACTTCCACCCTACTTTTTCTGAGAGAGAACCACCTACACTTGTGTTGAGGCCAAGATATACCATTCTTACCATATGAATCTTGATCTCTAGCTTTCCCAAGTTGCTTTTCACTCAAATCTTCTTTCCACCAAATCCATATCCTATGAGAGAGAGTTGAGTGTTGGGGAGACTATCATTTAAAGCACAAGAGCAAGGAGTTCATCGTCAACACACCATTTGTTACTTCTTGGAGAGTGGTGTCTCCTAGATTGGCTAGGTGTCACTTGGGAGCCTCCGACAAGATTGTGGAGTTGAACCAAGGAGTTTGTAAGGGCAAGGAGATCGCCTACTTCGTGAAGATCTACCGCTAGTGAGGCAAGTCCTTCGTGGGTGACGGCCATGGTGGGATAGACAAGGTTGCTTCTTCGTGGACCCTTTGTGGGTGGAGCCCTCCATGGACTCGCGCAGCCGTTACCCTTCGTGGGTTGAAGTCTGCATCAATGTGGAAGTACGATAGCACCACCTATCGGAACCATGTCTCAAAAATCTTCGTGTCTCCAAATTGCGTTTGCATACTCCAATCCCATCTCTTTACATTCTTGCAAGTTGCATGCTTTACTTTTCGCTGCTCATATACTCTTTGCATGCTTGCTTGATATGTATTGTGTTTGTTAAACTTGTGCCAAAACTCCACTTCAACCTAAAGAAGTTAAAAACTGCAACTTTTAGCACTTAGTGTCTAATCACCCCCCCTCTAGACACCTCTTCTCGATCCTTCCAACAACTAGAACGGGATACTTAATAAAACACACCCTTTCAAGTGCCAGATATAACTCGGTGATCACTCTCTCACAGGGCGACAAGGGGAGGATTGCCGGGTAGGATTATGCTATGCGATGATACTTGGTGAACTTACCATCTACTCTCTTCTATATGCTTCAAGATGGAGGCTGCCAGAAGCGTAGTCTTTGATAGGACTAGCTATCCCCCTCTTATTCCAGCTTTCTGCAGTTTAGTCCACATATGTTACCCCTTTTCCATTTGATACCAATGCATACACATGTAGTGTAGTTCCTTGCTTGCGAGTACTTTGGATGGGTACTCACGGTTGCTTTGCTCCCCCTTTTACCCTTCCTATACCCGATTGCTGCGAGAAGACGATGGAGCCCAGGAGCCAGACGCCACCGTCGATGACGACTCCTACTACACTGGAGGTGGCTACTACTACGTGCAGCCCGCTGACGACGACCAGGGGTAGTTTAGGAGGATCCCAGACTGGAGACCTGCGCCTCTTTCGATCTGTATCCCAGTTGGTGCTAGCCTTCTTAAGGCAAACTTGTTTAACTTATGTCTGTGCTCAGATATTGTTGCTTCAGCTGACTCGTCTATGATCGAGCTCTTGTATTCGAGCCCTCGAGGCCCCTGGCTTGTAATCTGATGCTTGTATGACTTATTTTATTTGTAGAGTTGTGTTGTGATATCTTCCCGTGAGTCCCTGATCTTGATCGTACACGTTTGCGTGTATGATTAGTGTACGGTCAAATCGAGGGCGTCACAAGTTGGTATCAGAGTCGACTGCCTGTAGGAATCCCTCTTCCACACTCCTTGGCCGAAGTCGAGTCTAGTCACTAAAAAACTTTTACTAACATGGTTGTGTGCCTTACGGGCCCATGTTTCCATTTGGGTGGTATTAGGATCTTTTATTCCTTATCTATACTCTAGGACTCTGATATCTCTTCTATTCGGGTTAAAAGATTTTGCTAACTCTAAGTCTAGGTTCTCGTAATTACTTCCTTCCGGAGATCCCCTTATTACAGTTGGTCACCTACTGCACCAGAAGATTTTGAAAATACTCTTCGATCATTCCGGAGACCATTGTGCCCTATGCTTTTCAATTCCCTACTACCGATATATCCATATGGATAATGACATACACTTGTTGTTCATACAATTACTCTAAGTTTCTCTTGTTGTTACAAGATGCATCGAATTGCTCTCCGACTTTTAGAATACCTTGTACCACTGCCTTGTAGTTCCTTGCCGTAGAAATACCCCTATGGATAATTCCTCACACTTATCGAGTATCCACTCATTCCTAGTTGTTCTCGTGATCAGCAAAAGACTTTGAGATACTACTTGATCTTTCGAAAATCCTCAACAGCATGTTGTTCTTGGAATTCTTGCATACTTGCATTCCGGTTAATTCCATTGGTCTTGCAATTACTTTAAAAACCTTTGTGATTGTCATTCTGATCCTTTTTGATTCAACATGTGTGTGAATGCACACAATCATTAGTTGTTCCTTGGAATTTATCCTTCCGATTCAGACGTCATTCCGGACCTGAGCAGGATCTCGACCACTCAAATTGCCATTGATTGTACCCCTAAGGCTATTCAACTTATCCATCCCTAATCAGAGCATTGCTTCTGATCCCTTGTCTTGGATTTCATAATTCCTTTGCATTTGAGCTTTGATTTAGTCGGTTGTTTCTATAACTCCGACGCACATGCATTCCTTCTTCCTTTGATAGAGTACCGATACTCACATCAGCTCCGTTGTATTCCCTCTTTTTGTGAATACATAATAGGTTATTACTTACCATGTTTTTCCTAGAGCTGCCTCTTCACCTGGCCCAGCTCCTCCTTGGCCTTCGCCAGTTTCTGCTTCAGTCCGAAGACTTTGGCAGTATGCGAGGCCACGGCCAACAATGACGCCTGTGCATACATTTCAGACAAATTTAGTTAGTTTCCTGCAATGGAAGATTGATCCTCTGTCCGGTCTTTTCTTTTCGAACACCGGACAGTGTCTCAGGGGCTACTGTCTATATTGTGATTTTCTCCTTTTTGCGCCGCTTACCTCAAAACATGTCAACAGGCTGCTGCAGGCTTCAGTTAGTATGCTCCTGGCGGACTGAACCCTTTCAATTACCGTGCCCATAAGGACACGGTGCTCATCCACAATGGAAGCGCCTCGCAGCGCTTCGGGCAGATTATCCGATGCCCCTGGTTGGACAGGGGTCACCGGGGGAACAGGCGTCCCCCTTCTTTCGAAGGAGGTTGCGTGCTGGATTCCGGAGTCACATCGTACTACAGAATCGAGTCCGGCTTAGGGCCGAACTGAATGCGGCCCTCCCCGCCAGTCTCCATGGGGATTGACTCCCCCTGGTGTCCGGCGACGGGGGTTTTGCCTTCTGGCGCCTCCTGAGCCTCTTCCCTGCCTGGAACAGTCCTTCGGGACCGCACATCCGCATCGTCCTTGGCCTTGGGGGAGTGAGCGACTGACGGTGAATTGCTGGCCATCGTCTTTGAGTCCAGCAAAGCTCGTGATGAGGATCGGTGGGAACTATCGTGGGCTGGACTGCAATAGCATAACTAATTATATCAATACAACGAAGAGGAAATAATTGGTTTATGGGCGGATATAGGTTTTACCACTTACGATGCAGCCTGAGGCTTAGTGCGGGGGCGTCTCTCCGGACTACTGTCGACGTCCCACGCGGTGTTATCCGCAAGGGAGCTCTTCCCTTTCTTGGGCGTCTCCGCCTCCAGATTCGCCGAAGCTGCCCTCTTCTTCCTCCCCTCATCAGGGGGTGTAGGATCGAAAGTATGTCTAGAGGGGGGTGATTAGACTACTTGACCAAATAAAAACTTAACCTTTTCCCAATTTTAGTTCTTGTCAGATTTTAGCTATTTTAGGACAAGTCAAGCAATCATCACACAATTCAAGCAAGCATGCAAAGAGTATATTGGCAGCGGAAAGTAAAGCATGCAACTTGCAAGAATGTAAAGGGAAGGGTTTGGAGAATTCAAACGCAATTCGAGACACGGATGTTTTTCCCGTGGTTCGGATAGGTGGTGCTATCCTACATCCACGTTGATGGAGACTTCAACCCACGAAGGGTAAAGAGATGGGATTGGAGTATGCAAACGCAATTTGGAGACACGGAGATTTTTGAGACATGGTTCCGATAGGTGGTGCTATCGTACTTCCACGTTGATGGAGACTTCAACCCACGAAGGGTAACGGCTGCGCGAGTCCATGGAGGGCTCCACCCACAAAGGGTCCACGAAGAAGCAACCTTGTCTATCCCACCATGGCCGTCACCCACGAAGGACTTGCCTCACTAGAAGTAGATCTTCACGAAGTAGGCGATCTCCTTGCGCTTACAAACTCCTTGGTTCAACTCCACAATCTTGTCGGAGGCTCCCAAGTGACACCTAGCCAATCTAGGAGACACCACTCTCCAAGATGTAACAAATGGTGTGTTGATGATGAACTCCTTGCTCTTGTGCTTCAAATGATAGTCTCCCCAACACTCAACTCTCTCTCACAGGATTTGGATTTGGTGGAAAGAAGATTTGAGTGGAAAGCAACTTGGGGAAGGCTAGAGATCAAGATTCATATGGTAGGAATGGAATATCATGGCCTCAACACATGAGTAGGTGGTTCTCTCTTAGAGCATATGAGTTGGAAGTGTAGATGTGTTCTGATGGCTCTCTCCACGAGTGAAGAGGAGGTGGAGGGGTATTTATAGCCTCCACACAAAATCCAACCGTTACACACAATTTACCAATCTCGGTGGGACCGAGTCAACAAACTCGGTCGGACCGAAATACTAAACCTAGTGACCATTAGAGATTTTCGGTGGGACTGACATGCAATATGGTTAGGGTTAGGGCATAACATAATCTCGGTGAGACCGATTACACAAACTTTGTGAGACCGATTTGGTAATAAGCTAACCAGAGGGTTGGTCAGGCAAACTCGGTGGGACCGATTCGCTCTTCTCGGTGAGACCGAAATGTTACGAAAAGGAAACAGTGAGTTTACATTGCAATCTCGGTGGGACCGATCTGCTCTTTCGGTGAGATCGAAAAGTTACGAAAAGGAAACAGAGAAATTGCAATCCCATCTTAGTGAGACCGAGATCCCTATCGGTAGAACCGATTTGCTTAGGGTTTGGCAATGGCTATGACAAGTGAAACTCGGTGGCGCCGGGTTGAAAGAATCGGTAGGGCCGAGTTTGGCTTTGGGTTTAGGTCAAATGTGGATATGAGAAAGTAGCTGAGGATTTTGGAGTATATCATTAAGCACATGAAGCAAGAGGCTCATTAAGCAACACCTCATCCCTCCTTGATAGTATTGGCTTTTCCTATGGACTCAATGTGATCTTGGACCACTAAAATGTAAAATGAAGAGTCTTGAGCATATGAGCTAGAGCCAATCCTTTGTCCTTAGCATATTGAGGGTTCCACTTTCACCATCCATGCCATGCCAATCATTGAGCTTTCCTAAAATGATCATCTTGGAATAGCATTAGCTCAATGAGCTATATGTTGTTATGAATTACCAAAACCACCTTGGGATAGTTGCACTTTCAATCTCCCCCTTTTTGGTAATTGATGACAACATATAGATCAAAGCTTCGACAAATAATAATAAGAATGAAATATATCGTTGCTTTGAGAAGTATGTGATAAGTAAGAGCTCCCCCTAAATTTGTGCATATTTAAAATTTGCTTTGGACTGCAAATGCACAAAGAGTTAGAGTCATGGGTTACTCTTCCATGTCACATACATCTTGGTGGAGTGCTCAAAAAGATAAGAATGAAATACATGCACTCATCACCAAAGAAAGTGAATGATCACATAAGATAGATAAGATATATCAAGCATGCATAAGTGTAGCTTATGATCAAACACATGATCATCAATGTCTCACAAGCATATCAAAGTATCTCAACCAAAAGCAAACAAAGTTCGAAAAACCACCAAATAAAGCAAGAGAGAATAAAAGCAACACACTCTCTCTCGAAGCCTATGATCTATACATTTTTCTCCCCCTTTGGCAACAAGTTACCAAAAAGTTCCTAGAAAATGCATAGTGCTAGATCGACTCTCAGGCTTGATCTTTTGGTGGTGGTGGAGTCTGGATCACTCCAAGGACGAAGCCTTCTGTAGACATGGTTGGAGTTGAAGCTGAAGTAGATGCTGGAGCTGGTTGGGCTGGTGCTGTGGCCGGAGCTGAGGTGGTGGCTCTAGTGTCAGGAACGGGCACTGCAGTCGACCTCTGAGCTCGTGGCACTCTGGCAAATGCATCAGTTGTAGTATTCCCTCTCCTCTCCTGCATGTCATCTTGAAGTTGCTCCACTGCAGACTGAATCTCTGTTACTTTGACATCCATGTCATAGAACTTTTGTTCTATGATCCTCTTTAAGCTCTTCTGATTCTGAGTGAGGGTGGCCAGTCCTTTCTCAATCCTCAGTGTGGATGCAATCAAGTAACTAAGCTGCTCTTGCTTGTTTTTCAGGAAATACTCAGATGCCTCCTCTTGAGTTGGCATCTTGGCAGCTTTCTCGTTCCTTGCCTTCTCCTTCTGTGCTTGAGCATGAACTGATGATGGATCATCCTTGTTCATCACAACTTCATTATCTTCAAAATCTGGATGAATAGGCAAATGTTCCTTGTCCAATAGGTATATGCCTGTGCCCATCTTGGAGTTAATTAGTTCCTAGATCTGAGGGGCATAACCACAACTCCTCTTCTGATCTGCTGCAGTTCTTTTGATGGTCTCTACCATGAGGCTCATGACTTTGAATTTCTGTGGCACATCAAACATATGAAGCAAGTTGATTGCATGGCCTCTGATCATCTTGTGATCACCTAACTTGGGCAACAGAGTGTGCCTCAAAATCCAATTGATAGTTGGCAACCCTGACAGAAGATAATGTATAGACCCAAACTTGAAAGTATCAAGTGCTTTGTTTGGAATTTCCTTGTACATGTTGGACATAGAGTTGTGGTCCATCTTCTTCTTGCCATATATGTCTAAGTCATCCTCATGCTCCTCTGGGGCATTGATGAGCTGTGCCCACTCAGCAACTGGTGACTGATACCTTGTACCTTCAGACATCCATGTAATCCTTCCATCTGGGTAGAAGTGTGTTGTGGAGTAGAATGGCATGATCAGCTCTTCATTCCAGTTTGTGAGCTTCTGCCCAACAAAGTCTGCTACTCCACAAGCCTTGAAGCTATCTTGCACTCCAGGATAGTGCTCTTCATTGTCCTTGATGAACTCCCAATCAACCCATCTCATGTCACAAACAATGGGCTTCTTATCAAGCAAAGCTGTCTCATAGAAGTCCTATTGTTCCTTTGTGTGGAACCTGTAATCAACATCAGTTCTTCTCCTTGAAGCATATGGATCTGCTTCTCTCCACTTCCTTAGCCCTGATTCTCTTCTGATTTTCATGTCCTCAGCCACAGGATGAGCATCATTGTGGTCTGGGATCTTGGGCTTTAGCTTCCTGAGAACTTGGCCTTCCTCTTCTTCTCCAGTGTCAGGCACTGGGGCCTTGTTCTTTTCAGCAGCTGGTATGCTCCTGGTATTCCTCTTAGGTGCACTCTTGGGCTTTGTGTAGGATCAAAAGTATGTCTAGAGGGGGGTGATTAGACCACTTGACCAAATAAAAACTTAACCTTTTCCCAATTTTAGTTCTTGGCATATTTTAGCTATTTTAGGACAAGTCAAGGAATCATCACACAATTCAAGCAAGCATGCAAAGAGTATATTGGCAGTGGAAAGTACAGCATGCAACTTGCAAGAATGTAAAGGGAAGGGTTTGGAGAATTCAAGCGCAATTGGAGACACGGATGTTTTTCCCGTGGTTCGGATAGGTGGTGCTATCCTACATCCACGTTGATGGAGACTTCAACCCACGAAGGGTAACGGTTGCGCGAGTCCACGAAGGGCTCCACCCACGAAGGGTCCACGAAGAAGCAACCTTATCTATCCCACCATCGCCATCGCCCACGAAGGACTTGCCTCACTAGCGGTAGATCTTCACGAAGTAGGCGATCTCCTTGCCCTTACAAACTCCTTGGTTCAACTCCACAATCTTGTCGGAGGCTCCCAAGTGACACCTAGCCAATCTAGGAGACACCACTCTCCAAGAAGTAACAAATGGTGTGTTGATGATGAACTCCTTGCTCTTGTGCTTCAAATGATAGTCTCCCCAACACTCAACTCTCTCTCATAGGATTTGGATCTGGTGGAAAGAAGATTTGAGTGGAAAGCAACTTGGGGAAGGCTAGAGATCAAGATTCATATGGTAGGAATGGAATATCTTGGTCTCAACACATGAGTAGGTGGTTCTCTCTCAGAACATATGAGTTGGAAGTGTAGATGTGTTCTGATGGCTCTCTCCACGAGTGAAGAGGAGGTGGAGGGGTATTTATAGCCTCCACACAAAATCCAACCGTTACACACAATTTACCAATCTCGGTGGGACCGAATCAACAAACTCGGTCGGACCGAAATACTAAACCTAGTGACCGTTAGAGATTTTCGGTGGGACTAACATGCAACTCGGTAGGACCGATATGGTTAGGATTAGGGCATAGCGTAATCTCGGTGAGACCGATTACACAAACTCGGTGAGACCGATTTGGTAATAAGCTAACCAGAGGGTTGGTCAGGCAAACTCGGTGGGACCGATTCGCTCTTCTCGGTGAGACCGAAATGTTACGAAAAGGAAACTCTGAGTTTACATTGCAATCTCGGTGGGACCGATCCGCTCTTTTGGTGAGACCGAAAAGTTACGAAAAGGAAACAGAGAAATTGCAATCCCATCTCGGTGAGACCGAGATCCCTATCGGTAGAACCGATTTGCTTAGGGTTTGGCAATGGCTATGACAAGTGAAATTCGGTGGCGTCGGGTTGAAAGAATCGGTAGGGCCGAGTTTGGCTTTGGGTTTAGGTCAAATGTGGATATGGGAAAGTAGCTGAGGATTTTGGAGCATATCATTAAGCACATGAAGCAAGAGGCTCATTAAGCAACACCTCATCCCTCCTTGATAGTATTGGCTTTTCCTATGGACTCAATGTGATCTTGGACCACTAAAATGTAAAATGAAGAGTCTTGAGCATATGAGCTAGTGCCAATCCTTTGTCCTTAGCATTTTGAGGGTTCCACTTTCACCATCCATGCCATGCCAATCATTGAGCTTTCCTGAAATGATCATCTTGGAATAGCATTAGCTCAATGAGCTATATGTTGTTATGAATTACCAAAACCACCTAGGGATAGTTGCACTTTCAGGGGAGGGTTGCTCTCCTCCTCCTCTTCATCGTCGTCGTCTTCGGCGCCGGAGGAGCGGGTCTTATCTTCGGACATCGCGTCCGAAGCGCCCCTGCGGCGGGGGCCACTCCGGACCCCCTTGGCCTTCCCTGTGGCCTTCTTCTCCGGCGCCTTATAGGGCGCCGGCACCAGCATCTTCGCTAAACGTGGGATGACTGGTTCTTCAGGCAGCAGAGCCGGACATTGGATCAGCTTCGCCTTCTCCGTCCACTCCTGAAGAAGCCATGATAATAAAGGCTTAAACCTCATCCTTGAAACAAGCAAGTAAGGGATGCAGTAAGAATAATATACCTCGTTGGCGAGGTGGTTGATGTCATGCCTGCGGCCCGAATCTGTGGCTGGCGATGTTTTGTTGCCCTTAAAAAGCAACCTCCAGGCATCTTCGTGAGTGGTTTCGAAGAGCCTCTTCAGGGTATGGTGCTTCTTCGGATTGAACTCCCAGAGAGGGCGGCTTCGGCTTTGGCATGGAAGAATCCGGCGAACTAGCATCACCTGGATTATATCGACGAGTTTGATATCTCTATCCACCATGCTTTGAATGCACGCCTGCAGCGCCGTCAGCTCATCTGACGAACACCTGTTCGGGCCCTTCTTGACCCAGGAGGCGAGTCACATGGGAGCGCCAGAGTTGAATTCGGCAGTTGCGGCCCAGGTGGTGCCGCGGGGCTCTGTGATATAGAACCAATGTTTCTGCCATTCTTTTACAGTCTCCACGAAAGTGCCTTTCTGCTAGGAGACATTGGCCAGCTTGCTCACCATGGCGCCTCCACACTCCGCGTGCTGGCCATCCAACATCTTCGGCTTCACGTTGAAGACCTTGAGCCATAGCCCGAAGTGGGGTTGGATGCGAAGGAAGACCTCACACACGACGATGAACGCCGAGATGTCGAGGAGGGAGTTCGGGGATAGATCATGAAAGTCTATCCTGTAGTACAACATCAGCCCACGGACGAAGGGGTGGAGTGGAAATCCTAACCCGCGGAGGAAATGAGGGATGAATACTACCCTCTTGTTGGGCTTCGGCGTGGGAATGATTTGTCCCTGGGTCGGAAGGCGGTGGGCGATTCCCTTTGCCAGGTACCCGGCCGCCCGAAGCTCGGCGATGTCCTCCTCCTGGACGGAGGAGGCCATACACTTGCTTTGACCTCCGGATCCGGACATGGTTAGGTGCTTGCTCGAGACGGAGAAGATGAGAACTTGGGCGCTGGAGCTCAAGAGTGGAAGGGCAGAGGAAGAGAGAATGCATGGGTGAAGAAAATTGATTTTTATCTCCTTATAAAGGCAGTAAATATTGAACGCCTCCCCCCTCACCTTAAAATTCGCCTACTCTCAAGGGTTGTGTAAACAACATGGTTGGGTTACCCACGCTCGTATTGATGAGAATCCCGTAATAAGGGGACACAATCTCTACTTCGACAAGACGTGGCAATGGAAATCACATCTCGAAACACGGGATGGCAGACAAAACAGTTCGATATAGTGATCGGGAAGACGTGATGTCATGTTGTAAAAAAGTTGTCAGCAGATTGGATTCATGAAATATTATATTCTCTCTACGGTTGTGTGTGATGTGAGTTACAGGTCCGGACACATCGGTACGTCCGAAGACTGTTTTGGAGTTCGGAAGGAGAAACCCGCCTTGCAATGCCGAAGACAGATCTACGCGCCGGATACCTTGTAATTGAAGCCAGGTTCAGGGGCTACTGAGGGAGTCCTGGACTAAGGGGTCCTCGGGCGTCCGGCCTGCTAGCCATGGGCCGGACTGATGGGCTATGAAGATACGGAGACCGACGACTGCACCCGTGTCCGGATGGGACTCTCCTTGGCGTGTAAGGCAAGCTTGGCGACCGGATATGTAGATTCCTTCTTTGTAACCGACCTTGTGTAATCTTAGATTCTCCCGGTGCTTATATAAACCGAAGGACTTAGTCCGGAGGGAAAGATATTCATTACCATAGCCATACAAGCTAGATCTCTAGGGTTTAGCCATTACGATCTTGAGGTAGATTAACTCTTGTAATATTCGTATTCATCAATATCAATCAAGCAGGACGTAAAGTATTACCTCCCTAGAGACGGGCTCAAATCTGAGTAAACATCGTGTCCCCTGTCTTCTCTTACCATCAAAATCTCAGACGCACAGTTCGAAACCCCCTATCCAAGATTCACCGATTTTGACACCGACATCAAGCTTTTCAAAGAAATCACCGAGGGCCCTCGGAGAGCCCCCTTGTGAATCAAAGTTGTTTGATGAATTTGCATGGGTCGCCGCCGCCGCGATTGGAGCGGTGGGCATATCGCCTACGTGGATGATAGGGTTTCTTGGGAACGTATCCTGATGTAAGTTCTCGTGCCTTTGACCGACTACCTAGTACATAAACAACAGTGAATAATCATAGGAATTACCTACGGTGAATTTAAAGCTTTTTTATTTTTATTTTAATATCAAGCACCAGATCTTGTGGCTGTTATAGCACCGCGACTTTACCTTGATACTCCGACTTGGAGTAGGTTGAAGAAGTGATACCCCGACTGCAGTGGCAGATTTAAATTTTTCTTTTTTGCGGGAAAAGCTTTAAATTAGTTTAACTTAGTCAGACGCGCATTAACTCAGGTATATTCCTACACGTTAGCCACTTATCCGTATCCTAGTTTGCAGGGCATAGCATGCTCCATCTACTAGATCGACCAAAAGTACTGGCCTAGATTGTCGCAAGGTCATTTCGTAGAGCCGTTCGTGCGTTCTTAGCCAAATCAAAACCGACCAGGTTCACATGTACAGCTACGGAATGCCCGGGTGATGTTTTTCCATTATCCCGAAATTAATATGTCCAATAGAAAAGGAGAAAAGTCATACCTGTTGAGCAATCTTGTACGGACGCGCACAAAATAGTCCTAGCTCTGTATACACGACTCTTGTCTCTAGTTCTTGTCCTCTTACTTTACCCGGAAAGTCGTACCGCACACAAGTCTATCTACCTTTTCAACTTCAGCTTCAAGTTTCAAGCCCACGCATGGGCACACATGCAAACCATTGACTTCTGCAAGGAGAGATTCCAAGTAACACCGCGTGCTTCTGGAAGAACCTCTCTTGTTAGACTATCTCTAATGCCGACTCTCAAATCGTTCATATACACTTAGACCATATGTTCAGATTTCGGAAGTCATCCAACACGATTCTGTATCGGTCTGTTCGGCGGTTTGGATACACTTTTTTCCACAAACTAGAGACAATGCATGGAGGAGGGGGCGCGCTTTGTGGGCGTCCGGACCACTGCCACACCCGCCCCTGACTACCCTGCCCACCAAAAACCCTCCTCCCGTGCCCGCGTGCGTTCTCGCCCGACGCCAGCTGCCAACATTCTTGCCATTGTAGAGCGGCTGCTCCGCATTGACGCCCGTCTCAAAGTGGACACAACCTTTCACTGGAACCGGCATTGAAGCGGCACGCCGGACAAGAGCACGGTTCGTGCCGAGTCCGCGATGTCCGCGTCTATTCAATGCCGGAAAGATGTATGCCCGGGACAGGACGAGAACTCTGCCAGTTGCACTGCCGTTCAACTTGGGGTGGGGGGGGGGGGGGGAGGGGGCGTGTGGCAGGTGGACAGTGTGAAACCGTCCACGTCCATCATTGCCCACACGTCCACCAATACTGGTGACAGGCAAGTCACGGACTCCTCCGGGCATGAGTTGGGCATGGGAGGCGGCAGGACATCGTGTCTCATGTGGGGTCGATCCGTCTCTCATGTTCTACTCTTTCTCATGAGAATCCACACCTCCACTTCACGAATCTTGTAATCCCGCCGCTGTTCATGGAGATGGTAGATGGGGGACGTGGTCGTTGATGCTAATACAAAGGAAGTGGACGATGGCCATCACAATAAGTTAGGTTTAGAGTCAAGCCATTTTTTTTGTTTTAAATGTTCAAAATGTAACGAAAATGTTCGAAATGTAATAAATTCCGTCTGGTTTATGTCAAAATTCGTCGTGTTTGTACAAATTTTGTGCGGACAACGTTGGATAGCTGACTCCGGCATCAGTGTCTACTGACTAATCACCCTCTACGGACGGACTGAGCAAATTTACGGATGAACGTTGAAAATGCCCTTATCCTTTCCAAGAAACTTTAGCATATCCCCTCACCAAATGACCCAACCCAACCCAATGACCGGACCTTCTTAACTTGCCTCCTAATCGTACAAGCTTTTCTGCGTGCCATGTGGACACACGTTGTCATGCTACTGGTGCCTCGCAGCATTTGTGCGTACTTTTTTTTCTCAAAGCGGAGGCAATTTTTTTGCTTCATCCATTAAATAAGAGAGAATAGAGTTTGTTTGTTACAAGCAACCCGATTACACAACATAGGAATTACTCTCGCGAAATTATGGACCCTAGTTTTTTTTTGCACCGGCGAGGATCCAGAGGCTAGCTCGATCGTGATGGAGGCAAGCAATATAGTCGGTGGTGCCCTCTTCTGCTTGAAAACTCGTGCATTTCGCTCGCTCCAAATGGTCCATGAGACAAGCATGATGAGGAATGCCTTTGCTTGCCTGAATGGCTTGGCGCTGTCGCAAGTACTTGTTCACCAAGCTTCAACCGAGTCAAACAAGGGCCACGCGTTTGTGTTAGAGTCTAATAATGTGGTATTTGTCAATAACCATAGACCATAGCCTTCTGCTGTAGCGGCATATGAAGAAGAGATGAGTCCCGCATTCTTGCACCCTCTTGCAAAGAGGGCAAAGGCAATAATTTGACCATCCATGCTTGGCCAATCTATTTACGGTTCAGATTCTATCTTATAGAGCCAACCAAGCAAAGAACTTGATTTTTGGGAGAGTCCAAATCTTCCAAACCATTCTACCAATGAATGAGAGAACCATCCCTAAGAATTGTGCCCAAGCATCTGTGCGTACTCTTTACTCTTTGTTTTGCCTAATTGGGAAAGAGTATCACTCGCTTCCTTTACTTTTTTTTTCTTTGCTTAGTTGTACTATAGCAGAATAGCAGTAACGTCACGGAAAATTAATAGCTGATCCTGAGCTCATCTGCTCCTAATTGGACAGTAAATTCTAGAAAACAAATCAAAAGACATGAAATTTTTGTACATCAAAAGACGCCGACTCTTCTAGGTGCTTCCAAATTTTCGTGCTGAGATAAAGTTAGATGAGCTCGGTACAGAAAATAAGTTGGAGCCTAGCTCCTTCGAAGTCTGTCTCGTCAATTTTTGCAAGCACCTTCAAAAGTTGAGCATCTTTGACAATTTTGCTATTTTTTGAATTTACCGTTCATGAGCAAGGGAGATGCAACTGGGCACCGAAACGCCACTCTCTAGTAGAAAAAAAAATCCGGTAGCTGCGGCTTCGGAGACCAGACAATAAGTCATGATCAATCATTGAAATTATTATGTCAGTGTTTTAGTCGAAGCAAAAACTACTTAATTAAAGAGTAGGCCGGAGGAAGGTGCAGCTTGAGCTAGCAGCCTTGGTTGGTTGAGTACAGTCTTCGAGTGTAGTCCGTGCTGCATGGACGGACGTAGGAGTAGTATGGAACTATGGAAGTGACCGATCCGGCTAGCGAGGGAGCTAGATGCACTGAATGATTTGGAAGCGAGGGTCAAAGGACCTTCAGCTAGGCTATAATTGAGAACGTACGGACCAGTGGGGCTACGGGCAGCTAGGCTGTCGTAAAATTACGCACGCCGTGTCTACTGGGCTATATTGCGCGTCCACTATAGCTCACGTGTCAAGGCACGTGTTTCACCTTTTTCTTAATTTTGTTTCGGGAGAACTTTCTATTTATTCAATTTTGAGTGCCTATATACACTACATCCTCAACATATATAATGAGATCAGCGTAAACAATGGAGCATATAAGTAGCGTGTTTGAACTTCGTCATGGGTTGATATGCCACACCTTACTTTTGTCTTGCAACCCAGCTATTGTTAGAGCAATTCTATCAAACCCCGCATGCCGCCGGCCCGCAAACGCATTTGCAGTTTGCTCAAAATCGCTTTTGCGGGCCGGCGCGGGCTGGCACAGATGCAGACACGCCAAACGGATTCGTAAAAAATATATTCGTGAAATATGCCTTTTTACGGGTCGACTGCTACGGGATCTGTTCGGGCACCACCGCGACGACCTGCAAATAGATAAACCGCAAATCTCATATTTGAAATAGGATTTCACAAACAAGTTCAAATTCAAACGACATAAACAGTTTTATGCGCAAATAAAAACCAAGTTCATTACGGCTAACGCAATAGAGGGCCCTGCAAAATGTTGGCGCCCATGCCCGGCATCATCTTGATCGATCTTCACTCCGCGCCATCGAATCCATCTTGAAGTTCATCGGCGCCACCGAATCCACCTCCGGCGCTTGTTCCAACTCCCGCACCGAAGTCATCCACATTGCCACCATATGGAGCAGAGAAAACATCACCGGAACTGTAACACGGACCGGTCGACGCGACCATTCTTCTCTTCAAGATTTCTCTCCTTGCCATATCATGCCATGTTTTGGTGAGGTCGTCCATGTCATTGCGGTTCATTGACATGATCTTGTTCTCTTCGGCGAGCAACATGGACACGAATTTGTTGTCAGCGGCGCGTGCTCGTCTCTCCTCGATGGCAGCTTTGCGCATCCCCTCTTCCTTGAGCAATTGCCACTTTTCTTGCTTCTCCTTCGCCTTCTTCTCGGCCAATTCTTTCTTGATCTCCAACGACTTCAACAACATCGACTCGTTGGATTGCACCATGGCATCAATATTCTCCCTCAAGCTGGCTGCTTCTTCCTCTCTCTTGATCTTCTCCTTAGTCTTCTTGTCGCCATCGGGCTTGTGCAAATTTCTTGGGCCATCTTCATCCATGTTTGTAAGTGAGCCTCTCTTTGGTGGGGATTCTTTGTCGATCAACTTCCACTTCTTGCACTTTTGGAGCAACTCCCAACAATGCTCTAGTTTAAAAAATTTGCCTTTCGAAGCTTCCATGTCCTTGTATCTATGTTGAGCAATCTTGTCCTACACAATGTGAACAAAGTGATCCAATCATTTCCCATGATGCAATATGATGATGCACAATTTGAACAAAGGCAAAACAAACTCACATAGTCGGACTCCACGGTGCCAATTGGAGGTGCATTGCGTACTTGCTCCAAGCAAGCTGCCCAACGGCTGCACATAGACTTGATGTTCTCCCAACACCCTTGAAGCGACCGAAATGTGTGTGGAGTCCTATTGGGATGCTTTGCCATAATGTAGAAGTATTGATCTTCGATCCTTTGCCAATATCTCTTGGAAGTTTGAGAAGTACCCGTGCATGCATCAAGAGACACCGCACTCCATGCTTGAATCAAAGCTTGATCTTCCAAGATCATGTAGTTCTGCGATCTTATGCTTTTCCCAGATTTTTCTTGCGATTGCTCAAACGCTTCTGCTTCGATCTCCTCCAATTCGTCCGCACAACCATGATCATCCACGTCGCCCTCCGTTTCATTGTAGTCGAACGGTTCGAAAGGGGCTTGATCAATGTCAACCGCGTTCGTGTCCAACAAGTTCACGAACTCGGTTGTTGCATTGTTCGAACCACCGCTATAGCGAACTATAACAAGTCACGAGCTATCGAGAATAATGACGAAAAATGAAAGGGAATCGCCAAGACCGAAGACGCATACCTTCCGGCCATTTCGTCGAACACCTTGCTCGCGGGGGAGCGGCACCGTTGAACGGCATCGCCGGAGCACGTCCTTGCGGGGGGATGGAGTGAGAGGTTGAAGAAGGTGGCTTCTTTGAAGCCGGAACCTTCCTTCGCTTTACGCTCGCGGCCTTGCCGACCTTCTCCGTCGCCGTCCGGGATCGCGCTGCCGCGTTGGTGCCCCAGAGCGCGGGCCATCGCGGCGGGGGCAGCCGGATTCCCGCCCTGCACGACCACGTTGCCCTGCCGCTTGCGGGCAGGAGCGGCTTGTGCTTGGGTGACGGTGGCGGGGCCAACATGGCCGGCGACGAGATCTACCCGAGGGGAAGGAGCGTGCGCGACCTCGACGGTGACGGGGGACAGCATTGGGTCATCCATGGCGATGAGGGACGGCCGAGGAGGAGGAACCGGAGCTTGCGGAGGGGGTGCAATGGTGGCCGAGGGTGCGGGAAGCGGGAAAGGGCGTGCGGAAATGTTCCTCCCACCAAATATCGCGTCGGATAGGGGTTGAGCTCGGGTCGGCCTCCCAGCCCGTGAAGATAGAGATTGGGGGAGAAGATTTGCCACGCCCCGCAAAAATATTTGCTAGGCGGGGCGGGATGCGCGGTCTGATCGTGCAGCTTTTCCGGCCCCGACCCGCAATTTGGCGGTTATTCTTGCGGGCTGGGGCGGGATTGTGGGTCTGCTAGAATTGCTCTTAGGGCATCTCCAACGGTGACCCGCAATTTTTCTACCGCATCTGTTCGCGATGCATGAGGCAGCCATGCAATGCTGCATGATTACATTTCAATAACTTTTTGAGCCAATCGGACGAAATTCATCTAAACACAGCGGATTTCATATAAACCGGACGAGATTCATTACATTTTGAATATCTCTTAACTAAAAACTATACCGGGGTAACGTAAAACTAGTCTATGGCCAGCGCCGGCGGATATCCACCCGCACGACACATATACCCTTGACTAGTCTATGGCCGGCAGCGGCGGATCTCTATTGTCTTCCCCATGTCTCGCAGTTCGCTCGCTGGACTACGGTGAGTCCGGGAGGTATATCCTTCAGCGCAAAGGGTGACTCGCTTCCCCATGTTCGGCAGTGCCGCTCATCAGAGTGAAACCCCCGCGACGTGCTTTGGTCGGAGGGGAAGAGGACGATGATGGCCTGCGACTGGGCAAGACACCGGCTGCGTATGCCGACGTCACCTCGGTGGTGGCCTTCATGGGACCCAAGCGGCGGCGGTCTCCCGTGTTCTACCTCTCCTAGATGATGGTGGCGCCAACGAACGTGCTGGCCACCATTTCGTCCATCTCTGAGATGCCATCTTCTTTCTCTGTCGTCGGGGTGTAGTTACACACACGTTGACGGGGGATGGCGCGGCCCTGGGCACGTGAGCAGCAGTACGACACGACATCGTCCACAACAACAATGCCCGTGCCACCGTGCTCCCCCATGCACCGGCTTGGAGCAACTAGTCGCTCCTTGATGAGTTGGCTTGGAGCGGCGAGTTGCTGAACGACACGTCGGCTTGGAGCTTCTGCATCTGCGAGCTGGGCCGCAACAGACTAGAAAGTCGAGAGCGGCGAAGCAGAGTGTTGCCTTGCTCGTATCTGGCGGTCTCGACGAGCCACCCAGCCAACTTTTATGCCGGAGAACTCCCCTTCCTACTCGCCGGATGCCATGGAGATTGTGCAAGGAGGAGCTGGGAGCGGAGTGTGGTGCGATTTTTGGCTGGCGTCTAGCACAGTTTAAATAGTGTGCGGATGGCCGGAGCCAACTGGCGTTGTGTTTAATGATGGGCGGCTTGCGGACGGACGTGTGACTGAAGTAGGATTCTCGGTGCAGGCGCATGTTTAATGGAGGAAGGTGGGCAGTCTGTGGCCGTCTGAATGCGGCCGGGATGCATGTTCAACCAAACAACACTCTCTCGACCGGCGCACCACTTCAATGCCGGCAATGAGAGGTCTTGTCTGTCTGCGCCACCCTCCCGTTCGGTCAAATCACGGCATCAATGTCAGCCACTGCATGCTCTGAGCCGGCTTGAATGCGACACGACAAGGGGCGCGGGCGTTTGATGGAAAGCGCTGGCGAGGCGGGTGGGGGGTGTTGGTGGGCCAGGGCGGTCAGACGCGGGCCTGGCAGGTGTCCGGACGCCAGCAAAGCTGTAACACCCCGGATGTAACTTACCAATATGTAATCCAACTCTTGTCGTTTCCGGCGTTAAGTTATTTTATTTTCTCGGGTTCGAGTTTTGTCTCCGTGTGTTGTTGTCGTTGTCATGCATCTCATATCATGTCATCATGTGCATTGCATTTGCATACGTGTTCATCTCATGCATTCGAGCATTTTCCCCGTTGTCCGTTTTGCATTCCGGTGCTTCATTCTCCTCCGGTGGTCATTTCTACCTTTTTTCGTGTGTGGGCATTAAACATTTCTGGATTGGACCGAGACTTGCCAAGCGGCCTTGGTTTACTACCGTTAGACCGCCTGTCAAGTTTCGTACCATTTGGACTTCGTTTGATGCTCCAACGGTTAACCGAGGGACCGAAAAGACCTCGTGTGTGTTGCAGCCCAACACCTCTCCAATTTGGCACAAAACCCACCAAAACCCTCTCCATCATCTAGAGCGTTCAATCATGATCGCGTGGCCGAAAACCGCACCTCATTTGGACTCTCCTAGCTCCCTCTACCTCTATATAAAGACCCCCCCGAAATCCGCATCTCCTTCTCCCCCGAAACCCTAAAACAGCTCCCCTCGCCGCCGGACGTGTCCAAATCGGGCCGGACATGTCCGCCCGATCCGCCGCTGCCAATCAGCCGCCGCCACGTGTCCCCCGCGGAGACCACATCGCCGCCTCAGCCCCGCCGGCCCAGGCCGGGCCCTCCCATCGCCCGACCGGGCCCGAGCTGCCCACCGCCCGCGCCGCCCCTCTCCTTCGTCTCCGGCCACCCAGCACCACCGCACCGCCATCGCCGGCGACCGCGTCGCTCCGGTTGCCGCCCCGCCTCACCTCGCCGAGCGCCGCCCTGGCCGCCGGACCCCGCGGCCACCACGCCGCCGCCTCCTCTCCGTCCTCCTCCGGTCGGCCACCGCAGCCACGAGCTCCGGCCACCAAGTCCCCGGCGAGCTTCCCCAACTCCGGCGAACCCCGATGTTTCCGGTGATCTCCTCGATCCGCGCGCCGGATCCAGATCTGAGAATCGGGGTTGACTTTTTCGTCCCAAACCCTAATAATTGACTTTTTTCATCATGCTATATCTCCACATCCGTAGCTCCGTTTTTGGCATATAGCATATCAAAATGTTCGTCTCAGAGAGTACATCATTTCATTCCATTGCATCATTTTTATTTGAGTTCATCTTGATGCCCGAAATGCTGTTAGAAATATGCTAGTTGAGATAATTGTCAGTTCTGCTGCTCCATTCAGATATTTGTCATTTTTGCCATGATTATTGTGTGCATGATATGCCCATGAGCTCTACATGTGTTTTATTATATGTTTTGCCATCTATCTAGAGGTGCAACCCATGTATTTTTGTGATGTGTGTGGTGCCTAGCACAAGCTTGCAAAGTGAGGCACTTGGTAATGCTGGTTTCAGGGATTTAGCATTTCCACTAAGTCCTTGGCCTGTTTATCTCATTATGCCATATGTTCATGTTGTTTCCTAGTGATCCGTGCCTCTTTTGAAGATGATCAGTAAGGATGTCTTGTTAATCTTGTAGTGCTCTATCCATCCATGTCTTTGTTTGCAATTATGGAGCACCCTGGCTTGAGTCAATCGAGCTCTACTTTTGCTACTTCGTGAATCTGGGCAGATTGTCTACTTGTTAGCGATTTTGCCGAGGATGTTGTAGTTGATCCGTGCATGCTATGTTATTGTTCTTGCCATGTCTAGCTTGCATTTTGTGTATTCTTGATGGGTGTATGCTTAGATTATCATGACATGCTCTGTAGTGAGTGCATCGAGCTCGTAAACATGCCTACTTGATATCTGTTTTTCAGCATGCTCCAGTTTTCACTAAGTCTGAGAACTGATTATGTTTTGCCATGTTCACATGCCTGCAAATGTGTTTTCTGATCCCTTTTGGCTCAAGGTCACTAAGGGATTTTTGTTACGATTTTTGAGTAGCTCCATGCCATGTTTTACTTTGCCATGTTCAGGCCCTGTAGCATGTAGTTTTGTTGCTCCAAAGAGTGCTACCTGATCTGAAATTCCAGACAAGTGTTAATTTCACTAAGTCTGAAATCTGTTTGCCAAATGCATTTTTTGTCATGCTTGTTTGAACCTGTTAATGGATGAATTGGCCATAGCTCAGTGCTAGACTTTTGTTAAGCTTCCTGAATGCATCCATTCCATGTATTTTTATGCCATGTTTGGGTGTTGTAGCATGTTCATCTTCTTGCATTTAGATGGCTACTTGCTGTAAATCGCAGACTGTGGTCATATTTGAATTGCTTGCCATTTCCAAACCGTAACTCCGATTCCAGTGATCTTTATATCGTTTTCAAGCGATTTCATCCCATCTTTCCAGTGGAACACTTGGTTTTCTATGTTGAGGCCAGATTCATTCATTCCTTGTCAAATCTTGCATATGCATCACATATTGCATCCCGCATAGCATACCATCTTTGCATCATATTGTTTGATCCTTGCACGTGGTTGATTGTGTTCCGTTTGCTTGTTTGTCTTGTTTGGGTAGAGCCGGGAGACGAGTTCGCTAACGAGGAGCCCGTTGAGTTTGCTTTCGAGGATCCAGTCAACTCTGACAACTTTGCAGGCAAGATGATCATACCCTCGAAATCACTACTATCTTTGCTTTGTTAGATGCTCGCTCTTTTGCTATGCCTATGCTACGATGCCTACCACTTGCTTTCAAGCCTCCCAAATTGCCATGTCAAACCTCTAACCCACCATGTCCTAGCAAACCGTTGTTTGGTTATGTTACCGCTTGCTCAGCCCCTCTTATAGCGTTGCTAGTTGCAGGTGAAGATTGGAGACCGTTCCTTGTTGGAACATTATTTACTTGTTGGGATATCACTATATTGCCATGTTATCTTAATGCATCTATATACTTGGTAAAGGGTGGAAGTCTCGGCCTCTCGCCTAGTGTTTTGTTCCACTCTTGCCGCCCTAGTTTCCGTCATATCGGTGTTATGTTCCCGGATTTTGCGTTCCTTACGCGGTTGGGTTATAATGGGAACCCCTTGATAGTTCGCCTTGATTAAAGCTTTTCCAGCAATGCCCAACCTTGGTTTTACCATTTGCCACCTAGCCTCTTTTTCCCTTGAGTTTCCGGAGCCCGAGGGTCATCTTATTTTAAACCCCCCCGGGCCAGTGCTCCTCTGAGTGTTGGTCCAACTCGTCAGCCACCGGTGGCTACCAGGGGCAACTCTGGGCTGGCCTACCGGAAGTTTGGACAATCTGAGTGTGCCCTGAGAAAGAGATATGTGCAGCTCCTATCGGGATTTGTCGGCACATTCGGGCGGTGTTGCTAGATTTGTTTTAACCTGTCTAAGTGTCTTGAAGAACCGAGATACCGAGTCTGATCGAAACGTCTCGGGAGGAGGTCTATTCCTTCGTTGACCGTGAGAGCTTGTCATGGGCTAAGTTGGGACTCCCCTGCAGGGATTTGAACTTTCGAAAGCCGTGCCCGCGATTATGGGCAGATGGGAATTGTTAATGTCCGGTTGTAGATAACTTGAACCTTAATTTAATTAAAATGAATCAACTGTGTGAGTTACCGTGATGGCCTCTTTTCGACGGAGTCCGGGAAGTGGACACGGTGTTGGAGTAATGCTTGCTGCAGGATTGCCCTCTAGTTACTCGTTCGCGCTTTTCCTCCTCTTCTCGCTCTCTTTTGTGAACAGGTTAGCCACCATATATGCTAGTCGCTTGCTACAGCTCCACATATATTTACCTTGCCTTACCTATTAAGCTTAAATAGTCTTGATCGCGAGGGTGCGAGATTGCTGAGTCCCTGTGGATCACATATTACTATTAAACCAGATGCAGGGCCTGATGATTCCGCTCCAGATGGCACGCTTGAGCTCAAGTGGGAGTTCGACAAGGACTCTCAACGATACTACGTGTCTTTCCCTGATGATCAGTAGTGGTGCCCAGTTGGGGTGATCGGGACCGTGTCGCATGTTGGGTTGTCTTTTATTTTGGCGCCGTAGTCGGGCCATGAGTGTTTGAATGTTGTAATGCTATTTATGTACTTGATTGACGTGGTGAGTGTAAGCCAACTATGTTATCTCCCCTTTTATTATCTTTACTACATGGGATGTTGTGAAGATTGCCTAACTTGCGACATATGCCTTCAATGCGATTATGTCTCTAAGTCGTGCCTCGACACGTGGGAGCTATAGTCGCATCGAGGGTGTTACAAGTTGGTATCGAGGGGAGCTATTTTAGGGTTTCGGGGGAGAAGGAGATCCGGATTTCGGGGGGGGGGGGGTCTTTATATAGAGGTAGAGGGAGCTAGGAGAGTCCAAATGAGGTGCGGTTTTCGGCCACGCGATC
This sequence comes from Triticum monococcum, assembly GCA_034509565.1. Classification (NCBI taxonomy): domain Eukaryota; kingdom Viridiplantae; phylum Streptophyta; class Magnoliopsida; order Poales; family Poaceae; genus Triticum; species Triticum monococcum. The sequence goes on along the minus strand of CM067842.1, from coordinate 570,269,784 downwards.
GTGATCAAACGCTCTAGATAATGGAGAGGGTTTTGGTGGGTTTTGGGCCAAATTGGAGAGGTGTTGGGCTGCAACACACACGAGGCCTTTTCGGTCCCTCCGTTAACCGTTGGAGCATCAAACGAAGTCCAAATGGTACGAAACTTGACAGGCGGTCTACCGGTAGTAAACCAAGGCCACTTGGCAAGTCTCAGTCCAATCCGGAAATGTTTAATCCCCACACACGAAAAAAGGTAGAAATGACCACCGGAGGCGAACGAAGCGCCGGAATGCAAAACGGACAACGGGGAAAATGCTCGAATGCATGAGATGAACACGTATGCAAATGCAATGCACATGATGACATGATATGAGATGCATGACAACGACAACAACACACGGAGACAAAACCCGAACCCGAAAAAATAAAATAACTTAACGCTGGAAACGACAAGAGTTGGATTACATATTGGGTAAGTTACATCCGGGGTGTTACAAAAGCCTCCCCCTGTTTGTCTTCGGTTTGCTGAGAAAGTGCGTCCGGACCGCCCTATGAACCGATACATGCCCGCGTTGGATGGCTTCCACAGTCCGGACCGCATGGTCTGGACGTATGCGGGCGGTTTGAGGGTCGGCGTTGGCGATGCCCTTAATCACTTGATTTTTCTTTTGCACCTCATTCATACAATAAAGATTCCACTGTCCCTGCTACATTTTGTGCTTTCCACTGACCCTCTACATCACATCCTCAACAAAGCTACTGCTCAAGGCCTCCTACATCGATCCCATCTGTAGACGTGAAGCTATCTTTGTGGCTCGATCAAACAAGACATTCAATTCTTGAGCGCCATGTTAAAATCTTTTGGTGAGGTTGCCGGTCTTGTTACAAATTGTTCAGAGAGTCTTGTGACACCTATTCGATGTGCCAATATTAACCTCGACGACGTCCTCAATTCCATCCCCACAACCCGGACCACATGTCCGATGAGATATTTGGGGTTGCCACTTTCGGTCACTAGGCTTAAGAGAATCCATTTGTAGTACATCGAAGAGATGATTTTCAAGAAAACTTGCTCCTTGGCGTGGAAAACACGTGGCTACTTCGGGTCGCATCGTTCTGGTCAAGTCTGTACTCACGGAGATTGCCATTTACCATCTCACACCGCTTGATTTGCCGGTTGAAGTGAAGAAGAAAATTGACAGTATCTGGCGGGTATCTTTGGGCTCGTAGTGACAAGGTCTCAGGGGGGAAAGTGCAAGGTAAATTGGGAGACGGTGTGCAAGCCCAAATGATATGGCAGCCTGGTATTCTTGACCTTAAGAAATTTGCTTCGGCACTCCTCCTCCGCTGGCTTTGGTATGAATGGCCGACCCCCCGAGGACGTGGCTTGGCCTAGGATCCATATGCACCACCAAGGACTATGATTTGTTTGTTGCTGCCACAAGAGTGACTGTTGGGGACGAAACCATGGCCAAGTTTTGGGAATCTCCGTGGTCGGAGGGGTTCAGACTGAGGGGAATTGCGCCCAAGATTTTTGAGCTCTTGTGCAAGAAGTCCTGTTCGGTGAGAAAGGCGTTGATGGAGAACAATTATATTAGCCGAATTAATACCCAACAAGGCATCTATCTCGCACACATCCAGGAAGTGGTTATGCTTTGGGAAAGTTTTTCTGACATCACCCTCATAGACGGGGCTAACGATTCAATTACTTGGCAGCTCTCTGTCGATGGCGTGTACTCTACATCCTTGGCTTACAAGGCACAATTTTAGGATCTTACCGTATCGACCATGCTAACAACCATTTGGGAGCCCCCCACTAAGTGCAAGTTCTTCGTAGGCTGGTCTTACAAAGAAGGATTTGGATAGCTAATAGACTAAGTCACCATGGATGACCAAACTGCGCTCTTTGCCTTCTTTTCGAACAAGCTCCTAAGTCCGATGTGCACCTTCTCGCCTAATACCGCTTCACGACACGTATTTGGACCGAGATCGTCAACTAGCTTGGCCTCCTGGATTTCTCTACTTTGGCTTGGGCAAATGCCACCTCGGTGAGAGGTTGAGGGACCGATACAGTGAACAATGAAAGACTGCACCGGAAGGCTCTCCTTTGTTGATGATGTTGGTATCTTGGGAGATTTGGAAGGAACGCAACACAAGATTTTTCCACAACACCGTCGCACCCACCATGGTGATTGTCGATAGGATCAAGGAGGAGGCCCATCTTTGAGATTAGCGGGCACGAAATACTTGAGTAATGTAATGCCACGAGAGTAGTTGTTTCTTCCCTGCATTGCGAGCATATGTCTAAACCTTCTCCCTTAATTAGTGAAAATGTCAAATCTTTTGCCTTGTTTCAAAAAGATCAAGTTGCAAGTCTGATTACAATTGTGGATGGTTCCATTGGTATGGGGATAGAATCATACACCCGCTGATGCAAGGATCTTCTAGGCCGAATTCGGCCTGGTCGATTTTTTGGTAGTTGAAAATTCCTGCTAAAATCAAAAAAATTAGATGTAAGGTGCTACATGGATTGATTCCTGTCAAAGTTGTACTCACCAATCACCACATTGGTTCTAATGGAGCATGCCTGATCTATGTACAAAGGCGTGAAGATATTGGGGAGAGGATTTATAACACGTAGGTCCAGGGGCACATAGATCCTATGCCAAGATTCACGCATTAGGTCATGTATAGACAAACTTCGATTTTAGTTTGTGTGTGTAATGCATTCGTATATCATGGCGATATATTTGTTGGCGTGGGGGTCTGGTACCTGTTCCATGGGTCACTTAATAGTGGAAAACTAGAAGGAACATACACTTATAGAATGGATAAGCAAAAATGATTCATCATGCCACTGTTATGTCGTTCTTCTTAGTTCGTATTTTCTCTTATCTTCATGTCCCTCGAAAAAAGAACATCCACCTTTAAGCATCATTTCAGTCGGGAAAGCAAACAGATTATCTTTTGACCTTACAAATAGAAGACCTTCGAAGATATCAACACTGGCAACGGTATATTTTGTGCAAAAATGTACATATTCGGCCGAAAGGTTTCATTTTCTTATGTATTTGGTTACGATCGTGTTTCTTCAAGTACTAGCTTTTATTGTGTTGTATAGTTGTGGAATCTCATATTTGATATTTGCCTTGCTTCCTTTTATTTGTTATACTCACTACTTATCCTAGAACAACTTTTTCTTCCAACATATCGAGTCTTTCTAATATGAAAATGTATGAACCGGAATCTTACGACACGACTGAAAACAATGGCAGTAGATATAATTGTTTAAAATGTGTTCCAGTAACTTAAAAGCATTTGAAACTTGGTTTTATGAAGATATAAAAGCAGATTACTTGCAATGAAAGATACACTAAACATAGTACTTCTCTTATCAATTTATCATTACTTTAGCTTTATTATTAGTCATGTCAAAAGCATTGCGATGTGCAACTATTTGTACTCGTTAGGATAAAAACTATAATACTACTGGAATCTCTTTGATCGTGTTTATGTTTTGTGTTCTTGTACTCGTCTTTTGTTTTCCACGCTAATATTACTTGAATGTTGTTGTTTTGGCCTTGTTGGAGATATTGATGTTCTGTATAATGCAAGATTATGATCCGCAATATTACAGCGTAAAAAACACAGTGGGAGTACATTTATTTATGTATAAATAGTTCATTTATGCTACTTGGTCAGAAATTGAATGCTATAAAACTGAATTGCAAATAATTTTTTAATGAAACTTAAGTATTGTACAAATTTGATTTATTCATATATTAAAGTTCATAAGTATTAATATTAAAGCAAACCCGATGTGCAATTGTACTGATTGAACCTCAATTTTTTTTCGTAATTATATCTTAGTAAAAAATAATTATGTGTAGTGATTGACACTAAATTTGACATTGAAGGTGGAAAGTTTTAAACAACAATGTTTCCGCCAAAAGAAGGGTGTAACAGGCCAGAAGATTCATTCAATACAAATGGAAGTATTAGAAATTGTGAAGTGGCTTTTAAGAATGTAGCACAGTGCTTAGATATGACAACTCCACCATGAATTTCGAATGGTAAGTTCAGTGATCACATAAGAGATACCTATGCAGAAATGGTAAGTGTTCATATTTATAATTTAGAAGTTCTACTTATAGTTTATTTATTTTATAGCCTATATTATGTTTCAAGGTGAGACATTCTGTAACTGAATAATTCAAGCTGAGGCATGCGCAAAGAATCTGTAGAATATGAATAAGGATGAGATAGTGAGACACGATATTGAATTTGGAGATAAAGTGCTCTCAATGCTAAAGAAATCTTGCATGTGTTGCACTGAAAGAAGGTGCTCTAAATTTTTGCATGAATGGGCCAATAAGCCATCATGTATTGTAGGAAAACATATAGTGTTTTTGAGTTTAAATTATTGATATTATATAATGTTTCATATTTCAACATGTTTCTTGTTTAACTTCTGAGTTAATCGAGTATCCAAGAGTATTTGGAAAGAAGTTTATGCGGTGAGTGTTGTTGATGCCGTGTTAAAAGGCAATACTTGTTGTATTCTACTTTGTGTTCTGTCTTTTACTTTAAATGTGTTTGAGATATTCTTACTATTGCAAATGAAGCTTCAACGTGTAACAGTACAAGTTCCGAGAAAAGACAATATATTAAAATAGTTTAATCAAATGTTGAAAATGGCATTGAAGAGGAATGTATGTTGAGAACCAGAAATGGTAAAAGTCTTATATGTATAAATAACATCATTTTTTCACAAACAAGAGTGCGCCTTAATTAATAATCACATTGTAGGTTTAAATACAGATATGTCAATTCTTAAATATGAGCTACCTGTAATGTAAGTATGAAAATTGATGACAAGGATGATTGGAAATTTAATACATCAAGTCTATTATTCGTACAAGATAATATTTACGTTTTTGGTTTAAACTTGTACAAGAAAGGCAGGCGGTATTACGAACATATAGAAAGAACTGAACCTGTAAATATTAATTTTGGTGATTCTCTCATTCCGATATTGCCGAGAGACAAGTGATTTCTATTGAAGTGAAATGTAGTATAATGTTTGATACAATGCACTCAAATATGCCAACAAGGACAGAGCGTGAAAATCTTGTGGAATGAATTTTACAGACTAGCTAGAAAACAAGAATTTGACAGGTCCATAAAATTATACTTTACCATTGTTGAAGTGGTGTATTGTGTAAATATTACTATTGACAGTATTTGTTGCTTCAGCGTTTGGATAAAAAATTATGAGCCAAGGTATGTAAAAGTATACCGAAGTGATATAGAAGAGCAACTCATTGGCACAAGGGCTATCGATCATGAGGTGTATACTGCACGTGCACGTGTGCGAAGGCTAAACCAATTGGATAGTCATAAATATACTTGGACTGGTTTCCTCAAGCATTTTCTTTGAGTCAGAATTTGTTGTAAGTATACAATATCTGACATTGGCTTTTTATTAAATTGATGTCATAAAGGTGAAGTCAATACAAGATATATTTACCGGAACCAATATCAAGTATGATATTACTTCATCTCGAATGGTAACTTCTATAATATATTAGTATTAGCATAATCTAATATAATTTTGTTGACTTGTCTACCTCTAATCCAATATTTTTAATTGTGCAAAATAAATTCAGTTTGTTATTGTTGTTTTGATGCATCAAGGGTGGTCAACTTATGTGTTGGATATGAAGGATAAAGTGATTAACACCTTAGAGCCACAATGTATTGTCCCATATCCTTCTTTTTGGGCATGTTTGGTTGCCTACATACTCCTCTATCAGGCTCCGGTGATGCGACTTTGGCCGTTTGGATGTTTGACCAGCATCAAAACCTTGGCTGTCATGAATCTTAAGGAACCGTTGGTCCTGTTTTCCAGACACCCAGGCCCGGGCGATGCAAACAAGCTCATGTGGGTAGGCCTGGCGGTGCAATCTAGTACATGCATGTATGTGGGCTTACATGTGCTGTGTTTGGTGTTCTGGTCTACTCACCTCTCTTAATCTCCTTCACTAAGCTCTTCTAATCTACATAATCGTGCTTCAATTTGAGATAAATTTTACACAAAAAAGATACACACTGACATTGTAATTCCATTCAGATGATTGGTTTTTAGTTTGGTTGACTATAAATCATCAATCACATGTTATTGTTTGGAGATTTTCTAGACAAATTTTAGAAAATTCTTCGCACACGGTCGACCATTTGAAAATTTCCTTGACCACTAGCTCCATCTCGCTATTTCACACGGCTCACGTGTTATTTTTCTGTTTCGACGGGCGTCATGAATATATCTATATCTCTCCGCTGGACTGTACAAACGTGTGGCAAATAGACTTGCCCCCACCCTTGATGGCATCATCTCCACAAGTCAGAGTGCTTTCATAAAAAAGAGATGCATCCCTAATAACTTCTTGTTCGTCTAGAACCTCATCAAGGAACTTCCCCGGTCCAAGACCCCGAGTCTGTTCCTCAAGTTCGATGTCTCAAAGGCTTTCGACCTGGTCAACTAGGCCTACCTCCTGGAGGATATGGAACATATTGGCTTTGGACAAGGGTGGCGTGATCGGATTTGCTTGACACTCAATACATCAACCTCGTGTGTTGTTCTCAACAGTAGCTCAGGCATCCCTTTCGCCCAGACATGGCCTTCATCAAGGGGACCCACTATTGCCTATGCTCTTCATCTTGGGCATTGAAGCTCTACACCATCATATGAGAACAACGGGCAGCTCGAGCATCCTTCTCCTAGTCAGGGCAAGGGTTACACACTATAGAATCTCACTCCATGCGGACGGTGCCAACATCTTCACCAACCCTAGCAAGGCCGATCTCACTTCAATCAATTATTTTCTCGACTACTTCTGGAATGCTTCTGGCTTGGTCACTAACCTCTTAAAGGCTGAGGTTTCCCCCGTCCATTGCGAGGTCATTGACCTGCACGACCTCCTCACTATCTTCCCAGCAAAGATCGCCTCCTTCCTGGGCCGATATTTGGGCCTCCTGCTTCACTTTCGCCTGCTTCATAAAGTCCACCTACAACCACTCATTGACAAGATCGGTACCAAATTCAGGATCTTCCGCTGCACAGATTTCCTAGGAAACAAAGTCATAGGCACGTAACCGATAACGGGTACAAATAGCATAAAGAAATATGATTCTGAAAAAATGGACCTTCGAAATCCAATTTTATGTGTAGCGCAAAGGAGTTGCGATTTCTTCTTATTCCTGTAAAACATCTAGTAACAAGAATATGAAATCGTAAATAGCAAAAAATTCTTGTCTTGCACGCTCTAAGTCTAAGGAAATAAAAAAAATTCTCTTATACAATTTCATCTACATCGAATTTATATATTAGAATAGCGGATACTAATGTCGCATAAAACCCGAAATGGGGCGTGGCCAAGTGGTAAGGTAGTGGGTTTTGGTCTCGTTACTCGGAGGTTCGAATCCTTCCATCCCAGATTGTTTCTGATGAAACAAATGGTGAAATCATATAATATTCCATGTCTACCACTGAGCTACTGAGGAACAAGGGGGGATTCTACCTCCTAGAGTTCAATTCCTGCTCTCAACCCATGAACAGTATGAGTCCGAAGCTTCTTTCGTAACTCCCATAATTTCTTTGTAGTGGCTCCGTTCCATGCCTCATTTCATAGGGAAGCCCAAAGTGGCTATATTTCATTCTATTTCACTTCCTAGCACTTCAAAAAAGGAAATCTTTTGATTCAACCATCTCTTTCTCAACTCAGCAACTTGAAGTATTAATCTTATATTTAGGATACCAAGAAAGCACATCAGATCATAATATATATCAATACCCTCTAATATATATCAATATTCCCCTTTTTTCTCTATGCAAAAAAAATCTATGCATGTTTCTATAATCAATTCGATCTCCCGGGCCAATCCGAGGACGCCTACAAAAAGGTTGTTTAGATTTATGAAAAGGTTGCTTGAATTTACAAAAAGTTTGCTTGGATTTACGAAAGGGTTGCTTGGATTTATTAAAAGTTTGCTTGGGCTGTTAAAAAAAGAAAGTTGTTCCGTGAATTTACTTTATTTTTATTCCTTTCTCGAACTCCAACCAAAGTAGATTCAAAGATGAGTCACTTCAATTATCCTTTTAAGTTCTATTCTATCTTCTATCTTTCCCTATTTCATCTGGTAAAGTTCCGCGCTCGCAGTTTGGTCAAGAAAGTGCTTGAAGAGCATATCTACCAAAACAAATATGATTGCCTCAGCGGGATTTTCCTTTCATTCTTCCTCTATGTTGTTTGCGAAATCTGGTTCTTTTGGGGTTATAGTCGATGGTTCTCTCCCAATAAAGGACGACCATACTTGTTCAACTTATCTCTTTCAACTTGGAACCATGAGGCGGGCCTTGGAAAGTTTTTGAATAAGTAGGGGGCCTTTTTAATTTCTTAAATGATTAATTGGAATTCCAATTAATTATTTTGGATGACTGTTTTTACATAAATAATAAGTAAAAAAGAAGTAGGAACTAGAATGAATAGTGTAGTAGCAATAAATGCGAGGAATGGTGTTTTTGGGTTGTACCAAGTCTGAAACCGAGTGGATTTATTTTTTGTCCCATATTTTTATATTCTATATTTTTTACTGGGAATCTTTCTTTTTTTCCTGTCCCTTATCTTTCTTTCATAAAAAAGAATGAATGGCTCGGCTAGATGGAATAACCAAGCGAGAACAGAAAAAAGTAGAACAGACGCTCCCACACTGGAAGGGCAAGAATATTATCAAAGCGATTAGAGTGATGCTTGCTAAGTCGGTCCTTGTCGTGGATTTAACACGGTAGATGCCCTAGTGAAAGGACTTAGGTGTGGAGCCATCGCAACTAGGTTAGCTTAACGGGGTTGAATGGGACAAAGGACACAAGAAGTTTACCCAGGTTCGGCCCCTCTCAACGAGGTAAAGGCCTACTTCCTGCTTCTAGTTGTATTGCTTGAGTTTCGAGTACAAGGGAGCAAATACGCTTGACCTAGTTCTCGATAAGTTGTTTCTTGAGTTAAACCGCCGCCAGGTCACCCTTTATATACAGGTTGATGCCCGATGGCTTATAGAGTCTCGGCCGGCTCACACAAACTTGACCAACTCGGTTTCTAACTAAACCTGCCTTACAAACAAGTCATCATATGGCGGTTCACACCTTCGGCCCTTGAGTCACCTCTGGGTCTTGGGCCTTCAATCTTTGGGCCTTCTCATCTTAAGCCGCCAATGGTGTGACACGGCCCCTCCTGGGTGGGTCATACCTCAGAGTTATATCCTCAACATTAGGCCCCAGGTTGATTTGAATTTTTTCATATCAATCTCCACTATCTGACTTAGCAGAATGCATCATTACCAATTTCTTACCAATCCGCTATAACCCGCCATGACGTCACATAGAAGAATCACCTTAACCCACCATGACATCATGTGCATTAATTCTGCACGAGGCCCAGGATATCTCAGTTGATCTTTATCTTAATGGACGTCCCGAAAATTGAGGCACCCGCATTGACAGCATAATAATTTTTGCCTCCTCGATTCTCATGCTTGCCATCTCATTATCCCCTTATAAATAGGGACAAGGGGATCTTTTCTTCACTTTTTACCTTCGCCCCTTCCTCTTCGTCTCCTTCCTTGCGACGCCACCGCAGCCTGAGCTCTGCCGCCGCCGTCGACCTTCCGCAATAGCTTCGACCCAAGGTCGCTGCATCAACCTGACCATATCCAGAGATCGCGGCGTTCCTCCGTGGTTCGTCAGCATCAACACGTACTCCCCTCTCTCTACTTCTTGTCTGCATTAGGGTTTCTTCTGTTCATCAGTACTCATCGGCATTCATCGTAGTTCTTCTTTGCCAATGCATGATTTGATTGAATGAACAATAGGGAAGTTGCGCGGTAATAGTTTTAGCATCTATTTCCAACCACAGATGCATCACATCTTCCTGAGATTCAAACCCAACTCGCGTGTCCTTCCACTCTCGTATTTAGGTTTAGCAATTATTTCCTTTTTCTGAACCTGTTGTTGATCCAATATTATAGAACAAATCCATGGAACTTGTTTGTGTAACACTTAGTGAAATTTCAACTTCCTTGATAGGTTACTTGACCCGCCATTTATCCGTTGGGCGGCTTAACCGTCAACCTTCTGTAACCCGCCATAACTTCATCCGGTTCACCAACTGAGTGTCCATAGCGTTTTACTATAAAAATTGCCGACTTAACCATGAACCTTGGAGATATTGGGGAATTCTTCCTTTTAATATTGATCCATTGTACTATATTTCTCAGGCGTTCGTTGCTAAAAAATGACCAAGACCATCACCTCATGCGACTGGGTCGCCTCCACTAACACAGAAAAAACTCTTTTAGAATATGCTCAAGTGGGCTTTCTGTCCACCAAAGATGTTGTTCATTGGTGAGCCCCAGGAACAGAAGTGAGACCGGAGCCAAAGGGGGGCGAGGTCATAGTCTTTGCTGACCATATGAACCGCAACTTCTCACCGCCCGGCTCAAAATTCTTTCGCGATGTATTGCACTTTTTCAACCTACATCCTCAAGATATTGGACCCAATTCCATCTCCAACATCTGCAACTTTCAAGTCTTTTGCGAAGTCTATCTTCAAGAGGAGCCCAGCGTCAATCTTTTTCGAGAGTATTACTATCTGAACCGCCAGACTGAGTTCACAGATGGACCTCGCCTGGAACTTGGGGGCATTTCAATCCAAAGGTGAAGAGACGCCATCTTTCCTGTAGCCTCACTCCCCATTCATCCTAAAGACTGGAATCAAACCTGGTTTTACTGCCAAGATACTTCTCCATTTGATGAAAATCCTTAACTGGGTTTCCGTGACCGCCGGCTTAGCCCGAAGCATCCACTTCCAGACCATCTTACCACTTCCGAACGTGCTACATACATGCCTATATTCTCAAAGGTGAGGGCCTTGCTTGCCAATAGATTGACCAGAGTGGACTTAGTTTGATGCTGGCTTGCCTGGAGAATCATACCTTTAAGCCGCCGCTCCGGTTTAATGTGTGAATACAGTAGCGATGTCAAAGACCCGCTGCATTACTCTCAATCCATTTGGAAGATTAGGAGATCAATGATATGACTAAGACTCTGATCAATGAGAGTTCACAGACTTGCAGCAAAGCGGGGCTGAACCCCTTCTGCACTCTTAACCCGGCTCCAGATGTAAGTATCTTATCCCGATTTTCTTATAATCATTATTCATATTGTATTGCACATTCTTCATCTTGGTTTACTTCCTTTTCAGGCTAACGCTCCTTTCTGGAGCAAGAAATTGCAAGATAAGTTGGCCAAGAAGGCCAGAGACATGACAAAAGCTTCCAAGAAACCCGCCAAGAAGAAGGTAAACACATCAGAACTTTTTGCACTGAACGATGATGAGTTGGAGGTATAACTTGATTTTATTGGCTCATTTTTTGTACATCTTATTGACGCTGAGCCCTCTCAGGAAAACGCGGAGACTAGCCAGGCTGAGGTTGCAGAGGTAACTATTATTTCTTCCGACTCAGAGCCTTTATGAAGACAGAAAGTTCGGCGAGTGACCTAGAAAGTAAGGTTCTCTCACGCTTTGGCTTACTTGGATCCAAACTTTATTTTGAAGAAACAACAACATGAGGCTCGGTGTACAACCCGGAATAGCAGAGGAGGAGATCTGCACGCCGGCTTGCCCAACACACCGGCCTCTTGCAAACGCCAAGCCGAGGTTTCTCAGACTTCCGACTTAGCTTTTCCAAAGGCGGGTCTTATCCGACAACCACTTAACCCTTCTGATTCAAACTATCAGGGAACCTCTCACTCCTCCTCTGGTGACTCAACTGGGACTCAGATTCCCCTCTTCAAAGTCTCTCCTGGGTGAGAACATTAAATTTCTTTGCTTTTAAACACTTTACAAACCATCATGCTAACATCTTTATATGTCTTATTTTCAGTGACAAAGCCAAGCCAAGCAAGAAGGTAAAGGTAAAACAGCTGGCCTAAGATCCCAAGGTTGCTGAGCCAACCATATCTGAAGCTTCACACCATACTCCTGCTGATGACCCGCCGCTAGAGTCCCTCAACATCTCAGCGGATCCAATGGACGTTGAACCGCCCAGTGCTAAGCCGCTAAGTCCTGCCAAGCCTGCTGAAGAAAAGGCTGAAGATGTCGTAGTCACTGGGATTGGCTACACTGAGCCAAGCAACCCCACAATCTTGTCAAAGCACAACGCCAAGGAAGAATTTTCGGCTATTGACAAAGGAAAATGGAAATTGGACCTGGAAAGCTATGCTGGGTTTACCGCCTCTGAGATTCATGCAGGCTATTTGAGTCGCCTTCATTCTAGCTGTGAGACGGAAGCCGGCCTGGTTAATTTAATGAAGGAGCACTTTGAGGTAAACACTAAAAACCTTCTCATATGAATATAAGTCAGCTGCCAAGTCTAAAGGATATGAAAGAATTGAAAATGTTGTAGACTTAGATACTATCCTTGATCTTGTAGCTTCTCCAGGTTAGCTGATCTTCATTAGACCCAAATGAGTAGCCCCCAAGGGTCGGTTTGAACTAAATAGTTAAATCGGGACTTAAGACCATATTGCAAGAAATCCAAATATGTAGCCCCCATAAGCCGACTCAAATTGAAAAATCGAGCCGGGTCTTTAAGTATATAAAAAGGATCCAGATTAGCCCCCAAGTGCCAAGAAGAGCACTTGTACTATGCTTGGGACTTCAAAAATGATTGTCGTAACTTCTCATTGCTGCTTGAGTTATCTTTGTAGGCCGAATTAAGTAAGAAGGAGTTTCAGGTGGTCGATCTGCGAAAGAACATAACCTTACAACAATCAGAGATGTTAAAGGCCAAATCAGAACTGAAAGCCGCCTTAGAGGTATCTGAAAAGTTGAAGACGGACTTTAATACGCAGAGGGCCGGTTGGGAGACTGAAAAGGCATCTCTACTAAAGAGGGCTGAAGATGCGGAAGCTGCTCTTAAACCGATGACTAAAGAGCTATCCGGTTTAAAACAGCATGTAAACTGATACGTCTCCAACGTATCTATAATTTTTGATTGTTCAATGCTATTATATTATATGTTTTGGATGTTTAATGGGCTTTAATATATCTTTTTATATTATTTTTGGGACTAACCTACTAACCAGAGGCCCAGTGCAAATTGCTGTTTTTTTGCCTATTTCAATGTTTCGTAGAAAAGGAATATCAAACAGAATCCAAACAGAATGAAACCTTCGGGTGAGTTATTTTTGGAACAAATGCGATCTAGGAGACTTGGAGTGGACGTCAAGAAAGAAGCGAGGAGGCCACGAGGCAGGGAGGCGCGCCCCCACCCTCGTGGGCCCCTCGTAGCTCCACCGACGTACTTCTTCCCCTATATATACCCATATACCCCGAAAACATCCAGGAGCACCACGAAACCCTATTTCCACCACCGCAACCTTCTGTACCCGTGAGATCCCATCTTGGGGCCTTTTCCGGCGCTCTGTCGGAGGGGGAATCGATCACGGAGGGCTTCTACATCAACACCATAGCCTCTCCGATCATGTGTGAGTAGTTTACCACAGACCTTTGGGTCCATAGTTATTAGCTACATGGCTTCTTCTCTCTCTTTGGATCTCAATACAAAGTTCTCCTCGGTTCTCTTGGAGATCTATTCGATGTAATTCTTTTTGCGGTGTGTTTGCCGAGATCCGATGAATTGTGGGTTTATGATCAAGATTATCTATGAACAATATTTGATTCTTCTCTAAAATCTTTTATGCATGATTTAAATATCTTTGCAAGTCTCTTCGAATTATCAGTTTGGTTTGGCCTACTAGATTGATCTTTCTTGCAATGGGAGAAGTGCATAGCTTTGGGTTCAATCTTGTGGTGTCCTTTCCCACTGACAGCAGGGCAGCAAGGCACGTATTGTATTGTTGCCATCGAGGATAAAAATATGGGGTTTATATCATATTGCTTGATTTTATCCCTCTACATCATGTCATCTTGCCTAATGTGTTACTCTGTTCTTATGAACTTAATACTCTAGATGCATGCTAGATAGCGGTCGATGTGTGGAGTAATAGTAGTAGATGGAGAATCGTTTAGGTCTACTTGTCGCGGACGTGATGCCTATATAAATGATCATGCCTAGATATTCTCATAACTATGCACTTTTCTATCAATTGCTCGATAGTAATTTGTTCACCCACCGTAGAATTTGCTATCTTGAGAGCAGCCACTAGTGAAACCTATGGCCCCGGGTCTATCTTTCATCATATTATTTTCCTATCAACTTGCTAGTTCTATTTTTGCAATCTTTATTTTCCAATCTATACAACAAAAATACCAAAAATATTTATCTTATTATCTTTATCAGATCTCACTTTCGTAAGTGACCGTGAAGGGATTGACAACCCCTTTATCGCGTTGGTTGCGAGGTTCTTGTTTGTTTGTGCAGGTACGAGGGACTTGCGTGTAGTCTCCTACTGGATTGATACCTTTGTTCTCAAAAACTGAGGGAAATACTTATGCTACTGTGCTGCATCACCCTTTCCTCTTCAAGGGAAAAGCAACGCAAGCTCAAGTGGTAGCAAGAAGGATTTCTGGCGCCGTTGCCGGGGAGGCTAACGCCAAGTCAAGTCAAGATTTGATCTCCCGCCAATGTGCGATTTCTGGCGCCGTTGCCGGGGACATCTATGCACAAGTCAAGACATACCAAGTACCCATCACAAACTCTTATCCCTCGCATTACATTATTTGTCATTTGCCTCTTGTTTTCCTCTCGTCCACTTCATTTGCCATTTTATTCGCCATCTTTTCGGTCCGCCTTTTTTTCGCCCGTCTCTTTTTGCTTGCTTCTTGTTTGCTTCTGTGTTGGATTGATTGTTTGTCACGATGGCTCAAGATAATACTAAATTGTGGGACTTCTCCAATACCAACAATAATGATTTTATTCGCACTCCGATTGCTCCTCTTACCGATGCTGAATCTTGTGAAATTAATACTACTTTGCTGAATCTTGTCATGAAAGATCCGTTTTCTGGCCTTCCTAGTGAAGATGTCGCTACCCATCTAAAAAACTTTATTGATTTATATGATATGCAAAATAAGAAAGATGGTGGATAATGATATTTTTAAATTGAAGCTATTTCTGTTTTTTCTTAGAGATCGCGCTAAAACTTGGTTTTCGTCTTTGCCTAAAAATAGTATTGATTAATGGAATAAGTGCAAAGATGCTTTTATCTCTAAGTATTTTCCTCCCGCTAAGATCAACTCTCTTAGAAACGATATCATGAATTTTAAGCAACTTGATCACGAGCATGTCGCACAAGCTTGGGAGAGGATGAAATTAATGATACATAATTGCCCTACTCATGGATGAAATTTATGGATGATCATACAAATTTTTTATACCGGATTGAATTTTGCTTCTAGAAATCTTTTAGATTCGACCGTGGGAGGCACTTTTATGGAAATCACTTTAGGAGAAGCTACTAAAATACTAGATAATATTATGGTTAATTATTCTCAATGGCACACCGAAAGATCTACTAGTAAAAAGGTTCAGGCTATAGAAGGAATTAATGTTTTGAGTGGAAAGATGGATGAACTTATGAAATTGTTTGCTAATAAGAGTGTTTCTTCTGATCCTAATGATATGCCTTTGTCTACTTTGTTTGAGAATAATAATGAATCTATGGATGTGAATTCTGTTGGTAGGAACATTATTTTTGTAACAACGCTTATAGAGGAAACTTTAATCCTAGGCCGTTCCTAGTAATTCCTCTATTAATTATGGTAATTCCTACAACAACTCTTATGGAAATTTTAATAAGATGCCCTCTGATTTTGAGAGTAGTGTTAAAGAATTTATGATTTGGCAAAAGAATTTCAATGCTTTGCTTGAAGAAAAATGTCCTAAGATTGATGAGTTGGCTAGGAACATGGATAGAATTTCTCTTGATTTTGATTCTTTGTAACTTAGATCTATTCCACCTAAGCATGATATCAATGAGTCTCTCAAACCCATGAGAATTTCCGTTGATGAGTGCAAAGAAAGAACCGCTAGGATGCATGCTAAAAAGGATTGCTTTATAAAAGTGTGTTCTTCTAGTTTTCACGATAATAAGGATGAAGATCTAAAAGTGATTGATGTGTCTCCCATTAAATATTTGTTTTGCAATATGAGTCTTGATAATGATGGTACTGGAGGTGAGTCAACTTTAGCTAAAAGGTGTCCCAATGATTCAGAGTTTTTAGATCTTGATGCAAAAATGAATAAAAGTGGGATTGAAGAGGTCAAACCTTTACATATAAATAAACCCACTATTTTGGATTTCAAGGAATTTAATTATGATAATTGCTCTTTGATAGATTGTATTTCCTTGTTGCAATCTGTGCTAAATTCTCCTCATGCTTATGATCAAAATAAAGCTTTTACCAAACATATTGTTGATGCTTTAATGAAATCTTATGAAGAAAAGCTTGAATTAGAAGTTTATATCCCTAGAAAACTTTATGATGAGTGGGAACCTACTATTAAAATTAAAATTAAATATCATGAATGCTTTGCTTTATGTGATTTGGATGCTAGTGTTTCCATGATTGCAAAAACTTTGTGTGATGTGTTAGGTTTCCGTGTACTTGATGATTGTTCTTTAAATTTGCACCTCGCGGATTCCACTATTAAGAAACCTATGGGAAGGATTAATGATGTTCTTATTGTTGAAAATAGGAATTATGTGCCCGTACATTTCATTATTCTTGATATATATTGCAATCCTTCATGTCCTATTATTGTTGGTAGATCTTTCCTTAGAACGATTGGTGCAATTATTGATATGAAAGAAGGAAACATTAGATTCCAATTTCCATTAAGGAAGGGCATGGAACACTTTACTAGAAATAAAATTAAATTACCTTATGAATCTATTATGAGAGCCACTTATGGATTGCATACCAAAGATGACAATACCTAGATATATTCTTGTTTTTATGCCTAGTTAGGGGCGTTAAACGATAGCGCTTGTTGGGAGGCAACCCTATTTTATTTTTGTTTCTTGCTTTTTGGTTCTATTTAGTAATAAATAATTCATATAGATTCTGTTTATATGTGGTTTTATGCTTTTAATAGTGTTTGTGCCAAGTAGAACCTTTGGGAAGACTTGGGGGAAGTTTATGTGATCTTGCTGTAAAAAACAGAAACTTTAGCGCTCACGAGTTTTGCTGCCATTTTTTACTGGAGAGTGCAATTAGGTTGATTATTCTTCCAGATAATTAATAGAAAAATTCCTCACGTCCACAAATTTATTTCAGATTTTTTGGGGTTACATAAGTATTCTAAACCTACAGATTAGTACAAACTGTTCTGTTTTTGACAGATTCTGTTTTTCGTGTGTTGTTTGCTTATTGTGATGAATCTATGGCTAGTATCGGGGGGTATGAACCATAGAGGAGTTGGAATACATAAGTTCTAACACCAATATAAATAAATAATGATTTCATTACAGTATCTTGAAGTGGTGGTTTGTTTTCTTATACTAACGGAGCTCATGAGATTTTTTGTTGAGTTTTGTGTTGTGAAGTTTTCAAGTTTTGAGTAAAGATTTGATGGATTTTGGAATAAGGAGTGGCAAGAGCCTAAGCTTGGGGATGCCCAAGGCACCTCAAGGTAAAATTCAAGGCCAACCAAAAGCCTAAGCTTGGGGATGCCCCGGAAGGCATCCCCTCTTTCGTCTTCGTCCATCAATAACTTTACTTGATGCTATATTTTTATTCACCACATGATATGTGTTTTGCTTGGAGCGTCTTGTATGATTTGAGTCTTTGCTTTTTAGTTTACCACAATCATCCTTGTTGTTCACACCTTTTGGAGAGACACACATGAATCGAATTTATTAGAATACTCTATGTGCTTCACTTATATCTTTTGAGCTAGATAATTTTGCTCTATGTGCTTCACTTATATCTTTAAGAGCACGGTGGTGGTTTTATTTTATAGAAATTATTGATCTCTCATGCTTCACTTATATCATTTTGAGAGTCCTTTAGAACAACATGGTAATTTGCTTTGGCTATAAAATTAGTCCTAATATAATAGGCATCCAAGATGGGTATAATAAAAACTATCATAAAAAGTGCATTGAATACTATAAGAAGTTGGTTACTTGATGATGGTTTTGAGATATGAAGATGGTGATATTAGAGTCATGCTAGTTGAGTAGTTGTGAATTTGAGAGATAATTGTGTTAAAGTTTGTGATACCCGTAGCATGCACATATGGTGAACCGTTATGTGAAGAAGTCGGAGCATGATTTATTTATTGATTGTCTTCCTTATGAGTGGCAGTTGGGGACGAGCGATGGTCTTTTCCTACCAATCTAACCCCCTAGGAGCATGCGCATAGTACTTTGTTTCGATAACTAATAGATTTTGACAATAAGTATGTGATTTCTTTATGACTAATGTTGAGTCCATGGATTATACGCACTCTCACCCTTCCACCATTGCTAGCCTCTCTAGTACCGTGCAACTTTCGCCGGTACCATAAACCCACCATATACCTTCCTCAAAACAGCCACCATACCTACCTATTATGGCATTTCCATAGCCATTCCGAGATATATTTCCATGCAACTTACCACAGTTTCGTTTGTTATGACATGCTTCATCATTGTCATATTGCTTTGCATGATCATGTAGTTGACATCATATTTGTGGCAAAGCCACCTTTATAATTCTTTCATACATGTCACTCATGAGTCATTGCACATCCCGGAACACTGCCGGAGGCATTCACATAGAGTCATATTTTGTTCTAAGTATCGAGATGTAAGTACATAAAAGTGCGATGATCATCATTATTAGAGCATTGTCCCATGTGAGGAAAGGATGATGGAGACTATGATTCCCCCACAAGTCGGGATGAGACTCCGGACGAAAAAAAGAGAAAGGCCACAAAAAAGAGAAGGCCCAAAAAAAGGAAAAAAAATGAGAGAAAAGAGAGAAGGGACAATGTTACTATCCTTTTACCACACTTGTGCTTCAAAGTAGCACCATGATCTTCATGATAGAGAGTCCCCTATGTTGTCACTTCCATATACTAGTGGGAATTTTACATTATAGAACTTGGCTTGTATATTCCAATGATGGGCTTCCTCAAAATGCCCTTGGTCTTCGTGAGCAAGCAAGTTGGATGCACACCCACTTAGTTCTTTTGTTGAGCTTTCATACACTTATAGCTCTAGTGCATCTGTTGCATGGAAATCCCTACTCACTCACATTTATATCTATTGATGGGCATCTCCATATCCCATTGATACGCCTAGTTGATGTGAGACATCCTCTCCTTTTTGTCTTCTCCACAACCACTGTCGGTGTCAAAACCGGCGGATCTCGGGTAGGGTGTCCCGAACTATGCGTCTAGGCCGGATGGTAACAGGAGGCAGGGGACACGATGTTTTACCCAGGTTTGGGCCCTCTCGATGGTGGTAAAACCCTATGTCCTGCTTGATTAATATTGATGATATGGGTAGTACAAGAGTAGATCTACCACGAGATCGGAGAGGCCAAACCCTAGAAGCTAGCCTATGGTATGATTGTATGTTGTGGTTGTTGTCCTACGGACTAAAACCCTCCAGTTTATATAGACACCAGGAGGGGCTAGGGTTACACAAGGTCGGTTCAAAGGAGGAGACATGCATATCCGTATTGCCTAGCTTGCCTTCCATGCCAAGTAGAGTCCCACCCGGACATGAGACGAAGTCTTCAATCTTGTATCTTCATAGTCCAACAGTCCGGCCAAAGAATATAATCCGGCTGTCCGGAGACCCCCTAATCCAGGACTCCCTCAGTAGCCCCCGAACCAGGCTTCAATGACGACGAGTCCACCGCGCGGATTGTCTTCAACATTGCAAGGTGGGTTCCTCTCCAAATTCCGCGTACCTGTTGAAATAGTGTCCGGCCTTTTGCGAATGTTGCACTCCTTGGCTTCCATGCCCAATAATGGCCACTTTACATGTGTCGAGCGAATGTGAAGAGCCAGGGTGTTTTTACATTTACCCCCCTAGCTGTGTGAATGAGCTGCCTATTAAAAAGACGAGGATTCAGATCCAAATCACATCATCCTCCCTTCGCGAGCCTTCATCGGAGCGCACCCGACAGAGATCCATTCCATCATGGCCGGTCGACGCAGATCCTCCTCTCGCTCCCCTAGCCCCAAGCCTGGAGATTGGGAGAGATGTTCCATCCCGCACAACAAATTAGTGATGCTTCAGACCAAGGGATTTCTTCCCCCAGCGTACATGGTCCCGGTTCGAGCCGGGCTCGCCACCTATAATGGCGGAGAGCCTTCCCAATCCCTCCAAGGGAGAGCGGTTATGCCTTATCCCTCATTTGGTAAGAGGGCTCGGATTTCCAATTCATCTGTTTCTCTGGGGGCTCCTGGAGTTCTATGGCCTCCACTTACATAACCTTACGTCTGCCTCCATATTGCATATCGCGGGATTCGTAGCCCTTTGCGAGCTGTTTTTGGGCGGTGAGGCTCATTTCGCGCTATGGAAGAAGTTGTTCTGCCTTGTGCCCCATTCTTAGAAGGGGTCAATATATCAAGTGGGCGGAGCCGAAGTGTGGCGTATTGCCGGGACCGGATCCGGAACCCCAAAGAAGATGTTCAAAGACTGGCCTTCAGAATGGTTTTATATAGAAGACGTCCCCCTCCCGGATCCTATTCGAATCGGCCTTCCTGAGTTCGACAATGCTCCTTTGAAGAAGCGCTGGAGCTGGCGTCCATGGAGCTTCCTGGAGGAAGATGACAGGGACGTTCTTTACCTGATGAGCCAGATAAGTTTGCTAGCTCGATCCGAATTGACCATGATCGAGGTCATGGCCACATGTATTATGCGGGGGGTGCAGCCGCTTCAGTATAGAGGCCACCCCATGTGGGATTTCAACGGGGAGGATGACGCCACCCGCTACGGCCGTAAAGGGTCGGGATCGGTTGCTGATGTAATAAAGATCTTATCCACTTTGTACAAGGGAGAAGAGGAGGAATTCCTCCGTGTCAACCCGCAGGGCGGATTTTCTATGTACAATCCTCCGAGCTGGGTAAGCAGAGACTTTTTCTCGCCCATCCGTTTCATATTCCCGTAGTTAAGTATTAAGTCTAGCGATTTCAACGCAGGAGCTGCGCCAGGCTGTAAGGGAGATAAACAACCCCCCCCCCCACAACCCGAGGACCCTGGACGGTCCCTTGACCCAGCCTCCCAGGAGGATCCAGACATATCTGTGGAGCTGATCGATGGGGTATTTTACCAATTGAGCAATGACAATGCTTTGGTGGCCATTACGGCCGATTACCCTGGGCTACTTCCAGCCTCACAGGTTACTGAGACCGAAGTCCCAGTACTTCGAAAAGGGATCCGTCCTTGCGTGTTTTTGATTACCGTATAACAACCGTGGTTTGTAGGGGAGGTCCTCGAGGCGCAAGGCCGAGCCTGCGGCGACTAGCCAACAAGGGGCCGCGAGGCCAGGCAGGCTGAAAAGACCCGCAGTCCGGATTGAGACACCGGCGCAGCGGTACGACGCACCGTCTTTATTGCAAGACATTATTCTCAGAGGCATATTAACGCCCGTGCCTTCTTTTCAGGAAAAAGAGCGCTCGCCGGGCTATACCCGGAGAGGCTACTAATCGCGCCTCCACCAGCCAGGCTCCAAGGCCGGATTTGGAGGCGGGAACAAATACGAGGCGTGCACCGGGCACTGCTCCGATAGAGGATGCAGATAAACTGTCCGCCACCAATTCCGAGGTGGAAAGTGCCATGAACCACAGGCGTCACCGGACTGTTCTTCATGACGCTTGTTTCTCCTAAGAGGCATTGGATGCCTTCAACTTGGGAGATGCGTACCTCCGTGCCGCTCAAAATGGTCTAGCCAGAGCCACGGAGTAGTATGTAAAAGACATACAGGTGAGAAAATTTGGTCATTATATATATATATCAGTAGCCCCTGAGACTTGAAACAGTTAGAATAACTGATTTAATGATCATTTGTTATGTAGGTTCTTACAGAAAAGAATGCCCAACTGTCCCAGGAGCTGGAAGAGTGCAAAGCCCAACTTCAGGCCGCACTGGCCACAGCAGGGGAGCCCAAAGAGACCCCCTCTGGTAATATGTCCTTCGAATGATAAGTATCATATAGAGTGCGGCGTATACGTAGATCTGACGATAAAATTGCAGATGACGCTGGAGTAAATTCGGATAAGCAACAACTCCTACGCCAGCTGAAGGCTGGTGAGAGCGTGCTTACGAGGGTGAGGCAGGAGAAGAATGATCTCTTAGATGCCAACACCAAGCTGGGCGTGGAACTAAAAGATGTTCATGCCCAACTGTCGGACTCTGTTAAGGAGAATCGGCGGCTTCGACGCGGCATATTTAGTAAGTGCTTGAACAAACTTTGAAAAAGAGTTCAGCGAGGAAGTTGGCTGAAAGAGTTATATCTGTAGGTATGCTAACAGGTCGTCCTGCCGAGGAAATGCCCGGTTCTACGGGTGACCTCCTTCCCGAGCTTTCACAACTGCACGAACAAGTTTGACAGGTGATGCAAGGCGTCGCCCAGGCCTTGTGGCCATCCGTCTCCATGCCCGAAGGCCTTGGAGAGCTTGCAGAGAAGCGGAAGGGAGCGCGGCGGCGCTTCCGATTATGGAAGATATCGGCCTGTCGTCAGGGCGCCAGGGAAGCCTGGGCAATGGTGAAGACGCGGTACAAGGCTGACCCGAACCACATCGCCAAGGTCGGACCTGTGGGGCCGGATGGGAAGGAGATCCCTGTGAGCTTAGTGTACGGCCAAGTAGAATTGGCCACAAAGTATTCCCAATAGGACTGTAGACTAGACAACCTATTGGATGGTATTGAAGAGGAATTCAACCAGTCAAATTGACTATGTAATTTAAAGTGACATGTATAATGCCTTCTAGCCGGATTGTAGATCGTTTGTCGTGGCGGACCTTTTCGCTTCAACCTCGGGACCCGACGGTCCGGAGTGTATCCGAATACCCTCTTGGTTATGTAAGAACCGGGGCATGCGTGGAGACCAGGCGTAGGGGTCATTAGTGCTTTAACGGATAAGTGCCCAACTAGTTATGTTATATTACATGGTTTGTAAGAAACATCTTCCAAGGAGAATAGTTCCGTTAGGGGTTCCTTTCCCTGGGAGGCATGCCCTAAAGTGCATGTCCGGACTGCGAAAAGAGACGCAGAAAAAACATCTGGGGCGCATAAGTAAATAAGTGAAAAATCATCTTTAGTTCACCGACCGAATATTCCCTTAAGAACGCTAGCTTTCTGCTTCACCCAGTCTGAGGTACACATCCGGCTGACCCGGCAGTAACAATCGCAGAGGTTCTCCCCTTATGCCCTAGCTGAATTAACGGGAACGTAGGGCATAACTACAAGAGCGAGGCAACCCAGCTTGGCCAAAACTTAAGTCATATCGATGCATATAATGGTGAATAAAGGGTACATGCGGAAGGATAACACATGTGTTGGGCATAAAGCCCATATGAATAAGCTTCCGTTAAAGAAGCCCCCAGGTATAATGAGCGCGGATGGCGTGTCATTTGCGTGCAAACAAGGCACGAATGGGCCCCTAAAGGTTGTGAGAGAAAAGAAAAGGAGAAGGAGAAAAATATAAGACAGATAGTGTATAAAAAATGGACAGAGGAAGGAGACGAACACAAAGTCCGGCGTTAGGCGTAGAATCTTCGAAGTCGGGCTGCGTTCCATGGGTTCGGCTCGAGTCAATTATCCGATGCATCCCGCAGACGGTACGCTCCACCAGTCAGGACTTGGTCAATGATGAAGGGACCTTCCCATTTGGGCTTGATTTTTTCCTTTTTCTTATCCGGCTGGCGTAGAACTAACTCGCCAATATTGTAAGTTTTGGCCCGTACTTCTCTGCGTTGGTATCTTCGAGCCTGCTGTTGATAGAATGCGGAATGGGCTTTTCCCACGTCACGCTCCTCCTCCAAGGCGGCCAAACTGTCTTGCCGATCGAGCTCGGCTTCTCTTTCTTCGTACATGCGCACTCGAGGTGAGTCATGAATAATGTCGCAGGGCTGAACCGCCTCTGCGCCGTATACCATAAAGAATGGTGTGTATCCGGTAGTGCGATTCGGCGTGGTCCGCAGCTCCCAGAGTACGGAGTCGAGCTCCTCTACCCAATGCGTGTTAGATTCCTTGAGGGACCGCACTAATCTGGGTTTGATGCCGCTCATGATAAGACCATTTGCTTGCTCGACCTGACCGTTAGTTTGTGGGTGATAGACTAAAGCATAATCAAGCTTGATGCCAATGTTTTGCACCAGAGTTTTACCTTGCCGGCCGTAAAGTTCGTGCCGTTATCAGTGATGATGCTGTGGGGGACGCCGTAACGGTGTACGACCCCGGATATGAAGTCTATCACCGGTCCGGATTCGGCCGTCTTAACAGGCTTGGCTTCTATCCATTTGGTGAACTTATCCACCATGACCAGTAAGTATTTTTGCTTGTGAGTTACTCCTTTAAGGGGTCCAACCATGTCAAGCCCCCAGACCGCGAAGGGCCAGGTGATAGGGATAGTTTGGAGGGTGGTGGGTGGCATATGGCTTTGGTTAGCAAAAAGCTTGCAACCAATGCATCGTTGTACTAAGTCCTGAGCGTCTGCCCGGGCCATCGGCCAATAGAAGCCTGTACGGAAGACCTTGCTTACAAGGGCCCGGGCCGCCGCGTGGTGACCGCTGAGTCCGGCATGAATTTCAGCCAGAAGATTCCACCATTCCTCTTCGGAGATGCACCTTGGAAGGACTCTGGTGGTGCTTTTCTTATAAAGCTCTCCCTCATGCACTTTATAGGCTTTAGATCGCCGCACTATGCAGCGTGCCTCGTTTTGGTCCGCGGGAAGCTCCTGCTTAGTTAGGTAGGCTAGGAATGGTTCTATCCACTGGGCGATGACTACCATTATTACATGGGCTCAAGATGTTATTTCGTTGGCAGAGCCTCCAATTATGTCAGAATATTCGGTGTTGGGCAGTGCGGTTGGGTCCGGGCTGTTATTTCCAGGTTCCCATTCCCATACTATGGATGGCTTGAACAGCCTCTCCAAGAAGATGTTGGGAGGGATAGCATCGCGTTTTGCGCCGATGCGTGCCAGAACATCTGTTGCCTGATTGTTTTCCCGGGCTATATGGTGAAATTCAAGCCCCTCGAACCGAGCTAACATTTTTAGGACGGCATTGCGATAAGCTGCCATTTTCGGATCCTTGGCATCAAAGTCTCCATTTATTTGGGATATCGCGAGGTTTGAATCCCCGTGCACCTCTAGGTGTTGAATGCCCATGGATACTGCCATCCGGAGACCATGTAGAAGGGCCTCATATTTGGCTGCGTTGTTGGAGTCCATATACATTACCTGTAGTACGTATTGAACTGTATCGCTTGTTGGGGACATCAAAATGACGCCAGCCCCCAGACCAGCCAACATTTTGGAGCCGTCGAAGTGCATGATCCAGTTTGAATATGTGTCGTACTCTTTAGGGAGTTCGACTTCCGTCCACTCGGTGATGAAGTCGGCGAAAACTTGTGACTTAATAGCTCACCGTGGCTTGTAAGTTATGTCGAACGGGAGGAGCTCAATGGCCCATTTGGCAATCCGGCCCGTCACGTCGCGGTTGTTTATGATATCGTTAAGTGGTACTTCCGAGGCTACCATTATCGAACACTCTTGAAAGTAGTGTCGCAGCTTCCGGGATGCCATAAATACCACATACGCTATCTTTTGATAATGCGTGTATCGTGACTTGCATGGAGTAAGGACAGTGGACACATAGTAAACCGGCTTTTGAAGGGGGAATTTGTGTCCGTCCATTTGTCGTTCGACGATGAGCACTGTGCGTACTACTTGATGAGTTGCCGCAATGTATAATAGCATTGGTTCGCCAATGTTTGGCGCGGTCAGGACTGGGTTTGTTGCCAATATGGCTTTTATTTCGTTGAGTCCAGCCGTGGCGGCATCCGTCCACTCGAAGTGTTCGGTGCGCCGAAGGAGGCGATAAAGGGGTAATGCCTTTTCTCCCAAGCGGGAGATAAAGCGGTTTAGAGCCGCCACACATCCGGTCAGTTTTTGTATTTGTTTGGGGTCCTTTGGGATGTCCAATTGTGACAGAGCTCGGATCTTGGCTGAATTTGCTTCAATTCCTCTACCGGATACAATGAAGCCCTAGAGCTTTCCGGCTGGTACGCCGAAAACACATTTTTTCCGGGTTGAGCTTGATGTCGTACGTTTGGAGGTTATCAAATGTGAGCCTCAAGTCATCTACTAGAGATTCGACATGCTTGCTTTTGACGACCACGTCATCTACGTATGCCTCCACTGTTTTGCCGATCTGGTTTGCCAGACATGTCTGAATCATGCGCTGATATGTTGCTTCGGCGTTTTTGAGCCCAAAGGGCATTGTGTTGAAGCAGAATGGGCCATACGCTGTGATGAATGCCGTTGCGGCTTGGTCTGGTCCTGTCATTTTAATTTGATGGTAGCCGGAGTATGCATCGAGGAAACACAATGAATCGTGTCCTGCGGTAGCGTCGATGATTTGATCGATGCGGGGAGGGGGAAGGGATCCTTTGGGCAGGCCTTGTTAAGGTCTTTAAAATCGACGCACAAGCGCCAGGATTTGTCCTTCTTTGGTACCATCACCCGGTTTGCTAACCAGTCCGGATGTTTTATGTCTCTGATGAATCCGGCCTCCAATAGCTTGGCTAGTTCCTCTCCCATGGCTTGTCTCTTAGTTCGGAGAAACGCCGAAGAGCCTGCTTGACTGGCTTGAATCCTTTTAGGACATTTAGGCTATGCTCGGCCAGCCTGCATGGGATTCCTGACATGTCTGAAGGGTGCCAGGCAAAAATGTCCCAGTTCTCGCGTAGGAACTCTCATAGTGCGGCGTCGACATCAGGGTTTAATTGTGCCCCGATGGAGGCTGTTTTTGTAGGGTCCGTTGGATGGACTTGGAATTTGACTATTTCGTCCGCCAGTTTAAAGGAGGTGGACTTGGATCTTTTATTGAGTATCACATCATCCCTGTTCACCGTGGAGCGCAGCGCAGTCAGTTCCTCGGCCGCTAGGGCTTCGGATAGTGCCTCGAGGGCCAGTGCGGCTGTCTTATTTTCGGCACAGAGTGCTATGTACGGATCACTAGCAGGAGTGATGATTCCGTTGGGCCCGGGCATTTTGAGCTTCATGTACCCATAATGGGGTATGGCTTGGAAGATTGTAAACGCCTTCCGCCCTAATAGAGCCTGGTATCCGCTACTGAACGGGGCCACTTGGAACGTGACCTCTTCGGACCTGTAATTATCCGGCGTGCCGAACACCACATCTAGTGTGATTTTTCCTATACAACGTGCTTCCTGACTGGGGATTATTCCTCTAAAGGTTGTGCTGCTTCGCTTGATGCGGTTCCAGCCTATTTCCATTTTTTGAAGGGTTTCCTCATGAATGAGGTTCAATCCGCTGCCACCGTCCATGAGTACCTTGGTGAGTCGAAAGCCGTCCACTATTGGACTGAGGACCAATGCGGCTGGTGCTCGGGCTGTTCAGAATTTAGGTTCGTCACTGGCATTAAAAGTAATAGCCGTGTCACTCCATGGGTTTATTGTTGCCGCCTGGTATACCTCGGCAAGGCTGCGGAGTGTTTGTTTTCGCATATTAGTTGATGCGAAAGTCTCGAAGACTGTTAATACCGTACTGGTATCCCTGGGCTGGTGCTCTGTGGCTTCTGGGGTTAGAAGATCTTCGCCACTTTTGGCCACCTGCCGGAGTATCCAACATGCTCTATGGCTATGAGTTGGTGTTGCGCCCTCTGCACTGTGAATTTTACAGGCTCCGTTGAGCCATCCCTCCAGTACAGTTCCATGCCCTGTAGAGGGTTTTTGCTTTTTGGTGTTTAACCCGGGTGTCTGGCGATAATGCACCCTTTTATTTCAGACTGGGTTTGTATTCAGGGCCAGATTATCCCAACATTTTATTTCGGTTTTCCAGGCTCTTTCCATTGCAGAGTACTTTCGTACTACGGACACCAAGTCGGCAAAGCGTGTAATTTCGCGGCGACTTATGGCGTTGAGGATTCCCTTGTCCATGCAATTATTGCAGAAGAATGAAATTGCGTCTTCCTCGCGGCAGTCCTTTATCATGTTCATGACTAGGAGGAATCTGGCCCAGTAATGGTGTACTGTTTCTTCGGGCTCTTGCCTAATTTGGGATAGATCGCTTATGTTTGGGTGGGTGGGTGGAATTGACTCCGAATCCTCACCCAATCTAAGACTCAGGGGCCAAGGAGTTTCCGAACTCGGAAGTTTGGATTCTTGGATGTTTTCCAATAAATCTAGCCCGCTTCCTGACTCTAGGTTCGGGTCTTGAGTGACGTCCTTCCCTCCGCGGGTATCCGGCTTGGAGGGATCGGGAATCCGGACATAGCTAGTCCTTAAGATAGATGAGGGGTTGCCGCATTGTTCCTCCACCACTGCGATGTGATGGGTGACCTGGGGGAGTTGATCTCTCTAAGATCGGGTTTAGGCCCAATCTGATCGTAGTCTATAGCGACTCCCAGGGCGGCGATGCGATCCAAGAGCTCGTTTAGGGAAGAGAGCTCCATTGGATCTAACTGCTCGGGGAGTTCCGAGTTGACGTGAAGACTGCTTTCGATGATCCGAGAAGTCATCGTCGGCGCAGCGGCCGAACAGGCGGTCATAAGAAGACCACCTAGCCGAAGAGTTTGGCTGACAGATAAAGCTCCCTTAGCAACAGTGCCGTCTTTAAAGACGGGATGAGGCATCCTTCCTGATGGCGACGGCACAACGGAACTCAATGAAAGCACCAATGTCAGTGTCAAAACCGGCGGATCTCTGGTAGGGGGTCTCGAACTGTGCGTCTAGGCCAGATGGTAACGGGAGGCAGGGGACACGATGTTTTACCCAGGTTCAGGCCCTCTCGATGGAGGTAAAACCCTACGTCCTGCTTGATTAATATTGATGATATGGGTAGTACAAGAGTAGATATACCATGAGATCGGAGAGGCTAAACCCTAGAAGCTAGCCTATGGTATGATTATATGTTGTGGTTGTTGTCCTACGGACTAAAACCCTCCGGTTTATATAGACACTGGGAGGGGCTAGGGTTACACAAGGTCGGTTACAAAGGAGGAGACATGCATATCCGTATTGCCTAGCTTGCCTTCCACGCCAAGTAGAGTCCCACTCGGACACAACACGAAGTCTTCAATCTTGTATCTTCATAGTCCAACAGTCCGGCCAAAGAATATAATCCGGCTGTCCGGAGACCCCCTAATACAGGACTCCCTCAACCACCATTCTATTCCACCTATAGTGCTATGTCCATGGCTCACGCTCATGTATTGCGTGAAGATTGAAAAAGTTTGAGAACATCAAAAGTATGAAACAATTGCTTGGCTTGTCATCGGGGTTGTGCATGATTTAAATATTTTGTGTGGTGAAGATGGAGCATAGCCAGACTATATGAATTTGTAGGGATAACTCTCTTTGGCCATGTTATTTTGAGAAGACATGATTGCTTTGCTAGTATGCTTGAAGTATTATTATTTTTATGTCAATATTAAACTTTTCTCTTGAATCTTTTGGATCTGAAAATTCATGCCACAATAAAGAAAATTACATTGAGAATTATGCTAGGTAGCATTCCACATCAAAAATTCTATTTTTATTGTTTACCTACTCGAGGACGAGCAGGAATTAAGCTTCGGGATGCTTGATACGTCTCCAACGTATCTACAATTTTTGATTATTCCATGCTATTATATTTTCTGGTTTGGATGTTTAATGGGCTTTAATATACCTTTTTATATCATTTTTGGGACTAACCCAGTGCAAATTATTGTTTTTTTTGCCTATTTCAGTGTTTCGCAGAAAAGGAATATCAAACGGAATCCAAACAGAATGAAACCTCCGGGAGAGTTATTTTTGGAACAAACGTGATCTGGGAGACTTGGAGTGGACGTCAAGAAAGAAGCGAGGAGGCCATGAGGCAGGGAGGCGTGCCCCCCACCCTCATGGGCCCCTCGCAGCTCCATCGACGTACTTCTTCCTCCTATATATACCCATATACCTTGAAAACATCCAGGAACACCACGAAACCCTATTTCCACCGCTGCAACCTTCTGTACCCGTGAGATCCCATCTTGGGGCCATTTTCGGCGCTCTGCTGGAGGGGGAATCGATCACGGAGGGCTTCTACATCAATACCATAGCCTCTCCGATCATGTGTGAGTAGTTTACCACAGACCTTCGGGTCCATAGTTATTAGCTACATGGCTTCTTCTCTCTCTTTGGATCTCAATACAAAGTTCTCCTCGATTCTCTTGGAGATCTATTCAATGTAATTCTTTTTGCGGTGTGTTTGTCGAGATCCGATGAATTGTGGGTTTATGATCAAGATTATCTATGAACAATATTTGATTCTTCTCTGAAATCTTTTATGCATGATTTTAATATCTTTGCAAGTCTCTTCGAATTATCAGTTTGGTTTGGCCTACTAGATTGATCTTTCTTGCAATGGGAGAAGTGCTTAGCTTTGGGTTCAATCTTGCGGTGTCCTTTCCCAGTGATAGCAGGGGCAGCAAAGCACATATTGTATTGTTGCCATCGAGGATAAAAAGATGGGGTTTATCCCTCTACATCATGTCATCTTGCCTAATGTGTTACTCCGTTCTTATGAACTTAATACTCTAGATG
This sequence comes from Triticum monococcum, assembly GCA_034509565.1. Classification (NCBI taxonomy): domain Eukaryota; kingdom Viridiplantae; phylum Streptophyta; class Magnoliopsida; order Poales; family Poaceae; genus Triticum; species Triticum monococcum. The sequence goes on along the minus strand of CM067842.1, from coordinate 570,238,969 downwards.
CATGCTGGATAGCGGTTGATGTGTGGAGTAATAGTAGTAGATGCGGAATCACTTTGGTCTACTTGTCGCAGACATGATGCCTATATACATGATCATGCCTAGATATTCTCATAACTATGCGTTTTTCTATCAATTGCTCAATAGTAATTTGTTCACCCACCGTAGAATTTGCTATCTTGAGAGAAGCCACTAGTGAAACCTATGCCCCCAGGGTCTATCCTCCATCATATTATTTTCCTATCAACTTGCTATTTCTATTTTTGCAATCTTTATTTCCAATCTATACAACAAAAATACCAAAAATATTTATCATGTTGGTTGCAAGGTTCTTGTTTGTTTGTGCAGGTACAAGGGACTTGCGTGTAGTCTCCTACTTGATTGATACCTTGTGTCGGTGTCAAAACCGGCGGATCTCGGGTAGGGGGTCCCGAACTGTGCGTCTAGGCCGGATGGTAACAGGAGACAGGGGACACTTGGTTTTACCCAGGTTCGGGCCCTCTCGATGGAGGTAAAACCCTACTCCTGCTTGATTAATATTGATGATATGGGTAGTACAAGAGTAGATCTACCACGAGATCAAGGATTCTAAACCCTAGAAGCTAGCCTATGGTATGATTGTTGTGTATGGAGTTTATTCTGTCCTACGGACTACAACCCTCCGGTTTATATAGAGACCGGATAGGGTCAGGGTTACATAGAGTCGGTTACAATGGTAGGAGATCTTGAATATCCGCATCGCCAAGCTTGCCTTCCACGCCAAGGAAAGTCCCCTCCGAACACGGGACGAAGTCTTCAATCTTGTATCTTCATAGTCCTGGAGTCCGGCTATCCGAACACCCCCTAATCCAGGACTCCCTCAGTAGCCCCTGAACCAAGCTTCGATGACGACGAGTCCGGCGCGCAAAATTGTCTTCGGCATTGCAAGGCGGGTTCCTCCTCCAAGTCCTTCATAGAAGATTGTAATCACCAAGAGTAGTGTCCGGCTCTGTAAAATAAGTTTCCACGTATTGCCATAGAGAGAATAATATTAACACAAATCAAATCTGTTGACGTATTCTGCAGTGCACCATCACATTACAGCCAAGTCCTTTATTCGAATCATTTTTACTTTTCCACCTCAGCATGTTTCACGAGGCGGTTTCCTTGGCATGTCTTGTCAGAGCAGAGATCGTGTACCCCCCTTTTACGGGATTCTCATCAATACGGACGTGGGTAACCCAATCGTGCCCGTTAGCCTGCTTTCTTGATTAAAGGCGAGTCCCAAACGGTCACAGGGAGGGCTCCTAGTATTCAACCTCTTATAAAGAGACCAGAGCCCTGCACCTTTTTTCAATCTCAAACGAGTTCGCTCGTCGGCTCGAGTTCCAACACCCTAGGTTCCAGATTCCAGACGCTTCGGACCTTCGACAATGTCCGGTTCCGACCTTCAGGGCCGATGGATGCCCTCCTCCGTCACGGAGGAGGACGTGCTAAAGTTGAGAGAGGCTAAGTTCTTGACTGCCGAAATTCCTCACAGGTTGCCTGCTCAAGGGCAGGCTATCCCCAGTCCCCAGCCTGGTGAAAGCGTGGTGTTCGTGTCTCACTTCCTTCGGGGGTTGGGCTTCCCGATAGATCCTTTCATGAGGGGGCTGCTGTTTTATTACGGGCTGGAATTTCATGACTTAGCCCCGGAGTCTATCCTCCACATTTCCTCATTCGTCGTCGTGTGCGAAGCATTCCTCCGTGTTACTCCTCACTTTGGATTATGGCTCAAGACTTTTGGAGTGGAGCCGAAGATGATCAAGGGACGGCACGCAGAGTGCGGAGGTGCTGTCATAAGTAAGAATGCCGATGCTCCATGGCCCAAGGGCTCCTTTCAGGACGAGCTCGACTTGTGGCAACGAGAGTGGTTCTATATCACCGCTCCCAGGAGCGCCAAGTGGGTGGCGCCTCCTGCCTTTCGCTCGGGTCCCCCACCACGGCTAGCGTCATGGGTTAACAAAGGATTAGATTGGGGGTTATCCAAAGACGTGCCCCTGTTGCAGGGCCGCATTAGGGATATCTTAGAAGGAGACCTCAACCTGGTCAAGGTGACGCAGGTCATGCTGATTCGCCGAATATTGCCCGACAAACCTCGCCCCCTTCGCCTGTGGGAGTTTAATCCAGAGGGACCGCAAGCTCTCCAGAGTTTCATGGGCGCAACACCCGTGGAGATGTATAAACTGTTCTTCGGATCACAAGAGATGTGTCCGGATTTAACCGAGGACAAAGGTCTAAGCTGCAATTGCCCGGATACTCAAGTAAGCAACCTTGTGCCCGGACCTTCTATCCATATAATAAACTTGCCCCTAAAAGAGCTGTCCTTTTAAATAGGAGTGGATAGCGAAGGCAAAGCTGATCAGGTGTCCGGCTCCCCTTCCGGAAACCAGGCCGGATCCCGTGCTAGCCAGGATGCTGGAAATAATGCCTTTGGAGGGGGAGGACAAGGAAGCTATGGCCTCCTCGAAGGAGGCTGCTTCGAAGGGAGGAACCGAAAATTCCTCTCCTAAAGGAAAGAAAAGAGCCGCCTCTGACGATCCGGAAACCATGGTCCCGAAGCGGGGGGAAAAATCCTCGTCAGAGGGTCCGACGCCGGGGAGTCCCTTGGCCGGACTACGCCCTCAAGGGGATCAGCCCTCCAGCAAGCCGTAAGTAGAGAGAGGTTTTCCTTTTGAGGGATGAGAGAAATCTTTGATTTATATCTGAGAAGATTAACTGAAATTTTACCTTGTAGCTCGGGCCTCAGCCCTTCTCAGCGGAGCTCGTCTTCGGGGGATCTTCTTCCGGAGATGATGGAGAGCGGGACGCCTCCCCCTGCCGTGCCGCCTAGCAAGGCAGGCGACCCTGAGGTGTCTTTGCGGAGGGTTTCTCCGAATCCGGCAGGGGCGGAAGGTGGCAGTGCGCCCCCCCCCCCCCAAAGTTCCCCGCGTTCGGCCTTCGAAAGAGGCCATAGGACAAGTCCGACATCGCCTGGTGCTCGGCTGGAGGAGCTAAAGATTCTGCTGGGGCGAGCTTCTATCTCAGAATAGCACCGTGCATTGATGGGCACGGTGATTGAAAGGATTTTATCCGCAGAAGACAGATTGCATGATTCCGTCAAAAGTTTGCTGACGTGTTTTGAGGTATGTTAGATGATGTACACTTTTGTCAGTTGCGCATAAGTAAGATGCGCCCTGTGTAGATAGTAGCCCCTGAGACTCTGCGCGTTGTCAAGAAATTACGGCACGCAGAGGATCATAATCCCAGGTCTAAGATGTCGCCTTTGAATTTAGGTGGCGGGGTGTTCAGAATTGAGCTGAACGGATGAATTTGCCGAACTAAAGCGGCAACTGGACGTGGCAGATGCCGACATCGCGCTTGTCAACAAGCGGCTTGATGAAGCTCAAGGTATGTAATTTTTTCGAGCGGCGCCAGGTAAGAGGAGCTTCATGCCAGTGTCTTACAATGTGTGTGCTTGACGCAGATGGTACGGCCGTCGTGGAGAATCTTAGGGCGGGACTTGCCCGAGCTAAGGAGCAAGCCAGAAAAAGCGATGCGGCTGCCCAGAAGGCCCTTGAAGAGCTGAGAGCCGAACAAGCTGCTCATTGCCGAAGCAAAGAGGAGATGGCCGAGATGGCCAAAAAGTTGAAAAGCGCTACCGACCGTTGCAGGCTTCTTGAGAAAGAAGACCATGCGAAACAGACGGACTTAAAGAAGGCCGTCGCCAATGCCAAGGACGCGTGCTCTGTGATGAGAGCTGTGAAGGAGGAGCTGCGTCAGGCCGAACAAATTGTGGCTGGAAAGCCCTTTATGCTGCGAAGGAAGGTTTGTGATCCAAAGTTTGCTCCGTTGGACCGGATGTGGAGTGTGGAGGACACCTATCTGGATTTGGCAGCGAGTGCTGCTGATGCGACCGAACACTTTCGAGATCAGAACGATCGCGAAGTGGAAAGACTTTTCTGGTTGCAGTTTCACAATCCGGAGCGTCCACTGGCAGTGGGTGATCATTTGGCTCAATGGGCCGAACTGAATAGGTTGTCTGGACTCGCCACGAAGTACGTCGTGGGTCACCTGTGGCCGGGGAGTTCGGAGCCGAAGAGTTATTTCAGCTAGGTGCAGCAATTCCTTGACGCGGTGCCGCGTATAGATGCAATTAAGAAGTCAGCATGCATAGAGGGCGCTAGGATGGCTCTAGCCCGTGTTAAGACATACTGGGCAGAGATGGATACCACCGTTGTTGCGTCCCGAGACTCGGACCAAAGCCGAGTATCATTCGAGCACTATTTTCAGGAAGTTCTTGAAGGCGCTCGTGTAATAGAGACGCAGTGCCCGAAAGATGCTATGTTATGATAGCATATGTAATTATAAAGTAATATTTTGATAAACTGTAGTGGCCTTTTTTATACTTGTGCCTCCCAGTATTGTAAACACCTTCTATGCGGCCGTTTTAAGATATATATATATATGTATGTATATGTATAGAATCTGAAAGATGGCAGGCGTTGGCTTCAGCCCCCACGCACATAGTATGGGGGTGCTCGCAGAAGACGCATTTTCACACTTAACCCAATGTCTTGGTCCTACAAAAGAGGTGATAGCGCAGCGGGCCAGGCAACCAGACTATAATGCTTTAACACTTTCACTTAGCCATAGGAGTTTGAAAATCAGACTCTTTAGGTAGCTCCTTGGTGGCAACTGCGCTCGTCCGAACTCGGGGCGTGTATGTGCTTTGACCGGGAAGCAGCCCTTCGTTAAAGCGGAGGAATCTGATAGATTCCGATAGGTCATCGAGTGGCTGACCAGTCTCATGCTACATCTTGACAGTCAGTTTTTGGCTTTCTCTACTGAGGTGCTCGCCCTGGCCGAACGGGGGGCACAATCGCAGTAGTTCTCCTGGTGCTACATTAGCCGATAGAGCGGAACGTAAGGTAGCCGAACTCAGGAGCCGGGCAACCCAACATTTGACCAAAGACATGGGTTGTAGAAAAGGTATGATCAAAGTGTTACTTGCCTTGCTGATGATCCGCGAGTCCTAGAGATTCAAAGTAACAAGCGGCGCAATCCGGGTAATCTATCGCAGACAAACAACAAGCATACAATAAGTACTCATCTAATGCACAGGTAAAACTCGAACAAAAGATCGAACCAGAGAGTTCAACTTAAGAACTCCGGTTGCGAAGAAAGAAAGAACCGAACAAAGAAACCGAAAACAAACGGCGGAAAACAACTCGGTTCTAGCAAGTTGAAACTAGGTCAAAAATTTACCATAGCAAAACTTAGTTAAAGTTGATTAGACGGAACGGCGGTTTCGAAACGAAACGCCAGGCGCTTGAATCACCTGATTCCGATAAACGAGCGAGAAAATAGACTAGAAAGAAAATCGGATCTGAGATCGCGATCGCGGAATAAATCAGGCGAGAAGAAAAAGAAGAACGGTTGAACGAACGGACGTTCGTCAACCTAGAAGAAAAATCCGGTGATCATGTTCGTTAGGATGAACGGTCCGGTGAACGATCTCGGGCAACTAAATCGGAAAAGAAAACGAATCCGATCTAGGGTTTCGGAGAGGAGAACCAATCGTAAAACCGATCTAGAAAACCGGAACGGTTTGGCGAAGAACAACGAATCGGAGAAAAAGAATTGGAACGATTGGAAGAAAACGATCCGATGAAAAGAATAGATGTAGCGCGAGCTACCTCCGGTGAAGTCTCCGGCGAGGAACTCCGGCGGCGTGGGCGTAGGGCGGCGGTGAGGTGCGGCGGCGCGGCGCGGGTGGTGCGGCAAGGTGCGGCGTGGTGGAGCTCTAGGCTTGGGGCTTGGAGCTTTGGATTTGATGTGTTTAGAGGGGGGGGGGGTGCTTGGGTATTTATATTGGGGAGGGTGAGGAAACTTGGGGTAGGGGACAAGAAATAGACTAGGAATAGGAAAGAATAAACGGAGTAGGACTAGGAATAACGAAAGAAGGAAAAGAGCAAGCCTAGAATCCTAAAAGGATTCGGCTAAGACAAGAGGCGGCGGCGGCCTAGCGCTCCTGGCGCCTGGCGTGCGCAGCGTTGCAGGGAGGCAGCGGCCGGCCTGGGCCTTGGTCCAGTTTTTTTTAAACGGTTCTCGCGCGCAGAAAACAAAGGAAAACTAAACTAAACGGACTCCAAAATTCTAAAAGTAAATTTTCCCCGACTCCTAAAAATGAGCCGAACAAAATGAACTTTTCTTCGGACCTAAAATGCAATTTTTGAAAACGCGCATTTTTCCCTATCCAAACAAAATGCAAACAAACACCGGAAAACAAAATTGATCTATTTATTAAATCTTCATTTTTCCTAACTTTTGGGAAAGTCATATTATTCCCTCTCTCATAATTGGACATCGGAAAAATAGTTGAAGATAAAATAAATAAATCAAAAGATCCTCTTTTCAATATTGGAGAGAACCCAAATATGAAAATAACGAAATCTCCAACTCTCTCCGAGGGTCCTTGAGTTGCGTGAAATTTCTAGGATCAACCAAAATGCAAGAAAAATATGATATGCATATGATCTATGTATAACATTCCAAATTGAAAATTTGGGATGTTACAAACCTACCCCCCTTAAGATGAATCTCGCCCTCGAGATTCGGGTTGGCTAGAAAATAGGTGAGGGTGGTCTTTGAGCAAGTCTTCTTCTCTCTCCCAGGCGGCTTCGTCCTCTGAGTGATGGTTCCACTGAACTTTGCAAAACTTGATAGCCTTGCTACGAGTAACTCTACTGGCAAACTCGAGAATCTTGGCTGGCTTCTCTTCATACGTTAAGTCGTCCTTCAACTGAATCGCTTCTAGCGGCACTGTATCTCTTAACGGTACCTCGGCCATCTCGGCGTGACATTTCTTCAGCTGAGAAACATGGAATACGTCATGAACTCCTGACAATCCCTCTGGTAATTCCAACTTATACGCGACTTCTCCCATATGTTGCAAAATCTTATATGGTCCAACAAAACGCGGTGCTAACTTTCCCTTAACTCCAAAGCGCTTAACTCCTCGAAGTGGGGATACTCAGAGATACACTCTGTCTCCGGTTTCGTAAACTGTATCTTTGCGTTTAGCATCTGCGTAGCTCTTCTGCCTGGACTGGGCTATCTTGAGCCTATCGCGTATCAACTTAACTTTCCGTTCAGACTCCTTAATCAAATCTGGTCCAAAGAATTGCCGGTCTCCAACTTCGTCCCATGACAACGGTGTCCTGCATCTCCTTCCGTACAAAGCTTCGAAAGGTGCCCGTCTTCAAACTAGTTTGGTAACTGTTGTTATAAGAAAACTCCGCATACGGCAAGTTATCGTCCCAACTAGATCCATAATCTAGTGCACAAGCTCTCAGCATATCTTCCAAAATCTGATTGACCCTCTCGATCTGTCCATCTGTCTGCGGATGAAAAGCGGTGCTGAACTCTAGCCTAGTTCCCAAAGTTTCATGCAACCGATTCCAAAACTTTGAGGTAAATTGGGTTCCTCTGTCTGATACAATACTCCTTGGAACTCCATGCAAACAAATGATCCTAGTCATGTATATCTTTGCCAACTTAGCACTGGTGTAAGTGGTCTTGACTGGAATGAAATGTGCTACCTTCGTCAAACGATCAACTACTACCCATATCGAGTCATAGCCTGCTTTCGTCCTGGGTAGTCCTGTGATAAAATCCATGCCTATCTTATCCCACTTCCATTCGGGTATCGGCAATGGTTGCAACAATCCGGCTGGCTTCTAATGCTCTGCCTTTACTCTATGACTTACGTCACAAACTTCTACATAGGCGACAATGTCCTTCTTCATTCTGGTCCACCAGAATGTTTCCTTTAAATCCAAATACATCTTGGTATTTCCTGGGTGAATTGAATATGGTGAATCGTGTGCCTCTTGCAAAATCAACTTCTTGATCTCCGGGTCATTTGGCACATAAACACGGTCCTCAAACCATAGGGTATCATGCTCATCCTCACGAAATCCCTTTGCTTTTCCTTTGCTTAGTTTCTCCTTTATCGCAGCAATCTCCTTGTCAGATTTCTGAGCTTCTTTGATTTTATCCATCAATGTTGACTGAATCTCCAATGCTGCTACATAGCCTTTCGGAACTATCTCTAAACTTAGTTCATGAAGGTTTTCTGCTAACTCCTTGGATATTTCTCCCGTCATTAACGTATTGACATGGCTCTTGCAGCTCAATGCGTCAGCTACTACATTAGCCTTTCCGGGATGGTAATGCAATCTCATATCATAATCCTTTGATGAGCTCCAACCATCTCCTTTGTCTGAGATTCAACTCCTTCTGAGTGAAAATGTACTTCAAACTCTTGTGATCCGTGTACACCTCACAATGATTTCCAATGAGGAAATGTCTCCATGTCTTCAATGCATGCACTACGGCTGCTAACTCCAAGTCATGTGTGGCGTAATTCAACTCATGAGGCTTCAGTTGTCGTGAAGCATACGAAACAACTCTCCCTTCCTGCATAAGCACTGCTCCAAGTCCTCGACGTTAAGCGTCGCAATATACCTCATAATCCTTGGTCTGATCTGGCAAAATCAATACTGGTGAGGTAACCAATCGTTTCTTCAACTCCTGGAAACTAGCCTCACACTCCTCAGTCCATTTGAACTTAGTATCCTTCTTCAACAACTCTGTCATAGGCTATGCAATCTTTGAAAAGTTCTCAATGAATCTCCGGTAATATCCTGCGAGTCCAAGAAAACTCCGGATTTCTCCAACTGTCGTTGGTGCTTCCCATTTGGTTACGGTCTCAACCTTTGTAGGGTCAACTGCTATCCCTTCTCCGGATATAACGTGTCCGAGGAATCCTACTTCCTTCAACCAAAACTCACATTTGCTAAATTTGGCATATAACTGATGTTCCCTTAGCTTCTCCAAAACCAAACGCAAATCTTCCTTATGCTCTTCTTCATTCTTCAAATAAACCAGGATATCATCAATGAACACTACGACGAACTTGTCCAAAAACTCCATAAACACCTTGTTCATCATGTTCATAAAATAGGCAGGCGCGTTAGTCAATCCAAATGACATAACGGTATACTCGTACAATCCATATCTTGTGGTGAATGCTGTTTTAGGAATATCCTATTCCCGAATCTTCAACTGGTGGTACCCTGATCGCAAATCGATCTTGGATAACACTTTAGCTCCTTGCAAACGATCAAACAGATCATTGATCATTGGAAGTGGGTACTTGTTCTTGATGGTTACTTCATTCAATCCACGGTAATCAACAACCATCCTTAATGATCCATCCTTCTTCTCCACTAGAAGTACGGGTGATCCCCAAGGTGAAGAACTTGGGCGAATGTAACCTTTCTCCAATAACTCCTTAATCTGATTCTTAATTTCTACCAAATCCTTTGCTGGCATTCGGTATGGTCTCTTTGATATTGGCCCAGTGCCTGGCAATAACTCAATCAAAAACTCAATGTCTCTATCGGGTGGCATGCCTGGCAACTCTTCAGGAAATACATCAGGAAAATCCTTTACCACTGGTACTTCCTCTTGCACAACTCCTGTCAGGCAATTTACTTGTGTCCTATTTGGCACATGCCGGGATACATACTTGATCCTTCTTCCTTCCGGCGTTGTAAGCAAAATTGACTTACTAGCACAGTCGATGTTTCCTCCATACTTCGTCAACCAATCCATACCGAGGATTACATCCAATCCTTGAGATTCCAGAATAATCAAATCCGTTGGGAAAACATGCCTTCCTATGCTTAATGGCACTTGAAAACATCCTTGACTGGCCATGTACTCTGATCCTGGCGAACTTACTAGCATAGGTGTTTTAAGAATCCTAGTGGGCAGGCTATATTTTTCCACAAATCCCCTTGATATGTATGAATGCGATGCACCAGTATCGAAAAGAACGAGTGCGGTAAATGACTTAACCTGAAACTTACCTATCACCGCATCCGGCTGATCTTCAATCTCCTCCACGCTAACGTGGTTCACCTGTCCCCTATTGAAAGGGTTCGGCTTCTTCCCTGAGCTTCCATTGCCATTTCCATTCTGGCCTTCAGGACATTCATTGGCATAATGTCCGGTCTTGGAACACTTGAAACAGGTGACTTGACTCAGGTCTCTCTTGGATGGGGTTGATGGGGTGGTCCGGTTCTGACCGTTGCCTCCTCCATTCCCATTACCATTCTTGTGACCATTGTGGTTGTGCGAACTACTTCCTCCATGGGTATGCTGAAACTGAAATCCCGATTTAGAGGTAAAACAGGGCTTCTGCTGGGCTCCAGAGTTATGCTTCCCCTGTCCATACTTCCTCTTGCGGTTCTCAATCTGCTGCTGCTTCCCTTCAATCATGATGGCACGATCTACCAACTCCTGGTAGTTTCTGAAACTCGCTACCATCAACTGCATGCTTAACTCATCATTCAACCCTTCCAGAAACTTCTCCTGCTTAGCTGCATCCGTAGCAACGTCATCTGGGGCATAACGTGCTAGTTTGCTGAAGTCGTCAATGTACTGGCCAACTATCCTTCCTCCTTGGCGTAAGTTGCGAAACTCACGCTTCTTCATGGCCATGGCTCCTGCCGAAACATGTGCAGTGCGAAAAGCTTGCTGAAACTGATCCCATGTGACAGTGTCAACTGGGAAAGTGGCTGTGAAATTCTCCCACCAAGCTGCCGCGGGTCCTTCAAGCTGATGTGCGGCAAACTTCACTTTCTCACCATCCGTGCATCCTGCAGTGGTCAACTCCCTTCCTATCTTGCGGAGCCAATCGTCTGCTACTATCGGCTCGATGCTACTGGAAAACACCGGCGGATTTAGCCTAAGGAAACGGGCTAAGTGGTCAACAGGGGGTGGTGGTGGTGGGTTGTTGTTGTTGTTATTCTACTGATTCTGGACTAACATCTGCATCAACTGATTCTGTTGCTGGATCAACTGAGTGAGCTCCGGTGGAAATCCAGTGTCACGTCTCGGAGGCATCTGAGGGTTTTAGAAAAGAAGAGAAATAAGAATAGAATGAGGTCTAAAGAGAAAACACTACCCCAATGCACATGAGCAAATTCACACAAAATCACTTCATTCAATCAAACAGGGGCATACAATCGATCTAGCTATCGCAAAAAGTGCTCGAACTATAGTGTTTACATGGGGGGAAATACTACTAATATTTGGTGGTCTTCTAAAAATTTGAACCGGTGGAAGACTCCATGATATCCGCTCCAGCTTCGTCTTCAAATTCGGGTTCACACGGATCCAAATCGGTGTCGTCGATGATGATGTAGTTATCCGGGCATGCGACGTACTCGTCTTCCTCCTTGGATCCTAACTCCCTCTTGAGTTCTTCAATCTCTTGCTTAAGATCGCCGTTGTGTCTTGCTAGAGCTACGATCTCGTCCATGTAGTCCTTGCGTGTAGCCTTCAGTTCTCCTTCTAGCTCGATGATCCTTGTCTTTGCATTCTTCAACTCCATCATATCATTGCACATCTGGTTCTCGTGGCGTCGAATGTGCTGGTTTAACTCCTGGATGAATGCTGCAATGGATTTATCCTTCTTGGTGCTGATTAAATCCCATTGTTCGTCTCGGCGTCCGCAAATCTGGTAGATAGAGTCCTTGAGGTCTTCTTGATAAACTTCTCCAATGCGTCCTATGGTGATATGGGCTGCCATGCTCTTTCCTAGACTCCAAGTTGGTGCATTGAAAACACTATCTATGGGCTTCGTGATTGGCGCGAATGTCCTTCCCGGAACGTGAGCTTGAATCTTCCAGCACTCCTCTTCAGGCAAGGTGGCGTTGAAGGTTCCCGTGAAACTTGGTAATCCAATGTTTAGGTACTTGGTGACTTCCTTCAAGTGAAAACCAAAAGGTGTGCCTTCATCCGGTTGAGCGTACTTAATCTTCGCGTCCTTCATCCTAAAGAGTAGAAAAGATGAGGAGTTAGAAAATGAGGAGAGAATAGTGATCTATGGCTTTAACTTAGTGGTCGTGTCCTACAGTCAGCGTGTGCTCTGATACCATCTCTGTAGCGACCAGACCTCAACCGGTCTGATCTCTGTGCTCCGGTGTCATCCCTGGATCAGTAATGCTGACACCACACAGTACTTCAAAGGATTTATAGCAGAGTGGCAATCACACACTTATTACATCGATGTCTCCGAAGAGAACTTATTACAATAATATGGCTTAGGGCCATCTAGTGTCGATAACAGCAGAAGACTTGGAAGATAAATGGGTCCATCAACTCCAATGGCATCACTGAGTATAGAACCACGACCTAAAACACCTCAATCATCGTCTGAAAAGTCTGCAACATTAACGTTGCAGCCCGAAATGGGTCAGCACATGGAATATGCTGGCAAGGTAACACATAGAGAGTAATGGAATGAAACAGCTATACTATATGCATATTTGGCTGGTGGGAAGCTCTATGGTTACTGTTTTGCGTAAAGCCAATTTTTCCCTACTGCAAAGGAATAAATTTATTTAACTATCATGGTGGTTGTTAAACATTGAGAATGGTTGACAGCATTCTCAATCCCAATTAAAAGTGAATAGTTAAAACCCAACAATATTAATTAGAAGTAACATGATGAGATTCACATGATATTCAAGTACTAGATACTCAAGATTGTCCATAACGGGGGACACGGCTAATCATGATTAGTTTGTTATACTCTGCAGAGGTTTGCGCACTTTTCCCCACAAGACTCGATCGCCTCCGTTGGTTTTCTCGCACTACAAGGTGTTTGAGAAACGGATGACCGAGACACAGTCTTTCAAAAGCATTCGCTCTCTACTCCGGGCGCACTGGTACACCTACAATCCCCTACATCTGCTAGTCCACCTCTTCAAGAACTTACGCAACTTACTCAACTATGCCAGAGCCCATAATGGCTTGTGGCTGCACACGTAAGTATTTAGCATGAAGATCTTATGATCCCTTTGAGCCTGGGTGGCGGTCCATAAAAAAATAGGCAAGTCCTGATAGACATCAGGTGCCTCAATCCACCCAGATGTATATTTAAGTTGCCACCTTAGATAAACCATTAAAATTATCAATCTCACATTTGTCATGGATATCACTCACCCAATCCACGTCTACTAGCATAGCATGGCATAATAAGCAAACGTAGAAGTAACTCCCAAAGGTTTCATACTAAACAGGTAATAGGTACTACCTCATCTACTTCCCATCCCACAATTTAATTAGATCCTAATCATGCAATGTGTGAGGATTGATCTAATGCAATAAAACATGGGTTGTAGAAAAGGTATGATCAAAGTGTTACTTGCCTTGCTGATGATCCGCGAGTCCTAGAGATTCAAAGTAACAAGCGGCGCAATCCGGGTAATCTATCGCAGACAAACAACAAGCATACAATAAGTACTCATCTAATGCACAGGTAAAACTCGAACAAAAGATCGAACCAGATAGTTCTACTTAAGAACTCCGGTTGCGAAGAAAGAAAGAACCGAACAAAGAAACCGAAAACAAACGGCGGAAAACAACTCGGTTCTAGCAAGTTGATACTAGGTCAAAAATTTACCATAGCAAAACTTAGTTAAAGTTGATTAGATAGACTAGAAAGAAAATCGGATCTGAGATCGCGATCGCGGAATAAATCCGGCGAGAAGAAAAAGAAGAACGGTTGAACGAACGGACGTTCGTGGACCTAGAAGAAAAATCCGGTGATCATGTTCGTTAGGACGAACGGTCCGGTGAACGATCTCGGGCAACTAAATCGGAAAAGAAAACGAATCCGATCTAGGGTTTCGGAGAGGAAAACCGATCGTAAAACCGATCTAGAAAACCGGAACGGTTTGGCGAAGAACAACGAATCAGAGAAAAAGAATCGGAACGATTGGAAGAAAACGATCCGATGAAAAGAATAGATGTAGCGCGAGCTACCTCCGGTGAAGTCTCTAGCGAGGAACTCCGGCGGCGTGGGCGTAGGGCGGCGGTGAGGTGCGGCGGCGCGGCACGGGTGGTGCGGCAAGGTGCGGCGTGGTGGAGCTCTAGGCTTGGGGCTTGGAGCTTTGGATTTGATGTGTTTAGAGGGGGGGGGTGCTTGGGTATTTATATTGGGGAGGGTGAGGAGACTTGGGGTAGGGGACAAGAAATAGACTAGGAATAGGAAAGAATAAACGGAGTAGGACTAGGAATAACGAAAGAAGGAAAAGAGCAAGCCTAGAATCCTAAAAGGATTCGGCTAAGACAAGAGGCGGCGGCGGCCTAGCGCTCCTGGCGCCTGGCGCTCAGCGCTCTAGGGAGGCAGCGGCCGGCCTGGGCCTTGGCCCGGCTGGGCCTTGGTCCAGTTTTTTTTAAACGGTTCTCGCACGCAGAAAACAAAAGAAAACCAAACTAAACGGACTCCAAAATTCTAAAAGTAAATTTTCCCCGACTCCTAAAAATGAGCCGAACAAAATGAACTTTTCTCCGGACCTAAAATGCAATTTTTGAAAACGCGCATTTTTCCCTATCCAAACAAAACGCAAACAAACACCGGAAAACAAAACTGATCTATTTATTAAATCTTCATTTTTCCTAACTTTTGGGAAAGTCATATTATTCCCTCTCTCATAATTGGACATCGGAAAAATAGTTGAAGATAAAATAAATAAATCAAAAGATCCTCTTTTCAATATTGGAGAGAACCCAAATATGAAAATAACGAAATCTCCAACTCTCTCCGAGGGTCCTTGAGTTGCGTGAAATTTCTAGGATCAACCAAAATGCAAGAAAAATATGATATGCATATGATCTATGTATAACATTCCAAATTGAAAATTTGGGATTTTACACCAGCCTCCTCCTTGGTTATACTGGAAAGAAAAACCCAGGGGATGTGTAGCAATAAGAGACAGTAAAAAAAGTTTTACGCAGGGTCTTAATCTAAAAAGAATCCTTTAGGACGGGTCCCTACTGCACGTCTGCGCTTGTGTCTCTGTTGTGCCGTATCCTGGACGGGCGCCGCACGATGTTCATCTGTAAAAGAGAGGAACTGAGTTGAGAGCGGGTCGTGCCAAGAAAATAAGCAAAGTACAAAGTAAAATATGGAAGTTTGAGCTTTATTGTCTCTTATTGTATATGCGTGGAGCCCCTTGTGCGGGGTTATATGGCTTGTAGGCCTGCATCAATGATGATTTTGCACCGAACTCGTCTATCCGCATTCATGGTCTTGAAATGACCTATTTTAAAGTTTTTTGGCCGGTGAGGCCATTTTTCTGTGGGGCTGTTAAAGCGGCCGCACTGTCCTCCGCTTAGGGAGGCGCACTTTAGTGCTTTCCCATCAAAGAGATGATGCCTCGTGGACCGGGCATCTTAAGCGTAAGAGATGCATAATGTGGTATTGCGTTAAATCGAGCGAAAGCTTCACGTCCCAGTAGTGCTTGATAGCGACCTGAGAACGGGACGACGTGGAAGGTCAGCTTTTCACGGTGGAGGTTATCGGCAGAGCCGAATGTGACTGTGAGTCGGAGTAGGCCCGTACAATGGGTGTCCGGACCAGGTATTACCCCTTGAAAGGAGGTTTTGCTGCGACAGATTCTTGTTGGGTTTATCCCCATGTGCTGTATTGTATCCTGATATATCAGGTTTAGTCCGCTGCCGCCGTCCATAAGGACATTTGAAAACTTGAGTCCGCCAATTATTGGATCGAGTATCAAGGCAGTCCATCCTACATTCTTGATATTCCTAGAATAATCTAGCTGATCGAAGGTGATCGGTTTTGACAACTAGTAGCAGGATCCTTTGGGGATGGGCCGTGTGGTGCGTACCTTTACGGGCACCGCATGTTTTGTTATGTGAAGTGAGTTCACCATTTTTAATTCTTGCGGGAAGTTCTTTTGTTTCCTGGTGCTCTGCTGTTGGGGTTCGTCCTCGTCTGCGCTTGGTGTGTCGAGCCCCTTGTGTTCGGCATTGAGTCTGCCGGATTGTTTGAAGACCCAACAGTCTCTGTGGGTATGGTTCGCAGGCTTCGCGGGAGTATTGTGTATCTGACATATCCTGTCCAGGATTTTATTTAGGTTGGATGGATCGTCCCTGTTATCCTAGGGGCGGTTTTTCCTGATTTTGACGTGAGCCTTTGAATCCGGCGTTGACTACCGTGCTCTTCGGACTTTTGTCCTTAATCCGGCGACGATCCTTGTTACGTCGCGGTCTTCCATTTCCATCCCTGGTTTCGGATGTACTTGGGTCGTTGGGGCTGCACCTTGCCAACCAGCTGTCCTCCCCTGCACAAAAGCGGGTCATGAGGCTTGTAAGTGCGGCCATTGTTCTTGGTTTTTCTTGGCCGAGGTGTCTGGCGAGCCACTCGTCTCGGACGTTAGGCCTGAAAGCTGCTAAGGCTTCGGCGTCCGGACAGTCGACTATCTGATTCTTTTTAGTGAGGAATCTATTCCAGAACTGCCGAGCTGATTCTCTGGGTTGTTGAGTTATGTGACTAAGATCGTCTGCATGCGGAGGACAGACATAGGTCCCTTGAAAGTTTGCTCAGAAGGCATCCTTGAGTTCTTCCCAGCTTCCAATTGTGTTTTCTGGAAGGCTTTTAAGCCAATGTCTGGTTGGCCCTTTAAGCTTAAGGGGTAGATATTTTATGGCGTGGAGATCATCTCCTCTAGCCATGTGTATGTGGAGGATATAGTCCTCGATCCAGACTCTAGGGTCTGTTGTTCCATCATATGCCTCTATGTTTACGGGTTTGAATCCTTCTGGGAATTCATAGTCCAGGACCTCATCGGTGAAACATAGGGGGTGTGCGGCACCCCTGTATTTGGGTATGCTGGATTCTGATGATGGCTTCATAGCGTTGCTTACAAGAGCTTGCTTTCTTGGCCCATAAATGGACCTGACTGGGCCATGATGCGAATCCTTAAGTGGGTCGCATGCCAATTTAGGTCCGGCGCCACTTGTTGTTTTATGGGGTCGTCCATCCGACCGTGTGGCTTTTTCATTTTCCGAATGCGAGGGCTCTAGGGCCTCTTCGTCGAATTTAGGCAGTAGCTTTCTTTTCAGATAGCTTCTAGTGCGGCGACTGTCGCCGTACTAATCTGTGGCATTGATTACCTTGCTCCATCTGATCCGGAGTGCGTCTCCGCTGTTTTTAGCTTCCGCTTCTGCTTTTTTAGGCTGTGTGCGGTTGCAACGAGCCTCTTATGGAGATTCTTCTGCTCCGTGAGTTTATTCGGCGTGAGGTCGTCTGGAATGCCATTTTCGCCGGAGGAGGGATGTTCGGTTTCCGTGTTGCCCTGTTTGGACGGTTGCTCTAAGGCCTGCCCGTCGTTTACCGGCTCGTTCTGCTCTATGGCTGGGTTTGTGCCGAGGCGGGGCTTGGGTCAGCGTTTGCGCCGACGCCTTGATTGCTTTTCGGGGGGTCGATCTCTCGTCTCCTCCCCTTTGTCCTCGTTGTCGTCTCCCTTAGGGGTGTCCACCATGTACACATCGTGAGATGAGGTGGCTGTCCAATGCCCTATGGGTGTTGGTTCGTCGGTATCTCCTCCATCGTCATCCATGCTGTCAATGTCTTCAGAGCCGAAGTCGGGCATGTCGGTTAAATCGTCGACAGTGGCTATAAAGTGGGTGGTGGGTGGGTTTTGGATTTCTTCGTCATCCGCATCCCAATTTTGCTGACCATAGTTCGGCGAGAGCTCTCCTGACAACGAGAGAGACTTTAGAGAATTGAGGATGTCGCCGAAGGGCGAGTGCTGCGAGATGTCTGCGGCGGTGAACTCCATTATCGGCGCCCGATCGGATTCAATTAGCAGGGGTGCGGGGGGTACGGAGTCCGGAGTGGAGTCCGAACCCTTGGAGTCACGGGTTGTGCAGAGTGCGGGGCTAGCGTTCGGCTCGATTACTTTTGGGATCGCAGCCCCTGAGGTGATGTCCAACCGCTCATCCTCGATTGGCGCAGCGGGCTCCGAATCAATGGTCGGAACCAGTGCGTGTGCGGCCTTCAAAGCGCTGTTCGGCGGTAGAGCTATATCATGCCCATCGAGACAGTGCGGCGCGCCTGGCTGTGGCTTGAATCTGTCGAAGATCAAGTCCCCGTGGGTGTCAGCCATGTAGTTTAGGCTTCCAAGCCAGACCTGATGGCCAGGGGCGTAGCTTTCGATCTGCTCAAGGTGGCCAAGCGAATTGGCCCGTAGTGCGAAGCCGCCGAAGACGAAGATCTGTCCGGGGAGAAAAGTCTCACCCTGGACCGCATCGTTGCTGAAGATCGATGGAGCCATCGGGCCTAAAGGCGACGACACAGAGGAACTCTCAATGAAAGCACCAATGTCAGTGTCAAAACCGGCGGATCTCGGGTAGGGGGTCCCGAACTGTGCGTCTAGGCCAGATGGTAACGGGAGGCAGGGGACACGATGTTTTACCCAGGTTCGGGCCCTCTCGATGGAGGTAAAACCCTACTCCTGCTTGATTAATATTGATGATATGGGTAGTACAAGAGTAGATCTACCATGAGATCAAGGAGGCTAAACCCTAGAAGCTAGCCTATGGTATGATTGTTGTGTATGGAGTTGATTCTGTCCCACGGACTACAACCCTCCGGTTTATATAGACACCGGATAGGGTTAGGGTTACATAGAGTCGGTTACAATGGCAGGAGATCTTGAATATCCGCATCGCCAAGCTTTCCTTCCACGCCAAGGAAAGTCCCCTCCGGACACGGGACGAAGTCTTCAATCTTGTATCTTCATAGTCCTGGAGTCCGGCTGAAGGTATAGTCCGGCTATCCGAACACCCCCTAATCCAGGACTCCCTCACCTTGGTTCTCAAAAACTGGGGGGGAAATACTTACACTACTGTGCTGCATCACCCTTTCCTCTTCAAGGGAAAACGGAAAACGAACACAAGCTCAAGAGGTAGCATAAACCAAATGACTGCAGCCAGCCTTGGTAAGTAACATTGCGTCATACTTTTGCACCAGTAACTTTCTTTAACCCGCTCGGCGACTTATCATTTTGTTTGTGTGATCAGGCCCAAGAAGCTCCAAGATATGCTGGTGAAACTGAAGGCGGCTTATACCTTGGTTGAACGGCTATATACCGGTGCTCAGCGAACTATAACAGCCATCTCGCACACCAAACAACCACCCACACTTATCAGGGAAGTACTTGACAAACTGCCAGTCATACCCCAAAGGGTGTGATATGTCTCCAATGTATCTATAATTTTTGATTGTTCCACGTTGTTATATTATCAATCTTGGATGTTTTATAATCATTTTATATCATTTTTTGGTACTAACCTGTTGACATAGTGCCAAGTGCCAGTTGATGTTTTTCCATGCTTTTTACATTGCAGAAAATCAATACCAAACGGAGTCCAAATGCCACGAAACTTTACAGAGATTTTTTATGGACCAGAAAACACGTAATGGGACCTGGCTGCGCCTGGGGGGTGCTCCGAGGAGAGCACAACCCACCAGGGTGCGCCAGGAGGCCCAGGCGCGCCCTGGTGGGTTGTGCCCACCTCAGGTGCCCCCGGGACCGCCTCTTTACTCTATAAATACCCCAATATTCCCAATGAAGGAAATATGCCCTGGAGGCAATAATAAAGTTATTATTTATTTCCTTATATCATGATAAATTTTTATTATTCATGCTAGAATTGTATTAACCGGAAACTTAGTACATGTGTGAATACATAGACAAACAGAGTGTCACTAGTATGCCTCTACTTGACTAGCTCGTTGAATCAAAGATGGTTAAGTTTCCTAGCCATAGACATGAGTTGTCATTTGATTAACGGGATCACATCATTAGAGAATGATGTGATTGACTTGACCCATTCTGTTAGCTTAGCACGATGATCGTTTAGTTTGTTGCTACTACTTTCTTCATGACTTATACATGTTCCTCCGACTATGAGATTATGCAACTCCCGAATACCGGAGGAACACTTTGTGTGCTATCAAACTTCACAATGTAACTGGGTGATTATAAAGATGCTCTACAGGTGTCTCCGATGGTGTTTGTTGAGTTGGCATATATCAAGATTAGGATTTGTCACTCCGTGTATCGGAGAGGTATCTCTAGGCCCTCTCGGTAATGCACATCACTATAAGCCTTGCAAGCATTGTGACTAATGAGTTAGTTGCGGGATGCATCACGGAACGAGTAAAGAGACTTGTCGGTAATGAGATTGAACTAGGTATGAGGATACAGACGATCGAATCTCGGGCAAGTAACATACCGATGACAAAGGGAACAACGTATGTTGTTATGCAGTTTGATCAATAAAGATCTTCGTAGAATATGTAGGAGCCAATATGAGCATCCAGGTTCCGCTATTCATTAGTGACCGGAGATGAGTCTCAGTCATGTCTACATAGTTCTCGAACCCGTAGGGTCCGCAAGCTTAACGTTCTGCGACGATTTGTATTATGAGTTAATGTGATTTGATGACCGAAGTTTGTTCTGAGTCCCAGATGAGACCGGGGACATGACGAGGAGTCTCGAAATGGTCGAGATGTAAAGATCGATATATTGGAACACTATATTCGGACATCAGAAAAGTTCTGAGTGATTCGGGTATTCATCGGAGTACCAGAGAGTTACGGGAATTCGCCGGGGAGTATATGGGCCCTATTGGGCTTTAGGGGAGAGAGAGAAAGAGAGAGGGGCTGCCTAAGGCAGGCCGCACCCCCCAAGGCCTAGTCCGAATTAGACTAGGGGGAGGGGCGCTGCCCCCTCCTTCCTTCTCTTCTCTCTTCCCCTTCCTTCTCTCCTACTCCTACTACTTGGAAGGGGGGAATCCTACTCCCGTTGGGAGTAGGACTCCCCAGGGCGCGCCATAGTAGAGGGCCGACCCTCCCCCTCCTCCACTCCTTTATATACGGGGGAGGGGGCACCCCATGAACACACAAGTAGATCATTGATCTTTTAGCCGTGTGTGGTGCCCCCCTCCACCATAATCCACCTCGGTAATATCATAGCGGTGCTTAGGCGAAGCCCTGTTCCGGTAGCATCATCATCATCGTCATCACGCCGTCGTGCTGATGAAACTCTCCCTCCAAGCTCTACTGTACCGTGAGTTCGCAGGACATCACCGAGCTGAACGTGTGCAGATCGCGGAGGTGCCATACCTTTGGTGCTAGATCGGTCGATCGTGAAGACGTATGACTACATCAACCGCGTTGTCACAACGCTTCCGCTTATGGTCTACGAGGGTACATAGACGATACTCTCCCCTCTCGTTGCTATGCATCACCATGATCTTGCATGTGCGTATGATTTTTTTGAAATTACCGCGTTCCCCAATAGTGGCATCCGAGCTAGGTTTATGCATAGATGTTATATGCACGAGTAGAAGACAAAGGAGTTGTGGGCATGGGTATATACATATTGCTTGCCGTCACTAGTTGATTCTTGATTCAGCGGCATTATTGGATGAAGCAGCCTAGACCAACATTACGCGTACCCTTACGCGAGACTGGTTCTACCAACGTGCTTCACACACAGGTGGCTAGTGGGTGTCTGTTTCTCTAGCTTTAGTTGAATCGGATTTAATGAACAGGGTTCTTTTTAAAGATCAAAAAGAAATCACTATACCGTGTTGTGGTTTTTGATGCGTAGGTAAGAACGGTTCTTACTCAGCCCGTAGCAGCCACGTAAAACTTGCAACAACAAAGTAGAGGACGTCTAACTTGTTTTTGGGGCTTGTTGTGATGTGATATGGTCAAGACGTGATGAGATATAAGTTTTTGCATGAGATGATCATGTTTTTGTTGAAGTTATCGGCAACTAGCAGAAGCCTTATGGTTGTCTCTTTATTGCATAAGATGCAAGTGCCAAATAATTGCTTTACTTTATCGCTATGCGATAGCAATAGTTGCAAGAGCAATAGTTGGTGATACGACCATGTGATGACACGTTGATAGAGATCAAGATGATGGAGATCATGGTGTCATGCCGGTGAAGATAGAGATCATGACAGTACTTTGCAGATGGAGATCAAAGGCGCAAGATGATCATGGCCATATCATGTCACATATTTTGATTGCATGTGATGTTTATCCTTTATGCATCTTATTTTGCTTAGTTCGGCGGTAGCATTATAGGATGATCTCTCACTAAATTTCAAGGTATAAGTGTTCTCCCTGAGTATGCACCTTTGCGACAGTTCGTCGTGCCGAGACACCACGTGATGATCGGGTGTGATAAGCTCTATGTTCACATACAACGGGTGCAAGCCAGTTTTGCACACGCAGAATACTTGGGTTAAAGTTGACGAGCCTAGCATATGCAGATATGGCCTCGGAACACTGGAGACCGAAAGTCGAGCGTGAATCATATAGTAGATATGATCAACATAGTGATGTTCACCATTGAAAACTACTCCATCTCACGTGATGATCGGACATGGTTTAGTTGATTTAGATCACGTGATCATTTAGATGACTAGAGGGATGTCTATCTAAGTGGGAGTTCTTAAGTAATATTATTAATTGAACTTTAATTTATCATGAACTTAGTCCTGATAGTATTTGCATAACTATGTTGTAGATCAATAGCTGGCGATGTAGCTCCCCGTTTATTTTTGATATTTTCCTAGAGAAAAACTATGTTGAAATATGATAGTAGCAACGATGCAGACTAGGTCCGTGATCTAAGAATTATTCTCATTGCTGCATAGAAAAATTATGTCCTTGATGCACCGCTAGGTGACAGACCTATTGCAGGAGCAGATGCAGATGTTATGAATGTTTGACAAGCTCGGTATGATGACTACTTGATAGTTTAGTGCACCATGCTTTATGGCTTAGAACCGGGACTTCAAAAACGTTTTGGACGACACAAAGCATATAAGATGTTCCAAGAGCTGAAATTTGTATTTCAGACTCATGCCCGAGTCGAGAGGTATGAGACCTCTGACAAGTACTTTGCCTACAAGATGGAGGAGAATAGCTCAACTAGTGAGCATGTGCTCAGATTGTCTGAGTACTACAATCGCTTGAATCAAGTGGGAGTTAATCTTCCAGATAAAAAGGTGATTGACAGAATTCTCTAGTCACTATCACCAAGTTACTGGAACTTCGTGATGAACTATAATATCCAAGGGATGACGAAAACGATTCCCAAAGCTCTCCGCGATGCTGAAATCGGCGAAGGTAGAAATCAAGAAAAAGCATCAAGTGTTGATGATTGACAAGACCACTAGTTTCAAGTAAAAGGGCAAGGGAAAGAAAGGGAATTTCAAGAAGAATGGCAAGCAAGTTGCCACTCCCATGAAGAAGCCCAAAGCTACACCCAAGCCTGAAACTGAGTGCTTCTACTGCAAAGGAAATGGTCACTGGAAGTGGAACTGCCCTAGATACTTGGCGGATAAGAAGGATGGCAAAGTGAACAAAGGTATATTTGATATACATGTTATTGATGTGTACTTTACTAGTGTTTATAGCAACCCCTTAGTATTTGATACTAGTTCAGTTGCTAAGATTAGTAACTCGAAACGACAGTTGCAGAATGAACAGAGACTAGTTAAGGGTGAAATGATGATGTGTGTTGGAATTGGTTCCAAGATTGATATGATCATCATCGCACACTCCCTATACTTTCGGGATTAGTGTTGAACCTAAATAAATTTTATTTGGTGTTTGCGTTAAGCATGAATATGATTTGACCATGTTTATTGCAATATGGTTATTCATTTAAAGTCAGAGAATAATTGTTGTTCTATTTACATGAATAAAACCTTCAATGGTCATACACCCACGGTGAATGGTTTATTGAATCTCGATCGTAGTGATACACATATTCATAATATTGAAGCCAAAAGATGCAAAGTTAATAATGATAGTGCAACTTATTTGTGGCACTGCCGTTTAGATCATATTGGTGTAAAGTGCATGAAGAAAATCCATGCCGATGGGCTTTTGGAATCACTTGATTATGAATCGGTTGATGCTTGCGAACCATGCCTCATGGGCAAGATGACTAAGACTCCATTCTCTGGAACAATGGAGCAAGCAACAGACTCATTGGAAATAATACATACTGATGTATGCAGTCCGATGAGTGTTGAGGCTCGCGGTAGGTATCGTTATTTTCTGACCTTCACAGATGATTTGAGTAAGATATGGGTATATCTTCTTGATGAAACATAAATCTGAAACATTTGAAAAGTTCAAATAATTTCAGAGTGAAGTGGAAAATCATCATAACAAGAAAAATAAAGTTTCTATGATCTGATCATGGAGGAAAATATTTGAGTTACGAGTTCGGTCTTCATTTGAAACAATGCAGAATAGTTTCGCAACTCACGCCACCTGGAACACCATAGCATAATGGTGTGTCCGAACATCATAACCATACTTTATTAGATATGGTGCAATCTATGATGTCTCTTACCGATTTACCACTATCATTTTGGAGTTATGCATAAGAGACAGCTGCATTCACGTTAAATAGGGCACCATCTAAATCCGTTGAGACGACACCATATGAACTGTGGTTTGGCCACAAACCAAAGTTGTCGTTTCTTAAAATTTGGGGCTGCGATGCTTATGTGAAAAAGTTTCATCCTGATAAGCTCAAACCCAAATCGGAGAAATGTGTCTTCATAGGATACCCAAAGGAGACAGTTGGGTACACCTTCTATCACAGATCCGAAGGCAAGACATTCATTGCTAAGAATGGATCCTTTCTAGAGAAGGAGTTTCTCTCGAAAGAAGTGAGTGGCAGGAAAGTAGAACTTGATGAGGTAACTGTACCTGCTCCCTTATTGGAAAGTTGTTCATCACAGAAATCTGTTCCTATGACTCCTACACCAATTAGTGAGGAAGCTAATGATAATGATCATGTAACTTTAGATCAAGTTACTACCAAACCTCGTATGTTAACCAGAGTGAGATCTGCACCAGAGTGGTACGGTAATCTTGTTCTGGAAGTCATGTTACTTGACCATGATGAACCTACGAACTATGAGGAAGCGATGATGAGCCCAGATTACGTGAAATGGCTTGAGGCCATGAAATCTGAGATGGGATCCATGTATAAGAACAAAGTATGGATTTTGATTGACTTGCCCGATGATCGGTAAGTCATTAAGAATAAATGGATCTTCAAGAGGAAGACGAACGCTAATAGTAGTGTTACTATCTACAAATCTCGAATTGTCGCAAAATGTTTTCGACAAGTTCAAGGTGTTGACCACGATGAGATTTTCTCACTCGTATCGATGCTTAAAAGTCTGTCTGAATCATGTTAGCAGTTGCTGCATTTTATGAAATCTCGCAAATAGATGTCAAAACTGCATTCCTTAATGGATTTCTTAAAGAAGAGTTGTATATGATGCAACCAGAAAGTTTTGTCGATACTAAAGGTGCTAACAAAGTGAGCAAGCTCCAGCGCTCCATCTATGGACTGGTGCAAGCATCTCGAAGTTGGAATATATGCTTTGATAAAGTGATCAAAGCATATGGTTGTATATAGACTTGAAGTGAAGCCTGTATTTACAAGGAAGTGAGTGGGAGCACTGTAGTATTTCTGATAAGTATATGTGAATGACATATTGTTGATCGGAAATAATGTAGAATTTTCTGGAAAGCATAAAGGAGTGTTTGAAAAGAGTTTTTCAAAGAAAGACCTTGATGAAGTTGCTTACACATTGAGCATCAAGATCTATAAAGATAGATCAAGACGCTTGATAAGTGTTTTCAACGAGTACATACCTTGACAAGATTTTGAAGTAGTTCAAAATGGAACAGTCAAAGAAGGAGTTCTTGCATGTGTTGCAAGTTGTGAAGTCGAGTAAAGACTCAAAACCCGACCACAGCAGAAAATAGAAAGAGAATGAAAAGTCATTCCCTATGCCTTAGTCATAGGTTCTATAAAGTATGCTATGCTATTTAACTGTCCTATTGTATACCTTAGCTTGATTTTGTCAAGGGGGTACAATAGTGATCTAGGAGTAGATCACTGGACACTGGTCAAAATTATCCTTAGAGGACTAAGGAAATATTTCTCGGTTATGGAGGTGATAAAGAGTTTGTTGTAAAGAGTTACATCGATGCAAGCTTTTTACACCGATCTAGATGACTCTAAGTCTCGATCTAGATACATATTGAAAGTGGGAGCAATTAGCTAGAGTAGGTCTGTGCAGAGCATTGTAGACATAGAAATTTGTGAAATACATATGGATCTGAATGTTGAAGACCCATAGACTAAACTTCTCTCACAAGCAAAACATGATCACTCTTTGGGTGTTAATAACATAGCGATGTGAACTAGATTATTGACTCTAGTAAACCCTTTTGGGTATTAGTCACATGGAGATGTGAACTAATCACATAAAGATGTGAACTAGATTATTGACTCTAGTGCAAGTGGGAGAGTGAAGGAAATATGCCCTAGATGCAATAATAATGTTATTATTTATTTCCTTATATCATGATCAATGTTTATTATTCATGCTAGAATTGTATTAACCATAAACTTAGTACATGTGTCAATACATAGACAAACAGAGTGTCACTAGTATGCCTATGAGATTATGCAACTCCCGAATACCGGAGGAACACTTAGTGTGCTATCAAATGTCACAACGTAACTGGATGATTATAAAGATGCTCTATAGGTGTCTCCGATGGTGTTTTTTGAGTTGGCATATATCAAGCTTAGGATTTGTCACTCCATGTATCGGGGAGGTATCTATGGGCCCTCTCGGTAATGCACATCACTATAAGCCTTGCAAGCATTGTGACTAATGACTTAGTTGTGGGACGATGCATTATGGAACGAGTAAGGAGACTTGCCGGTAACGAGATTGAACTAGGTATGAGGATACCGATGACCGAATCTCGGGCAAGTAACATATCGATGACAAAGGGAACAACGTATGTTGTTATGCGGTTTGACCGATAAAGATCTTCGTAGAATATGTAGGAGCCAATACGAGCATCCAGGTTCCACTATTGGTTATTGACCGGAGATGAGTCTTAGTCATGCCAACATAGTTCTCGAACCCATAGGGTCCTGATATGTCCATTTTGCATCATGCTTTTATATCGATATTGATTGCATTATGGGCTGTTATTAAACATTATGTCACAATAATTATGCCTATTCTCTCTTATTTTACAAGGCTTATATAAATAGGGAGAATGCCGGCAGCTGGGATTCTGGGCTGGAAAAGGAGAAAATATTAGAGACCTATTCTGCACAGCTCCAAAAGTCCTGAAACTTCATGGAAGTCATTTTCAGAATATATAAAAAATACTAAGCGCAAGAAGTTCCAGAGGGGGGGCACACCCTGGCCACGAGGGTGGGGGGAGCGCCCTACCCCCATTGGCATGCGCCCTACCTCGTGGGCCCCCTGGTGGCCCTCCAATGCCCATCTTCTGCTATATGGAATCTTTCGTGGAGGAAAAAATCATAAGCAAGCTTTCGGGACGAGACTCCGCCGCCACAAGGCGGAACCTTGGCGGAACCAATATAGGGCTTCGGCGGAGCTGTTCTACCGGGGACACTTCCCTCCGGGAGGGGGAAATCATTGCCATCGTCATCACCAACAATCCTCTCACCAGGAGGGGGTCAATCTCCATCAACATCTTCACTAGCACCATCTCCTCTCAAACCCTAGTTCATCTCTTGTATCCAATTCTTGTCTCTAAGTCTAGGATTGGTACCTGTGGGTTGCTAGTAGTGTTGATTACTCCTTGTAGTTGATGCTAGTTGGTTTATTTGGTGGAAGATCATATGCTCAGATCCTATATGCATATTAATACCCCTCTGGTTATGAACATGAATATGCTTTGTGAGTAGTTACGTTTGTTCCTGAGGACATGGGAGAATCCTTGCTATTAGTAATCATGTGAATTTGATATTCGTTCGATATTTTGATTAGATGTATGTTGTCTCTCCTCCAGTGGTGTTATGTGAACGTCGACTACATGACACTTCACCATTATTTCGGCCTAGAGGAAAGCATTGGGAAGTAATAAGTAGATGATGGGTTGCTAGAGTGATAGAAGCTTAAACCCTAGTTTATACGTTGCTTCGTAAGGGGCTAATTTGGATCCACATGTTTCATGCTATGGTTAGGTTTACCTTAATACTTTTGTTGTAGTTGCAGATGCTTGCAATAGAGGTTAATCATAAGTGGGATGATTGTCCAAGTAAGGACAACACCCAAGCACCGGTCCACCCACATATCAGATTATCAAAGCACCGAACGCGAATCATATGATTGTGATGAAACCTAGCTTGACGATAATTCCCATGTGTCCTCGGGAGTGCTTTTCTCTATATAAGAATTTGTCCAAGCTTGTCCTTTGCTACAAAAAGGATTGGCCCACCTTGCTGCACTATATTTACTTTTGTTTCTTGTTGCTCGTTACAAATTATCTTATCACAAAATTATCTGTTACCTATAATTTCAGTGCCTGCAGAGAATACCTTGCTGAAAACCGCTTATCATTTCCTTCTGCTCCTCGTTGGGTTCAACACTCTTACTTATCAAAAGGACTATGATAGATCCCCTATACTTGTGGGTCAACAAGACTCTTTTCTGGCGCCGTTGCCGGGGAGTGAAGCGCCTTTGGTAGGTGAAATTTGGTAAGGAAAAATTTATATAGTGTGCTGAAATTTACTATCACTTGTTACTATGGAAACTAATCCTTTGAGGGGCTTGTTCAGGGTATCTTCACCCCGAACAGTAGAGCATAGAGTTGCTCCTCAACCTACTGAACCTACTGAAAATGAAAATGCCTGCTTTGAAATTCCTTCGGGTATGATAGAAAAACTGCTAGCTAATCCTTTTGCAGGAGATGGAACATTACATCCTAATGAGCATCTAATATATGTGGATGAATTTTGTGGATTATTTAAGCTTGCAGGTATGCTCGATGATGTTATCAAGAAGAAGGTCTTCCCTTTATCTTTGGAGGGAGACGCATTGACATGGTATATGCTATGTGATGATATGGGATCATGGAACTACAAACGGTTGAAATTGGAATTTCATCAGAAGTTTTATCCTATGCATCTTGTTCATCATGATCGTAATTATATATATATATATAGGCCTCGCGAAGGAGAAAGCATCGCTCAAGCTTGGGGGAGGCTTAAGTCAATGTTATATTCATGCCCCAATCATGAGCTCTCAAGAGAACTGATTATTCAAAAAAAATATGCTTGGCTTTTTGATAGCAACCGCACCATGCTCGATACTTCTTGTGCTGGCTCTTTTATGATGAAAACTATTGAATTCAAATGGGATCTATTGGAAAGAATTAAACACAACTCTGAAGATTGGGATCTCGACGAAGGTAAGGAGTCAGGTATGACACCTAAGTTTGATTGTGTTAAATATTTTATGGATACCGATGTTTTCCGTAAATTTAGCACTAAATGCGGACTTGACTCTGAGATAGTAGCTTCTTGCTATGAATCTTTTGCTACTCATGTTGATCTCCCTAAGGATAAGTAGTTTGAATATCATCCCCCCATTGAAGTAAAAGTAGTTGCACCTATTAAAGTTGAAGAAAAGACTGTCACTTATAATGATCCTATTATTGCTACCGCTTATGTTGAGAAACCACCTTTTTCTGTTAGGATAAAAGATCATGCTAAAGCTTCAACTGTGGTTCGTAAAAGCAATATTAGAACCTATACACCTCCTGAACAAGTTAAAGTTGAACCTAATATTGCTACTGTTAAGGATCTGTTGGCTGATAATATTGATGGGCATGTTATTTATTTCTATGATGAAACTGCTAGAATTGCTAAACCTTGTGCTAAAGATAAACATAGACCTGTGGTAGGCATGCCTGTTATTTCTGTTAAAATAGGAGATCATTGTTATCATGGCTTGTGTGATATGGGTGCTAGTGCTAGTGCAATACCTATTGACTTATACAAAGAAATTATGCATGATATTGCACCTGCTGAGTTAGAAGATATTGATGTCACAATTAAACTTGCGAATAGAGATACTATCTCACCAATTGGGATTGTTAGAGATGTTGAAGCCTTGTGTGGGAAAACTAAATATCCTACTGATTTTCTTGTTCTTGGTTCCCCACAAGATAGCTTTTGTCCCATTATATCTGATAGACCCTTCTTAAACACTGTTAATGCTAGGATAGACTGCAAAAAGGATGTTATTACTATTGGTTTAGGTGATATGTCTCATGAGTTCAACTTTTCTAAATTTTGTAGACAACACCGTGAAGAAGAATTGCCTAGCAAAGATGAAATTATTGGTCTTGCTTCTATTGCCGTACCTCCTAGTGATCCTTTAGAACAATATTTGCTAGACCGTGAAAATGATATGTATATGAATGAAAGAAGGGAAATAGATGAAGTTTTCTTTAAACGGGGACCTATTCTGAAACACATCTTGCCTGTTGAAATCTTAGGGGATCCTCCTCCACTCAAGGGTGATCCCGTGTTTGAGCTTAAACCATTGCCTGATACTCTTAAAAATGCTTATCTTGATGAAAAGAAGATATATCCTGTTATTATTAGTGCTAACCTTTCAGAAAAGGAGGAAGAAAGATTATTGAAAACTCTGAAGAAGCACTGTGCTACTATTGGATATACTCTTGACGATCTTAAGGGCATTAGTCCCACTCTATGTCAACACAAAATAAATTTGGAGAAAGATGCCAAACCTAGACTTATTAGATGGGTTCTTCTGCTACAAGAATTTGATTTACATATTATTGATAGAAAGGGAGCCGAGAACCCCGTTGCAGACAACTTGTCTAGGTTAGAGAATGTTCTTGATGACCCACTACATATTGATGATAGCTTTCCTGATGAACAATTAAATGTCATAAATGCTTCTTGAACTGCTCCATGGTATGCTGATTATGCCAATTATATTGTTGCTAAATTTATACCACGTAGTTTCACATACCAGCAAAAGAAAAAGTTCTTCTATGATTTGAGACATTACTTATGGGATGACCCACATCTTTATAAATAAGGAGTAGATGGTGTTATTAGACGTTGTGTACCTAAGCATGAACAGGAACAGATCTTACGCAAGTGCCACTCCGAGGCTTATGGAGGACACCATGCTGGAGATAGAACTGCACACAAGGTATTGCAATCCGGTTTTTATTGGCCTACAGTCTTCAAGGATGCCCGTAAGTTTGTCTTGTCTTGTGATGAATGTCAAAGAATTGGTAATATTAGTAGACGCCAAGAAATGCCTATGAATTATTCACTCATTATTGAACCATTTGATGTTTGGGGCTTTGATTATATGGGACCTTTTCCTTCCTCTAATGGGTATACACATATTTTAGTTGTCGTTGATTATGTTACTAAGTGGGTAGAAGCTATTCCAACTAGTAGTGCTGGTCATAACACCTCCATTAAGATGCTTAAAGACTTTATTTTTCTGGGGTTTGGAGTCCCTAGATATTTAATGACCGATGGTGGTTCGCATTTTATTCATGGTGCTTTCCATAAAATGCTTGCTAAGTATTATGTTAATCATAGAATTGCATCTCCTTATCACCCACAGTCTAGTGGTCAAATAGAATTGAGTAATAGAGAACTCAAATTAATTTTGCAAAAGACTGTCAATTGATCTAGAAAGAATTGGTCCAAGAAACTTGATGATGCATTATGGGCCTATAGAACTGCATATAAAAATCATATGGGTATGTCTCCGTATAAAATGGTTTATGGAAAAGCATGTCACTCACCTCTCGAACTAGAACATAAGGCTTATTGGGCTATTAAAGAGCTCAGTTATGATTTCAAACTTGCCGGTGAGAAAAGGTTATTTGACATTAGCTCACTTGATGAATGGAGAACCCAAGCCTATGAGAATGCCAATTTGTTTAAAGAAAAGGTTAAAAGATGGCATGACAAAAGGACACAAAAGCGTGAGTTTAATGTAGGTGATTATGTATTGCTATACAACTCTCGTTTAAGATTTTTTGCAGGAAAGCTTCTCTCTAAATGGGAAGGTCCTTACATTATCGAGGCGGTCTATCATTTTGGTGCCATAAAAATCAACAACTTCGAAGGCACAAATCCGAAGGTGGTGAACGGTCAAAGAATCAAACATTATATCTCAGGTAATCCTATAAATGTTGAAACCAATGTTATTGAAACCGTAACCCCGGAGCAATACATAAGGGACACTTTCCGGAATGTTTCATACTTCGAAAAGGAATAGGTATGTGGTACGGTAAGTAAATCGACTCCAAAACAGTTCTAATGTCATTTTTTTCCGTTTTGGAATATTTAGAAAAATAAGAAGCACTGCGGGAAGGACACGAGGGCTCCACGAGGGTGGAGGGCGCGCCCTACCCCCCAGGGCACGCCCCCTGCCTCATGGGCAGCTCGTGCGCTCTCTGGACTCCGTTTTCTTACACGTTACGTATTTTGGTCGGTAAAAATTCATTATATAATCTCCCAGAGGTTTTGACTCCTTTACCACCCAAATATCTCTGTCTTTGTTTCGAGCTGTCCTGCTGCAGATTAGATCAACATGTCGCCCCAGGATTCACAAGGAGAAAGCTATGTGGCTGACTACCTTCTAGATCCTAAGGTCTATGGGGATGTGGAGCATTGTGGTTCGACTACGGAAGAAGAAGAAGAGGACTATGAACCCAAGGGAAGGGAGGAGACGAGCTCTGATGAAGATGAAGTCCCATTACCTCAACCTGGGGACATGCATGTGGAGTTCAAAAAGTCAAGCCTCCCTGATAGAGCAAAGAAACCTAAGATCGAGTTTATCCCTTTTCGCCTCTTGCAGGAAAACAAACAGGAATTATGCAAGAAGATATTAAGCCTTGAGCAGGAGATCGATGACCTAAGGGATCAAAATTCTATCCTCAAGCGCAAATTAAGGAAGAAGCCTACGCCATCAACAAAACCAACACCCTCTTCACCAACAAAGAAGAATTGAGTATCTGGTATGGGCACTCCCCTTGGCAACTGCCAAGCTTGGGGGAGGTGCCCCGGTATCGTATCACCATCACTTCTATCTTTAACGTTTTTCTTATTTTCGATCCTTTTGGTAATATTTTGATCTAGTAGAATAAAAGTTTTTAGTATGATCTAGTTGTGAGTTTTGCTTTATGATCTTCCTATGTAATCGAGTCCATGAGCTATATAATAAAGATTAGTGTTGAGTCAAGGGCTTGATTATTTTGCCATGATCTTGAGTGCATAAAAGAAAAGAGAATAAATAAAAAGAAACAAAGAGATCATATGGATCTTATGGAGAGTAATTAGCTCACATAGAAAGAGTATGACGAATAAAAGTTGTTGAGAGTTGACAAACATTGTATTGGTCATTGTTGCAATTAATAGGAAGTAATAAAGAAAGAGAGGTCTTCACATATAAATACACTATCTTGGACATCTTTTATGATTGTGAGCACTCATTAAAATATGACATGCTAAAGATTTGATGTTGGACATGGAAGACAACGTAATGGGATATGTTTTTTTACATCTGAGATAAATTATATTGTCATGGATCATCCAACATGATTGAACTTGCCTTTCCCCCTCATGCTAGCCAAATTCTTTGCACCAAGTAGAGATACTACTTGTGGTTCCAAACACCCTTAAACCAGTTTTGCCATGAGAGTCCACCATACCTACCTATGGATTGAGTAAGATCCCTCAAGTAAGTTGTCATCAGTGCAAGCAATAAAAATTGCCCTCTAAATATGTATGACTTATTAGTGTGGGAGAAAATAAGCTTTATACGATCATGTGATACGGAAGAAATAAAAGCGACGAACTACATAATAAAGGTCCATATCACAAGTGGCAATATAAGGTGGTGTTATTTCGCATTAAG
The DNA here is from genome assembly GCA_034509565.1 of Triticum monococcum. Lineage (NCBI taxonomy): Eukaryota > Viridiplantae > Streptophyta > Magnoliopsida > Poales > Poaceae > Triticum > Triticum monococcum. Next base: position 570,205,192 of record CM067842.1, on the reverse strand, counting down.
ATTTGGCGCATCCAACCATAAAAGCGCATGACAACCTCTGCTTCCCTCTGCGAAGGGCCTATCTTTTACTTTTATCTCCTACCTTGCATAAGATTCATGGTGATCTTCACCCTTCCTTTTTATATTTTATCTTTTGGCAAGCACAAAATGTTGGAAAGATCTTGGTATATATGGCTAATTGGATGTTAGTTTTCATGAACCATTATTGTTGACATTACCCTTGAGGTAAAACGTTGGGAGGCAAAACTATAAGCCCCTATCTTTCTCCGTGTCCGATTAAAACTCCATACCCATAAGTATTGCGTGAGTGTTAGCAATTGTGAAAGACTATATGATAGTTGAGTATGTGGACTTGCTGAAAAGCTCTTATACTGACTCTTTCCTATGTTATGATAAATTGCAATTGCTCCAATGACTGAGATTATAGTTTGTTAGTTTTCAATGAAGTTTGTGATTCATACTTGAAATTGTGATTGAATTGTTACTCTAGCATAAGAGATCATATGCCAAGAATTATATAAGTTGTTGTTCTAAGAATGATCATGATGCCCTCATGTCCGTATTTTATTTTTATCGACACCTCTATCTCTAAACATGTGGACATATTTTTCGATTTCGGCTTTCGCTTGAGGACAAGCGAGGTCTAAGCTTGGGGGAGTTGATACGTCCATTTTGCATCATGCTTTTATATCGATATTTATTGCATTATGGGTTGTTATTACACATTATGTCACAATACTTATGCCTATTCTCTCTTATTTTACAAGGTTTACATAAAGAGGGAGAATGCCGGCAGCTGGGATTCTGGGCTGGAAAAGGAGAAAATATTAGAGACCTATTCTGCACAGCTCCAAAAGTCCCGAAACTTCACGGAAGTCATTTTCAGAATATATAAAAAATACTGAGCACAAGAAGTTCCAGAGGGGGGCCACACCCTGGCCACGAGGGTGGGGGCGCGCCCCCTGCCTCGTGGGCCCCCTGGTGGCCCTCCGATGCCCATATTCTGCTATATGGAGTCTTTCGTGGAGGAAAAAATCATAAGGAAGCTTTCGGGACGAGACTCTGCCGCCACGAGGCGGAACCTTGGCGGAAACAATCTAGGGCTTCGGCGGAGCTGTTCTGCCGGGGACACTTCCCTCCGGGAGGGGGAAATCATCGCTATCGTCATCACCAACGATCCTCTCATCGGGAGGGGTCAATCTTCATCAACATCTTCACCAGCACCATCTCCTATCAAACCCTAGTTCATCTCTTGTATCCAATTCTTGTCTCTAAGTCTGGGATTGCTACCTGTGGGTTGCTAGTAGTGTTGATTACTCCATATAGTTGATGCTAGTTGGTTTATTTGGTGGAAGATCATATGTTCAGATCCTATATGCATATTAATACCCCTCTGATTATGAACATGAATATGCTTTGTGAGTAGTTACGTTTGTTCCTGAGGACATGGGAGAAGTCTTGCTATTAGTAGTCATGTGAATTTGATATTCGTTCGATATTTTGATGAGATGTATGTTGTCTCTCCTCTAGTGGTGTTATGTGAACGTCAACTACATGACACTTCACCATTATTTGGGCCTATAGGAAGGCATTGGGAAGTAATAAGTAGATGATGGGTTGCTAGAGTGACACAAGCTTAAACCCTAGTTTATGCGTTGCTTCGTAAGGGGCTGATTTGGATCCACATGTTTCGTGCTATGGTTAGGTTTACCTTAATACATTTGTTGTAGTTGCGGATGCTTCCAATAGAGGTTAATCATAAGTGGGATGCTTGTCCAAGTAAGGACAACACTGCAGCACTGGTCCACCCACATATCAGATTATCAAAGTACCGAACGCAAATCATATGATCGTGATGAAACCTAGCTTGATGATAATTCCCATGTGTCCTCGGGAGCGCTTTTATCTATATAAGAATTTGTCCAGGCTTGTCCTTTCCTACAAAAAGGATTGGGCCACCTTGCTGCACTTTATTTACTTTTGTTTCTTGTTGCTCGTTACAAATTATCTTATCACAAAACTATTTGTTACCTATAATTTCAGTGCTTGCAGAGAATACCTTGCTGAAAACCGCTTATCATTTCCTTCTGCTCCTCGTTGAGTTCGACACTCTTACTTATCGAAAGGACTATGATAGATCCCCTATACTTGTGGGTCATTAGGTCCGCCCGCTTAACGTTATGTGACTATTTGTATTATGAGTTATGTGATTTGATGACCGAAGTTTGTCCGGGGTCCTGGATGAGATCGGGGACATGACGAGGAGTCTCGAAATGGTTGAGACATAAAGATCGATATATTGGAAGGCTATATTCCGACATCGGAAAGGTTCCGAGTGAATCGGGTATTTATCGGAGTACGAGAGAGTTACGGGAATTCGCTAGGGAGTATATGGGCCTTATTGGGCTTTAGGGAGAGTGAGATGGGCTGCCTAGGGCAGGCCGCGCACCCCCAAGCCCTAGTCCGAATTGGACAAGGGGGAGGGGCGGCGCCCCCTCCTTCCTTCTCTTCTCTCTTCCCCTTCCTTCTCTCCTACTCCTACTACTTGGAAGGGGGAATCCTACTCTCGGTGGGAGTAGGACTCCCCAGGGCGCGCCATAGTAGAGGGCTGGCCCTCCCCCTCCTCCACTCCTTTATATACGGGGGAGGGGGCACCCCATGAACACACAAGTTGATCATTGATATTTTAGCCGTGTGCGGTGCCCCCCTCCACCATAATCCACCTCGGTAATATCGTAGCGGTGCTTAGGGGAAGCCCTGTTCCGGTAGCATCATCATCATCATCACGTCGTCATGCTGATGAAACTCTCCCACCAAGCTCTACTGGATCGTGAGTTCGCGGGGAGTCACCGAGCTGAACGTGTGCAGATCATGGAGGTGACGTACCTTCGGTGCTAGATCAGCCGATCGTGAAGACGCACGACTACATCAACCGCGTTGTCATAACACTTCCGCTTACGGTCTATGAGGGTACATAGATGATACTCTCCCCTCTCGTTGCTATGTATCACCATGATCTTGCATGTGCGTAGGGTTTTTTTGAAATTACTGCGTTCCCCAACACCCAAAACCCTAGGGGAGTCGACGAAATATTCATCCAGCCGCCGCAGAGTCCAGAACCACCAGATCCAATCTAGACACCATCTCGGATGGGGTTCACCACCTCCGTTGGCGCCTCTCCGATGATGCGTGAGTAGTTCCTCGTAGACCTTCAGGTCCGTAGTTAGTAGCTAGATGGCTTCCTCTGTCTCTCTCTCTCTCTCTCTCTCTCTTTATCTCTCTCTCTCTGAATTCTCAATACAATGGTCTCTTGGAGATCAATATGATGTAACTCTTTTGCGGTCTGTTTGTTGGGATCGATGAACTTTGAGATTATGATCAGATCTATCTTTTTATATCCATGAAAGTATTTGAGTTTCATTGATCTCTTTTATGCACGATCTCTTATAGCCTCGTATTTCTTCTCCGATATTTGATTTTTTTTGGCCAACTTGATCTATTTATCTTGCAATGGGAAGAGGTGCTTTGTAGTGGGTTCAATCTTACGGTGCTTGATCCTAGCGACAGAAGGGGAACCGACACATATGTATCGTTGCTAGTAAGGATAAAACGATGGGGTCTATCTCTGCATAGATAGATCTTGTCTACATCATGTCATCGTTCTTATTGCATTACTCCATTTCTCCATGAACTTAATACACTAGATGCATGCTGGATAGCGGTCGATGTGTGAAGTAATAGTAGTAGACACTGGTACGCATCGGTCCTAAACAAACGGTTTTTAAGCCCTTTCCATGACAGAATTCGAAACCGTCGCCAAGTGAGTGTGGGCAATAGGGGGGTCCTTCCCACGTGATACAAAAACCGTTAGGGATATGCCCTCCTGGCACACATGCTCGGCAAAATGAGGTCGTGTGCGACCAGCGAGCACTCAAATACAGAAATACGTACAATAGTCCATCCCACGCATTCAGTCACAACTAAACGTTTCCGTTCGTATATACATCCCACACAGTCACTACAAGGAAAACGTTTGCGCAAGGTGGCATAACGCAAACAATTTTGAAGAGAATGTCATGTGTGATTGTTCATTGATCCAACACGGTTTATTCCTAGAAACTGTGTGTGTTGCATGAGGTCATCGCCCATGGTGGTTTCTCATTAACCGTTTGCAATATGAAAACCTAATTAGCAAGCTAAGTAGCCAATTAGCGGGCTAATTGCCCTATTATTAATAATCCATTTACTAATATAATTGGCATTCATATTAAGCACATAATATATTCCATTTCCATATTAAGGAAGCAGGATTTCATAATTGAAATACATCGGACTGCAACATGATATAGCTTCAGCACTCAACTACCCCATTACACAACTGCACCATCAGCAAGTTTCACATGCAACATCTAGAACCTTTCGAAATTAGCATCAGAGACGGTACATAGAGAGATGCATCTCATCTGGAAAACTGCTGAAGCGGAAGGCAAATATTGAGCCTTCCTTCATGTTGAAGGTCTTTGCAACTTTAGGCCAGTGCATGTGGATGATTGACCGTCCATCCTTTGATCTCTTCAGGAACACTGCAATATTGAACCATGGGTGTTGTATGAAAACTTTCCTCGCCTTCTGACCACAGAGGTGGTTTGAGAGGTAATCATCAGTGAAGCCTAAAAACAAGGATGTGCATAAATATCTTCTCTATATTGGAAATGGGGCAAAGGAATACAAAAAGGAAAGGTATAATAGTTAGTACCATCTTGTAAACCTCAGTGCTTCCCATTGTTTCCCTGCAACACATATAAGGTAGTTAGTAATCTGGTTAAGTAAGGGTTCGCATGCTATCAGTAAAATATGTTGATGATAAATAAGCACATTGCAGATTCATCAGATTAATTCAAGCCACATGGAAAACCCATTTATGCAAACCAAGCATGATTAAGAACTAGGAAATATAGCACTTGTATATGTTTCTCATGTATTAAGTGCAGCCCAATTCGATTTATTCCTCACATGGTATACAATAACAGAATGCAGCCACAACAATTGAACATCGCATTGCAGAATTGAACCAAGCAGTTAACTAAACACCACAACAAATGACCCAAATGTTAACTGAGCACCACATTGCACAATATAACATACTACTAATAGAAGATCAAACAGTTAACCAAACCAAGCATGCTTAACAACCTGGAAATATAGCAATTGTATTTGTTTCTCATGTATTAAGTACAACCAAATTCGATTAATTCCTCACATGGTATACAATAAGAGAATGCAGCCACAACAATTGAACATCGCATTGCAGAATTGAACCAAGCAGTTAACTAAACACCACAACAAATGAACCAACCGTTAACTGAGCACCACATTACACAATATAACATACTCCTAATAGAAGATCAGATAGTTAACCAAACCAAGTATGCTTAACAACTTGGAAATATAGCAATTGTATTTGTTTCTCATGTATTTAGTACAACCAAATTTGATTTATTCCTCACATGGTATACAATAACAGAATGCAGCCACAACAATTGAACATCGCATTGCAGAATTGAACCAAGCAGTTAACTAAACACCACAACAAGTGAACCAGGCCACAACAAATGAACCAAGCAGTTAACCGAACACCAATTGAACAATATAACATAGTCCTAATAGAAGATCAGACAGTTAACCAAACCAAGCATGCTTAACAACTTGGAAATATTGCACCCTGGAGAATTGAACATCTCCTTTGCAGAATTGAACCAAGCAGTTAATTGAACACCACATTGCACGACATATAGAACATATAAACTATAGCATAAGATTGCATGGTAAAAGTAGATAGCACAATTCACTAGAATTTGTTAAGGAAAGGTAGTAGCTAGCAAACTGAACATGGGTCCTTATAGTGAGCTAATAAGACAAGCTACTCCTCATTGTCGGAGATATCGATGATGATTGGCTCCTTGGACATGGAAGAGGGCGAGGCCTCCACATCGTGGGTGCCCTCGCTGTAGTGGTGAGTTGTCTGAGCCGCTCCGGGCACCAACCTGCTGGCTCTCGAGATGAGGTAAGCACCTGCACGCTGAGAAAACACCTCGTAGCCTTTGTCAAAGGCTCCGACGGTGGCCTCGAGAAAATGCCACGAACTATCATTTAAAGCAGCCAACTGCATCGCGGCATCGGCGTGCGAGGCGTCAACGGTGGCCTCGACGGTGAGGTGCTCCTCCAAGATCTTGGGGTGGGCATGAATGGTAGCCATTGCGACCTCATCCGCATGTACGGCCGCGATTTGCTTCTCCACTGCCAAATGCTCCTTGAGGTCCTGGCTATATTGCGTGCACCATGGCTTAGGCCGGCCCTTATTTGGTGGAGGGGTCGGTGATTTGGGTGGAAGGTGTCGCGCTCACGCCGACGGTCGGGGCATGTAGGATGTGGAAGGAGGAGGAGGATGGGGGTCAGGTGTGGATGACCTGCCTGGATAGGCGAGGCCGAGCAGCGTGAAGGAGGGTCGCCAGCGAGGAGGCGGTGGCACTGCAAGCACGGAGTGAAGGTTTCAACTTGGAAAGGAAGGCGGAAACAGGGGAAATGTGGCATTTGGTAAGGGGGAGGGGCGGGGAGGTAGATATTTCCACGGAAGCCAAAAATTTGGAATCGATTCAGCCAAAAAACTGGCGCGCAAAGTGTCATCAGACACAGTCCCTTATTCAGACACGGTATGAAGATATTTTGTGCTGCATTTCAGACGGTTGGTTATAATAAACTGTGTGGGATCTACTTGATTTTTCGTCTTGATTTGAATTACATAATGGGGTCACAACGGCCATGGACGGTGTTTCAATTGCTAGAACTTTTATCTGTAGTGAACATGCAACTATAGGTGTGTCGTCAAAAAATTTGGAATTATTCAAGGTTCGTTTGGACATTTTTATGCATTAAGTGAGTTTTCAATGCATTTATGTGCATAATTCAAATTTGAACTACATGCACATGCTCCAGTGCATATAAATTGGTTGAAAAAACAAATATTTGTCCTTGGGTGCATGCTTAGGTCCCATGCAAGAAATGGGAATGAATGTCAAACACCCTGCCACCATCACTCGGCCACAGACATTGAGATGCCTGGTTTTTAAATTCTAGTAAATCCAAAACTCGTCTGAAATTCATGAAACTTGGCATGCTATCATGGAGTAGCATCAACATGTCGTGGTAAAAAAATTGTCCCATTTGGGGCAGGTTTTGGTATATGCTTCTCACAAACTAGAGCTTCTCACAATAAGCATGATGGTTTTCGGTAGGAACGCCCCACCTTTGAGGATGAAACAATATCCATTGCCTCTTATTGCTTTCAATTTTTTTCTCGTGTCAACATAGAACAACATGAGTGTTGTGTGAATTTTTGTGATTTTTCGGGGTTCGTTTGGACATTTTTATGCATTATCTGAGTTTTCAATGCATTTATGTGCATAATTCAAATTTGAACTACATGTGCATGCTCCAGTGCATATAAATTGGTTGAAAAATCAAATCCGTGTCCTTGGATGCATGCGTAGGTCCCATGCAAGAAATGGGAATGAAGTTCAAACACCAGGGCACCGTTGATTGCCGGCAAAACATTGAGATGCCTGGTTTTTAAATTCTAGTAAATCCAAAACTCGTCTGAAATTCATGAAACTTGGCATGCTATCATGGAGCGGCATCAACATGCCGTGATAAAAAATTATCCCATTTGGGGCAGGTTTGGGTATATGCTCCTCACAAACCGGGGCTTCTCACAACAAGCATGATGGTTTTCGGTAGGGAACGCCCCACCTCTGGGGACGAAACGATAGCCATTGCCTCTTATTGCTTTCAATATTTTTTCTCATGCCAGCATAGAACAACAGGAGTGGTGTGTGAATTTTTGTGATTTTTTAGGGTTCGTTTGGACATTTTTATGCATTATCTGAGTTTTCAATGCATTTATGTCCATAATTCAAATTTGAACTACATGTGCATGCTCTTGTGCATATATATTGGTTGAAAAATCAAATATGTGTCCTTGGTTGCATGCTAAGGTCCCATGCAAGAAATGGGAATGAATTTCAAACACCAGGGCGCCGTTGATTGCCGGCAAAACATTGAGATGCCTGGTTTTTAAATTATAGTAAATCCAAAACTTGTCTAAAATTCATGAAACTTGGCTTGCTATCATGGAGCAGCATCAACATGCTGTGGTAAAATTTTTGTCCCATTTGGGGGTAGGTTTGGGTATATGCTTCTCACAAACCAAAGCTTCTCACAATAAGCATGATGGTTTTCGGTAGGGAACGCCCCACCTTTGGGGACGAAACGATATCCATTGCCTCTTATTGCTTTCAAATTTTTTTCTCGTGTCAACATAGAACAACAGGAGTGTTGTGTGAATTTTTGTGATTTTTCAGGGTTCGTTTGGACATTTTTATGCATCATCTGAATTTTCAATGTATTTTTGTGCATAATTCAAATTTGAACTACATGCGCATTCTCCATTGCATATAAATTGGTTTAAAAATCAAATATGTGTCCTTGGGTGCATGCTTAGGTCCCATGCAAGAAATGGGAATGAATTTCAAACACTAGGGCACGGTTGCTTGCCGGCAAAACATTAAGATGCCTGCTTTTTAAATTCTATTAAATCCAAAACTCGTCTGAAATCCATGAAACTTGGCTTGCTATCATGGAGCGGCATCAACATGCCGTGGTAAATTTTTTGTCCCATTCGGGGCAGGTTTGGATATATGCTTCTCACAAACCGGAGCTTCTCACAACAAGCATGATGGTTTTCGGTAGGGAATGCCCCACCTTTGGGGACGAAAGGATATCCATTGCCTCTTATTGCTTTCAAGTTTTTTTATCGTGTCAACATAGAACAATAGGAGTGTTGTGTGAATTTTTGTGATTTTTCGGGGTTCATTTGGACATTTTATGCATAATCTGAGTTTTCAATGCATTTATGTGCATAATTCAAATTTGAACTACATGTGCATACTCCAGTGCATATAAATTGGTTGAAAAATCAAATATGTGTCCTTGGGTGCATGCTTAGGTCCCATGCAAGAAATGGGAATGAATTTCAAACACCAGAGCACCGTTGATTTCCGGCAAAACATTGAGATGCCTGGTTTTTAAATTCAAGTAAATCCAAAACTCGTCTGAAATTCATGAAACTTGGCTTGCTATCATGGAGCGGCATCAACATGCTGTGGTAAAAAAATTTGTCCCATTTGGGGCAGGTTTGGGTATATGCTTCACACAAACCGGAAAGCATGATGGTTTTCGGTAGGGAACGCCCCACCTTTGGGGACGAAATGATATCCATTGCCTCTTATTGCTTTGAATTTTTTTTCTCATGTCAACATAGCAGAACAGGAGTGTTGTGTGAATTTTTGTGATTTTTTGGGGTTCATTTGGACACTTTTATGCATTATCTGAGTTTTCAATGAATTTTTGTGCATAATTAAATTTGAACTACATGTGCATGCTCCAGTGTATATAAATTGGTTGAAAAATCAAATCTGTGTCACGGGTGCATGCTTAGGTCCCATGCAAGAAATGGGAATGAATTTCAAACACCAGGGCACCGTTGATTGCTGGCAAAACATTGAGATGCCTGGTTTTTAAATTCTAGTAAATCCAAAACTCGTCTAAAATTCATGAAACTTGACTTGATATCATGGAGCGGCATCAACATGCCGTGGTAAATTTTCCCCCAATTGGGGTAGGTTTGGGTATTTGCTTCTCACAAACCGGAGCTTCTCAAAACAAGCATAATGGTTTTCGGTAGGGAATGCCCCACCTTTGGGGACGAAACTATATCCATTGCCTCTTATTGCTTTCAAAAAATTTTGCCGTGTCAACATAGAACAAAAGGAGTGTTATCTGAATTTTTGTGATTTTTCTGTGTTCGTTTGGACATTTTTATGCATTATCTGAGTTTTCAATGCATTTTTGTGCATAATTCAAATTTGAACTACATACACATGCTCCAGTGCATATAAATTGGTTGAAAAATCAAATATGTGTCCTTGGGTGCATGCAAGAAATGAGAATGAATTTCAAACACCAGGGCACCTTTGATTGCCGGCAAAACATTGAGATACTTTGTTTTTAAATTCTAGTAAATCTACAACTCATCTGAAATTCATGAAACTTGGCATGCTATCATGGAAGGGAACCCGACATGTTGTGGTATTTTTCGTGTCCATTTTGAGAGAAGGCGCACTCGAATAATGACAGCCAACAAAGGCATTTTGAAAAAATAGATGCCACTTTAATATCTCAAACATTTGTATAATTCAAACCGTGTGTGTTTGGTTAACCATTCACGTGACGCCACGTGTCTTGGTTTTAATGGCTATAGGAGGTGCTGTGGTGATAGCTGCTTGACTGAACGGGAGGCGTGCGAGCACGGTCCAGTGCGTAGGCTCACCGGGAAGCGTACAAGCTGTTCAACATAGGATCTGTGCATCTCTTCAACGCAAATGGTTCAGATTACGACATGCAAATTAAAGCCAGACTTCGGCGCTAAGCCAAGAGACACTGCTATTTGTCAAAATATGCAGCTAAAAATTAATAGTTCTCACAGGGATTAAGAATAGATTTCATTCATACAAGAGATTAAGCAGTCGTTCTCACCGGGAAGCGAGATAGCTCTAGACCGCCACCCGCCTCGCTTCCACTGGTATGTATTAATGGAGCCGCTGAGGGGCCGCACCCACCCATCCTCGCCACACACACAATTCCTCTCTCTCCGCCCGCATCCTCGATGCCGCTTTGAGTCCTCAAAGCCGTCAGTGTACGAGGATGCCGCTGAAGCGCCCCATCGGAGGGAGTGGCGACGCCGGGGCTGCCGAAGCACCGGAGCACAGCGTGAATATGGAGACAGAGGTTTCCGTCCCTGCCGACGAGGTGGAGAATGAGGCTACCAACAAGCAGAGGTGGGTCAAGAAAGAACCGCAAGCGGCTCTAGTAGGCCTAGACTTCATGAACAACCTTCCCAATGATATGTTGATAGTCATCATATCCCTCCTCCCAATCAAATGCCGGGCAAGGACAGCCGCCCTTTCCCGGCGGTGACGCACCCTATGGCTCCGCACCCCTGTCGACCTCCTCGATGCCCACAAGCTCTGCCATGGCTATCGCTAAAGCTTGGATGCATTCTCCCAGATCCTCGGCAGTCACGATGGCCCAATCAAAGGCCTTGTCGCGGGCAAGTTCCGTTCCAATGGCAAGGAACGAGCCAAGCTTGACGATTGGTTCCGATCCCGTGCGATAAATCAGGTCGAGAAGCTAAGTTATAATGATGGGTATATGCGCTTGCTGCCAGCGTCCACGCTCCGCTTCCCGCCCACGCTGTGCCTCGCCAAGTTCATGAACTGCCATCCCCCCTTAATGATGCGCCCGCTCTTTTTCTACCACCACTGAAGCACCTCGAGCTCGTCGCCATCTACATCCCAAAGGATGACATGGAGCACCTACTCCGCGGCTGTACTGCACTCGAGTTCCTTCGTCTTTAGACAATGAATTAGTCGAGTACCTTGCACATCACCTCTAGGACTCTTCGGACTATTTATGTGTGTTGCTGGTGCTGCAACGAGAGATCACAAAAGGTGGACCACAATATGGTCATCCAGGACACACCTTCACTTGAGAGATTACTTGTAGTTGATCAACAAGGTCCAACAAGAATCAATGTCATTTACGCACCGGAATTGAAAGTGGTGGGCTACTCGTCTGTGAAATACTACAACTTTCAGGTACAACAGTCGCCTTATATACCTCTCCTTCTTGATATCAATGTTATTTCTAGTTTTGAAGATGGATGTTCGTCTGTCATCCAGCGAAGCTTCACCCAGACTCTGGGCATAGTGAAGGTTTTGGCACTAGAATCTGGCGTCCCCAACCTGGACCAAGTTTTCAGTTGCCTGAGATGCTTTCCGTGCTTGAAGAAGCTGTATATCGAGGTGACGTTCCTTTCCCATTGAATGTTAACCATAAGGGAGTTCAATTTTTTGCACCTTTTCCCAAGTTTACAATGACAATGCACTACGATTTCTGAAGGAATTTTGGAGGATTTTGGGACATACACCCGCACCCATATTGGTTGCTTCATTCATATGGTTACAATCGTCCATAAGCATTTCTCCTTTGGATTCATGTGTGCTAGTTTTCTTAGGGAATTTTTCATCCAATCCTACCTCTTGTTAAGAAGGCTACATGTTTCTAGATTGTAATCAAATGCCCATGTTAATCATGCCAAATCGAAGATGGCACATTGGTGCATTTTAGAAATCCTGCAATCCAAATGGGCGTGTAGTAGTGTTCAAAACTGCATGTAGGCACTAACACGTTCTCTTCTTTTGCAGTGCATATTAGGCCCGGTGGAAGATGTTTATAACGACAATCACATTGAATGCCTAGATCTGCATCTCTCAAATATTACTTCAAACTCCTATCGAGGGACCCCACCGGAGATTACACTCGCCAGGTTCTTTCTTGCCAGAGCAAAGGTGCTGAGGGCACTGAGGTTGAACACGCATTTGATTAGGAAAGATAAATGGTATGATTATCAAAGCCGGCTGGTACTATGGAATGGAAGTGCCTCCAAAAATGCCAAACTAAGTTTTGGTAGAGCATATGGCAAAGCAATTGGAAGTTGTTGTGTCAAACCCATACATGACTTGTCAGCGGCTGATCCCTTTTCATAAATGACACAGCTTGGAATGTTTGAATTTGGGCATTGTAATCTTTGAATTTGAACCTTGCAATATTTATGGTATTTGTTATATTGAACCGTTTCTGTTCTCTTGTATGAACACAAATACTTCATCTGGGTGAACCGCATGTCGTAGATCGCACACACCTTGATCTGACTGACCGTTTCTTTTGTGTTGCCTAATCACAAACAGTTCATCCGAGTGAACTGTATGTTGTACATCACACACACCTTGATATGGCTGACCGTTTATTTTGTGTTGCCTAATCACAAATAGTTCATCCGAGTGAACCGTATGCTGTACATCGCACACACCTTCATCTGGCTGCCCGTTTCTTTTGTTCCTCCTCATCGAAAACAGTTAATTGAACTGAGCCATATGCCCTGAATCACACACGCAACTAAAATCTGAACCGTGTTTGATGCATCCGTCATCGCAAACGTTTTGCACCTTTTTGACGGTTTTTTACACCACCATTTGCGATTATTGCATCGCACACAGTTTCATCGAAGGGTCTCTGATCGTAGTGACGCGTTAGCAGCAACCTGCAGTAGTGAGATGCATGCAGGAGTCGGTCTACTAATCTTGGACGTGATGCCTATGTAATGATCATTTCCTGGATATTGTCATGAGTATTTGAAGTTCCATCACTTGCCCAACAGTAATTTGTTCACGCGCCGTTTGCTATTTTTCTCGAGAGAAGCCACTAGTGAAACCTACGGCCCCCGGGTCTCTTTCTCATATTATTTGCCTTTGCAATCTATTTTCTTTTGCTTATATGTTCAGATCTATTAAACTAAAAACTCAAAAATATCTTGATGTAATTGTCGGGTGGTAGGTGCGACATATGCCAACGGGTGGCTTACCATTGTGGGAGCCAGTAGGACGTCGCTGGTGCCTCGAAAGGGGATGAGGCGAAGACATGCACGCCGGCGAATTTTACCCAGCTTCGAGGCTCTCCATGGAGATAACACCCCTACTGCTGCTCTGCGGGGTCTCCGCATGATCACTAGATGAAATGAGTGGCTACAAGGTGCTCCTTGAGCTATTTGGCGAGAGGAGGAAGAAGGGCACGGCTCGCTCTCTTCTCCTCCCTATCTGGTGTCTAAAATTAGCATGGATCCACCCTTTGCATGGGTGCCCCGGGGGGTTTATATAGGCTCACCCCCCGGGGGTACAATGGTAATCCGGCTGGTCATGGGCCCCAGCCGTCTGTGTCTGCGCTCGCCGGCACCTGCACCGGCTGTTGGGGCCGCCGGATGGTGGGTCCCGCCGGTTGCCGGCTCCTTGGTCGACAGGCAGGCCCCACTGTCCAGGGCCTTGTCGATGGCTGGTTACTGTTGCCTCGACCTGGTGATGAGGGCTTCGCTGAGGTGAGCGTGGCTACAGTGCCGCCACCCAGCGGGAGATCGCTGTAGCCTCACCGAGTCTTATCTCCTTAATGGGGCGTCTCCTTCGAGGGAGGGGGCAGGCCGGCTGCGGGGAGTCGGCCCCGTCTCGGGCCGACTGGGGGATGCCTGGCCGCCTTCGGGTGTCTCTCTGCTTGAAAGGGCCCACCGCCCGTGGGCCGCGCTAGTAGCCCGTCGTGGATGACATCAGGGTTAGCATGGCAACAGTGCCGCGCCGGACGGGTCATGGCCACCCCATACGGCGCACTGTGCCGGGCGTGCTCCGGGATTCGGGGGTGGCAGGCTTTACTGTAGCCATGCCCCGTCACATCGCCGTTATGTGGATGCAGACTTCAAGGGTACGATCTTGACCGCTTTGTGGAAGCCGGCTTCTTGGAGGCGGCCTTCTCGTAGCCGGCTTCTCGGAGCCGGCCCTCCCGCGGCTTTCTTCATGAGGACTAAAGTCAGGGCGCCTTCTGATAGTCGGCCTGGGAGACAGCCGGCAAGGGGAAGGCGGCCCCACGTCTTGGATTCTTGAGGGCCGGATCGGCTCGTAATTTTTTAGAAGGGCCAGGGGGAGCCGGCTAGGCTACCCGTGGTCATTTACTCCGACACTAGTCCCCGAAGCTGATCGAGCTTCGAGGCTGTTAAAGGGACGAGAAGCTTGGTCAGCTTCCTATCCTGAGGAGCCGGCTTTGCTTGTGCGCGCCATCTTCGGAAAGCTCCGTTTCTCATAGGCGGGAATGCGGGTCGGCCTGCGAGCTGACCGCGTGCCATCCCGCGGGCCACTTGGTAAGGTAAACCTGCCAACGCACGCGTGCGATGGGACGCCGCCGCAGGCCCGGGCCCGCCACTCTTAGGCCTCGGCCCGAGCGCGGATCTTCTGCGGCCCACACGGACCTCTCGCCTTCCCGCGGCGGTTTCATCACGCCATTAGTGTGCAATAATCGCGGGACATGGGGGAGTGGGCGCAGTTGATCCCACGTTCCCCCACACCACACCTCCTCGGTTCCGCCGCGCGGGTCTATAAGTAGGGGGAGGAGAGGGAGCGGCAGAGGCTCACACGCTCTCCCTCACCCCACCCTTTCTAATCTTCCTTCTCCTTCCTTCCGCCACCGCAGCGACCCATTGCCGCGCCGCTCCGCCGTTGGACCTCTTGGTTCCTTCGGTCCCGCCGTAGTGGGGTCGTGCGTGTCTCCGCCGTTGCATCGTCTTGTTCCTTGCCGGGTCGCCCCCATGGCGTTGTCGAGCTCGTGGGACGACTCCAACGTCTAGGAGGACCACGTCGAGTTCCTCCGCCGGACGCGGCGTCTGCCGGGCGCGAACTACGTGTAGGTTCGTCGTGCGCCGGCGAGGGAGATTTCGCCGGCACCGGAGGAGGGCGAGCGGGTGATCTTCCGCTCGCACTGCCTGCGCGGCTTCGGCCTCCCGGCGAGCGGATTCCTTCGCGCCTTTCTTGAGTTCTACCACCTCCAGCCGCATCACCTCACCCCCAACACGGTAATGCTGCTCTCGGCTTTCGTCACCCTATGCGAGGGCTTTCTTGGGGTTCTCCCCACTCTCGAGCTCTGTGGAGAATTCTTCCAGTGCAAGCTCGGCACTGTCGTCGCAGGCGTGCCCGCCCCCTGTGGAGCCTTCATCGCCACGAGGCAGACGGGCGAGAACAATCCGTTCCCGTCCATCCCACTGATCCAGTCGGTGAAGCTCTGGCAGAAGTCTTATTTCTACGTGAAGAATGTCGCCCAGCAAGGCGACTTTGTCAACCTGCCGGCTTACATAGCCGGCCCGCCGGCTGGGAGGCAACCCTCGTGGAGCTACCGGGCCAGGTCGTTGTCTCAGGCCGGGAAAGTGGCCGTCACCCGGCTCCGGGTGATGATCCAGTCGGAGGGCCTGACCGGAGCTGACCTGGTGGCCGCCTTCGTGGAGCGCCGAATACTTCCGCTCCAAGGCCGGCCCCACATGATCTGTCAGATGAGCGGCCGCTTTGACCCGTGCCGGCTGAGCACCAGGGAGATGCCTCATGTCGAGGTGTCTTACATGGTGAACTACATCTCCAACTGCAAGCTCGCCGAAGATTGGCGATATGGCAAGGGCCCGTATTCTCGCGCCAACCCCCCGCCTGTTGTAAGTTTTTATTCTTTTCTTCCTTTGGTAGCCGGCCTCATGATGCCGACTTTTGATTGATTGGTTTGCCCTTGGCAGAACCCTCTTCTTCCGCCGACGGCCGGGGCCGCAGGGGTAGAGCGCCAGGTGGGAGCGGCCGCACGATGGACGACATCGATGATCCGGACCTGGGAGCGGCCACCATGGAAGATGCCGAAGGCGACGAGGCAGGCGGCGCGAGACTTGGGGCCGGGCAGGGTCTCTTTTAAACGTCGTCGAACGTCTTGTATATATTTTTTTGTTGTCCTCTTTGATTGAAGCTCTTTTAAACTTTTCTTTGCTCGCCGGGCAGGGCACCGCTTTCCCTTGAGCGAGGTCCTGGCGGCTCCGTAGTCGGGCCGACTGGAGGGTCCTCAGGCTCTCGCCGCTTGGATCCCCGCGCCAACCTTAGGGAGGCCACGGAGCAGAACGCACGGGAGGCGCGGGAGGAGCGGGAGGCGGCGGAGCGAAGGACCGCCCAGGCGGCGAAGGAGCAGGCCGACGCGGCGGCCAAGGCCCGGGCGGAGGCGGCCGCCGCAGAGACGGAGGCGGAGGCCTCGCACAACCAGCCTCCGCTGCTCATCGTTCCCCTCCGCGCCGTAGCCCCCGACATCACCGTGCCCCCATCGGAGGAGGTCGACCAAGACCTGCCGGTGATGGAGAGGAGGGAGGACCACGTGGTCTTCATGGAGGGGGTGCCGCAGACGGCGCCGATTGGAGCGGGCCAAAGCAGCCAACCAGTCGCGAAGCCAGAGCAGCCAGTCGGGGGCGAGCCGGAGGCAGGGGCCGGCCTCGAGGTGCAGCCGGCATTGCGCCGGCGCACAGGGGGAGGCACCTCCATGCCGGAGCCGCACTGAGCTGTGGGCGCCAGCCAGACGGCGGAGGCCCTGGAGGCGGCCAGCGCCAGCACATCCGAGTGGACTCCCAGCGGGGGGACGGGCGAGCTAAACGCGACGGCCCGAGAGGTCTGGAACCGGCTTCAAGCCCAGGCTGCCTCGCTGCAGTGATACACCCAAGAGTTCCTCGCGACACGGGCCGTCATCCGGGTGAGTCTTCCAGCCTTGGTTGTTTTGCTCTTTTGATTTCTTCCGTGGGGGCGCATCAGCGCACCCACTGGGTGTAGTCCCCGAGTTCCAAGTCGGCTGCTGCGCAGGCGGCTTGGAACTTACTAGGTCCTGACAACTATCTTATCCTCGCCTCCTGTCTGATCTTCCAGGAGTATCATAACCTCTGCGCCGCTGCCTTCAACTCTTAGGCTTAGGAGCTGGGCCGAAAAACCGAGGACCTGACCAGCAGCCGGAATGCGTGCTTTGTTTCGTTCATCTCCTGTGGGGGCGCGTCAGCGCACCCACTAGGTGTAGTCCCCGAAATTTGGGCCGACTGCCGAGCAGTCGGGTCGGATCTTCCTTGACGACTTCTTCCTTATTGATTTTTCCTTTGTCTTCATGCTTACAGGAGCCAATGCCAACTTGAGGGGGCAGCTCAGTGGGGCCCAGGCCGCCCTTCGCACCAAGGAAGCCGAGTACAATGCCTTGGTCCTGGAGCATGACCGCCTGGCCAAGAAATTGGCCGACCAGGAGGAGAGCCACAAGGCGGCCCTGAAGAAGGCGCAGGACAGCGAGGACGCCCTGAAGGCCGAGTTCGAGACCGAAGCGGCGGGCTGGGCTGAGACAAAACAAGCGCTGGGCGAGGGCTTCGGTCGGATTGAGGATCTGATCGATGGTAAGCCGCCTTCCTCACTCCTTGCTTTCCCCATGCCCCCTGATTTGTGTTCTGATTTCTGCTGCTTTTTGTTCTTTGTGCAGACTACTTTCTCGGCTACTTCGTCTTCGCCACCTAAACCATCAAGGCCCATCGCGAGGCGCGTCGGCAGGCAGGGGCTGAAATCGTGCTGGACGCGAGCTGGACGCTTGAGGAGCAACTCTTGGTGGTCCAAGCCCGTCTGCTGCCGGCTCACCGCATGCTCCGCCGCCTCCAGCGCGCCGGGGCGCAGGTGTTGGCCGCCCTCTGGCCAGGCGAGACGATTCCCCGCACCCCGAGTCAGACTGCCGACTGGCTGGAGGTTGCAGTTGGCCACTTCTAGGCCTGGAAGGCATCGGCAGCCCGGCTTGGAGCTAGGCGGGTGCTGGAGTTCGTCTGAGCCTGGTATCCCAGGCTGAACCTGGACCAGCTGCGCACCTGGCGGCTGGAGGCCGACGAGGAGATGCAGGAGGTGCGGACGGCTATTGCTCAGCATGGCTCGACGATCGCCGAGTGCACTAACATCAGCGTCTTCGCTCCTGAAATAAATGACGATGGCGTTGCCCAGCCGGAGGAGTAGTTCGGGCTGGACCCGGCAGCGGGTGAGGATTCGGCAGAGGAGATCGCTTCCAGCGATGAAGGTGAAGACGACGAAGGGGAGGAAGGCGAAGACGTCGAGCCGGCTAGTGAAGCGGCCTGCCAGCGCCAGCCTGACCGTGCCTTCAGCAACGAGGCGCGTGCTAGCGCGCCCTCTGCGGGAGGTGGTGATCATGCCGAGGTTCCCCAACTGGCCACTCCTCCAGCCAGCGCCGCCGTCTCCACCGACCTGCCCGACTCACTAGTCCATCCCTTGGCTTAATCTGCCGTCCTTGCGTTTCCTACTTGCTACTTTTTGAAAAAAAATATTAAACTTGCGCAATTCCACCCACTGGGGGTGTATTCAAACTATGTTGAATGCTGGCCTTTCGAAGGTCTTTTGTGTAAATATGATCGTGTGTGTGTTTGGCTTCCATTCGCGTATGCTTTTTATCCTTGGGCTGTTTCCTTTGTCGCCTTCCCCTTTTGGGAAGGCAAGTACTCGAGCTTTCTTATATTGAAGCGAGGTGAATGGAAGCTGGCCGGCTACTCTGGTAGTCGGTCGGTGGTAGTAGAAAAACCGGCTTTTGTTATATTAGTCCGTTAGTCCCTAGCTATTTTTCATGTGGGCGCCCTTTCCTGCCTTTAACTCTTGCCAGCCGGACAACCGGTTCTTCGAACTGTGACTTTTGGCAAGAGGAGGCTTGGGTGCCGGCACACTACTTGTCCGACCGCGGGTAGGACTTTTAATATAACTCAAGGCGGCCAGTCCCCGGGCCGACTAGTCGAACCCGGCGCCGGACGAAAAAAGTGAATGTAATGACATGATCATAAGCATGATACTCTTCATTTTATAGATAGATAAAAGACGGCAGTCCCCAAGCTCTCCTCGGGGGGCCTATTGTCTCGTACTTAGTACAAAAGTTAGCGTGATACATACTGCATTTCAACTGTAAAATCTTTGGAGGAGGTTGGCGTTCCATGGTCGTTCCGACTCCTTGCCGGAGTCGTCTCTCTTTCGTGCCTTCGGCTTCTGCGAGTCGATCAGGTAGTAGGAGTCGTTGCCTAAAGCTCTGCTGATGACAAAGGGGCCCTCCCAAGGGGCCGAGAGCTTGTGTTGGCCGGCTGTTCGCTGGATCAGCCGGAGCACAAGATCGCCCTCTTGGAAGGATCTTGGCTTGACCTTCCGGCTGTGGTAGCGGCGCAGGCCCTGCTGATAGATGGCGGACCGGCTGAGGGCTAACAACCGGCCTTCTTCTAGCAGGTCGGCACCATACACGAGGAAGAAATTTGTGAAGCCGGTTGACTTGTTTGGGGTAGTGCGCAGGCTCCAGAGGACGGCCGCAGCTCATCAAGCCAACAGCCGGCCGAACACTCCAATGGTACGACCAGTCGGGGCTTGATGCCGGAGAGGATGAGGCCGTTGGCTCGCTCGACTTGGCCGTTTGACTGCGGGTGTGCAACGGACGCCAAGTCCAACCGGATGACCTGCGTCGCGCAGAAACGTGCCAATGCTCCCTTGGCGAAATTCGTGCCGTTGTCGGTGATGATGCTGTGTGGCACGCCGTACCGAGTTGTTATATCTGCAATGAGTGTCATGGCAGTCGGCCCATTCAGCTTCTTGATCGGCTTTGCCTTAATCCATTTGGTGAATTTATCCATGGCGACAAGCAGGTGTGTCATGCCGCCGTGCGCCGTCTTGAATGGGCCCACCATGTCCAGTCCCCAAACGGCGAAGGGCCAAGTGAGGCGAATGGTCTTGAGTGTCGAAGCCGGCATGTGTTGCTTGGAGCTGAAGAGTTGGCACCCTTTGCAATGTTTAACTAACTCCTTGGCATCGTCCAAAGCAGTCGGCCAAAAGAAACCATGGCAGAAAGCTTTGGCGACGAGTGATCTTGAGGCCGCATGGTGGCCGCATTCTCCTTGGTGGATGTCTCTAAGGATTGCAATGCCCTTCTCTTGCTCGACGCATCGCTAGAGGACTCCAGTGACACTGCGCTTGACGAGCTCTCTATTGACGATTGTGTATGCTCCGGCTTGGCGTTGGACTTGTCTTGCCTCTGTTTCGTCAGCCGGTAGATCTTGTTTTATTAAGAAGTTGAGGCTAGACAGAGCCCATGATGGAGTTGCGACTTCTTCTATTGCCAACACGGCTACTGCGACCAGGGCGGGCGGGCTGGGTGGTGAAATGCTGGAGTCGACCGCCGCCTGTTGTGTTGGTGCAGTCTTCGGGCTGACTATCGCAGTCCCCGAGATGGGTGTGGCATTCCCCGGGTCGGGCGTAACTACGGAAGTCCCTAAGCCGCCTACTGACGTCCCCGGGCCGACTATCGAAGTCCCCGGGTTACCTACTTGGTTCTTCGAGCCGGACCCGGCCGCGTCGGGGTCAGGCGGCACGAAGATGGAATCGGACTCTGGAGATGGCTTGATAGACGGCTTGAGGAGGCGTTGTAGGGAGACACCGGTTGGTATTGCCTGCCGAGTGGAGCCTATTCGAGCCAGGGCATCAGCTGGCTCATTGTCGGCTCGCGGTACGTGGAGGAACTCGCATCCTTCAAAGTACCCACTGATCTGCTGAACGAGGAAGCGGTAGTTTTCCATATTTGCGTCCTTGGCATCCCAGTCGCCGGATGATTGCTGGACTACCAAGTCCGAGTTGCCATAACATAGGATCCAGCAAATGCCGAGTTCTTTGGCAAGCCGAAGCCCGTGTATGAACGCCTCGTACTCGGCCACGTTGTTGGAGGCGGCAAAGTGAATTTGCAGCGTGTATCTGAGCTTGTTGCCTTTGGGAGAGGTGAGGATGACGCCGGCTCCCAAGCCGGTCCGCATCTTGGACCCGTCGAAGTGCATGCGCCAATGAGTGGAGTCGGGAGTTGGCGGCAGGTACTGGGTCTCGGCCCAGTCGACGAGGAAGTCGGCCAATGCTTGGGACTTGATGGCGGTGCGAGGCTGGTAGAAGATCGTGTAGGGGGGCAGCTCGATGGCCCATTTCGCCACCCGGCCGGATGCATCCTGGCTGCCTAGGATTTCGGCGAGCGGGGCAGTGCATATGACCGTGATGGGGTGCTCTTGGAA
The DNA here is from genome assembly GCA_034509565.1 of Triticum monococcum. NCBI lineage: Eukaryota > Viridiplantae > Streptophyta > Magnoliopsida > Poales > Poaceae > Triticum > Triticum monococcum. The sequence goes on along the minus strand of CM067842.1, from coordinate 570,183,537 downwards.
GTAGGGCTTCAGCTTCTTGGCGGCGGAGTACACTCCATAGCACATCTTTTGGTAGTGCGGGTAGTTCTGCTTCGAGGTAGACAGCACCTCACTCAAATAGTACACCGGCCTCTGGACTGGCTGGGCTCGGCCCTCTTCTGGGCGCTGGACTACGATGACGGTGCTGACCACCCGGCTGGTTGTAGCAATGTAGAGGAGCATGGGCTCTTTCTCAGTTGGCGCCGCTAGGACAGGCGGCGTGGCCAGCATCTTCTTTAGCTCGTGAAAAGCTTGGTCGGCTTGGTCATTCCACTCGAAGTGATTGGTCTTCTTCATGAGGCGGTAGAGGGGGAGAGCTTTCTCTCTGAGCTGGCTGATGAAACGGTTCAAAGAGGCCAAGCATCCGGTGAACTTCTGGACGTCTCGAAGTTTGGTGGGAATCGCCATTCTCTCAATGGCCTTGATCTTTATTGGGTTGCATTCAATGCTGCGTTCGGAGACCAGGAAGCCTAGGAGCTAGCCAGCTGGCACTCCGAACACGCATTTCTCGGGGTTGAGCTTGATCTGGAACCGGCGCAGGTTCTCAAATGTTAACTTGAGATCTTCCAGCAAGGTGCCGCGCTTCTCCGTCTTCACCACAATGTCGTCTATGTAGACGTGGGCATTTCTGCCGAGTTGCCTGAGGAGGCACTTCTGCATGCAACGCTGAGAAGTGGCACCGGCATTTCTTAAGCCGAATGTCATAGTCAGGTAGCAGAAGGCTCCGAATGGCGTGATGAAGGCGGTCTTCAGGCGGTCTGCCGGATCTAACTTTATCTGGTGGTATCCTGAGTAAGCATCCAAGAAACTCAACAGCTCGCATCCGGCCGTGGAGTCTATCACTTGATCAATCCTTGGCAGGGCAAAGGGATCTTTGGGGCAGGCCTTGTTGAGGCTCGTGTAGTCTATGCACATGCGCCACTTGTTGTTCTTCTTTAACACGAGGACCGGGTTGGCGAGCCATTCTGGAAAGAAAACCTCCATAATGAAGCCGGCTGCCAGAAGCCGGGCTATCTCTTCTCCTACAATCCTTCTTTTCTCCTCCGATAGTCAGCGGAGGGGTTGTTTGACTAGTTTTGCGTCTTCTCGGACGTGTAGCTTGTGCTCGGCGAATTCCGTCGGAACACCCGGCATGTCCTTGGGGGACCATGCATAGATGTCCCGATTCTCACGGAGGAAATTGGCGAGCTCGCCTTCCTATTTGCTGTTTAGGTTTGCCCCGATGACGGAAACCTCTCTGGGTGCTCGGGGTCAAGAGGTATCTTCTTCGTCTCCTTGGCGGCTGGAAAGATCCTTGGGCATCACACTCCTTGGGATCGGGGGACTAGGCCGACTGTTTGCCGGCCATGGCCACGACTCGGTCCAACATCTTATTTTCTTCGGCAATCACAAGGGACTCGGCCAGCCGGCTGCTGGCTGCTGCGCACTCGGAAGATTTCTTGTAATCGCCGGCTACGGTGATGATGCCCTTGGTGCTCGGCATCTTCATCTTGAGGTAAGCATAGTGGGGAACAGCCATGAACCTGGCCAAGGCAGGGCGGCCAAGCAATGCATGGTAGGGGCTCTCCAGGTCCACCACTTCAAACCAGATTGCTTCCCGGCGGAAATGACCCTTATCCCCAAAGAGCACATCAATCTTGATCTTGCCAATGGGGGCGCTGGACAAGCCAGGTACAATGCCATGGAACACAGTCCGAGTAGGCATGAGTTGCCTCGTCTTGACGTTCAGCTTCTCCAGGGTGTCACGATACAGGATGTTGATGCTGCTCCCGCCGTCTATCAGCACGCGGGAGAAGCGGGCGGCGCGTCTATCTGTTGCAAGGGTGGCATCCAAAACCAACGCATAAGAGCCGGGAGATGGCATCACCTCTGGGTGGTCGGCCCGGCTCTAGCTGATAGGCTTTTCTGACCAGTGCATGTGCTCAGCGGGGTTGGTAACGACCGTGTTGACTTCCTGGTGCTCTCGGCGTCTGCTGCGCCGGTCTTCGGGCTGGCTTGTAAAGACGACGTAGGCGTCATGCTCGTCGGGGAACTCATCATGCATAGCTCCGACTGCTGGCCGAGCGGCCGGCGGCTGCGGGGCCGGAGGCGGCGGACCAGCAGGCGGGGGCGGCGCGAGCCCTTCGCCTTTGGAGATTCGGGTGAGCCGGTGGCACTTCTGGGTTGTGTGGTTGGACGGCTTCGCGCCGCTGTGGAACTTGCATGGGGCGTCGAGAGTTTGGTCGTAGGAGAAAGCCGACTGCCAAGTCGGCTTGCCGCCCCTCTTGTTCTTGGGTGCGGGCCGCCCTTCGGGCTGCTCGTCTTCGACCATGGCCACCTACCGACTGGTGGAGGGCGGCACGGGGCCCTTGCGCTTTTGGTCGTTCTGGTGTGGGCGTCGGCCGGAGTCCCCAGCCGGCGTCTTGGGTGCCGGGTTGAGTACCTTCCCGGACGCGTCTACCCGGAGTTCGGTCTTCATTGAGGAGTCGGCGGTGGCATACTTGTCCGCTATGACCAGAAGCTCGTCGAGGGTAGTCGGCTCGTCGCAGAGGAGCTTGTGCTTGAGGAGGGTGCCTTCTCGGCACCCGGCAGTGAAGTATTCTATGGCTTGCACCTCGTGCACCCCTTCGCAAGAGTTGCGGAGCTCGGCCCAACGCGTGAGGTAGTCGCGAGTGGACTCGGCGGGGCCTTGTACACACAAGGAGAGCTGTCTGGGCTTGGGAGCCCGCTTGTAGGTGCTGGTGAAGTTGCGGACGAAGGCTTCCGTGAAGTCTAGCCAGCTGTTGATGCTGTATGGCTTGAGGCTGTTGAGCCAGGTCCGCGCCGTGCCTTGCATCATGAGGGGCACGTACTTCACGGCAACGCGCCTGTTGCTATTTGCTATGCTAACCAGCATGGAGTAGTCGATCAACCAATCTTCCGGCTTCACGGAGCCGTTGTACTTGGGCGTGTCTCTTGGGAGCGAAAACCCTTTGGGGAAAGGCTCGTCGCGGATGCGGGGGCCGAAGCAAGGCGGGCCGACATCGTCTTCTTCTTCTAGTGCCAGGGATCGCACTAGGCGGTCGATCCGATGGTGGGCTTCATTCTCGCCGACTCCTTCGCAGCTACCTAGTCGGCCGCTGAGAGTCGGATGCGCAACAGGCGGTGGGGTGGGATATCTCTCCCCACGAGGCCGAGGCGGAGGCGGGTTGCCCCGCCACTCCACGGCTCGGGGACAGCCTTCTGCGTCTCGCTCGATGGAGATCCGGGTTCGGCTTCGGCTGGCAGCCGGCTCTTTCTCGTGCCGCGCGCGGGTTTTACCCGTAGTCGGTGTTCGAGATGCCGCACCGTGATCTCGGCGCGGGGGAGGGCTTTCCGCGCGAGCGTCGGCTTCGTGCCGCTGCGCGGCAGCATCGATTAGCTGCTGGATGCGTCTAGTCATGTGGGGGAGTGCTTCGGCCCCCAGTCCGTCTAGCTCATCTACGGCCGCCTGGGTGGCGCGTAGATTCTCGAATGGAGTGGCGTAGACTGGGCGGTCGACTCCTAGCGTGTCGGCGAGGGCAGCGTCGCATTGTCTGACAACGTCGGCCCGGCTTGGCCCACCTGGGGCGCCATGCCAAAGGCAGCGCGGTCGGCTTCGCGCCGGTGGGCCTCGGTGAGGCATCTCATGGAAGCCAAGTTCCGGCCCTCCGCGAGGAGGGCGAGGCCGCGAGCCTCCAGTGCTTCGTCATTGGCATCTGCCGGGAGGGGGATGGACAAGTCGTGCACCGCCGCATGCGAGGCGTCATGGGCGCTCTCGTCGGAAGCGCCGTCGTGGCGGATGACCATCACCTCGGTGGTGACAGCATCGCAGCCATCGGCCCGGGGAAGCGGGTCGTTGTAGATCATGACGTCGGTGGGGAAAGTGTCGAGCGAGGCCGTGTCGGAGTCTACAGGCATTGGATCGGTGGAGCCGACAGACTCCAAGTCCACAGCAGGCTCGCCGGAGACGTGGAGCTGGCCGAGGAGGTTGACGAGGTGGTCGGCGCCCGCGTCAGAGGCGAGCTCGTCGGAGATGAGGGTCTTGTCAAGGATATCGGCGAGGCCGCTCGCTGCGCAGACGTTGGTGACGCCTTGCAGTGCGTCGCAGCAAGCACCATCGGGCGTGCCGGGCTGGCTACGCTCGCTGGGGAGGAAGAGGGTTCCCGTCCAGAACAGGTCTCCGGACGACGGTGCACCTGGCCCCACGGTGGTCACCAAATGTCGGGTGGTAGGTGCGACATATGCCAACGGGTGGCTTATCATTGTGGGAGCCAGTAAGACATCACCGGTGCCTGGAAATGGGATGAGGCGAAGACATGCACGCCGGCGATCTTACCCAACTTCGGGGCTCTCCGTGGAGATAACACCCCTACTGCTGCTCTGCGGGGTCTCCGCATGATCACTAGATGAAATGAGTGGCTACAAGGTGCTCCTTGAGCTGTTTGGCGAGAGGAGGAAGAAGGGCACGGCTCGCTCTCTTCTCCTCCCTATGTGGTGTCTAAAATTAGCACGGATCCACCCTTTGCATGGGTGCCCCAGGGGGTTTATATAGGCTCACCCCCCGGGGGTACAATGGTAATCCGGCTGGGCATGGGCCCCAGCCGTCTGTGTCTGTGCTCGCCGGCTCCTGTGCCGGCTGGTGGGTCCCGCCGGCTGCCGACTCCTTGGTCGACAGGCAGGCCCCACTATCCAGGGCCTTGTCGGTGGCTGGTTACCGTTGCCTCGACCTGGTGACGAGGGCTTCGCTGAGGTGAGCGTGGCTACAACGCCGCCGCCCGGCGGGTGATCGATGTAGCCTCACCGAGTCTTGTCTCCTTAATGGGATGTCTCCTTCGAGGGAGGGGGCAGGCCGACTGCGGGGAGTCGGCCCCGTCTCGGGCCGACTGGGGGAGGCCTGGCCGCCTTCGGGCGTCTCTCTGCTTGAAAGGGCCCACCGCCCGTGGGCCGCGCTGGCAGCCCGTCGTGGATGACATCAGGGTCAGCATGGCAACAGTGTCGCGCCGGACAGGTCATGGCCACCCTGTACGGCGCACTGTGTCGGGCGTGCTCCAGGATTCGGGGGTGGCAGGCTTTACTGTAGCCACGCCCCGTCACATCGCCGTTATGTGGATGCAGACTTCGAGGGTACGATCTTGACCGCTTTGTGGGAGCCGGCTTCTTGGAGTCGGCCTTCTCGTAGCCGGCTTCTCGGAGCCGGCCCTCCCGCGGCTTTCTTCATGAGGACTAAAGTCGGGCCACCTTCTGATAGTCGGCCTGGGAGACAGCCGGCAAGGGGAAGGCGGCCCCACGTCTTGGATTCTTGAGGGCCGGATCGACCTCGTAATTTTTTCAGAAGGGCCAGGAGGAGCCGGCTAGGCTACCCGTGGTCATTTACTCCGACAGTAATTTAATCTTATTTATTTTATTTGGCATTCGATCTATCAATCTACTACAATTTCTCTCATGTCCGTTTGCCTATCTTGAGGTGCCGTACCCGGAATGGATTGACAACCCCTTTAACACGTCGGGTTGCGAGGATTTGTTATCTGTAGGCATGTGTTGTTTACGTTGTGTTTCTTGGTTCTCCTACTGGTTCGAGAACCTTGGTTTCACAGCTGAGGGAAATACCTACCGCTGATGTGCTGCATCATCCCTTCCTCTTTGGGGAAATACCAACGTAGCTTCAAGTCGCATCAGGGTGGAGGAGATAAAGCAGTCTTCTACCAAAGCTGGTGCCATCACCGCCCTGAGCTGGGCCAAAGCATGGCTAGCAGAGCTAGACCTAGGGGAGATGGCCACTGACTGTCCGAGTCTCAAAGAAGACGGGTCTCCCTTTGATGCAGATGACTTTGCCAAATGTGTAAGGGAGATGTGTCCCTTGGCAAGCAAACTGGCTGAGGAAACTGATCTATCCAAGTATCAGGCAGCTTATACCGTCGAAAATGAAAAAGTGAAGGCTTCAGCTTATGAAGTTATGGATCTTATTCCACCAACACATAAGCACACCTTTGCTCCTGACATTGATCCATCAACGCTCATAGATGATGAAGAAGAAGAACCGGTGCAAGACAACCCGGAATCTTCAATGCGCCAAGCCCAGAACAACTGATCCAAGGGGTGGCTCTTAGACTTCAGCACAGCGTTTCTCTCTGAAAAACATCTTAATCATTTGAGCTTCGAAAAGCTTTGTAATAATCTAGTTAAAACAATGATCTATCATGCAATCGGGCATGTTTAGCCTTAAGACTGCTGAAAATGTTTATGTGCCACTAATGAGCTTGCAGGGAATATCATATTGTTTTTCCATGTTCCTGCACACGTAGTAAACAACATATACCCTGGTGGTTTATGCCAGGGCGGGTCATAATGCCCAATATAATATGTTCTGGAGACTTAAAGTCTATAAACAGGGCGGGTTAGAGAAACCCGAAACATTTACTCAAATATGAAAAATCATACCTATAGATTGATGTCTCAATGATGTTGTGATGATTGTAATCCATCATGGGTATTGACCCATAAATATGGAAAATGGTGACTTGATTTCTTTCAAGCCAATACCCTGGCAATTTTAAAATCTAAAGCCAGAAATTGAACATGACCAGAAGAGGCTAGCTCTATGTTGTTTTTTGAAAAAAATCCAGTTTTGCTTCAAAGAGGCTTGGCATGAAAGCCTTTAATCTCGTAAGCCGGCTCTCACGTGACATAAATCCATCATTTTAACCTTAACTAGTTCATGGTCTTATTGAAAAGATTGACTGTTAAGTGTACGAACAGTCCACATAGCTGAGAGACTACGACAGTAGGTGAGTTTATCCTAGCTCTCTGTAAGCCGACTCTCACATGACAAAAGCCGCCGTTTTAACCTTGACAAGTTCAGGGTCTTTTTATTTGAAAAGAGTAACTGTCAAGAGTTCGGCGGGTCACCTGGCGGAGTAGCAAGTTGCAAACAGGCAGGTTTAACTCAGATTTGGCGTGGAAGCCGGCCAAGTGGGTATGAAAGCTATACTCAGTGAGTAGGAAGCCCCCAAGTGACATGTGGCATTGGAAGACGGATCAAGTGGGTATGAATAGCTATGCTCTTTGAGCAGGAAGCCCCCAAGTGACCAATAAGATTTCTTGTAAACCGGATCAAGAGGGTATGAATAACTATGCTCATTGAGCAGGAATCCCCCAAGTGACCAATAAGACGGCTTGTAAACCGGATCTAGAGGGTATGAATAGGTATGCTCATTGAGCAGGAAGCCCCCAAGTGACCTTATGAACAGACAATAAAGACTCATATACTTTGAGATGAAATGACCGAGGCCCTGAATTATCAGAGATGTCGACTTTATTATATTGTTCATAATATATACATTGATGAAGGTATGTACAGCACAAGAGCCGGTGGCTCAAGTGTAATAGGGCCGAAGATGAGCATTGTTCCAAGGCTGGCGGGTCTCTTCCTCAGATGTGCGTGAGTCTTTGTTGTATAGAATATCAATGAGGTAGTATGACCCATTGTTCTGGTTCTTGCTGACCACAAAAGGTCCTTCCCAAGGCGGGTGAGGGAGTCCCGGATTAGGGTGTGCCCGGATAGCCGGACTATACCTTCGGTCGGACTCCTAGACTATGAAGATACAAGATTGAAGACTTCGTCCCGTGTCCGGAAAGGACTTTCCTTGGCGTGGAACGCAAGCTTGGCGATACGGATATGTAGATCTCCTACGATTGTAACCGACTCTGTGTAACCCTAGCCCTCTCCGGTGTCTATATAAACCGGAGGGTTTTAGTCCGTAGGACGAAGAACAACAACCATACCATAGGCTAGCTTCTAGGGTTTAGCCTCCTTGATCTCGTGGTAGATCTACTCTTGTACTACCCATATCATCAACATTAATCAAGCAGGAGTAGGGTTTTACCTCCATCGAGAGGGCCTGAACCTGGGTAAAAACATCGTGTCCCTTGTCTCCTGTTACCATCCGCCTAGACTGTGACACCCTCGATGCGACTATAGCTCCCACGTGTCGAGGCACGACTTAGAGACATAATCGCATTGAAGGCATATGTCGCAAGTGAGGCAATCTTCACACAACCCATGTAATACATAAGGGAAAGAGATACATAGTTGGCTTACAATCGCCACTTCACACAATTACATAAATAAATAATTACATCAATCAAATATACTCATGGTACGACTACGGAACCAAAATAAAAGAAGAACCCCAAATGCTACAAAGGTCCCCGATCGACCCCAACTGGGCACCACTACTGATCGACTAGAACGAAACAACACAAAGTACAAGATCTTCATCGAGCTCCTCCTAAGCTTGGTTGCGTCATCTCCACGGACTCATCGGCACCTGCAAGCTGGTTTTGGGAAGTATCTATGAGCCACGGGGACTCAGCAATCTCGCACCCTCGCGATCAAGACTATTTAAGCTTATGGGTAAGATAAAGGTATGAGGTGGAGCTGCAGCAAGCGACTAGCATATATGGTGGCTAACATACGCAAATGAGAGCGAGAAGAGAAGGCAAAGCACGGTCGATAAATCTATGATCAAGAAGTGATCCTATAGCAACCTACGTCAAGCATAACTCCAACAACCGTGTTCACTTTCTGGACTCCGCCGGAAAGAGACCATCATGGTTACACACGTAGTTGATTCATTTTAATTGAGGTCAACTTCAGGTTTTCTACAACCGGACATTAACAAATTCCCATCTGCCCATAACCGCGCGCACGGCTTTCGAAAGTTCAAATCCCTGCAGGGTGTCCCAACTTAGCCCATGACAAGCTCTCACGGTCAACGAAGGAATAGACCTCCACCCGAGACATTCCGATCAGACTCGGTATCCCGGTACAACAAGACATTTCGACAGGGTAAAACTAAACTAGCAACACCGCCCGATGTGCCGACATGCTGATGGGAGCTGCACATATCTTGTTCTCAGGGCAACACCGGATAAGCAATCCGTACAACTAAAACCAGCCCTCGGATTTCCCCGAGGTGGCGCTGCAAGGGGCTCTAGTTTGGACCAACACTTAGACAAGCATTGGCCTGGGGGGGTTAAAATAAAGATGACCCTCGAGATGCGCGACTCCCAAGGGAAAAAGGCTAGGTGGAGAATGATAAAACCAATGTTGGGCATTGCTGGAAAAGCTTTACTTAAGACGAACTGTCAAGGGGTTCCCATTATAGCCCAACCGCGTGAGGAACGCAAACATCCGGGAACATAACACCGATATGATGGAAACTAGGGCGGCAAGAGTGGAACAAAACACCAGGCATAAGGCCGAGCCTTCCACCCTTTACAAAGTATATAGATGCATTAATTAAATAAGATATATTGTGATATCCCAACAAGTAAACATGCTCCAACAAGGAACAACATCTCCATGTTCCAACAAGGAACAGACTTCAATCTTCACCTGTAACTAACAACGCTATAAGAGGGGCTGAGCAAAGCGGTAACATAGCCAATCAACGGTTTGCTAGGACATGGTGGGTTAGAGGTTTGACATGGCAATTGGGAGGCTGACAAGCAAAAGGTAGGCATCGTAGCATTGGCATAGCAAAAGAGCAAGCATCTAGCATAGCAAAGATAGTAGTGATTTCAAGGGTATGATCATCTTGCCTGAGATCCCGCAAGGAAGAAGAACGAGTCCATGAAGAAGGCAAACGGGCGTAGACGAACGGATCCTCACAACACGACGTTACCGGAATCAACCCGAGGAAGCAATCACCGGAAAAGAAGCACACAACATAGTAAACAACCAACACATCAACATGGCATGATGCACAATCAAGTATGATGCATGTCCGGTTTAAAGAGGCATGGCATGGTAAAGTGCACAAACAATCCTACACATTAAGTGGAGCTTAATACGCATCGGGATGCATATTGACAAAACACCACATCAATTATTTAGTTCTCTCTCGTTTACGTACCCAACCATATTAAATGTTGATTAACATGGCAAGAGGTGAAGCACAACAAAACTACCTATCTAGGCAAGTTTAAATGAGGCCGGAAGCAACGAACAACAATTCCGGAAAATCCTCATATGCATAATTTAAGGTTTGGTACTGTTCTGCCCTAAACATTATTTTAGAGTTGTTAAACATGCAAGATGAGTGCACCATGATAAACTAGGCAAAATTCTACCCCATTTACATATAAAGTTTATTAAAAACGGAGCTACGGTTATTTAGTTATGAATTAATTCATTTTAGCATGGCATAGGAGCAAATTAATGTAAACAACATTTTAAACATGGATTAAAGTTGGATATTATTAATCTACACAAAATTCTGAGCAGGTTTCATATATAAAACATTTTAATCCGATGCACGGTTCATGAGCTATTAAATGCATGAACATGAGGGTCTAATCTGCAAAACTGTTGTCTCTCGAATAATAGCTAAATCCCAGGCACTGAAAAAAACACATGCGGGCCGAAACAGAGGCCAGCCCCAGAAGAACAGGGATCTGGAGGGGAAAGCTCCCCTGGGCCTGGCCCGGTTCGGTGGGAGGAGGGAGGCCGGCAGGCTGCGTTGGGCCGGCTGGAGCTGGCCTGCAGGGGCGCTGCGGATCTGGCCCGGCTAGAGCTGGTTCTGGCGCTCACTTCGTTCGGCCAACGCGGCTGGGACGAGCGGTCGTGGCTCGAGGCGAGGGAGTCGACGCGGTCGCATGGAACGACTTGAGGCAGAGGCTTCATTCTCCTCTTTTCGACAGGAAGAAGGGCAGCGGCGGCGCTGAGGACTCCGGCGAGCGGCAGGAGGTCTGGGGATGGGGATCCATGGCGGAGGCGGCGGGATCCGGCGGTCCTCGGCCGGATCTGACGCGAAATGGCGGCAGAATCTCCTGCTGCGGCAAGTCACACAGAGAGAGAGGCATGTGAGGGAAGGAGGAAAAGGAGAAGGGGAAGAAGGAGGACAGGGGCGTGGGGTCGTCCTCGTTAGACGGCGGCTCCGGCGAGGTCCAGCTAGGGCGCCGGGGATGGCGAGGTCGAGCAGGAGGGGCTCGGGCACACTTGCGAGGGCGGAGCAGCGGGAGCTCGGGGATGGTGTAGAGGCAGGTTGCGGACGCGGACGGAGGTGAGCCCATGCGCTGACGAAGCCACATACTCGAGTCGAGGAGGTCGTTGCCCGCGACCATAGCTGCTCTCCCGCGGCTCCGGTCAGCTCGAGGATCTTCGGCGGGACAGCATGGACAAGGACGACGCTCCGGCGACGGGCGGCGCTGTTCAGTTCCTGTGAAAGAGAGAGGGAGATGTGAGAGTAGGGAGTAGAGGCAGGGAAGGAGAAGCAACGAGGGGTGCGGGGTCCGGCCTGATGGAGATGGTCGCCGACGGGTTGCGAGGAGGCGCGGCTGCGGGTGGCCTCGGGCTCCTCTGGTTCGATGCGCAGCAGACACGGGAGGCGGGACGAGGCTGGATTGGGCAGGTGGATCGGGTGGAGAGCTGATTGGTGGAATTTTTGGATCGGGGAACATCCCGATGGGGATATGGTAGGTGGTGGCGGCTCGGCGGGACAAAGTCCTAGTATTTAGGGTAAGGCCACTTATATACGTTGTTGGATTAGGTTAGGGGTAATCTCGACCCTACAATCGCAAACAGACGATCGCGGATAAAATAGCTAGGGAGTCCAAATGAGAAAACGGTGACGTTTTGTAGACGTTTGGGGATGATCCGGATCCAACGGTGACGACTGTCCGGGTCGGGTCCGGGACAATTTTCGGACGCACGCGAGGGGGGGCTGCGGGCTGACGAGAGAGGTTGGGTTGGATCTGGCGGTAGGTAGTGAGCTGTGTAGACGGTCTCGAGCTGAGAGAAGAGAAGAGAGGGAGGCCCGGCGACTATTTCCGGAGACCGAAAACGTCTGACGTTTTGACCGGCTACTATTGCCGCTATATTTAAACGTTGGGGTGTCAAACGAACTTCGAATGCGATGAAATTTGGCCGGCGGTCTATCTACACTATAATAAGACCACACATCAACTCTCATCCCATTCCGAGAACGTTTTCCGGCTACTTATAAAATACTATTTCGGACATGCCGCGGGCGCGTGCAAGTGTGTCTGGGCTCAGAACGGGCAACAGACGGATCTTGGAGAACCCGGGCTAATGCAAGTTTTGAAAACATGATGATGGAATGCACATGATGACATGGCAAGATGCAACACGCAAGCGAATGACACGACAACGACAACGAATAACTGAAGGACACCTGGCACATCGGTCTCGGGGCGTTACAACACTCCACCACTACGAGAGGATCTCGTCCCGAGATCTAGAATGGCACCGGAGGGAAAACGGAAGAGAAAAAGAAAAGGTAAAACTAAGTTGCTTCTTGGACAAACAAGTGAAACCAAAGAACCTTGAAAAGGTTAAGCCATTTCGAGAAAAGAATACAACGGAGATGACAAATTCGAAAACACTCCGTTAGAAAAGAGGGACAAGGAAGAACAAAGTTGAAAGCACTCCGGTAGAAAAGTGATACAAGACTTGATAAACTGAAAGAGCTTGAGCAAAAGGGACACAACACTCCGGTTGAAAAGGATAAGCACGAAAAGAACATGATCCTGACAAAACAAGAAGATGGGTTGAAGAGAGCAACATCACAATGCCTCCAGAACAAAAGTAAGAATGGAATGGAATGAACAAAGTGAAACAAGATCTTGAGGGAGCAGGCTTACAACAAATGCTAGAACGGAGTTGTTGGAAAACCAACAACGAAAAGAATAAGCTTGATATGGTCTTATGGAATACATCTCAAATTATGAGGTGAAATTCTGCCACTATGGAAATAATAGATTGGATTGATATGAACAAGACAAGAATCTTATTTCACCGGGAGGATAGATGAAGAACTTGGGTCATTTATTAGAACCATAAATAGCAATGATCCTCAGGGAAGGCTTTAGGTGAAAATAAAACCCAAGATAACTCCAACGAACAGTTTGATGGATTTAAAATACCTCATTCTTAATAACATATGAATCATGAAACTTGAACTCAAATTATCAAGAATGGCATAATACCACCTCCAAAGATACGGTAGACAGAAATGCACTCCGAAAAGGAAGATGATGAAAGCTTGTGTTCCCCTGAATAGAGTATTGATGAACACTTCGAGAAGAGATTAAATCCTTGATGAACCATCATGTAGAACCTTCATGAAGGACTGCGGTAAGCAAAAGATAACGAAAAGAGAGAGAAGTTGAAAACACAAGGTGAAACCTTGTAATGATTTAGAAGGATCTCCGTGATAAAATAATTGTGAGAGCTTGGGTCTCCGGGAAAGAAAAATGAGCACTCGAAACCAAGAATAAGTATGATGAGCCACTCCGGAAAACAGGAATTAAATCATTTGGATGAAACGAGAATAAGAATTACATTATGCTCGTCCTTCAACAATTAAATTTATGACAATCAACGGATTTGGCACACTACTTATTCTCGTATCAAGGATTAAGAGAGATATAACATAATCTTGAGAACGTCTTCAATGAACCACCGGTAGGATTGGAACAACAAATTAATTGATACGATAACGAATGATGAGAACTCTTGCATGAACCACCGTAAGAATTAAAATGACCGAAGGAAAAATAAAGAAACACCGGAAGAATTAAGCAAATGAACGAAGATGCTTGAGAGAATATGGATACATGAGAGCGAAGAGATCACGAGCTGATTAGAGATCACTTGATGCACCCGTAAAATTGGAGAATGATAACTGAAAGCTGAGAATGAAAAATCCCGAAATAATGGCCTTCAGAGAATCAAACTGAAAAGACTCCTGAATTTGCACCGGATGGATAAAAGAATTCTCACGATCAAAACAATTATGATAGGATGGCAACAAGCTAGAATCACGAATCTTGAAAACAAAAGAGCAAGATTAAAGAGAAACTCTTCTTCGGTCTTCAAAATCCGAGAATGACAACGAGAAACACCACCATGAATTATTGAGGCACACCGGAAGAATCAAAACAAAGAGGTTGAGCCAACGATGAAAAGAATTTAACCGATCTTGGAGAAAGACATTTGACTGATGACAATTCATTCTTAGGTCAAACTTCGAAAAGAAATTTGCGGATAGCTTCAGAAAAATAAGAAGAGTCAGGTAAGATCCTGGGAAAAGACCTGTGGGTTAGGGCCCACTCAAAAGAAACACCGTTGAAAAAAAATTCGAAGAGAGAGATTGCACCGTTTAATTAAATGGCTTGACTGAGATAACAATCTTGAAAGAGCTAGAAAGGATTGAGAATGGAAACGAATCTTCTGAGATATCTTGAGCACTCCGGGACAATAGAATAGCGAGAGGTGAACGATTAAGAATTGCACCGGCATGAGAAAACATTGAAACGAGGAAAGGATATGATCAACAATGCTTGACTTGGTTCCACCGGAGAAGAAAAGAATGAATAATGGTGCACTAGAAACTCCGTTAAAATCTTCATGAGAATCACCGGATAAGAATATTGACAGGAAAGGATGGAGGGACTTCACAAGAATGAAAGATACTTGATAAATACATCTGAGTCCTTAAAGAAACAAAGGGAGGGAGGGTGGGAAAAACAAAGACAATTTGGAATGGATGGAACGAACACCGTTGAGAAGAACTGATGATTGATCTTGCGGATGTTGAAAATGGACGGATCCACTTGAAGAGAAACACACCGATTGAAAAGGATTGACATGACAATCTCAATTATCATGAAGGATTGGTATTCATATAGGAATATGAGAACACCATTTGGGGAAGCTATGGAATCAACATTTGACTTTGAAGCAACTCGAATACCACAACTCACAACAAAACAAGGATTGGCTTGCAGAATAAGCCGGAACAAACATATGATAGAGATTTCGCCCAAAGTTTTCGTGGTGGGGCCTACACGGGCTCGATCATACAGCACCATCATGTACAAGGCAGTGCACATGACATATGAAGCGTCCCCGAGTCGGCATAGCCAAGGACTCTTTAAGACACAAGGAGACCACTGTAAAATCGACCGTGAATAGGCGGACCACTAGACGTCGAACCCCAATTTCATATCATACATCTGTCGGAAAGATATCCTAAGAGCTACTTGAATTCCCACTTATGAAACTCCCGAAATTTTCCGGTTATGCAATCGGGTGTTGGGGATACAGGGGAAGCATAATATCTCACCCAAACTAGCAAAACCTACATCCAGCTGTATCCATCCTTCAACACATAACCAAGAAACCTTCGGAAATCGTCTACCTCAACCTTCGAAAATCATCCGTTATACAAGTTATGGCAATACTCCCGAACTCCCGCCCCAGTACTGGGTGGCGTCGAGGTTATCTCACCAACGAACTGCATAAAAGAGATTTTTTATGTCGGCGTACTAAACTCAGGTATTTCAGAACTGCAACGATAAAATTATGACGACAACACCTCAGAGCTCAACTCCCCGGGACACTTCCACTAAACCCCTGACAGGAGGCACCAAGACAGTGTTCTCATCATAAGCCATCGGAACGATTCCAAGATACTCGCGTGATCCTAAATTTTTTTAGTGAAATTTGAGAAGAGAAGAGTAAAAACTCTACGTTAGGATGCCTTACCAGAGCGATGAGGAGACAGGGGAGTAAAAAGAATTCCTAAACTCTCCGATATATAATTCCTAAATGACTCAAAACATTTTTCTAGACACAACTCGGCCACTAAAAACGATCAAGCAATGGGGCTCCTAAGGTCGGGGAAGGCTCTGATACCAACTTGTGACACCCTCGATGCGACTATAGCTCCCACGTGTCGAGGCACGACTTAGAGACATAATCGCATTGAAGGCATATGTCGCAAGTGAGGCAATCTTCACACAACCCATGTAATACATAAGGGAAAGAGATACATAGTTGGCTTACAATCGCCACTTCACACAATTACATAAATAAAGCATTACATCAATCAAATACACTCATGGTCCGACTACGGAACCAAAATAAAAGAAGAACCCCAAATGCGACAAAGGTCCCCGATCGACCCCAGCTGGGCACCACTACTGATCGACTAGAACGAAACAACACAAAGTACAAGATCTTCATCGAGCTCCTCCTGAGCTTGGTTGCGTCATCTGCACGGACTCATCGGCACCTACAAGCTGGTTTTGGGAAGTATCTGTGAGCCACGGGGACTCAGCAATCTCGCACCCTCGCGATCAAAACTATTTAAGCTTATGGGTAAGATAAAGGTATGAGGTGGAGCTGCAGCAAGCGACTAGCATATATGGTGGCTAACATACGCAAATGAGAGCGAGAAGAGAAGGCAAAGCACGGTCGATAAATCTATGATCAAGAAGTGATCCTATAGCAACCTACGTCAAGCATAACTCCAACAACCGTGTTCACTTTCCGGACTCCGCCGGAAAGAGACCATCACGTTACACACGCAGTTGATTCATTTTAATTGAGGTCAACTTCAGGTTTTCTACAACCGGACGTTAACAAATTCCCATCTGCCCATAACCGCGGGCACGGCTTTCGAAAGTTCAAATCCCTGCAGGGTGTCCCAACTTAGCCCATGACAAGCTCTCACGGTCAACAAAGGAATAGACCTCCACCCGAGACATTCCGATCAGACTCGGTATCCCGGTACAACAAGACATTTCAACAGGGTAAAACTAAACCAGCAACACCGCCCGAGGTGCCGACATCCTGATGGGAGCTGCACATATCTCGTTCTCAGGGCAACACCGGATAAGCAATCCGTACAACTGAAACCAGCCCTCGGGTTTCCCCGAGGTGGCGCTGCAAGGGGCTCTAGTTTGGACCAACACTTAGACAAGCACTGGCCCGGGGGGGTTAAAATAAAGATGACCCTGGGGATGCGCGACTCCCAAGGGAAAAAGGCTAGGTGGCGAATGATAAAACCAATGTTGGGCGTTGCTGGAAAAGCTTTACTTAAGGCGAACTGTCAAGGGGTTCCCATTATAGCCCAACCGCGTGAGGAACGCAAAAATCCGGGAACATAACACCGATATGACGGAAACTAGGGCGGCAAGAGTGGAACAAAACACCAGGCATAAGGCCGAGCCTTCCACCCTTTACCAAGTATATAGATGCATTAATTAAATAAGATATATTGTGATATCCCAACGAGTAAACATGCTCCAACAAGGAACAACATCTCCATGTTCCAACAAGGAACAGACTTCAATCTTCACCTGCAACTAACAACGCTATAAGAGGGGCTGAGCAAAGCGGTAACATAGCCAATCAACGGTTTGCTAGGACATGGTGGGTTAGAGGTTTGACATGGCAATTGGGAGGCTGACAAGCAAAAGGTAGGCATCGTAGCATTGGCATAGCAAAAGAGCGAGCATCTAGCATAGCAAAGATAGTAGTGATTTCGAGGGTATGATCATCTTGCCTGAGATCCCGCAAGGAAGAAGAACGAGTCCATGAAGAAGGCAAACGGGCGTAGACGAACGGATCCTCACAACACGACGTTACCGGAATCAACCCGAGGAAGCAATCACCGGAAAAGAAGAACACAACATAGTAAACAACCAACACATCAACATGGCATGATGCACAATCAAGTATGATGCATGTCCGGTTTAAAGAGGCATGGCATGGCAAAGTGCACAAACAATCCTACACATTAAGTGGAGCTCAATATGCATCGGGATGCATATTGACAAAACACCACATCAATTATTTAGCTCTCTCTCGTTTATGTACCCAACCATATTAAATGTTGATTAACATGGCAAGAGGTGAAGCACAACAAAACTACCTATCTAGGCAAGTTTAAATGAGGCCGGAAGCAACGAACAACAATTCTGGAAAATCCTCATATGCATAATTTAAGGTTTGGTACTGTTCTGCCTTAAACATTATTTTAGAGTTGTTAAACATGCAAGATGAGTACACCATGATAAACTAGGCAAAATTCTACCCCATTTACATATAAAGTTTATTAAAAACGGAGCTACGGTTATTTAGTTATGAATTAATTCATTTTAGCATGGCATAGGAGCAAATTAATGCAAACAACATTTTAAACATTTTAAACATGGATGAAAGCTGGATATTATTAATCTACACAAAATTCTGAGCAAGTTTCATATATAAAACATTTTAATCCGATGCACGGTTCATGAGTTATTAAATGCATGAACATCAGGGTCTAATCTGCAAAACTGTTGTCTCTCGAATAATAGCTAAATCCCAGGCGCTGAAAAAAACACATGCGGGCCGAAACTGAGGCCGGCCCAAGAAGAACAGGGATCTGGAGGGGAAAGCTCACCCTGGGCCTGGCCCGGTTCGGTGGGAGGAGGGAGGCCGGCAGGCTACGTTGGGCCGCCTGGAGCTGGCCTGCAGGGGCGCTGCGGATCTGGCCCGGCTGGAGCTGGTTCAGGCGCTCACTTCGTTTGGTCAACGCGGCTGGGACGAGCGGTCGTGGCTCGAGGCGAGGGAGTCGACGCGGTCGCATGGAACGACTTGAGGCAGAGGCTTCGTTCTCCTCTTTTCGACAGATTGAAGGGCAGCGGCGGCGCTGAGGACTCCGGCGAGCGGCAGGAGGTCTGGGGATGGGGATCCATGGCGGAGGCGGCGGGATCCGGCGGTCCTCGGCCGGATCTGACGCGAAATGGCGGCAGAATCTCCTGCTGCGGCAAGTCACAGAGAGAGAGACGAATGTGAGGGAAGGAGGAAAAGGAGAAGGGGAAGAAGGAGGACAGGGGCGTGGGGTCGTCCTCGTTAGCCGGCGGCTCCGGCGAGGTCCAGCTAGGGCGCCGGGGATGGCGAGGTGGAGCAGGAGGGGCTCGGGCACACTTGCGAGGGTGGAGCAGCGGGAGCTCGGGGATGGTGCAGAGGTAGGTTGCGGACGCGGACGGAGGTGAGCCCATGCGCTGACGAAGCCACATACTCGAGTCGAGGAGGTCGTTGCCCGCGACCATAGCTGCTCTCCCACGGCTCCGGTCAGCTCGAGGATCTCCGGCGGGATAGCATGGACAAGGACGACGCTCCGGCGACAGGCGGCGCTGTTCGGTTCCTGTGAAAGAGAGAGGGAGATGTGAGAGGAGGGAGTAGAGGCAGGGAAGGGGAAGCAACGAGGGGTGCGGGGTCCGGCATGATGGAGATGGTCGCCGACGGGTTGCGAGGAGGCGCGGCTGCGGGTGGCCTCGGGCTCCTCTGGTTCGATGCGCAGCAGACACGGGAGGCGAGACGAGGCTGGATTTGGTAGGTGGATCGGGTGGAGAGCTGATTGGTGGAATTTTTGGATCGGGGAAGATCCTGATGGGGATATGGTAGGTGGCGGCGGCTCGGCGGGACAAAGTCCTAGTATTTAGGGTTAGGCCACTTATATACGTTGTTGGATTAGGTTAGGGGTAATCTCGACTCTGCGATCACAAACAGACGATCGCGGATAAAATAGCTAGGGAGTCCAAATGAGAAAACGGTGACGTTTTGTAGACATTTGGGGATGATCCGGATCCAACGGTGACGACTATCCGGGTCGGGTCCGGGACAATTTTCGGACGCACGCGAGGGGGGGCTGCGGGCTGACGAGAGAGGTTGGGTTGGATCTGGCGGTAGGTAGTGAGCTGTGTAGACGGTCCCGAGCTGAGAGAAGAGAAGAGAGGGAGGCCTGGCGACTATTTCCGGAGACCGAAAACGTCCGATGTTTTGACCGGCTACTATTGCCGCTATATTTAAACGTTGGGGCGTCAAACGATCTCCGAATGCGATGAAATTTGGCCGGCGGTCTATATACACTATAATAAGACCACACGTCAACTCTCATCCCATTCCAAGAACATTTTCCGGCCACTTATAAAATACTATTTCGGACATGCCGCGGGCGCGTGCAATTGTGTCTAGGCTCAGAACGGGCAACGGACGGATCTAGGAGAACCCGGGCTAATGCAAGTTTTGAAAACGTGATGATGCAATGCACATGATGACATGGCAAGATGCAACACGCAAGCGAATGACACGGCAACGACAACGAATAACTGAAGGACACCTGGCACATCGGTCTCGGGGCGTTACATAGACGCACAGTTCGGGACCCCCTACCCGAGATCCGCCGGTTTTGACACCGACATTGGTGCTTTCATTGAGAGTTCCTCTGTGTCGTCACTTTTAGGCCCGATGGCTCCTCCGATCATCAACGGCGATGCGATCCAGGGTGAGACTTTTCTCCCCGGACAGATCTTCGTATTTGGCGGCTTTGCACTGCGGGCCAATTCTCTTGGTCATCTAGAGCAGATTGAAAGCTACGCCCCTGGCCGTCATGTCAAATTTGGAAGTTTAAACTACACAGCAGACGACCACGGAGACTTGATCTTCGACGGATCTGAGCCGCAGCCGAGCGCGCCGCACTGACCTGGTGGGCATGATCTAGCTCTGCCGCTGAATAGTGCCCTGGAGGCCGCACCTGTGTACGCTCCGACCCTTGGCTCAGAGCCGACCACACCAATAGACGATGGGTGGTTAGACACCACCTCGGGGGCTGCAATCTCTACGGCGATCAAGCCGAACACTAGCCTTGTCCTCTGCGAAGCCCGTGACTCCAAGATGCCGGACTCCTCTCCGGACCCCGAGCCCTCCGCGCCCCTACCGATCGAATCCAATTGGGCGCCAATCATGGAGTTCACCGCCGCAGACATCTTTCAGCACTCGCCCTTCGGCGACATTCTGAATTCACTCAGGTCTCTCTCTTTGTCAGGAGACTCCTGGCCGGACTATGACCGGTAGGATTGGGATGTGGACGACGAAGAAATTCGATGCCCACCCACCACCCACTTCGTAGCCAATGTCGATAATTTAAACGACGTGCTCTACTTTGACTCCGAAGACATCGACGGTATGGACGACGATGTAGGAGATGAACATGAACCAACGCCTATAAGGCACTGGACAGCCACCTCATCTCATGATGTATACATGGTGGACACACCTAAAGGAAGCGACGACAAGGAACACAGGGAGGCAACGAGGGATCGTTCACTCAAAAAGCAATCAAAGCGGCGACGTAAGCGCCGCTCCAAGCCCCGCCTCGATAGAGACAGCAGCCATACAGACCCAGCCAAAGAGCAGGACGAGCCGGCGGACGACGAACATGCCTTCGAGCAACCGTCCGAACAAGGCAACTTGGATAAACAAACCGAACACCCCGTCCCCGGCGAAAACAATAGTCCAGACGACCTTACGCCGGATAGGCTCATGGAGCAGAAGAACCTCCACAAAAGGCTCGTCGCCACTGCGCGTAGCCTGAAAAAGCATAAGCGGAAGCTCAAAACTGCGGAAGATGCACTCAGAATCAGATGGAGCAAAGTACGCAACACCGCAGACAAATATGGCGGCAGTAGCCGCACAAAAAGCTATCCAAAGCGAAAGCTACTGCCTGAATTTGACTAGGAGGCCTTAGAGCCCCCGCAGTCAAAAAATAGGAAAGCCACCCGATCGGATAGATGACCGCATGGCCAGCATGGAGCGGCAAGCGGCGCCGCACACAAGACGGCACGCGATCCACCAAAGGATCCGCATCAAAAAGATGGCCCAACCAGATCTATCTACGGGCCAAGAAAGCAAGCTCTAGTAAGCAATGCAACACAACAAATATCCGAACATCACGGCACACCCAAATACAGGGGTGCCGCACACCCCCTATGTTTCACCGATGAGGTGCTGGACCATGAATTTCCAGCGGGATTCAAGCCCGTAAACATAGAGGCGTACGATGGAACAACAGACCCTGGGGTCTGGATCGAGGATTATATCCTCCACATACACATGGCCAGAGGAGATGACCTCCACGCCATAAAATACTTACCCCTCAAGCTTCAAGGGCCAGCCCGGCATTGGCTCAAAAGCCTTCCCGAAAACACCATTCGAAGTTGGAAGAGCTTGAGGATGCTTTCGGGGCAAATTTTCAAGGGACCTATGTCCGCCCTCCGGATGCAGACGATCTCAGTCACATAACTCAACAGCCCGGAGAGTCAGCCCGAAAATTCTAGAACAGATTTCTTACTAAAAAAATCAGATAGTCAACTGTCCGGACGCCGATGCCCTAGCAGCTTTTAAGCATAACGTTCGAGATGAATGGCTCGCCAGACACCTTGGCCAAGAAAAGCCAAGAACAATGGCTGCATTAACAAGCCTCATGACCCGCTTTTGCACAAGAGAGGACAACTGGTTGGCAAGATGTAGCACCAGCGACCCAAGTACATCCGAAGTTAGGGATGGAAACGGAAAACCCCGACGCAGTAAGGACCAGCGCCGAATAAGAGAAACAGCCCAAAGAGCACGGCAGTCAATGCCGGATTCAAAAGCTCGCGACAGAATCAGCGAAAGCCGCCCCTTAAGAATAACAGGGACGAGCTATCCAACTTAAATAAAATCTTGGACAAGATATGTCAAATGCACAGTACTCCCAGGAAGCCTGTGAACCATACCCACAGAGATTGTTGGGTTTTCAAGCAATCCGGCAAACTCAATGCCGAACACAAGGGGCTCGACACACCAACTGAGGACGATGACGAACCCCACAAGCAGAGCACCAGGAAACAAAAGGATTTCCCACAAGAAGTCAAAACAGCAAACTTACTTCACGTGACGAATAGAATGGCGCCAACAAAGATACGCGCCATACGGCCTATCCCAAAGGAGTCTCGCCAATGGTATCCCAAAGAAGTATCTGGAACACAGGCCGGACTGCCTTGGTATTAGATCCAATAATCAGCGCACTCCACTTAACAAATGTCCTGATGGACGGCGGCAGTGGTCTAAACCTGTTATACCAGGACACAGTCCGCAACATGGGGATAGAGCCAACAAAAATTCGCCATAGCAAAACCTTCTTTCAAGGGGTAACGCCAGGCCCGGATGCCCGTTGCATGGGTTCTCTCCGGCTAGAAGTTATGGTCGGCTCCCCCGATAACTTCCGTCGCGAACAGCTAACTTTCCACATCGCCCCATTCTCAAGTAGCTATCAAGCACTGCTGGGGCGCGAAGCTTTCGCCCGCTTTAACACAATACCGCATTATGCATCTCTTACGCTTAAGATGCCCGGTCCACGAGGCATCATCTCATTAAAGGGAAAACATTGAGTGTTCCTCCCGCGCGGAAGACAGTGCGGCTGCCTTGACAGCACCACAATAAAGCGGCTTCACCAACCAAAGCACCTAAACAGGTCGTCAAGACCACGGACACGGCTAGACGAGTCCGGCATAAACATATAATTGATAAAGGCTTAATAGCCGTATACCCCTGTACTAGGGCTCCGTGCATATAAAACAAGAGACAATAAAGCTCAATTTTACCCATTTCGGTTTATACTTTGTTTATTTAGTATAACTCATGTTCGGCACGATCTTTCTTCAACTAAGTTCCTCTCTTTTACAGATGAACACCGTGCTACGCCCGTCCAGGATACGGCACAACGGAGACACAGGCGCAGACGTGCAGCAGGGACCCGTTCCAAGGATTCTTTTCAGATTAAGACCCTGCGTAAACCTTTTTTACTGTCTCTTGTTGATACACATCCCCTGGTTTCTTGGTATAACCAAGGAGGAGGCTGGCATTTTGGCATGTGGCCACATCCGAGTTTTGCGCGTACCTGGACACTAGGGGCTTATTACTAAGGGCGTTATCCCGCCCGCCCTCATAAAGACCGAATACCTTAGGGAGTGTTCGGCGTCGCGAGTTTGGCCTTATAAGCATCAGCTCCGAATCATGTCTTTGGTCAAATGTTGGGTTTGCCCAGCTCCTGTGTTTTGCTACCTTACGTTCCGCTCTATCGGCTAAGGCGGCACCACGAGAACTACTACGATTGTGCCCCGGTTCGGCCAGGCGAGCACCTCAGTAGAGAAAGCCGAAAACTGACTGTCATGATATAGCATGAGACTAGTCAACCACTCGATGACTTACCGGAATCTTTAGGATTCCTCCGCATTAACGAAGGGCCGCTTCCCGGCCAGGCACATACGCGCCCCGAGTTCGGGCGAGAGCAGGCGCCACCAGGGGCTATATAAGTAGCCTCACTGTCAAAATCCTATGGCTAAGTGAAAGTGATAAAGCATCATAGTCCGATTGCCTAGTTCGCTGCGCTATCACCTCCTTTGTAGGACCAAGACGTTGGATCAAGTGTGAAAATGCACCTTCTGCGAACACCCCCGCATTATGTGCGTGGGGGCTGAAGCCGACGACTGCCATCTTTCAGATTATATATACATATATGTTAAACGGCCGCACAGGAGGTATTATAATACTGGCAGGCACAAGTATAAAAAGCTTCTACAATTTATCAAAATATTGTTTTACACTAATATATGCTATTCGAATATAGTATCCTTCGAGCACTGTGTCTCTATTAAACGAGCGCCTTGCAGAACTTCCTGAAAATAGTGCTCGGCAGGTACTCGGCTTCCATCCGAGTTTGGGAATGCAACAGTGGTGGCCTCCATTTCTGCCCAGTATGTCTTGACACGGGCAAGAGCCATCCGCGCACCCTCTATGCACGCCGACCTCTTCATCGCATTGATATGCGGCGCCGCACCAAGTTGAAATAACTTTTCAGCTCTGGCCTCTCTGGCCACAGATGACTCATGACATACTTCATGGCAAGTACGGACAACCTATTTAGCTCGGCCCATTCGGCCAAACGATCGGCTAATGATAGTGGAAGCTTCGGATTGTGGAACTGCAACCAAAAGAGTTTTTCCACTTCGCGATCTTCTTGATCTCGGAAGTGTTCGACCGCATCTGCGGCACTCGCTGCCAAATCCAGATAGGTGTCCGCCGTACTCCACATCCGGTCTAATGGAGCATGTTTAGGATCACAGAACTTCCTTCGTAGCATAAAGGGCTTTCCAGCCGCGATCTCTCCGGCCTGACGCAGCTCCTCCTTCATAGCTCTCATCGCAGAGCGAGCATCCTTGGCATCGGCAACGACCTTCTCTAGGTCCGTCTGTTCCGCCCGATCTTCTTTTTCAAGAAGCTTGCAACGGTCAGCAGTACTCTTCAGCTTCACAGCCATCTCGGCCATTTCCTTCTTGCTTCGGCAGTGAGCAGCCTGTTCGGCTTTCAGCTCTTCAATTGCCTTTCCGGCAGCCGCATCACTTTTCCTGGCTTGCTCCTTGGCTCGGGCAAGTTCCACCCAAAGATTCTCCATGGCAGCAGCACCATCTTCATCAAGAGCACACATTCTAAGATACTGGCATAAAGCTCCTCTTATCAGGTGCCGCCGGAGTAATTACATACCTTGTGCCTCGTCAAGCCGCTTGTTGACAAGCGCGATGTCGGCATCTGCCACGTCAAGTTGCCGCTTTAGCTCATCAGTCCGGCTGACCACCCGACACTTCGCCACCTACGTATGAAGGCGGCATATTTGACCTGAGATTATGATCCTCTGCGCACCGTCACTTTTGACAACGCATAGTCTCAGGGGCTACTATCTACACATGGCGCATCTTATTTATGCGCAACTGTCCAAAAAGGGTACATTATTTCGTGTACCTCAAAACCTATCAGTAAACTCCTGACGGCCTCGTGCAATCCGCTCTCCGCGGATGAAATCCTCTCAATCACGATACCCATCAATGCACGGTGCTCCTCTGAGATAGATGCTCGCCCTAGCAGATCCTTCAGCTCCTCCAACCACGCGCCAGATGGTGCCGGACTCGTCCGATGGCCCTTTTCGAAGGTCGGGCGCAGAGGGCTTTGGGGGGCCATATGACTACCTTCCGGCCCTACCGGATTCGGAGAAACCCTCCGCGACGATACCTCAGGGTCGCCCGCCTCGCAAGGCGGTACGGCAGGGGGAGGCGTTCCGCTCTCCAGCATCTCCGGAAGAAGATACCCCAAGACGAGCTCTACTGAGAAGGGCTAAGGTCCGAGCTACAAGGTAAATTTTCGATTACTCTTCTCAGATATAACGCAAGGATTTCTCTCATTTCTTAAAAAGAAAAACTCCTCTCTACTTACGGCTCGGTGGAGGGCTGATCCCCTTGAGGGCATAATTCGGCCGAAGTATCCCCCGGCGCAGGACCCTCTGACGAAGATTTCTTCCCCCGCTTTGAGGCCATGGTCTCCGGGTCGTCAGAGGCGGTCCTCTTCTTCCCCTGAGGAGAGGAATTTTCGATTCCTCCCTTCCGTACAACCTCCTTCGAGGAGGCTGTAGCTTCCTTGTCCCCTCCCTTGCTTTCCTCCGAAGGCACAACCTCGAACATCCTGACTAGCACGGGATCCGGTGTGGTCTTGGGGAGGGGAGCCGGACACCTGATTAGCTTTGCTTTCGCTATCCACTCCTGTTTAAAGGACAGCTCTTTTAGGGGCAATTTTATGATAAATATACGGATAGCGAGTCCGGGAACAAGGCTACTTACTTGAGTATCTGGGCGATTGCAGCTCAGGCCTGCGTCCTCGGTCAAGTCCGGACACATTGCTTGTGATCCGAAGAACAATTTGTACATCTCCACGGGTGTTGCGCCCATGAAATGCTGGAGAGCTCGTGGTCCCTCCGGATTGAACTCCCACATGTGAAGGGGGCTACGTTTGCCGGGCAAGGCTCGGCGGATCAACATGACCTGCGTCACCATGACCAGGCTAATGTCTCTTTCTAAGAGATCTCGAATACGGCCCTACAACAAGGGCACGTCCTTGGATGGCCCCCAGTCCAGACCTTTATTGACCCATGACACTAGCTGTGGTGGGGGATCCAAGCGAAAGGCAGGTGGCGCCACCCACTTGGTGCCCCTGGGAACGGTGATGTAAAACCACTCTCGTTGCCATAAGTTGGACTCCTCTTGAAAAGAGCCCTCGGGACATGGAGCACCAGCATTCTTGCTTATAAAAGCACCTCCGCACTCCGCGTGTCGTCCCTCGATCATCTTCGGCTCTACTTTGAAGGTATTGAGCCATAGTCCGAAGTGAGGAGTAATACAGAGGAAGTCTTCACACACGATGATGAATGAGGAAATATGGAGGATGGACTCCGGAGCTAAGTCGTGAAATTCCAGCCCATAATAAAACATGAGCCCCCTCACGAAGGGACCGTCGGGAAGCCTAGCCCTCGAAGGAAGTGAGACATGAACACCACACTCTCACCAGGCTTGGGAGTGGGAATGACCTACCCTTGAGCAGGCAGCCTATGCCAGATTTCGTCGGTCAAGAACCTGGCCTCTCTCAACTTCAGCACGTCCTCCTCCGTGATGGAGGAGGGAATCCATCGGCCTTGAAGGTCGGAACCGGGCATTGTCGAAGGTCCGAAGCGCCTGAAATCTGGATCCTTGGATGTTGGAACTCGAGGCGAAGGGCGAACTCATTTGAGATTGAAAGAAAGGAGTAAGGCCTTGGTCTCTTTATAAGAGGTTGAATACCAATGGCCCTCCCCATGACCGTTTGGGACTCGCCTTTGATCGAGAAAACATACCAACGGGTACGACTGGGTTACCCACGCCCATATTGATGAGAATCCCGGAATAAGGGGACACGATCTCTGCTTTGACAAGACATGCCAAGGAAACCGCCTCGCTAAATGTGCTGAGGTGGGACAGTAAAACGATTTGAATAAAGACTTGGCCGTGGTGTGATGTCATGCTACGGAATATGTCAGTAGATTAGATTTGTGTAAATATTATTCTCTCTATGGCAATATGTGGAAACTTATTTTGCAGAGCCGGACACTACCTTTGTGTTCAAAATCTTCTATGAAGTACTTGGAGGAGGAACCCGCCTTGCAATGCCGAAGACAATCTGCGCGTCGGACTCGTCATCATTGAAGCCTGGTTCAGGGGCTACTGAGGGAGTCCTGGATTAGGGGGTGTCCGGATAGCCGGACTATATCTTCGGCTGGACTCCTGGACTATGAAGATACAAGATTGAAGACTTCGTCCCGTGTCCGGAAGGGACTTTCCTTGGTGTGGAAGGCAACCTTGGCGATACAGATATGTAGATCTCCTACCATTGTAACCGACTCTGTGTAACCCTAGCCCTCTCCGGTGTCTATATAAACCGGAGGGTTTTAGTCCGTAGGACGAAGAACAACAATCATACCATAGGCTAGCTTCTAGGGTTTAGCCTCCTTGATCTCGTGGTAGATCTACTCTTGTACTACCCATATCATCAATATTAATCAAGCAGGAGTAGGGTTTTACCTCCATCGAGAGGGCCCGAACCTGGGTAAAAACATCGTGTCCCTTGTCTCCTATTACCATCCGCCTAGACGCACAGTTCGGGACCCCTTACCTGAGATCCGCCGGTTTTGACACCGACAGTGGGGATAACTTGTGCATATCTGTCTGGTCTTGAATGAGCCGGAGCACCAAGTCACCCTCTTCAAAGGTCTGGGTTTTAACCCGGCGGCTATGATAACGACGCAGATCTTGTTGGTATATCACCAAACGAGCTGCTGCAAGGTCACACTCCTCATCCAACACATCAAGAGCATCCTAACACGCCATTTCATTGTCAGCCTCAACATAAGCCACCACCTGGGGCGAGTCATGACGGATATTGCTTGGAAGAACCGCCTCTGCCTCGTAAACCATGAAGAAATGCGTGTAACTTGTTGATCTGTTGGGGGTGGTATTTATACTCTAGAGCACTGAGGGAAACTCCTCAACCCAACAACCCGACGTCCTCTGCAAAGGGACCATAAGACGAGGTTTTATGCCTCTCAAGATTTCTTTATTGGCCCTTTCAGCTTGATCATTGGACCGGGGGTGAGCCACCGATGAAACATCAAGATGAATATCCTCTCGTTAACAGAATTCTTTCATAGCACCCTTAGACAGATTAGTGCCATTATCAGTTATGATGCTATGTGGGTAGACAAAGCGGAAGATCACTTTCTTAATGAATTGAACCAACGTTGCCGCATCACATTTGCTGACCGGCTCTGCCTCAGCCCACTTTGTAAAATTATCAACCGCCACCAAAAGGTGGGTCTATTTGTCCTGGATCTCTTCAAAGGTCCAGCCATATCTAGACCCCAGACTGCAAATGGCTAAGTATTGGAATCATCCTCAATTCTTGAGCCGGTAAATGAGCTCATCTGGAGAATTTCTAACAGCCATCACACTTGCTAACCAGATCTTCTGCATCAGCATGAGCCATCAGCCAATAAAACCCATGACGAAAAGCCTTAGCCACGAGAGACCTAGAGCCCGCATGATGGCCACAATCTCCTTCGTGAATCTCTCTTAGAATCTCATGGCCTTCTTCAGGGGAAACACAGTGCTGGAACACACCTGTGACACTGCATCGGTGCAACTCGCCATTGACAATAGTCATCGACTTAGACCTCCAGGTTATTTTCCTGGCCAAAGTTGCATCCTCAGGCAACTCTCCCCGGGTCATATAAGCCAAATAAGGAGCCGTCCAATCAGGAATAGCATGAAGAGCCGCCACCAACTATGCCTCAGGGTCAGGGATTGCAAGATCCTCTTTTGTTGGTAGCTTAACTGAAGGGTTATGCAATATGTCAAGAAAAACAATGGGTGGCACCGAATTATGCTGAGACCCCAGATGGCTTAAAGCATCAGCCGCCTCATTCTTTCTGCGATCAACGTGTTCCACTTGATAACCTTTAAATTGGCCTGCAATACTATCAACCGCCTAATGATAAGCCGCCATGAGTGGGTCCTCAGAATTCCAAGTTCCTGAGACTTGCTGGGCCACCAAATCTGAGTCACAGAAGCACCTCACCTGGCTTAAATTCATCTATCTAGCCATCTGAAGACCACGGAGCAGGGCCTCGTACTCAGCTGCATTGTTAGTACAAGGAAACATCAGCCTTAAGACATAAAAAAATTTGTCACCTCATGGGGAAGTCAAAATAACGCTAGCCCCCGAGCCTTCCAACTGCCTGGACCCATCGAAATGAATAGTCCAATATGTGTTATCAGGCTTCTCTTCAGGCATTTGCAACTTTGTCTAGTCATTGATAAAATCGACAAGACCGTGAGACTTGGTAGCCATGCTAGGCATGTACTTCAAACCGTGAGGTCCAAGCTCAAGGGCCCACTTGGCCACCCGGTCTGTGGCTTCTTTGTTTTGAATAATATCCCCTAAAGGAGCAGAACTAAACACCGTAATAGGATGACCAATGAAATAATGCTTCAACTTGTGACTAACCATGAATACTCCAAAGAGTAGCTTCTGCCAATGTGGGTACCTCTGTTTAGACTCAATTAACACCTCACCGACATAGTAAGCCGGCCTTTGGACGAGATATTCCTTGCATGTTTCCTTCCTATCTACCACAACTGCTACGCTGACGGTGATGTCTACTATCGCAACCTTCTTCTTGTAGACTCGTGTTGGGCCTCCAAGCGTAGAGTTTTGTAGGACAGTAGCAAATTTCTCTCAATTGGATGACCTAAGGTTTACCAATCCGTGGCAGGCGTAGGATGAAGATGGTCTCTCTCAAACAACCCTGCAACCAATTAAGAAAGAGTCTCTTCTGTACCCAACACACCCAATACAATGGTAAATTCTATAGGTGCAATAGTTCGGCAAAGAGATGGTGATACAAGTGCAATATGGATGGTAGATATAGGTTTTTGTAATCTAAAAATATAAAAACAGCAAGGTAACTAGTAACAAAAATGAGAAAAACGGTATTGCAATGCTTAGAAACAAGGCCTAGGGTTCATACTTTCACTAGTGCAAGTTCTCTCAACAATGATAACATAATTAGATCATATAACAATCCCTTAACATGCAACAAAGAGTCACTCCAAAGTCACTAATAGCAGAGAACAAATGAAGAGATTATTGTAGGGTACGAAACTGTTGGGGAACGTAGTAATTTCAAAAAAAATCCTACGCACACGCAAGATCATGGTGATGCATAGCAATGAGACGGAAGAGTGTTATCTACTTACCCTCGTAGACAGTAAGCGGAAGTGTTATAACAACGCGGTTGATGTAGTCGTACGTCTTCACGATCGACCGATCCTAGCACCGAAGGTACGACACATCCACGATCTGCACACGTTCGGCTCGGTGGCGTCCCACGAACCCACGATCTAGCAGAGTGTCAAGGGAGAGCTTCGTCAGCACGTCGGCGTGATGACGGTGATGATGATGCTACCGGAACAGGGCTTCGCCTTAGCACCACTACGATATGACCGAGGTGGATTATGGTGGAAGGGGGCTCTGCACACGTCTAAGAAATCAATGATCAACTTGTGTGTCTATGGGGTGCCCTCTCCCCCGTATATAAAGGAGTGGAGGAGGGGGAGGGCCGGCCCTCTACTATGGTGCACCTTGGGGAGTCCTACTCCCACCGACAGTAGGATTCCCCTGCTTCCATGTAGTAGGAGTAGGAGAGAAGGAAAGGGAAGAGAGAAGAGAAGGAAGGAGGGGGCGCCGCCCCTCCCCCTAGTCCAATTCGTACTAGGCCTTGGGGGCGCACGGCCTTCCCTAGGCAGCCCCTCCCTCTCTCCCCTAAAGCCCATTAGAGCCCGTATACTCCCCAGAGGGTTCCGGTAACCCCCCCCCCCCCCCCCCCCCGGTACTCTGGTTAATGCCCGAACTCACCCGGAACCATTTCGATGTCCAAACATAGTCATTGAATATATCGGTCTTTATGTCTCAACCATTTTGAGACTCCTCGTCATGCCCGTGATCACATCCGGGACTCTGAACAACCATCGGTTCATCAAAACACATAAACTCATCATACCGATCGTCACCGAACGTTAAGCGTGCGGACCCTATGGGTTCGAGAACTATGTAGACATGACCGAGACATGTCTCCGGTCAATAACCAATACCGGAACTTGGATGTTCATATTGGCTCCCACATATTCTACGAAGATCTTTGTCGGTCAAACCGCATAACGATATACGTTGTTCCCTTTGTCATCGGTATGTTACTTGCCCGAGATTCGATCGTCGGTATCTCAATACCTAGTCCAATCTCGTTACCGGCAAGTCTCTTTACTCGTTCCATAATGCATCATCCCGCAACTAACTCATTAGTCACTTTGCCTACAAGGCTTATATTGATGTGCATTACCGAGAGGACCCAGAGATACCTCTCTGACAATCGGAGTGACAAATCCTAATCTCGATCCATGCCAACTCAACAAACACCATCGGAGACACCTGTAGAGCACCTTTATAATCACCCAGTTACGTTGTGACATTTGGTAGCACACAAAGTGTTCCTCCGGTATTCGGGAGTTGCATGATCTCATAGTCAAAGGACTATGTATAAGTCATGAAGAAAGCAATAGCAATAAAATTGAACGATCAACATGCTAAGCTAACAGATGGGTCTTGTCCATCACATCATTCTCCTAATGATGTGATCCCGTTCATCAAATGACAACACATGTCTATGGTTAGGGAACTTAACCATCTTTGATTAATGAGCTAGTCTAGTAGAGGCTTACTAGGGACACGTCGTTTTGTCTATGTATCCACACATGTATCAAGTTTCCGGTAAATACAATTCTAGCATTAATAATAAACATTTAGCATGATATACGGAAATATAAATAACAACTTTATTATTGCCTCTAGGGCATATTTCCTTTAGTGCCAACCCATATGCATAAGTTCACAAGGTCAGAGAACCCGCAAGTTGATCACCAAAACATACATCTAGTAGATCACGTGAATATGTCATTGTCACCTCAGATAAGCACATGCAAGACATACATCAATTGTTCTCAAAACCTTAAAGACTCAATCGGATAAGATAACTTCAAAGGGAAAACTCGATCCATTACAAGAAGGTAGAGGAGGAGAAACATCATAAGATCCAACTATAATAGCAAAACTCGCGGTACATCAAGATCGTGCCAAATCAAGAACACGAGAGAGAGAGAGAGAGAGAGATCAAACACATAGCTACTAGTACATACCCTCACCCCCGAGGGTGAACTACTCCCTCCTTGTCGTGAAGAGCGCCGGGATGATGAAGATGGCCACCGGTGATGGTTTCCCCCTCCGGCAGGGTGCCGGAACGGGCTCCCGATTGGTTTTCATGGCTACAGAGGCTTGCGGTGGCGAAACTCCTGATCTAGGTTTATTTCTAGGGGGTTTCTATATTAATAGGAATTTTTGGCGTCGGGAACTAGTCACGGGGGTCCATGAGGCGACGACAAGGATGGAGGGCGTGCCCTGAGGGGATAGGGCGCACCCTCCACCCTTGTGGAGGCCTCGTGGCTCTTCTGGCCCAACTGTTTTGCTTTGGGGGCTTCTTCTGGTCCATAAAAAATCACCATAAATTTTTAGCTCATTTGGACTCCGTTTGATATTCATTTTCTATCAAACTCAAAAACAAGGAAAAAACATAAACTAGCACTGGGCTCTAGGTTAATAGGTTAGTCCCAAAAATCATATAAAATGGCATATAAAGCATCCAAGATGGATACTATAATAGCATGGAACAATCAAAAATTATAGATACGTTGGAGACAGATCAGACGGCTCTGCTGTTAGCCGCCACATATAAGAGCAAGGGCTCCTTCTCGATGGGAGCTACAAGAACCGATGGATCAGCCAGCTGTTTCTTAAGAGCCTCAAACACCTCATTAGCAGCATCACTCCAGACAAAATGGTCTGCTTTCGTCATCGTCTGGTACAGAGGAATGGCCTTCTCTCCTAGGCGGCTTATAAATCGGCTTAATGCCGCAATACGACCCGCCAAATGCTGGACCTCATTAATGCACGCCGTCTTAGCCAATGAAGTGATAGCCTTGATTTTCTCTGGGTTAGCTTCAATACCTCTCTCAGAAACCAAAAAACCCAAAAGCTTGCCCGCAGGCATGCCAAAAACACATTTGGCCTGGTTAAGCATCATCTTGTAAACCCGGAGGTTGTCAAAGGTTTCTTTTAAATCATCTAACGAGGTCTCCTTCTTCCTGGACTTCACAATGATATCATCCACATAAGCATGAACATTGTGTCCTATCTGGTTGTGAAGGAAATTCTTAACTCAATGCTGATAAGACGCCTGGGCACTTTTGAGCCCAAAAGGCATAGACACATAGCAGAATGCTCCAAAGGGCGTGATGGAAGATGTTTTCTCTAGGTCCTTAACTGCCATTTTGATCTGATGATAACCAGAATAAGCATCTAAGAAGCTTAAATGCTCACAACCCACCGTAGCATCAATGATCTGATCAATACGGGGGAGAGCAAAAGGATTAGCCGGACAAGCCTTGTTTTTCTTAAGTACCAGTACTGGATTAGCCAACCACTCAGCATGAAAAACTTCAACAATAAACCCGGCCGCCAAGAGCCAGGCCACCTCTTCTCCAATGGCCTTGCGCCTCTCTTCATTGAAATGACGAAGGAATTTCTTGACCGATTTAAACTTTGGATCAATATTGAGAGTGTGCTCAGCGAGTTCCCTCGGTACACCCAACATGTATGGAGGCGTCCATGCAAAGATGTCTCGGTTCTCATGGGTAAACTCGATGAGCGCGCTTTCCTATTTCGGATCCATGTTGGCACTGATAATGAACTGTTGAGATGACTCGCCGGGGTTAAAATCCACCTGCTTGGTATCACCGGCCGATTTAAATTTCATTGAAGGGTCATGCTCTGTAGTTGGCTTCTTCAATGGAGTCATATCAGCCGGGTCAACATTGTCTTTGTAAAAGTTAAGCTCCTCTGTGGCACAAGCAGACTCGGCATAAGAAGAGCACCTTCCTCACATTCCAAAGCTATCTTCATGTCACCATGCACTGTGATGGTTCCTTTGTGACCCGGCATCTTAAGCTGCAAATACACATAACAAGGCCGCGCCATAAACTTGGCATAAGCCGACTGTCCAAACAAAGCATCATAGGGGCTCTTGATTTCAACCGCTTCAAAATTCAATGTCTCAGCCCTGTAATCATGTTCATTGCCAAAAGCCACTTCCAAGGCTATCTTACCCATCGGATAAGCCGACTTACCGGGCACCACCCCATGAAAGACTATAGAGGATGGCTTAAGATCTTTGTTAGTTAAATTCATCCGGCGAAAAGTATCATAATAAAGGATATTAATATTGCTGCCTCTGTCCATAAGAACTTTAGTGAACTTGTAACCTCTAACTTGAGGAGCTACCACCAAAGCCAGCTGACTCAGGTTGTCAACCCAGGGCAGGTGATCCTCACAGCTCCATACAATTGGATGCTCTAACCATCGCAAGTACCGAGGGATCGCCGGCTCAACCGCGCTCACCGCTTGTTTATGAACCTTCTGATCTCGCTTGCACAGGCTTGTGGTGAAAACATGATATTGGCCACTATATAGTTGCTTTAGATTACTCTGATACCCAGACTTCTATTGCTGATTGCCTTGACTATGCTGCTAATTAAAACCGCCTTGATTGTCATGGCCTTGAAATCCAGAGTTTGAGCCACCACCTCCAAAGCCGGGTCCGTGAGAGCCGGATCCTGACCCGCCATGTAGGCCGTTATTGTCATTGTGGTCCTCATGAAAGCATGAATTCTTATACTCCCTCATGATATAACAATACTTCCACAGGTGAGTCAACGACTTATCGTGACAACTATGCTTTGGGCATGGTTGGTTCAACATCGCCTCCAAGTTAAACTTCAACCCTCCAAACTAGGGTTGTGGCCTTCCCTTATGATGACGGCCGTTGTTGTGTGCATTAGTATTAGCCACAAAGTCTGACCCACCATTGGGTTGTGTGCGCTTACCATTATTACCTTGGTTATGACCCGACATGTTTGACTGCTGCCCTTTTCCATTGCCGTTTTTCTTCCCCTTGTTGGACTTCTCCTCATCGGACCCACGGTCCTTAGAATTATCAAAGTCAGCATATTTGATAAGAGCCGCCATGAGCTCTCCCATGTCATTGCAGTGACGTTTAAATCGCCCTAACTTTTGCTTGAGAGTGGTGAAGCGGTAGTTCTTCTCTAGAATTAAAACAGCAGAGCCGACGTTGATGTTGTCTGATGAGTGGATAATAGTTGAAACCCGTCGGACCCAATGGTATGCCAACTCATGCTCGCGCTGTACACAAGCATCTAGGTCAATGATTGACAGAGGTTGTTTACATGTGTTCTTGAAATTCTGAATGAAACATGCCTTCAACTCCGCCCATGAGTTGATATAATTAGGGGGCAACCCCTTCAACCAGGTTCGAGCCAGCCCATCGAACATCATGGTGAAGTATTTGGCGCACACGGCATCATCACATCTAGCATCTCCATAGCCAACTCATAGCTCTCAATCCAAGCCTCTGGGGCGCGATCAGCAGTGTAATTGGGTACCTTTCGAGGGCCTTCGAAATCCTTGGGCAAGCGCTCATTGCGTATAGACGGTGCTAAGCACGGCGCACCCACTGTCCTGGAAGTCATCCCAGCTTCTATAGACGCCGAGGGATTACGCTGGAGTTGTTGACGAGCCGCTAACTGAGCCGCCAGCTCTGCCTCTTGATGTGCCCTGACCTGATCTAGTAGGTCCTGCACATTATTATCATCACGCGACGGGTCATTCCCACGCGGCTGGTTCCGATGCCGCTCGCTGCTGGAAACCGCTGGCGACTCAAATTGCCTGCTATAACTTTGACTCTGGCAAGGAGTTGGATGAATTCAGTCATGACTGTATGAGTAAGCCGCCTGCTGAGTCACCGCTATTTGAAGAAGCTCTACAGCCTTCTGGGTCTCGATCGCTGCAGGAGACTCGCCTTCCACTGGAAGGGCAGCCAATCGTGAAGCTGCGACAATCATATTATCCAGGGAGTTGGAAAATTGACCCGGCGGTGTTAACACCTGTTGAGGCGGGATTAAATTCAAGCGAGGTGGGTCTGTCACATGCGGTTGAGCCGTCACCCTAGCCACGGGCGCCTCGGCAACCCTGGTTACGCCGGGCGGGTTACTCGTTCCTGCTCTAGGCGTATTAAAAAGATTCATTGCTTCGAACTCTAGGGGCAGACGGGTCTGGAGCCTTCTTCACATAACAGCGTTTGAAGTGTTTTGATCTGGATTAAGCCAGAAAGATTCTGCTTGGATCCGTTGCAACTCAGCTTGCAATGCAGCTCGCTTGTTACCATCCTAGCATTCTTAGAGTTAAGTGCCTCCTTAGCTTGAGCTACCTCATCACGTAGCTTCGCAACCTCCACCTTATGTTGTGCTTGATTCGCCGGGGTTACCTCTGCATCTAAGAGAGTCGCCAGGGCATCCAGGAGTTCAAACAGAACTTGATCTGGCGGGCACACAGGGTCGCTCGCCCCAGCCGTCATAGCAGCCATTGAACCGGAAGTCATCGCCGCAACAGTCGATGAATTCACCATCTGTTGCATGTCAGCCATGAAAATAGCAGCCCTGCTCGGCGGCTCATAGGAGTCCGAAATACTGTCGCCATGGGAACCGCCCCAAGCCCCCCGTCTTGCAATTGGTAGACCGTTTCAGTTTCGCCGGTTGAGGACTCATCACCTGAGTAGATGGTTGTCTCTCCACCTGACATAAAACCTTCGAGATCCGCCCCATGAACAAAAGCCAACGAAAGCAAGCTTCCTGGCAGGTTGGATCTTGGCGGGTCATTTGCGCTGATCGTCTCAATCATGTCGGTGTAGATGTTCGGCTCAGGCTCCGACTCTCCGATCTTGCCGATGAAGACGTGAATCCCGTCGAAGAGTACCTGATACCCGTACTCGATTGAGTCGGCCTTGGGGCCTCACCCAGCATCGTCGGTGTAAAGCTTGCTGTGGCGACCCTTGGTCATCTGGCCCACAATGTTGAAGGAAATATGCCCTAGAGGCAATAATAAAGTTATTATTTATTTCCTTATATCATGATAAATGTTTATTATTCATGCTAGAACTGTATTAACCGGAAACATAATACATGTGTGAATACATAGACAAACAAAGTGTCACTAGTATGCCTCTACTTGACTAGCTCGTTAATCAAAGATGGTTATGTTTCCTAACCATGAACAAGGAGTTGTTATTTGATTAACGAGGTCACATCATTAGTTGAATGATCTGATTGACATGACCCATTCCATTAGCTTAGCACCCGATCGTTTAGTATGATGCTATTGCTTTCTTCATGACTTATACATGTTCCTATAACTATGAGATTATGCAACTCCCGTTTACCAGAGGAACACTTTGGGTACTACCAAACGTCACAACGTAACTGGGTGATTATAAAGGAGTACTACAGGTGTCTCCAATGGTAGATGTTGGGTTGGCGTATTTCGAGATTAGGGTTTGTCACTCCGATTGTCGGAGAGGTATCTCTGGGCCCTCTCGGTAATACACATCACATAAGCCTT
Source organism: Triticum monococcum (assembly GCA_034509565.1). Taxonomy (NCBI): domain Eukaryota; kingdom Viridiplantae; phylum Streptophyta; class Magnoliopsida; order Poales; family Poaceae; genus Triticum; species Triticum monococcum. Next base: position 570,145,313 of record CM067842.1, on the reverse strand, counting down.
GCAAGCATAATAACTAAGATGTTAGTTATGAGATGATGTATTACGGAACGAGTAAAGAGACTTGCCAGTAACGAGATTGAACTAGGTATTGGATACCGATGATCGAATCTCGGGCAAGTAACATACGGATGACAAAGGGAACAACATATGTTGTTATGCGGTCTGACCGATAAAGATCTTCGTAGAATATGTAGGAGCCAATATGGGCATCCAGGTCCCGCTATTGGTTATTGACCGGAGACATGTCTTGGTCATGTCTACATTGTTCTCGAACCGTAGGGTCCGCACGCTTAACGTTACGATGACAGTTATTATGAGTTTATGCATTTTGATGTACCGAAGGTTGTTCGGAGTCCCGGATGTGATCACGGACATGACGAGGAGTCTCGAAATGGTCGAGACGTAAAGATTGATATATTGGAAGCCTATGTTTGGACATCGGAAGTGTTCCGGGTGAAATCAGGATTTTACCGGAATACTGGGAGGGTTACCGGAACCCCCCGGGAGGCAAATGGGCCTATTGGGCCTTAGTGGAAAAGTGAAAGGGGCTGCCCAAAAGGGTTGCGCGCCTCCCCCCCTTCCCTAGTCCTATTAGGACTAGGAGAAGGTGGCCGGCCACCCCTTCTCTCTTTCCCCTTGAGGATTCCTATTAGGAATAGGATTGGGGGGGAGTCCTACTCCCGGTAGGAGTAGGACTCCTCCTGCGCCCCTCTCCCTGGCCGGCCGAACCCCTCCCCCTGCTCCTTTATATACGGGGGCAGGGGGCACCCCATAGACACACAAGTTGATCATTGTTGATCGTTCCTTAGCCGTGTGCGATGCCCCCTGCCACCAAATTCCACCTCGGTCATATCGTTGTAGAGCTTAGGCGAAGCCCTGCGTCGGTAGTACATCAAGATCGTCACCACGCTGTCGTGCTGACGGAACTCTTCCTCGACGCTTTGCTGGATCGGAGCCCGAGGATCGTCATCGAGCTGAACGTGTGCTAAGAACTCGGAGGTGCCGGAGTAACCGTGCCTGGATCGGTCGGATCGGGAAGAAGACGTACGACTACTTCCCCTACGTTGTGTCAACGCTTCCGTTGCGATCTACAAGGGTACATAGATCAGACTCTTCCCCTCGTTGCTATGCATCACCATGATCTTGCGTGTGCGTAGGAAAATTTTCGAAATTACTACGTTCCCCAACAAATGTATCCCTTGATCCCTGCGAAGTTGCCCTTCAAGAACTCGAAACCACCGTGCTCTGGCCCCATGGTGGGCGCCAACTGTCGTGGATTTAATATGGCAAATGCCCTAGTGAAGGACTTAGGTGTGGAGCCATTGCAACTAGGTTAGCTTAAAGGGGTTGAACGGGACAAAGGACACAAGGAGTTTACCCGGGTTCGGCCCCTCTCAATGAGGTAAAGGCCTACTTCCTTCTTGTAGTTGTATTGCTTGAGTTTCGAGTACAAGGGAGCGAATATGCTTGACCTAGTTCTCGATCGGTTGTTTCTTGAGTTAACCTGCCGCCGGGTCACCCCTTTATATATAGGTTGATGCCCGGCAGGCGGCTTACAAAGTCCCGGCCGGCTCACACAAACGTGGCTGGCTCGGTTTCTAACTAAACCTGCCATACAGAACAAGTCATCATTGAAGAAATATGCCCTAGAAGAAATAATAAAGTTGTTATTTATATTTCCTTGATAATATCATGATAAATGTTTGTTATTCATGCTAGAATTGTATTAACTGGAAACATAGTACATGTGTGAATACATAGACAAACAGAGTGTCCCTAGTATGCCTCTACTTGACTAGCTCGTTCATCAAAGATGGTTAAGTTTCCTAACCATAAACATGTGTTGTCATTTGATGAACGAGATCACATCATTAGAGAATGATGTGATGGACAAGATTCATCTGTTAGCTTAGCATTATGATCGTTTAGTTTTATTGCTATTGCTTTCTTCATGACTTATACATATTCCTCTAACTATGAGATTATGCAACTCCCGAATACTAGAGGAACACCTTGTGTGCTATCAAATGTCACAACGTAACTTGGTGATTATAAAGATGCTCTACAGGTGTCTCCAAAGGTGTTTGTTGAGTTGGCATAGGTCTAGATTAGGATTTGTCACTCCATGTATCGGAGAGGTATCTCTGGGCCCTCTCGGTAATGCACATCACTATAAGCCTTGCAAGTAGTGTAACTAATGATTTAGCTGTGGGATGATGCATTACGGAACAAGTAAAGAGACTTGCCGGTAACGAGATTGAACTAGGTATGATGATGCCAACGATCGAATCTCGGCAAGTAACATACCGATGACAAAGGGAATAACATATGTTATAACGAGATTGAACTAGGTATGATGATGCCAACGATCTTCGTAGATTATGTAGGAGCCAATATGAGCATCCGGGTTCCGCTATTGGTTATTGACTGGAGATGTATATCAGTCATGTCTACATAGTTCTCGAACCCGTAGGGTCCGCACGCTTAACGTTCGATGACGATTTGTATTATGTGTAATGTGTTTTGGTGACCGGAGTTTGTTCGGAGTCCCGTATGAGATCACGGACATGATGAGGAGTCTTGGAATGGTCGAGAGGTAAAGATTCATATATTGGAAGGTTGTATTCAGACATCGGAATGGTTCCGAGTGATTTGGGTATTTTTCTGGAGTACCAAGGGGTTACCAGAACCCCCCGGGGGAATATTGGTCCTACATGGGCCATAGGGGAGAGGGGATGCAGCCCAGAAGGGGTAGCCACACCTCCTCCCTATAGGGAGTCCGAATTGGACTAGGGAGGGGGGCGTGCCACCCTTTCCTTCTCCTCTTCCTCTCCCTTCCCTCTTTCCCCTCTCCGGAAAAGGAAAGGGAGTCCAACTAAGATTGGGAGTCCTAGTTGGACTCCCCCCTTTGACACGCCCCCAAGGCCGTCCGCCTCCTCCCCTCCTCCTTTATATACCGGGGCGGGGGCACCCCAAAGGCACATCAATTGTTCCTCAGCCGTGTGCGGTGCCCCCCTCCACTGTTTACCACCTCGGTCATATTTTCATAGTGCTTAGGCGAAGCCCTATGCGCATCACATTGAAGGAAATATGCCCTAGAGGCAATAATAAAGTTATTATTTATTTCCTTATATCATGATAAATGTTTATTATTCATGCTAGAATTGTATTAACCAGAAACATAATACATGTGTGAATACATAGACCAACAGAGTGTCACTAGTATGCCTCTACTTGACTAGCTCGTTAATCAAAGATGGTTATGTTTCCTAACCATGAACAAAGAGTTGTTATTTGATTAACGAGGTCACATCATTAGTTGAATGATCTGATTGACATGACCCATTCCATTAGCTTAGCACCCGATCGTTTAGTATGATGCTATTGCTTTCTTCATGACTTATACATGTTCCTATAACTATGAGATTATGCAACTCCCATTTACCAGAGGAACACTTTGCGTACTACCAAACGTCACAACGTATCTGGGTGATTATAAAGGAGTACTACAGGTGACTCCAATGGTAGATGTTGGGTTGGCGTATTTCGAGATTAGGGTTTGTCACTCCGATTGTCGGAGAGGTATCTCTGGGCCCTCTCGGTAATACACATCACATAAGCCTTGCAAGCATAATAACTAAGATGTTAGTTATGAGATGATGTATTACGGAACGAGTAAAGAGACTTGCCAGTAACGAGATTGAACTAGGTATTGGATACCGACGATCGAATCTCGGGTAAGTAACATACCGATGACAAAAGGAACAATGTATGTTGTTATGCGGTCTGACCGATAAAGATCTTCGTAGAATATGTAGGAGCCAATATGGGCATCCAGGTCCCGCTATTGGTTATTGACCGGAGATGTGTCTCGGTCATGTCTACATTGTTCTCGAACCGTAGGGTCCGCACGCTTAACGTTACGATGACAGTTATTATGAGTTTATGCATTTTGCTGTACCGAAGGTTGTTCGGAGTCCCGGATGTGATCACGGACATGACGAGGAGTCTCGAAATGGTCGAGACATAAAGATTGATATATTGGAAGCCTATGTTTGGACATCGGAAGTGTTCCGGGTGAAATCGGGATTTTACCGGAACACCGGGAGGGTTACCGGAACCCCCCGGGAGGCAAATGGGCCTACTGGGCCTTAGTGGACAAGTGAAAAGGGGCTGCCACAAGGGCTGCGCACCTTTCCCCCTTCCCTAGTCCTATTAGGAATAGGAGAAGGGGCCGGCCCCCTCTTTCTCTCTTTCCCCCTTAAGGATTCCTATTAGGAATAGGATTGGGGGGGAGTCCTACTCCCGGTAGGAGTAGGACTCCTCCTACGCCCCTCTCCCTGGCCGGCCAAACCCCTCCCCCTGCTCCTTTATATACGGGGGCAGGGGGCACCCCATAGACACACAAGTTGATCATTGTTGATCGTTCCTTAGCCGTGTGTGGTGCCCCCTGCCACCAAATTCCACCTCGGTCATATCGTTGTAGAGCTTAGGCGAAGCCCTGCGTCGGTAGTACATCAAGATCGTCACCACGCCGTCGTGCTGACGGAACTCTTCCTCGACGCTTTGCTGGATCGGAGCCCGAGGATTGTCATCGAGCTGAACGTGTGCTAAGAACTCGGAGGTGCCGGAGTAACGGTGCCTGGATCGGTCGGATCGGGAAGAAGACGTACGACTACTTCCTCTACGTTGTGTCAACGCTTCCGTTGCGATCTACAAGGGTACGTAGATCAGACTCTCCCCCTCGTTGCTATGCATCACCATGATCTTGCGTGTGCGTAGGAAAATTTTCGAAATTACTACGTTCCCCAACAGTGGCATCCGAGCCTAGGTTTTATGGTTTGATGTTATTTGCACGAGTAGAACACAAGTGAGTTGTGGGCGATACAAGTCATACTGCCTACCAGCATGTCATACTTTGGTTCGGCGGTATTGTTGGACGAGACGATCCGGACCAACCTTACGCGTACTCTTACGCGAGACCGGTTCCCTCGACGTGCTTTGCACATAGATGGCTTGCGGAAGACTGTCTCTCCAACTTTAGTTGAACCAAGTATGGCTACGCCCGGTCCTTGAGAAGGTTAAAACGGAGTCTATTTGACAAACTATCGTTGTGGTTTTGATGCGTAGGTGAGATGAGTTCTTACTTAAGCCCGTAGCAGCCACGTAAAACTTGCAACAACAAAGTAGAGGACGTCTAACTTGTTTTCGCAGGGCATGTTGTGATGTGATATGGTCAATGCATGATGCGAATTTTATTGTATGAGATGATCATGTTTTGTAACCAAGTTATCGGCAACTGGCAGGAGCCATATGGTTGTCGCTTTATTGTATGCAATGCAATCGCGATGTAATGCTTTACTTTATTACTAAGCGGTAGTGATAGTCGTGGAAGCATAAGATTGGCGAGACGACAACGATGCTACGATGGAGATCAAGGTGTCGCGCCGGTGACGATGGTGATCATGACGGTGCTTCGGAGATGGAGATCACAAGCACAAGATGATGATGGCCATATCATATCACTTATATTGATTGCATGTGATGTTTATCCTTTTATGCATCTTATCTTGCTTTGATTGACGGTAGCATTATAAGATGATCTCTCACTAAATTATCAAGAAGTGTTCTCCCTGAGTATGCACCGTTGCCAAAGTTCGTCGTGCCCAGACACCACGTGATGATCGGGTGTGATAAGCTCTACGTCCATCTACAACGGGTGCAAGCCAGTTTTGCACACGCAGAATACTCAGGTTAAACTTGACGAGCCTAGCATATGCAGATATGGCCTCGGAACACAGAGACCGAAAGGTCGAGCGTGAATCATATAGTAGATATGATCAACATGACGATGTTCACCATTGAAAACTACTCCATCTCACGTGATGATCGGTTATGGTTTAGTTGATTTGGATCACGTGATCATTTAGAAGATTAGAGGGATGTCTATCTAAGTGGGAGTTCCTAAGTAATTTGATTAACTGAACTTAAACTTATCATGAACTTAGTACCTGATAGTATCTTGCTTGTTTATGTTGATTGTAGATAGATGGCTCGTGCTGTTGTTCCGTTGAATTTTAATGCGTTCCTTGAGAAAGCAAATGTGAAAAATGATGGTAGCAATTACACGGACTGGGTCCGTAACCTGAGGATTATCCTCATTGCTGCACAGAAGAATTACGTCCTGGAAGCACCGCTAGGTGCCAGGCCTCCTGCTGTAGCAACACCAGATGTTATGCACGTCTGGCAGAGCAAAGCTAATGACTACTCGATAGTTCAGTGTGCCATGCTTTACGGCTTAGAATCGGGACTTCAACGACGTTTTGAACGTCATGGAGCATATGAGATGTTCCAGGAGTTGAAGTTAATATTTCAAGCAAATGCCCGAATTGAGAGATATGAAGTCTCCAATAAGTTCTATAGCTGCAAGATGGAGGAGAACAGTTCTATCAATGAGCATATACTCAAAATGTCTGGGTATAATAATCACTTGATTCATATGGGAGTTAATCTTCCAGATGATTGCGTCATTGACAGAATTCTCCAATCACTTCCACCAAGCTACAAGAGCTTCATGATGAACTATAATATGCAAGGGATGAACAAGACTATTCCCGAGCTCTTCGCAATGCTGAAAGCTGCGGAGGTAGAAATCAAGAAGGAGCATCAAGTGTTGATGGTTAACAAAACCACTAGTTTCAAGAAAAAGGGCAAAGGGAAGAAGAAGGGGAACTTCAAGAAGAACAGCAAGCAAGTTGCTGCTCAGGAGAAGAAACCCAAGTCTGGACCTAAGCCTGAAACTGAGTGCTTCTACTGCAAGCAGACTGGTCACTGGAAGCGGAACTGCCCCAAGTATTTGGTGGATAAGAAGGATGGCAAGGTGAACAAAGGTATATGTGATATACATGTTATTGATGCGTACCTTACTAGAGCTCGCAGTAGCACCTGGGTATTTGATACTGGTTCTGTTGCTAATATTTGCAACTCGAAACAGGGACTACGGAATAAGCGGACGCTAGCAAAGGACGAGGTGACGATGCGCGTGGGAAACGGTTCCAAAGTCGATGTGATCGCGGTCGGCACGCTACCTCTACATCTACCTTCGGGATTAATATTAGACCTAAATAATTGTTATTTGGTGCCAACGTTGAGCATGAACATTATATCTGGATCTTGTTTAATGCGAGACGGTTATTCATTTAAATCAGAGAATAATGGTTGTTCTATTTATATGAGTAATATCTTTTATGGTCATGCACCTTTGAAGAGTGGTCTATTCTTGTTGAATCTCGATAGTAGTGATACACATATTCATAATGTAGAAGCCAAAAGATGCAGAGTTGATAATGATAGTGCAACTTATTTGTGGCACTGCCGTTTAGGTCATATCGGTGTAAAGCGCATGAAGAAACTCCATACTGATGGGCTTTTGGAACCACTTGATTATGAATCACTTGGTACTTGCGAACCGTGCCTCATAGGCAAGATGACTAAAACACTGTTCTCCGGTAATATGGAGAGAGCAACAGATTTATTGGAAATCATACATACCGATGTATGTGGTCCGATGAATATTGAGGCTCGTGGCGTATATCTTTATTTTCTCACCTTCACAGATGATTTAAGCAGATATGGGTATATCTACTTAATGAAACATAAGTCTGAAACATTTGAAAAGTTCAAGGAATTTCAGAGTGAAGTTGAAAATCATCGTAACAAGAAAATAAAGTTTCTACGATCTGATCGTGGAGGAGAATATTTGAGTTACGAGTTTGGTGTACATTTGAAAAATTGTGGAATAGTTTCGCAACTCACGCCACCCGGAACACCACAGCGTAATGGTGTGTCCGAACGTCGTAATTGTACTTTACTAGATATGGTGCGATCTATGATGTCTCTTACTGATTTACCGCTATCGTTTTGGGGTTATGCTTTAGAGACGGCCGCATTCACGTTAAATAGGACACCATCAAAATCCGTTGAGACGACGCCTTATGAAATATGGTTTGGCAAGAAACCAAAGTTGTCGTTTCTTAAAGTTTGGGGCTGCGATGCTTATGTGAAAAAGCTTCAACCTGATAAGCTCGAACCCAAAGCGGAGAAATGTGTCTTCATAGGATACCCAAAGGAAACTGTTGGGTATACCTTCTATCACAGATCCGAAGGCAAGACATTCGTTGCCAAGAATGGATCATTTCTAGAGAAGGAGTTTCTCTCTAAAGAAGTGAGTGGGAGGAAAGTAGAACTTGACGAGGTAACTGTACCTGCTCCCTTATTGGAAAATAGTACATCACAGAAAATTGTTTCTGCGACACCTATACCAATTAGTGAGGAAGCTAATGATGATGATCATGAAACTTCAGGACAAGATACTACTGAACCACATAGATCAACCAGAGTGAGATCCGCACCAGAGTGGTACGGTAATCCAGTTCTGGAAGTCATGCTACTAGATCGTGATGAACCTACGAACTATGAAGAAGCGATGGTGAGCCCAGATTCCGCAAAGTGGCTTGAGGCCATGAAATCTGAGATGGGATCCATGTATGAGAACAAAGTATGGACTTTGGTTGACTTGCCCGATGATCGGCAAGCAATTGAGAATAAATGGATCTTCAAGAAAAAGACTGACGCTGATGGTAATGTTACTGTATATAAAGCTCGACTTGTCACAAAAGGTTTTCAACAAGTTCAAGGGGTTGACTACGATGAGACCTTCTCACCCGTAGCGATGCTTAAGTCTGTCCGAATCATGTTAGCAATTGCCGCGTTTTATGATTATGAAATTTGGTAGATGGATGTCAAAACTGCATTCCTGAATGGATTTCTGGAAGAAGAGTTGTATATGATGCAACTAGAAGGTTTTGTCGATCCAAAGGGAGCTAACAAAGTATGCAAACTCCAGCGATCAATTTATGGACTGGTGCAAGCATCTCGGAGTTGGAATAAACGCTTTGATAGTGTGATCAAAGCATTTGGGTTTATACAGACTTTTGGAGAAGCCTGTATTTACAAGAAAGTGAGCATTTCTGATATTATATGTGGATGACATATTGCTGATTGGAAATGATATAGAATTTCTGGATAGCATAAAGGGATACTTGAATAAAAGTTTTTCGATGAAAGACCTCGGGGAAGCTGCTTACATATTAGGCATAAAGATCTATAGAGATAGATCAAGACGCTTAATTGGACTTTCACAAAGCACATACCTTGACAAGATTTTGAAGAAGTTCAAAATGGATCAAGCAAAGAAAGGGTTCTTGCCTGTGTTACAAGGTGTGAAATTGAGTCAGACTCAATGCCCGACCACTGCAGAAGATAGAGAGAAAATGAAAGATGTTCCCTATGCTTCAGCCATAGGCTCTATCATGTATGCAATGCTGTGTACCAGACCTGATGTGTGCCTTGCTATAAGTTTAGCAGGGAGGTACCAAAGTAATCCAGGAGTGGATCACTGGACAGCGGTCAAGAACATCCTGAAATACCTGAAAAGGACTAGGGATATGTTTCTCGTATATGGAGGTGACAAAGAGCTCACCGTAAGAGGTTACGTTGATGCAAGCTTTGACACTAATCCGGACGATTCTAAATCGCAAACCGGATACGTGTTTACTTTAAACGGTGGAGCTGTAAGTTGGTGCAGTTCTAAACAAAGCGTCGTAGCGGGATCTACATGTGAAGCGGAGTACATAGCTGCTTCGGAAGTAGCGAACGAAAGAGTCTGGATGAAGGAGTTCATATCCGATCTAGGTGTCATACCTAGTGCATCGGGTCCAATGAAAATCTTTTGTGACAATACTGGTGCAATTGCTTTGGCAAAGGAATCCAGATTTCACAAAAGGACCAAACACATCAAGAGACGCTTCAACTCCATCCGGGATTTAGTCCAAGTGGGAGACATAGAGATTTGCAAGATACATATGGATCTGAATGTTGCTGACCCATTGACTAAGCCTCTTCCACGAGCAAAACATGATCAGCACCAAAGCTCCATGGGTGTTAGAATCATTTCTGTCTAATCTAGATTATTGACTCTAGTGCAAGTGGGAGACTGAAGGAAATATGCCCTAGAGGCAATAATAAAGTTATTATTTATTTCCTTATATCATGATAAATGTTTATTATTCATGCTAGAATTTTATTAACCGGAAACATAATACATGTGTGAATACATAGACCAACAGAGTGTCACTAGTATGCCTCTACTTGACTAGCTCGTTAATCAAAGATGGTTATGTTTCCTAACCATGAACAAAGAGTTGTTATTTGATTAACGAGGTCACATCATTAGTTGAATGATCTGATTGACATGACCCATTCCATTAGCTTAGCACCCGATCATTTAGTATGATGCTATTGCTTTCTTCATGACTTATACATGTTCCTATAACTATGAGATTATGCAACTCCCGTTTACCAGAGGAACACTTTGGGTACTACCAAACATCACAACGTAACTGGGTGATTATAAAGGAGTACTACAGGTGACTCCAATGGTAGATGTTGGGTTGGCGTATTTCGAGATTAGGGTTTGTCACTCTGATTGTCGGAGAGGTATCTCTGGGCCCTCTCGGTAATACACATCACATAAGCCTTGCAAGCATAATAACTAAGATGTTAGTTATGAGATGATGTATTACGGAACGAGTAAAGAGACTTGCCAGTAACGAGATTGAACTAGGTATTGGATACCGACGATCGAATCTCGGGCAAGTAACATACCGATGACAAAAGGAACAACGTATGTTGTTATGCGGTCTGACCGATAAAGATCTTCGTAGAATATGTAGGAGCCAATATGGGCATCCAGGTCCCGCTATTGGTTATTGACCGGAGATGTGTCTCGGTCATGTCTACATTGTTCTCGAACCGTAGGGTCCGCACGCTTAATGTTACGATGATAGTTATTATGAGTTTATGCATTTTGATGTACCGAAGGTTCTTCGGAGTCCCGGATGTGATCACGGACATGACGAGGAGTCTCGAAATGGTCGAGACGTAAAGATTGATATATTGGAAGCCTATGTTTGGACATCGGAAGTGTTTCGGGTGAAATCGGGATTTTACCGGAACACCGGGAGGGTTACCGGAACCCCCCGGGAGGCAAATGGGCCTATTGGGCCTTAGTGGAAAAGTGAAAAGGGGCTGCCACAAGGGCTGCGCACCTTTCCCCCTTCCCTAGTCCTATTAGGACTAGGAGGAGGGGCCGGCCCCCTCTTTCTCTCTTTCCCCCTTAAGGATTCCTATTAGGAATAGGATTGGGGGGGGGTCCTACTCCCGGTAGGAGTAGGACTCCTCCTGCGCCCCTCTCCCTGGCCGGCCGAACCCCTCCCCCTGCTCCTTTATATACGGGGGCAGGGGGCACCCCATAGACACACAAGTTGATCATTGTTGATCGTTCCTTAGCCGTGTGCGGTGCCCCCTACCACCAAATTCCACCTCGGTCATATCGTTGTAGAGCTTAGGCGAAGCCCTGCGTCGGTAGTACATCAAGATCGTCACCACGTCGTCGTGCTGACGGAACTCTTCCTCGACGCTTTGCTGTATTGGAGCCCGAGGATCGTCATCGAGCTGAACGTGTGCTAAGAACTCGGAGGTGCCGGAGTAACGGTGCCTGGATCGGTCGGATCGGGAAGAAGACGTACGACTACTTCCTCTATGTTGTGTCAACGCTTCCGTTGCGATCTACAAGGGTACGTAGATCAGACTCTCCCCCTCGTTGCTATGCATCACCATGATCTTGCGTGTGCGTAGGAAAATTTTCGAAATTACTACGTTCCCCAACACACATCATCACCACCGTCACCATGCCGTCGTGGTGATTAAACTCTCCCTCGACCCTCTACTGGATCAAGAGCTCAAGGGACGTCATCGTGCTGAACATGTGCTGAACACAGAGGTGTTGTATGTTCGGTACTTGGATCGGTTGGTTTGCGAAGACGTTCGACTACATCAACCGCGTTGACATAACGCTTCCGCTTTTAGTCTACGAGGGTACGTGGATACACTCTCCCCCTCTCATTGCTATTCATCTCCTAGATAGATCTTGCGTGATCGTAGGAACTTTTTTTGAAATTGCATGCTACGTTCCCCAATAGTGTTATCTGAGCCAGGTCTATGCGTAGATGATATGCACAAGTAGAACACAATGAGTTGTGGGCGATAATAGTCATACTGCTTACCACCAACGTCTTACTTTGATTCGACGGTATTGTTGGATGAAGCGACCTGGACCGACGTTACATGACCACGTTCATGAGACAGGTTCTACTAACGTGCTTTGCACATAGGTGCCTGGCGGGTGTATGTTTCTCCAACTTTAGTTGAATCGAGATTGACTACGGTCGGTCCTAGTTAAAGGTTAAAACATCACACTTGACGAAAAATCGTTGTGGTTTTGATGCATAGGTAAGAACGTTTCTTGCTAGAAGCCTGTAGCTTTCACGTAAAACTTGCAACAACAAAGTAGAGGACGTCTAACTTGTTTTTGCATGGCATGTTGTGATGTGATATGGTCAAGACGTGATGATATATAAATTGTTGTATGAGATGATCATGTTTTGTAAAACTTATCGGCAACTGGCAGGAGCCTTATGGTTGTCCCTTTATTGTATGAAATGCAATCGCCATATAATTGCTTTACTTTATCACTAAGCGGTAGCGATAGTCGTAGAAGCAATAGTTGCCGGGACGACAATGATGCTACGATGTAGATCGGTGTCAAGCCAGTGACGATGGAGATCATGATGGTGCTTTGGATATGGATATCAAAGGCACAAGATGATAATGGCCATATCATGTTACATATTTTTATTGCATGTGATGTTTATCTTTTATGCATCTTATTTTGCTTAGTACGGCGGTAGCATTACAAGATGATCTCTCACTAAATTTCAAGGTATAAGTGTTCCCCCTCAGTATGCACCGTTGCTACAGTTCGTCGTGCCGAGACACCACGTGATGATCAGGTGTGATAAGCTCTACGTTCACATACAACGGGTGCAAGCCGGGTTTGCACGTGCAGAATACTTGCGTTAAACTTGACGAGCCTAGCATATGAAGATATGGCCTCGGAACACTGAGACCAAAAGGTCGAACGTGAATCATATAGTAGATATGATCAACATAGTGATGTTCACCATTGAAAACTACTCCATCTCACGTGATGATCGGACATGGTTTAGTTGATATGGATCACATGATCATTTAGATGACTAGAAAGATGTCTATCTAAATGGGAGTTCTTAAGTAATATGATTAATTGAACCTTAATTTATCATGAACTTAGTACCTGATAGTTTTTGCATGTCTATGTTGTTGTAGATCAATGGCCCGTGCTACCGTTCCTTTGAATTTTAATGCGTTCCTAGAGAAAGCTAAGTTGAAAGATGATGTTAGCAACTACACAGACTGGGTCCGTAACTTGAGGATTATCCTCATTGCTACACGGACTAGGTGCAAGACCCGCTGCAGGAGCAACTCCGGACGTTATGAACGACTGACAGAGCAAAACTAATGGCTACTCGATAGTTCAGTGTGCCATGCTTTATGGCTTAGAATCGGGACATCAAAGACGTTTTGAACATCATGGAGCATATGAGATGTTCCAGGAGTTGAAGTTAATATTTCAAGCAAATGCCCGAATTGAGAGATATGAAGTCTCCAATAAGTTCTATAGTTGCAAAATGGAGTATATAGTTCTGTTAGTGAACATATACTAAGAATTTCTGAGTACCACAACCACTTGAGTCAATTAGGAGTTAATCTTCCTGATGATAGTGTCATTGACAGAGTTCTTCAATCACTGCCACCAAGCTATAAAAGCTTCACGATGAACTATAATATGCAAGGGATGGATAAGACAATTCTCGAGCTCTTAGTGATGCTAAAGGTTGTGGAGGTAGAAATCAAGAAGGAGCATCAAGTGTTGATGGTTAACAAGACCACTAGTTTCAAGAAAAAGGTCAAAGGGGAGAAAGGGAACTTCAAGAAGAACGACAAGCAAGTTGCTGCTCAAGTGAAGAAACCCAAGTCTGGACCTAAGCCTAAAACTGAGTGCTTCTACTGCAAAGGGACTGGTCACTGGAAGCGGAACTGCCCCAAGTATTTGGCGGATAAGAAGGATGGCAAAGTGAAAGGTATATTTTATATACATGTTATTGATGTGTACCTTACTAATGCTCGTAGAAGCGCCTGGGTATTTGATACTGGTTCTATTCCTCATATTTCCAACTCGAAAGAGGGGCTATGGATTAAACGAAGATTGGCTAAGGACGACGTGATGATGCGAGTGGGAAATGGTTCCAAAGTCGATGTGATTGTCGTCGGCACGCTACCTCTACATCTACCATTGGGATTAGTTCTAGACCTAAATAATTGTTATTTGGTGCCAGCGTTGAGCATGAACATTATATTTGGATCTTGTTTGATGCGAGACAGTTATTCATTTAAATCAGAGAATAATGATTGTTCTATTTATATGAGTAATATCTTTTATGGTCATTCTCCCTTGATGAGTGGCCCATTTTTGTTGAATCTTGATTGTTGTGATACACATATTCATAATATTGAAGCCAAAAGATGCAAAGTTAATAATGATAGTGCAACTTTTTTATGGCACTGCCTTTTAGGTCATATTGGTGTAAAGCGCATGAAGAAACTCCATGCTGATGGGCTTTTGGAATCACTTGATGCTTGTGAACCATGCCTCATGGGCAAGATGACTAAGACTTCGTTCTCCAGAACAATGGAGCGAGCAACTGACTTATTGAAAATAATACATACTGATGTATGCGGTCCAATGAGTGTTAAGGCTCGCGGCAGGTATCGTTATTTTCTGACCTTCACAGATGATTTAAGCAGATATGGGTATATCTACTTAATGAAACATAAGTCTGAAACATTTGAAAAGTTCAAAGAATTTTAGAGTGAAGTGGAAAATCATCGTAATAAGAAAATAAAGTTTTGACGATCTGATCATGGAGGTGAATATTTGAGTTATGAGTTTGGTCTTCATTTGAAACAATGTGGAATAGTTTCGCAACTCACGCCACCTGGAACACCACAGCGTCATGGTGTGTCCGAACATCGTAACCGTACTTTATTAGATATGGTGCGATCTATGATGTCTCTTACTGATTTACCGCTATTGTTTTGGGGTTATGCTTTAGAGATGGCTGAATTGACGTTAAATAGGGCACCATCTAAATCCGTTGGGACGACACCATATGAACTATGGTTTGGCAAGAAACCTAAGTTCTCGTTTCTTAAAGTTTGGGGCTGTGATGCTTATGTGAAAAAGCTTCAACCTGATAAGCTCGAACCCAAATCGGAGAAATGTGTCTTCAAGGATACCCAAAGGAAACTATTGGGTACACCTTCTATCACAGATCCGAAGGCAAGATATTCGTTGCTAGGAATGGATCCTTTCTAGAGAAGGAGTTTCTCTCTAAAGAAGTGAGTGGGAGGAAACTAGAACTTGATGAGGTAATTGTACCTTCTCTCGAATTGGAAAGTAGTTCATCACAAAAATCAGTTCCAGTGATTCCTACACCAATTAATGAGGAAGTTAATGATAATGATCATGAAACTTCAGATCAAGTTACTACCAACCCTCGTAGGTCAACCAGAGTACGATCCGCACCAGAGTGGTACGGTAATCCTGTTCTGGAGGTCATGTTACTTGACCATGAAGAACCTACGAACTATGAGGAAACGATGATGAGCCCAGATTCCGCGAAATGGCTTGAGGCCATGAAATCTGTGATGGGATCCATGTATGAGAACAAAGTGTGGACTTTGGTTGACTTGCCCGATGATCGGCAAGCCATAGAAAATAAATGGATCTTTAAGAAGAAGACTAACGCTGGCGGTAATGTTACTGTCTACAAAGCTCGACTAATGCACAGAATGGTTATGAAAGTTGGCAAATGGATGTCAAAATTGCATTCCTTAATGGATATCTTAAAGAAGAGTTGTACATGATACAACCAGAAGGTTTTGTCGATCCTAAAGGTGCTAACAAAGTGCGCAAGCTCCAGCGATCCATTTATGGACTCGTGCAAGCCTCTCAGAGTTGGAAATACACTTTGATAATGTGATCAAAGCATATGGTTTTATACAGACTTTTGGAGAAGCCTGTATTCACAAGAAAGTGAGTGGGAGCTCTGTAGCATTTCTAATATTATATGATAGAAATAATACAGAATTTCTTAATAGCATAAAAGGATACTTGAATAAGAATTTTTCAATGAAAGACCTCGGTGAAGCTGCTTATATATTAGGCATCAAGTTCTATAGAGATAGATCAAGAGGCTTAATTGGACTTTCACAAAGAACATACCTTGATAAAGTTTTGAAGAAGTTCAAAATGGATCAGTCAAAGAAAGGGTTCTTGCATGTGTTACAAGGTGTGAAGTTGAGTCAGACTCAATGCCCGACCACTCCAGAAGATAGAGAGAAAATGAAAGTCATTCCCTATGCCTCATCCATAGGTTCTATCATGTATGCAATGTTGTGTACCAGACCTGATGTGTGCCTTGCTATTAGTTTAGCAGGGAGGTACCAAAGTAATGCAGGAGTGGATCACTGGGCAGCGGTCAAGAACATCCTGAAATACCTAAAAAGGACTAAGGATATGTTTCTCGTTTATGTAGGTGACAAAGAGCTTGTCGTAAATGGTTACATTGATGCAAGCTTTCACACTATTCTGGATGACTCTAAGTCACAAACCGGATACGTATTAATATTGAATAGTGGAGCTGTCAGTTGGTGCAGTTCAAAGCAGAGCGTCGTGGCGGGATCTATGTGGAAGCGGAATACATAGCTGCTTCGGAGCAGCAAATGAAGGAGTCTGGATGAAGGAGTTCATATCCAATCTAGCTGTAATACCTAGTACATTGGGTCCAATGAAAATCTTGTGTGACAATACTGGAGCAATTACCATGGCGAAGGAATCCAGATTTCACAAGATATCAAACATATCAAGAGATGCTTCAATTCCATCCGCGATCAAGTCAAGGAGGGAGACATAGAGATTTGCAAAATACATACGAATCTGAATATTGCAGACCCGTTGACTAAGCCTCTTCCACGAGCAAAACATGACCAGCACCAAGACTCCATGGGTGTTAGAATCATTACTATGTAATCTAGATTATTGACTCTAGTGCAAGTGGGAGACTAAAGGAAATATGCCCTAGAGGCAATAACAAAGTTGTTATTTATATCTCCTTATATCATGACGAATGTTTATTATTCATGCTAGAATTGTATTAAACGGAAACTTAGTGCATGTGTGAATACATACACAAACAGAGTGTTCCTAGTATGCCTCTACTTGACTAGCTCATTCATCAAAGATGGTTAAGTTTCCTAACCATAGACATGTGGTGTCATTTGATGAACGAGATCACATCATTCAATAATGATGTGATGGACAAGACCCATCCATTAGCTTAGCAATATGATCGTTTAGTTTTATTGCTATTGCTTTCTTCATGACTTATACATATTCCTCTGACTATGAGATTATGCAACTCTCGAATACCGAAGGAACACCTTGTGTGCTATCAAATGTCACAACATAACTGGGTGATTATAAAGATGCTCTATAGGTTTCTCCAAAGGTGTTTGTTGAGTTGGCATAGATCGAGATTAGGATTTGTCACTCCGTTTATTGGAGAGGTATCTCTCGGCCCTCTCGGTAATGCACATCACTATAAGCCTTGCAAGCAATGTAACTAGTGAGTTAGTTGCGGGATGATGCATTAAGGAACGAGTAAAGAGACTTGCCAGTAATGAGATTGAACTAGGTATGATGATGCCAATGATCTAATCTCGGGCAAGTAACATACCGATGACAAAGGGAATAACGTATGTTGTTATGCGGTTTGACCAATAAAGATCTTCGTAGAATATGTAGGAGCCAATATGAGCATCGAGGTTCCGCTATTGGTTATTGACCAGAGATGTGTCTCGGTCATGTCTACATAGTTCTCGAACCCGTAGGGTCCGAACTCTTAACGTTCGATAATGATTTGTATTGTGAGTTATGTGTTTTGGTGACCAAAGTTTGTTTGGAGTCCCGGATGAGATCACGGACATAACGAGGAGTTTCGAAATGGTTGATAGGTAAAGATTCATATATTGGAAGGTTGTATTCGGACATCGGAATGGTTCCGAGTGATTCGGGTATTTTTACGGAGTACCGAGGGGTTACCGGAACCCCCCGGGGGAATATTGGGCCTACATGGTGAAGGAAATATGCCCAAGAGGCAATAGTAAAGTTGTTATTTATATTTCCTTATATCATGATAGATGTTTATTATTCATGCTAGAATTGTATTAACCGGAAACTTAGTACATGTGTGAATACATAGATAAACAAAGTGTCACTAGTTTGCCTCTACTTGACTAGCTCATTGAATCAATGTTGGTTATGTTTCCCAACCATAGACATGAGTTGTCATTTGATTAATGGGATCACATCATTAGAGAATGATGTGATTGACTTGACCCATCCGTTAGTTTAGCACGATGATCATTTAGTTTGTTGCTATTGCTTTCTCCATAACTTATGCATGTTCCTATGACTATGAGATCATGCAACTCCCGAATACCGGAGGAACAATTTGTGTGCTACCAAACGTCACAACGTAACTGGGTGATTATAAAGGGGCTCTACAGGTGTCTCCGATGGTGTTTGTTGAGTTGGCATATATCGAGATTAGGATTTGGCACTCCGATTGTCAAAGAGGTATCTCTGGGCCCTCTAGGTAATGTACATCGCTATAAACCTTCTAAGAAATGTAGCTAATGAGTTAGTTACGGGATGTAGCATTACGAAACGAGTAAAGATACTTGTCGGTAACGAGATTGAACTAGGTATTGAGATACCGACGAGCAAACCTCGGGAAAGTAACATACCGATGACAAAGGGAACAACGTATATCGTTATGCGGTTTGACCGATAAAGATCTTCGTAGAATATGTCTGAACCAATATGAGCATCCAGGTTCCGCTATTGGTTATTGACTGGAGACGTGTCCCGGTCATGTCTATATAGTTCTCGAACCCGTAGGGTCCGCACGTTTAACATTCGGTGACGATCGGTATTATGAGTTTATGTGTTTTGATGTACCGAAGATAGTTCGGAGTCCCCGATGTGATCACGGACATGACGAGGAGTCTCGAAATGGTCGAGACATAAAGATTGCCATATTGGACGATTATATTCGAACACCGGATGAGTTCCAGGGGTCACCGGATATTTATCGGAGTGCCGGGGGGTTATCAGAACCCCCGGGAGAACTAACGTGCGCCTTGTGAGAGAGAGGAAGGGGCCTAGGGCTGGCCGTAGCCCCCCCTTGGGAGTCTAAATTGGACAAGGAGGGGGTGGTGCCCCTCTTTCCTCCCTCTCTCCTCTCCTTCCTTTCCCCTTCTCCCTTCCTAGTTGGATTAGGAAAAGGGGAGTCCTACTCCTACTAGGAGGAGGACTCCCCCTCTCCTTGGTGCGCCCCTAGGCTGGCCAGCCTCCCGCCTTGCTCCTTTATATATGGGGGCAGGGGCACCCTAGGACACACAAGTTGATTGTTTACAGCCGTGTGAGCTGCCCCCCTCCACCATAATCCACCTCGGTCATATCGTAATGGTGCTTAGGTGAAGCCCTGTTCCAGTAGCATCATCATCACGCCGTCGTGCTGACGAAGCTCTCCCTCGACACTCTACTAGATCGTGAGTTCGTGGGACATGACCGAGCCGAACGTGTGCAGATTGCGGAGGTGTCGTACCTTCGGTGCTAGGATCGGTCGATCGTGAAGACGTACGACTACATCAATCGCGTTGTCATAACGCTTCCGCTTACGGTCTATGAGGGTACGTAGATAACACTCTTCCCTCTCGTTGCTATGCATCACCATGATCTTGCGTGTGCGTAGGATTTTTTTGAAATTACTACGTTCCCCAACAGTGGCATCCGAGTTAGGTTTATGTGTAGATGTTATATGCACGAGTAGAACACAAAGGAGTTGTGGGCGTGGGTATATACATATTGCTTGCCGTCACTAGTTGATTCTTGATTCGGCGGTATTGTTGGATGAAGCAGCCCAGATCGACATTATGCGTACGCTTACACGAGATTGGTTCTACCGACGTGCGTCGCACACAGGTGGCTGGTGGGTGTCAGTTTCTCCAACTTTAGTTGAATCGGATTCAATGAACAGGGTTCTTTCTGAAGATAAAAAAGCAATCACTATACTACGTTGTGGTTTTTGATGCGTAGGTAAGAACGGTTCTTGCTCAGCCCGTAGCATCCACGTAAAACTTGCAACAACAAAGTAGAGGACGTCTAAATTGTTTTTGTAGGGTATGTTGTGATGTGATATGGTCAAGACATGATGCTAAATTTTATTTGATGAGATAATCATGTTTTGTAACACAGTTATCGGCACCTGGTAAGAGCCGTATGGTTGTCGCTTTATTGTATGAAATGCGATCGCCATGTAATTGCTTTACCTTATCACTAAGCGGTAGCGATAGTCGTAGAAGCGATAGTTGGCGAGATGACAACTATGCTTCGATGGAGATCAAGGTGTCAAGCTGGTGACGATGGTGATCATGACGGTGCTTTGGAGATGGAGATCAAAGGCACAAGATGATGATGGCCATATCATATCACTTATATTGATTGCATGTGATGTTTATCCTTTATGCATCTTATTTTGCTTAGTTCGACGGTAGCATTATAAGATGATCTCTCACTAAATTTCAAGGTATAAGTGTTATCCCTAAGTATGCACCGTCGCTATAGTTCGTCGTGCCGAGACAACACGTGATGATCGGGTGTGATAAGCTCTACGTTCGCATACAACAGGTGCAAGCCAGTTTTGCACACGCAGAATACTCGGGTTAAACTTGACAAGCCTAGCATATGTAGATATGGCCTCGGAACACTAAGACCGAAAGGTCGAGCGTGAATCATATAGTAGATATGATCAACATAGTGATGTTCACCATTGATAACTACTCCATCTCCGATCGAACATGGTTTAGTTGATATGGATCACGTGTTCACTTAGATGATTAGAGAGATGTCTATCTAAGTGGGAGTTATTAAGTAAT
This sequence comes from Triticum monococcum, assembly GCA_034509565.1. Taxonomy (NCBI): domain Eukaryota; kingdom Viridiplantae; phylum Streptophyta; class Magnoliopsida; order Poales; family Poaceae; genus Triticum; species Triticum monococcum. The sequence continues at coordinate 570,124,190 of CM067842.1, read as the reverse complement.
TTGATTAATTGAACTTTAATTTATCATGAACTTAGTTCCTGATAGTATTTTAGATGTCTATGTTGTTATAGATAGATAGCCCGTGATGTTGTTCCGTTGAATTTTAATGCGTTCCTAGAGAAAGCTAAGTTGAAAGATGATGGTAGCAACTACACGGAATGGGTCCGTAACTTGAGGATTATCCTCATTGCTGCATAGAAGAAATACGGCCTGGAAACACCGCTAGGTGACAAACCCGCTGCAGGAGCAACACCAGATGTTGTAAACAACTGACATGGCAAAGTTGATGACTACTCGATAGTTTAGTGTGCCATGCTTTACGGCTTAGAACCGGGACTTCAACGACCTTTTAAAAGTCATGGAGCATATGAGATGTTCCAGGAGTTGAAGTTAATATTTCAAGCAAATGCCCAGATTGAGAGATATGAAGTCTCCAATAAGTTCTATAGCTGCAAGATGGAGGAGAATAGTTCTGCCAGTGAACATATACTCAGAATGTCTGGGTACCACAACCACTTGACTCAACTCGGAGTTAATCTTCCTGATGATAGTGTCATTGGCAAAGTTCTTCAATCACTGCCACCAAGCTACAAGAGCTTCGTGATGAACTATAATATGCAAGGGATGGATAAGACGATTCCTGAGCTCTTTGCAATGCTAAAGGCTGCGGAGGTAGAAATCAAGAAGGGGCATCAAGTGTTGATGGTCAACAAGACCACTAGTTTCAAGAAAAAGGGTAAAGGGAAGAAGGGGAACTTCAAGAAGAACAGCAAGCCAGTTGCTGCTCAAGTGAAGAAACCCAGGTCTGGACCTAAGCCTGAGACTGAGTGCTTCTACTGCAAAGGACCTGGTCACTGGAAGCGGAACTGCCCCGAGTATTGGGCGGAGAAGAAGGATGGCAAAGTGAAAGGTATATTTGATATACATGTTATTGATGTGTACCTTACTAATGCTCGTAGTAGTGCCTATTGGGGAACGTAGCAGAAATTCAGAATTTTCCATATAGGCCAAGGCGCACACCCCTACAGCCCATGTGGCCCCCAGGGCAGGTGGCCCCACCCGGTGGACCCCCGGGACCCTTCCGGTGGTCCCGGTACAATACCGGTGACCCCGAAACTTGTCCCAATGGCCGAAATAGCACTTCCTATATATAATTCTTTACCTCCGGACCATTCCGGAACTCCTCGTGACGTCCGGGATCTCATCCGGGACTCCGAACAACATTCGGGTTACCGCATACTAATATCTCTATAACCCTAGCGTCACCGAACCTTAAGTGTGTAGACCCTACGGGTTCGGGAAGCATGCAGACATGACCGAGACGTTCTTCGGTCAATAACCAATAGCGGGATCTGGATACCCATGTTGGTTCCCACATGTTCCACGATGATCTCATCGGATGAACCATGATGTCGAGGATTCGATCAATCCCGTATACAATTCCCTTTGTCTAGCGGTACGATACTTGCCCGAGATTCGATCGTCGGTATCCCGATACCTTGTTCAATCTCGTTACCGGCAAGTCTCTTTACTCGTTCCGTAACACATCATCCCGTGATCAACTCCTTGATCACATTGTGCACATTATGATGATGTCCTATCGAGTGGGCCCAGAGATACCTCTCCGTCACACGGAGTGACAAATCCCAGTCTCGATTCGTGCCAACCCAACAGACACTTTCGGAGATAACTGTAGTGTACCTTTATAGCCACCCAGTTATGTTGTGACGTTTGGCACACCCAAAGCACTTCTACGGTATCCGGGAGTTGCACAATCTCATGGTCTAAGGAAATGATACTTGACATTAGAAAAGCTTTAGCGAATGAACTACACGATCTTTGTGCTAGGCTTAGGATTGGGTCTTGTCCATCACATCATTCTCCTAATGATGTGATCCCGTTATCAACGACATCCAATGTCCATGGTTAGGAAACCGTAACCATCTATTGATCAACGAGCTAGTCAACTAGAGGCTTACTAGGGACATGGTGTTGTCTATGTATCCACACATGTATCTGAGTTTCCTATCAATACAATTCTAGCATGGATAATAAACAATTATCATGAACAAGGAAATATAATAATAACCAATTTATTATTGCCTCTAGGGCATATTTCCAACAGTCTCCCACTCGCACTAGAGTCAATAATCCAGTTCACATCGATATGTGATTAACACTCAAGGTCACATCCCCATGTGACCAACACCCAAAGGGTTCTAGGCTTGATCATGTTATGCTTGTGAGAGAGGTTATAGTCAACGGGTCTGAATCTTTCAGATCCGTGTGTGCTTTACAAATCTCTATGTCATCTCCTAGATGCAGCTACCACGTTCTATTTGGAGCCATTCCAAATAACTGTTCTACTATACGAATCCAGTTTACTACTCAGAATAATCTGGATTAGTGTCAAAGTTTGCATCGGCGTAACCCTTTATGACGAACTCTTTTACCACCTCCATAATCGAGAAAATTCCTTAGTCCACTAGTTACTAAGGATAACTTTGACCGCTGTCCTGTGATCCATTCTTGGATCACTCTTGTACCCCTTGACTGACTCATGGCAAGGCACATTTCAGGTGTGGTACCCAGCATAGCATACTGTAGAGCCTATGTCTTAAGCATAGGGGACGACCTTCGTCCTTTCTCTCTATTCTGCCGTGGTCGAGCTTTAAGTCTTAACTTCATACCTTACAACTCAGGCAAGAACTCCTTCTTTGACTGATCCATCTTGAACACCTTCAAGATCATGTCAAGGTATGTGCTCATTTGAAAGTACCATTAAGCGTTTTGATCTATCCTTATAGATCTTGATGCTCAATGTTCAAGTAGCTTAATCCAGGCTTTCCATTGAAAAACACTTTCCAAATAACCCTATATGCTTTCCAGAAATTCTACGTCATTTCTGATCAACAATATGCCAACAACATATATTCATCAGAAATTCTATAGTGCTCCCACTCACTTCTTTGGAAATACAAGTTTCTCATAAACTTTGTATAGACCCAAAAATTCTTTGATCATCATCAAAGCATACATTCCAACTCCGAGATGCTCACTCCAGTCCTTAGAAGGATTGCTGGAGCTTTGCATACTTATTAGCATCTTTCAGGATTGACAAAACCTTCCGGTTGTATTACATACAACCTTTCCTCAAAATCGTCAAGGAAACCATGTTTTTGACATTCTATCTGCAAGATTTCATAAATAATGCAGTAATCGCTAACATAATTCCAACAGACTCTTAGCATCGCTATGGGTGAGAAAGTCTCATCGTAGTAAACTCCTTGAACTTGTCGGAAAACATCTTAACGACAAGTCGATCTTTCTTAATGGTGATACTTACCATCATTGTCCGTCTTCCTTTTAAAATCCATAGGTACCTAACAGCCTTACGACCATCAAGTAGTTCTTCCAAAGTCTACACTTTGTTTTCATATATGGATCCTCTCTCGGATTATACGGCCTCGAGCCATTTATCGGAATCCAGGCCCACCACCGCTTCTCCATAGCTCGTAGGTTCATTGTTGTCTAGCAACATGACTTCCAAGACAGGATTACGTACCACTCTGAAGTAGTACGCATCCTTGTCATCCTACGAGGTTTGATAGTGACTTGATCTGAAGTTTCATGATCACTATCATAAGCTTCCACTTCAATTGGTGTAGGTGCCACAGGAACAACTTCCTGTGCCCTGCCACACACTAGTTGAAGAGACGGTTTAATAACCTCATCAAGTCTCCACCATCCTCCCACTCAATTCTTTCGAGAGAAACTTTTCCTCGAGAAAGGACCCGATTCTAGAAACAATCCCTTATTGCTTTCAGATCTAAGACAGGAGGTATACCCAACTGTTTTGGGTGTCCTATGAAGATGCATTTATCCGCTTTGGGTTCGAGCTTATCAGCCTGAAACTTTTTCACATAAGTGTCGCAGCCCCAAACTTTTAAGAAATGACAGCTTAGGTTTCTCTAAACCATAGTTCATACGGTGTCATCTCATCGGAATTACGTGGTGCCCCTTTTAAAGTGAATGTGGTTGTCTCTAATGCCTAACCCATAAACTATCGTGGTAATTCGATAAGAGACATCATGGTATGCATCATATCCAATAGGGTGCAGTTATGATGTTCGGACACACCATCACACTATGGTGTTCCAGGCTGTATTAGTTGTGAAACAATTTCCTCAATATCTTAATTCTGCGCCAAACTCGTAATTCAGATATTCATCTCTATGATCATATCATAGATATTTTATCCTCTTGTCACGACGATCTCTCACTTTCACCCTGAAATTACTTGAACCTTTCAATAATTCAGACTCGTGATTCATCAAGTAAATATACTGAACATCTACTCAAATCATCTGTGAAGTAAGAACATAACGATATCCACTACATGCCTCAGCACTCATTTGACTGCACACATCAAAATGTATTACTTCCAACAAGTTGCTTTCTAGTTCCATTTTACTGAAAACGAGGCTTTCAGTCATCTTGCCCATGTGGTATGATTTGCATGTCTCAAGTGATTCAAAATCAAGTGAGTCCAAACAGTCCATTTGCATGGAGTTTCTTCATGCATATACACCAATAGACATGGTTCGCATGTCTCAAACTTTTCAAAACGAGTGAGCCCAAAGATCCATCAACATGGAGCTTCTTCATGCGTTTTATACTGATATGACTTATGTGGCAGTGCCACAAGTAGGTGGTACTATCATTACTATCTTATATCTTTTGGCATGAACATGTGTATCACTACGATCGAGATTCAATAAACCATTCATTTTAGGTGCAAGACCATTGAAGGTATTATTCAAATAAACAGAGTAACCATTATTCTCGTTAAATGAATAACCGTATTGCAATAGACATGATCCAATCACGTCTATGCTCAACGCAAACACCAAATAACAATTATTTAGGTTTAACACCAATCTCGATGGTAGAGGGAGCGTGCGATGGTTGATCATATCAACATTGGAAACACTTCCAACATATCGTGAGCTCACCTTTAGCTAGTCTCCGTTTATTCTGTAGCTTTTATTTCGAGTTACTAACACTTAGCAACCGAACCGGTATCTAATACCCTGGTGCTACTAGGAGTACTAGTAAAGTACACATCAACACAATGTATATCCAATATACTTCTATCGACCTAGCCAGCCTTCTAATCTACCAAGTATCTAGGGTAATTCTGCTCCAATGGCTGTTCCCCTTATTACAGAAGCACTTAGTCTCGGGTTTGGGTTCAACCTTGGGTTTCTTCACTAGAGCAGCAGCTGATTTGCCGTTTCATGAAGTATCCTTCTTGCCCTTGCCCTTCTTGAAACTAGTGGTTTCACCAACCATCAACAATTGATGCTCCTTCTTGATTTCTACTTTTTGTGGTGTCAAACATCGCGAATATCTCAAGGATCATCATATATCTCCCTGATATATCATAGTTCATCACGAAGCTCTAGCAGCTTGGTGGTAATGACTTCGGAGAAACATCACCATCTCATCTGGAAGATCAACTCCCACTCCATTCAAATGATTGTTGTACTCAGACAATCTGAGCACAGGCTCAACAATTGAGTTTTTCTCCCTTAGTTTGCAGGCTAAGAAAATCGTCGGAGGTCTTATACCTCTTGACGTGGCCACGAGCCTGAAAACCCAATTTCATCCCTCAAAACATCTCATATGTTTCGCGACGTTTCAAAACGTCTTTGGTGCCTCAACTCTAAACCGTTTAACTGAACTATCACGTAGTTATCAAAATGTGTATGTCAGATGTTCGCAACATCCACAGACAACGTTCGAGGTTCAGCACACTGAGCGGTGCATTAAGGACATAAGCCTTCTATGAAGCAATGAGGACAATCCTCAGTTTACGGACCTAGTCCGCATAATTGCTACTATCAACTTTCAACTAAATTTTCTCTAGGAACATAACTAAACAGTAGAACTGAAGCGCGAGCTACGACATAAGTTGCGAAGACCTTTTGACTATGTTTAGGATAATTAAGTTCATCTTATGAACTCCCACTCAGATAGACATCTCTAGTCATCTAAGTGATTACATGATCCGAGTCAACTAGGCCGTGTTCGATCATCATGTGAGACGGACTAGTCAACATCGGTGAACATCTTCATGTTGATCGTATCTGCCATACGACTCATGCTCAACCTTTCGGTCTTCTGTGTTCGAGGCCATGTCTGTACATGCTAGGCTCGTCAAGTCAACCTAAGTGTTTTGCATGTGTTCCGAGGCCATGTCTGTACATGCTAGGCTCGTCAACACCCATTGTATTCGAACGTAAGAATCTATCACACCCGATCATCACGTGGTGCTTCGAAACAACGAACCTTCTGCAACGGTGCACAGTTAGGGAGAACACTTTCTTGAAATTTTAAAGAGGGATCATCTTATTTACTACCGTTGTTCTAAGCAAATAAGATGCAAAAACATGATAAACATCACATGCAATCAAATAGTGATATGATATGGCCATCATCACTTTGCTCCTTTTGATCTCCATCTTCGGGGCTCCATGATCATCATCCTCACCGGCATGACACCATGATCTCCATCATCATGATCTTCATCATCGTGTCTTCATGAAGTTGTCTCGCCAACTATTACTTCTACTACTACAGCTAATGGTTATCAATAAAGTAAAGTAATTACATGACGTTTATGTTGACACGCAGGTCATAAATAAATTAAGACAACTCCTATGGCTCCTGCCAGTTGTCATACTCATCGACATGCAAGTCGTGATTCCTATTACAAGAACATGATCAATCTCATACATCACATATCATTCATCACATTCTTCTTGGCCATATCACATCACAAAGCATACCCTGCAAAAACAAGTTAGACGTCCTCTAATTGTTGTTTGCATGTTTTACGTGGCTGCTATGGGTTTCTAGCAAGAACGTTTCTTACCTACGCAAAACCACAACGTGATATGCCAATTGCTATTTACCCTTCATAAGGACCCTTTTCATCGAATCCGATCCGACTAAAGTGGGAGAGACAGACACCCGCCAGCCACCTTATGCAACTAGTGCATGTTTGTCGGTGGAACCAGTCTCACGTAAGCGTACGTGTAAGGTTGGTCCGGGCCGCTTCATCCCACGATGCCGCCGAATCAAGATAAGACTAGTAACGGCAAGTAAATTGACAAAATCAACGCCCACAACTGCTTTGTGTTCTACTCGTGCATAGAATCTACGCAATAGACCTAGCTCATGATGCCACTGTTGGGGAACGTAGCAGAAATTCAAAACTTTCCTACGTGTCACCAAGATCTATCTATGGAGAGACCAGCAACGAGGGGAAGGAGAGTGCATCTACATACCCTTGTAGATCCCTAAGCGGAAGCGTTCAAGAGAACGGGGTTGATGGAGTCGTACTCGTCGTGATCCAAATCACCGATGATCCTAGCGCCGAACGGATGGCACCTCAGCGTTCAACACACGTATGGAGCAGCGACGCCTCCTCCTTCTTGATATAGCAAGGGGGAAGGAGAGGTTGATGGAGATCCAGCAGCACAACGGCGTGGTGGTGGACGTAGCGGGATTCCAACAGGGCTTCGCCAAGCGCTACGGGAGGAGGGAGATGTGTCACGGGAGGGAGAGGGAGGTGCCAGGGCTTGGATGCGGCTGCCCTCCCATCCCCCTACTATATATAGGGCCAAGGGAGAGGGGGGAGGCGCAGCCTTGGCCCTTCCTCCAAGGAAGGGTGCGGCTAGGAAGGAGTCCCTCCTCCCCAAGGCACCTAGGAGGTGCCTTCCCCCTTTAGGACTCTTCCTTTCCTTATCTCTTGGCGCATGGGCCTCTTGGGGCTGGTGCCCTTGGCCCATATAGGCCAAGGCGCACACCCCTACAGCCCATGTGGCCCCCAGGGCAGGTGGCCCCACCCGGTGGACCCCCGGGACCCTTCCGGTGGTCCCGGTACAATACCGGTGACCCCGAAACTTGTCCCAATGGCCGAAATAGCACTTCCTATATATAATTCTTTACCTCCGGACCATTCTGGAACTCCTCGTGACGTCCGGGATCTCATCCGGGACTCCGAACAACATTCGGGTTACCGCATACTAATATCTCTATAACCCTAGCGTCACCGAACCTTAAGTGTGTAGACCCTACGGGTTCGGGAAGCATGTAGACATGACCGAGACGTTCTCCGGTCAATAACCAATAGCGGGATCTGGATACCCATGTTGGTTCCCACATGTTCCACGATGATCTCATCGGATGAACCACGATGTCGAGGATTCGATCAATCCCGTATACAATTCCCTTTGTCTAGCGGTACGATACTTGCCCGAGATTCGATCGTCGGTATCCCGATACCTTGTTCAATCTCGTTACCGGCAAGTCTCTTTACTCGTTCTGTAACACATCATCCCGTGATCAACTCCTTGATCACATTGTGCACATTATGATGATGTCCTACCGAGTGGGCCCAGAGATACCTCTCCATCACACAGAGTGACAAATCCCAGTCTCGATTCGTGCCAACCCAACAGACACTTTCGGAGATACCTGTAGTGTACCTTTATAGCCACCCAGTTACGTTGTGACGTTTGGCATACCCAAAGCACTTCTACGGTATCCGGGAGTTGCACAATCTCATGGTCTAAGGAAATGATACTTGACATTAGAAAAGCTTTAGCGAACGAACTACACGATCTTTGTGCTAGGCTTAGGATTGGGTCTTGTCCATCACATCATTCTCCTAATGATGTGATCCCATTATCAACGACATCCAATGTCCATGGTTAGGAAACCGTAACCATCTATTGATCAACGAGCTAGTCAACTAGAGGCTTACTAGGGACATGGTGTTGTCTATGTATCCACACATGTATCTGAGTTTCCTATCAATACAATTCTAGCATGGATAATAAACTATTATCATGAACAAGGAAATATAATAATAACCAATTTATTATTGCCTCTAGGGCATATTTCCAACAGTGCCTGGGTATTTGATACTGGTTCAGTTGCTAACATTTGCAAGTCGAAACAGGGGCTACGGATTAAGCGAAGATAGGCTAAGGACGAGGTGACGCTGCGCGTGGGAAATGGTTCCAAAGTCGATGCGGTCGCCGTCGGCACGCTACCTCTACATCTACCTTCAGGATTAGTTTTGGACCTAAATAATTGTTATTTGGTGCCAGCATTGAGCATGAACAATATATCTGGATCTTGTTTGATGCGAGACGGTTATTCATTTAAATCAGAGAATAATGGTTGTTCTATTTATATGAGTAATATCTTTTATGGTCATGCACCCTTGATGAGTGGTATATTTTTACTAAATCTTGATAGTAGTGATACACATGTACATAGTATTGAAGCCAAAAGATGCAGAGTTGATAATGATAGTGCAACTTATTTGTGGCACTGCCATTTAGGTCATATTGGTGTAAAGCGCATGAAGAAACTCCATTCTGATGGACTTCTGGAATCACTTGATTATGAATCACTTGGTACTTGTGAACCATGCCTCATAGGCAAGATGACTAAAACTCCGTTCTCTGAAACAATGGAGCGAGCAACAGAGTTACTGGAAATCATACATACTGATGTATGTGGTCCAATGAACATTGAAGCTCGTGGCGGATATCGTTATTTTCTCACCTTCACAGATGATTTGAGCAGATATGGGTATATCTACTTAATGAAACATAAGTCTGAAACATTTGAAAAGTTCAAAGAATTTCAGAGTGAAGTGGAAAATCATCGTAAGAAGAAAAATCAGGTTTCTGTGATCTGATCGTGGAGGTGAATATTTGAGTTATGAGTTTGGACTTCATTTAAAACAGTGCAGAATAGTTTCGCAACTCACACCACCTGGAACACCACAACGTAATGGTGTGTCGAACGTCGTAACCGTACTTTATTAGATATGGTGTCTCTCACTGATATACCGCTATCATTTTGGGGTTATGCTTTAGAGACGGCTGCATTCACGTTAAATAGGGCGACATCTAAATCCGTTGAGACGACACCTTATGAACTGTGGTTTGGCAAGAAATCCAAGTTGCCATTTCTTAAAGTTTGGGGCTGCGATGCTTATGTGAAAAAGCGTCAACCTGATAAGCTCGAACCCAAATCGGAGAAATGTGTCTTCATAGGATACCCAAAGGAGACTGTTGGGTACACCTTCTATCACAGATCCGAAGGCAAGATATTCATTGCTAAGAATGGATCCTTTCCACAGAAGGAGTTTATCTCGAAAGAAGTGAGTGGGAGGAAAGTAGAACTTGACGAGGTAATTGTACCTTCTCCCTTATTGGAAAGTAGTTCATCACTGAAATCACTTCTAGTGATTCCTACACCAGTAAGTGAGGAAGCTAATGATGATGATCATGAAACTTCTGATCAAGTTACTACCAAACCTAGTAGGTCAACCAGAGTAAGATCCGCACTAGAGTGGTACGGTAATCCTGTTCTGGAAGTCATGTTATTTGACCATGACGAACCTACAAACTATGAGGAAGCGATGATGAGCCCAGATTCCGCAAAATGGCTTGAGGCCATGAAATCTGAGATGGGGTCCATGTATGAGAACAAAGTGTGGACTTTGATTGACTTGCCCGATGATCGGCAAGCCATAGATAATAAATGGATCTTCAAGAAGAAGAATGACGCTGACAGTAACGTTACTGTCTACAAAGCTCGACTTGTTACAAAAGGTTTTCGACAAGTTCAAGAAGTTGACTACGATGAGACCTTCTCACCCGTAGCGATGCTTAAGCCCATCCGAATCATGTTTGAAATTGCCGCATTTTATGATTATGAAATTTGGCAAATGGATGTCAAAACTGCATTCCTTAATGGATATCTTAAAGAAGAGTTGTATATGATGCAACCAGAAGGTTTTGTCGATCCAAAAGGTGCTAACAAAGTGTGCAAGCTCCAGCGATCCATTTATGGACTGGTGCAAGCCTCTCGGAGTTGGAATATATGCTTTGATAGTGTGATCAAAGCATATGGGTTTATACAGACTTTTGGAGAAGCCTGTATTTACAAGAAAGTGAGTGGGAGCTCTGTAGCATTTCTGATATTATATGTGGATGACATATTGTTGATCGTAAATGATACTGAATTTCTGAATAGCATAAAAGGATACTTGAATAAGAATTTTTCAATGAAAGACCTTGGTGAAGCTGCTTATATATTGGGCATCAAGATCTATAGAGATAGATCAACGCTTAATTGGACTTTCACAAAGCACATGCCTTGACAAAGTTTTGAATAAGTTCAAAATGGATCAGGCAAAGAAAGGGTTCTTGCCTGTGTTACAAGGTGTGAAGTTGAGTCAGCCTCAATGCCCGACCACTGCAGAAGATAGAGAGAAAATGAAAGGTGTTCCCTATGCTTTAGCCATAGGCTCTATCATGTATGCAATGCTATGTACCAGACCTGATGCGTGCCTTGCTATCAGTCTAGCAGGGATGTACCAAAGTAATCAAGTAGTGGATCACTGGACAGCGGTCAAGAACATCCTGAAATACCTGAAAAGGACTTAGGATATGTTTCTCGTATATGGAAGTGACAAAAAGCTCATCGTATATGGTTACGTTGATGCAAGCTTTGACACTGATCCGGATGACTCTAAGTCACAAACCGGATATGTATTAATATTGAATGGTGGAGCTGTCAGTTGGTGCAGTTCCAAGCAGAGCGTCGTGGTGGAATCTATGTGTGAGGCGGAATACAAAGCTGATTCGGAAGCAGCAAATGAAGGAGTTCATATCCGATCTAGACGTCATACCTAGTGCATCAGGTCCAATGGAAATCTTTTGTGACAATACTAGCGCAATTGCCTTGGCAAAGGAATCCAGATTTCACAAGAGAACCAAGCACATCAAGAGATGCTTCAATTCCATCCGTGATCAAGTCCAGGTGGGAGACATAGAGATTTGCAAGATACATACAGATCTGAATGTTGCAAACCCGTTGACTAAGCCTCTCTCACGAGCAAAACATGATCAGCACCAAGACTCCATGGGTGTTAGAATCATTACAGTGTAATCTAGATTACTGACTCTAGTGCAAGTGGGAGACTGAAGTAAATATGCCCCAGAGGCAATAATAAAGTTGTTATTTATATTTACTTATATCATGATAAATGTTTATTATTCATGCTAGAATTGTATTAATGGGAAACTTAGTACATGTGTGAATTCATAGACAAACAGAGTGTCACTAGAGTGCCTCTACTTGACTAGCTCGTTGAATCAATGATGGTTACGTTTCCTAACCATAGACATGAGTTGTCATTTTATTAAGGGGATAACATCATTAGAGAATGATGTGATTGACTTGACGCATCCGTTAGCTGAGCATGATGATTGTTTAATTTGTTGCTATTGCTTTCTCCATAATTTATACATGTTCCTATGACTATGAGATCATGCAACTCCCGAATAGCGGATGAACACTTTGTGTGTTACCAAATGTCACAACGTAACTGGGTGATCATAAAGGTGCTCTGTTACGTCTCCAACGATCTATAATTTTTGATTGCTCCATGCTATATTATCTACTGTTTTGGACATTATTGGGCTTTATTATCCACTTTTATATTATTTTTGGGACTGACCTATTAACCAGAGGCCCAGCCCAGAATTGTTGTTTTTTGCCTGTTTTAGGGTTTTGAAGAAAAGGAATATCAAATGGAGTCCAAACGGAATGAAACCTTTGGGAACGTGATTTTCTCAACGAATAAGACCAGAGAGACTTTGACCCTACGTCAAGAAATAAAACAGGAGGCCACGAGGTAGGGGGCGCGCCCTCCACCCTCATGGGCCCCTGTTGCTCCACCGACGTAATCCTTCCTCCTATATATATCCACGTACCCCCAAACAATCAAACAGGAGCCAAAACCCTGATTCCACCGCCGTAACTTTCTGTATCCACGAGATCCCATCTTGGGGCCTGTTCCGGAGCTCCGCCGGAGGGGGCATCGATCACGAAGGGCTTCTACATCAACACCATAGTCTCTCCGATGAAGTGTGAGTAGTTTAATTCAAACCTATGGGTCCATAGTTAGTAGCTAGATGGCATCTTCTCTGTTTTTGGATCTCACTACAATGTTATCCCCCTCTCTTGTTGAGATATATTCGATGTAATCTTCTTTTTGCGGTGTGTTTGTTGAGACCGATGAATTGTGGGTTTATGATCAAGTCTATCTATGAATAATATTTAAATCTTCTCTGAATTCTTTTATGTATGATTGGTTATCTTTGCAAGTCTCTTCGAATTATCAGTTTGGTTTGGCCTACTAGATTGATCTTTCTTACAATGGGAGAAGTTCTTAGCTTTGGGTTCAATCTTGCGGTGTCCTTTCCCGGTGACAGTAAGGGCAGCAAGGCATGTATTGTATTGTTGCCATCGAGGATAACAAGATCGGGTTTTCTTCATATTGCATGAGTCTATCCCTCTACATCATGTCATCTTGCTTAAGGCTTTACTCTATTTTTAACTTAATACTCTAGATGCATGCTAGATAGCGGTCGATGAGTGGAGTAATAGTAGTAGATGCAGGCAGGAGTCGGTCTACTTGTCTTGAACGTGATGCATATATACATGATCATACCTAGACATTCTCATAACTATGCTCAATTCTGTCAATTGCTCAACAGTAATTTGGTCACCCACCGTAGAATACTTATGCTCTCGAGAAAAGCCACTAGTGAAACCTATGGCCCCCGGGTCTATCTTTATCATATTGATCTCCTACTACTTAGTTATTTCCTTTGCTATTTACTTTGCCTTTATTTTACTTTGCATCTTTATCATAAAAATACCAAAAATATTATCTTTATCATATCTATCAGATCTCACTCTCGTAAGTGGCCCTATAGGGATTGACAACCCCTATTTGCGTTGGTTGCAAGAATTTATTTGTTTTGTGCAGGTACGAGGGACTTGCGCGTAGCCTCCTACTAGATTGATACCTTGGTTCTCAAAAACTGAGGGAAATTCTTATGCTACTTTGCTGCATCATCCCTTCCTCTTCGGGGAAAACCAACGCAGTGCTCAAGAGGTAGCAAGAAGGATTTCTAGCGCCGTTGCCGTGGAGGTCTACGCAAAAGTCAACATACCAAGTACCCATCACATACCCTTATCTCCCGCATTACATTATTTGCCATTTTCCTCTCATTTTCCTCTCCCCCCCACTTCACCCTTGCCATTTTATTCGCCCTCTCTCTCTATCCTCCCTCTCTATTTGCCTCTTTTTGCCCGCTTGCTTTTTGTTTTCTTGTGTGTTAGTTTGCTTGCTTGTCGCGATGGCTCAAGATAATACTAAATTGTGTGACTTCACCAATACCAACAACAATGATTTTATTAGCACTCCGATTGCTCCTTTTACCGATGCTGAATCTTGTGAAATTAATACTGCTTTGCTGAATCTTGTCATGAAAGATCCGTTCTCCGGCCTTCCTAGTGAAGATGCCGCTACCCACCTAAATAGCTTCATTGATTTGTGTGACATGCAAAAGAAGAAAGATGTGGATAATGATATTGTTAAATTGAAGCTATTTCCTTTTTCGCTTAGAGATTGTGCTAAAGCTTGGTTTTCGTCTTTGCCTAAAAATAGTATTGATTCATGGAATAACTGCAAAGATGCTTTTATCTCTAAGTATTTTCCTCCCGCTAATATCATCTCTCTTAGAAACGATATTATGAACTTTAAGCAACTTGATCATGAACATGTTGCACAAGCTTGGGAGAGAATGAAATTAATGATACGTAATTGCCCTACTCATGGTTTAAATTTGTGGATGATTATACAAAACTTTTATGCCGGATTGAATTTTGCTTCTAGAAATCTTTTAGATTCGGCCGCGGGAGGCACTTTTATGGAAATCACTTTAGGAAAAGCTATTAAACTCCTAGATAATATTAGGGTTAATTATTCTCAATGGCATACTGAAAGATCTACCAATAAAAAGGTGCATGCAATAGAAGAAATTAATGTTTTGAGTGGAAAGATGGATGAACTTATGAAATTATTTGCTAATAAGAGTGTTTCTTCTAATCCTAATGATATGCCCTTGTCTACTTTGATTGAGAATAATAATGAATCTATGGATGTGAATTTTGTTGGTAGGAACAATTTTGGTAACAACACGTATAGAGGAAATTTTAATCCTAGGCCTTATCCTAGTAATCCCTCTAATAATTATGGCAATTCCTACAACAATTCTTATGGAAATTATAATAATATTCCGTATGATTTTGAATCTAATATTAAAGAATTTATTACTTCGCAAAAGAATTTTAATGCTATGATTGAAGAAAAATTGCTTAAGATTGATGATTTGGCTAGGACGTTGATAGAATTGGTCTTGATGTTGATTCTTTGAAACTTAGATCTATTCCACCTAAGCATGATATCAATGAGTCTCTCAAAGCCATGAGAATTTCCATTGATGAGTGCAAAGAAAGAATCGCTAGGATGCGTGCTAAGAAAGATGCCTTTATAATAGCATGTTCTTCTAGTTCCTATGAAAATAATGATGAAGATCTAAAAGTTATTGATGTGTCCCCTATTAAATCTTTGTTTTGCAATATGAATCTTGATAATTATGGGACTGAATATGATCCACCTTTACCTAGAAGGCGTTCTAAGAATTCGGAATTTGTTGATCTTGATGCTAAATTTGGTAAAAGTGGGATTGAAGAAATTAAAACCCTAGATGTTGCTAAACCCACTATTATGGATTTCAAGGAATTTAACTATGAAAATTGCTCTTTGATTTATTGTATTTCCTTGTTGCAATCCGTGCTAAATTCTCCTCATGCTTATAGTCAAAATAAAGCGTTTACTAAACATATCGTTGATGCCTTGATGCAATCTTATGAAGAAAAACTTGAATTGGAAGTTTCTATCCCTAGAAAACTTTCTGATGAGTGGGAACCAACTATTAAAATTAAAATTAAAGATTATGAATGCTATGCATTATGTGATTTTGGTGCTAGTGTTTCCACGATTCCAAAGACTTTGTGTGATCTGTTAGGTTTCCGTGATTTTGATGATTGCTCTCTAAACTTGCACCTTGCGGATTCCACTATTAAGAAACCTATGGGAAGAATTAATGATGTTCTTATTGTTGCAAATAGGAATTATGTGCCCATAGATTTTATTGTTCTTGACATAGATTGCAATCCTTCATGTCCTATTATTCTTGGTAGACCTTTCCTTAGAACGATTGGTGCAAATATTGATATGAAGGAAGGAAATATTAGATTCCAATTTCCATTAAGGAAAGGCATGGAACACTTTCCTAAAAAGAAAATTAAATTACATTATGAATCTATTATTAGATCAACTTATGGATTGCCTACCAAAGATGGCAATACCTAGATCTATTCGTGCTTGTTATGCCTAGCTAGGGGTGTTAAACGATAGCGCTTGTTGGGAGGCAACCCAATTTTATTTTTATTCCTTACTTTTTGCTCCTGTTTAGTAATAAATAATTTATATAGCCTCTGTTTTGGTTGTGTTTTTATGTTTAATTAGTGTTTGTTCCAAGTAGAACCATTGGGAAGACTTGGGGAAAGTCTTGTTGAACTTGCTGTAAAAAACAGAAACTTTAGCGCTCACGAGAACTGCTTTAAGTTTTATTTGGAGAGTGCTATTTAGTTAATTATTTTTGAAGATGATTAATAGATAAAGTCCTCACTTCCAGAAATTTATTTTAGAATTTTTGGGGTCCAGATCTTGCGCTAGCTACAGATTACTACAGACTGTTCTGTTTTTGACAGATTCTATTTTTCGTGTGTTGTTTGCTTATTTTGATGAATCTATGGCTAGTAAAATAGTTTATAAAACATAGAGAAGTTGGAATACAGTAGGTATAACACCAATATAAATAAATAATGAGTTCATTACAGTACCTTGAAGTGATCTTTTATTTTCTTTCGCTAACGGAGCTCACGAGATTTTCTACTTTAAGTTTTGTGTTATGAAGTTTTCAAGTTTTGGGTAAAGATTTGATGGATTATGGAACAAGGAGTGGCAAGATCCTAATCTTGGGGATGCCCATGGAACCCCCAAGATAATCTAAGGACACCTAAAAGCCAAAGCTTGGGGATGCCCCGGAAGGCATCCCCTCTTTAATCTACTTCTATCGGTAACTTTACTTGGAGCTATATTTTTATTTACCACATGATATGTGTTTTTCTTGGAGCGTCTTGTATGATTTGAGTCTTTATTTCTTAGTTTACCACAATCGTCCTTGCTGTACACACCTTTTGAGAGAGCCATACATGATTTGGAATTTGTTAGAATACTCTGTGTGCTTCGCTTATATCTTTTGAGTTATATAATTTTGCTCTAGTGCTTCACTTATATCTTTTAGAGCACGTTGGTGGATTTGTATTATAGAAACTATTGATCTCTCATGCTTCACTTAGATTATTTTGAGAGTCTTTAATAGCATGTTAATTTGCTTAAAATCCTAATATGCTTGGTATACAAGATTAATAATAAAACTTTCTTATGAGTGTGTTGAATACTATGATAAGTTTGAGAATTGATAATTGTTTTGAGATATAGAGATGGTGATATTAAAGTCATGCTAGTTGAGTAGTTATGAATTTGAGAAATACTTATGTTGAAGTTTGTGATTCCCGTAGCATGCACATATGGTGAACCGTTATGTGATGAAGTCGGAGCATGATTTATTTTTTGATTGCCTTCCTTATGAGTGGAGGTCGGGGACGAGCAATGGTCTTTTCCTACCAATCTATCCCCCTAGGAGCATGTGCGTAATACTTTTCTTTGATAACTTGTAGATTTTTGCAATAAATATATGAGTTCTTTATGACAAATGTTGAGTCCATGGATTATACGCACTCTCAACCTTCCACCTTTGCTAGCCTCTCTAATACCGCGCACCTTTCGCCGGTATCATACACCCACCATATACCTTCCTCAAAACAGCCACCATACCTACCTATTATGGCATTTCCATAGCCATTCCGAGATATATTTCCATGCAACTTTCCACCGTTCCGTTTATTATGACACACTCTATCATTGTCATATTGCTTAGCATGATCATGTAGTTGACATCGTATTTGTGGCAAAGCCAACATTCATAATTCTTTCATACATGTCATTCATGAGTCATTGCATATCCCGGTACACCGCCGGAGGCATTCATATAGAGTCATATTTTTTCTAAGTATCGAGTTGTAATTGTTGAGTTGTAAGAAAAATAAAAGTGTGATGATCATCATTATTAGAGCAATGTCCCAGTGAGGAAAGCATGATGGAGACTATGATTCCCCCACAAGTCAGGATGAGACTCCGGACGAAAAATTAAAAAAAGAAAGAAAAGAGGCCATAAAAAAAGAGAGAAAAGGCCCAAATAAAAAAATTAGAGAAAAAGAGAGAAGGGACAATGTTACTATCCTTTTACCACACTTGTGCTTCAAAGTAGCACCATGATATTCATTGTAGAGAGTCTCTCATGATATCACTTTCATATACTAGTGGGAATTTTTCATTATAGAACTTGGCTTGTATATTCCAATGATGGGCTTCCTCGAAATTGCCCTAGGTCTTCATGACCAAGCAAGTTGGATGCACACCCACTTAGTTTCTTTTTGAGCTTTCATATACTTATAGCTCTAGTGCATCCGTTGCATGGCAATCCCTACTCACTCACATTGATATCTATTGATCGGCATCTCCATAGCCCATTGATACGCCTAGTTGATGTGAGACTATCTTCTCCCTTTTTCTCTTCTCCACAACCACCACTCTATTCCACCTATAGTGCTATATCCATGGCTCACGCTCATGTATTGCGTGAAGATTGAAAAAGTTTTGAGAATGTCAAAAGTATGAAACAATTGCTTGGCTTGTCATCAGGGTTGTGCATGATTTAAATATTTTGTGTGGTGAATATAGAGCATAGCCAGACTATATGATTTTGTAGGGATAACTTTCTTTAGCCATGTTATTTTGAGAAGACATAATTGCTTTCTTAGTATGCTTGAAGTATTATTATTTTTATGTCATGAACTTTTGTCTTGAATCTTTCGGATCTGAATATTCATACCACAATTAAGAAGGATTACATTAAAATTATGCCAAGTAGCACTCCGCATCAAAAATTCTGTTTTTATCATTTACCTACTCGAGGACGAGCAGGAATTTATCTTGGGGATGCTTGATACGTCTCCAACGTATCTATAATTTTTGATTGCAACATGCTATATTATCTACTGTTTTGGACATTATTGGGCTTTATTATCCACTTTTATATTATTTTTGGGACAAACCTATTAACCGGAGGCCCAGCCCAGAATTGTTGTTTTTGCCTGTTTGAGGGTTTCGAAGAAAAGGAATATCAAACGGAGTCCAAATGGAATGAAACCTTCGGGAACGTGATTTTGTCAACGAATAAGACCAGAGAGACTTGGACCCTATGTCAAGAAATAAAATAGGAGGCCACGAGGTAGGGGGGCGCGCCCACCCCCACCAGGTGCGCCCTCCATCCTCGTGGGCCCCTTGTTGCTCCACCTACATACTCCTTCCTCCTATATATATCCACGTACCCCCAAACGATCAGAACAGGAGCCAAAACCGTAATTCCACCGCCGTAACTTTCTGTATCCATGAGATCCCATCTTGGGGCCTGTTCTAAGCTCCGCCAGAGGGGCATCGATCACGGAGGGCTTCTACATCAACACCATAGCCTCTCCGATGAAGTGTGAGTAGTTTACTTCAGACCTACGGGTCCATAGTTAGTAGCTAGATGGCTTCTTCTCTCTTTTTGGATCTCAATACAATGTTCTCCCCCTCTCTTGTGGAGATCTATTCGATGTAATCTTCTTTTTGCGGTGTGTTTGTTGAGACTGATGAATTGTGGGTTTATGATCAAGTCTATCTATGAATAATATTTGAATCTTCTCTGAATTCTTTTATGTATGATTGGTTATCTTTGCAAGTCTCTTCGATTTATTAGTTTGGTTTGGCCTACTAGATTGATCTTTCTTGCAATGGGAGAAGTGCTTAGCTTTGGGTTCAATCTTGCGGTGTCCTTTCCCGGTGACAGTAAGGGCAGCAAGGCACGTATTGTATTGTTGCCATCGAGGATAACAAGATAGGGTTTTCTTCATATTGCATGAGTATATCCCTCTACATCATGTCATTCTGCTTAAGGCGTTACTCTGTTTTTAACTTAATACTCTAGATGCATGCCGAATAGCGGTCGATGAGTGCAGTAATAGTAGTAGATGGAGGCAGGAGTCGGTCTACTTGTCTCGGACGTGATGCCTATATACATGATCATACCTAGATATTCTCATAACTATGCTCAATTCTGTCAATTGCTCAACAGTAATTTGTTCACCCACCGTAGAATACTTATGCTCTCGAGAGAAGCCACTAGTGAAACCTATGGCCCCCGTGTCTATCTTTATCATATTGATCTCCTACTACTTAGTTACTTCCTTTGCTATTTACTTTGCCTTTATTTTACTTTGCATCTTTATCATAAAAATACCAAAAATATTATCTTTATCATATCTATCAGATCTCACTCTCGTAAGTGGCCCTATAGGGATTGACAACCCCTATTTGCATTGGTTGCGATGATTTATTTGTTTTGTGCAGGTACGAGGGACTTGCGCATAGCCTCCTACTGGATTGATACCTTGGTTCTCAAAAACTGCAGAAATACTTACACTACTTTGCTGCATCATCCCTTCCTCTTCGGGGAAAACCAACGCAATGCTCAAGAGGTAGAAAGAAGGATTTTTGGCGCCGTTGCCGGGAGGTCTACGCAAAAGTTAACATACCAAGTACCCATCACATACCCTTATCTCCCGCATTACATTATTTGCCATTTTCCTCTCGTTTTCCTCTCCCCCCACTTCACCCTTGCCGTTTTATTCGCCCTCTCTCTCTCTCTATCCTCCCTCTCCATTTGCCTCGTTTTGCCCACTTGCTTTTTGTTTGCTTGTGTGTTAGTTTGCTTGCTTGTCGCGATGGCTCAAGATAATACTAAATTGTGTGACTTCACCAATACCAACAATAATGATTTTATTAGCACTCTGATTGCTCCTCTTACCGATGCTGAATCTTATGAAATTAATATTGTTTTGCTGAATCTTGTCATAAAAGATCCGTTCTTCGGCCTTCCTAGTGAAGATGCCGCTACCCGCCTAAATAGCTTCGTTGATTTGTGTGACATGCAAAAGAAGAAAGATGTGGATAATGATATTGTTAAATTGAAGCTATTTCCTTTTTCGCCGTCTGTGGTGCCCGCCTCCACCATAATCCACCTCGGTCATATCGTAATGGTGCTTAGGCGAAGCCCCGTTCCGGTAGCATCATCATCACCGTCATCACACCGTCGTGCTGACGAAGCTCTCCCTCGACACTCTACTGGATCGTGAGTTCGTGGGATGTCACCAAGTCGAATGTGTGTAGATCACAGAGGTGTCGTACCTTTGGTGCTAGGATCAGTCGATCGTGAAGACATGCGACTACATCAACCGTGTTGCCATGATGCTTCCGCTTATGGTTGAGGGAGTACTGGACTAAGGGGTCCTTGGGCGTCCGGCCTGTTGGACGTGGGCCGAACTGATGGGCTATGAAGATACAAGACCGAAGACTCTCACACGTGAACGTATGGGACTCTCTTTGGCATGGAGGGCAAGCTTGGCGTTCGGATATAAAGATTCCTTTCTCTGTAACCGACTTTGTACAACCCTAGTCCCCTCCGGTGTCTATATAAACCGGAGGGTTTGGTCCATAGGGACAATCATAATCACATAGGCTAGACTTCTAGGGTTTTAGCAATTACGATCTCGTGGTAGATCAACTCTTGTAATACTCACATTCATCAAAATCAATCAAGCAGGAAGTAGGGTATTACCTCCATAGAGAGGGCCCAAACCTGGGTAAACAATGTGTCCCCTGTCTCCTGTTACCATCAACCTCCGACGCACAATTCGGGACCCCCTACCCGAGATCCACCTGTTTTGACACCGACATTGGTGCTTTCCTTGAGAGTCTGTTGTGTCGTCATCAGAAGGTTCGATGGCTCCATCCATCACCTACAACAATGCTGCCCGGGGGGATGTCTTTCTCCCTGGCCAGATCTTCGTATTCGGCAGCTTCGCACTACGGGCCAACTCTCTTGGCCATCTAGCACAGATCGGCGGCTACACCCCTGGCCGTCAGGTCAGGTTCGGAAGCTTGAACTACATCACTGATATCCGCGGAGATTTGATCTTCGACAGATTTGAGCCCATGACAGCCACTCCCTGCCATCGCGGTGAACATGACCTAGATTTGTCATCGGACTATACCCAGGAGATTGCGCCTGTAAGCGCTCTGGCCCTAGATCCGGAGCAGCTTGCGACATCCGAAGACGGGAGGCTTGACCCCGCCACGGAAGCCGCACACTCAGCAGTGTTGGAGCCGCACACAGACCCCACCTCGGGCGGGATCTGCATCACCGGACCCCCAGATTCATCTAACAATCACTGGCTCCGAACTGCGCGCATCTGCGTCTTCCGAGCCTTACCTGGCCCCGATCGTCGAATTCAGTTCCGCGGACATATTCTGGCACTCACCTCTAGGCGATGTGCTAAACTCACTAAAAACCCTCTCTTTAGTAGGGGACTCACAGCCGAATTATATCCGGTTAGAAGTAGGGGCTGATGACGGGCAATTTCGCTTCCCACCCATCTCCCACTTAATAGCCATTGTCAAAGATCTAAATGACATGCTCGACTACGACTCCGGAGACATCGACGGTATGGACGACGATGCCGAAGAGGAGTAGGCCCAAAACCCGCCATTTACCGGGCGCTGGACGGCCACTTCGTCCTATGATGTATACATGGTGGATACACCCGAGGAAGTTAATGGCGAGGACAAAGAAGACCCAGTGGAAGATAAACCTCCTGAAAATACAGCCAAAGCGCTGACGACAGCGACGCTGCTCTAAGTCATGCCATGAAAAAGACAGCAATACCGGCACAGGAGAAAACTATACTCTAGACGATGCCGGAGACAATGAAGACCCCGTTGAGCCAGCTTCCGAACAGGCCGAATGGGAAGATGGACGAGGCAGCCTTGATGAACAGGACGTGCACGAAGACTCGGAGGATAGTACTTATCTTCCACCCTCCGAGGATGAGGTGAGCCTCGGCGGCGAAGACTTTATCCTGCCTGAGGAACCTCTGGAGCAGGACGCTTTAAGCAACAGCTAATAGCCACTGTAAGGAGCCTGAAAAAGAAGCAGCAATAGCTTCAAGCTGATCGAGGTCTGCTCAACGATAAATGGACTGATGTCCTGGTAGCAGAAGAATACGGCCTCGAGCACCCAACCAAAAGTTACCCGAAGCGTAAACTGCTACCCCAATTTGATTACGACGCACTTGAGCCCGTACCATCAGCGCATAATGCGACTGATCGACCACCACGCGGCCGGGACAAAACGACAACTTACGCCGAGCACCGGCCCATCCTACCTCGCCATAAGGGCAGAGACAGAACTACTCAGTAATACACGTATGATCTCCGTCAGGGCCTAAAGAATAAAGAAGGCATGGCCAGATCGATCTACGGATCACGGAGGCGTGCCACGACGCGCGAAGACGGCCATCAAGCCGAACATGGCAAGCACAATTACGTCTGAGCCGAAAAATGCAGATGGACTCCATCCTAATTACGTCGCGACCTAGCCCGATATAGAGGCATTGCACACCCTCTTTGCTTCACTGATGAAGTGATGGAGCATGAATTCCCAAAAGGGTTTAAACCCATGAACATCGAATCATACAACAGAACAACAGATCCTATGGTATGGATCGAAGATTTTCTTCTCCATATCCACATGGCCCGCGGTGATGACCTCCACACCATCAAATACCTCCCACTAAAACTAAAGGGACCAGCGCGGCACTGGCTAAACAGCCTTCCAGAGAACTCCGTCGGCAGTTGGGAAGACCTGGAAGACGCCTTTCGCGATAACTTCCAAGGTACATATGTCTGGCCACCAGATGCCGATGACTTAAGTCACATCATCCAGTAGCCCGGAGAGTCAGCCAGGAAGCTCTGGACCAGGTTCCTAATTCAAAAGAACCAAATTGTCGAGTGTCCGGATGCCAAAGCCCTCACGGCCTTTAAACACAGCGTCCCGGATGAGTGGCTCGCTCGCCACCTCCGTCAAGAAAAACCAAAATCTATGGCAGCCCTTACCGCTCTAATTACCCGTTTTTGTGCGGGGGAAGACGGTTGGCTGGCTCGTAGAAGCAACAGCGCCAGCGATACGGGCACTTCCGAAGTCTGAGACGGCAACGGCAAGCCACGACGCAATAAACACAAACGTCGCAATGACAATGAAAGAGCGCAAGACACGGTGGTCAACGCCGGATTCAGAGGCTCCAGACCCGGTCAATGGAAAAATCCATTCAAGGCAAATAGAGACGGACCATCCAATCTAGAAAAAATATTGGATCAGCCCTGCCAGATTCACGGCACCCCCGATAAACCAGCTACTCACCCCAACAGAAGTTGTTGGGTCTTCAAACAAGCCGGCAAGCTTAATTCGAACACAAAGGGAAGGGGCCGCCCAGTGACAGCGATGACGAAGAGACTCGCCAGCCGAATACCAGGGGTCAGAAGCAATTCCCCCCGAAGTAAAAACTGTAAAAATGGTATACATGGCGCACACCCCTGCAGGGGAACGCGGGCGTGCACTACGGGACGCATACGCCATAGGGCCGCCCCCCCCCCCAATTTCGCCATATCCATCTAGAAGGTTCGGCGTCCATAGTCGAAGTACCAAACGGACTCATTAATCCGCATTACTGATCGGCCATTTCAACCACCGGCCTCTATTAACAAGGACCGATCAATCTCAAAGTTGGATTAGCAGTTCGGCCTTCGTCGTTCGCCTCATATACCCGTGAAGTTTATACCGCGCGTACATAACTGGGTACTTAGAATACCCTGGTCATCAGCAAAGGCACACTACAGACAGGCCTACAAGCTCTCTCATAGCCTTCTCTTCTTTTCTTTTCTAACTTTTTTTATTATTATCGTTTCACAGGTGGTTCAAAGACCAGTCATCTCACGGACTCTGTCGGAGTTCGGCTTCGTTCACCTACCCAAAGGCTATTCCTATTGAGGAGTCCTTTCACCGAGGCAAGGTGGTGCAGACGTGCGACAGGAGGTCCGAGTAACTCTCAGTAGACCGCACTCTCTATTTAGAGCCTGTAAAGTGCCTTCTCCCTCAGCCGTCGACCACTGGCATGTCAAATAGCCTGGGTCATGGCATTATTATCTATAAAATGGCAATTGACGCATCAATCAGGTTCCCGTGAACATAATCCGCATACATTATTCACTTTTTTCTAAAAGAACTAAATTTTGCTTCTTCGGTTGTTTCACACATGCACCTCAGCACAAATCGCCAGGGGCTCAATATGGGAACAAATAAATTGCTGGCAAGTCTGAACAACTTTATAGCACACTTTGGCGTCACGAATTCGGCCTTATATGCATCAGCTCTGAATCATGTCTTTGGTCAATAGTTGGGTTGCCCCACTCCTGTGCTTACTACCTTACGTTCCGCTCTATCGGCTAGGGTAGTAAAGGGAGAACTACTGCGATTGTGTCCTGGTTTACTGAAAGCTCAAGTGCTCCCTAGGTGGTTTTGGTAATTAATGTCAACATATCTCTTGTTGGACTAACATTTTTATCTAGTATGTTTCAGATAAGTTCAATAGTGAAGTGGCATGGACTAGAGGATGTGAAACCCCTTCAAGATGCTAAGGACAAAGGATTGGCTCAAGCTCAAAGCTCAAGACTCTACATTTTCCATTTTAGTGATCCAAGATCACATTGAGTCTATAGGAAAAGCCAATACTATCAAGGAGGGATGAGGTGTTGCTTAATGAGGCTCTTGCTCAAATGCTTAGTGATATGCTCCAAAGCCCTCAACTACTTTCTCACATCCACATATGACCTAAACGAAAAGTCAAACTCGACCCCACCGATTCTTCTTATCCGGCGCCACCGAGTTTCAAATGTCATAGCCACTGCCACAAACCCTAGGCAAATCGGTCTCACCGACGGGGATCTCGGTCTCACCGAGATGGGATTGCAAACTCTCTGTTGCCTATTGCAATACTTTCGGTCTCACCGAGAATTGCGATCGGTCCCACCAAGATTGCAATGTAAACTCTCTGGTTCCCTTTTGTAACATTTTGGTCTCACCGAAATGAGCGATCGGTCCCACCGAGTTTACCTGACCAACTCTCTGGTTAGCTTATTACCAAAATCGATCTCACTGAGTTTGTGTAATCGGTCTCACCGAGATTACGTTATGCCCTAAACCTAATCATATCGGTCCTACCGAGTTGCATGTCGGTCCCACCAAAAACCCTAACGGTCACTAGCTTTGCTAAATCGGTCAGACCGAGTTTAACCATTCGGTCCCACCGAGTTTGGGAAGTTATGTGTAACGGTTAGATTTTGTGTGGAGGCTATAAATACCCCTCCACCTCCTCTTCATTCGTGGAGAGAGCCATCAGAACAAACCTACACTTCCAACCTATTTTTTCTGAGAGAGAACCACCTACACTTGTGTTGAGACCAAGATATTCCATTCCTACCATATGAATCTTGATCTCTAGCCTTCCCCAAGTTGCTTTCCACTCAAATCTTCTTTCCACCAAATCCAAATCCCGTGAGAGAGAGTTGAGTGTTGGGGAGACTATCATTTGAAGCACAAGAGCAAGGAGTTCATCATCAACACACCATTTGTTACTTCTTGGAGAGTGGTGTCTCCTAGATTGGCTAGGTGTCACTTGGGAGCATCCGACAAGATTGTGGAGTTGAACCAAGGAGTTTGTAAGGGCAAGGAGATCACCTACTTCATGAAGATCTACCGCTACTGAGGCAAGTCCTTCGTGGGCGATGGCCATGGTGGGATAGACAAGGTTGCTTCTTCGTGGACCCTTCATGGGTGGAGCCCTCCATGGACTCGCGCAACCGTTACCCTTCGTGGGTTGAAGTCTCCATCAACGTGGATGTACGATAGCACCACCTATCGGAACCACGTCTCAAAAATCTCCGTGTCTCCAATTGGGTTTGAATCTTCCAAACCCTTCCCTTTACATTCTTGCAAGTTGCATGCTTTACTTTCCGCTGCTCATATACTCTTTGCATGTTTGCTTGATATGTATTGTGTTTATTAAACTTGTGTCAAAAATCCACTTCAACCTAAAGAATTTAAAAGCTGTAACTTTTAGCACCTAGTGTCTAATAACCCCCCCCCCTCTAGACACCTCTTCTCGATCCTTTCATTTACCCAAATGAGCACGTCAGTAGAGAAAGCCGAAAACTGACTGTCATGATGTGGCGAGAGCTAGTCAACCACTCGATGACTTATCAGAATCTTCTACGATTCCTTCCGTATTACACGAAGGACCGTTCTTCCGGTCACCTATGTAACACACCGTATTTGGATAGCCGTGTACATACCAGGGGCTATATCGTAGACCCATCGTCGAACTCCTATGGCTAAGTGAAAGTGTTAAAGCCCTATAGTCCGATTGCCTAGTTCGCTGCATTGACACCTCCTTCACGGACCAATACGTTGGGTCAAGAGCGATCAAGTGCTTTTTCGAACACCCCTGTATTTTATGCGAGGGGGCTGAAGCCAACGACTGGAAAACTTTCAGATTATACAAAAACGGCCGCACAGGAGGAGCCAAAACTTGTAAGCATAGCCTTAAAATATCATAATATTGTTTTTACAAATTTGGTACATTCACTAGAGGACCATATCCTTTGAGCACTCAACCTCTATCAAGCAGGCACCCTCTAGGACGTCCTCAAAATAATGCTCCGGTGGGTGTCTGTCCTTGCCCCCGGGCGGACTCTTCGCTGCAACTTCGGCGACATTCATCTTCACCCAATACATTTTGACACGGGCAAAGGCCATCCATGCACCTTCAATGCACGCTGATCGCTTCACGGTGTCAACACGCGCCACCACATCCATAAGTCGCTGCACCAAATTGAAATAACTATTTGGAATTGTCTTAGTTGGCCGTAGCCGGAGCATGTCATGGCAGAAACAGATATCTTGTGGAGTTCGGCCCACTGGGACATCTGTTCGTTTAGTAACAGCGGGCGATTTGGCGTGCCGAATTGCGCCTAGAAAAGCCTTTCCGTTGCGTACCCTTCTTGCGCTTGGTAAAATTGCGCTGCATCGGAGGCGCTCTTTGGCAAGTCCAAGAATGCGTCTGGAGAACTCCACATTCGATTAAGCGGGGCATACTTCAACTCACCGAATATAGTCTGTAATAAGAAAGGCTTACAAGCCGCTATCTCCCCAGCTTGTCGGATCTCCTCTCGAGCCGCCCTAGACTCGGATCGTGCTTCCCTCGCCTCTTGTACGGCATTATCGAGATCGGCCATTTTGGCTTTGTTATCCCTCTCAAGGAATTCGCACCGGACATTGGCTTCCTTTAGCTCGTGCGCCATGATAGACATTCTCTCCTCGCACTCGCACCGAGCAGCCTATTTGGCTTTTAACTCATCAGCTGCATTTTCAGCAGCCACATTACTCATCCGGGCTTGTTCCTTGGCTCGGACAAGTTCAGCCCGAAGGGCCTCCACCGCGGCAGCACTATCTGCAGTTATACACTTCTCAGTATATAATAATTAGCATCATGCTCATATCATTATACATACGTACTCTGACTGCCTCAAAACATACCTTGCGCCTCATCGAGCCGCCTGTTAATAAGCACGATGTCATCATCCGTCACATTAAGCGAAAGAAACTTCACGGGGGCACGTTTCAGAATATATACAAAATATTGGGCGAAAGAAGTACCAGACGGGGGCCACTCACCGTCCATGAGGGAGGGGGTGCGCCCTACCCCCCTGGGCGCGCGCCCCTGCCGCGTGGGCCCCCTAACAGCCCTCTGATGCCCATCTTTGGCTATATGGAGTCTTTCATCGAGCAAAAAATTATAAGCAAGCTTTCGGGAAGAAACTCCGCCGCCACGAGGCGGAACCAATCTAGGGCTCCGGCGGAGCTGTTCTGCCGGGGAAACTTCCCTCCAAGAGGGAGAAATCATCACCATCGTCATCACCGACGACCCTCTCATCGGGAGGGGTCAATATCCATTAACATCTTCACCAGCACCATCTCATCTCAAACCCTAGTTCATCTCCTATATCCAATCTTTGTCCCAAAGCCTCATATTTGTACCTGTGGGTTGCTATTAGTGTTGATTACTCCTTGTAGTTGATGCTAGTTGGTTTACTTGGTGGAAGATCATATGTTCAGATCCATTATGCATATTAATACCCCTATGATTATGAACATGAATATGATTTCTGAGTAGTTACATTTGTTCCTGAGGACACGGGAGAAGTCTTGCTATAAGTAGTCATGTGAATTTGGTATTCGTTCGATATTTTGATGAGATGTATGTTGTCTCTCCTCTAGTGGTGTCATGTGAACATCGACTACATGACACTTCACCATTGTTTGAGCCTATAGGAAGGCATTAGGAAGTAATAAGTAGATGATGGGTTGCTAGAGTGACAGAAGCTTAAACCCTAGTTTATGCGTTGCTTCGTAAGGGGCTGATTTGGATCCATATGTTTCATGCTATGGTTAGGTTTACCTTAATACTTCTATTGTAGTTGCAGATGCTTGCAATAGGGGTTAATCATAAGTGGGATGCTTGTCCAAGGAAGGACAGTACCCAAGCACCAGTCCACCCACATATCAAATTATCAAAGTACCAAACGCGAATCATATGAACGTGATGAAAACTAGCTTGACGATAATTCCCATGTGTCCTCGGGAGCGCTTTCCTTTATATAAGAGTTTGTCCAGGCTTGTCCTTTGCTACAAAAAGGATTGGGCCATCTTGCTGCACCTTATTTACTTTTATTACTTGTTACCCGTTACCAATTACCTTATCACAAAACTATCGGTTACCGATAATTTTAGTGCTTGCAAAAAATACCTTGTTGAAAACCGCTTATCATTTCCTTCTGCTCCTCGTTGGGTTCGACACTCTTACTTATCGAACATGCTACGATAAATCCCCTACACTTGTGGGTCATCAAGACTCTTTTCTGGCGCCGTTGTCGGGGAGTGAAGCGCCTTTGCTAGGTGGAATTTGGTAAGGAAAAATTTATATAGTGTGCTGAAATTTACTGTCACTTGTTACTATGGAACATAATCCTTTGAGGGGCTTGTTTGGGGTATCTTCACCCCGACCAGTAGAGCAAAGAGTTGCTCCTCAACCCACTGAACCTACTGAAATTTTTTACTTTGAAATTCCTTTGGGTATGATATTGAAACTACTAGCTAATCCTTTTACAAGAGATGGAACATTGCATCCAGATTTGCACCTAATCTATGTGGATGAAGTTTGTGGATTATTTAAGCTTGCAGGCATGACCGAGGATGTTATCAAGAAGAAGATCTTCCCTTTATCTTTGAAGGGAAAGGCATTGACATGGTTTAGGCTATGTGATGATATGGGATCATGGAACTACAACCGATTGAAATTAGAATTTCATCATAAGTTTTATCCTATGCATCTTGTTCATCGTGATCGTAATTATATATATAATTTTTAGCCTCGCGAAGGAGAAAGCTTCGCTCAAGCTTGGGGGAGGCTTAAGTCAATGTTATATTCATGCCCCAATCATGAGCTCTCAAGAGAAATTATTATTCAAAAAAGTTATGCTCGGCTTTCTCTCGATAATCGCTCCATGCTCGATACTTCTTATACTGGTTCTTTTATGATAAAGACTATTGAATTCAAATGGGATTTATTGGGAATAATTAAACGCAACTCTGAAGATTGGGACCCCGATGAAGGTAAGGAGTCAGGTATAACACCTAAGTTTGATTGTGTTAAATCTTTTATGGATATCGATGTTTTCCGTGAATTTAGCACTAATTATGGACTTGACTCTAAGATAGTAGCTTCTTTCTGTGAATCCTTTGCTACTCATGTTGATCTACCTAAGAAGAAACGGTTTAAATATAATCCTCCCATTTAAGTAAAAGTAGTTGCACCTATTAAAGTTGAAGAAAAGACTATCACTTATAATGATCCTGTTGTTCGTACTGCTTATATTGAGAAACCATCTTTCCCTGTTAGAATAAAGGATCATGCTAAAGCTTTAATTGTGGTTCATAAGAGTAATACTAGAACACCTACTCCCTCTGAGCAAATTAGAGTTGACCCTAGTGTTGCTATGGTTAAAGACCTCTTGGCCGATAATATTGATGGGCATGTTATTTACTTCTGTGATGAAGCTGCTAGAATTGCTAGACCCGATACTAAAAATAAACATAGACCTGTTGTAGGCATGCCTGTTATTTCTGTTAAAATAGGAGGTCATTGCTATCATGGCTTGTGTGATATGGGTGCTAGTGCAAGTGCAATACCACATTCCTTATATAAAGAAATTATGCATGATATTGCACCTGCTGAGATAGAAGAGATAGATGTTACAATTAAGCTCGCTAATAGAGATACTATTTCACCTGTTGGGATTGTTAGAGATGTTGAAGTCTTGTGTGGGAAGGTTAAATATCCTGCTGATTTTCTTGTTCTTGGTTCCCCACAAGATAATTTTTGTCCCGTTATATTTGGAAGACCCTTCTTGAATACTGTTAATGCTAGGATAGACTGCAAAAATGATATTGTTACTATTGGTTTGGGGGATGTGTCTCGTGAATTTAATTTTGCTAAATTTCGTAGACAACCCCATGATAAAGAATTACCTAGTAAAGATGAAATTATTGGTCTCACTTCTATTGCTGTGCCTCCTAATGATCCTTTGGAACAATATTTGCTAGACCATGAAAATGATATGTTTATGAATGAAAGAAGGGAAATAGATGAAGTATTCTTTAAACAGGGACCTATTCTGAAACACAACTTCCTAGGGACCCCCCTCCACCCAAGGGTGGTCCCATGTTTGAGC
This sequence comes from Triticum monococcum, assembly GCA_034509565.1. Taxonomy (NCBI): domain Eukaryota; kingdom Viridiplantae; phylum Streptophyta; class Magnoliopsida; order Poales; family Poaceae; genus Triticum; species Triticum monococcum. Next base: position 570,092,143 of record CM067842.1, on the reverse strand, counting down.
TTAAACCATTACCTGATACTCTTAAATATGCTTATCTTGATGAGAAAGAGATATATCCTGTTATTATTAGTGCTAACCTTTCAGAGCATGAAGAAAAGAAATTATTGAAAACTCTGAAGAAGCACCGTGCTGCTATTGGATATACTCTTGATGATCTTAAGGGCATTAGTCCCACTTTATGCCAGCACAAAATAAAGCTGGAAAAGGATGCTAAACCGGTTGGTGATCACCAACGACGGTTAAATCCTAAGATGAAAGAAGTGGTAAGAAAAGAAATACTAAAGCTTCTGGAGGCAGGTATAATTTATCCCGTTGCTGATAGTCAGTGGGTAAGTCATGTCCATTGTGTCCCTAAGAAGGGAGGTATTACTGTTGTTCCTAATTATAAAGACGAATTGATCCCACAAAGAATTGTTACAGGTTATAGAATGGTAATTGATTTCCGCAAATTAAATAAAGCTACTAAAAAGGATCATTACATGTTACCTTTTATTGATCAGATGCTAGAAATATTATCCAAACATACATATTTTTGCTTTCTATATGGTTATTCTGGTTTCTCTCAAATACCTGTGTGAAAATAGGATCAAGAAAAGACAACTTTTACTTGCCCTTTCGCCACCTTTGCTTATAGACGTATGCCTTTTGGTTTATGCAATGCACCTGCTACCTTTCAAAGATGTATGATTGCTATATTCTCTGACTTTTGTGAAAAGATTTTTGAGGTATTCATGGATGATTTTTCTGTATATGGAACTTCTTTTGATGATTGCTTAAGCAACCTTGATCGATTTTTGCAGACATGTGAAGAAACTAATCTTTTCTTGAATTGGGAGAAGTGTCACTTTATGGTTAATGAAGGCATTGTCTTGGGTCATAAAATTTCTGAAAGAGGTATTGAAGTTGATAAAGCTAAAGTTGATGCTATTGAAAAGATGTCGTGTCCTAAAGGTATAAGAAGTTTTCTTGGCCATGCCGGTTTTTATAGGAGGTTCATTAAGGACTTCCCTAAAATTTCTAGGCCTCTGACTAATCTCTTACAAAAAGATGTTCCATTTGTCTTTGATGATGATTGTGTAGAAGCATTTAAATACTTAAGAAAGCTTTGATTTCTGCACCTATTGTTCAGCCTCCTGATTGGAATTTACCATTTGAAATTATGTGTGATGCTAGTGATTATGCTGTAGGGGCTGTTCTAGGGCAAAGAGTTGATAAGAAATTAAATGTTATCCAATATGCTAGTAAAACTCTAGACAGTGCTCAAAGAAATTATGCTATTACTGAAAAGGAGTTTTTAGCAGTTGTATTTTCTTGTGATAAGTTCAGACCTTATATTGTTGATTCTAGAGTAACTGTTCACACTGATCATGCTGCTATTAAATATCTTAAGGAAAAGAAAGGTGCTAAACCTAGACTTATTAGATGGGTTCTCTTGCTACAAGAATTTGATTTGCATATTATTGATAGAAAGGGAGCTGAGAACCCCGTTGCAGACAACTTGTCTAGGTTAGAGAATGTTCTTGATGACCCACTACCTATTGATGATAGCTTTCTAGATGAACAATTAGCTGTCATAAATGCTTCTCGTACTGCTCCATGGTATGCTGATTATGCTAATTATATTGTTGCTAAATTTATACCACCTAGTTTCACATACCAACAATAGAAAAAGTTCTTCTATGATTTAAGACATTACTTTTGGGATGACCCACATCTTTATAAAGAAGGAGTAGATGGCGTTATTAGACGTTGTGTACCTAAGCATGAACAGGAACATATCCTACGCAAGTGTCATTTCGAGGCTTATGGAGGACACCATGCTGGAGATAGAACTGCACATAAGGTACTGCAATCCGGTTTTTATTGGCCTACTCTCTTCAAAGATGCCCGTAAGTTTGTCTTGTCTTGTGATGAATGTCAAAGAATTGGTAACATTAGTAGACGTCAAGAAATGCCTATGAATTATTCACTTGTTATTGAACCATTTGATGTTTGGGGTTTTGATTATATGGGACCATTTCCTTCCTCTAATGGGTATACTCATATTTTAGTTGATGTTGATTACGTTACTAAGTGGGTAGAAGCTATTCCAACTAGTAGTGTTGATCATAACACCTCTATTAAGATGCTTAAAGAAGCTATTTTCCGACGTTTGGAGTCCCTAGATATTTAATGACTGATGGTAGTTCACATTTTATTCATGGTGCTTTTCGTAAAATGCTTGCTAAGTATGATGTTAATCATAGAATTGCATCTCCATATCATCCACAGTCTAGTGGTCAAGTAGAATTGAGTAATAGAGAGCTTAAATTAATTTTGCAAAAGACTGTTAATAGATCTAGAAAGAATTGGTCCAAGAAACTTGATGATGCATTATGGGCCTATAGAACTGCATATAAAAAACCTATGGGTATGTCTCCGCATAAAATGGTTTATGGTAAAGCATGTCACTTACCTCTTGAACTAGAACATAAGGCATATTGGGCCATTAAAGAGCTCAACTATGACTTCAAACTTGCTGGTGAGAAGAGGCTTTTTGACATTAGCACACTTGATGAATGGAGAACCCAGGCCTATGAGAATGCCAGACTGTTTAAAGAAAAGGTTAAAAGATGGCATGACAAAAGGATACAAAAACGTGAGTTTAATATAGGTGACTATGTATTGTTATACAACTCTCGTTTAAGATATTTTGCAGGCAAACTTCTCTCTAAATGGGAAGGTCCTTACGTTATCGAGGAGGTTTATCGTTCCGGTGCATAAAAATCAACAACTTCGAAGGCATAAATCCGAAGGTGGTGAACAGTCAAAGAATCAAACATTATATCTCAGGTAATCCTATAAATGTTGAAACCAATGTTATTGAAACCGTAAGCCCGGAGGAATACATAAAGGACACTTTTCGGAACGTTTTAGACTCCGAAAAGGAATAAGTATGTGGTACGGTAAGTAAATCGACTCCAAAACAGTTCTAATGGCAATTTTTCTCTGTTTTGGAATATTTAGAAAAATAAGAAGCACTGCGGGAAGGACACGAGGGTGGAAGGCGCGCCCCCTGCCTCGTGGGCAGCTCGTGCGCTCTCCGGACTCCGTTTTCTTACACATTACGTATTTTGGTCGGTAAAAATTCATTATATAATATCCCGGAGGTTTTGACTCCTTTACACTTTACCATGCAAATATCTCCTATCTTTGTTTCGAGCTGTCCTGCTACATATTAGATCAACATGTCGTCCCAGGATTCACAAGGAGAAAGCTATGTGGCTGACTACCTTGCAGATCCGAAGGTCTATGGGGATGTGGAGCATTGTGGTTTAACTATGGAAGAAGAAGGTGGTAAATGGTCAAAGAATCAAACATTATATCTCAGGTGATCCCATATATGTTGAAACTAATGTTATTGAAACCGTAACCCTGGAGGAATACATAAGGGACACTTTCCAGAATGTTTCAGACTCCAAAAAGGAATAGGTATGTGGTACGGTAAGTAAACCGACTCCAAAACAGTTCTAATAGCAATTTTTCTCTGTTTTGGAATATTTAAGAAAATAAGAAGTAGTCCAGAAAGGACACGAGGCTTCCACGAGGGTGGAGGGCGCGCCCTACCCCCTGGGCGCGCCTCCTGCCTCGTGGGCACCTCGTGTGCTCTCCGGACTCCATTTTCTTACACGATACTTCTTTTGGTTGGTAAAAATTCATTATATAATCTCCCAAAGGTTTTGACCACCGTATCACGCAAATATCCTCTGTCTTTGTTTCGAGCTATTTTTGCTGCAGATTAGAGCAATATGTCATCCCACGATTCAGAGGGAGAAAGCTATGTGGTTGATTACCTTGCAGATCATAAGGTCTACGGGGACTTGGAGCATTGTGGTTGGACCACGGAGGAAGAAGAAGACTATGAGCCTAAGGGAAAGGAGGAGACGAGATCAGATGAAGATGAAGTCCCATTACCTCAACATGGGGACATGCATGTGGAGTTCAAAAAGTCAAGCCTCCCCGATAGAGTAAAGAAACCTAAGATCGAGTTTATCCCTTTTCGCCTCTTGTAGGAGAACAAACAGGAACTATGCAAAAAGGTATTAAGCCTTGAGCAAGAGATCGATGACCTAAGGGAGCAAAATTCTATCCTCAAGCGCAAATTAAGGAAGAAGCACATGCCATCAACAACTCCATCATCACCACCTCTGAAGAAGGAGACATAAACGCATGGGTATGGACACTCCCCTTGGCAACTGCCAAGCTTGGGGGAGTGCCCCAGTATCGTATCACCATCACACATTTATCTTTACCGTTTTTTCTTAGTTCGATCCTTTTGGTAATATCTTGATCTAGTAGAATCAAGTTTTAGTATGATCTAGTTTTGAGTTTTGCTTTATGATCCTTCTATGTAATCGAGTCTGTGAGCTATATATAATAAAGATTAGTGTTGAGTCAAGGGCTTGATTATCTTACTATGATCTTGAGGGAATAAAATAAAAGAGAAAGAATAAAAAAGAAATAAAGAGATCATATAGATCTTATGGAGAGTAATGACTTCACATATAAAGAGTACGATGAATAGAAGTTGTTGAGAGTTGACAAACATAGTTTTGGTCATCGCTGCAATTAATAGGAAGTAGTAAGGAAAGAGAGGTTTTCACATATAAATATACTATCTTGGACATCTTTTATGATTGTGAGCACTCATTAAAATATGACATGCTAAAGAGTTGACGTTGGACAAGGAAGAAAACGTAATGCGTTATGTTTTCTTACATTTGAAATAAATTATATTGTCATGGATCATCCAAAATGTTGAGCTTGCCTTTCCCCCTCATGCTAGCCAAATTCTTTACACCAAGTAGAGATACTACTTGTGCTTCCAAACATCCTTAAACCTAGTTTTGCCATGAGAGTCCACTATATCTACCTATGGATTGAGTAAGATCCTTCAAGTAAGTTGTCATCCTTGCAAGCAATAAAAATTGCTCTCTAAATATGTATGACTTATTAGTGTGGAGAAAATAAGTTGTATACAATCTTGTGATGTGGAAGAAATAAAAGCGACGGACTGCATAATAAAGGTCCATATCACAAGTGGCAATATAAAGTGACGTTCTTTCGCATTAAGATTTTGTGCATCCAACTATAAAAGCACATGACAACCTCTGCTTCCCTCTATGAAGGGCCTATGTTTTATTCTTGTCTTATAATTCATGCAAGAGTCACGGTGATCTTCACCTTTCCTTTTTACATTTTATCCTTTGGCAAGCACAATGTGTTGGAAAGATCCTGATATATATAGCTAATTGGATGTGAGTTTTCATGAACTATTATTGTTGGCATTACCTTGAGGTAAAAGGTTGGGAGGCAAAACTATAAGCCCTTATCTTTCTCTGTGTCCGATTAAAACTTCATACCCATAAATATTGCATGAGTATTAGCAATTGTGAAAGACTAAATGATAGTTGAGTATGTGGACTTGCTGAAAAGCCCTTATATTGACTCTTTCTGATGTTATGAAAAATTGCAATTGCTTCAATGACTGAGATTATAGTTTGTTATTTTTAAATGAAGTTTATGATTCATACTTGAAATTGTGATTGAATTATTACTTTAGCATAAGAGATCATATGACAATATATGTATATGTTGTTGTTCTAAGAATGATCATGATGCCCTCATGTCCGTATTTTATTTTTATCGACACATCTATCTCTAAACATGTGGACATATTTTTCGATTTCGGCTTTGGCTTGAGGACAAACGAGGTCTAAGCTTGGGGGAGTTGATACGTCCATTTTGCATCATGCTTTTATATCGATGTTTATTGCATTATGAGCTGTTATTACACATTATGTCACAATACTTATGCCTATTCTCTCTTATTTTACAAGGTTTACATGAAGAGGGAGAATGCCAGCAGCTGGAATTCTGGGCTGGAAAAGGAGCAAATATTAGAGACCTATTCTGCACATCTCCAAAAGTCCTGAAACTTCACGGGAGCACATTTCAAAATATATAAAAATATTGGGCGAAAGAAGTACCAGAGGGGGCCACCCACCATCCATGAGGGTGTGGGGCGCGCCCCCTACCTCGTGGGCCCCCTGGCAGCCCTCTGATGCCCATCTCTGTCTATATGCAGTCTTTCGTCGAGAAAAAAAATCATAAGCAAGCTTTCGGGAAGAAACTCCGCCGCCACGAGGCAGAACCTTGGCGGAACCAATCTAGGGCTCCGGCGGAGTTATTCTACCGGGGAAACTTCCCTCCGGGAGGGAGAAATCATCACCATTGTCATCACCAATGATCCTCTCATCGGGAGGGGGTCAATCTCCATCAACATCTTCACCGGCACCATCTCATCTCAAACCCTAGTTCATCTCTTGTATCAAATCTTTGTCCCAAAGCCTCAGATTGGTAGCTGTGGTTGCTAGTAGTGTTGATTACTCCTTGTAGTTGATGCTAGTTGGTTTACTTGGTGGAAGATCATATGTTCACATCCATTATGCATATTAATACCCCTCTAATTATGAACATGAATATGATTTTTGAGTAGTTACATTTGTTCCTGAGGACATGGGAGAAGTCTTGCTATAAGTAGTCATGTGAATTTGGTATTCGTTCGATATTTTGATGAGATGTATGTTGTCTCTCCTCTAGTGGTGTCATGTGAACGTCGACTACATGACACTTCACCATTGTTTGGGCCTAGAGTAAGGCATTGGGAAGTAATAAGTAGATGATGGGTTGCTAGAGTGACAGAAGCTTAAACCCTAGTTTATGTGTTGCTTCGTAAGGGGCTGATTTGGATCCATATGTTTCATGCTATGGTTAGGTTTACCTTAATACTTCTGTTGTAGTTGTGGATGCTTGCAATAGGGGTTAATCATAGGTGGGATGCTTGTCCAAGGAAGGACAGTACCCAAGCACTGGTCCACCCACATATCAAACTATCAAAGTACTGAACATGAATCATATGAACGTGATGAAAACTAGCTTGACGATAATTCCCATGTGTCCTCGGGAGCACTTTCCTTTATATGAGAGTTTGTCCAGGCTTGTCCTTTGCTACAAAAAGGATTGGGCCATCTTGTTGCACCTTATTTACTTTTATTACTTGTTACCCGTTACCAATTACCTTATCACAAAACTATCTGTTACCGATAATTTCAGTGCTTGCAGAAAATACCTTGCTGAAAACCGCTTATCATTTCCTTATGCTCCTCGTTGGGTTTGACAAAATTACTTATCGAAAAGGCTACGATAGATCCCCTACACTTGTGGGTCATCACATGTCCATCAGTGTATCCGGCGCCTCCTGATCCCGGGAAGCAGCTGTGGGAGTCCGGACTCCCTTTGAAGGGATGTGTTTGTCCGACCCTAGAGTGGTCTACGGATGTAAGACGGATTGTCCGGGGCCCTTATTGTTTGTCTCCACACACCCCGGACCCTGGGCGGCCGATGTTTCACCTGGGGGCGTTGTCTTCATTATCCTTTGCACCGCTTGTTGATCGGGAGAGATCCTCCGGGACGACACCTCGATGTCGTCCGCCCTATCAGGCGAGGAATCCAGTGGAGGTGTTTTGCTTTCCATCATCTCCGTAAGAAGATCCCCCAAAGAGGATTGTTGAGGAAGACTGCTTACCAGACTGCAAAACATATATTCTAATATTACCCTTGTGACAGGAAAAGGAACGGGATATGTTTAAAACACCCTTGTTCACTTATGATTCGGCTAAAGGCTCGTCCTTACGGAGGAACTACACGGCAACGTCATCTTCCAAACCTGAACTGCCTCATAGGAGCGTCTTACCCCGTTTAAGAGCCTTTACCTCCCGACCTTCGGTGGCGGCCCTTTTCTTACCATGGGGAGGAAGGATGTCAGCTTCTCCTTCTCTTCTATCTTCGGAAGAGGGAACCCTAACCTCTCCGGACATAGTGCTTGGTGTACCTTCGGGATGGAGGCCACCTTTGGCCTTCCTGCTCTCCTCATTGTCCTCTTTCACCGGCACCTGGAATGGTGCCGGGACCAGCATCCTTGTTAGCACAGGACTAGCTAAGTCTTCGAGAAGAGGGGCCGAACACCTAATTCGCTCCGCCTTCTTCGTCCAGCCCTGGAAAAAGATGGTTTTCTCAGTACCTTATCACTGGATATTCAACTAAGCTATGTTCGGAAGTTGAGTGCTTACCGAGGTATCCGGATGGTTGCAGTCAAGGCCGATGTCCTTGGTAGTGTCCGGCCACTGTTTTCGTGTCCCGGAAAATAACTTCCACATTCCTTTGTGTGTCGTGCCGAAGAAGTGTTGAAGGGTTCGTGGTCCTTCCGGATTGAACTCCCACATGCGGAGGGGCCGTCGCTAGCACGGGAGGACCCTGCGGACTAACATTACTTGAATCACGTCGATGAGATCAGTGTCCTTCTCAAGCAGACTCCGGGTGCGGCTCTATAGAGTCTCCACTTCGTCGATTGGTCCCCAGTCCAGCCCCTTGTTGATCCATGATGTGAGCTGAATTGGAGGGCCGGATCGAAACGTGGGTATAGATGCCCACTTGGTACCACGGGGTTCAGTGATGTAAAACCACTCCCGCCGCCATAAATTGGAAAATTCTGTGAAGGATCCTTTTAACCAAAGATTATTGGTGAGCTTGCTCACCATGTCGCCACCACACTCCGCTTGCTTCCCTTCGATCACCTTCGGCTTCACATTAAAGGTCTTAAGCCATAAGTCGAAGTGTGGGGGAATACGGAGAAAAGCCTCGCACATGACGATGAATGCCGAGATGAGAAGAAAAGAGTTCGGGGTTAGGTCATGAAAATCTAGCCCGTAATAGAACATGATCCCTCGAACAAAGGGGTGAAGAGTGAACCCTAGCCCTCGGAGGAAGTGGGAGATGAATACAACCCTCTTGCTAGATCTAGGAGTAGGAACAACTTGCCCTTGAGCAGGAAGCCTGTGGGGGCTTTCCGCGGTCAGGTACCTTGCCGCCCGGAGCTTCGCAATATCCTCCTCTATGACGGAGGAAGCCACCCATCGCCTGTGAGGGCTAGGGCCGGACATGACTAAGGAAGCTCAAGGCAATTGGATTGAACCTTGGGTGCTGAAAATCGAGGTTGGAGAGGTTGAGGAAAGGATTGGCGTAAAGAAGAAAGCCGGATCGTAGCCCCTTTATAAAGACGATGAATATCGAACGACTCCTCCTAGGTCTTAAAACCTGCCTGTTCCTAAGGAATCATGCCAACATAACAGTTGGGATACCCACACCCGTATTAATGAGAATCCCGCAATAAGGGGACACGATCTCTACTTCAACAAGACATGCAATAAAGCCGCATCTCAAAACGTGGAGTGACGGGCTAAAAAACGGTTCAAAATAATAACCGGGAAGGGACGTGATGTCACGTTACAAAAAGGTTGTCAGCAGATTGGACTCGTGAAATATTATATTCTCTGTGGTGGTGTGTGGTACTTGTTTTGCAGATCCGTACATGTTCTTTGTGTTCGAAGGCTATTTTGGAATATTCGGAAGAGGAACCCGCCTTGCAATGTCGAAGACAATCTGCGCGCTGGACAACTCGTCATTAAAGCCAGGTTCAGGTCTACTCAGGGAGTCCTAGACTAAGGGGTCCTCGGGCGTCCGACCTGTTGGACATGGGCCGGACTGATGGGCTATGAAGATACAAGACCGAAGACTCTCACCCGTGTCCGGATGGGACTCTCTTTGGCATGGAGGGCAAGCTTGGCGTTCGGATAGGAAGATTCCTTTCTCTGTAATCGACTTTGTACAACCCTAGTCCCCTCCGGTGTCTATATAAACCGAAGGGTTTGGTCCATAGGGACAATCATAATCACATAGGCTAGACTTCTATGGTTTTAGCCATTACGATCTCGTGGTAGATCAACTCTTGTAATACTCATATTCATCAAGATCATGTTGGAAATATGCCCTAGAGGCAATAATAAAAGCATTATTATTATATTTCCTTATTCATGATAATTGTCTTTATTCATGTTATAATTGTGTTATCCGGAAATCGTAATACATGTGTGAATAATAGACACCAACATGTCCCTAGTAAGCCTCTAGTTGACTAGCTCGTTAATCAACAGATAGTCATGGTTTCCTGACTATGGACATTGGATGTCATTGATAACGAGATCACATCATTAGGAGAATGATGTGATGGACAAGACCCAATCCTAAACATAGCATAAAGATCGTGTAGTTCGTTTGCTAGAGTTTTTCCAATGTCAAGTATCCTTTCCTTAGACTATGAGATCGTGTAACTCCCGGATACCGTAGGAGTGCTTTGGGTGTACCAAACGTCACAATGTAACTGGGTGACCATAAAGGTATACTGCGGGTATCTCTGAAAGTGTCTGTTGGGTTGACACGGATCAATACTGGGATTTGTCACTCCGTATGACGGAGAGGTATCACTGGGCCCACTCGGTAATGCATCATCATTATGAGCTCAAAGTGACCAAGTGTCTGGTCGCGGGATCATGCATTACGGTACGAGTAAAGTGACTTGCCAGTAACGAGATTGAACAAAGTATTGGGATACCGACGATTGAATCTCGGGCAAGTAACATATCGATTGACAAAGGGAATTGTATACGGGGTTGCTTGAATCCTCGACATCGTGGTTCATCCAATGAGATCATCGAGGAGCATGTGGGAGCCAACATGGGTATCCAGATCCCGCTATTGGTTATTGACCGGAGAGTCGTCTCGGTCATGTCTGCATGTCTCCCGAACCCGTAGGGTCTACACACTTAAGGTTCGGTGACGCCAGGGTTGTGAAGATATGTATATGCAGTAACCCGAATGTTGTTCGGAGTCCCAGATGAGATCCCGGACGTCACGAGGAGTTTCGGAATAGTCTGGAGGTAAAGAATTATATATAGGAAGTGTTGTTTCGGCCATCGGGACAAGTTTCGGGGTCACCGGTATTGTACCGGGACCACCGAAAGGGTCCCGGGGGTCCACCGGGTGGGGCCACACATCTCGGAGGGCCCCATGGGCCAAAGTGGGGAGGGGAACCAGCCCATAGTGGGCTGGTGCGCCCCCCTAGGCCCACCCCATGCGCCTAGGGTTGAAACCCTAGGGGTGGGGGGGCGCCCCACCTTGCCTTGGGGGCCACTCCAGCCCTGGCCGCCGCCCCCCCTAGGAGATCTCATCTCCTAGGGCCGGCGCCCCCCTAGGGGAGCCTATATATATGAGGGGGGGAGGGGGCAGCCGCACCTTGAGTCTTGGCGCCTCCCTCTCCCCTGCTACACATCTTCCTCTCGTAGTATACGGCGAAGCCCTGCTGATGTGACGCCCTGCATCCACCACCACGCCGCCGTGCTGCTGGATCATCATCAACCTCTCCTCCCCCCTTGCTGGATCAAGAAGGAGGAGACGTCACGCTGACCGTACGTGTGTTGAACGCGGAGGTGCCGTCCGTTCGGCGCTAGGATCTCCGGTGATTTGGATCGGGTGTGATGATCGGGTGTGATAGATTCCAACATTCACATACAACGGGTGTAAGACAGATTTACACAAGCAAACACTTAGGTTGACTTGACGAGCCTAGCATGTACAGACATGGCCTCGGAACACAGAAGACCGAAAGGTCGAGCATGAGTCGTATAGAAGATACGATCAACATGAAGATGTTCACCGACGTTGATTAGTCCGTCTCACGTGATGATCGGACACGGCCTAGTTGACTCGGATCATGTTATACTTAGATGACTAGAAGAGGGATGTCTATCTAAGTGGGAGTTCATTGAATAATTTGATTAGATGAACTTAATTATCATGAACTTAGTCTAAAATTTTACAATATGTCTTGTAGATCAAATGGCCAACGTAGTCCTCAACTTCAACGCGTTCCTAGAGAAACCAAGCTGAAAGACGATGGCAACAATTACACGGACTGGATCCGGAACCTGAGGATCATCCTCATAGCTGCCAAGAAAGATTATGTCCTACTAGCACCGCTAGGTGACCCACCCGTCCCACAGAACCAAGACGTTATGAACGCTTGGCAGACACGTGCTGATGACTACTCCCTCGTTCAGTGCGGCATGCTTTACAGCTTAGAGCCGGGGCTCCAAAAGCGTTTTGAGAGACATGGAGCATATGAGATGTTCGAAGAGCTGAAAATGGTTTTCCAAGCTCATGCCCGGGTCGAGAGATATGAGGTCTCCGACAAGTTCTTCAGCTGTAAGATGGAGGAAAATAGTTCTGTCAGTGAGCACATACTCACTATGTCTGGGTTGCATAACCGCTTGACTCAGCTGGGAGTTAATCTCCCGGATGATGCGGTCATTGACAGAATCCTCCAGTCGCTTCCACCAAGCTACAAGAGCTTTGTGATGAACTTCAATATGCAGGGGATGGAAAAGACCATTCCTGAGTTATTTTCAATGCTGAAATCAGCGGAGGTAGAAGTCAAGAAGGAACATCAAGTGTTGATGGTAAATAAAACCACTAAGTTCAAGAAGGGCAAGGGTAAAAAGAACTTCAAGAAGGACGGCAAGGAAGTTGCCGCGCCTGGCAAGCAAGCTGCCGGGAAGAAGCCAAAGAATGGACCCAAGCCCGAAACTGAGTGCTTTTATTGCAAGGGAAGTGGTCACTGGAAGTGGAACTGCCCCAAATACTTAGCGGACAAGAAGGCCGGCAAAACAAAAGGTATATGTGATATACATGTAATTGATGTGTACCTTACTAGTACTCGTAGTAGCTCCTGGGTATTTGATACCGGTGCAGTTGCTCACATTTGTAACTTAAAGCAGGAGCTGCGGAATAAACGGAGACTGGCGAAGGACGAGGTGACGATGCGCGTCGGGAATGGTTCCAAGGTCGATGTGATCGCCGTCGGCACGCTACCTCTACATTTACCTACGGGATTAGTTTTAAACCTCAATAATTTTTATTTAGTGCCAGCTTTGAGCATGAACATTGTATCGGGATCTCGTTTAATTCGAGATGGCTACTCATTTAAATCCGAGAATAATGGTTGTTCTATTTATATGAGAGATATGTTTTATGGTCATGCTCCGATGGTGAATGGTTTATTCTTAATGAATCTCGAGCGTAATGCTACACATGTTCATAGTGTGAATACCAAAAGATGTAAGGTTGATAATGATAGTCCCACATACTTGTGGCACTGCCGCCTTGGTCACATAGGTGTCAAACGCATGAAGAAGCTCCATGCAGATGGACTTTTAGAGTCTCTTGATTATGAATCATTTGACACGTGCGAACCATGCCTCATGGGTAAAATGACCAAGACTCCGTTCTCAGGAACAATGGAGTGAGCAACCAACTTGTTGGAAATCATACATACTGATGTGTGCGGTCCAATGAGTGTTGAGGCTCGCGGTGGCTATCGTTATGTTCTCACCCTCACTGATGACTTGAGCAGATATGGGTATATCTACTTAATGAAACACAAGTCTGAGACCTTTGAAAAGTTCAAGGAATTTCAGAGTGAGGTTGAAAACCAACATGACAGAAAAATCAAGTTTTTGCGATCAGATCATGGAGGAGAATACTTGAGTCACGAATTTGGCACACACTTAAGAAAATGTGGAATAGTTTCACAACTCACGCCGCCTGGAACACCTCAGCGTAATGGTGTGTCCGAACATCGTAATCGCACTCTATTAGATATGGTGCGGTCTATGATGTCTCTTACCGATTTACCGCTATCTTTTTGGGGCTATGCTTTAGAGACTGCCGCATTCACTTTAAATAGGGATCCGTCGAAATCCGTTGAGACGACACCGTATGAATTATGGTTTGGGAAGAAACCTAAGCTATCGTTTCTAAAAGTTTGGGGATGCGATGCTTATGTCAAGAAACTTCAACCTGAAAAGCTCGAACCCAAGTCGGAAAAATGCGTCTTCATAGGATACCCTAAAGAAACTATTGGGTATACCTTCTACCTCAGATCCGAAGGCAAGATCTTTGTTGCCAAGAATGGATCCTTTCTAGAGAAGGAGTTTCTCTCAAAAGAAGTAAGTGGGAGGAAAGTAGAACTTGATGAAGTGTTACCTCTTGAACCGGAAAATGGAGCAACTCAAGAAAATGTTCCTGAGGTGCCTGCACCGACTAGAGAGGAAGTTAATGATGATGATCATGAAACTTCAAATCAAGTTGCTACTGAACTTCGTAGGTCCACAAGGACACGTTCCGCACCAGAGTGGTACGGCAACCCTGTCCTGGAAATCATGTTGTTAGACAACGGTGAACCTTCGAACTATGAAGAAGCGATGGCAGGCCCGGATTCTGACAAATGGCTAGAAGCCATGAAATCCGAGATAGGATCCATGTATGAAAACAAAGTATGGACTTTGACTGACTTGCCCGATGATCGGCGAGCCATAGAAAATAAATGGATCTTTAAGAAGAAGACATACGCGGATGGTAATGTGACCATCCATAAAGCTCGGCTTGTCGCTAAGGGTTATCGACAAGTTCAAGGGGTTGACTACGATGAGACTTTCTCACCCGTAGCAAAGCTGAAGTCCGTCCGAATCATGTTAGCAATTGCCGCATACTATGATTATGAGATATGGCAAATGGACGTCAAAACGGCATTCCTTAATGGTTTCCTTAAGGAAGAATTGTATATGATGCAGCCAAAAGGTTTTGTCGATCCTAAGAATACTAACAAGGTGTGCAAGCTCCAACGCTCGATTTATGGGCTGGTGCAAGCATCTCGGAGTTGGAACATTCGCTTTGATGAGATGATCAAAGCGTTTGGGTTTACACAGACTTATGGAGAAGCCTGCGTTTACAAGAAAGTGAGTGGGAGCTCTGTAGCATTTCTCATATTATATGTAGATGACATACTTTTGATGGGAAATGATATAGAACTCTTGGACAGCATTAAGGCCTACTTGAATAAAAGTTTTTCAATGAAGGACCTTGGAGAAGCTGCTTATATATTAGGCATCAAGATCTATAGAGATAGATCAAGACGCCTCATAGGTCTTTCACAAAGCACATACCTTGATAAGATATTGAAAAAGTTCAATATGGATCAGACTAAGAAGGGGTTCTTACCTGTGTTACAAGGTGTGAAATTGAGCTCAGCTCAATGTCCGACCACGGCAGAAGATATAGAAGAGATGAGTGTCATCCCCTATGCCTCAGCCATAGGTTCTATTATGTATGCCATGCTGTGTACCAGACCTGATGTAAACCTTGCCGTAAGTTTGGTAGGAAGGTACCAAAGTAATCCCGGCAAGGAACACTGGACAGCGGTCAAGAATATCCTGAAGTACCTGAAAAGGACTAAGGAAATGTTTCTCGTTTATGGAGGTGACGAAGAGCTCGTCGTAAAGGGTTACGTCGACGCTAGCTACGACACAGATCTGGATGACTCTAAGTCACAAACCGGATACGTGTATATTCTGAATGGTGGGGCAGTAAGCTGGTGCAGTTGCAAGCAGAGCGTCGTGGCAGGATCTACATGTGAAGCGGAGTACATGGCAGCCTCGGAGGCAGCACATGAAGCAATTTGGGTGAAGGAGTTCATCACCGACCTCGGAGTCATACCCAATGCGTCGGGGCCAATCAAACTCTTCTATGACAACACTGGAGCTATTGCACTTGCCAAGGAGCCCAGGTTTCACAAGAAGACCAGGCACATCAAGCGTCGCTTCAACTCCATTCGTGAAAATGTTCAAGATGGAGACATAGATATTTGTAAAGTACATACGGACCTGAATGTAGCAGATCCATTGACTAAACCTCTCCCTAGAGCAAAACATGATCAACACCAGAATTCCATGGGTGTTCGATTCATCACAATATAACTAGATTATTGACTCTAGTGCAAGTGGGAGACTGTTGGAAATATGCCCTAGAGGCAATAATAAAAGCATTATTATTATATTTCCTTGTTCATGATAATTGTCTTTATTCATGCTATAATTGTGTTATCCGGAAATCATAATACATGTGTGAATAATAGACACCAACATGTCCCTAGTAAGCCTCTAGTTGACTAGCTCGTTAATCAACAAATAGTCATGGTTTCCTGACTATGGACATTGGATGTCATTGATAACGAGATCACATCATTAGGAGAATGATGTGATGGAGAAGACCCAATCCTAAACATAGCATAAAGATCGTGTAGTTCGTTTGCTAGAGTTTTTCCAATGTCAAGTATCCTTTCCTTAGACTATGAGATCGTGTAACTCCCGGATACCGTAGGAGTGCTTTGGGTGTACCAAACGTCACAACGTAACTGGGTGACCATAAAGGTATACTACGGGTATCTCTGAAAGTGTATGTTGGGTTGACACGGATCAAGACTGGGATTTGTCACTCCGTATGATGGAGAGGTATCACTGGGCCCACTCGGTAATGCATCATCATTATGAGCTCAAAGTGACCAAGTGTCTGGTCACGGGATCATGCATTACGGTACGAGTAAAGTGACTTGCCGGTAACGAGATTGAACAAGGTATTGGGATACCGACGATCGAATCTCGGGCAAGTAACATATCGATTGACAAAGGGAATTGTATACGTGGTTGCTTGAATCCTCGACATCGTGGTTCATCCGATGATATCATCGAGGAGCATGTGGGAGCCAACATGGGTATCCAGATCCCGCTGTTGGTTATTGACCGGAGAGTCGTCTCGGTCATGTCTGCATGTCCCCCGAACCCGTAGGGTCTACACACTTAAGGTTCGATGACGCTAGGGTTGTGAAGATATGTATATGCAGTAACCCGAATGTTGTTCGGATTCCCGGATGAGATCCCGGACGTCACGAGGAGTTTCGGAATAGTCCGGAGGTAAAGAATTATATATAGGAAGTGTTGTTTCGGCCATCGGGACAAGTTTCGGGGTCACCGGTATTGTACCGGGACCACCGAAAGGGTCCCGGGGGTCCACCGGGTGGGGCCACCCATCCCGGAGGGCCCCATGGGCCAAAGTGGGGAGGGGAACCAGCCCATAGTGGGCTGGTGCGCCCCCCTAGGCCCACCCCATGCGCCTAGGGTTGAAACCCTAGGGGTGGGGGGCGCCCCACCTTGCCTTGGGGGCCACTCCAGCCCTGGCCGCCCCCCCCCCCTAGGGGAGCCTATATATGTGAGGGGGAGGGAGGGGGCAGCCGCACCTTGAGTCTTGGCGCCTCCCTCTCCCCTGCTACACCTCTTCCTCTCATAGTATACGGCGAAGCCCTGCTGCTGTGACGCCCTGCATCCACCACCACGCCGTCGTGCTGTTGGATCATCATCGACCTCTCCTCCCCCCCCCCTTGCTGGATCAAGAAGGAGGAGACGTCACGCTGACCGTACGTGTGTTGAACGCGGAGGTGTCGTCCGTTCGGCGCTAGGATCTCCGGTGATTTGTATCACGTCATGTACGACTACCTCATCCCCGTTATTTGAACGCTTCCGCTCGCGATCTACAAAGGTATGTAGATGCATCCGATCACTCGTTGCTAAATGAACTCATAGATGGATCTTGGTGAAACCGTAGGAAATTTTTTGTTTTCTGCAACGTTCCCCAACAGATCAATCAAGTAGGAAGTAGGGTATTACCTCCATAGAGAGGGCCCGAACCTGGGTAAACATTGTGTCCCCTTTCTCCTGTTACCATCAACCTCCGACGCACAGTTTGGGACCCCCTACCCAAGATCCGACGGTATTGACACAGACAACGGTCTACGAGGGTACGTAGATAACAATCTTCCCTCTCATTTCTATGCATCACCATTATCTTGCGTGTGCGTAGGAAACTTTTTGAAATTACTACGTTCCCCAACACATGGGCCATAGGGGAGAGGGGAGGTAGCCCACAAGGGGTAGCCGCACCCCTCGCTATAGGGAGTCCGAATTGCACTAGGGAGGGAGGCGCCCCCCCCCCCTTCCTTCTCCTCTTCCTCTCCCTTCCCTCTTTCCCCTCTCCGGAAAAGGAAAGGGAGTCCAACTAGGATTGGGAGTCCTAGTTGGACTCCCCCTTTGGCGTGCCCCCTAGGTCGACCGCCTCCTTCCCTCCTCCTTTATATATGGGGGCGGGGGGCACCTCAAAGCACAACAGTTGTTCCTTAGCCGTGTGCGGAGCCCCCCTCCACAGTTTATCACCTCGGTCATATTGTTGTAGTGCTTAGGTCAAGCCTTGCGGGGATCACATCACCAACACTGTCGCCATGCCGTCGTGCTGACGGAACTCTCCCTCGACCCTCTATTGGATCAAGAGCTCGAGGGACGTCATCGTGCTGAACGTGTGCTGAACACGGAGGTGCCGTATGTTCGGTACTTGGATCTGTTGGATCGTGAAGACGTTTGACTACATCAACCACGTTACTAAACGCTTCCACTTTCGGTCTATGAGGGTAAGTGTACACACTCTCCTGTCTCCTTGCTATGCATCTCCTAGATAGATCTTGCGTGATCGTAGGATTTTTTTTTTGAATTACTATGTTCCCCAACAATCATATGGCGGTTCACACCTTCGGGCCTTGAGTCACCTCCGGTCTTGGGCCTTCTCACCCTAAGCCGCCAACGGTGTGACCCGGCCCCTCCTGGGCGGGTCATACGTTAGAGTTATATCCTCAACAGTCCTCACTTTCACATCCACTTTCCACATGACAGTCATCCCTCTGCCTAAGTGGGCCATGGCCAAGGCCGACAAGATCTCTTGGGGATTCGTCTAGGGCTGTCGATGATAGTGAGACCGCTGGCGGCGGGAGGCCGCTTGTAAACTGCAAGACGGTGTGCCGCCCAAAGGCGTTGGGAGGGCTTTGGCATTGTGGACCTTGATTGCTCTGATAGGGCAGACAACGTTGGCTTTGGTTACAATGGAAGGGTTCTGATTGCCTGTGGGTTGGTTCCCAACTCCTGTGTGACGCTTCTGATGTGCCCCTCTTCGGAGCATCCATGAAAATCACCATCGGCGACAGACATAAGGCTGCATTTTGGCATGACAACTGGAATGGTGACGGGGCCCTCTGCCGCCGCTGTCCGGGCCTTCTCAACATCTCTACCCACAAGAATAGATCGGTGCAGAACGAGCTTCTAAATGATAACTAGATTAGATATGTGGCTAGGCTGGACATCCCTGAGCAGCCACGGGAGTTCATTGTCCTGGCTTCTATCATCAACTCCGTGAATTTGAATTCGCTCATACAAGACTCCATCACCTGGATTTGGCATCATGGTGGGGAATATTCGTTCAGCTTGGGCTACGAGGTGCAATTCCATGGATCCAATCCATAGTTCTCAACCCATAAAGTATGGAAGGCGCTTGGGAGCCAAAGTGCACGCTCTTCTCTTGGTTCGTCCTTCACAACAGGATCCTCACGGCTGATTGGCTTGCCATACGGGGCTGGCCAATTTACCATGTTTGCTAGATTTGCCTCAGTGCCCTCGAGACCGCTACTCACCTCTGCAAGGACTACCCTTTCATGACGGCTGTTCGTGGACATTTGCTCATCTGGGTAGACGACTAGCTCGCCTTCGGCCCCACGATGACACTCCCCTCAACTGATTCTTGGTGGGAGGGAGGGTTCAAGGATATGAAGAACACACTACAAAAGCGTCGCAAAGGTGTTCTCATCTACATAATGTGGAATGTGTGTAAGGAACGGAACTGATGCATTTTCAATGGCTTGAGATTGACTTATGTCGAGGTGGCCCATCTCACTTTCGAGGAGATTGCGTGAACTCGCCTTTCGGCCGAGAGCTATTCAATAGCACGAGTAGTCCGCATGTGGCTCTATTTTTGGTTGATTTTTTTTTGGCATGAACCCCTTTAAACATGCCTACATGTACATAGTTCCCCCTTCTTAATGAATAGGCAGCACTCCTACCGATTCCTAAAAAAAATGGATTTTGGCAAATTCTCCATATACGTCGGCCATTTAAAATTTATCTTGACCACTAGCTTCATTCTTATAGTTTTCTGTTTCAACGGTTGTAGACAAGTTTATCTATATTTTTCTATTGAATTGTACAAACGTATTGGTTGTAACTTTTTTCGAAACATTACTACTTCCTCTGTCCCATAATGTAAGATGTTTTTTTGACAAGAGTAGTATATATCAATCATCGCAAAAAAGTATACTACTATATATCAACACTACCACATGACCTGGCTCACGCTGTTGCGGGAAAACCAAATAAATTTACTAGTAGTTTGCTTTTGTCATTTGCTAGGACAGTGACACACATGGCTTTTGCGCTCTCCCGAGAAGATATACTATACGTGAGCGGCGACATTAGTAAGCCCCGCTTGCATCACTGACCAACATAAATTAGGCGGAGCGGGTGGCGCATGTCACGAAATCGCCAACTAGCTTCTTCATCCCTATCGTCTCCGACCTTCTATTTAAAATGAACAGGCATGACTACTGACTTACTGAGAGCTCAGCAAATCAGACGGCGGAGTCAAGGTCCCTAAAAATAACATCATCCACACCAACTTGGAGTCCTCATACAGACACATAAGGTTTTTGGAGTATTGTATTGTGGAAGCCTGCAGTGCTGTGCGCGGTCACCTGCTCTGTATCGAGTCCTCATGTCTGATGCCATGTATTAGTCCCATGACCTGCCCACATCTAGCTGGATGCCATCAAGGAGCCCAATGGTCAGTTAAGTGGCAGCTTCGCGGGATTGGAGGAGGAGCTAGCGAAGGACCAACTGGAGTACTAGAACCTAAGTGCATCTTCAGCCGTGGGCCCTTATCGTCTTCTGGGAGTGCACCGGCACTAAACCACATACTGGAGGCGAGATGCCTCCAGTCACGGCGTCTATATTTTTTTGAAAAAGTCAAATACGGCGCAAACACGGCGCAAATTTATTGCAAACATCGGCGAGTTTGTTCAAATTTAAACATATTTTACAAAAAAGAAAAAGAAAAAAACTAGCACGGGCTGCCCCCGCCGTCTCCATCGCCGCTCCTCGCCGTCTACCTTGCCGCTCGCCGTCCGCCGCCCGCCTTTGCAGTTCTACATACCGAGGAGGCGGTAGAACCGCGTGTAGTCGCCGCCGCCGCCGCCGTCGTCGTCGTCTCCGTCGCCGCCGCCGCCGTCCCTGCTGCATCCCTTTCCCGGTTGGCGCCGCAGGTTGGATGGTCCGGGGGCGTCGTCGTCGTCGTCGCTGTCGAGGACGACGATGCCGTGCTCGTCCTCACGCCCACGCTTGCGGGCGGCGATCTCCTCCAGGGCCCGGGTCTACCGAGTCATCTCCGTCCGGAGGTAGTCGTCCCGCGCCCACCGCAGGGCGTCCTCGTCGGAGAAGCCGCGCCGGGCTATCTCCTCATACTCCGCGGGGAGGCCGGGCTCCGGCCATCGGAGTTGAGCCTGCCGGAGGGCACGACGCCGTTGGTGGCCTCGAGCTGCTCAGCGTGACGGCGTCGGAAGTAGGGCTCCCAGAGCGGGCTGTCGGGGACGTACCGTGGCCCCTCCCTCGCCGCCTGCGGCAGGGACGCGCGGATACGTGCGATCTCCGCACGCCGCGCCGCCCCGGTGGGTGGTGGTGGCACCGGCACGCCGCCGGCGCTGATCCTCCAAGCCCCGGGCACCCGCATGTCCGGCGGGACCGGGTATTCGGCCTTGAAAAGGAGGCGAGCCTCGTCCTCGTGAAGATGGCGGCGCCCGAAGCCATTCGCCGCCGCGCCGTCGCCTGGAAAGCGCTCGGTCATTCTTCTGGACTGGAGACGGCGAGAGGAGGAAGGGGGAGAAATGGGCGTGTCGGCGGTGTAGTGCCTGTGCGTGCCTCCGGCGCGCTGGTGGTCGGCTTATATAGGCGGAGGCGCCGCGTGGTAGGCTTGGCCGGCACGTTACGCGTGGCTTGATAGCGTGGCGGCCAAGGGGACGCGCGTCGCCCGGCCTTCACTGCGCCGCCCGTGAGGCATCAATGGAGGCTGGCCGGCGCGGCAGCGCGCGCAGCGCGCAGCTTTGACATTGATCCGCCGCGGGAAACGAAGCAATGAGGACGACGAAGCGGCGAGAAGAGAGTCGAGTCGCTGACGCGGCTAGCCCGCAGCTCTTCATGCCAAAAAAGATTCGCCCGGCGCCCCCGAGCGACCCCAGCGCGCCGGGTTCGGGTTGGGTCCGCCAGCGCCAATTTCGGCCCGAGTCGGCGAAAACTGGGCCCTTGGGGGCACGACTGAGCTGATTTTTTAGCATCGGCGGCTAAAAAAACGTTTGGAGGGCTTTCTTGGGACGCGGCTGAAGATGCTTTAAGGAAATATTTGCTGAACAGGTGCAAATCTCACACCATTACTCTTTAGTATTCCCTCCTTAAAAAAAGTAATGATTTAAACGCTCTTATATTATTTTACAAAGGAAGTAACAAACTACAATTGATGGACGGAGACGGAAAAGAGAAAATAAGTCGATGATTGTGTTTGAAGCAAATGCTTAGGGTCTATGCTCAATCATTTCAGCGTGCTTACGTGGGACAGAGAGCAAATTGTTAGTTAAACCTAGGCTCGCGGTCTTTTTTCCTTAGATGAAAGGATCATTTTGGTTTCTCACACTAGCAGTAAAGCAAGGCACTTGGGACACTGACCTGGGCCATCCACTTTCAAAACATAAGTGGTTAAGTTTCATTAATTTTTTGGATATTTAGCAACATATGTATGGTTAATTTAGATTCGTTAGATCTACCACCATGAAATCTCTTTTCGTAGTGCTTTTTTATGATGTAGATGCGCCAACATGTTTTATAGACGACATACATATTGGCTCTATTTCCCTTAAGCACAGGTTAGTCATGTTAACAAAATGACCCTCGACCAAACAGACCTGTAGTAGTAGCAGCGAACTGCAAGGGGTTTGACAAAACCACCCACCGGTCTAGTCCTTGCTCGGTCGATCCCGCTAGCTGTGGCTAGACGTGGACGCGGACGGCCACTAGCCATACCGACGAGGTCAGCACCTGCACCGCACACGTACGGGGGCGACCTTTTGTGCGGCCGCGCCTGGCTAGGCTAGCTCCAGCCCCGCTGCTGCCCGGCCGGCCGCTTTCGCGGCGTTGGTACGCGTCGGCCTCCACTTTCGACCGCGTCAGGAAGAAGAAAGCACCTTCCATCGCCGCTCCGTTGGTACGCGTCTGGCGGCCGCTCCGTCGCCGCGCGCAAGCATGCCATGCATGCATGCATGTACATCGATCTACCACCCCGGCCCAGTGAGTCAGTGATCCGACGCGGACGACGTTGACAGGAGGTGCGGAATTAAACGGCGGGTTCCATGTCCGATGGGCCGGGGGACGGCGATACATTCGACCGATTGATCCGATCATAACTGCGACGATCGGCCCGGAGGCGTGCCCCGTACGTATGCGCCGCCGAGGTGGACGTGCGCGCGCGGTACGGCCGGCATGCACCGCACGGGCCACAGTGATGGGCGGCCGATCGATCCGTCAATCGGGACCGGTGGTTGCACTTGCACGCGGCGCGGGGGGGTGTTATGGGGCGACGTGGCTACGTTTGCGAGATCGGTGGACGAGCGGGACCGCCGGATGACCGAGAGATGGCTTCGACGTGGACCCATGGCCCGCCTTAAAGAGCAACGAGACGACACCCTGCACGCACTGCGTCTGCACCGTGCACCTGCAGTCAGCCGAAAAAGGAGACCATATGTGTCGACAAAAAGAGATTGCAGCTGAAAAACTTGAACATATGTTACTCGAAGGCAATAAGATTACAATCAGCTAAAGGTAGCTCTTGGGGTGGTCTTTTTTGGGTAGAAGGCAATGAATTTATGTGTGTATAGAGTTGCACAACCTTTGACCATCCCGGGAGAGCAAAACAAGATTCAAGGGAAAATCACTTCTATAAAGACATATTTATTGGCCCAAACCCAGTGCTCAGGAGGAAGGCAGTCTCCCTTCAATCTTGTGCATCTCTTTTGAACCTATGAATGAGAGATATGCCAACGTTTTCCGCAAGGCCTATGTATACGCAATGGCGGATCTAGGCCCCAGGCCCGGGGTGTGAGGCCCATTTCCTTTGTAGAATTCAGCAAAACATTGTAGCAATTGCTACAGTGCACAAAGGAGGCCTAGGGCGCTGGGCTGGGCTGGATCCGTCCCTGTGTATATGGTCTTTTGTCTATTATGAACTATTCTTGATTCCCCCTCCTTTCCTTTCATTCTAAAGACATACTTGTACCAATAACCTCTATTGGCCGCATAAGCAGTGTGCTAAAAATTTGTTCAGATGGACTCTGGAGGCTTTTCCCAAAAAGGAAAATATTGATTGAAGAAATGAGATGAACCTTTTGTCTCCAATTTAGAAAAGGTGGATCCAAAGCAAATATGTTGATAACATCAAATATGGAAGTAATTATGTTGAAGTTGTCTTGACAATCCATTCATTATATATATACATATATTCATGTTTGTTTTGACAATCACGGTCATAGTTTTCCATGTAAGACCATAAAATCATGACCATACTCCCTTCGTTATTTTACTTCGCATATTAGTCATGTCTTAATTCGAAATTTTAAAGTTTGACCAACTTTATAGGAAAAATATCAACATTCAGAATACCAAACCAATACCAATAGGTCCATCATGAAATACATGTTTAATATTACATTTACTTGATACTACCTCCGCTCACAAATATAAGATCTTTTGCATATTTCAATATGGACAACATTCGGACTGAAATAAGTGAACAAACACCCTAAAACATGTCCATATACATCTTATTCACAAAAAAGATATAACATCTTATATTTGTGAATGGAGAGAGTATTATAGATATTGATATTTTAAATGCAAATTTGGTCAAATTTTACAAAGTTTGGCTTTAGAAAAAAATTAGTATGTGATGTAAACATATGATAGTATGCAATTGTATTAGCCTATACTCTCGCTCTCTTCCTCCGCTCTAGCGGCGACGATGGTGACATATGTAATCCCTTCCGACTCCGTCTGCTAACCCGTGAACTCTCCTCCCCTCTTCATGCCGCTCCAACGTCCAGTTGCAGCGAGAGGAATCTTTGTGCCTTGGCTCTGGCTCATAGTTTGTGTTAGTTTTTTTCTCATAGGGGCGGCGTTCAAACAGATGGCGGTGACTCATCTATGAGCTGATCTTCCGAGCTTCGATCCTACTTGAGCCCGTCCCTCAGTACAGATTCGACAAAGCTTCAGCATAGATTCATGCCGTCTCCTTGGGTTAGCAACAAGGTTAGGGTTTCTCACTCCTCATTCGTGTTTTCTCGGAACTATAGGTGGTCTTGAATACATGAGGCGACTCCTATGCCCATCTTTGATGGCGTGGTTGTGTTCTTACTCTATAGGCATCGATGTGGAACAGTGGAATCATCTTTTGTTATGGCTATAATAAATAAATGAAGTAACGCTTTGTATTGGTCGAGGAGGAGTTTCTAACGCAAGACAAATAGCCGGCATTTCGCTAGTCTACCACCTAGTTGGTGACGCTACAGATGGCAAAAATTCTACAAGAACGTTACACCTGCAGTAGGAAACCTGCACGTAACAACTCAGGACGAGACCTACTATATCTTTGAGCTTCGATCCTCCTCGAGTTCGTCCATTGGGGAAGATTTGACAGAGCTTTGGCATAGATTTTTTACATCTCCTTGGGGCAGCGAGGCTGGGTTTTCTCTTTTTGTGCTGGCGACATATGGTGTGAGGCGCTTCATGTCGGTTCAAGGGTTGAGCGGTGACGTTTGTGTGGCTCCAGGACGGTGGTCCTTAGGGGCACATGGATAAAGACTTCTCGGTTGTCATTGACAAGGTCAGACACGTAGAAGGGCGGCGCCGGCTCATTCCGATGGCGGTAGTGATCATCCAATGGTCCAGATACTTCAATGTAATTTTTATTATGTTGAAGGATAATTTGTATTTTTGATGAACTTTTATAATAGATTCAGATCCTTCTTCGCAAAAAAAATACATGTGATGCAGAAAAAAAAGACGAAGTATCTGTGAAGCAAACTATATGTTGTCCTTTTTTGTTGCATGAGGCCATATTCTTACTCTATAAGCATGGATGCGGAAGCATCTTTTATTACAGATACAGATAAAATGAAGTATTGGCCGATGAAGAACTTTTTACGCAAGACTAATAAGCCAGCAGTTCGTTAGGCTGGTCGTAATAGTAGTATCATAGCTAGTATCATGCATGACAATTAGGCAATTTTGATGAGGTGTCATAGCATTAAATGAAGAAAGAGAGGATACAGTATCATATCATGATACCGTATCATAATAAATGCTATGCTATTTTGTGTCATGCATAACAATAAATAAAGTACTATATGATACTAATATATGATACTATGTATTAGGGCATCTCCAACAAGTTGTATGTTAGTCTTGTTGGTAGAATGTCCATGTCATCAACCAACAAGCTATCATACAACTACTCTAATGGATTGTATGTAAGCTATTCAATAGATGGTAAGAAAATAAATGTGATTGCTCTCTATTTCACCTAGCAGCTTGCGCAAAGGTTGTTGGTTAAACTACATACAACTTTGCTCTCTCTACATTTATTACATGCCACATCATCAGTATGTCCTAGGTGACAAATTTACCAACACCTATCTTACAACTGTTGGAGATGCCTAGTATCATACACTAGTATCATATGTATGATACTCCCTCCGTTTTTATTTACTTCGCATATTAGCTTTGGTCAAAGTCAAGCATTATAAACTTTGACAAAGTTTATAGACAAAAATATTAACATATACAATAACAAATCAATACCATTAGATTCATTGTTGAATGTACATCTATATTATATAGATTTGTTATGATAAATATTTATATTCTTTTCTATAAATTTAGTCAAACTTTATAAAGTTTGACTTCAGTCAACTCTAATATGCGGAGTAAATAAAGACGGAGGGAGTACTAGCATATGATACTTCCCATTACAACTAAGCTTAGTCTACCGCATGGTTGGTGATGACGTCACGGATGACCAAAACACTACAAGAACGTTACACCTGCACGTAACAGCTCGAGACGAGACCTAGAATCTTACCCTGGTTTTTGGACTAAAAGTGGAAGGTTTTATAAAGTTCGCACGGAGCAGTTAACCCTGGGGAATAATAAGAGGGAATAATAGCCACTTTGCTTTGGACCCTCGGTCAAAGTAGCAAAAGGGAACAACAACCCGCCGGCTGTCGTACCATCCATCCCGTCAATGTGTCGCGTTTCCAGGGACTAGAAAACCGCGAGGCGTGCGCACCTCATGTCCGAAGGAAGAAATGCACAGCCACGACCACCGGCCGAGCAAAAGTGACATTTCGGCCGCGCGCCGCACGACCCGGCCGGTTTCGATCTGGACGGAGGTGGTCGGAGGACGGAGCGCCGACGCGACGGAGGCGGGCATTTTTTTTCCCCGGCGCGTGGCCCGTGCAGCTAGCCCGGTCTACAGTGTTGTGGTTGTGGGGTTCAGACGTTCTCATTTGATCCTCTCCGGATCTCCTAAATCCGGCCGGAAGAAAAGGTGCATTTGGAACCCTCATTTTCGCTTCCGATGCGGGATCAGGCCTCGATGTGCACGCGAGGACTGCTTCCATTCCATGGTTTTGGTTCAGGTCAGGCCTCTAGAAGATCGGACCAAGGTTAGATCGATGGACGGTCGTCGAGACTTCAGAACCTTTGCATCTTACTTCGCCGGGTTCGTATGTCGAAACCAAACCACAGGCGGGATGGCGATGCTTGACGGAGCAACCGCCCTGTCGAATCTGAACGCTCGCGCGAAATGTTATGGGTCAGTTGTTGCATTTTTTTTTTAAAATAAACACAGGAAAGCTGCGTATTTCGATTGATTAGAAGAAGGGCAAAGAAGCCGGTTACAAGTTACAAGCTAGCGGAAAAGCCAGCGAGCAGGCCAAAACAAAAGAACGAAAGACAAAACGGACGGCCAGAGAGCCGGCTACAAAAAACCTATTCTCGCAGCACTAAGTGCCGGCCACCGGCCAGCGCCCAATCGTGTGCCTCAGCTAGAAGGAGGTGCAAAACCTGAGTAGTCGAACGCTCGATGCCGCCATCGAAGATGCGAGCATTACGCTCCTTCCAGATCCACCACAAGGTGAGTAGGGCCACCGACCGTGCCAATTTGGTCGAAGTCGGGCCCCCACTCAACTCGCTGAACCAGGTCGTGAGAGAGGGGGAATTAAACGACGCAGCTGGCTGGAGCTCAGGGACACCGAATCTGGCAGTGACCTGGGACCAAAGTTGCCGCGCCCATGGGCATTCCATGGCCAAGTGTGCTGCCGTTTCCAAGCTGCTATAGCATAGCGGGCAAAAGTAGGAGTTTGGCCGGTGCCGAGCCAGCAGCCGATCTACCGTCAGGATACGTCTCTGAGTGAGCAGCCAGGCGAACAGGCAGCACTTCGCCGGCGCCCACGCCGTCCAGATTTCCTTCTGAAGAGGGTACAAGGTCGAGCCAATGAAGAACAGCTGGTACGCCGAGGCAGACGAGTAGACGCCGTTCTCCGTGAGCCTCCAACGGAAGCCATCTGCGACACCGGCAGCTAGGGGTTGCATGGATCGGATGTTAGCCCACAGCCGCACGAACGACGACAGCGATCGCCCGGTCACCCTGCCTCGCAGGTCCTGGACCCATTTGTCGCCTGCCAGCGCTTGCTGCACGGAGTGCGACTTGCGCCGAGCCACCTCGAAAAGCTCTGGGGCAAATAAGAACGGCGCGCCATCGGGGAGCCAGCTGTCATACCATAAACTCGCGCGGCGCCCGTCACCGATCGTAACCGCGCACGCCGCAGCAAACATACGACGCTCCGGTAAAGCCACCGGGGCAGGAAGACCTAGCCAGGGCGTGTCCGCCGTCCGTTCTGCCCAGAGCCATCGCAGGCGAAGGGCCACCCCGAACCGGTCCAGGTCAATGATGCCCAGGCCACCCAGCTCCCGTGGTTGGCAGACGCGTCCCCATGCCACTTTGCAGTGCCCCCCATGGCATGTCTCCTCGCCACGCCATAGCCATGCGCGACGCAGCCGATCTATTTCCTTGCGCGCCCAAGGTGGCAAGGCGAAGACTGCCAGCCAGTAGATCGTGGACGCTGACAGCACTGAGTTGAGGAGCACCAATCTTCCTGCGAGGGTCAGCATCCTAGCCTTCCAACAGGCAAGGCGGGCGCGCAGCTTGTCCAGAAGAGGCTGCAGCTCCAGCTTGCGAAGCGAGCGCAGCGATAATGGCAGGCCCAGGAACTTACATGGGAAACTATCAACCCTTGCCTCCAATGGCGACACGATATCAGCCACATCAAGGTGCTCACAACAGATGGGGAGGACGGCGCTCTTTTGGAAGTTGACCTTGAGTCCAGAGGCCAATCCAAACGCCGCGAGGATCGCGCGTAGAGCTGCAACCTCCGTCTTCACCGGGTTGATAAAAAGAGCCACATCATCCGCGTACAGTGAAGCGCGGAGCAAAGGCATGCGGCCACGCAACTTAGAGAGCACTCCCTCGTCGATAGCCACGTCAAGGAGCTGTTGGAGGGGTTCCATGGCGAGGATGAAGAGGAAAGGGGATAACGGATCACCCTGCCGCAGCCCGCGCCGATGAATGATGAGCTGGCCAGACACTCCATTGACCAACACGCACGAAGAAGATGACGCAAGCAGCATGGTCATCCACTCGCACCACCGCGAGCCAAACCCTCTCGCCCGGAGCATGTCAAGCAGGTATGGCTAGGCGACTGTATCGAACGCCTTTGCGATATCAAGCTTGACGAAGAGCATGGCGCGCTTGGCGCGCCAGAAGTGCCTTGCCATCCCACGAACAAACAAGAAATTGTCCTGGATGCAGCGACCCTTGATGAACGCAGACTGGGCGGGGGCGATGAGCTCACTGATCCGCTTCGCCAAACGCATGGCGAGCACTTTCATGAACAGTTTGGCAACACTATGCAACAGGCTGATTGGCCTATAGTCTGCCATGGTGGCCGCGTCGCCTTTCTTGGCGATTAAGACAATATTGGCGGTATTGAGCCGGTGCAGGCTGGCTCTGTTCAACTGGTATAGCTGCTGGAATGCCGAAACTATGTCCGGCAAAATGATAGTCGCGGCAGCCTTGTAGAACCTTCCTGTGAATCCATCTGGCCCCGGCACACGGTCTGTGACGCCCCCGATTTAATCGTACACTAATCATACACGCAAACGTGTACGATCAAGATCAGGGACTCACGGGAAGATATCACAACACAACTCTACAAATAAAATAAGTCATACAAGCATCATATTACAAGCCAGGGGCCTCGAAGGCTCGAATACCAGAGCTCGATCATAGACGAGTCAGCGGAAGCAACAATATCTGAGTACAGACATGAGTTAAACAAGTTTGCCTTAAGAAGGCTAGCACAAACTGGGATACAGATCGAAAGAGGCGTAGGCCTCCTGCCTGGGATCCTCCTAAACTACTCCTGGTCATCGTCAGCGGGCAGCACGTAGTAGTAGGCACCTCCGGTGTAGTAGGAGTCATCGTCGACGGTGGCGTCTGGCTCCTGGGCTCCAACATCTGGTTGCAACAACCAGGTAGAAGGGATAGAGGGAAAAGAAGGAGAAAGCAACCGTGAGTACTCATCCAAAGTACTCGCAAGCAAGGAGCTATACTACATATGCATGGGTATCAAATGGAATAAGGGTATCATATGTGGACTGAACTGCAGAAAGCCGAAATAAGAGGGGGATAGCTAGTCCTTTCGAAGACTACGCTTCTGGCAGCCCCCGTCTTGCAGCATGTAGAAGAGAGTAGACTAAAGTCCTCCAAGTAGCATCGTATAGCATAATCCTACCCGATGATCCTCTCCTCGTCGCCCTGTGAGAGAGCGATCACCGGTTGTATCTGGCACTTGGAAGGGTGTGTTTTGTTAAGTATCCAGTTCTAGTTGTCATAAGGTCAAGGTACAACTCCGGGTCGTCCTTTTACCGAGGGACACGGCTATTCGAATAGATAAACTTCCCTGCAGGGGTGCACCACATACCCCAACACGCTCGATCCCATTTGGCCGGACACACTTTCCTGGGTCATGCCCGGCCTCGGAAGATCAACACGTCGCAGCCCCACCTAGGCACAACAGAGAGGTCAGCACGCCGGTCTAAACCTAAGCGCACAGGGGTCTGGGCCCATCGCCCTTAGCACACCTGCATGTTGCGAACGCGGCCGAAAGCAGAACTAGCCCCCTTAATACAAGAGCAGGCTTACGTTCCAATTCGGCACGCGCCACTCAGTCGCTGACGTCACGAAGGCTTCGGCTGATACCACGACGCCGGGATACCCATAACTACTCCCGCGTAGATGGTTAGTGCGTATAGACCAAATGGCCAGACTCAGATCAAATACCCAGATCTCGTTAAGCGTGTTAAGTGTTCGCGAACGCCGAACAGGGCCAGGCCCACCTCTCTCCTAGGTGGTCGGAACCTGCCCTGTCGCTCCGCCTCAAAGATCCACTCGCGGGTGCTCCTACGAGCCTACCCGTCTTTAGTCACCACATGTATCATGTATAAAATATATAGTATATACCCGTGATCACCTCCCGAGTGATCACGGCCCGATAGTATAGCATGGCAGACGGACAAGAGTGTAGGGCCACTGATGATAAGCTAGGATCCTATACTAAGCATTAGGTTTGCAGGTAAAGGTAACAACAGCAGTAGCAAGGACAGGCTATGCATCAGTATAGGATTAACGGGAAGCAGTAACATGCTACACTACTCTAATGCAAGCAGTATAGAGAAGAGTAGGCGGTATCTGGTGATCAAAGGGGGGGGCTTGCCTGGTTGCTCTGGCAAGAGAGAGGGGTCGTCAACTCCGTAGTCGTACTGGGAAGCAGCGGCGTCGGTCTCGGTGTCTATCGAGAGAAGAGGGGGGAGAAACAATAAATATTTAAACAAGCATATGCATAGTGATGCATGACATGACAAGTAACGGCGTTAGAGGTGCCCTAACGCGGTAATAGGTGATACCGGTGAAGGGGGATGACATCCGGGAAAGTATCCCCGGTGTTTTGCGTTTTCGAGCAGAGGAGCCGTAGGGGGAAAGTTGCGAGTTTGCTATGCTAGGGATGCGTGACGAACGAACAGGCCGCGTATCCAGATTCGTCTCGTCGTTCTGAGCAACTTTCATGTTGAAATTATTTTAATCCGAGTTACGGATTAAAAGATATGATTTTCTAAAGATTTTATTAATTTCTGGAATTTAATTAATTATTTAAATTAATTCGAAAAATAGATTAATGACATCAGCATGATGTCATGCTGACATCAGCAGTCAACAGAGTTGACTTGGTCAACCTGACCAGTGGGTCCCACTGGTCAGTGACACATTTTAATTAAACAGATTAATTAAACTAATCAAAATTAATTAAGGGGGTGGGCCCCACTGTCATACTAGTTAATTAACTAATTAACAGTAGTTGATTAGGTTAATTAATCTTAATTAGTTAATTTAATCATAATTAATTAGGTTAATTAATTAATTATATTATATTATATTATTATTTATTTATTTATTTATTATTTTTTTAATAAATTATTTTTTTATTAAACGTTCTGGGGCCGGGCCCCACATGTCAATGGCCCATAGGGGCCTTAGTGGATTCGGGCGCGTGGGCGGCGGGCGCCAGCCCGAATGGGCGCACGGGCGTTATCGGGTGCGGGCGCCGCGCACCCGCACGGAGGCGACGGAGGGCGCCTGCGGGGTCGCGCCCACGATGCGTCCAGGGGAGGGCGTGTGGGCGTGCGGGGAGGGCCGGAGCAGCAGGGGGGCAGCAGCAGGAGCGGCGACGAGGCAGACAGCGGTCGCGGCGAGCGGCACGGTGGGGCGCACGGCCCAGGCGCAGCATAGGGAAGGAGGCCGCGGCCCCGGGCTGGCAGCGGGGCGCTGGGCGCGCGAGCGCGCGTGCATCGACGGAGGCAGGCGCGGCCAGGAGCTGGGGCGCGGCGCGCGGGGGCACGCGGGTGCGGCGAGGCCACGGCGGTGTCAGCGGAGCCACGGCGTGGCGGAGCGCGAGCGCTCGGCGGTGGTTGCGGGGAAAAGGGGAAGGAGGGAGGCCTCACAAGGGGTTGTAGGGCACCGGGCAGTGGGGCGTGGGGCGGGGGCCGGAGATGAGGCGACGATGGGGAGGCAGGCCGGTGACGACGGACGGCGGCGTCAGATCGACGACGAGGCAGCACCGGGTCGAGGTCGCGGCGGAGGGGATCCGGCGGCGTCGGGCGACGAGGTGCGGCGTCTAGGTGGCTCCGGCGTGGGATGAGGAGGAGGACGAGGCAGGCGACGACGGAGGGGAGGAGATCCGGCGACGGGGCTTGACGTCGGCGACGGAGAGGGCGGCGGGCAGCGGCGCAGCGATGGGGGGGGTGCACCGGTGGGGGGGGGGGGGCGCCGAGGACGGCGATGTGCGTCGGGGTCGGGGGCGTGGTCGCCTCGATCCCGATTTGGATCGAGGGAGTGAGGGGAGAGTGGGGATCGGGTGAGGGTTAGGGTTCGGGGGAGTGGATAAGGAGGGGTAGTGGGGGGGCGGCCTGGGCCTGTGGCCGAGTGGGCCGGCCGGCAGCTGGGCCGGAGCCCAGTGGGGGGGGCGTTCTTTTCTATTTTTTTGTTAGTTTTGTTTTCTGTTTTTGTATTTTTATTTTCTGTTTATTAGTTTTCTATTTTATTTTATTTTAATTTTAGTTTTATAAAAATATAACTACAACTCCTAAATTAATGTTATAACTTATTCTACTGCCACAAAAAGTTTGACACCTAAAATAAAATAGTTTGTATTATTATAATTTTTTTAAAGGCATCTAATTAATGGTCATAGTTGTGGTTTTAATTACTTTAGAGTCTTTAAACGTTTTATAAAAGTGTGGTTTTTCCCCCATAATTATCTATGCAATATTTGCTTCACCCCGAACATTTTAGTTTTAATATTTGAAAACTTTTATTGTTTGCCTATATTTGAATTTGAATTTGAATCGGTTTCGAACTAACTTGAGATTAGCAACTATAAACGAGGTGACGTGGCACCATTAGCAGAGGATCACTGTAGCTTAATTACCCGGGCGTCACAAATCTCCTCCACTACAAGAAATCTCGTCCCGAGATTTAAGAGAGGGACTAGGGGTAAGGTCTAGTTACGAAATTCTAGCGAATCTTCTCGGTCTTGATTGCTCTTCTCGAAGTGGTGGATCCATTACATTGATGTCTTCATTTCACTGCTTCAAGTCACCATGATCAATTTGTCATCCTTTCTTCGGGATCTCCATCGTACTTACTAATAGGTAACGGGGCAGCTTTACGACAATTGAATGGTATAAGGGAAAGTCATCTAGGCGGGGGTATCCCAAGAATGATCATAAGAGTATCTCTCGAGTTGAACAAATGAAAAACACCGAGAGCAAGGTAAGAAGGTACCATAAGAAGTTTCAAGCGGATAGACAATCGTTCGATGCCTGTTACAGGGCGTGAAAGTGGTTCAAAGCAATCGGGAATAAGTATTGCGTCTTATACCAGAATAGATCAACAGGCAGGAGGCCCATGAATTACATACGAAGTCAAGCACGAGGAATAACTTTGACAACAGGGTGTACAGGAGAGTCAGGTTTCGATCCTGGGACCTGTGGGTTATGGGCCCACCATGTGGGTTAAAATAGGGAGGGGCATTGACATCTTGCATGGTCATGATAGCAAGG
Source organism: Triticum monococcum (assembly GCA_034509565.1). Lineage (NCBI taxonomy): Eukaryota > Viridiplantae > Streptophyta > Magnoliopsida > Poales > Poaceae > Triticum > Triticum monococcum. The sequence goes on along the minus strand of CM067842.1, from coordinate 570,057,500 downwards.
CATGTCAGAGGATCAGCCTATCAGTTATGTCGGCAACAACATCGATACCAAGGGCGAGGGACGAAGAGAACCATTTTCCTGCTCATTGAACGAGGCGGACCAATAGGCAAAGTTCTCGTCCACCGGTGGTTACCGGGATGCTATCAACAATGGTAACAGGGTCTTGCTGACAGAGTTGTACGCTGAGGTGCTTATAAAAGCAGTGACGTATTACTGCTTAGACCATATAAACCTCAAGAAGGTTAAACAGAACAATGGAAAGGAAAATGTGATTCTTAGATTAAACAGAAGAATGGAAAGGAAAATGTGGTTAAACACATATTTCAGGGGTATATCCTTCCCAAGAACAAGCAGAGTATGATATCCAAGACCGGATAGAAGGTAGAAATCTCTTTTAGGTAGGAGAGACAAATTTCATGACATTACCCATACAACGGTGTTTGGGTAATTTCAACAAGAAACATTTAGCATGGTGCTTCAAATGTTCTTATTGAAAATCGAAGTACCATAGACATGCTTCGAGATAGCGCTGACATGGTCAACAGGTGAAAATCAGACTTTGGAAACAAAAAGGATCCATTAGGAATAACTTGTAGAATAAGTCTTACAGTTTCCTCATGGAAGAATGGATAGCATTGCTAAAAGGGAAATATAACAATAGGGCCTCCGGCCAGGTGGGCTAGGTATGATACCACCTTACCGGGTCATCTAAAGACCAACGTTATAACTCTTGGAAATATGTTCCAACCATCATATCTGACTGAGATTCAGATTTGATGGGTGTCAGGATACCTCAGACTCGGGATGCCTGAGAAGAAAAGGTGCAACACAATTTGACGAGATGACATTGTGAGTTTCTCAGAAGTGATCTATGTAAGTGAGCTCTGAAATAAGAGGTCATCAGTATACCAAGGAGAGGATGAGGAGGTGGCTGATAGGCTCAGCAACAAATCATCGAGATTTCCAAAGGATTGATTTCCACAATTATGTGAACAAGGAAATATCATTTGTCGAATCAAATGTCATAATGAAGTATGCTCGAGGGAAACATACACAACTGAACAATGATAGAAGGGTGCACCCAGGAATCTGGACTAGGTAGCACGATCAATGTTTGAATGATGATTCAATAATCAATAGACTTAGAATGAAACTGTAGACCAATAACTTCAAGCAATCGGGTTGCTAGAAGTTTAGAATTTACACATCACAGACCATTTATCGGTATTCCGATTAGAAACAACACGGAGACCAAGAAATGAACGCAAAAGGCGAGAGATATTACTATATCAAGAATTCTCAAGAGGTGGTAAAATTACCACGACATTCTTGACATAAAAGGTGGTAACATTCCAAGGTAAAGAAGAACAAATGCTGTATAGCAAGGATCTCAAGGTATAACTCAAAACACGAATAAGTTTGTGTTGGAGGGAAGGCAATAAAGTGGCCGATGATAATACAATTCATCGGGGGCAAGGATGGTATTTCTCATCATGAATTCAATTGATATCCAGGAAGACCTCATAAGGTTGATGATCTTCACGGCACATTGGTCGAGAGATTTCAAGATGTAATCAATCAGTGACAACATCAAATCAAAGGAATGATGAAGCGGAAGGTCATTGGAACCATGGGTAGGGCACAAACTTGAAATCAAGCTTGTTGTTCAAGGTGAATTGATATGACGAGGAAGATCGACGTAAGCTTAGCTCATCATCGAAAGTTGTGCTCCGGGATTAAGGACCAGGTAGCACAGTTAAAATTTAGCATGATAATGATATAGCCGATCAGGCTAGGAATGACATGATCAAGTACAAACTCGGACTTAAAGAAGATTATCAAGAGTTGCTGAACCGTAGGGCAGACTCGGTTCAGTTATCGGTGTCTTTGAGTGTTTAATAACTCAGAGCCCATGAAAACTGTAATCAGTGAGAATGTAGTACTTGATGAAGAACTCATAAGAAGTTATGCAGTTTCAAGATAATCTCGAGATACCAGGGGGGTAATACTCGAAGACGGATCAAAGTAGAGGTTGGACCGAGGTATTGATCCACATGAGACAAGTGCTTACACTTGCATCGAAAATGGTATTTAAAAGAGAACATGGTCGGAACCACGATTGTAAAAGGCCGGATCCCAGATATAAGATGAACTTATACCAAGGGAACTAATATCATTTACAAGAAGCTTCGATGATAAGTTTCACATTGGGTCCATGGGCATGAACACAAAGGCTCAAGGTCGACTCCCAATTCTTCCATGCATAACCTTTCATTTTACTTCTCGCTTTTGATGAAGCTGTAGTATAGAAATTTTATCTAGCAAAATACCAGAAGAGTATGACTCGTGAAAACTTTCGAGTTCACACAGTTTAAGAAGGCATATGTTCAACCCATCAGGGCATCTTAGGAGTATATACCACAAATTTCAAGAATAAATAACACCAGCTCGATAGTAGAGCATGTTTGAGAAAGCAAAGGATACAACTTACCAAAGGTATTATGTATCCGAGGAAAGGCTCCAGACTCATTGAATATGAAGGACGCTGTCGGATAAAATCCAGCAAATGATCCGGTGGTCCTCAAGGGATCTGGTGCGAGCATCGGTACTCAACCAGAGGGAGAAACAATGCAAGGAGATCAGACTTTAGAAACAACTGACTAATTCGAGGCTCAAATGCAAAGGAATTATCAATTCCAAGTCAAGGGATCAGAAGCAATGCTCTGATCAGGGATGGATAAGTTGAATAGCCTTAAGGGTACAATCGACAGCAATTTGATTGGTCGAGATCCAGCTCATGTTTTAAAATAATGTCTGAGCCGGAAAGATAATTTAAAAGGATCAATTGATGATTGCGTGCATTCGCACCCAAGTTGAATCAATAGGATCAAAAGACGATGCCTAAGGATACTAACGAATATCGCCAGACATATGGAAAGCATCCATAATGCAAGCAGGCAAGTATTGCAGAGCAATAAGCTACTAAGGATTTTTGGAGGATCGAATAGTATTTCGAAGACCATTGTGAAACACATGAACAACTGGGGATGAGTGGATCCTCGACAAGTGCGAGGATTTAATTGAAGGGGTATTCAAGTGACAAAGTACAGCAAGGCGGTAAGCTCAAAGGATTATCGAAACAACGACAAGTATTTTGAAGTATCTTGTAATAACAAGACCGACTAGGGATGTATGTAAGCATAACAACTGCAAGTATTTATCCATAAGGATTTATCGGTGGTCGGGAATAGCAAAAGTGATGGGCACAAAGTCTCGAGAGGAATAGCAAAGAGTATCTACGGAATCTTCTGGTGAAGCAGGCCATCATCTGGAATGAAGGGGCTCTCCGGGAGAAAGTATTCACGAGATCCTAGAGTCAGAGTTAGTAAATTCATTTTAACCCGAATAGAGGAGAGATCAGAGCCCCAGAGTAATGATCGAGGAGTAAAAGATCCTAATACCACCCAAATGGCGACGTGGGCCCGTAAGCCGCACAGCCATGTTAGTAAGTTTTGTAATGTCTAGACTCGACTTCGGCCAAGGAGTGTGGAAGGGGGATTCCTATAGGCAGTCGGCTCTGATACCAACTTGTGACGCCCCCGATTTAATCGTACACTAATCATACACGCAAACGTGTACGATCAAGATCAGGGACTCACGGGAAGATATCACAACACAACTCTACAAATAAAATAAGTCATACCAGCATCATATTACAAGCCAGGGGCCTCGAAGGCTCGAATACCAGAGCTCGATCATAGACGAGTCAGCGGAAGCAACAATATCTGAGTACAGACATTAGTTAAACAAGTTTGCCTTAAGAAGGCTAGAACAAACTGGGATACAGATCGAAAGAGGCGCAGGCCTCCTGCCTGGGATCCTCCTAAACTACTCCTGGTCGTCGTCAGCGGGCAGCACATAGTAGTAGGCACCTCCGGTGTAGTAGGAGTCGTCGTCGACGGTGGCGTCTGGCTCCTGGGCTCCAACATCTGGTTGCGACAACCAGGTAGAAGGGATAGAGGGAAAAGAAGGAGAAAGCAACCGTGAGTACTCATCCAAAGTACTCGCAAGCAAGGAGCTATACTACATATGCATGGGTATCAAATGGAATAAGGGTATCATATATGGACTGAACTGCAGAAAGCCGGAATAAGAGGGGGATAGCTAGTCCTTTCGAAGACTACACTTCTGGCAGCCCCTGTCTTGCAGCATGTAGAAGAGAGTAGACTGAAATCCTCCAAGTAGCATCGTATAGCATAATCCTACCCGATGATCCTCTCGTCGTCGCCCTGTGAGAGAGCGATCACCGGTTGTATCTGGCACTTGGAAGGGTGTGTTTTATTAAGTATCCGGTTCTAGTTGTCATAAGGTCAAGGTACAACTCCGGGTCGTCCTTTTACCGAGGGACACGGCTATTCGAATAGATAAACTTCCCTGCAGGGGTGCACCACATACCCCAACACGCTCAATCCCATTTGGCCGGACACACTTTCCTGGGTCATGCCCGGCCTCGGAAGATCAACACGTCGCAGCCCCACCTAGGCACAACAGAGAGGTCAGCACGCCGGTCTAAACCTAAGCGCACAGGGGTCTGGGCCCATCGCCCTTAGCACACCTGCACGTTGCGAACGCGGCCGAAAGCAGAACTAGCCCCCTTAATACAAGAGCAGGCTTACGTTCCAATCCGGCGCGCGCCACTCAGTCGCTGACGTCACGAAGGCTTCGTCTGATACCACGACGCCGGGATACCCATAACTACTCCCGCGTAGATGGTTAGTGCGTATAGACCAAATGGCCAGACTCAGATCAAATACCCAGATCTCGTTAAGCGTGTTAAGTGTCCGCGAACGCCGAACAGGGCCAGGCCCACCTCTCTCCTAGGTGGTCGGAACCTGCCCTGTCGCTCCGCCTCAAAGATCCACTCGCGGGTGCTCCTACGAGCCTACCCGTCTTTAGTCACCACATGTATCATGTATAAAATATATAGTATATACCCGTGATCACCTCCCGAGTGATCACGGCCCGATAGTATAGCATGGCAGACGGACAAGAGTGTAGGGCCACTGATGATAAGCTAGCATCCTATACTAAGCATTAGGTTTGCAGGTAAAGGTAACAACAGCAGTAGCAAGGACAGGCTATGCATCAGTATAGGATTAACGGGAAGCAGTAACATGCTACACTACTCTAATGCAAGCAGTATAGAGAAGAGTAGGCGGTATCTGGTGATCAAAGGGGGGGCTTGCCTGGTTGCTCTGGCAAGAGAGAGGGGTCGTCAACTCCGTAGTCGTACTAGGAAGCAGCGGTGTCGGTCTCGGTGTCTATCGAGAGAAGAGGGGGGAGAAACAATAAATATTTAAACAAGCATATGCATAGTGATGCATGACATGACAAGTAACGGCGTTAGAGGTGCCCTAACGCGGTAATAGGTGATACCGGTGAAGGGGGATGACATCCGGGAAAGTATCCCCGGTGTTTTGCGTTTTCGAGCAGAGGAGTCGTAGGGGGAAAGTTGCGAGTTTGCTATGCTAGGGATGCGTGACGAACGAACAGGCCGCGTATCCAGATTCGTCTCGTCGTTCTGAGCAACTTTCATGTTGAAATTATTTTAATCCGAGTTACGGATTAAAAGATATGATTTTCTAAAGATTTTATTAATTTTTGGAATTTAATTAATTATTTAAATTAATTCGAAAAATAGATTAATGACATCAGCATGATGTCATGCTGACATCAGCAGTCAACAGAGTTGACTTGGTCAACCTGACCAGTGGGTCCCACTGGTCAGTGACACATTTTAATTAAACAGATTAATTAAACTAATCAAAATTAATTAAGGGGGTGGGCCCCACTATCATACTAGTTAATTAACTAATTAACAGTAGTTGATTAGGTTAATTAACATTAGGTTAATTAATCTTAATTAGTTAATTTAATCATAATTAATTAGGTTAATTAATTAATTAATTCATTAATTTTATTATTTATTTATTATTTAATAATTTTTTTTATTAAACGTTCTGGGGCCGGGCCCCACATGTCAATGGCCCATAGGGGCCTTAGTGGATTCGGGCGCGTGGGCGACGGGCGCCAGCCCGAATGGGCGCACGGGCGTTATCGGGTGCGGGCGCCGCGCACCCGCACGGAGGCGACGGAGGGCGCCGGCGGGGTCGCGCCCACGATGCGTCCAGGGGAGGGCGTGTGGGCATGCGGGGAGGGCCGGAGCAGCAGGGGGGCAGCAGCAGGAGCGGCGACGAGGCAGACAGCGGTCGCGGCGAGCGGCACGGTGGGGCGCACGGCCCAGGCGCAGCATAGGGAAGGAGGCCGCGGCCCCGGGCTGGCAGCGGGGCGCTGGGCGCGCGAGCGCGCGTGCATCGACGGAGGCAGGCGCGGCCAGGAGCCGGGGCGCGGCGCGCGGGGGCACGCCGGGTGCGGCGAGGCCACGGCGGTGTCAGCGGAGCCACGGCGTGGCGGAGCGCGAGCGCTCGGCGGTGGCTGCGGGGAAAAGGGGAAGGAGGGGGGCCTCACAAGGGGTTGTAGGGCATCGGGCAGTGGGGCGTGCGGCGGGGGCCGGAGATGAGGCGACGATGGGGAGGCAGGCCGGTGACGACGGACGGCGGCGTCAGATCGACGACGAGGCAGCACCGGGTCGAGGTCGCGGCGGAGGGGATCCGGCGGCGTCGGGCGACGAGGTGCGGCGTCTAGGTGGCTCCGGCGTGGGATGAGGAGGAGGACGAGGCAGGCGACGACGGAGGGGAGGAGATCCGGCGACGGGGCTTGACGTCGGCGACGGAGAGGGCGGCGGGCAGCGGCGCAGCGATGGGGGGGGGGGGTGGTGCTCCGGTGGGGGGGGGGGGGGCGCCGAGGACGGCGATGTGCGTCGGGGTCGGGGGCGTGGTCGCCTCGATCCCGATTTGGATCGAGGGAGTGAGGGGAGAGTGGGGATCGGGTGAGGGTTAGGGTTCGGGGGAGTGGATAAGGAGGGGTAGTGGGGGGGGGGGGCCTGGGCGTGTGGCCGAGTGGGCCGGCCGGCAGCTGGGCCGGAGCCCAGTGGGGGGGGTTCTTTTCAATTTTTTTTGTTAGTTTTCTTTTCTGTTTTTGTATTTTTATTTTCTGCTTATTAGCTTTCTATTTTATTTTATTTTAATTTTAGTTTTATAAAATATAACTACAACTCCTAAATTAATGTTATAACTTATTCTACTGCCACAAAAAGTTTGACACCTAAAATAAAATAGTTTGTATTATTATAATTTTTTTAAAGGCATCTAATTAATGGTCATAGTTGTGGTTTTAATTACTTTAGAGTCTTTAAACGTTTTATAAAAGTGTGGTTTTCCCCCATAATTATCTATGCAATATTTGCTTCACCCCGAACATTTTAGTTTTAATATTTGAAAACTTTTATTGTTTGCCTATATTTGAATTTGAATTTGAATCGGTTTCGAGCTAACTCGAGATTAGCAACTATAAACGAGGTGACGTGGCACCATTAGCAGAGGATCATTGTAGCTTAATTACCCGGGCGTCACACGGTCACCCGGCATCTCCTTGATGGCCGCTAGGATCTCGTCCGCTGTGAACGGCGCCTCGAGGTCTTAGAGGCTCACCCGCTGCAGCCCTAGACCGTCCCAGTCCACCGAGGAGCTGCAGCCGCCATGCTCGCCAATGAGTTTCAGGAAGAAATCAGATGCAACCTTGGCCTTGCTCGGCTGGTCCGTGGCAATGCCACCGCCCTCATCGCGTAAGGAAGCGATGAAGTTCTTTCGCCGCCTTGCGTTTGCCTTGAGATGGAAGAACTTGGTGTTGGCGTCCCCGACACGCAGCCACTTGACTCTTGACCTCTGTCTGGCACGGATACGCTCAATGACGGTCAGGGCAAGGATCCGCGACTTCAAGACTTTCCGCAGCTGCAGTTCATCCGGTAGCAACACCCGAGATTCTTGCGCCGTGTCGAGGCACAGGACGGCATCTTGCGCAATGAGAAGCTGCATGCGCGTATCACCAATGTGGGAGCGGTGCCACTTCCTCAGAGCAATGGATGTTCTCCGCAACTTGAGGGCGAGCCGTCCAAAAGCATCCATGGCCGGGCACGGTTCATTCCAAGCCGCAGCCACCACTTCTCTGAACCCATGCATGTGCGGCCAGAAGGCCTCAAAACGAAAGCCAGGCGACCGCCTCACCGGCGGCTCGCAAGTGAGCAGCAGAGGACAGTGATCCGACATAGCAGTGGCGAGCGGCTGCAGCCGTGCACCCCGAAAGGCAAGGTCCCAATCATTGTCGCAGAAGGCACGATCCAGGCGAACCAACACCGGCCTGGCTTGCTCGTTCGACCAAGTAAAGCGGCGGCCAGACAACTTAAGCTCTTTGAGCTCGCTTGCATTCAGGGCGTCACGAAACCTTGCCATGAGCCCAGATTAGGGCTACTCTTGTCTCTTGCCTCGTAGATGAGGTTGAAATCTCTGATGAGTAGCCACGGCCCTGGCGTCGCAGCACGCAGCCTAGCAAGTTCACCCAGGAACCGAATCTTTGCAGCGTCGCAGGTCGGCCCGTAGACGGTGGTAAGCCACCATGGCTGGCCTCTAGAGAGCGCCTGGACGCGCGCCGTGATGGCAAACTTCGAGACGGAGACTTGGTCGACAGCGAACACCAGCGGGTTCCAAGCCAGCAGCACCCCGCCCCTAGTGCCGTCGGCAGGGAGCACCGCGCAGCCTGTGAGCTCTGAACCCGCTGTTTCCCGCAGCTCCGCCGTCGAGAACTGAGCCTTTTTCGTCTCCTGGACACATAGAAGTGCGCACCTAGACTGAAGCACAAGGGAGTGTACTCCACCTCGACGGGCCTTGTCATTCAGACCACGGGCATTCCAGTTGAGCAGAGAGAAGGGACTAATCATTGGGGAAACAGCAGGAGTCCCATAAATAGGGCATACTCGGACGGCGAGCAGCGCATTTTGAAGAACAAACAGGCAAAGCTGGTACAGGGCTACAAGCGGCCAGCAAGCACACTAGGAAAGGGAAAACAACAATGAGTACGACGCGGTCGCAGAACGGCGCGGTACAAGGCACAATCACCCACTGATTCTGACTTAACATGGCAACCTAAACGATCCCGGCTAGGATGGCAACACGCGCTCAGGCGGGCAGACCGGCCTCCTCGCCGACCAGCACGGCGAGCTCCTTGTCCGGGAGGTTGATGCGGGCCATGGAGTGCACGCCTGCCGCCCTGGCGATCTTTGCAGTGAGCTTCCCGAGCGGCGTCTTGAACCTGTTGGTGTAGCGCTCCCTGATCTCCGGCGTGAACTGCTCTGGGCCGGAGATGAACTCCAACTGCTGCGCGAGCCTGGCCTGTGCTTTCTGCTGCTGGGTGAGGCCCGTCGCACCCTTGGCGATCCGCGCGCTCGCCCTGCGCTGGAGCGAGGGGGCCGAGACCGGGTTGGGGACGACGACCTGGGCAGCAGGGGGGAGACATCGCCCATCTTGATGGCCGGAGGCGGCGGGCCGAGCAGCGAGGCCAACGGCGGAAGGAAGACCTTGGCCAGGAGCGCAGCGGCCCCGTTGGCGTTGCAGTCCACCTCGAGCCCCTGGAGGCGGCTGGCTAGGTGGTCTGCCACGTCATCCAGGCAAACACAGTCTTCAGGCTTGCGGGTAATCACCTCCTCGATCAGGGGGGGGGGTCCATGTACCCCAGGTTGGGCCAGGGAGCAAGCGGCCCAGCCGCGGCAGGTGGAGGCGTGGCCTCCCCAGGGACCCAGGTGGGCTGGAGGCCCAGCTCACACTCCAGTGTGTGGTGGGTGGATTGCCTCTTGGGGCTGATGATGATGAACAATACAAGGAAGAACAGCCTCGCGAGGGTCTGCTCTTGGCTGGGGCGATGAACTGTTAGGAGGAGTTCAGTCGCCTCTCTCTCTCTCTCTCACCAACTGCCTCCTGCTTACTCTTTTTTTCCGCCCTTTGCTCTATGGGCGGCTGGTCCTATTTATAGAGGCCCTGGTCCTCTTCCCAAATATTGAGCGGGAAGGGAGCCAACAATGGCGGGCTAATTTGAAAGGGGACAACAAGTATCAGCTATCCTGACAAAAGTAGTCTTCGCCTGCGCAAAGCTCTGGTGATGACGCCGTCTTGGGCTCCACGGTGACCTCCATCTCGTAGTCCTCCTATTCTTGGTCTCGTTGCACCGAAATGGCAACCTTTGCCTGATGCCTCGGTACTCCGCAGCTGCGCTTGCTCCCTTTGCACCAAAGAGGAAAGGAGGACGCTGCGCGGGCTGGCACCCGCCTGGCGCCCTGAGTCGTCATGGCTTGCGTCACGGGCACCTCGCGAGGTACCCCGCCTTGATCTCTCCGCCTCCTCGTGAGCCAGCCTGACGAGGCTGCGCCTGAGGAAGCTCCGCGTCGTCCGCCCCGCGAGGCTTGGCCCCTCGCGAGGGTCTTGAGTCTTGTGTTGATGAAGATGGGCCGTGCTGGGCCCCCCTTTGAGCCACGCCGCAGGCCGCAGGCAGGCAAGTCCGGGGACCCCCGTTCCCAGAATGCCGACAGGTATCATGCAAAAAAAAACTTGATCCGAATACCCAATTTTAATTTTTTTTATATTAGACACTTAGGATAAAACTTGCCCAGGCTTTATAAAATTTCTGACTCTGCCCCTGTCCGTATGTAGTTTCTATTGTAATATCTAGAAAGACTTATATTTAGGAACGAAGAAAGTAGAACATACAGATACATGCAACAACCATGCAACTAGGCAGTGAAGAATCAGCGAGCAAATCAGAATCAGATCTACCAATTGTTTCGAGACTCAAAACAAGACCATGCTTCTCGTAGAAAAAGAAGACGACCATGATGCCACATGCCGTACCAAATGGCAACCTTGCAGTAAGCGAGGCGGTTGCTGGCAAACAGCTTAACGCTGCACGCAACAAAGACTTACGGCCTTACGGGTGCAGTCAAACAATACTAAAAGTCATGAAAAATACACACCACGAAGAACAAAGGGAACCATCGATGTCAGTCTGAAACCGCCACAGTAACAGCGGAAGTCAACCCGAATAGCCGATGTCTCGGTCTACAGGCCTGCGAGGAACCATCACAAATGTGAACAAGTTAAAGGTTGACAATATCACGGTTGACCAGCGTAATGTCAATGCCAAAATATGGGCACTGCTTGACCGGTAGTAATAATACTACTAGTCAACTAGACCTAGGAAATATGCAGCCAAGAATTTTTTCTAGGTATAGAGGACGACTGGATGAGACTTGTTCCCTTCAAAATGAAATTAGAGGCGACCTAGCTAATTCTTAGCTCCTCATGTCCCTACGATGAGAGTTCTGCCGTGGATGGGTGTGTGTATCTGCACTGCATTTAGAGGACTTCCCAAGCTATCATGTGATGTGCATCGTGGTCCATGGCAAGCAAGTAGCAATCAGATAAGATAACAGGCGAAAGTGCTTTTGGACCCTTGGTTTTAAGCACGCACAACATGCAATGCATTAGCCTGAGTCCAACGTCTCAACTGCTTCTCCAGAAGAAAGAAGAGATGCAGAATTATAGATCCCCGCACAAGTATATAAAAGCAAAAGGCAAAGATAGTTAAGGAAAAAGACCAGATGATGTGTGCCACAGTGGTCCAAAGCGATTCTTGAGCCTTTATTAAGCAGATTTCATTAGCGGGTAACCCAAGCAACAGCAAAAAAGGAATGTGGGTACTCTCTTTACATGCTTGGGATGGTTTTACACGAACTCCAAACATGATTGGGCTCAAATATAGATTTACCTTTCTTTTTTTGCGAAATAAATATAGATTTACCTTTGAAATAGACATCTAGCGAATGACAACTTAAGCCAGAAAGTAACACGACTTACCTAGATAAACTGCAAAATCAAGATACCTTCATCGACCTGGTGATCTTTGACCTTTGCATACTTGTTATTTTTCTTTTAAATTTCACAAAAAAAACAGCATGCAGAAGCACATACTCAGGACGTCCAAACATGATACGCTGTTCAGAAACATTTCGTCTAAATAACAATGCACCGAGCTTAAGATAGAAACACTGAAGCAACAAGTAGGCCCATGGTTTTATCTCTTCAGTAGTTCGGTACACTCTCAATATTTGAACATTCTTCAATAGAAAAATGTGTACACGTAAATTTAGGAAACCAAGTACGGAGGGTTTTCCAGGTAAATAGCACGATGCTCGTTTCACTGAATTTTTGGATATAACAAGAATTTGCAACTAAGCAGTGGTGGATTCAGCAGGGTGTCTAGGGGGGCACGCCCCACCATAAGATCTTGATGCAGTAATAAAGTTGGGCGAGGGCTCTCCGAAAAAAAATCAGATAGACACCTGACAGAGTGGACCCATGACATATTGATACAAATTTGGTATCACCATGAGAGATGCAGAACTTTCTGAAATGCAGAGCAACTTAGAAATAGGTAGTTCAAGAAAAGGTATGTTAAGTTGAAGCTAAGCAGGTAGCTTACCATGATCAGACAACCTGAATTATGATCGACAGATTATGAAGAATCGTGTAAACCTGTACAAGTTTGTGACCTGAGATCAGTGTAAACGTGGAGTCTACGGGTTCTTACCACGGAAGTAGTGTCTTCCATGGAAAATAGCTTTGAGCCCATGTTAGATAATGCTAATGCAAACATGCTTCTGTTAGTCCTAAACATGTACTAGTACTAATATTTAATCATTTACTTCAAAATTAAGACCCGACACTTTCCTCTAACAGAATTAGTAGTACCATTCGTGTACTTGCCCCTAAAGTAGGCAACTCAGCAAATCAGATAATGTCTACAAGAAAGCAACTGTACTGTACAGAAACTCTTAATCTTGTTAAAAAAATGTCTTAATATTGTAATATTTGCATGCGCACAACTTTCAGTTACTTGATCCCTAGCTCTAATCCCCGGGGAATTATCCAACAGAAGAAATGATATAAATAAAATCCAATACTAGCGACTAAATGTGGGGGTGAGACATTGAGAGCATCAAAGGGTTCAGCTGACGCTGGAGGCGCACAGTGAAGATTGTATGCTTCTATGGGAAATCTTTGGGGGGGGGGGGGGGGGGGGGGGGATCTTCTATGGGAAATCGACCTGGTGATGGACATGTTTCGAAGATCTGCTAACAGTATGCTCCAGACAAGGTTTTAGGACTTGGGCCTTTGGCCGCTTGTTCCGTTATCACTTCGATAGTGGAAGCCTTGACTCTGATCATGATTTAAGAGACGTGTGTATTTTGATCCAATAACAAAGCTTCATCCTCGATCAAGTTTTTAGTGAGAACATCTCTAGAGTTCAACTCCTTTTCCCAAAAATCTTCAATTTGCTTAGCAGTACGAGCCTCCATATCGTCGGTGCAAAGGGAAAAAGAAGAGAAGAACTTGTCTCTGTCTGTACATCACATCACCACACGGTGAGATAGTGTGTAAACTTTTACCTCTCCCGGCCTCTGTAATCTGTATGCCCCTAACCACACACCTCTGTTCAGCGTTGGTTGCTGTACGAGCCTCTGTTCAGCGTTGGTCTTGGACGAGCACAATCGTATTGGCGTTGGCCTCCCTCCGCCGCCGCTTCCTCGCCCGCCGCAGGATCTCCAGGGCCTCCCCCTCCCCCTCGCTCGTCGCCTCCTCCGGCACCACCTCATCACCCGGACACCCTGCACCATACACGCACACACAGGATCAGCATGCATGTATGAGAGAGGCACCGGCACGCAGAGGGGGAAAGGAAATTCAGTTCAGTTCCACGGCTGCCTCTACCTGCTTCCAACTTCAGGATCATGCAGGAGGCGCTCCAGTCGCTGTCGCCCCCCTCAGCGTCGTCGTCGTCATCCGAGTCCATGAGAAGGCCCAGCATGGCCTGCATCTTTTTCCCACATCCGCAACCAACCAAGCATGATCATCAGCAACTAACCTTCCAAGAACAACTTCACACTGGTTTAACCTAACCTACCGTTTCACTTGCTTAATTAACAAGCACAAACCACAGAGAATTTATGAAGCAGCGGCACCAAAGTGTGCTCAAGTAAATTCAGTCATGTTCTTCTTTCAGGACAAGTGATTCAATTCATCAGTGATGTTCTTCATTCAGGACAAATGACTCAGTTAATATAATTCAGTGATGTTGGTCTTGAGCCATTAGCTAGCTAGCAACATTTGTCTTAGGTGATCTCATCTCTGCTAACATATACACTCGTTCAGCCGAGCTAGAAAATTAGTTACCTTGTTGATTGGCGCCTCTGTATTCACCTTCTGAATGGCCAACTCTTGCTCTTTAGGTGGCGCTGGCCTGCTGTAGCTTGGGTCAGCCAGTTCCGGTACCATCCACTGTTCCACCTTTGGCTTCAGATCAACCGCCTTTCGGTGATAAACCACGGGCGCAAGAACGCTGGCACCAATAGATAAACAAGGCTAATTAGTCAGTATAATCTCAAATCAAGCAAGGATCAGAGAAGAAAAAAGCAAAGGCAGATGCATATTCAGAAAGTGGACGCATTTTTTATTAGCATTATAACTGAAAGACACCAATGTAATTAACCTTGCTGTCAAAACAGAGATAACTCTCTACTGTACAGGCATTGGAATATTGGACATTTGAAGATTTGAAAGGCCAGAACTAACTAGCTTTGTAATGGAAGAAAAAAAGAGAAGCATCTTATCACAAGATCCTCCTGCACATAAGAGTAGGTTTAATACCCCTTCCGGAGAGGCATAAGAATATCTTGTAGCTTTCCTCTTGAGGATTTCAAGATTTATAGGTTCAGTTTGCATTTCGATTTCATCAAGTCAATTTTCACATCTGATGCTCCACACCACAGCAGCAATGCATAGTACTCCAGTTATCTAACAACCTAAATCTGTAGTAAGAAGCTGAGGTTAGAAGAAGATTACCCTTTTGTTACTGGTATCAGGGCTTTCCCATTTGCCTCGGGTTTCTGGTTCGTCTGCGACCTTCCATCTGCTGCTTCTGTTTGTTTCACCTGGGGCCTTCCATTTGCCACTCGTGTGAGATACCTCTGGGGCTTTGCATTTGCTGCTGTTCCTGTTGGTTTCTTCCTCTGGGGCCTCCCATTTGCTCCTGCTGCTTGGTTCTTCCTCTGGGGCCTTCCATTTGCTACTGCCGTTTGGTTCTTCCTCTTGGGCCTTCCATTTGCTACTGCCGTTGGTTTCTTCTGCGGCCTTCTGTCTGCTACCGGTCCTTGGTTCATCAGGGGGCTTCCATCTGCTACTTGTGTCTGGTTCATCAGGGGGCTTCCATTTTCTACTGCTGCCTGGTTCATCAGGGGTTTTGCATTGGTGGTGCAGCTCTGATCCTTCAACAAAGAAAAGAAAAATAGAATATGAGGAGACAGATACTGAAAGGCTAGTTAATTCAAATAGTTGAGTAAGAAGTACGCGTACTGCCAGCATTTGCATCACACCGGGCAGCCTACTATCGAGAGATCTGACAGCTCTAACGACCCCCTGTCCAAAGAGGCAAAGATCAGGAAGAGCCACATTAGTTGCTTTGCTTTAGTATGTGCAGTGATGACGGTTGATTCCACATGATATACAAGATTGTGCATGTTCCTCAAAAGCAATATTTTAACTTCAGAATAAAATGCTGAAAAATAAGCCCTAGTGCACAATGAGAATTTTTAGTGTTAGATATCATGAATAGACGACCGAAATGATGGTTCCTGGAAAAAGAAAGATACAGAAGAAAATGGTACGAACCAGCCTATATGTTTATATGAAACTAAACTCACACATATGGACATTGGAGAGAGCTTTACATAGTGGTAAATCATCAAGATAAGATAATTACTTATATGCACATGCCGGTGATCAGAATAATTTCCAAAGACAACCGAACCTAACAGAGTTGTATCAAAACTAGTGGTTGATCTTAGCAGTAGTACCTCCATCTCTTTTGTAAAAAAACTAAAGATGTCACCCTTGAATTGCTCGAATTCTGTTTGAACTTGCTTTGGCAAGATTGAAAGTATCGAGGATATCTCATCCAGTTTGCTGGTGAGAATACTCAACTGGTCAGGATTACTTTTCGTGCTTCCCTTGAGGAGTGCTTTGAGATCATCTTGTCCCTTAAGCTGTGGCAGCGTGTTTGGATTAATTAAACAGAACTTTGTTGCCTCAGCAAAAAGAAGAAGGAAAAAAGGACTGAACCAGCAGCTATCCTTACAATTTGCTTTAGAGAGTCCTCTAGGAGCACAAACTTGTTCTGAATGCCACCAGCTGAACAAAACGAATACATGCTCTCATTAGTCGATGATGTACTATTTGTGGGAAGTAACAGAATCAGAGTGTAAAACTCATGAAGAAAATAGCAGCAACTACGATCACCCGTATGTTGATCTTACTAGTACCCATTAAGGGGTGACTTACAGTCTAGTGATGCCTCCTTCATGCCTCTGTTTAACTGCATCACATCATTTTGCACAGAGTCTAATATCATTCCCATCTTCTGTACTGAACTTGACAGATGCAGAAATTTGCGCTCAACATCCTCATTAACCTGACCTGTCGAACAACATCAATTGGGCACTTTAGTCTAAACATACTTCAAGTATGTCATGACAATGTGACAGCTAAAAATAGAACCTAGTGTCTAGGTTTAGAACAGCTTCAGGTGCACTATCTGTTTAAAGCATGCACCATTTGACCTTACATGCCCAGTAAATGAGAGAATTTTTGTGAACCTATTCAGAACACCAAAATCAGTGTGCTTGAAGAGCATGTGAACTGTTGTTTTGCCGATGAGTGAAATGTAATTTCCCCGCAAAACGGCAAAAGAAAGATGAATCAAATGTAAATTCTGTCAGGTGCAAGGCTTGAGTTTACATCTGCTATCCGGAAGAGAGGGGCTCCAGCGGTGGATAGGGTTGGTTGGTACATTTGCAAGTTGCAGCTGAGATTCATCGCGCATACAAGAAGAAGCTGAACTGGCAGGATACGAAGACATCCGCTTCGACGAGTCCTCTTGCATGGCAAATCTCTGGTCACCAATGGAAAGAGGATGAAGATCACAAGTGGGCAGCAGATAAACAGTTTGCACTGTATATAACTTTTTTTTTAAGGAATCCAACTTCTGTAACTAGCAAATATAACAAAAAAACATAGCTGTTCTCACTAAAACATTTAGTAGCATAAGGACTGTTGGTTTGGGAATTCCCTCCGCATTGACGAATATGAATAAATAGTGATGGAACTACAATATGACTGTGCCCAGAAGGGCGTCAATTCCGACAAAACATAGTGACCAAAATCACCATTTCAAACAGTCTAGCAGTACATAAATGCTACTCACACTTTCAGTCATGCTGTACAGAATGCTCGCGTGCACCAAATTGAGATATCAAGCAATACTTAGTTCATGAATTTGCTCAATGAAATGGCAACTGCAGAGATTTGTACTATTTCTTCTGCCTATCAAACAAGCACAAGTGGATTCAGTGGAAACGACTAATTGCAATAACCAACGCCAATCAATTCGTTGCAAACTTGCTACTGCAACCAACAAAACCCCAAAACTATAGTTACCCACAGATCGAACAAAATCACTGAACCCACCGATCCATCCGGTAGAAGCAAACGCGGCCTGGATCATCGATCATCACACAGTAGCAACAATTGGAGAAGAAGGAAGGATGATGTATACGAGACCTGGTCGCGCGCGGGAGCCTGCGAGAGGAGGCTGAGGAGGCTCTCGTTGAGGGAGGCCTGCGAGAGCTGCGACTGCGCGTGCAAGAGCGACGCGCTGCCACCGCCCTGTGAGAAGGACGCGCCTCCGCCACATCCGCCCTGAGAGAACGCCGCGCCTCCGCCACCTCCGCCCTGAGAGAACGCCGCGCCTCCGCCACCTCCGCCCTGAGAGAACGCCGTGCCTCCGCCACCTCCGCTCTGAGAGAACGCCGCGCCTCCGCCACCACCGCTCTGAGAGAACGCCGCGCCTCCGCCTCCACCGCCCTGAGAGAACGCCGCGCCTCCGCCTCCACCGCCCTGAGAGAACGTGGCGCCTCCGCCGCCGCTGGCCTGGGAGAAGGACGCGCCTCCGCTGCCTATGCCCTGTGAGAAGGACGCGCCGACGCCCTGCGAGAAGGACTTCTGCGACATCGACTGGGACCGCTGCTGCTGCGCCGCGGAAGCAGCAGCAGGCGCGCTCGTCCCGCCACCACCGCCACCGCTGCTCCCTCTGGTCCTCCTGAACCACCAAAACAACACACCGCGATCACAAACCGAACCAAGCACGCGGCGAAACGAACGGGAGCAGCCGGCGGCGAGAGGGGAGGAGAGGGGAATTAATTAGATCGGCCTGGGCGGGAGCACTGTACCGGGGAGGGAGGACGGAGATGGAGGCGAGGTCGCACGCCTTGTTGATCTTAAGCTTCATCGCGTGCTTCCGGAGTGGCCCCCCGCCGAGGAGGGCGCGGCGGTGATCGCCGGCGGGGGCAGGAGGAGGAGATGGAGGAGAGCGACGGATTAGGTAGCGGTGGTGGAGGTGTTGGGGAACGGGAGTCACCGAGAAATTTGAATTCTCTCTCGGCTGCTTGCGGGAGAATTGATTTTGACCCCCTCTGTTCGCTCGCCTTTGCTCTTATAGACCCCCTTGTTCGCATGCCTTGCTATGAACCCCCCAAGTTCTGTCTAGATGATGCTGATAACCTCTTTGGCATGGTTAACAAATGTGTTAGTACATAATCATCAAATAGAAACAAATTTAGCCCATGTTTAGGCAGAGGTTGCAAACTGCCACCGCAACAACCGACGCCATGGCCGCCTCCCTCCTCCGGCTCGCCTTCGCCCTCCTCATCCTCCTCTTCGTCACCACTGGCTCCGCAGCCGCCGCGCCGGAAGGCGACGAGTGCTGCACTGCGGCGACGGCGGGGCCAGCATCTACGCACTCGCAACCCCCGTCGTTCCCCTCACGCGCGCTCCTCCGTCTCGCCGGCGGGCAGAGCACTGGCCTCCCGTCCTGGCTCACTACGCACAACTCCTTCTCCATCTTGGAGCAGCAATTGAGGGCGGCGGACGGGGGAGAAGCTCGACTGGAGGCAGCAACGGAGGGCGGAGGACGGAGCAGCCGGGGGCGACAGGACGGACGGAGCGGCTCTTGCGGCTTGAGGCAGTTCCTGGAAAGAAGGAACGGGTCAGTCGAGGCCGTCTTCTCTGTCTCGCGTAGTCGCGTTAAGGGAAACTGCACGCGGCAGATTCGTTAGTTTCCAAAAATAATAAGGCTAGTTTTCTTTGACTATTCTCTAATTGAACAGATAATACCGCCAGGGGGGCAATCAACAAGAAATCAGACCACTTGAGGGGTCCAAAGCAAGACGTGTGAACAAGGGGGTCTAAGAGCAAAGGCGAGCGAACAGAGGGGGTCAAAATTAATTCTCTCGCTGCTTCCTGGCCTTTGGGCCCCTTCCCAGGTGCCGTGGTCTATAGGCTGACGGCCATGTGGGCTCAGGCAGGCAGCGTGGGCGGTGTGCGGAATGCGTTGCTGAGCATACAACGGTCCTTGAAAAAGGCTCCTTTGATACAAAGGAATTTAGAATATTTAAAGGATTTGAATCCTTAGGTATTTTTTATGATGCTCGTTTGATTTGTAGGAATGGAAACTTTCCATCCACTCAAACATTTTTTAGAATTCCTTTGTTTTTCATGTGCTATCAAACACTTCTCCTAATCTCGTAGGGTACAAGAGGAGATGACATTCTATTCCTATAATTTTAATATTCTCACGTTTCGAGAATCCACTGAGCGCGTGACCTCTCCTCACCTCTGAGCGCCGGCCGCCACTCCGGCACGGCAGCCACCACTCCCGGTGTCGGCGTCCACCCTCCCACCTCTGTCTGTGTGAGCTCCTCTGAAGGAGTCCTGGATTAGGGGGTCTCCGGAAAGCCGGACTATATCCTTTTGTCGGACTGTTAGACTATGAAGATACAAGATTGAAGACTTCATCTCGTGTCCGGATGGGACTCTACTTGGCGTGGAAGGCAAGCTAGGCAGTACGGATATGGATATCTCCTCCTTTGTAACCGACCTTGTGTAACCCTAGACCCCTCCGGTGTCTATATAAACCGGAGGGTTTTAATCCGTAGGACAACATACATTCATACCATAGGCTAGCTTCTAGGGTTTAGCCTCTCCGATCTCGTGGTAGATCAACTCTTGTAATACTCATATCATCAAGAATAAATCAAGCAGGACGTAGGGTTTTACCTCCATCAAGAGGGCCCGAACCTGGGTAAAACATCGTGTTCCCTGCCTCCTGTTACCATCCGCCTTAGACGCACAGTTCGGGACCCCCTACCCAAGAGCCGCCGGTTTTGACACCGATATCCTCCCTTCGGTTTTGGCGAAAAATTGCTCGTAAGGCATCTTCGAGGTCCTCCCAATTACCGATGGAGTTCTCGGGCAAGCTATTAAGCCAATGTCGTGCCGATCCTTTGAGCTTTAGTGGTAGGTATTTGATGGCATGGAGGTCATCACCTAGGGCCATGTGGATGTGTATGAGGAAATCCTCGATCCATATAGCGGGGTTCGTGGTTCCGTTTGTTCAGTATTGATGGGTTTAAACCCTTATGAGAATTGGTGCTGCATAACCTGCACATGGAGTGAGCAGCTCCTCGGACCCGAGTTGTTGCTTGCTGAATGTCCGATGTCGTTACGGTCCGATCACATGTATAATCACGTGTATCGCCATGTTTGGCTAACCAAGCTAGGTATCCCGCATGTCCGGTCGGTGGGCACTCCCTAGATCCATAGATGGACCGAGACGAGCAGCTGGTCTTGATGCCAATTTCTTCTGCAATGGTTTCAAAAGGCAGAAATGGATCCTTGTCGTAATGGTGAGGTTTTTAGGGGGGGGGGGGGTCAGGATATCCACCTGTTGGCCTATCTTAGCCCCGAGGAGGGCGGCCAGGCTTCCCGGCCCTGTTGTGCTTTGATAGCGGGTTGCCGACAACCTCCTCATCAAACTCTAGGAGCAGCTTCCTTCGCGGGTAGTATTGGTTATTCCCTGCGAATCATTCCTCAAGCTCTTGCTCAGTGCCGAGGAGCTCGGTCCATTTATCGTTTAGTTTGTCCTGTTTGGCTCTAAGCT
This sequence comes from Triticum monococcum, assembly GCA_034509565.1. Lineage (NCBI taxonomy): Eukaryota > Viridiplantae > Streptophyta > Magnoliopsida > Poales > Poaceae > Triticum > Triticum monococcum. Next base: position 570,036,389 of record CM067842.1, on the reverse strand, counting down.
TTTGAGATTTTTGCTTCATGCTTTTAGCGGTGCTAATTAACCATCGGCAGAGAGCCTGCAGCCGAGGATCATCGAGGGGTTCCTCAGAATGTCGAATTCATCGGGTCCGAGGCTTACATCCTCCTCAGATTCTGGATAATAATTATCGTCCTCCGGGTCATCATTGTCCCTGTTGGACATGATGTCATCTATTCGACCGTCATCGGCATTATCGCCAGCATTCTGATCCTCGGCGCTATCAGGAGTAGCGCCATTATCGGTAGTGTCATGGCTAGCATCCCCATTGCCAGTACCTTTACCATGGCGCCTTCTACGTCTGTGTTTAGGGGGCTCTTTGTCATCCTCATCCTTTTTAGGTGTATCTACCATGTAGACATCGTAGGAATAGGTGCCCGCCCATTTGCGGTATTGGAAATGGCTAGGGGTGATGCAGTATAAGACATATCGTCGACGTCCTCATCCATATCAACGGCCTCCTCGCAGGCATAGTCCAGTACGTCGGTTAAATCCTTGATTGTAGCTACTAGGTGGGTGGCGGGTGGGACAAAAAAAATCACACTTACAGATTCACATCGAATATGATTATAGACTGTGGTCTGATCATCCGAGATTCCAAGGCTCTGAATTCGATCTAACATCTCATTCAGGAGGGTAAGGTTGGCCTTGCCCATCTCTTGACAGTAGGCGGGGCTCACCCGAAGTTTGCCCGAGGCGCCACTTGATGTGGCCTCGGGGTTTTCGCTAGTTGGGCCTGATGCCTGCTCCCATAAAGCGGTGCTCGGATCCGAGCTAGAAGTCAGATCCGAAGTACAGATCGCTCCATGGTCCTGCTCCTAGATTGATTCTGGTGCCAGGACAATGGCATCTGTAGGAACCCCGGGCCGGTCTGACACGCAACCCGAGAAGGCGAGCTCGCCACGAGAATCTGCGAAATACTCTATATTTCCAAAACTGATGGTCTGGCCTAGGAAGAAGTCCTCGATCTGGCCGAGGTGGCATGCAACACAATGCTGCCGACGGCGAAAAGCTGGCCGGGGACAAGGTGCTCCCACAATCGATGTCGCCGTTGATCTAAAGACATGCCATCAAGCTCCTGCAACCACGTAGCGGGACCTGCATGGGCCACCAATGTCGGTGCTAAAATCGGCGGATCTCGAGTAGGGGGTCCTGAGCTGGTGGTCTTGGCACGATGGTTAACGTGAAGTAAAGGGGACACAATTTTACCCAGGTTCAGGCCCTCTCGAAGAGGTAAAACCCTATGTCCTGCTTGTATTGTATTGATTGTGGATGATACGTCCATTTTGCATCATGCTTTTATATCGACATTTATTGCATTATGGGATGTTATTACACATTATGTCACAATACTTATGCCTATTCTCTCTTATTTTACAAGGTTTACATAAAGAGGAAGAATGCCGGCAACTGGAATTTTGGGCTGGAAAAGGAGCAAATATTATAGACCTATTCTGCACAACTCCAAAAGTCATGAAACTTCACGGAAGTTATTTCCAGAATATATAAAAAATACTAAGCGCAAGAAGTACCAGAGGGGGGCGACCCACCAGCCACGAGGGTGGGGGGGGGGGGGCGCGCCCTACCCCCCTGGGCGCGCCCCCTGCCTCGTGGGCCCCCTGGTGGCCCTTCGATGCCCATCTTCTGCTATATGGAGTCTTTCGTCGAGGAAAAAAATCAGAAGCAAGCTTACAGGACGAAACTCCGCCGCCACGAGGCGGAACCTTGGCGGAGCCAATCTAGGGCTCCGGCGGAGCTGCTTTGCTGGGGACACTTTCCTCCGGGAGGGGGGAATCATCACCATCGTCATCACCACCGATCCTCTCATCGGGAGGGTGTCAATCTCCATCAACATCTTCACCAGCACCATCTCATCTCAAACCCTAGTTCATCTCTTGTATCAAATCTTTGTATCCAAACCTCAGATTGGTACCTGTGGGTTGCTAGTAGTGTTGATTACTCCTTGTAGTTGATGCTAGTTGGTTTACTTGGTGGAAGATCATATGTTCAGATCCATTATGCGTATTAATACCCCTCTGATTATGAACATGAATATGCTTTGTGAGTTGTTACGTTTGTTCCTGAGGACATGGGAGAAGTCTTGCTATTAGTAGTCATGTGAATTTGGTATTCGTTCGATATTTTGATGAGATGTATGTTGTCATCCCTCTAGTGGTGTCATGTGAACGTCGACTACATGACACTTCACCATTGCTTGGGCCTAGAGGGAGGCATTGGGAAGTAATAAGTATATTATAGGTTGCTAGAGTGACAGAAGCTTAAACCTAGTTTATGCGTTGCTTCGTAAGGGGCTGATTTGGATCCATATGTTTCATGCTATGGTTAGGTTTACCTTAATACTTCTATTGTAGTTGCGGATGCTTGCAATAGGGGTTAATCATAAGTGGGATGCTTGTCCAAGTAAGGACAGTACCCAATCACCGGTCCACCCACATATCAAATTATCAAAGTACCGAACGCGAATCATATGAGCGCGATGAAAACTATCTTGACGATAATTCCCATGTGTCCTCGGGAGCGCTTTTCTCTATATAAGAGTTTGTCCAGGCTTGTCCTTTGCTACAAAAAGGATTGGTCCACCTTGCTGCACCTTATTTACTTTTATTACCTGTTGCTTCTTACAATTTATCTTATCACAAAACTATCTGTTACCGATAATTTCAGTGCTTGCAGAGAATACCTTGCGGAAAACCGCTTATCATTTCCTTCTGCTCCTCGTTGTGTTCAACACTCTTACTTATCGAAAGGACTATGATAGATCCCCTATACTTGTGGGTCATCAAGACTCTTTTCTGGCGCCGTTGCTGGGGAGTGAACCGCCTTTGATAGGTGGAATTTGGTAAGGAAAAATTTATGTAGTGTGCTGAAATTTACTGTCACTTGTTACTATGGAAAGTAATCCTTTGAGGGGCTTGTTCGGGGTATCTTCACCCCGACCGGTAGAGAAAATAGTTGCTCCTCAACCTACTGAACCTACTGAAAATGTTTACTTTGAAATTCCTTCGGGTATGATAGAGAAACTGCTAGCTAATCCTTTTGCAGGAGATGGAACATTGCATCCCGACTTACACTTAATCTATGTGGATGAAGTTTGTGGATTATTTAAGTTTGTAGGTATGCCCGATGATTTTATCAAGGTCTTCCCTTTATATTTTAAGGGAGATGCATTGACATGGTATAGGCTATGTGATGATATGGGATCATGGGACTATAAGCGATTGAAATTGGAATTTCACCAGAAGTTTTATCCTATGCATCTTGTTCATCGTGATCATAATTATATATATAATTTTTGGCCTCGCGAAGGACAAAGCATCGCTTATTCTTGGGGGAGGCTTAAGTCAATGTTATATTCATACCCCAATCACAAGGTCTCAAGAGAAATGATTATTCAAAAAATTTATGCTCGGCTTTCTGACGACAATCGCTCCATGCTCGATACTTCTTGTACTGGTTCCTTTATGACGAAGACTATTGAATTCAAATGGAATTTATTGGAGAGAATTAAACGCAACTCTGAAGATTGGGATCTCGAGGAAGGTAAGGAGTCAGGTATAACACCTAAGTTTGATTGTGTTAAATCTTTTATGGATACCGATGTTTTCCGTAAATTTAGCACTAAATATGGACTTGACTATGAGATAGTAGCTTCTTTTTGTGAATCCTTTGCTACTCATGTTGATCTCCCTAAGGAGAAGTGGTTTAAATATAATCCTCCCATTGAAACAAAGGTAGTTGCACCTATTAAAGTTGAAGAAAAGACTATCTATACCAATATAAAAGACCCAAAAGGGCAAATCCAAACCATCTCGACTGTCAAATCATGTTATCTAGCGGTTCAAATCGCTCCAATGTTGAGCACCAAACACGTTTAATGCTCTAATTACCCACCACTGCCATTGGTTATAAACATGTTTTGACTCAACAACATCCCATGAAATCTGCCTTAATATCCTACCATTCCCGCGAAAAAGTAATTGATATATTACCAAATACCAACGTGTAACGGACATATCTTACCTAATATAATATGCAACTAATATCCTACCTAATATAAACGTGCAATGCACGTACATTATTACTAGTCACTTATAATGATCCTATTGTTCCTACTTCTTATGTTGAGAAACCACCTTTCCCTCTTAGAATAAAGGATCATGCTAAAGCTTCAACTGTGATTCATAAAAGTAATATTAGAACTTATACACCTCCTGAGCAAGTTAAAGTTCAACCTAATATTGCTATTGTTAAAGATCTCTTGGTTGATAATATTGATGGGCATGTTATTTATTTCTATGAAGAAACTGCTAGAATTGTTAAACCTGGTGCTAAGGATAAACATAGGACTATGGTAGGCATGACTGTTATTTCTGTTAAAATAGGAGATCATTGTTATCATGGCTTGTGTGATATGGGTGCTAGTGCTAGTGCAATACCTATTTCCTTATACAAATAAATTATGCATGATATTGCACCAGCTGAGATAGAAGATATCGATGTTACCATTAAGCTTGCTAATAGAGATACAATTTCACCAATTGGTATTGTTAGAGATGTTGAAGTCTTGTGTGGGAAGGTTAAATATCCTACTGATTTTCTTGTTCTTGGTTTACCACAAGATAGCTTTTGTCCCATTATATTTGGTAGACCCTTCTTAAATACTGTTAATGCTAGGGTAGAGTGCGAAAAGGATGTTGTTACTATTGGTTTGGGTGATATGTCTCATGAGTTTAACTTCTCTAAATTTCGTAGACAACCCCGTGATGAAGAATTGCCTAGTAAAGATGAAAATATTGGTCTTGATTCTATTGTTGTGCCTCCTAATGATCCTTTAGAACAATATGTGCTAGACCATGAGAATGATATGTTTATGAATGAAAGAAGGGAAATAGATGAAGTATTCTTTAAACAGGGACCTATTCTGAAACACAACTTGCCTGTTGATGTTGGGGAACGTAGTAATCTCAAAAAATCCTTCGCACACACAGGATCATGGTGATGCATAGCAATGAGAGGGGAGAGTGTGTCTACGTGCCCTCATAGACCGAATGCGGAAGCGTTAGCACAACGCGGTTGATGTAGTCGTACGTGTTCACGATCTGACCGATCCAAGTACCGAACGCACGGCACCTCCGAGTTCTGCACACGTTCAACTCGATGACGTCCCGCGAGCTCTGATCCAGCAAAGCTTCACAGGAGAGTTTCATCAGCACGACGGCGTGGTGACGGTGATGATGATGCTACCGACGCAGGGCTTCACCTAAGCACCGCTATGATATGATCGAGGTGGATTATGGTGGAGGGGGGAACCGCACACGGCTAAGGGATCAATGATCAATTGTGTGTCTATGGGGTGCCCCTGCCCCCGTATATAAAGGAGCAAGGAGAAGGAGGCGGCCGGCCAAGGAGGGCGCGCCAAGGGGGAGTCCTAGTGGGAGTAGGACTCCTCCTATTCCTAGTAGGAGTAGGAGAGGGGGAAGGAAAGGGAGAGGAGGAGAAGGAAAGAGGGGGCCGGCCCCCCTTGCCCTAAACCAATTCGGTTTGGGACTTGGGGGGCGCGCCCACACTTCCCTTGCTTCCCTCTATTTCCACTAAGGCCCATGTAGGCCCATTAAGCCCCCTAGGGGTTCCAGTAACCCCCGGTACTCCGATATATGTCCGAAACCTTCCGGAACCTTTCCGGTGTCCGAACATAGTCGTCCAATATATCAATCTTTATGTCTCGACCATTTCAAGACTCCTCATCATGTCCGTGATCACATCCGGGACTCCGAACTACCTTTGGTACATCAAAACACAAAACTCATAATACCGATCCTCAGCGAACTTTAAGCGTGCGGACCCTACGGGTTCGAGAACTATGTAGACATGACCGAGACATGTCTCCAGTCAATAACCAATAGTGGAACCTGGATGCTCATATTGGCTCCCACCTATTCTACGAAGATCTTTATTGGTTAAACCGCATAACAACATACGTTGTTCCCTTTGTCATCGGTATGTTACTTGCCTGAGATTCGATCAATGGTATCTCAATACCTAGTTCAATCTCGTTACCGGAGAGTCTCTTGACTCGTTCCATAATACATCATCCTGCAACTAACTCATTAGTTACAATGCTTGCAAGGCTTATAGTGATGTGCATTACCGAGTGGGCCCAGAGATACCTCTCCGACAATCGGAGTGACAAATCCTAATCTCAAAATACGCCAACTCAACAAGTACCTTCGGAGACACCTGTAGAGCACCTTTATAATCACCCAGTTATGTTGTGACGTTTGGTAGCACACAAAGTGTTCCTCCGATAAACGGGAGTTGCATAATCTCATAGTCATAGGAACATGTATAAGTCATGAAGAAAGCAATAGCAACAAACTAAACGACCAAGTGCTAAGCTAACGGAATGGGTCAAGTCAATCACATCATTCTCCTAATGATGTGATCCCATTAATCAAATGACAACTCATGTCTATGGCTAGGAAACATAACCATCTTTGATCAACGAGCTAGTCAAGTAGAGGCATACTAGTGACACTCTGTTTGTCTATGTATTCACACATGTATCATGTTTCTGGTTAATACAATTCTAGCATGAATAATAAACATTTTCATGATATAAGGAAATAAATAATAACTTTATTATTGCCTCTAGGGCATATTTCCTTCAGTCTCCCACTTGCACTAGAGTCAATAATCTAGATTACACAGTAATGATTCTAACACCCATGGAGCCTTGGTGCTGATCATGTTTTGCACGTGTAAGAGGCTTAGTCAACAGGTCTGCAACATTCAAATCTGTATGTATCTTGCAAATCTCTACGTCTCCCACTTGGACTTGATCCCGGATGGAGTTGAAGCGTCTCTTGATGTGCTTGGTTCTCTTGTGAAATCTGGATTCCTTTGCCAAGGCAATTGCAACAGTATTGTCACAAAAGATTTTCATTGGACCCGATGCACAAGGTATGACACCTAGATCGGATATGAACTCCTTCATCCAGACTCCTTCATTCGCTGCTTCCGAAGCAGCAATGTACTCCGCTTCACATGTAGATCCTGCCACGATGCTCTGTTTAGAACTGCTCCAACTGACTACTCCACCGTTCAATATAAACACGTATCCGGTTTGTGATTTAGAATCGTCCAGATCAGTGTCAAAGCTTGCATCAACGTAACCATTTACTATGAGCTCTTTGTCACCTCCATAAACGAGAAACATATCCTTAGTTCTTTTCAGGTATTTCAGGATGTTCTTGACCACTATCCAGTGATCCACTCCTGGATTACTTTGGTACCTCCCTGCTAAACTAATAGCAAGGCACACATCAGGCCTGGTACACAACATTGCATACATGATAGAGCCTATGGCTGAAGCATAGGGAACATCTTTCATTTTCTCTCTATATTCTGCAGTGGTCTGGCATTGAGTCTTACTCAACTTCACACCTTGTAACACAGGCAACAACCCTTTTCTACCTCTTGAGCACTGCGTTGGTTTTCCCTTGAAGAGGAAATGGTGATGCAGCAAAGTAGCGTAAGTATTTCCCTCAGTTTTTGAGAACCAAGGTATCAATCCAGTAGGAGGCCGCACACGAGTCCCTCGCAGCTACACAAACAAATAAATCCTCGCAACCAACGCAATAAGGGGTTGTCAATCCCTACACGGTCACTTACGAGAGTGAGATCTGATAGATATGATAGGATAATATTTTTGGTATTTTTATGATAAAGAGAAATAAAAGATGCAAGTAAAATAAATGGCAAAGGAAATAACTAAGTATTCAAGATTAATATGATGGAAGATAGACCCGGGGGCCATAGGTTTCACTAGTGGCTTCTCTCAAGAGCGTAAGTATTTACGGTGGGTGAACAAATTATTGTTGAGCAATTGACAGGATTGAGCATAGTTATGAGAATATCTAGGTGTCGGTGTCAAAACCGGCGGATCGCGGGTAGGGGGTCCCGAACTGTGCGTCTAGGCCGGATGGTAACAGGAGGCAAGGGACACGAAGTTTTGCCTAGGTTCGGGTCCTCTTGATGGAGGTAAAACCCTACGTCCTGCTTGATTAATATTGAAGATATGGGTGTTACAAGAGTAGATCTACCACGAGATCAGAGAGGCTAAACCCTAGAAGCTAGCCTACGGTATGATTGTATGTTGTGATTGTTGTCCTACGGACTAAAGCTCTCTGGTTTATATAGACACCGGAGAGGGTTAGGGTTACGCAAGGTCGGTTACAAAGGAGGAGATATCCATATACGTATTGCCTAGCTTGCCTTCCACGCCAAGTAGAGTCCCATCCGGACACGAGACGAAGTCTTCAATCTTGTATCTTCATAGTATATCAGTCCGGCCAATGGAGATAGTCCGGCTGTCCGGAGACCCCCTAATCCAGGACTCCCTCAGTAGCCCCCGAACCAGGCTTCAATGACGATGAGTCTGGCGCGCAGTTGTCTTCGGCATTGCAAGGCGGGTTCCTTCTCCAAATTCTGTGTACCTGTGGAAACAATGTCTGGTTCCTTGTGATGGTTTGTATTTCTTGGCTTCCACGCCCAATAATGGCCATTTTCCACGTGTCGAGCGAATGTGAAGAGCCAGGGTGTTTTCACATTTACCCCCTAGCTATGCAAATGAGTCGCCTATTTAAAAAGACGAGGATTCAGATCCAAATCACATCATCCTCCCTTGCCGAGTCTTCATCAGAGCGTACCCGGCAGAGATCCATTCCACCATGACTGGTCGACGCAGCTCCTCCTCTCGCACCCCTAGCTCCAAGCCTGGAGATTGGGAGAGATGTTCCATCCTACATAGCAAATTGGTGATGCTTCAGTCCAAGGGATTTCTTCCCCCAGCGTACCTGGTCCCAGTTCGAGCCGGGCTCGCCACCTATAATGGCGGAGAGCAAGCGGAGAGCCGTCCCAATCCCTCCAAGGGAGAGCGGGTGTGCCTTGTCCCTTATCTGGTAAGAGGGCTCAGATTCCCAATCCATCCGTTTCTCCGAGGGCTTCTGGAGTTCTATGGCCTCCAGCTGCACAACCTCACGCCTGCTTCTCTGCTGCATATCGCGGGATTCGTAGCCCTTTGCGAGTTATTTTTGGGCTGTGAGGCTCATTTCGCTCTGTGGAAGAAGCTGTTCTGTCTAGTGCCCCGTTCTAAGAAGGGATCAATATATTAAGTGGGCGGATCCGAAGTGTGACGTATCGCCGGGACCGGATACCTATCCGGGACCCCAAAGAAGACGTCTGAAGACTGGCCTTCAGAATGGTTTTATATAGAAGATGTTCCCCTTCTGGACCCTATTCGGATCGGCCTTCCAGAGTTTGACAACGCCCCTTTGAAGAAGCGTCAGAGCTGGCGTCCACGGAGCCCCCTGGAGGAAGACGACCGGGACATTCTTTATCTGATGAGCCGGATAAGCTCTTTAGCTCGGTCCGGATTGACCATGATCAAGGTCATGGCTATATGCATTATGCGGGGGATGCAGCCGCTCCAGTACAGAGGCCACCCCATGTGGGACTTCAACAGGGAGGATGACGCCACCCGCCACGGCCGCAAAGGGCCGGGATCGGCTGCTGATCTAATAAAGATCTTGTCTACTTTGTACAAGGGAGAAGAGGAGGAGTTCCTCCGTATCAACCCGCAGGGCGGATTCTCCATGTACAATCCTCCGAGCTGGGTAAGCGGAGATTTTTTTCTCGCCCATCCGTTTAGTATTCCCGTAGTTTAAGTATTCATTCTAGCGATTCCATCGCAGGAGCTGCGCCAGGCAGTAAAGGAGATAAACAGTCCTCCTCCACAGCCCGAAGACCCCGGACGGTCCCTTGACCCGGCCTCCTAAGAGGATCCGGACATATCCGTGGAGCTGATCGATGGGTTTTTTTACCAAGGGAGTAATGACAATACCTTGGTGGCCATTACGGCCGATTACCCTGGGCTAGTTCCAACCTCACAGGTGACTGACACCGAAATTCCAGCACTTAAAAAGGGGTCCGTCCTTGTGCTTTTTTTCTCATTGCCGTATAACAGCCGTGTCTTGCAGGGGAGGTCCTCGGGGCAGAAGGCCGAGCCTATGGCAACTGGCCAACAAGGGGCCGCTAGGCCAGGCAGGCTGAAAAGATCCGCAGTCCGGATGGAGGCACTGGCACAGCGGTATAGCGCGCCGTCTTTATTGCAAGATATTACTTACAGAGGCATATTAACGCCTGTGCCTTCTTTTCAGGAGAAAGAGCGCTCGCCGGACTATACCCGGAGAGGCTACCAACCGCGCCTCCACAAGCCAGGCTCCAAGGCTAGACTCAGGGGTGGGAACGAGTACAAGGCATGCACCGGGTGCTCCTCCGACAGAGGATACAGATGGACTGTCCGCCACCCCTTCCGAGGTGGAAAGTGCCATGAACCATAGACGTCGCCGGACTGTTCTTCGTGACTCTTGTTTCTCCCAAGAGGCTTTAGATGCCTTCAACTCGGGAGATGCGCACCTCCGTGCCGCTCAAAATGGTCTAGCCAGAGCCACGGAGCAGTATGTAAAAGACATACGGGTGAGAAGATTTGATGATTATATATATCAGTAGCCGCTGAGACTTGAAACAGTTAGTATAACTGATTTAAGGATCATTTGTTATGTAGGTTCTTATAGAAAAGAATAGTCAATTGTCCCAAGAGCTGGAAGAGTGCAAAGCCCAACTTCAGGATGCACTGTCCGCTGCAGGGGAGCCCAAAGAGACCCCCGCTGGTAACATATCCATTAAATGATAAGTATCATATTAGAGTGCAGATTCATATGCAAATCTGATGAAAAAATTGCAGATGACGCTGGGGTGAATCTGGATAAGCAACAGCTCAAACGCCAGCTGAAGGTTGGTGAGAATGTGCTTACAAGGGTGAGGCAGGAGAAGAATGATCTCCAAGATGCCAACACCAAGCTGGGCGTGGAACTGAAAGATGTTCGTGCCCAACTATCGGACTCTGTTAAGGAGAATCGACGGCTTCGGCGCAGCATATTTAGTAAGTGCTTGAACGAACTTAAAAAGAGTTCGGCGGGGAAGCTGACTAACAGAGTTATGTCTGTAGGTATGTTAACAGGTCGTCCTGCCGAGGAGATGCCCAGTTCAACGGGTGATCTTCTTCCCGAGCTTGCACAGTTGCATGAACGAGTTCGGCAGGTGATGCGAGGCGTTGCCCAGGCCTTGTGGCCGTCCGTCTCCCTACCCGAAGGCCTTGGAGATCTTGCAGAAAAGCTGAAGGGAGCACCGCGACACTTCCAATTATGGAAGATATCGGCCTGCCGTTAGGGCGCCAGGGAAGCTTGGGCGATGGTGAAGACACGGTACACGAAGGCTGACCTGAACCACATGGCTGAAGTCGGACCTGTGGGTCCTGATGGCAAGGAGATCCCTGTAAATTTAGTGTATGGCCAAGTAGAATTGGCCGCAAAGTATTCCCAACTGGACTGTAGACTAGACAGCCTATTGGATGGCATTGAAGAGGAGTTCAACCAGTCAAATTGACTATGTAATTGTAAAGTGACATATATGATGCCTTCTAGCCGGATTGTAGATCGTTTGTCATGGCGGACCTTTTTGCTTCAACCTCGGGACCCGACAGTCCGGAGTGTATCCGAATACCCTCTCGGTTATATAAGAACCGGGGCATGCGTGGAGACTAGGCGTAGGGGTCATTAGTGCTTTATCAGACAAGTGCCCAACTAGTTATGTTATATTACATGGGTAGTAAGAAACATCTTCCAGAGAGAATAGTTCCGTTAAGGGTTCCTTTCCCTGGGTAGGCATGCCCTAAAGTGCATGTCCGGACTGCAACAAGAAGCGCAGTAAAAACGTCTGGGGGCAAATATGGTTAATAAATAAAAGTCATCTTTTGTTCACCGACCGAATATTCTCTTAAGAATGCTAGCTTTCGGCTTCACCCAGTCTGAGGTACACGTCCGGCTGACCCGGCGGTAACAATCGCAGAGGTGCTCCCCTTATTCCCTAGCCGAATTAACGTGAACATAGGGCATAAATACAAGAGCCAGACAACCCAGCTTGGCCAAAACTTAAGTCATATCGATGCATATAATGGTGAAAAAAGGTACATGCGGAAGTATAACGCATGTGTTGGGCGTGATGCCGAGGTAAATAATTTAAGCTTCTGTGAAAGAAGCCCCCAGGTGTAGATAGTGCGGCTAGCACCTCTGTAATGTACAAGTGAGGCACAAGGTGACCCGTGAAGGTCTAGAGGAATAAAAGAAAGAAAGGGAAACAAGACAGACAACGCATATGCGGAAAATGGACAAAGGGAGGGGACTAACATAAAGTCCTGTGCTAGGCGTAGAATCTTCGGAGCCTGGCTGCGTTCCATGGGTTCGGCTCGAGTCGACTAGTCGATGCATCCCGCAGTCGGTACGCTCCACCGGTCAGAACTTGGTCGATGATGAAGGGACCTTCCCATTTGGGCTCTAGCTTGTTCTTTTTCTTATCCGGCAGTCGGAGAACTAGTTTGCCAGCGTTATAAGTTTTGGCTCGTACTTCTCTGCTTTGGTATCTGCGAGCCTGTTGCTGGTAAAATGCGGAACGGGCTTTGGCTACATCACGCTCTTCCTCCAAGGTGTCCAAACTGTCCTGCCGATCGAGCTTGGCTTCTCTTTCTTCGTACATGCGCACTCGAGGTGAGTCATGAATTATGTCACAGGGCATGACTGCCTCTGCGTCGTACACCATAAAAAATGGTGTGTATCCGGTACTACGATTCGGCATGGTCCGCAGCCCCCAGAGTACGGAGTCGAGCTCCTCTACCCAGTGCGTGTTAGACTCTGTTAAGGAGTGCACTAGTCTGGGTTTAATGCCGCTCATTATAAGACCATTTGCTCGTTCGACTTGACCATTGGTTTGTGGGTGGTAGACTGAAGCATAATCGAGCTTGATGCCCATTTTGCTGCACCAGAGTTTTACCTCGTCAGCCGTGAAGTTCGTGCCGTTATCAGTGATGATGCTGTGGGGGACGCCGTAGCGATGTACAACCCCGGATATGAAATCTATCACCGGTTCGGATTCGGCTGTTTTAACCGGTTTGGCCTCTATCCATTTGGTGAATTTATCCACCATGACCAATAAGTATTTTTTCTCGTGGGTTCCACCTTTAAGGGATCCAACCATGTCAAGCCCCCAGACCACAAAGGGCCATGTGATGGGGATTGTTCGGAGGGCGGTGGGTGGCATATGGCTTTGATTTGCAAAGAGCTGGCAACCGGCGCAACGCTGGACTAAGTCATGTGCGTCTGCCCGAGCCGTTGGCCAATAGAATCTTGTACGGAAGGCCTTGCTCACAAGAGCCCGGGCTGCGGCCTGATGACCGCCGAGTCCGGCATGAATTTCTGCCAAAAGGTTCCGCCCTTCCTCTTCGGAGATGCACCGTTGAAGGACTCCGGTAGCGCTTTTCTTGTACAATTCTCCCTCGTGGACCCTGTAGGCCTTTGATCGCCGCACTATGCAGCATGCCTCATTTTGGTCCTCCGGGAGTTCCTGTCTAGTTAAGCAAGCCAGGAATGGTTCTGTCCACGGGGCAATAATAGCCATTATTTCGTGGGCCGAGTGTGTTATTTCGGTGGCGGAGCCTCCGATTGTGTCAGAGAGTTCGGTATCAGGTATTTTGGCCGGGTCCGGACTGTTGTTACCGGTGTCCCCTTCCCATGCTACGGATGGCTTGAAAAGCCATTCCAGAAAAATGTTGGGAGGGACCGCGTCGCGTTTTGCGCCAATGCGGGCGAGGATATCCGCCGCCTGATTGTTTTCCGAGCCACATGGTGAAATTCGAGCCCCTCGAACCGGGCTGACATTTTTAGGACGGCATTGCGATAAGCGGCCATTTTTGGATCCTTGGCATCAAAGTCTCCATTTATTTGGGATATTGCAAGGTTTGAATCCCCGCGCACCTCTAGGCGTTGAATGCCCATGGATACTGCCATCCGAAGACCATGTAGAAGGGCCTCGTATTCGGCTGCATTGTTGGAGTCCGTATACATTATCTGTAGTACGTATTGAACGGTGTCTCCTATTGGGGACATCAAAACGACGCTAGCCCCTAGACCAGCCAACATTTTGGAGCCATCGAAGTGCATGATCCAGTTTGAATATGTGACGTACTCTTTAGGGAGTTCGGCTTCCGTCCATTCAGCGACAAAGTCAGCCAAAACTTGTGATTTAATAGCTCGCCGTGGCTTGTAAGTTATGTCGAATGGGAGGAGCTCAATGGCCCATTTGGCAATCCGACCCGTCGCATCGCGGTTGTTTATAATATCGTTAAGTGGTACTTCCGAGGCTACCGTTATCGAACACTCTTGAAAGTAGTGTCGCAGCTTCCTGGATGCCATAAATACTGCATACGCTATCTTTTGATAATGCGGGTACCGTGATTTGCATGGAGTAAGGACAGTGGACACGTAGTAGACCGGCTTTTGAATGGTAAATTTGTGTCCGTCCCCTTCTCGCTCGACGACAAGCACTGCGCTTACCACTTGATGAGTTGCCGCAATGTATAATAGCATTGGTTCGCCAAATGTTTGGCGCGGACAGGATTGGGTTTGTTGCCAACATGGCTTTTATTTCGTTGAGTCCGGCCATGGCGGCGTCCGTCCACTCGAAGTGTTCGGTGCGCCGAAGGAGGCGATAAAGGGGTAATGCCTTTTCTCCCAAGCGGGAGATAAAGCGGCTTAGAGCCGCCACGCATCCAATTAGTTTTTGTATTTGTTTGAGGTCTGTTGGGGTAGCCAACTGTGACAACACTCGGATTTTGGCCGGATTAGCTTCAATACCTCTACTGGAGACAATGAATCCCAGGAGCTTTCCTGCTGGTACGCCGAAGACGCATTTTTCCGGATTGAGCTTGATGTCATATGTTCGGAGGTTGTCGAATGTGAGCCTCAAGTCGTCTACTAGAGTTTCGACATGCTTGGTTTTAATGACCACGCCATCCACGTATGCCTCCACTGTTTTGCCGATCTGGTTTGCCAGGCATGTCTGAATCATGCGCTGATATGTTGCACCGGTGTTTTTTAGCCCGAAGGGCATTGTGTTGAAGCAGAATGGGCCGTATGGTGTGATGAATGCCGTTGCGGCTTGGTGTGGCTCTGCCATTTTGATTTGGTGGTAGCCGGAGTATGCATCGAGGAAACACAATGAATCATGTCCTGCGGTAGCATCGATGATTTGATCGATGCGGGGGAGGGGGAAGGGATCCTTTGGGCAGGCCTTGTTAAGGTCCTTAAAATCGACGCACAAGCGCCAGGATTTGTCCTTCTTTGGTACCATCACCAAGTTTGCTAGCCAGTCCGGATGTTTTATGTCTCTGATGAATCCGGCCTCCAATAGCTTGGCTAGTTCCTCTCCCATGGCTTGTCTTTTAGGCTCGGAGAAACGTCGAAGAGCCTGCTTGACTGGCTTGAACCCTTTTATGATATTTAGGCTGTGTTCAGCCAGCCTGCATGGGATTCCTGGCATGTCTGAAGGGTGCCAGGCAAAAATATCCCAGTTCTCCCGTATGAACTCTCGCAGTGTGGCGTCAACATCAGGGTTTAATTGTGCCCCGATGGAAGCTGTTTTTGTAGGGTCCGTTGGATGGACTTGGAATTTGACTATTTCGTCCACCGGCTTAAAGGAGGTGGACTTGGATCTTTTTATCGAGTATCACGTCGTCCCTGTTTATCGTGGAGCGCAGCGCAGTTAGTTCTTCGGCCGCTAGGGCTTCGGATAGTGCCTCAAGGGCCAGTGCAGCTGTCTTATTTTCGGCGCGGAGTGCTATGTCCGGATCACTAACAAGAGTGATGATTCCGTTGGGCCCGGGCATTTTGAGCTTCATGTACCCATAATGGGGTACGGCTTGGAAGATTGTGAACGCCTCCTGCCCTAATAGAGCGTGGTATCCGCTGCTGAACGGGGCCATTTGGAATGTAATTTCTTCGGACCTGTAATTATCCAGCGTGCCGAATACCACGTCTAGTGTGATTTTTCCAGCGCAGCGTGCTTCCCGACTAGGGATGATTCCTCTAAAGGTTGTGTTGCTTTGCTTAATGCGGCTCCAGTCTATTTCCATCTTTTGAAGAGTTTCCTCGTAGATGAGGTTTAATCCGCTGCCGCCGTCCATGAGTACCTTGGTGAGTCGAAAGCCGTCCACGATTGGACTGAGGACCAGTGCGGCTGGTACTCGGGCTGTTTGGAATTGAGGTTCGTCACTGGCATTGAAGGTAATAGCTGTGTCGCTCCAAGGATTTGTTTATGCTATGTGGCAGATTTCGGACGTGCTGCGGAGTGTTCGCTTCCGTCTTTTATTTGACGCAAAGGTCTCGAAGACTGTTAAGACCGCACTGTTATCCTCGGGGTGGTGCTCTGTGGTTTTTGGGAGGAGTAGACCCTCACCACTTTTGGCCACCTGCCGGAGTATCCAGCATGCTCTAAGGTTGTGCGTTGGTATCACATCCGCTATACTATGAATTTTGCAGGGTCCGTTGAGCCATCCCTCCAGTACGGTCCCTTGCCTCATAGAGGGCTTTTGCTTTTTGGTAGTTAACCCAGGTATATTGTGATAATGCACCCTTTTATTTCGGACTGGGTTTGTATTCAGGGCCGGATTATCCCAAAATTTTATTTCGGTTTTCCAGGCGCTCTCCATCGCGCAGTACTTCCGCACTATGGACACCAAGTCGGCAAAGCGTGTAATTTCGCGATGACTTATGGCGTTGAGAATTCCCTTGTCCGTGCAGTTATTGCAGAAGAATGAAATTGTGTCTTCCTCGCGGCAGTCCTTTATCCTGTTCTTGACCAGGAGGAATCTGGCCCAGTAATGGTGTACTGTTTCTTCGGGCTCTTGCCTAATTTGGGATAGATCGCGCATGTTTGGGTGGGTGGGTGGAATTGAATCCGAATCCTCACGCAATCTGAGGCTCAGCGGCCAAGGAGTTTCCGAACTCGAAAGTTTGGATTCTTGGATGTTTTCCGGTAAATCTGGCCCACTGCCTGATTCTGGGTTCAGGCTTTGAGTGACATTCTCCCGTCCGTGGGTATCCGACTTGGAGGGATCGGGAATCCGGACGTAGCTAGTCCTTAAGATAGATGAAGTTTTGCCGCATTGCTCTTCCACCACTGCAACGTGATGGGTGACCTGGGAGAGTTAATTTCTCTTAGATCGGGTTTAGGCCCAATCTGATCGTATTTTGTAGCGACTCCCAGGGCAGCGATACGATCCAAGAGGTCGTTCAGGGAAGAGATCTCCATTGGATCTAACTGCTCGGCGAGTTCCGAGTTGATGTGAAGATTGCTTTCGATGACCCGAGAAGTCATCGTTGGCGCAGCGGCCGAATAGGCGGTCATAAGAAAACCACCAAGCCGAAGAGTTTGGCCGATAGCCAGGGCTCCCTCAGCGATAGTGCCGTCTTTAAAGACGGGCGAGACATCCTTCCTTGTGGCGACGGCACAGCGGAACTCTCAATGAAAGCACCAATGCCGGTGTCAAAACCGGCGGATCTCAGGTAGGGGGTCCCGAACTATGCGTCTAGGCCGGATGGTAATAGGAGGCAAGGGACACGAAGTTTTACCCAGGTTAGGGCCCTCTTGATGGAGGTAAAACCCTACGTCCCGCTTGATTAATATAGAAGATATGGGTGTTACAAGAGTAGATCTACCACGAGATCAGAGAGGCTAAACCCTAGAAGCTAGCCTACGGTATGATTCTATGTTGTGATTGTTGTCCTACGGACTAAAGCCCTCCGGTTTATATAGACGCCGGAGAGGGTTAGGGTTACACAAGGTCAGTTACAAAGGAGGAGATATCCATATACGTATTGCCTAGCTTGCCTTCCACGCCAAGTAGAGTCCCATCCGGACACGAGACGAAGTCTTCAATCTTGTATCTTCATAGTCTATCAGTCCAGCCAATGGAGATAGTCTGGTTGTCCGGAGACCCCCTAATCCAGGACTCCCTCACTAGGTATGATCATGTATATAGGCATCATGTCTGAGACAAGTAGACCGACTCCTGCCTGCATCTACTACTATTACTCCACACATCGACCGCTATCCAGCATGCATCTAGAGTATTAAGTTCAAGAGAACAGAGTAACGCTTTAAGCAAGATGACATGATGTAGAGGGATAAACTCATGCAATATGATATAAACCCCATCTTGTTATCCTCGATGGCAACAATACAATGCGTGCCTTGCTGCCCCTACTGTCACTAGGAAAGGACACCGCAAGATTGAACCCAAAGCTAAGCACTTCTCCCATTGCAAGAAAGATCAATCTAGTAGGCCAAACCAAACTGATAATTCAAAGAGACTTGCAAAGATAACCAATCATACATAAAAGATTTCAAAGAAGATTCAAATATTGTTCATAGATAAACTTGATCATAAACCCACAATTCATCGGTCTCAACAAACACACCGCAAAAGAAGATTATATCGAATAGATCTACACAAGAGAGGGGGAGAACTTTGTATTGAGATCCAAAAAGAGAGAATAAGCCATCTAGCTAATAACTATGGACCCGTAGGTCTGAAGTAAACTACTCACACTTCATTGGAGAGGCTATGGTATTGATGTAGAAGCCCTCCGTGATTGATACCCCCTCCGGTGGAGCTCCGGAAAAGGCCCCAAGATGGGATCTCGTGGATACAGAAAGTTACGGCGGTGGAATTAGGGTTTTGGCTCTGTATCTGGTAGTTTGGGGGTACGTAGGTATATATAGGAGGAAGTTGTACGATGGTGGAGCAACAGGGGGCCCACGAGGGTGGAGGGCGCGCCCCGAGGGGGGGGGGGGGTAGGCGCGCCCCCTACCTCGTGCCTTCCTCGTTGATTGCTTGACGTAGGTCCAAGTCCTTTGGATCATGTTCGTTCCGAAAATCACGTTCCCAAAGGTTTCATTCCGTTTGGACTCCATTTGATATTCTTTTTCTGTGAAACCCTAAAATAGGCAAAAAACAACAATTCTCGGCTGGGCCTCCGGTTAATAGGTTTGTCCCAAAAATAATATAATAGTGTATAATAAAGCCAAATAATGTCCAAAACAGAATATAAAATAACATGGAACAATAAAAAATTATAGATATGTTGGAGACGTATCAAGCATCCCCAAACTTAATTCCTGCTCGTCCTCGAGTAGGTAAATGATAAAAACAGAATTTTTGCTGTGGAATGTGATACGTCTCCAACATATCTATAATTTTTGATTGTTCCATGCTATTATATTATCAACCTTGGATGTTTTATATGCATTTATATGCTATTTTATATGATTTTTGGGACTAACCTATTAACCTAGAGCCTAGTGCCAGTTTCAGTTTTTTTCCTTGTTTTAGGGTTTCGAAGAAAAGGAATATCAAACGGAGTCCAAACGGAATGAAACCTTCGGAAAAGTTATTTTTGGAAAGAAAGCAATATAGGAGACTTGGAGTGCACGTCAGGGGATCAACGAGGAAGCCACGAGGTAGGGGGGCACGTACACCCCCTGGGCACGCCCTCCACCCTCATGGGCCCCTCGTGGCTCCCCGGATGTATTTCTTCCGCCTATATATATATCCATATACCCTAAAACTATTGGAGAACACAATAGATCGGGAGTTCCACCACCAGAAGCCTCCGTAGCCACTGAAAGCCAAACTAGACCCGTTCCGGCACCTTGCCGGAGGGGGAATCCTTCTCCGGTGGCCATCTTCATCATCCCGGTGCTCTCCATGATGAGGAGGGAGTAGTTCTCCCTCGGGGCTGAGGGTATGTACCAGTAGCTATGTGTTTGATCTCTCTCTCTCTCTCTCTCTCTCTCTCGTGTTCTTGAGGTGCTACGATCTTGATGTATCGCGAGCTTTGCTATTATATTTGGATCCTATGATGTTTCTGAAGGAAATATGCCCTAGAGGCAATAATAAAGTTATTATTTATTTCCTTATATCATGATAAATGTTTATTATTCATGCTAGAATTGTATTAATCGGAAATATAATACATGTGTGAATACATAGACAAACAGAGTGTCACTAGTATGCCTCTACTTGACTAGCTCGTTGATCAAAGATGGTTAAGTTTCCTAACCATTGACATGGGTTGTCATTTGATTAACGGGATCACATCATTAGGAGAATGCTGTGATTGACCTGACCCATTCCGTTAGCTTAGCACCCGATCGTTTAGTATGTTGCTATTGCTTTCTTCATGACTTATACATGTTCCTATGACTATGAGATTATGCAACTCCCATTTACCGGAGGAACACTTTGTGTGCTACCAAACGTCACAATGTAACTGGGTGATTATAAAGGTGCTCTACAGGTATCTCCGAAGGTACTTGTTGGGTTGGCGTATTTCGAGATTAGGATTTGTCACTTTGATTGTCGGAGAGGTATCTCCAGGCCCTCTCGGTAATGCACATCACTATAAGCCTTGCAAGCATTGCAACTAATGAGTTAGTTGTGGGATGATGTATTACGGAACGAGTAAAGAGACTTGCCGGTAACGAGATTTAACTAGGTATTCAGATACCGATGATCGAATCTCGGGCAAGTAACATACCGATGACAAAGGGAACAACGTATGTTGTTATGCGGCCTGACAGATAAAGATCTTCGTAGAATATGTGGAAGCCAATATGAGCATCCAGGTTCCGCTATTGGTTATTGACTGGAGACGTGTCTCGGTCATGTCTACATAGTTCTCGAACCCGTAGGGTCCGCATGCTTAACGTTTCGATGACAGTTATATTATGAGTTTATATGTTTTGATGTACCGAAGGTTGTTCGGAGTCCCGGGGGTGATCACAGACATGACGAGGAGTCTCGAAAAGGTCAAGACATGAAGATTGATATATTGGAAGCCTATGTTCGGATATCGGAAGTGTTCCGGGTGAAATCGGGATTTTACCGGAGTACCGGGAGGTTACCGGAACCCCCCGGGGACTTAATGGGCCTTAGTGGGCCTTGGTAGAAGAGAGGAGAGGCGTCCATGGCAAGGGCCGTGCCCCCTCCCCCCTAGTCCGAATAGGACAAGGAGAGGGGGGCGGCGCCCCCCTTCCTTCTTCTCCTCCACCTCTTTCCCCTCTCTCTCCTAGTCCCACAAGGAAAAGGGGGGGAGTCCTACTCCCGGTAGGAGTAGGACTCCTCCTGGCGCGCCCCTCTGTAGGCCGGCCACGCCCCCTTGCTCCTTTATATACGGTGGCAGGGGGCACCGCAAAGGCACAACAATTGATCGTTTGATCTTTTACCCGTGTGCGGTGCCCCCCTCCACCATAGTCCACCTCGATAATACTGTAGCGGTGCTTAGGTGAAGCCCTACGTTGGTAGAACATCATCATTGTCACCACGCCATCGTGCTGATGAAACTCTCCCTCAACACTCGGCTGGATCGGAGTTCGAGGGACCTCATCGGGCTGAACGTGTGCTGAACTCGGAGGTGCCGTGCGTTCGGTACTTGATCGGTCAGATCGTGAAGACGTACGACTACATCAACCGTGTTGTGCTAACGCTTCCGCTTTTGGTCTACAAGGGTGCGTGGACAACACTCTCCCCTCTCGTTGCTATGCATCACCATGATCTTGCGTGTGCATAGGAAATTTTTTAAATTACTACGTTCCCCAACAGTGGCATCCGAGCCAGGTTTTATGCGTAGATGTCATATGCACGAGTAGAACACAAGTGAGTTGTGGGCAATACAAGTCATACTGCTTACCAACATGTCATACTTTGGTTCGGCGGTATTGTTGGATGAAGCGGCCTGGACCGACATTACGCGTCTGCTTACACGAGACTGGTTCTACCGATGTGCTTTGCACACAGGTGGCTGGCGGGTGTCAGTTTCTCCAACTTTAGTTGAACCGAGTGTGGCTACGCCCGGTCCTTGTGAATGTTAAAACAACACCAACTTGACAAACTATCGTTGTGGTTTTGATGCGTAGGTAAGAACGGTTCTTGCTAAGCCCGTAGCAGCCACGTAAAATTTGCAACAACAAAGTAGAGGACGTCTAACTTGTTTTTGCAGGGCATGTTGTGATGTGATATGGTCAAGACATGATGCTAAATTTTATTGTATGACATGATCATGTTTTGTAACCGAGTTATCGGCAACTGGCAGTAGCCATATGGTTGTCTCTTTATTGTATGCAATGCAATCGCCCTGTAATGCTTTACTTTATCACTATGTGGTAGCGATAGTCGTAGAAGCATAAGATTGGCGAGACGACAACGATGCTACGATGGAGATCAAGGTGTCGCGCCGGTGACGATGGTGATCATGACGGTGCTTCGGAGATGGAGATCACAAGAACAAGATGATGATGGCCATATCATATCACTTATATTGATTGCATGTGATGTTTATCTTTTATACATCTTATCTTTCTTTGATTGACGGTAGCATTATAAGATGATTCCTCACTAAATTATCATAGTATAAGTGTTCTCCCTGAGTATGCACCGTTGCGAAAGTTCTTCGTGCTGAGACACCACGTGATGATCGGGTGTGATAGGCTCTACATTCAAATACAACAGGTGCAAAACAGTTGCACATGCGGAATACTCAGGTTAAACTTGACGAGCCTAGCATATAACAGATATGGCCTCGGAACACGGAGACCGAAAGGTCGAGCATGAATCATATAGCAGATATGATCAACATAGTGATGTTCACCGTTGAAACTACTCCATCTCACGTGATGATCGGACATGGTTTAGTTGATATGGATCACGTGATCACTTAGAGGATTAGAGGGATGTCTATCTAAGTGGGAGTTCTTAAGTAATATGATTAATTGAACTTAAATTTATCATGAACTTAGTATGTGATAGTATCTTGCTTGTCTATGTTGATTTTAGATAGATGGCCCACGTTGTTGTTCCATTGAATTTTAATGCGTTCCTTGAGAAAGCAAAGTTGAAAGATAATGGTAGCAATTACACGGACTGGGTCCGTAACTTGATGATTATCCTCATTGCTGCTCAGAAGAATTACGTCCTGGAAGCACTGCTGAGTGCCAGGCCTGCTGCTGATGCAATTGACGATGTTAAGAACGTCTGGCAGAGCAAAGCTGATGACTACTCAATAGTTCAATGTGCCATGCTTTACGGCTTAGAACCAGGACTTCAACGACGTTTTGAACGTCATGGAGCATATGAGATGTTCCAAGAGTTGAAGTTAATATTTCAAGCAAATGCCCGGATTGAGAGATATGAAGTCTCCAATAAGTTCTATAGCTGCAAGATGGAGGAGAATAGTTCTGTCAATGAGCATATACTCAAGATGTCTGGGTACTGCACTCACTTGATTCAACTGAGAGTTAATCTTCCAGATGATAGCGTCATTGACAGAATTCTCCAATCACTGCCACCAAGCTACAAGAGCTTCGTGATGAACTATAATATGCAAGGGATGGATAAGACAATTCCTGAGATCTTCGCATTGCTAAAGGCTGCGGAGGTAGAAATCAAGAAGGAGCATCAAGTGTTGATGGTCAATAAGACCACCAGTTTCAAGAAAAAGGGCAAAGGGAAGAAGAAGGGGAACTTCAAGAAGAACAGCAAGCAAGTTGCTGCTCAGGAGAAGAAACCCAAGTCTGGACCTAAGCCTGAGACTGAGTGCTTCTACTGGAAGCAGACTGGTCACTGGAAGCGGAACTGCCCCAAGTATTTGGCGGATAAGAAGGATGGCAAGGTGAACAAAGATATATGGGATATACATGTTATTGATCTATACCTTACTAATGCTCGCAGTAGCACCTGGGTATTTGATACTGGCTATGTTGCTAATATTTGCAACTCGAAACATGGGCTACGGATTAAGCGAAGATTGGCTAAGGACGAGGTGACGATGCGCGTGGGAAATGGTTCCAAAGTCGATGTGATCGCAGTCGGCACGCTATCTCTACATCTACCTTCGGGATTAGTATTAGACCTAAATAATTGTTACTTGGTGCCAGCGTTGAGCATGAACATTGTTTCTAGATCTTGTTTGATGCGAGACGGTTATTCATTTAAATCAGAGAATAATGGTTGTTCTATTTATATGAGTAATATCTTTTATGGTCATGCACCCTTGAAGAATGGTCTATTTTTGTTGAATCCCGGTAGTAGTGATACACATATTCATAATATTGAGGCTGATGAGGCGCGGACTAGTGAGATGCTAAATTTGTGCGTGTAGATGGCCTGATCTTTCACGGCGATGCTTGATCAACAGTTCGCCCCCTGTTCCTCCTTGCAACCTTCAAGACAATTTTCACCCGCGTACGAAAATACACGATTGAAAATAATAACCCCCTTGATCAGCACATAGGCGTCGATGTGATGATCAACCCTCCGTCGCTAGGAAATTTCCATGACGAGAAAATCACACATAATACGCAATATATGGCCGCCCAAAACCTTAACGTTTTTCTGTATATTTCATAACTCTGAAAACAAACTAAAACTCAAAACAGATCTCTACATCGGCCTGGCCGGCCCTTTTTATAGGCGACGTGAACTTGGAATAGACTAAGCCAAACTAAATTGAAATGGACTCTCCTAACAAACTAAGGATTTGACTAATTAATTATCCGGCCACATTGATCACCTTAATTAACCTAGACTCAAAACATGTACATAAATAGTACAACTTGACTCTCACGTCTGCCACATACAAGCAAAATTACAGGTCTTGGTGAAACTCACATGGCCTATCACCAAAAATAAAATGACTTGATTAAATAAAAGACGGAGACTTATCCCTTGGCAGATCCTATCAATTGCATGTCTGTAGTTTAAACAGAAAACTGCCAATCCTTATTATCTTCGGAGGCGTACGAAATGTTGGAATTATATCTTCTGGCTTCGGTTCCTGTTTAGCATCCGATCTAGACTTTTTGTTGTACATTCTGCTAGGTATTGGTACAAGCACTGTATGATGAGAATCAACATGCATTAATTCCTTTTCAAATACAGGAGCAATTTTTGGTCCACAAAGTTGTCGCACACGACCATCGTTTCCTCGGCATAATCTGGTCGCATGCTTGGCATTATTTCCGCAACTTTTTCATGCCTTGACTCATCAAATGGCTCAGGTTTAGTAGAATTGTCGATCAATGGTGCCTTGCCCGCATCATCCTCCCTTCCTTGAAGAGAAACCGTCCTCGGTTTCAAGTCTATTTTTTGTACAACCTTCCTTTCCGGAACTTGCATCTCTATGATGATTGCATTGTCTGCCATTGGTTTCAACACGTGCTTATTTCCATCATGCATGAATGTGTATGTGTTGGATCTTCCAACATGGACTGCATCATGATCAAACTGCCATGTTCTTCCCAACAACAGCTGACACGTATCCATCGGCACAACATCACAGTCCACCTTATCAATATAATCTCCAACTGCAAACTTCACACGTACCTTATGTGTGATCTTTAATTTTCTAGAGTTGTATAGCCACTCTACGTGGTGCAGTTGTCGGTGTCGCCACATGGACAAACCCAATGCCTGCACAAGATCTTTACTAATGACATTTGTAAAGCTACCACCATAAATTATCAACTTGCAAGCACGATTGTTGATCTTACATTGTGTTTTAAAAACACTCCATCGCTGCCCTTTAGGATCACCATCCTCCTGCACCTTCTTCACTAAGAGATTTAGACCCTTCATCGGTGCATCAACTTCTTCTTTTATTTCTTCTACCTCTTCTCTTCTTTTTCGCAAACGATTTTTCCAATCAGCAGCAAACACATCCATTGGCATGGGAATAAAACAAATTTGTTTGCCCTTCCGTGATAAAGAATAACTATTTTTCTTGACATTCCGAACAGCCCCAACACACTTGCACCATGGGTCCCTAAGTAGAAGATGGCACGACACCATGGACATAGGACAAACATGAAAAAATTCCGCACAACAATATTTTCCCAGATCAAAACTTAGCAAAATCTGATGCGTAATTTTGATTTCACCTTTGAACCACTTCAGCGTGTACGGTCTTTGAAGAGGCGCCATCTTCAGCTCTAATTTTTCCACCACCTTGATGCTCATCATATTGACTGCGGTACTCTCATCGATTGTTAGATTGACACGTCGTTCGTTCACGATGCAACGAGTGTGAAAAAGAGTGACCTCGCCAATGCCTTCCTCCTCCATCAATATGTTCCTGCTCAACATGTTGATGCTTGACTCCGCAGACGATATTACAATCTGAGTCGCCGTGACTAACCTTTGTTCTGAATACCACTTGATGAGGCGCGGACTAGCGAGATGCTAAATTTGTGCGTGTAGATGGCCCGATCTTTCACGGCGATGCTTGATCAACAGTTCGCCCCCTGTTCCTCCTTGCAACCTTCAAGATAATTTTCACCCGCGTACGAAAATACACGATTGAAAATAATGACCCCCTTGATCAGCACGTAGGCGTCGATGTGATGATCAACCCTCCGTTGTTAGTAAATTTTCATGACGAGAAAATCACAGATAATACACAAGATATGGCCGTCCAAAACCTGAACGTTTTTCTGTATATTTCATAACTCTAAAAACAAACTAAAACTCAAAACAGATCTCTACATCGCCCTGGCCGGCCCTTTTTACAGGCGACGTGAACTTGGAATAGACTAAGCCAAACTAAATTGAAATGGACTCTCCTAACAAACTAAGGATTTTACTAATTAATTATCCGGCCACATTGATCACCTTAATTAACCTAGACTCAAAACATGTACGTAAATAGTACAACTTGACTCTCGCGTCTGCCACGTACAAGCAAAATTATAGGTCTTGGTGAAACTCACGTGGCCTATCACCAAAAATAAAATGACTTGATTAAATAAAAGACGGAGACTTATCCCTTGGCAGATCCTATCAATTGCATGCCTATAGTTTAAACAGAAAACTGCCAATCCTTATTATCTTCGGAGGCGTACGAAACGTTGGAATTATATCTTCTGGCTTCGGTTCCTGTTTAGCATCCGATCTAGACTTTTTGTTGTACATTCTGCTATGTATTGGTACAAGCACTGTATGATGAAAATCAACATGCATTAATTCCTTTTCAAATACAGGAGAAATTTTTGGTCCACAAAGTTGTCGCACACGACCATCGTTTCCTCGGCATAATCTGATCGCATGCTTGGCATTATTTTCCGCAACTTTTTCATGCCTTGACTCATCAAATGGCTTAGCTTTAGTAGAATTATCGATCAATGGTGCCTTGCCCGCATCAGAGGCCAAAAGATGCAGAGTTGATAATGATAGTGCAACTTATTTGTGGCACTGCCGTTTAGGTCATATCGGTGTAAAGCGCATGAATAAACTCCATACTGATGGACTTTTGGAACCACTTGATTATGAATCACTTGGTACTTGCGAACTGTGCCTCATGGGCAAGATGACTAAAATGCCGTTCTCCGATACTATGGAGAGAGCAACAGATTTGTTGGAGATCATACATACAGATGTATGTGGTCCGATGAATGTTGAGGCTCGTGGCGGATATCGTTATTTTCTCACCTTCACAGATGATTTAAGCAGATATGGGTATATCTACTTAATGAAACATAAGTCTGAAACATTTGAAAAGTTCAAAAAAATTCAGAGTGAAGTTGAAAATCATCGTAACAAGAAAATAAAGTTTCTACGATCTGATCGTGGAGGAGAATATTTGAGTTATGAGTTTGGTCTTCATTTAAAATAATGCGGAATAGTTTCGCAACTCACGCCACCCGGAACACCACAGCGTAATGGTGTGTCCGAACATCATAATCGTACTTTACTAGATATGGTAGATCTATGATGTCTCCTACTGATTTACCGATATCATTTTGGGGTTATGCTTTAGAGACGGCCGCATTCACGTTAAAGGGCACCATTGAAATCCGTTGAGACAATGCCTTATGAACTGTGGTTTGGCAAGAAACCAAAGATGTCGTTTCTAAAAGTTTGGGGCTGCAATGCTTATGTGAAAAAGCTTCAACCTGATAAGCTCGAACCCAAATCAGAGAAATGTGTCTTTATAGGATACCCAAAGGAGACTGTTGGGTACACCTTCTATCACAGATCTGAAGGCAAGAATTTTGTTGCTAAATTTGGAGTTTTTCTAGAGAAGGAGTTTCTCTCGAAAGAAGTGAGTGGGAGGGAAGTAGAACTTGATGAGGTAACAGTACCTGCTCCCTTGTTGGAAAGTAGTTCATCACAGAAACCGGTTTCTGCGATACCTACACCAATTAGTGAGGAAGTTAATGATGATGATCATGAAACTTCAGATCAAGTTGTTACTGAACCTTGTAGGTCAACCGGAGTAAGATCCGCACCAGAGTGGTATGGTAATCCTGTTCTGGAAGTTATGTTACTAGACCGTGACGAACCTACGAACTATGAAGAAGCGATGGTGAGCCCAGATTCCGCAAAATGGCTTGAGGCCATGAAATCTGAGATGGGATCCATGTATGAGAACAAAGTATGGACTTTGGTTGACTTGCCCGGTGATCGGCAAGCAATTGAGAATAAATGGATCTTCAAGAAGAAGACTGACGCTGACGGTAATGTTACTGTCTATAAAGCTCGACTTGTTGCGAAAGGTTTTCGACAAGTTTGATGACCCACAAGTATAGGGGATCTATCGTAGTCCTTTCGATAAGTAAGAGTGTCAAACCCAACGAGGAGCAGAAGGAAATGATAAGCGGTTTCCAGCAAGGTATTCTCTGCAAGTACTGAAATAATTGGTAACAGATAGTTTTGTGATAAGATAATTTATAACGAGCAACAAGTAACAAAAGTAAATAAGGTGCAACAAGGTGTCCCAATCCTTTTTGTAGCAAAGGACAAGCCTGGACAAACTCTTATATGATGTAAAGCGCTCCCGAAGACACATGGGAATATCGTCAAGCTAGTTTTCATCACGCTCATATGATTTGCGTTCGGTACTTTGATAATTTGGTATGTGGGTGGACCGGTGCTTGGGTGCTTCCCTTACTTGGACAAACATCCCACTTATGATTAACCTCTATTGCAAGCATCCACAAATACAACAAAAGTATTAAGGTAAACCTAACCATAGCATGAAACATATGGATCCAAATCAGCCCCTTACGAATCAACACATAAACTAGGGTTTAAGCTTCTGTCACTCTAGCAACCCATCATCTACTTATTATTTCCCAATGCCTTCCTCTAGGCCAAAACAATGGTGAAGTGTCATGTAGTCGACATTCACATAACACCACTAGAGGAGAGACAACATACATCTCATCAAAATATCGAACGAATACCAAATTCACATGACTACTAATAGCAAGACTTCTCCCATGTCCTCAGGAACAAAAGTAACTACTCACAAAGCATAAACATGTTCATAATCAGAGGGGTATTAATGTTCATATAGGATCTGAACATATGATCTTCCACCAATTAAACCAACTAGCATCAACTACAAGGAGTAATTAACACTACTAGCAACCTACTAGCACCAATCCCGTACTTGGAGACAAGAATTGGATACAAGAGATGAACTAGGGTTTTGAGATGAGATGGTGCTGATGAAGATGTTGATTGAGATTGCCCTCTCCCGATGAGAGGAGCATTGGTGATGACGATGGCGATGATTTCCCCCTCCAGGAGGAAAGTTTCCCCGGCAGAACAGCCCCGCTAGAACCCTAGATTGGCTCCGCCTCGTGGCGGCGGAGTTTCGTCCGAGAAGATGGCTTATGATTTTTTTCCATCGAAAGAGTCCATATAGCAGAAGATGGTCACCGGAGGGCCACCAGGGGGCCCACGAGGTAGGGGGCACGCCCCCACCCTCGTGGGCAGGGTGTGGCCCCCTGATGAAGTTCTTGCGCTCCATGTTTTTATATATTTGGGAAACATCATCCGTGAAGTTTCAGGACTTTTGGAGCCGTGCAGAATAGGTCTATAATATTAGCTCCTTTTCCAGCCAGAATCCCAGCTGCCCGCATTCTCCCTCTTTATGTAAACCTTGTAAAATAAGAGAGAATAGGCATAAGTATTGTGACATAATGTGTAATAACAACCCATAATGCAATAAATATTGATATAAAAGCATGATGCAAAATGGACATATCAACTCCCCCAAGCTTAGACCTCGCTTGTCTCAAGCGAAAAGCCGAAATCGAAAAATATGTCCACATGTTTAGAGATGAAGGTGTCGATAAAAATAAAATACGGACATGAGGGTATCATGATCATTCTTAGAACAACAACTTATATAATTTGTGTCATATGATATCTTTTGCTAGAGTAATAATTCAATCAGAATATCAAGTATGAATCGTAAACTTCATTGAAAACTGACAAACTATAATCTCAGTCATTGAGGCAATTGCAATTTATGATAACATAGGAAAGAGTCAATGTATAAGAGCTTTTCAGCAAGTCCACATACTCAACTATCATATAGTCTTTCACAATTGCTGACACTCACGCAGTACTTATGGGTATGGAGTTTTAATCAGACACAGAGAAAGATAGGGGCTTATAGTTTTTCCTCCCAACGTTTTACCCCAAGGGTAATGTCGACAGTAATAGTTCATGAAAACCCACATCCAATTAGCCATATATACCGGGATCTTTCCAACATATTGTGCTTGCCAAAGGATAAAATGTAAAAACGAAGGGTGAAGATCACCATGACTCTTTTGTAGCAAAGGAGATAAAAGTAAAAGGTAGGCCCTTCGCAGAGGGAAGCAGAGGTTGTCATGCGCTTTTATGGTTGGATGCACAAAATCCTAATGTGAAAGAACATCACTTTATATTGCCACTTGTGATATGGATCTTTATTATGCAGTCTATCGCTTTTATTACTTCCATATCACACGATCGTATAAAGCTTATTTCCTCCACACCAATCAATCATACATATTTAGAGAGCAATATTTTTATTGCTTGCACCGATGACAACTTACTTGATGGATCTTACTCAATCCATAGGTAGGTATGGTGGACTCTCATGGCAAAACTAGTTTAAGGGTATTTGGAAGCACAAGTACTATCTCTACTTGGTGCAATGAATTTGGCTAGCATGAGGGAGAAAGGCAAGCTCAACATGTTGGAGGATCCAAGACAATATAATTTATCTCAGATGTAAAAAAACATAACCCATTATGTTGTCTTCCTTGTCCAATGTCAACTCTTTAGCATGTCATATTTTAATGAGTGCTCACAATCATAAAGGATGTCCAAGATAGTATATTTATATGTGAAGACCTCTCTTTCTTTATTACTTCCTATTAATTGCAACGATGACCAAAACTATGTTTGTCAACCCTCAATAACTTTTATTCATCATACTCTTTCTATGTGAGCCCATTACTCTCCATAAGGCTCACATGATCTCTTTGTTTCTTTTTATTTCTTTCTCTTTTCTTTTATTCACTTGGGATCATGGCAAAAATAAGCAAGCCCTTGACTCAACACTAATCTTTATTATATAGCTCACGGACTCGATTACATAGATGGATAATAAAGCAAAACTCACAACTAGATCATACTAAGAACTTTTATTCTACTAGATAAAGATATTACCAAAAGGATCGAACTAAGAAAAACGATAAAGATAAAAGTGATGGTGATACGATACTGGGGCACTCCCCCAAGCTTGGCAGTTGCCAAGTGGAGTGCCCGTACCAGATACTCAATTCTTCTTTGTTGGAGGAGATAGTGGTGATTTTGTTGATGGCGTGGGCTTCTTCCTTAATTTGCATTTGAGGACAGAATTTTGGTCCCTTAGGTCCTCGATCTCCTGCTCCAAGCCCAATATCTTTTTGCATAGTTCCTGCTTGTTCTCCTGCAAGAGGCGGAAAGGGATAAACTTGATCTTAGGTTTCTTTACCCTATCCGGGAGGCTTGACTTTTTGAACTCCACATGCATGTCCCCAGGTTGAGGTAGTGGGACTTCATCTTCATCTGAGCTCATCTCCTCCCTTCCCTTGGGTTCATAGTCCTCTTCTTCTTCCGTAGTCCAACCACAGTGCTCCACATCCCCATAGACCTTAGGATCTGTGAGGTAATCAGCCACATAGCTTTCTCCTTCCGAATCCTGGGACGACATGTTGCTCTGTCTGCAGCAGGATAGCTCAAAACAAAGACAAAAGGTTTTTGCGTGATACGGGAGTCAAAACCCCCGGGAGGTTATATAATGAATTTTTACCGACCAAACTACATGTCTGTAAGAAAACAGAGTCCGAAGAGCACACGAGGTGCCCACGAGGTAGGGGACGCGCCCAGGGGGGTAGGGCACGCCCTCCACCCTCGTGGGGCCCTTGTGTCCTTTCCAGACTGCTTCTTATTTTTCTATTTTTCTAAATATTCCAAAACGGAGAAATATTGCCTTAAAACTGTTTTGGAGTCGGTTTACTTACCGTACCACATACCTATTCCTTTTCGGAGTCTGAAGCGTTCCGGAAAGTGTCCCTTATGTATTCCTCCGGGGTTACGGTTTCAATAACATTGGTTTCAACATTTATGGGATTACCTGAGATATACTGTTTGATTCTTTGACCATTTACCACCTTCGGATTTGTGCCTTCGAAGTTGTTGATTTTTATGGCACCGAAACGGTAGACCTCCTTGATAACGTAGGGACATTCCCATTTAGAGAGAAGTTTTCCTGCAAAAAATCTTAAACGAGAGTTGTATAGCAATACATAATCACCTACATTAAACTCACGCTTTTGTACTCTTTTATCATGCCACCTTTTAACCTTTTCTTTAAACAACTTGGCATTTTCGTAGGCTTCGGTTGTCCATTCATCAGGTGAATTAATATCAAATAACCTCTTCTCACCAGCAAGTTTAAAATCATAATTTAATTCTTTAATAGCCCAATAAGCCTTGTGTTCTAGTTCGAGAGGTAAGTGACATGCTTTTCCATAGACCATTTTATACGGAGACATACCCATAGGGTTTTTATATGCAGTTCTATAGGCCCATAATGCATCATCAAGTTTCTTGGACCAATTCTTTCTAGACCTATTAACAGTCTTTTGCAAAATTAATTGGAGTTCTCTATTACTCAATTCTACTTGACCACTAGACTAAGGGTGATAAGGGGATGCAATTCTATGATTAACATCATATTTAGCAAGCATTTTACGGAAAGCACCATGAATAAAATGTGAACCACCATCAGTCATTAAATATCTAGGGACTCCAAACCTTGGAAAGATAACTTCTTTAAGCATTTTAATAGAAGTGTTATGATCAGCACTACTAGTTGGAATAGCTTCTACCCACTTAGTAACGTAATCAACAACAACTAAAATATGTGTATAACCGTTAGGGGAAGGAAAAGGTCCCGTATAGTCAAAGCCCCAAACATCAAATGGTTCAATAACAAGTGAATAATTCATAGGCATTTCTTGATGTCTACTAATATTACCAATTCTTTGAGATTCATCACAAGATAAGACAAACTTACGGGCATCCTTGAAGAGAGTAGGCCAATAAAAACCAGATTGTAGTACCTTATGTGCAGTCCTATCTCCAGCATGGTGTCCTCCATAAGCTTCGGAGTGACATTTGCGTAGGATCTGTTCCTGTTCATGCTCAGGTACACAACGTCTAATAACACCATCTACTCCTTCTTTATAAAGATGTGGGTCATCCCAAAAGTAATGCCTCAAATCATAGAAGAACTTTTTCTTTTGCTGGTATGTGAAACTAGGTGTTATAAACTTAGCAACAATGTAATTAGCATAATCAGCATACCATGGAGCAGTATGAGAAGCATTTATGACATCTAATTTCTCATCAGGAAAGCTATCATCAATAGGTAGTGGGTCATCAAGCACATTTTCTAACCTAGACAAGTTGTCTGCAACGGGGTTCTCAGCTCCTTTTCTATCAACAATATGTAGATCAAATTCTTGTAGCAAGAGAACCCATCTAATAAGTCTAGGTTTAGCATCTTTCTTTTCCATAAGATATTTAATAGCAGCATGATCAGTGTGAATAGTTACTTTAGAATCAACAATAGAAGGTCTACTTATCACAGGCAAATACAACCGCTAAGAATTCTTTTTCAGTGGTAGCATAATTTCTTTGAGCATTGTCTAGAGTTTTACTAGCATATTGAATAACATTTAGTTTCTTATGAACTCTTTGTCCTAGAACAACACCTACAACATAATCACTAGCATCACACATAATTTCAAAGGGTAAATTCCAATCAGGTGGCTGAACAATAGGTGCAGAGATCAATGCTTTCTTAAGTATTTCAAATGCTTCTACACAATCATCATAAGACAAATGGTATATCTTTTTTATAATAAATTAGTCAGAGGCCGAGAGATTTTTGAGAAGTCCTTAATGAACCTCCTATAAAAACCGGCATGACCAAGGAAACTTCTTATACCTTTAATGTCCTTGGGACATGGCATCTTTTCAATAGCATCAACCTTGGCTTTATCAACTTCAATACCTCTTTCAGAAACTTTATGCCCCAAGACAATACCTTCATTAACCATAAAGTGGCACTTTTCCTAATTTAGGACAAGATTAGTTTCTTCACATCTCTGCAAAACTCGATCAAGGTTGCTCAAGCAATCATCAAAATAAGATCCATAGACGGAAAAGTCGTCCATGAAAACCTCACAAATCTTTTCACAAAAGTCAGAGAATATAGCCATCATGCATCTTTGAAAGGTAGCAGGTGCATTACATAAACCAAAAGGCATGCATCTATAAGAAAAAGTACCAAAAGGGCATGTAAAAGTAGTCTTTCATTGATCTTTGGCTGACACAGGCATTTGAGAGAAACCAGAGTAACCATCTAGAAAGCAAAAATGTGTATGTTTAGACAATCTTTCTAGCATTTGATCGATAAAAGGTAAGGGGTAATGATCCTTTTTAGTAGCCTTATTTAATTTGCGGAAATCAATTACCATCCTATAACCAGTAATAATTCTTTGAGGAATCAATTCATCTTTATCATTAGGAACAACAGTAATACCTCCCTTCTTAGGGACACAATGGATAGGACTTACCCACTGACTCAGCAACGGGATAAATTATACCTGCCTCAAGGAGCTTTAGTATCTCCTTTCTTACCACTTCTTTCATTTTAGGATTCAGACGGCGTTGATGATCACGAACTGGTTTAGCATCTTCTTCCAAATTAATTTTATGTTGGCATAGAGTGGGACTAATGCCCTTAAGATCATCAAGAGTATACCCAATAGCAGCACGGTGCTTCTTCAGAATTTTCAATAATCTCTCTTCTTCATGTTCTGAAAGGTTAGCACTAATAATAACATGATATATCTTTTTCTCATCAAGATAAGCATATTTAAGAGTATCCGGTAACGGTTTAAGCTCAAACACGGGATCACCCTTGGGTGGAGGAGGATCTCCTAGGATTTCAACAGGTAAATTATGTTTCAGAATAGGTTCCTGTTTAAAGAATACTTCATCTAATTCCCTTCTTTCATTCATAAACATATCATTTTCATGGTCTAGCAAATATTGTTCTAAAGGATCACTAGGAGGTATGGTAATAGAAGCAAGACCAATAATTTCATCTTTACTAGGTAATTCTTCTTCACGATGTTCTCTACTAAATTTAGAAAAATTAAATTCATGAGTCATATCATCTAAACCGACAGTAACAACATCTCTCTTGCAATCTATGGTAGTATTAACAGTATTTAAGAAGGGTCTACCAAATATAATGGGACAGAAGCTATCTTGTGGGGAACCAAGAACAAGAAAATCAGCAGGATATTTAATTTTCCCAAACAAGACTTCAACATCTCTAACAATTCCCATTGGTGAAATAGTATCTCTATTAGCAAGTTTAATTGTGACATCAATATCTTCTAACTCAATAGGTGCAATGTCATGCATAATTTCGTTGTATAAGTCAATAGGTATTGCATTAGCACTAGCACCCATATCATATAAGCCATGATAACAATGATCTCCTATTTTAACAGAAATAACAGGCATACCTACCACAGGTCTAGGTTTATCTGTATCACGGGGTTTAGCAATTCTAGCAGTTTCATCACAGAAATAAATAACATGCCCATCTATATTATCAGACAAGAGATCTTTAACAATAGCAATATTAGGTTCAACTTTAACTTGCTCAGGAGGTGTATATGTTTTAATATTGCTTTTACGAACCATAGTTGAAGCTTTAGCATGATCCTTTATCCTAACAGGGAAAGGTGGTTTCTCAACATAAGAAGTAGGAACAATAGGATGATTATAAGTAATAGTCTTTTCTTCAACTTTAATAGGTGCAGCTACTTTTACTTCTATGGGAGGATGATATTTAAACCACTTCTCCTTGGGGACATCAACATAAGCAGCAAAAGATTCACAGAAAGAAGCTACTATCTCATAGTCAAGTCCATATTTAGTGCTTAATTTACGAAAAATATCGGTATCCATAAAAGATTTAACACAATCAAAACTAGGTGTCATACCTGACTCCTTACCATTATCGAGGTCCCAATCTTCGGAGTTGCGTTTAATTCTTTCCAATAAATCCCATTTGAATTCAATAGTCTTTATCATAAAAGAGCCAGCACAAGAAGTATCAAGCATGGTGCGATTGTTATCAGAAAGCCGAGCATAAAATTTTTGAATAATCATTTCTCTTGAGAGCTCATGATTGGGGCATGAATATAACATTGATTCAAGCCTCCTTGTCGGTGTCAAAACCGGCGGATCTCGGGTAGGGGGTCCCGAACTGTGCGTCTAGGCCGGATGGTAACAGGACGCGGGGAACACGATGTTTTACCCAGGTTCGGGCCCTCTTGATGGAGGTAAAACCCTACGTCCTGCTTGATTAATATTGATGATATGGGTAGTACAAGAGTAGATCTACCACTAGATCAAGGAGGCTAAACCCTAGAAGCTAGCCTATGGTATGATTGTTGTATATGGAGTTGATTGCCTACGGACTACAACCCTCCGGTTTATATAGACACCGGATAGGGTTAGGGTTACATAGAGTCGGTTACAATGGTAGGAGATCTTGAATATCCGCATCACCAAGCTTGCCTTCCACGCCAAGGAAAGTCCCATCCGGACACGGGACGAAGTCTTCAATCTTGTATCTTCATAGTCCTGGAGTCCGGCTGAAGGTATAGTCCGGCTACCCAAACACCCCCTAATCCAGGACTCCCTCAGTAGCCCCTGAACCAGGCTTCAATGACGACGAGTCCGGCGCGCAAATTGTCTTCGACATTGCAAGGCGGGTTCCTCCTCCAAGTCCTTCATAGAAGATTGTAAACACCAAGAGTAGTGTCCGGCTCTGCAAAATAAGCTTCCACATATTGCCATAGAGAGAATAATATTAACACAAATCAAATCTGTTGACGTATTCCGCAGTGCGTCATCACACTACGGCCAAGTCCTTTACTCGAATCGTTTTCACTTTTCCACCTCAGCGTGTTTTGCGAGGTGGTTTCCTTGGCATGTCTTGTCAAAGCAGAGATCGTGTCCCCCCCTTTTACGGGATTCTCATCAATACGGACATGGTAACCCAACCGCGCCACTTATCATGGCGCTTGGGAGGCAAGCGAGTTTTACTAGGCTGGTGGGGACGCACAACCGCATCCACCCATATAAGGCGATAATGATCCACCTTTTTACCTACGTCTTCTTCCTCCTTTTCCTATCCATCTCCTGCGCACTCGAGCTCCAGCGCCCAAGCCCGCACTTCCCACCTCAACCTTCTCCAGCAATGTCCGGAGCGGGAGGCAAGTGGATGGTCTCCTCCGCCACGGAGGGCCAAGTCAAGAAGCTAAGGAAGGCCGAATACCTGTCCAAGGACATCGCGCACTGGCTTCCGGAAAGGGGCAGCTTCTCCCCACTCCAAGGCCCCATGAGAGGGTAGTATTTCTTCCCCACTTCCTCCGCGGACTGGGTTTTCCACTTCACCCATTTGTCCGGGGGCTCATGTTCTACTACGGCCTGGATTTCCACGATCTGGCCCCGAACTTCATCCTCAACATCTCGGCGTTTATGGTCGTGTGCGAGGCTTTTCTCTGCGTCCGCCCTCATTTCGGCCTCTGGCTCAAGACCTTCAACGTCAAGCCCAAGGTGGTGCGCGGCAGCCAGGCGGAGTGCGGAGGCACCATGGCGGGCAAGATGGCCAACGTCCTATGGTTCGAGGGCTCTTTTGTGGAGACCCTAAAGGGATGGCAATCCGGGTGGTTTTATATCACCGAGCCGCGTGATCCGAAATGGACCGCAGCCCCCGAGTTCCGATCCGGACCCCCCACGCGGCTTATGTCCTGGAAAGAGACGGGCCTGTCATGGGGTGACGAAAAAGAGGTGACCGGATTGCAAACATGCATCTAGTCCCTGGTGAACAAGCCAATCCGGCTTGTTAATGTAATCCAGGTTATGCTCGTCCGCCGGATCCTCCCATGCCAACAACGGGATTTTAATCTGTGGGAGTTCGACCTGGCGCAGCATCAAACCTTCAGCAGGCTCTTCGACACGACGTACGAAGACGCTTGGAAGATGCTATTCAAGGGCGCCGAGGCTCCCGCATCCGCTTCCGAGGACCGCGGATACAGCTCGCAGCGTCACGCTAGCGAGGTAAGCCATCTACACCTTTTATAGGATGTTAAGCTTTTTTCATAGTGTGACTCTATGCGGGATCTAAACTCCCTTACCTTTGACAGGCTTGGCGGGCAATATCCGGACCAATTAACTGTCCGGCTCCGTTGCCCGAAGATCCAGCCCCAGCTCTACTAGTGAAGCTGCTGGTTCCGGCGCCTTATGTGGTGCCGGAGAAGAAGGCCAAGAAGAAGAAGACCACGGGGACTCGAAAGAGTGCCCGCAATGTGGTGGTGTTGGACTCGTCATCTAACGAGTCTGAGACGCCCTCCTCCCATGAAAACGAGGAGGAGGAAGGAGAAAACTCTCCCCCCCCAAGCGGAGGAAGGAGAGAAGAGGAAGGCCGCCCCGACGGGGGAGGCCGAGGGGTCTAGGAAAAGGAAGACCCCTCCGCCGAACTACGCCCCCGACGCCGAAGAGGGCAAAGAGGAGTGGCCAAACAGGGCCAAGCGTCCGGCGACATCGTAAGTTCGGATATCAGAGTAACTCATGATGTTCCTTTGTTGCACAATGTTCCCTAACATCGAATGTAATTATGCAGTCCGCCCCGGGCCGAATTCGACGAATCGTCGGGCGGCTCCCTGGACTCATCGGACGTGAACTCAGTTCCGC
The DNA here is from genome assembly GCA_034509565.1 of Triticum monococcum. Lineage (NCBI taxonomy): Eukaryota > Viridiplantae > Streptophyta > Magnoliopsida > Poales > Poaceae > Triticum > Triticum monococcum. The sequence goes on along the minus strand of CM067842.1, from coordinate 569,997,169 downwards.
CCGCTGTCTCCCCCCGCACTGCAGACGACGCTGAAGTGGCGTTGCGACAAGCTCCGGGGAGGGAGGAGGTGGTCCCGGAGGAGCCGCAAGGCAACCTCCCGGACTCCAGGAGTGAAGGGGGTAAGGCTCCCCAGGGCTCCCAGTCCGGCTTTGTGCCGGACACCGCGCCGAAATCTTTCACAGTTCCGAACCGCGGTAGGCGAACTCCTTCCAAGAGGAGCAAGCCTTCTGAGCCGGCGGCCTCCGTCCAACCGGAGGTGTCGGACAATCTGCTGCAGGTGCTTGACGGCGCCTCCATCGACGAGGGGCGCCGTACTATTATGAGTACGGTGATCCAGAAGGTTTAGTCCGCCAAAAGCGGACTGACTGAAGCTTGCGCTAGCCTTCTAATAGGCTTCGAGGTAAATAAAAATATGTAAAAATATTACCGCATAGACAGTAGCCCCTGATGCTCTGTTTGGCGTTCAGAAAGAAAAGCCGAATAGAGGATCTATTAAATTTCGCAGGAGTCAAAAAAGAGTCAATATGCGTATGCAGGCTTCGCTGCTATCCACCGCCGCACTGACTGGGGAGGTGGGTGTCCTGAAGCAGGACCTCGAGCGGACCAAGCAAGAGCTCGGCCTTGCCAAGCGGCGGCTCAAGGAGAAAGAAGGTAAGAAATACCTTACAGAAAAAGTGCCTATAAAAAGGCATGATTGTGAAAAGAATAACAGGATTGTACTGCTTATTGTAGGAGCCACGACTAAGGTGGCGACCCTTAAGCAGGCGCTGTCTGAGGCCGAAAAGAAATCGGTCGCGGAGCGCACCAAGCAAGACAGACTTGGGGCTCAGGTCGGCGAGGTGCAGCAAGAGCTTCAGGCTCTCATGAAAAAACATGAGAGTTTGGAGCTTGAGTCAAAGGCGCAAGCATCCGAGCTCGCGACGGCCCTAGAGGCTGCCAAGTCTGCCAGGGTCGAAGCCCAAAAGGCCCTCCAAGAGTTGGAGGAGATGAGGAAGATAGCAGCGGGTAAGGCATTCTTTATGCAAAGCAGAAATATAAAAGTGAACTACTTGTTACTTACCCAGATCCGGAGCTCTCCAGGGGCATTCGCAGATCTTCCCCGCAGCGTATCCGATGCCGCCGCATTCTACCGAGCTGAAGAGGGTAGCTCGATGGAGAAGGTGTTCTGGTCTCAGTATTCTGAGGCTGGACACCCTGTGCCCTTGAGCGACCAGCTGAAACAGCTGGTCGAGCTCCACAAAGCGGCCAAACAGGCCATGAATGGCTTCATAGTTTGGCTGTGGCCCGGAGAGGCCCTGCCTGGGAGCTATTTCGGGCTGGTGCAGCGGCTAGTGGAGGCCTGTCCGAGGCTCGAGGTCATCAAGCGCTTCGTCTGCATCGAAGGTGCCCGTCGGGCCCTTGCCCGTGCAAAGGTGCACTGGGGTAAGCTGGACGGTGAGAAGCTTGTGAAGGACGGGCCGCCGCCGGGGAAGGAGCATCGCAAGCCCGAGAACTACTACAAGGATGTTCTTGCAGGTGCCCGCCTTGTGGCGGAGGAATGTACCAAGGATGTGATTTTTGAATGAACTCGCTCGTGTTTATCCTGTGCGCTGAAAACTTGTTCATATGCGCTAAGCAATGCTTACTGAATTTAAAATATTACTTTCTGTGCGGCCGTTTATGAAAAATTGAGAGATGGCCAGTCGTCGGCTTCTGCCCCCATGCCACTAGTGCTGGGGTGTTCGGGATAAACCTGAGCGCTCTTTTTCCCATAGTTGGGTCCTTCGAGGGAGGCGCTCAGCACAACGAACCAGGCAATCAGACTATAATGCTTGAACACTCTCACTTAGCCATAGAACTCTATAATTTTAAATTTCGGCGAAGCCCCTAGTTCGGAAGACCGAGTTCGGGGCGCTATCCACGCCTTGGCCAGACAAAGCCAGCTCCTCGCTCGAAGCGGCATAAGCCTTTAGGGACTCGAAAAACCTCTCGAACAGCGACCGGTCTCTCGCCACATCATGACAGTCAGTTTTAGCTTTCTCCACTGAGGTGCTTAACCAGCTGAACCGGGGCACAATCGCAGTGGTTCTCCTAGTGCTACCTTAGCCGATATAGCGGAACCTAAGGCACCAAAACATAGGAGCCGGGAAAACCCAACTATTGACCCAAATCATGATTCGGAGCCGATGCATATAGTGCTATAAGTTCGGGGTGCCGCACTTGTGAAAGTGTACGGACTTCTCACGCCATTATGAGGGGTACTGAAGCCCCTAGCGTGTTTGCCGTACCATGGTGTACGGGTGCAATCATGTCATTTAATAAACATATATGTGAAAAGAAGATAATGCAAAAAAATAGACAGAAAGCTATGCATTGTTTATAGAGAGGCTGTTTATCAAAGCCAAACGATACAAATAGTGCGGTAAGCAAAAGATATTGGACTATTTAGTATGTCCTGACCAGGGGCAGGCCGCGGAATTGTATTTAAAACAGGTATACCGCTCGTAACAGAGACCACCTGGGAGTTCCATAATGCGGCATGGCTTGTCTGCCTCCCTGGAGCTTGCATCGTTTGTGCGGCAGTCGAATTGCCGAACAGGTCGTCCGAAGTATGGAGTCCTGAAAGTAAGAAAAAATTAAAAAAAGAATCGGGCAGCCCCTAGTACGTTTTAAGCCGTGTTTTGGGCATGCCGTTGTTGTGCCCCTTCCCCCGTGCCCATGGTATTTCAAGGGCGTAGTTATGTACGCGAGGTACTGGTTTCGCTATGTCGCGAGAGCTGGGGTTGGGGCCGCATTGCTACGCTTGTTCAAAGTGTGCCAGGCGGTCCTGTTGTGGGTTACTCCGGGCGCGCTTGGCAGTGTCTGGCTTTTTAACGGCCGGACTGGAGAATTGCCTAAGAAGGCTACTTTGTACTTCCGCTGCGAGAGCCGCCGTGTGCTCCTCCGTACGGAGGGAGCGTTCGGTGTTTCCGTTGACCGTGATTACTCCTCGAGGGCCTGGCATCTTGAGCTCCAGACATGCGTAGCGCGGCACCGCATTGAACTTTGTGAATGCGGTTCGTCCGAGCAGGGCGTGATAGCCACTACGAAACGGGACTATATCGAAGATTAACTCTTCGCTTCGGAAATTGTCCGGGGATCCGAAGACCACGTCAAGTGTTACTGAGCCTGTACAGTTGGCTTCTACACCTGGTATAATGCCTTTAAAGGTCATTTTTGTGGGCTTAATCCTTGAGGGATCTATCCCCATTTTCCGCACTGTATCCTGATAAAGCAGGTTCAGGCTACTGCCGCCGTCCATGAGGACTCTTGTGAGATGAAATCCGTCGATGATTGGGTCGAGAACCAATGCGGCGAAGCCGCCATGACGGATGCTAGTGGGATGGTCCCTTCGATCAAAAGTGATCGGGCAGGAGGACCGTGGGTTGAACTTTGGGGCGACTAGCTCCATTGCGTATACGTCCCGTAGCGCACGCTTCCACTCCCTCTTGGGAATGTGGGTTGCGTATATCATGTTCACCATCCGCACTTGTGGGGGAAAGCCCTTCTGTCCATTGTTGTTCGGCGGCTTGGGCTCCTCCTCGTCGTCGCTGTGCAGCCCCTTGTCTTTGTTTTCGGCTCTTAACTTGCCTGCCTGCTTGAACACCCAACAATCCCTGTTAGTGTGATTAGCTGGCCTTTCGGGGGTGCCATGTATCTGGCACAAGCGGTCGAGTATTCGGTCCAAACTGGACAGGCCCTGAGTATTCTTTTTGAATGGCTTTTTCTGCTGACCAGATTTATAGCCTTTGAATCTGGTATTAACTGCCGTGTCTTCATTGCTGTCGCTGCTAACGTGGCGTTTTTGCTTATTCCGACGTGTCCTGCCACTTTTGTCCTTGGTATCCGAGTTACCAGGGTTCTTTGATAAGTTGTTACTGCGAGCTAGCCAGCTGTCTTCTCCCGCGCAAAAGCGAGTCATGAGTGTCGTGAGGGCTGCCATAGATTTCGGCTTTTGCTGTCCTAGGTGCCGGGCAAGCCACTCGTCGCGGATGTTATGCTTGAAGGCTGCTAGGGCCTCTGCGTCCGGACAGTCGACTATCTGGTTTTTCTTTGTTAGGAACCGTGTCCAGAATTGTCTGGCCGATTCCTCTGGCTATTGAATTATGTGGCTTAAGTCGTCGGCATCCGGTGGTCGCACGTAAGTGCCCTGGAAGTTGTCGAGGAATGCGGCTTCCAGGTCCTCCCAAGAACTGATTGAGTCTGCTGGCAAGCTGTTAAGCCAATGCCGGGCCGGTCCTTTAAGTTTGAGCGGGAGGTATTTGATGGCGTGTAGATCATCGCCGCATGCCATGTGGATGTGAAGGAGATAATCCTCGATCCATACCGCCGGATCTGTTGTGCCATCGTATGATTCGATGTTTATGGGTTTGAAACCCTCTGGGATTTTATGATCCATTACTTCATTCGTGAAGCATAGCGGGTGTGCGGCGCCTCTGTACTGGGCTATATCACGACGCAACTCGAAAGAGCTATGCCTGTTGTGTTCGGCCCGGCCGGATTTGTTGTATCCGGAGTGAAGATCATCGTCACGTGCCGTATGGCGCCTGCGTGATCCGTAGATCGATCTTGTTTGTCTTGCCTTATCCTCCAGTACGTCTCGCAGGTCTGGCGCATTTTCCCATGCCTTAGTTGAGCAGCGTCGGGGCATGGCTTGGGTGGAGGACCGAGAGGCCTCTCTGTCGCGGCCGCGAGGTGGCCGGTCTGCCATGTCGTGCGCTGGTGATGTAGGTGCTTCCTCCTCTGATCGGGGTAGCGGCCTGCGCTTTGGGTAACTCTTGGAGGGGCGTTCGAGTTCATACTCTTCGGCCGCAAGGACTTCAGTCCATCTGTCAGCTAGCAAATCTTGGGCAGCTCTAAGCTGTTGCTGCTTTTTCTTGAGGCTGCTTGCCGTGGCTAAAAGCCTGCGTTTGAAACGCTCTTGCTCGGCGGGGTCTGATGGTATGACGAATTCGTCGTCATCGAGGCTTGCCTTGTCTTCGGAGGGAGGCATATAGTTATCATCCTCAACCTCTCGGTCTGCTGCTCTCTCATGAGGGCTGGCTTCTCCATCTTCCTGTGCCGAATCTTGCTGAGGTGGGTGTTCTTCGGCGCTATCCGGGGTAGTATTATCTCCCATGCCGGAATCACCGTTTTTGCTTTGGCGGGATTAGAGCGGCGCCGCTGACGCCGGCGCTTTGGCTGTTTCTTGGGGGTGTCATCCCCCACTGTTCCATCGCCATCTCCATCTTTTGGAGTATCCACCATATATATGTCATATGACGAGGTGGCCTTCCAGCGCCCTACAGGTGCTGGTTCCTGTTTGTCTCCTACATCGTCGTCCATACCGTCGATGTCTTCGGAACCAAAGTCAAGCATGTAGGTTAAATCGTCGACAGTGGCTACAAAGTGGGTGGTGGGTGGGCTTTGAGTTTCTTCATCATCCGTATCCCATTCTCGCTGACCGTAATCCGGCCAGGGCTCTCCTGATAAAGAGAGAGACTTAAGAGAATTCAGGATGACGCCAAAAGGCGAGTGCTGAAAGATGTCTGCGGCGGTGAACTCCATTATCGGCTCCCAATCGGATTCGATTGGCAGGGGCGCGGGGGGTTCGGAGTCCGGGGAGGAGTCCGGATCCTCGGAGTCACGGGTCATGCAGAGTGCGGGGCTAGCGTTCGGCTCGATCGCCTTTGAGATCGCAGCCCCCGAGGTGACGTCCAACCGCTCGTCCTCGATTGGCGCAATAGGCTTCGAGTTAGGGGTCGGAACCGATGCGTGTGCGGCCTCCAGGGCACTGTCCGGAGGCAGAGCTAGATCATGCCCCTCGAGATAGTGCGGCGTGCTTGGCCGTGGCTCGAACCCGTCGAAGATCAAGTCTCCGCGGATGTCAGCCGTGTAGTTTAAGCTTCCAAACCTGACTTGATGGCCAGGGGCGTAGCTTTCGATCTGCTCCAGGTGGCCAAGCGAATTGGCCCGCAGAGCGAAGCCACCGAAGACGAAGATCTGTCCAGGGAGAAAAGTCTCACCCTGGACCGCATCGTTGTTGATGATCAAAGGAGCCATCGGGCCTAAAGGCGACGACACAGAGGAACTCTCAATGAAAGCACCAATGTCGATGTCAAAACCGGCGGATCTCGGGTAGGGGGTCCCGAACTATGCGTCTAGGCCGGATGGTAACAGGAGGCAGGGAACACGATGTTTTACCCAGGTTCGGGCCCTCTTGATTGAGGTAAAACCCTACGTCCTGCTTGATTAATATTGATGATATGGGTAGTACAAGAGTAGATCTACCACGAGATCAAGGAGGCTAAACCCTAGAAGCTAGCCTATGGTATGATTGTTGTATATGGAGTTGATTGCCTACGGACTACGACCCTCCGGTTTATATAGACACCGGATAGGGTTAGGGTTACATAGAGTCGGTTACAATGGTAGGGGATCTTGAATATCCGCATCGCCAAGCTTGCCTTCGACGCCAAGGAAAGTCCCATCCGGACACGAGACGAAGTCTTCAATCTTGTATCTTCATAGTCCTGGAGTCCGGCTAAAGGTATAGTCCGGCTACCCGAACACCCCCTAATCCAGGACTCCCTCACTCCCCCAAGCTTGAGCGATGCTTTCTCCTTCGCGAGGCCAAAAATTATATATATAATTGCAATCATGATGAACAAGATGCATAGGATAAAACTTTTGATGAAATTCCAATTTCAATCGTTTGTAGTTCCAAGACTCCATATCGTCACATAGCCTATACCATGTCGATGCATCTCCCCTCAAAGATAAAGGGAAGACCTTCTTCTTAACAACATCTCCTGGTACACCTGCAAGCTTAAATAATCCACAAACTTCATCCACATATATTAGATGCTCATCAGGATGTTTTGTTCCATCTCCACATAAACTAGGGTTTAAGCTTCTGTCACTCTAGCAACCCATCATCTACTTATTACTTAACAATGCCTTCCTCTAGGCCCAAACAATGGTGAAGTGTCATGTAGTCGATGTTCACATAACACCACTAGAGGAGAGACAACATACATCTCATCAAAATATCGAATGAATACCAAATTCACATGACTACTAATAGTAAGACTTCTCCCATGTCCCCAGGAACAAAAGTAACTACTCACAAAGCATAAACATGTTCATAATCAGAGGGGTATTAATGTGCATATAGGATCTGAACATATGATCTTCCACCAATTAAACCAACTAGCATCAACTACAAGGAGTAATTAACACTACTAGCAACCTACTAGCACCAATCCCGGACTTGGGGACAAGAATTGGATACAAGAGATGAACTAGGGTTTTGAGATGAGATGGTGCTGATGAAGATGTTGATGGAGATTGCCCTCTCCCGATGAGAGGAGCATTGGTGATGACGATGGTGATGATTTCCCCCTTCGGGAGGAAAGTTTCCCCGGCAGAACAACCTCGCCAGAACCCTAGATTGGCTCCGCCAAGGTTCCGCCTCGTGACGGCGGAGTTTCGTTTGAGAAGATGGCTTATGATTCTTCCATCGAAAGAGTCCATATAGCAGAAGATGGTCACCGGAGGGCCACCAGGGGGCCCACGAGGTAGGGGGCGGGCCCAGGGGGTAGGGCGCGCCCCCACCCTTGTGGGCAGGGTGTGGCCCCCTGGTGAAGTTCTTGCGCTCAATGTTTTTTTTATATATTTGGGAAACATCATCCATGAAGTTTCAGGACTTTTGGAGCTGTGCAGAATAGGTCTCTAATATTTGCTCCTTTTCCAGCCAGAATCCCAGCTGCCGGCATTCTCCCTCTTTATGTAAACCTTGTAAAATAAGAGAGAATAGGCATAAGTATTATGACATAATGTGTAATAACAGCCCATAATGCAATAAATATTGATATAAAAGCATGATGCAAAATGGACGTATCAAAGTTCGAGGGATTGACTATGATGAGACCTCACCCGTAGCGATGCTTAAGTCTGTCTGAATCATGTTAGCAATTGCCGCATTTTATGATTATGAAATTTGGCAAATGGATGTCAAAACTGCATTCCTGAATGGATTTCTGGAAGAAGAGTTGTATATGATGCAACCGGAAGGTTTTGTCGATCCAAAGGGAGCTAACAAAGTGTGCAAGCTCCAACGCTCCATTTATGGACTGGTGCAAGCCTCTCGGAGTTGGAATAAACACTTTGATAGTGTGATCAAAGCATTTGGTTTTGTACAGACTTTTGGAGAAGCCTGTATTTACAAGAAAGTGAGTGGGAGCTCTATAGCATTTCTAATATTATATGTGGATGACATATTGTTGATTGGAAATGATATAGAATTTCTGGATAGCATAAAGGGATACTTGAATAAGAGTTTTCCAATGAAAGACCTCGGTGAAGCTGCTTATATATTGGGCATCAAGATCTATAGAGATAGATCAAGACGCTTAATTGGACTTTCACAAAGCACATACCTTGACAAAGTTTTGAAGAAGTTCAAAATGGATCAAGCAAAGAAAGGGTACTTGCCTGTGTTACAAGGTGTGAAGTTGAGTAAGACTCAATGCCCGACCACTGCAGAAGATAGAGAGAAAATGAAAGATGTTCCCTATGCTTCAGCCATAGGCTCTATCATGTATGCAATGCTGTGTACCAGACCTGATGTGTGCCTTGCTATAAGTCTAGCAGGGAGGTACCAAAGTAATCTAGGAGTGGATCACTGGACAACGGTCAAGAACATCCTGAAATAACTGAAAAGGACTAAGGATATGTTTCTCGTTTATGGAGGTGACAAAGAGCTCATCGTAAACGGTTACGTCGATGCAAGCTTTGACACGGATCCGGACGATTCAAAATTGCAAACCGGATACGTATTTACATTGAACGGTGGAGCTGTCAGTTGGTGCAGTTCTAAACAAAGCTCGTGGCGGGATCTACGTGTGAAGCGGAGTACATATGTGACGCCCCAAGACCGGAGCTTCGGATGCCTTCCATGTTTCCGAGTGTTGTCGGGTGATTTGTTTGGTCTGTTGCATTTCATCATTGCATCATGTCATCATGCCATCATGTCATTTATTTTTCTTAACTCAACTAAACAAATGGCATGGATCTTTGATCCATTTAAATCGAGGGAATTCACATGGTGATTCTCTTTACAACTTATCCTCTCGATATTTAGAGAGCTATTATAAATTTTTTTCATTCTTTTGGAATTCTCCTTAACACACTTGCAATTTAATTCCCATGCCTTTTTCCCGCTTCAAGTTTGGTCCACAAACTTTGCCCATATTTTTCTTTCATCGCTTTCCCGATCTCCACAAAAATTCTGAACATTTTTGGACTCTCCAAAAATGTTTTTCTAATTCAAACTTATTTGAATCACATTCAAATGTGTTTGAATGCAATCCTTTCAAGCGGTGCCAAATGCATTTTCTCGGAACGAACTCATTTTTATGAGTCCGAGAGATTTAACCGCATGCCCAAATTCTTTCTCTAACCCCTGCTTTTCTTCTCTTTCTTATCTTGCTTTGTTTTATTTATTTTCTTTAGAGTGAGAGGGAAAGAGAGCCTAACCGGCCTCTGGGGCCTAACCCACCTCGCAGCCATGCTCTCCTTAGCCCACCAAGGCCCATCCAGCGCCGGCCCACTCCCTAACCTAACCCTAGCGAGGCTTTGCTCGATCTCCTCCCTCTTTGCCCGACCCCCATCTCCCTCGAGCGTCGCCACCAGTCTTCCCGAACCCCCCTTGCTCCCTTCCTCCTTTCACCAGTGCCTCCTCACCATCCTCTCGATTCCTCCCCGATGCCCATCTCTCGACCCCAGAGCTCTACCTTCGTTCTCCTCCTCGCGACGCCACTTGCAGGGAGAGAGAACTGCGCCAACGCCCTCATCCCGTTCCCCTTTGCCCCCTCCTCTTCATTGGACCAGCCGGAGGCCGCCGTCGCCATGAACTCCCGCAGGAGCGCCAACGCCACCAGGCCGCTGTTCCGCGCTCAAGCTCCTCCGTGCCCTCCTTCTCCTCCCGCGCCAACGGCCTCCTTCGGCTGCCTGCAGCTCCATCCGTGAGCTCGTGTAGCATGGCCGCCATAGGAGCCTCGCGCGCGAACCCTTTGCCGAGGCCATGGGCGCTCACGTCCTAGACCTTGCAGCTGGTCGCCGCCCGTTTGTCATGCGTTGCTGCCCTGTTTCACTCGCTGCTGCCTACTGCATTCTTAGTCACACGTGCCGACGTTGACTCGGGTGAGTCCAGCACCCTGACTCGATGCTGCTCTGGCCGCAACCACCTCGGGCCTTCAACCACGACGCCCGCCATGGCCCTGCTCGCACTACTGCTCCTTGGTTTCGTCCTCGGTCGCGACCATCTCCTCCCCCAATGCCCTTGCGGAGGCTGCTGCTACAAGACCACCGAACAGGGAAGATCACCAAGTACCACGACACCGAAGACCCGAACCCATTTTGTGTATTTTTGCTGTCGGTTGCGCCAACTCCAGCCGGTCCGGGTCCACCTCAAGTTCAACTACATGCAACAGCAAGTACCACGACGCCCGGAATCCTCGGACCCGTCAAGTTCCATTATGAGATGTACAACTACCGTCGACCTCGGAGACCTCAGATTCACCAAGTTCCCACGACGACAAGTGTGACCCTTCGGATGCGCCAAGTTCGTCTACACAAAAACGCCAAGTACCACTCATGTCGGCAAGACCCGCAAGTCGGACCCCGAACGATCGACGTCTCTTTGACCGTGTACAACTACCATCGCCCCGAAGACGTTGGAGTCATCAAGTACCTCTCTGAACGAACATGAACGACTACCGTCGCAAGAACGGGACCGGAAAGTCCGAAGACGCCAAGTACCATTCGCTCGATGACATGAACGTCTACGGAAACTCGTGCAACGATAAACATGTACCACTACCGTTGCCGAGATCGCGAGAACCTATACCGTCGACCCTAGAGCGTGCGAGAAGGACTACTTCCACTACCGTCGTCGCGAGAACGTCTACTTCCTCTACTTTGCACTGAACGAGAACTGTCCCGCTTGCACGCTTCGAAGGTATAACCTCGAGACGACGTCCATGAACGAATGCTTGCGATGTTTGAGATGCTCGTGTTTGCACCTTGTCCAAATTGTCACTCGTTTCCTTGTCGCCAACTCGTGGGACACCTGGTATCCGGGAGCGCCCCACCATCTTTTGCAGGCAACCGCACACTTCTCCTTTGCATCGGTATCTCAATCAAGTTACCGGAACCGGAACGTTGCCGTGGCACCGTTACCGTTATTGTTGTCGTGGCACCCCTTTTCTTTCCACCACGGTGATAAATGCTTCATAATGCTCATGTCAACATTGCCTTAAAAATTGCATATAATGTGTTCATGTCATCTGCATCATGATAACAACAATTAAAATGTTTAAATTGTTGTTGCAATAAATTACTAAGGCATATTGGGATTTACCGGATTCGTTATATGTTATATCCGGCCCCATTTAAATTGTTTAGATGGTGTAGTTTTGTTATGACTCACCTATTGCCATGTTTAACAACATTTAATATTGTTGGGTACCTAAACGAGAGAGAACTAAATAATCGATGTGGTGTTCCGTCAATATGCAACTCGTTGCGTATTTGGCTCCACTTAACTTGTAGTTTTGTTTGTGCACTTTGCCATGCCATGCCTCATTAAACCGGACATGCATCATACTTGGTTGTGCATCATGCCATGTTTATGCGATGGTTGTTTACCATGTTGTTTCCTTCTTTCCGGTGATGCTTCTTCGGGTTAGTTCTAATAACATCGTGTTTGTGAGGATCCGTTGGCTACGTCCGTTTGTCTTCTTCATGGACCCGTTCTTCTTCCTTGCAGGATTTCAGGCAAGATGACCATACCCTCGAAATCACTTCTATCTTTGCTTGCTAGTTGCTCGTTCTTTTGCTATGTTGCGATACCTACCACTTGCTATGTCATGCCTCCCATATTGCCATGTCAAGCCTCTAACCCACCTTGTCCTAGCAAACTGTTGTTTGGCTATGTTACCGCTTTGCTCAGCCCCTCTTATAGCGTTGCTAGTTGCAGGTAAAGATTGGAGTTTGTTCCATGTTGGAACATGATTATTGTTGGGATATCACAATATATCTTATTTACTTAATGCATATATATACTTGGTAAAGGGTGGAAGGCTCGGCCTTATGCCTGGTGTTTTGTTCCACTCTTGCCGCCCTAGTTTCCGTCATACCGGTGTTATGTTCCTTGATTTCGCGTTCCTTACATGGTTGGGTTATAATGGGAACCCCTTGACAGTTCGCCTTGAATAAAACTCCTCCAGGAAGGCCCAACATTGGTTTTACCTTTTGCCACCTAGCCTTTTCTTTCCGTTGGGTTCTACAGACTCAAGGGTCATCTTTATTTTAACCCCCCCGGGCCAGTGCTTCTCTAAGTGTTGGTCCAACTGAGCGATGTTCGGGGCTACCAGGGGCAACTCTGGGCTGGCCTACCCGACGTCTGGCTCATCCGGTGTGCCCTGAGAACGAGATATGTGCAGCTCCTATCGGGATTTGCCGGCACATCTGGGTGGCTTTGCTGGTCTTGTTTTACCATTGTCGAAATGTCTTGTAACCGGGATTCCGAGCTTGATCGGGTCGTGCTGGGAGAAGGAATATCCTTCGTTGACCGTGAGAGCTTGTGATGGGCTAAGTTGGGACACCCCTGCAGGGATTTGATCTTTCGAAAGCCGTGCCCGCGGTTATGGGCAGATGGGAATTTGTTAATGTCCGGTTGTAGAAAACCTGGAACTTAACTTAAGTAAAATGCATCAACCGTGTGTGTAGCCGTGATGGTCTCTTTCCGGCGGAGTCCGGGAAGTGAACACGGTGTTGGAGTTATGCTTGAACGTAAGTAGTTTCAGGATCACTTCTTGATCACTTATTGTTCACGTACATGCTTTGCCTTCTCTTCTCGCTCTCATTTGCATAAGTTAGCCACCATATATGCTTAGTGCTTGCTGCAGCTCCACCTCACATACCCTTTCCCTACCCATAAGCTTAAATAGTCTTGATCGCGAGGGTGTGAGATTGCTGAGTCCCCGTGACTCACAGTTTACTTCCAAAACCAGTTGCAGGTGCCGATGATACCGTGCAGGTGACGCAACCGAGCTCAAGGAGGAGCTCGATGAAGACCTCGTTCCTTGTGTTGTTTCGTTTTCCAGTTGATCAGTAGTTGAACCCAGTTGGGTCGATCGGGGATCTGTAGCATTAGGGGTGGTATTCTTCTATTTTGGTTCCGTAGACGGACCTTGTTTGTATCTGGATGTTGTAATGCTTTATTCATGTATTGTGTGAAGTGGCGATTGTAAGCCATCTATGTATCTCTTTCCTTTCAGTACATGGGATGTGTAAAGATTACCCCTCTTGCGACATTGCTTACAATGCGGTTATGCCTCTAAGTCGTACTTCGACACGTGGGAGATATAGCCATATCGTGGGTGTTACAAGTTGGTAATTAGAGCCTTCCCCTACTTTAGGAGCCCCCTGCTTGATCGAATCGTTGGCGTTGTTGAGTCTAGAAAAATGTTTTGAGTCATTTAGGATTATATATATCGGAGAGTAGGATTCTTTTTACTCCTCAGTCCCTTCGTCCTCTGGTGAGGCCTCCTGACATAGATTTTTGACTCTTCTCTTCCCAAATTTCACTAAAAAAATTTAGGATCACGCGGGTATCTTGGAATCGTTCGATGGTTTTGTGACGAGAACATTGTTCTTGGTGCCTCCTGACATTTAGGGGTTGTGGCAGTGTCCCGGGGAGTTGAGCTCCGAGGTGTTGTCGTCACAATTTTATCGTTGCAATTTTGGAATACCTGAGTTTCGCCGACATCGAAAATCTCTTTTATGTAGTTGTTGGTGAGATAACCTCGACGCCACCCAGTACTGGGGTGGGAGTTCGGGAATATCGCCATAACTCGTATAACGGATGCTTTTCGAAGGTTGAGTTAAATGATTTCCGAAGATTTCTCGGTTATGTGTTGAAGGATGGATACAGCTGGATGTAGGATTTGCTAGCTTTGGGTGAGATATTATGCTTCCCTTGTATCCCCAACACCTGATTGCATAACCGGGAGAATTTCGGGAGTTTATAAGTGGGAATTCAAGTAGATCCTAGGATATCTTTCTGACAAATGTATGATATGAAATTGGGGTTCGACGTCTAGTGGTCCGCCTATCCACGGTTGGTTTTACAGTGGCCTCGTTGTGTCTTAAAGAGTCCTTGGCTATGCTGACTCGGGGACGCTTCGTATGTCATGTGCACTGTACATGATGGTGTTGTACGATCGAGCCCGTGTGGGCCCCACCACGAAAACTTCGGATGAAATCTCTATCATATGTTTGTTCCGGCTTATTCTGCAAGCCAATCCTTTGTTTTGTTTTGAGTTGTGGTATTCGAGTTGCTTCGAAGTCAAATGTTGATTCCATACTTTTCCTAAGCAGTGTTCTCATATTTCTATGTGGATACTAATCCTTCTTGATCATCGAGATTGTCATGTCAATCCTTTCAACCGGCGTGTTTCTCTTCAAATGGATCCGGTCATTTCAACATCAGCAAGATCAATTATCATTTCTTCTCAACGGTGTTTGTTTCATCCGTCCCAAGTTGCCTTTGTGTTCCCACCCTCCCTCCCTTGTTTTCTTCAAGGATTTGTATTTCTTATTCAAGTATCCTTTTATTGATGGGAAGCCTCTCCATTCTTTTCCGTCAATATTCTTATTCGGTGATTTTCATGAAGATGCTCTACAAGTTCATCATTATTCGTTTTTTTCCGGTGGATTCAATTCAAGTTTTGTTGATCATATCCTTTCCTCGTTTTAAATGTTTTCTCATACCGGTGCACCTTTTAATCGTTCATCTCTCACTGTTCATTTGTTCCGGAGTGCTGAAGATATCTCGAAGATTCGTGTTTTCTACTCTTAATCCGTTCAAGATATTTTGAGGATGTTATCTCATTCAAGCCATTTAATTTAACCGGTGCAATCTCCCTTTCAAGTAATCGTTCAACGGTGTATCTTTTGAGTGGGCCCTAACCCACAGGTCTTTTCCCAGGATCTTATCTGACTCTTCTAATTTTTCCCGGAGTCAAATCTCAAATTCTTTTCCAAGTTTGACGTAAGAGTGAAGTATCATCAATCATATGTCTTTCTCCAAGATCTTTAAAAATTCTTTTCATCATTGGTTCAACCTTTCTAATTCTTCGTTCCAGAGTGCCTCAACAATTCTTGGTGGTGTTTCCCGTTGTCATTCACAGATTTTGAAGACCGAAGAAGAGTTCCTCTTAAATTCTTACCCATTCTTCCAAAGATTCATGGTTATAGCTTGATGCCATCCTCTCATAATTGTTTCCGATTATGAGAATTCTTTTCACCCATCCGAAGCAATTCAGGAGTCGTTTCAGTTTGATTCTCCGAAGCCCATCATCTTAGAATTATTCATTCTCAGCTTTTAGCTGTCATTCTCCAAATATTACCGGTGCATCATTCAAGTTTTCTCTAATCAGTTCGGGATCTCTTCGTTCACTTCCATCTAAATTATCTCAAGTATCTTCATTCGTTCTATAATTCTTCCCGGTGTTTCTTTATCTTTTCTTCAATCGTTTTCAATTCTTACGGTGGTTCTTCCAAGATTCTTCTTCCTTCGTTTATCATATCAATTCATTCGTTGTTTTCAAATCCTACCGGTGGATCATCGAAGACCGTCTCAAGTTTGCGCCATATCTCTTCTTAATCCTTTCTACGAGAATAAGTAGTATGCCAAATTCGTTACTTGTCATCAATTTAAATTGGTGAAGGATAAGCATAATGTAATTATTATTCTTGTTTCATCGAGCAAATTCAATTCCTTATTCCGGAGGTTCATCAAAATTCTCGGTTTCATTTGTTTCATCTTTTCTTTTCCCGGAGTTCCAAGCTCTCTCAATTATATCGTCGCGAAGATCCATCTAAATCATTGCAAGGTTTCGCCTTGTGTTTTCAACTTCATTTTCCTTTTGTTTGATCATTCTTTTATTACCGGAGTTCTTTATGAAGGCTCTTCATGATGGTTCATAAAGGATTTAATTCCTTCTCGAAGTGTTCATCAAGATTCTTTTCAGAGGAGTTCAAGCATTCTTGATCTTGCATTTCGAAGTGCAATTCTTTCTACCATATCTTTTGAGGTGGTGTTATGTCATTGTTGATAATTTCCCTTCGTGTTTCATGATTCACAAGGTTTCAAGAGTGACATATCTAAATCCATCATTTTCTCTTCGCTCAAGACTTCTTCTCAACCAATCAATCTCTTCTTTGGAGTTATCTTGGGTTATATTTCACCTTAAGCCTTCCCTAAGGATTGTTGCTATTTATGGTGCTCATAAATGACCCAAGTTCTTCATTTATCCTCCCGGTGAAATAAGTTTCTCGCCTCCTTGTTCATATCAACCCAATCTTTTGTTTCTATTGGTGGCAGAATTTCACCTCATAATTTCGAGATGTTTTCCATAAGCCCACAATAAGCTTACTCTCTTCGTTGTTGGTTTTGCAACAACTCCGTTATAACCTTCTTAAAAGGGTGCTTTCCAAGCTCAATTGTGGCAGAAGTTGTCATTTTCTTCTCCATTTTGTTATTCGAATGATATATCTTCTATTCTTCCTTCCGGAGGCATTGTGTTGTTACTCTCTTCATCCCATCAACTCATTTTTGCCAAGATCATATTCTTTTCTAGCTTATCCATTTAACCGAAGTGTTGTCGTAATTGATCTTATCGTTCCTTGTACATTTCGTTTCTATCGGAGTGCTTGCATGTACTTCTTATCCATTGTAACCTTTTTCTTATGTCTTTCAACCTACAAGGTTCTCGTAATGTTCCTTGTTCCACTTTTCTACCGGTTTGTTTTCAACTTTGTTCATCTTCGTTGTATTCTTTCTTTCAATTTGTTCAACCTCTCAAGGTTATTTGGTTTCTCTCATTTGTCAAAGAAGCAACTTAGTTTTTACCTCTCGTCTTCCTCTTCCGTTTTCCATCCGGTGCCATCCTAGATCTCGGGACGAGATCCTCTCGTAGTGGTGGAGTGTTGTGATGCCCCAAGACCGGAGCTTCAGATGCCTTCCATGCTTCCGAGTGTTGTCGGGTGATTTGTTTGGTCCGTTGCATTTCATCATTGCATCATGTGCATTGCATCATGTCATCACGCCATCATGTCATTTATTTTTCTTAACTCAACTAAACAAATGGCATGGATCTTTGATCCATTTAAATCGAGGGAATTCACATGGTGATTCTCTTTACAACTTATCCTCTCGATATTTAGAGAGCTATTATAAAAAAAATCCATTCTTTTGGAATTCACCTTAACACACTTGCAATTTAATTCCCATGCCTTTTTCCCGCTTCAAGTTTGGTCCCCAAACTTTGCCCATATTTTTCTTTCATCGCTTTCTCGATCTCCACAAAAATTCCAAACATTTTTGGACTCTCCAAAATGTTTTTCTAATTCAAACTTATTTGAATCACATTCAAATGTGTTTGAATGCAATCCTTTCAAGCGGTACCAAATGCATTTTCTCGGAACGAACTCATTTTTATGAGTCCGGGAGATTTAACCGCATGCCCAAATTCTTTCGCTAACCCCTCGTTTTCTTTTCTTTCTTGTCTTGCTTTGTTTTATTTTTTTCTTTAGAGTGAGAGGGAAAGAGAGCCTAACCGGCCTCTGGGGCCTAACCCACCTCGCAGCCATGCTCTCCTCAGCCCACCAAGGCCCATCCAGCGTCGGCCCACTCCCTAACCTAACCCTAGCGAGCCTTTGCTCGATCTCCTCCCTCTCTGCCCGACCCCCATCTCCCTCGAGCGCCGCCACCAGTCTTCCCGAACCCCCCTCGCTCCCTTCCTCCTTTCACCATCGCCTCCTCACCATCTCCCTCGATTCCTCCCCGATGCCCATCTCTCGACCCCAGATCTCTACCTTCGTTCTCCTCCTAGCGACGCCACTTGCAGGGAGAGAGAGAGAACTGCGCCAACGCCCTCGTCCCGTTCCCCTTTGCCCCCTCCTCGTCGTCGGACCAGCCGGAGGCCACCGTCGTCATGAACTCCCGTAGGAGCGCCAACACCACCAGGCCGCTCTTCCACGCTCAAGCTCCTCCGCGCCCTCCTTCTCCTCCTGCGCCAACGCCCTCCTTCGGCTGCCTGCAGCTCCGTCCGCGAACTCGTGTAGCATGGCCGCCACAGGAGCCTCGCACGCGAACCCTTTGCCGAGGCCATGGACGCTCGCGTCCCAGACCTTGCAGCTGGTCGCCGCCCGTTTGTCGCGCGTTGCTGCCATGTTTCACTCGCTCCTGCCTACTGCATTCTTAGTCACACGCGCCCACATTGACTCGTGTGAGTCCAGCACCCTGACTCGACGCTGCTCTGGCCGCAACCACCTCGGGTCTTCAACCATGACGCCCGCCATGGCCCTCCTCGCACTGCTGCTCCTTGGTTTTGTCCTCGGTCGCGACCATCTCCTCCCCCAACGCCCTTGCGGAGGCTACTGCTACAAAACCACCGAACAGGGAAGATCACCAAGTACCACGACACCGAAGACCCGAACCCATTTTGTGTATTTTTGTTGTCGGTTGCGCCAAGTCCAGCCGGTCCGGGTCCACCTCAAGTTCGACTACATGCAACAGCAAGTACCACGACACCCGGAGTCCTCGGATCCGTCAAGTTCCATTATGAGATGTACAACTAACATCGACCTCGAAGACCTCGGATTCACCAAGTTCCCACGACGACAAGTGTGACCCTTCGGATGCGCCAAGTTCGTCTACACAAAAACGCCAAGTACCACTCATGTCGGCAAGACCCGCAAGTCGGACCCCGAACGATCGACGTCTCGTGGACCGTGTAGAACTACCATCGTCCCAAAGACGTTGGAGTCATCAAGTACCTCTCCGAACGAACGTGAACGACTACCGTCGCAAGAACGGGACCGGAAAGTTCGAAGACCCCAAGTACCATTCGCCCGATGACATGAACATCTACGGAAACTCGTGCAACGATAAACATGTACCACTACTATCGCAGAGATCACGAGAACCTCTACCGTCGACCCTAGAGCATGCGAGAACGACTACTTCCACTACGGCCGTCGTGAGAACGTCTACTTTCTCTACTCTGCACCGAACAAGAACTGCCCCGCTTGCATGCTTCGAAGGTATAACCTCGAGACGACGTCCGTGAACGAATGCTTGCAATGTTTGAGATGCTCGTGTTTGCACCTTGTCCAAATTTTCACTTGTTTCCTTGTCGCCAACTCGTGGGACACCCGGTATCCGGGAGCGCCCCACCATCTTTTGCACGCAACCGCACACTTCTCCTTTGCATCGGTATCTCAATCGAGTTACCGGAACCGGAACGTTGCCGTGGCACCGTTACCGTTATCGTTGCCGTGGCACCCCTTTTCTTTCCACCACGGTGATAAATGCTTCATAATGCTCATGTCAACATTGCCTTAAAAATGACATAAAATGTGTTCATGCCATCCGCATCATGATAACAACAATTAAAATGTTTAAATTTTTGTTGCAATAAATTACTAAGGCATATTGGGATTTACCAGATTCGCTATATGTTATATCTGGCCCCATTTAAATTGTTTAGATGGTGTAGTTTTGTGATGCCTCACCTCTTGCCATGTTTAACAACATTTAATATTGTTGGGTACCTAAACGAGAGAGAACTAAATAATTGATGTGGTGTTCCATCAATATGCAACTCGTTGCGTATTGGGCTCCACTTAACTTGTAGTTTTGTTTGTGCACTTTGCCATGCCATGCCTCATTAAACCGGACATGCATCATACTTGGTTGTGCATCATGCCATGTTTATGCGATGGTTGTTTACCATGTTGTTTGCTTCTTTCCGGTGATGCTTCTTCGGGTTAGTTCCGATAACGTCGTGTTTGTGAAGATCTGTTGGCTACGTCCGTTTGTCTTCTTCATGGACCCGTTCTTCTTCCTTGCGGGATTTCAGGCAAGATGACCATACCCTCGAAATCACTTCTATCTTTGCTTGCTAATTGCTCGTTCTTTTGCTATGTTGCGATACCTACCACTTGCTATGTCATGCCTCCCATATTGCCTTGTCAAGCCTCTAACCCACATTGTCCTAGCAAACCGTTGTTTGGCTATGTTCCCGCTTTGCTCAGCCCCTCTTATAGCGTTGCTAGTTGCAGGTGAAGATTGGAGTTTGTTCCATGTTGGAACATGATTATTGTTGGGATATCACAATATATCTTATTTACTTAATGCATATATATATACTTGGTAAAGGGTGGAAGGCTCGGCCTTATGCCTGGTGTTTTGTTCCAATCTTGCCGCCCTAGTTTCCGTGATACCGGTGTTATGTTCCTTGATTTTACGTTCCTTACACGGTTGGGTTATAATGGGAACCCCTTGACAGTTCGCCTTGAATAAAACTCCTCCAGCAAGGCCCAACATTGGTTTTACCTTTTCCCACCTAGCCTTTTCTTTCCCTTGGGTTCTGCAGACTCAAGGGTCATCTTTGTTTTAACCCCCCCCCCCCCGGGCTAGTGCTTCTCTAAGTGTTGGTCCAACTGAGCGATGTCCAGGGCTGCCAGGGGCAACTCAGGGCTGGCCTACCCGACATCTGGCTCATTCGGTGTGCCCTGAGAATGAGGTATGTGCAGCTACTATCGGGATTTGTCGACACATTTGGGTGGCTTTGTTGGTCTTGTTTTACCATAGTAGAAATGTCTTGTAACCGGGATTCCGAGCCTGACCAGGTCGTCCTGGGAGAAGGAATATCCTTCGTTGACCGTGAGAGCTTGTGATGGGCCAAGTTGGGACACCCCTGCAGGGATTTGATCTTTCGAAAGCCGTGCCTGCGGTTATGGGCAGATGGGAATTTGTTAATGTCCGGTTGTAGAAAACCTGAAACTTAACTTAAGTAAAACGCATCAACCATGTGTGTAGACGTGATGGTCTCTTTCCGGCGGAGTCCGGGAAGTGAACACGGTGTTGGAGTTATGCTTGAACGTAAGTAGTTTCGGGATCACTTCTTGATCACTTCTAGTTCACGAACGTGCTTTGCCTTCTCTTCTCACTCTCATTTGCGTAAGTTAGCCACCACATATGCTTAGTGCTTGCTGCAGCTCCACCTCACATACCTTTTCCCTACCCATAAGCTTAAATAGTCTTGATCACGAGGGTGTGAGATTGTTGAGTCCCCGTGACTCACAGTTTACTTCCAAAACCAGTTGCAGGTGCCGATGATACCGTGCAGGTGACGCAACCGAGCTCAAGGAGGAGCTCGATGAAGACCTCGTTCCTTGTGTTGTTTCGTTTTCCAGTTGATCAGTAGTGGAGCCCAGTTGGGTCGATCAGGGATCTATAGCATTAGGGGTGGTATTCTTCTATTTTGGTTCCGTAGTCGGACCTTGTTTGTATCCGGATGTTGTAATGCTTTATTCATATATTGTGTGAAGTGGCGATTGTAAGCCATCTATGTATCTCTTTCCTTTCACTACATGGGATGTGTAAAGATTACCCCTCTTACGACATTGCTTACAATGCGGTTATGCCTCTAAGTCGTGCTTCGACACGTGGGAGATATAGCCGCATCGTGGGCATTACAACATAGCTGCTTCGGAAGCAGCAAATGAAGGAGTCTGGATGAAGGAGTTCATATCCGATCTAGGTGTCATACCTAGTGCATCAGATCCAATGAAAATATTTTGTGACAATACTGGTGCAATTGCCTTGGCGAAGGAATCTAGATTTCACAAGAGAACCAAACACATCAAGAGACGCTTCAATTCCATCCAGGATTTAGTCCAGGTGGGAGACATAGAAATTTGCAAGATACATACGGATCTGAATGTTGCAGACCCGTTGACTAAGCCTCTTCCACGAGCAAAACATGATCAGCACCGAGGCTCCATGGGTGTTAGAATCATTACTGTGTAATCTAGATTATTGACTCTATTGCAAGTGGGAGACTGAAGGAAATATGCCCTAGAGTCAATAATAAAGTTATTATTTATTTCCTTATACATGATAAATGTTTATTATTCATGCTAGAATTGTATTAACCGGAAACACAATACATGTGTGAATACATAGACAAACAGAGTGTCACTAGTATGCCTCTACTTGACTAGCTTGTAGATCAAAGATGGTTAAATTTCCTAACCATTGACATGGGTTGTCATTTGATTAACGGGATCACATCATTAGGAGAATGATGTGATTGACCTGACCCATTCCGTTAGCTTAGCACCCGATCGTTTAGTATGTTGCTATTGCTTTCTTCATGAGTTATACATGTTCCTATGACTATGAGATTATGCAACTCCCGTTTACCGGAGGAACACTTTGTGTGCTACCAAACGTCACAACATAACTGGGTGATTATAAAGGTGCTCTACAGGTGTCTCCAAAGGTACTTGTTGGGTTGGCGTATTTCGAGATTAGGATTTGTCACTCCGATTGTCAGAGAGGTATCTCTGGGCCCTCTCGGTAATGCACATCACTATAAGCCTTGGAAGCATTGCAACTAATGAGTTAGTTGCGGGATGATGTATTACGGAACAAGTAAAGAGACTTGTCGGTAACGAGATTGAACTAGGTATTGAGATACCGACGATCGAATCTCGGGCAAGTAACATACCGATGACAAAGGGAACAATGTATGTTGTTATGCGGTCTGACTGATAAAGATCTTCATAGAATATGTGGGAGCCAATATGAGCATCCAGGTTCTTCTATTGGTTATTGACCGGAGACGTGTCTCGGTCATGTCTACATAGTTCTCGAACCCGTAGGGTCCGCACGCTTAACGTTTCGATGACAGTTATAATATGAGTTTATATGTTTTGATGTACCGAAGGTTGTTCGGAGTCCCGGATGTGATCACGGACATGACGAGGAGTCTGGAAATGGTTGAGACATGAAGATTGATATATTGGAAGCCTATGTTTGGATATCGGAAGTGTTCCGGGTGAAATCAGGATTTTACCGGAGTACCGGGAGGTTACCGGAACCCCTCGGGGACTTAATGGGCCTTAGTGGGCCTTGGTGGAAGAGAGGAGAGGCGGCCAGGGCAAGGGTCGCGCCCCCTCCCCGCTAGTTCGAATAGGACAAGGATAGAGGGCGCCCCCCTTCCTTCTTCCCCTCCACCTCTTTCCCCCCTCTCTCCTAGTCCAACAAGGAAAAGGGGGGAGTCATACTCCCGGTAGGAGTAGGACTCTTCCTGGCGCGCCCCTCTCTAGGTCGGCCACACCCCCCCTTGCTCCTTTATATACGGGGGTAGGGGGCACCCCAGAGACACAACAATTGATCGTTTGATCTTTTAGCCATGTGCGGTGCCCCCTCCACCATAGTCCACCTCGATAATACTGTAGCGGTGCTTAGGCTAAGCCCTGCGTCGGTAGAACATCATCATCGTCACCACGCCGTCATGCTGAAGAAACTCTCCCTCAACACTCGGCTGGATCAGAGTTTGAGGGACGTCATCGGGCTGGACATGTCCTGAACTCAGAGGTGCCGTGCGTTCGGTACTTGATCAGTCAGATCGTGAAGACGTACGACTACATCAACCGCGTTGTGCTAACGCTTCCGCTTTCGGTCTATGAGGGTACGTGGACAACACTCTCCCCTCTCGTTTCTATGCATCACCATGATCTTGCATGTGAGTAGGAAAATTTTGAAATTACTACATTCCCCAACAGTTTCTCCCCCCTCTACTCTCTTGTAATGGATTGAGTTTTCCCTTTGACGTAATCTTATCGGGTTGAGTCTTTAAGGATTTGAGAACTCTTGATGTATGTCTTGCCGTGCTTATCTGTGGTGACAATGGGATATTCACGTGATCCACTTGATGTATGTTTTGGTGATCAACTTGCGAGTCCCGCCCATGAACCTATGCATAGGGGTTGGCACATGTTTTCGTCTTGACTCCCCGGTAGAAACTTTGGGGCACTCTTTGAAGTACTTTGTGTTGGTTGAATAGATGAATCTGAGATTGTGTGATGCATATCGTATAATCGTACCCATGGATACTTGAGGTGACATTGGAGTATCTAGGTGACATTAGGGTTTTGGTTGATTTGTGTCTTAAGGTGTTATTCTAGTACGAACTCTAGGGATGTTTGTGACACTTATAGGAATAGCCCAACGAATTGATTGGAAAGAATAACTTTGAGGTGGTTTCGTACCCTACCATAATCTCTTCGTTTGTTCTCCGCTATTAGTGACTTTGGAGTGACTCTTTGTTGCATGTTGAGCGATAGTTATGTGATCCAATTATGTTATTATTGTTGAGAGAACTTACACTAGTGAAAGTATGAACCCTAGGCCTTGTTTCCTAGCATTGCAATACCGTTTATGCTCACTTTTATCATTAGTTATCTTGCTGTTTTTATAATTTCAGATTACAAAAACCTTTATCTACCATCCATATACCACTTGTATCACCATCTCTTCGCTGAACTAGTGCACCTATACAATTTACCATTGTATTGGGTGTGTTGGGGACACAAGAGACTCTTTGTTATTTGGTTTTAGAGTTGCTTGAGAGCGACCATCTTCATCCTACGCCTCCTACGGATTGATAAACCTTAGGTCATCCACTTGAGGGAAATTTGCTACTGTCCTACAAACCTCTGCACTTGGAGGCCCAACAACGTCTGCAAGAAGAAGGTTGTGTAGTAGACATCAAGCTCTTTTCTGGTGCAGTTGCTGGAGAGGTTAGCGCTTGAAGGTATATCTTTAGATCTTGCAATCAAATCTTTTAGTTTCTCGTTTTATCACTAGTTTAGTTTATAAAAGAAAACTATAAAAAAATGGAATTGAGTTTACCTCATACACTTCATCTGTTTAATATCTTTTGTGAGTATGATGGAAAGGAAAATTGTGCCAAAGTGTTAGAAGAAGAATGCATTAAAATGTTTGGCACTAAGTCTTTGAATGATGAGCATGATTGCAATGTTGTTAGTATGAACTCCTTGAATATCCATAGTACTAATGATGATTGCACTAGTTATAATGAAAATGTCTGCTATAAACATGTCAATTTTTGTGGGGTACATTGGGTTTGCAAGTACACACCAAATAGGGAAGATAGATATTGCAAGAGGCATAAGCATTTAGAAACTAAATGGTTGCAAGAAAGGCTAGATGCGTGTGCTGAAAATTTAAACTTTCTTAGCCATACTTGTGAACTCTGCAATGAACATGATCATTTCAGTACCCAATGCAAATTGTTTCATGATCATATCATGTCCAAAAGTTGTGATGACTTGATTTCCCTTGCACATCATAATGAACTTAGTTTGCTCTTGGGTTATGAAGAAATGAAACGTATAACTAAGGATATTCCAAAATTTGCCCTTGATAGAGTTCTTCATTTTGATCTAGAGGAAATTTATATGTATTGTGCGGTGAATTGCATTGAAAATCCTTATATTGCCAACTACATAAAGAAAAGAAAACAGATAGAAGATGAAGAGAATACTAATGAAAGGGAAGAGACTTCCCAATACCCTCCTATTATTTCTTATGATGAATCAGGTAATGAGGAGGAGCCTCCTATTCAACCAATCTCATTAATAAGGAGCTCCAAAAAGAGGATTGAACCCACACATGATGTGGTGAAGAAGAAGAAGAAGAAAAGAAAAGTGAAGAGAGGTAAAAAGATATCTCCCCCAAATAATGCTGCTCCTATTACTATTGTGCCTCATGAAAATATAATTGTGTAAGATAATGATACTTCTTATGATCTTGAAAATCTTTTTGGCACTTTCTTGGAAGGATATGATAATTGCTATACTATTGGTGCTATCCATACTATTAATGATGAGAGTGATTGTGCTTATGATATGAAAAGGCCCAAGCTTGGGGATGCTATGTTTGATGAAGATGATGTTTTTGAGAATATATTTGCTGCAATTAATGTTTTTCCCAAGCTTGGGGATGCTACGTTTAATGAAGATGATATTTTTAGTCTCCCAAGTTTTGATATGCAAATTTATAATGATGATAGCATGCCTCCTACCTATGATGATTATTGTGATGATACTTATGCTATAAAAAGTAGTGATTATATTCATAAAACTTGTCATGATTATTATTACCCCTTTTCTCACATTACTCTTTTAATGTGGAAACAATTTATAGTATTCGAGTTTCTTATGATACTTCCACTATTCCGAAGGAGAAGAATCTTGCTTATGTGGAGAGTAGTAAATTTTCTATGCTTGTAGATCATGAAAAGAATGCTTTAGGTTCTGGTTATATTGTTGAATTCATTCATGATGCTACTGAAAATTATTATGAGGGAGGAACTTATGCTTTTAGGAATGGCAATAATGTCAAGTTTCCTCTCTATGTGCTTAAAGTTTCAAAGTTATGCTTGTTTTACCTTCCTATGCAAGTTGATTCTTGTTCCCACAAGTTGTTTGCTCACAAAATCCCTATGCATAGGAAGTGGGTTAGACTTAAATTTGCTAGTCATGTTCTTCATGATGCTCTCTTTATGTTTCAATTCTTGTCTTTTATGTGAGCATCATTGAAATCATCATGCCTAGCTAGGGGCGTTAAACGATAGCGCTTGTTGGGAGGCAACCCAATTTTATTTTTGTCACTTGCTTTTTGCTCCTGTTTAGTAATAAATAATTCATCTATCCTCTGTTTAGATGTGGTTTTATGATTTTAATTAGTGTTTGTGCCAAGTACAACCGTTGGGAAGACTTGGGGAAAGTCTTTTTGATCTTGCTGTAAAAAACAGAAACTTTAGCGCTCACGAGAATTGCTGCCAGCTTTTATTGGAGAGTGCTATTGAGTTAATTATTTTTGCAGATGATTAATAGACAAATTACTCAGGTCCACCAATTTATTTGAGAATTTTATGAGTTCCAGAAGTATACGTTTGATCCAGATTACTACAGACTGTTCTGTTTTTGACAGATTCTGTTTTCGATGTATTGTTTGCTTATTTTGATGAATCTATGAGTAGTATCGGAGGGTATGAACCATAGATAAGTTGGAATACAGTAGATATTACGCCAATATGAATTTAGAATGAGTTCACAATAGTACCTGAGGGGGTCCTGGATTAGGGGGTCTCCGGACAGCCGGACTATATCCTTTGGCCGAACTGTTAGACTATGAAGATACAAGATTGAAGACTTCGTCTCGTGTCCGGATGGGACTCTACTTGGCGTGAAAGGCAAGCTAGGAAATACGGATATGGATATCTCCTCCTTTGTAACGGACCTTGTGTAACCCTAACCCTCTCCGGTGTCTATATAAACCGAAGGGTTTTAGTCCGTAGGACAACAACCATAGCATACAATCATACCACAGGCTAGCTTCTAGGGTTTAGCCTCTCTGATCTCGTGGTAGATCTACTCTTGTACTACCCATATCATCAATATTAATCAAGTAGGACGTAGGGTTTTACCTCCATCAAGAGGGCCCGAACCTGGGTAAAACATCGTGTCCCTTGCCTCCTGTTACCATCCGGCCTAGACGCATAGTTCGGGACCCCCTACCTGAGATCCGCCGGTTTTGACACCGACATTGGTTCTTTCATTGATAGTTCCTCTGTGTCATCGCCATTAGGCTTGATGGCTCCTACTATCATCGATAGCGATGCGGTCCAGGGTGAGACTTTTCTCCCCGGACAGATCTTCGTATTCGGCGGCTTTGCACTGCGGGTTAATTCGCTTGGCCATCTGGAGCAGATTGAAAGCTACGCCCCTGGCCATCAGGTCAGATTTGGACGTATGAACTACACGGCCGACATCCGCGGAGACTTGATCTTCGACGGATTCGAGCCACAGCCGGGCACGCCACACTGTCGCAATGGGTATGACCTAGCTCTGCTGCCGAACAGTACCCCAGAGGCCGCGCCCGCATCAGCTCCGGCCCTTAGCTCGGAGCCAACTACACCAATCGAGGACGGGTGGTTAGACACTGCCTCAGGGGCTGCAGTCTCAATGGCGATCGAGCCAAACACCAGCATAATCCTCTACGCAGCCCGTGATTCCAAGGTGTCAGACTCTTTTTCTGACTCCGAACCATCCGCGCCCCTGCCAATCGAATCCGATTGGGCGCCGGTCATGGAATTCACCGCCACGGATATCTTTCAGCACTCGCCCTTCGGCGACATTCTGAATTCACTAAGGTCTCTCTCTTTGTTAGGAGATCCCTGGTCGGATTATGGCCAACAGGATTGGGATGCGGACGATGAAGAAATTCGACGCCCACCCACCACCCACTTCATAGCCACTGTCGATGATTTAACCGACATGCTCGACTTCAACTCCGAAGACATCGACGGTATGGACTATGATGTAGGAGACGAACATGAATCAGCACCTATAGGGCACTGGAAAGCCACCTCGTCATATGACATATATATGGTGGATACACCCAACGAAGGCAATGGCGACGAGATAGCAGAGGATGACCCCTCCAAGAAGCAACCCAAGCGCCGACGTCAGCGGCGCCGCTCTAAGTCCCGCCAAAGCAAAAGTGGTGATACCGGCACAGGAGATAATAACACTCCGGATAGTGCCGAAGACAACAACAATCCCCTCCAGCAAGATTTAGAGCAGGAGGATGAAGGAGCCAGCTCTCCCGAGAGAGCGGCAGACGGAGAGGAGGAGGATGATCACATGCCCCCCTCCGAAGACGAGGCAAGCCTCGGCGACGATGAATTCTCCATACCAGAGGATCCCGTCGAACAAGAGCGCTTCAAGCGCCGGCTTATGGCCATGGCAAATAGCCCGAAGAAAAAGCAGCAACAGCTTCAAGCTGATCAAGATCTGCTAGCTGACAAATGGACTAAAGTCCTCGCGGCCGAGGAATATAAACTCAAGCGTCCTTCCAAGAGTTACCCAAGGCGCAGGTTACTACCCTGACTGGAGGAAGAAGCGTATGATACGGCTGATCGGCCACCTCGTGGCCGCAATAGAGAGGCATTCCAGCCAAAAGCTCAGCCTCCACCCCAACGCCATTCAAATAAAAAGGCATCGGGAGATACGCCAGACCTGCGAGACATATTGGAGGACAAGAAAAAGCATTCAAGATCGATCTACACATCACGAGGGTGCACCACTCTGCGAGACGACAAACGTCACGCCGGATACAGTAAAAGCAAATCCGGCCGGGCCGAACACAGCGGGCAAGACCCATTCGAGCTGCGTCGCGATATAGCCCAATACAGAGGCGCCGCACACCCCTTATGATTCACAGATGAAGTAATGGAACATCAATTCCCAGAAGGTTTCAAACCTATAAATATTGAATCATACGACAGCACAACAGATCCCGTAGTATGGATTGAGGATTTCCTCCTACACATCCACATGGCCCGCGGCGATGACTTACACGCCATGAAATACCTCCCACTAAAGCTCAAAGGACCAGCGCGGCATTGGCTTAACAGCTTGCCAGCAGACTCCATTAGCTGTTGGGAAGATCTGGAAGCCGCATTCCTCGACAACTTTCAGGGCACTTATGTGCGACCACCAGACGCCGATGACTTGAGCCACATAATTCAGTAGCCAGAAGAGTTGGCCAGGCAATTCTAGACTCGGTTCCTTACAAAGAAGACAGCTGGCTGGCTCGCAGTAATAACATAACAAAGAACCATGGTACCTCAGATACCAAGGACGGCAATAGCAGGTCACGTTGCAACAAGCATAAGTGCCACATTAACAGCGAAAATACTAAGGATGCAGCAGTCAACGCCGGATTCAAAGGCTCTAAACCCGGTCAGTGGAAAAAGCCATTCAAACAAAGTACGCCGGGTCCGTCCAGCTTGGACCGTATACTCGATCTCTTGTGTCAAATACACGGCACCCCAGACAAGCCAGCCAATCACACCAACAGGGATTGTTGGGTGTTCAAGAAGGCCGGCAAGTTAATTGCCGAAAACAAGGACAAGGGGCCGCATAGCAATGATGAGGAGGAGCCCCGGCAGCCGCACACTGGAGGACAGAAGAGGTTTCCCCGCAAGTGCGGACGGTGAACATGATATACGCAACCCACATCCCCAAGAGGGAGCGGAAGCGTGCGCTCAGGGACGTATATGCGTTGGAGCTAGTCGCCCCAAAGTTCAACCCTTGGTCCTCCTGTCCGATCACCTTCGATCGTAGGGACCACCCCACTAGTATCCGTCATGGCAGATTCGCCGCACTGGTCCTAGACCAATCATCGACGGATTTCACCTCACTTGAGTCCTTATGGACGGCGGCAGCAGCCTGAACCTGCTTTATCAGGACACAGTGCGTAAAATGGGTATAGACCCCTCAAGGATCAAACCCACGAAAACGACCTTTAAGGGCGTCATTCCAGGTGTAGAGGCCAATTGCACTGGCTCAATTACACTGGAAGTGGTCTTCGGATCCCCGGATAACTTCCAAAGCGAAGATTTAATCTTCGATATAGTCCCGTTCCGTAGTGGTTATCACGCGCTGCTCGGGCGAACCGCATTTGCTAGATTCAATGTGGTACCGCATTATGCATACCTCAAGCTCAAGATGCCAGGACCTCGCGGAGTTATTACAGTCAATGGAAACACAGAGTGCTCTCTCCGAATAGAGGAGCACACCGCGGCCCTCACAGCAGAAGCGCAAAGCAGCCTCTCAAGGCAATCAACCAGTTCGGCGTTTCAAAGCCCGGACACCTTCAAGCGCGCTCGGGGCAATCGGCAAATAAACCGCCTGGCGCGATCTGAGCTCGCGTAGCAATATGGCGGACACCCCAATCCCAGCCCAACGGCGATATTCGTGCCGCGCGTACATAATTATGCATTAAAAATACCATGGGCACAGGTGGGGAGGGGGCACAACTGCGGCACGCCCCAAAACGCGGCCTAAACCGCACTAGGGGCTTCCCGTTTGGTTCTTTTTCTTTTTCTTTCAGGACCTTAATCTCTGGAAACACTGTCCGGCAGCACTATTGCCGAACACATGATGCAGCAACCAAGGAGGCAGATAGCTATGTTATACCACGGAATTCCTAGGTTGATTACAGTAACGAGCGAAATATTCGATTTCATATGATTACATAGTCCTACTCTTTGCTTATCACACTATCTGTATCACCCTGCCTCGCTGTCAAAACAGGCGGATCTCGGGTAGGGGGTCCCGAACTGTGCGTCTAGGCCGGATGGTAACAGGAGGCGGGGAACACGATGTTTTACCCAGGTTCGGGCCCTCTTGATGGAGGTAAAACCCTACGTCCTGCTTGATTAATATTGATGATATGGGTAGTACAAGAGTGGATCTACCACGAGATCAAGGAGGCTAAACCCTAGAAGCTATCCTATGGTATGATTGTTGTCTACGGAGTTGATGATGTTGTCCTACGGACTAAAACCCTCCGGTTTATATAGACACCGGATAGGGTTAGGGTTACATAGAGTCGTTTATAATGGTAGGAGATCTTGAATATCCGCATCGCCAAGCTTGCCTTCCACGCCAAGGAAAGTCCCATCCGGACACGGGACGAAGTCTTCAATCTTGTATCTTCATAGTCCAGGAGTCCGGCTGAAGGTATAGTCCGGCTACCCGAACACCCCCTAATCCAGGACTCCCTCAGTAGCCCCTGAACCAGGCTTCAATGACGACGAGTCCGGCGCGCAAATTGTCTTCGGCATTGCAAGGCGGGTTCCTCCTCCAAGTCCTTCATAGAAGATTGTAAACACCAAGAGTAGTGTCCGGCTCTGCAAAATAAGTTTCCACATATTGCCATAGAGAGAATAATATTAACACAAATCCAATCTGCTGACGTACTCCGCAGTGTGCCATCACACTACGGCCAACTCCTGTACTCGAATAGTTTTTACTTTTTCACCTCAGCGTGTTTTGCGAGGCGGTTTCCTTGGCACGTCTTGTCAAAGCAGAGATCGTGTACCCCCCTATTACGGGATTCTCATCAATACGGGCGTGGGTAACCCAATCGAGCCCGCTAGCATGTTTTCTCGATTAAAGGCGAGTCCCTAACAGTTACGGGGAGGGCTCCTGGTATTCAGCCTCTTATAAAGAGATCAAGGCCTTATCTTTTCTCCAACAAGTTTGCCCGTCGCCTCGAGTTCCAGCACCCTAGGCTCCAGATTCCGGGCGCCTCGGACCTTCGACAATGTCCGGTTCCAACCTTCAAGGCCGATGGATGCCCTCCTCCGTCACGGAGGAGGACGTGCTAAAGTTGAGAGAAGCTAAGTTCCTGACCGGCGAAATTTGGCATAGGTTGCCTGCTCAAGGGCGGGTCATCCCCAGTCCCCAGCCCGGTGAGAGCGTGGTGTTCATGTCTCATTTCCTTTGGGGGTTAGGCTTCCCAATGGATCCCTTTGTGAGGGGACTGCTGTTTTACTATGGGTTGGAATTCCATGACTTAGCTCCGGAGTCCATCCTCCATATCTCCTCGTTTATCGTTGTGTGCGAAGCATTCCTCCATGTTAACCCCCACTTCGGACTATGGCTCAAGACCTTCAAAGTGGAACCGAAGATGATCGAGGGACGGCACGCAGAGTGCGGAGGCGCTGTTATAAGCAAAAATGCTGACGCTCCGTGGCCCGAGGGCTCTTTTCAAGAGGAGCTAGGCTTGTGGCAACGAGAGTGGTTTTATATCACCGCTCCCCGGAGCACCAAATGGGTGGCACCTCCTGCCTTTCGCTCGGGTCCCCCACCACGTTTGGCGTCATGGGTCAACAGAGGGTTGGATTGGGGTTTACCCAAAGACGTGCCCTTGCTACAGGGCCGCATTAAAGATCTCTTGGAAGGAGACCTCAGCCTGGTCAAGGTGACGCAGGTCATGCTGATTCGCCGAATATTGCCTGGCAAACATTGCCCCCTTCGCCTATGGGAATTTAATCCAGAGGGACCACGAGCTCTCCAAAACTTCATGGGCGCAACGCCCGCGGAGATGTATAAACTGTTCTTCGGATCACAGGAGATGTGTCCGGATTTGACCGAGGACGCAGGCCTAAGCCGCAATCGCCTGGATACTCAAGTAAACAACCTTGTGCCCGGACCTTCTATCCGTATAGTTGTCATAAACTTTCCCCTAAAAGAGCCGTCCTTTTAAACAGGAGTGGATAGCGAAGGCAAAGCTGATCAGGTGTCCGGCTCCCCTTCCTGAAACCAGGCCGGATCCCGTGCTAGTCAGGATGCTGGAGATAATGCCTTTGGAGGGGGAGGACAAGGAAGCTATGGCCTCCTCGAAGGAGGCTGTTCCGAAGGGAGGAACCGACGATTCCTCTCCTAAGGGGAAGAAGAGAGCCGTCTTTGATGACCTGGAAACCATGGCCGCGAAGTGGGGGAGAAAATCCTCATTAGAGGGTCCGACGCAGGAGAGTTCCTCGGCCGGACTACGCCCTCAAGGGGATCAGCCCTCCAGCGAGCCGTAAGTAGAGAAAGATTTTCCTTTTGAGGGATGAGGGAAATCCTTGATTTATGTCTGAGAAGATTAACCAAACTTTTACCTTGTAGTTCGGCCCTCAGTCCTTCTCAGCAGAGCTCATCTTCGGGGGATCTTCTTCCGGAGTTGATGGAGAGCGGGACGCCTCCCCCTGCCGTGCCGCCTAGCGAGGAGGGCGACCCTGAGGTGTCGTCGCGGAGAGTTTCTCCGAATCCAGCAGGGGCGGAAGATGGCTATGTGGCCCCCCGAGGTTCTCCGCGTCCGGCCTTCGAAAGAGGTCATGGGACGAGCCCGGCACCGTCTGGTGCTCGGTCAGAGGAGCTGAAGATTCTGCTGGGGCGAGCTTGTATCTCAGAGGAGCACCGTGCACTGATGGGCATGGTGATTGGAAGGATTTCATCCGCAGAGAGCGGATTGCATGAGGCCGTCAAAAGCTTACTGGTGGGTTTCGAGGTATATTAGATAATGTATACTTTGGTCAGTTGCGCGTGAATAAGATGCGCCCTGTGTAGATAGTAGCCCCTGAGACTCTGCGCGTCGTCAAGAAATGACGGCGCACGGAGGATCATAATCCCAGGTCTAAGATGTCGCCTTTGAATGTAGGTGGCAGGGTATCCGGAATCGAGCCGAACTGATGATTTTGCTGAACTAAAGCGGCAACTGGATGTGGCAGATGCCGACATCACGCTTATCAATAAGCAGCTGGGTGAAGCTCAAGGTATGTAATTCCTCAGGCGACATCGGGTAAGAACAGTTTTATGCCTGTGTCTTATGATGTGCGTGCTTGACGCAGATGGTGCGGCCGCCGTGGAGAGTCTTAGGGCAGAACTTGCCCGAGCTAAAGAACAAGCCAGCGAAAGTGATGCGGCCGCCAAGAAAGCCCTTGAAGAGCTGAGAGCCGAACGGGCTGCTCATTGCTGAAGCAAGGAAGAGATGGCCGAGATGGCCGAAAAGTTAAAAAGTGCTACAGACCGTTGCAGACTTCTTGAAAAAGAAGACCAGGCGAAACAGACGGACTTAGAGAAGGCCGCTGCCAATGTCAAGGACGCGCGCTCTGCAATGAGAGCTGCAAAGGAGG
The DNA here is from genome assembly GCA_034509565.1 of Triticum monococcum. Lineage (NCBI taxonomy): Eukaryota > Viridiplantae > Streptophyta > Magnoliopsida > Poales > Poaceae > Triticum > Triticum monococcum. Next base: position 569,962,678 of record CM067842.1, on the reverse strand, counting down.
AGCTACGTCAGGCCGAACAGATTGCGGCTGGAAAGCCCTTTATGCTGCGAAGGAAATTTTGCGATCCGAAGTTTGCTCCGTTGGACCGAATGTGGAGTGTGGAGGATGCCTATCTGGACTTGGCAGCGAGTGCTGCTGATGCGACCGAACACTTTCGAGATCAGAAGGATCGCGAAGTGGAAAAGCTTTTCTGGTCGCAGTTTCACAATCCAGAGCGTCCACTGGCGGTGGACGATCGTTTGGCTCAATGGGCCGAACTGAATAGGTTGTCCGGACTCGCCATGAACTACGTCATGGGTTATCTGTGGCCGGGGAGATCGGAGTCGAAGAGCTATTTCGGCTTGGTGCAGCAATTCCTTGAGGCGGTGCCGCGTGTAAATGCAATGAAGAGGTCAGCATGCATAGAGGGCGCACGGATGGCTCTTGCCCGTGTTAAGACATACTGGGCGGAGATGGAGACCACCGTTGTTGCGTCCCGAGATTCGGACAAAAGCCGAGTAACCTCCGAGCACTATTTTCAGGAAGTCCTTGAAGGCGCTCGTGTAATAGAGGTGCAGTGCTCGAAAGATGCTATGTTATGATAGCATATGTAATTATAAAGTAATATTTTGATAAACTATAGTGGTCTTTTTTATACTTGTGCCTCAAGTATTGTAAACACCTTCTATGCGGCCGTTTTAAGATATATATATATATATATATATATATATATATATATATATATATATATATATATATATATATATATATATATATAATCTGAAAGATGGCAGTCGTTGGCTTCAGCCCCCACACACATAGTGCGGGGTTCCTCGCAGAAAATGCATTTTCACACTTAGCCCAACGTCTTGGTCCTACAAAGGAGGTGATAGCGCAGCGGGCCAGGCAACCGGACTATAATGCTTTAACACTTTCACTCTGCCATAGGAGTTTGAAATGAGACTCTTTAGGTAGCTCCTTGGTGGCAACTGCGCTCGTCCGAATTTGGGGCGCGTATGTGCCTGACCGGGAAGCGGCCCTTCGTTAAAGCCGAGGAATCCGATAGATTCCGATAGGTCATCGAGTGGCTGACCAGTCTCACGCTACATCATGACAGTCAGTTTTTGGCTTTCTCTACTGAGGTGCTCGCCCTGGCCGAACCGGGGGCACAATTGCAGTAGTTCTCCTGGTGCTACCTTAGCCGATAGAGCGGAACGTAAGGTAGCCGAACTCAGGAGCCGAGCAACCCAACATTTGACCAAAGACATGATTCGGAGCTGATGCATATAATGCCAAAACTCGCGACGCCGAACACTCCCTAAGGCATTCGGTCTTTATGAGTGCGGGCCAAACAACACTCTTCATTAAAAAAAGAAGCCCCTAGTGTCCAGGTACGTGCGAAAATTCTGACGTGGCCACATGCCAAGACGTCAGCCTCCTCCTTGGTTATACCAGAAAAAACCAAGGGATGTGTAGCAACAAGAGACAGTAAAAAAGGTTTACGCAGGGTCTTAATCTAAAAAGAATCCTTTAGGACGGGTCCCTACTGCACGTCTGCGCCTGTGTCTCCGTTGTGTCGTATCCTGGACGAGCGCCGCACGACGTTCATCTGCAAAAGAGAGGAACTGAGTTGAAAATGGGTCATGCCGAGAAGGTTTAAAATAAACAAAGTGTAAAGTAAAATATATAAAATTGAGCTTTATTGTCTCTTATTGTATATGCATGGAGCCCCTAGTGCGGGGGTATATGGCCACTAAGCCTGCATCAATGATGATTTTGTACCGAACTCGTCTATCCGCGTTCGTGGTCTTTAATGACCTATTTTCAAGTTTTTTGGCCGGTGAGGCCATTTTGCTGTGGGGCTGTCAAGGCGGCCGCATAGTCCTCCGCATGGGGAGGCGCACTTTAGTGCTTCCCCTTCAAAGAGATGATGCCTCGTGGACCGGGCATCTTAAGCGTAAGAGATGCATAATGCGGTATTGCGTTAAAGCGAGCGAAAGCTTCGCGTCCCAGTAGTGCTTGATAGCGACTTGAGAACGGGACGATATGGAAGGTCAGCTTTTCGCGGCGGAAGTTATCGGCAGAGCCGAATATGACTTTGAGCCAGAGAAAACCCATACAACGGGTGTCCGGATCAGGTATTACCCCTTGAAAGGAGGTCTTGCTATGGCGGATTCTTGCTGGGTTTATCCTCATGTGCTGGATTGTATCCTGATATATCAGGTTTAGTCCACTGCCGCCGTCCATAAGGACATTTGAAAACTGGAGTCCGCCAATTATTGGATCGAGTATCAGGGGGGTCCAGTCTGCATTCTTGATATTTCTAGAATAATCTAGCTGATCGAAGGTGATCGGTTTTGACAACCAGTGGCCGGACCCTTTGGGGATGGGCCGTGTGGTGCGTACCTTTACGGGCGCCGCACGTTTTTTTATGTGAAGTGAGTTCACTGTTTTTACTTCCTGTGGGAAGTTCTTTTGTTTCCTGGTACTCTGCTTTTGGGGTTCGTCCTCGTCTTTGCTTGGTATGTCGAGCCCCTTGTGTTCGGCATTGAGTCTGCCGGATTGTTTGAAGACCCAACAGTCTCTGTGGGTATGGTTAGCAGGCTTCCCGGGAGTACTGTGTATCTGACATATCCTGTCCAGGATTTTATTTAGGTTTGATGGATCGTCCCTGTTATCTTGGGGGGGGGGCGATTTTCCCTGATTTTGTCGTGAGCCTTTGAATCCAGCATTGACTGTCGTGCTCTTCGGACTTTTGTCCTTAGTCCGGCGACGGTCCTTGTTGCGTCGCGGTTTTCCGTTTCCATCCCTAGTTTCGGATGTACTTGGGTCGCTGGGGCTGCACCTTGCCAACCAGCTGTCCTCCCCTACACAAAAGCGGGTCATGAGGTATGTTAGTGCGGCCATTGTTCTCGGCTTTTCTTGGCCGAGGTGTCTGGCGAGCCATTCATCTCAGACGTTATGCCTGAAAGCTGCTAAGGCTTCGGCGTCCGAACAGTCGACTATCTGATTCTTTTTGGTGAGGAATCTGTTCCAGAACTGCCGAGCTGATTCTCCGGGTTGTTGAGTTATGTGACTAAGATCGTCTGCATCCGGAGGGCGGACATAGGTCCCTTGAAAATTTGCTCGGAAAGCATCCTCGAGCTCTTCCCAACTTCCAATTGTGTTTTCAGGAAGGCTTTTGAGCCAATGCCGGGCTGGCCCTTTAAGCTTAAGGGGTAAGTATTTTATGGCGTGGAGATCATCTCCTCTAGCAATGTGTATGTGGAGGATATAATCCTCGATCCAGACTCCAGGGTCTGTTGTTCCATCATATGCCTCTATATTTACGGGTTTGAATCCCTCTGGAAATTCATAGTCCAGGACCTCATCGGTGAAACATAGAGGGTGTGCGGCGCCCCTGTATTTGGATTCTGATGATGGTTTTATTGCATTGCTTGCGAGAGCTTGCTTTCTTGGCCCATAAATGGACCTGATTGGGCCATGGTGCGAATCCTTAAGTGGGTCGCGTGCCGATTTAAGTGCGGCGCCGCTTGCCACTTTATGGGGTCGTCTATCTGACCGTGTGGCTTTCTCATTTTTTGAATGTGAGGGCTCTAGGGCCTCTTCGTCGAATTCAGGCAGTAGCTTTCTTTTCGGATGGCTTTTAGTGCAGCGACTGTCGCCGTATTTATCTGCGGTATTGATTACTTTGCTCCATCTAATCCGGAGTGCATCTTCTGCTGTTTTTAGCTTCCGCTTCTGCTTTTTCAGGCTGCGTGTAGTTGCAACGAGCCTCTCATGGAGATTCCTCTGCTCCATGGGTTTATCCGACGTGAGGTCGTCCGGAATGCCGTTTTCGCCGGAGGAGGGATGTTCGGTTTCTCCATCCGCGTTGCCATGTTCAGACGGTTGCTCTAAGGCCTGCTCGTCCTGCTCTATGGCTGGGTTTTTATCGAGGCGGGGCTTGGGTCGGCGTTTACGCCGACGCTTTGATTTCTTTTTGGGGGGTCTATCTCCCGTTCCTTCCCCTTTTTCCTCGTTGTCGCTTCCTTTAGGGGTATCCACCATGTACACATCGTGAGATGAGGTGGCTGTCCAATGCCCTATGGGAATTGGTTCGTCTATATCTCCTGCATCGTCATTCATGCTGTCGATGTCTTCGGAGTTGAAGTTGAGCACGTCGTTTAAATTGTCGACAGTGGCTACCAAGTGGGTGGTGGGTGGGCTTTGAATTTCTTCATCGTCCGTATCCCATCCTCGCTGACCGTAATCTGGCCAGGGCTCTCCTGATAAAGAGAGAGACTTGAGAGAATTCAGGATGACGTCGAGAGGCGAGTGCTGAAAGATGTCTGCGGCGGTGAACTCCATTATCGGCGCCCGATCGGATTCGATTGGCAGGGGCGCGGGGGGTTCGGAGTCCGGAGAGGAGTCCGGATCCTCGGAGTCACGGGTCATGCAGAGTGCGGGGCTAGCGTTTGGCTCGGTCACCTTTAAGATCGCAGCCCCCGAGGTGGCGTCCAACCGCTCGTCCTCCATTGGCGCAATAGGCTCCGAGTTAGAGGTCGGAACCGATGCGTGTGCGGCCTCCAGGACACTACCCGGAGGCAGAGCTAGATCATGCCCCTCGGGGTAGTGCGGCGCGCTTGGCCGTGGCTCGAACCCATCGAAGATCAAGTCTCTGCGGATGTCAGCCGTGTAGTTTAAGCTTCCAAACCTGACTTGATGGCCAGGGGCGTAGCTCTCGATCTGCTCCAAGTGGCCGAGAGAATTGGCCGGCAGAGCGAAGCCGCCGAAGATGAAGATCTGTCCGGGGAGAAAAGTCTCACCCTGGACCGCATCGTTGTTGATGATCAAAGGAGCCATCGGACCTAACGGCGACGACATAGAGGAACTCTCAATGAAAGCACCAATGTCGGTGTCAAAACCGGCGGATCTCGGGTAGGGGGTCCCGAACTATGCGTCTAGGCCGGATGGTAACAGGAGGTAGGGAACACAATGTTTTACCCAGGTTCGGGCCCTCTTGATGGAGGTAAAACCCTACGTCCTGCTTGATTAATATTGATGATATGGGTAGTACAAGAGTGGATCTACCATGAGATCAAGGAGGCTAAACCCTAGAAGCTAGCCTATGGTATGATTGTTGTCTATGGAGTTGATGATGTTGTCCTACGGACTACAACCCTCTGGTTTATATAGACACCGGATAGGGTTAGGGTTACATAGAGTCGGTTATAATGGTAGGAGATCTTGAATATCTGCATCGCCAAGCTTGCCTTCCACGCCAAGGAAAGTCCCATCCGGACACGGGACGAAGTCTTCAATCTTGTATCTTCATAGTCCAGGAGTCCGGCTGAAGGTATAGTCCGGCTACCCGAACAACCCTAATCTAGGACTCCCTCACCGTGCATTGCCCTTTCTCACATTGAGAGTTGGTGCAAACTTCGCCGGTGCATCCAAACCCCGTGATATGATACGCTCTTTCACACATAAACCTCCTTATATCTTCCTCAAAACAGCCACCATACCTACCTATTATGGCATTTCCATAGCCATTCCGAGATATATTGCCATGCAACTTTCCACCGTTCCGTTTATTATGACACGCATCATCATTGTCATATTGCTTTGCATGATCATGTAGTTGACATCGTATTTGTGGCAAAGCCACCGTTCATAATTTTTCATACATGTCACACTTGATTCATCGCAATCCCGGTACACCGCCGGAGGCATTCATATAGAGTCATATCTTGTTCTAAGTATCGAGTTGTAATTCTTGAGTTGTAAGTAAATAGAAGTGTGATGATCATCATTCATAGAGCATTGTCCCCAAAAAAGGCCAAAAAAGAGAGAAAGGCCAAATAAAAAAGAAAGGCCAAAAAAAGAAAGGCCAAATAAAAAATAAATAAAAGGGACAATGCTACTATCCTTTACCACACTTATGCTTCAAAGTAGCACCATAATCTTCATGATAGAGAGTCCCTTGTTTTGTCACTTTCATATACTAGTGGGAATTTTTCATTATAGAACTTGGCTTGTATATTCCAACAATGGGCCTCCTCAAGTGCCTTAGGTCTTCATGGGCAAGCAAGTTGGATGCACACCTACTTAGTTTCTTTTGTTGAGCTTTCATACATTTATAGATCTAGTGCATCCGTTGCATGGCAATCCCTACTCCTTGCATTAACATCAATCGATGGGCATCTCCATAGCTCATTGATTAGCCTCGTTGATGTGAGACTTTCTCCTTTTTGTCTTCTCCACATAACCCCCATCAGCATATTCTATTCCACCCATAGTGCTATGTCCGTGGCTCGCGCTCATATATTGTGTGAAAGTTTATAGGTTTGAGATTACTAAAGTATGAAACAATTGCTTGGCTTGTCATCAGGGTTGTGCATGATGCGAGCATTCTTGTGTGACGAAAATGGAGCATGACCAAACTATATGATTTGGTAGGGATGAACTTTCTTTGGCCATGTTATTTTGAGAAGATATGATTGCTTAGTTAGTATGCTTGAAGTATTATTATTTTTATGTCAATATTAAAATTTTGTCTTGAATCTTATGGATCTGAATATTCTTGCTATAATAAAGAGAAATACATGATGAATATGTTAGGTAGCATTCCACATCAAAAATTCTGTTTTTATCATTTACCTACTCGAGGACGAGCAGGAATTAAGCTTGGGGATGCTGATACGTCTCCAACGTATCTATATTTTTTTATTGTTCCATGCTATTATATTATCAACCTTGGATGTTTTATATGCATTTATATGCTATTTTATATGATTTTTGGGACTAACCTATTAACCTACAGCCCAGTGCCAGTTTCTCTTTTTTCCCTTGTTTTAGGGTTTTAAAGAAAAGGAATATCAAATGGAGTCCAAACGGAATGAAACCTTCAGAAAAGTTATTTTTGGAAAGAAAGCAATACGGGAGACTTAGAGTGCACGTCAGGGGATCAACGAGGAAGCCACGAGGTAGGGGGCGCGCCCACCCCCCTGGGTGCGCCCTCCACCCTCGTGGGCCCCTTGTGGCTCCCCTCATGTATTTCTTCTGCCTATATATATCCATATACCCTAAAACTATGGGAGAACACAATAGATTGGGAGTTCCGCCGCCAGAAGCCTCCGTAGCCACCGAAAGCCAATCTAGACCTGTTCCGGCGCCTTACCGGAGGGGGAATCCTTCTCTGGTGGCCATCTTCATCATCCCGGTGCTCTCCATGACGAGGAGGGAGTAGTTCTCCCTCGGGGCTGAGGGTATGTACCAGTAGCTATGTATTTGATCTCTCTCTCTCTCGTGTTCTTGAGGTGCTACGATCTTGATGTATCGCGAGCTTTGCTATTATATTTGGATCCTATGATGTTTCTCCCCCTCTACTCTCTTGTAATGGATTGAGTTTTCCCTTTGAAGTAATCTTATCGGATTGAGTCTTTAAGGATTTGAGAACTCTTGACGTATGTCTTGCCGTGCTTATCTGTGGTGACAATGGGATATTCACGTGATCCACTTGATGTATGTTTTGGTGATCAACTTGCGGGTTCCGCCCATGAACCTATGAATAGGGGTTGGCACATGTTTTCGTCTTGACTCTCCGGCAGAAATTTTGGGGCACTTTGAAGTACTTTGTGTTGGTTGAATAGATGAATCTGAGATTGTGTGATGCATATCGTATAATCATACCCACGGATACTTGAGGTGACATTGGAGTATCTAGGTGACATTAGGGTTTTGGTTGATTTGTGTCTTAAGGTGTTATTCTAGTACGAACTCTAGGGCTGTTTGTGACACTTATAGGAATAGCCCAACGGATTGATTGGAAAGAATAACTTTGAGGTGGTTTCGTACCCTACCATAATCTCTTCGTTTGTTCTCCGCTATTAGTGACTTTGGAGTGACTCTTTGTTGCATGTTGAGGGATAGTTATGTGACCCAATTATGTTATTATTGTTGAGAGAACTTACACTAGTGAAAGTATGAACCCTAGGCCTTGTTTCCTAGCATTGCAATACCGTTTATGCTCACTTTTATCGTTGGTTACCTTGCTGTTTTTTATAATTTCAGATTACAAAAACCTTTATCTACCATCCATATACCACTTGTATCACCATCTCTTCGCCGAACTAGTGCACCTATACAATTTACCATTGTATTGGGTGTGTTCGGAACACAAGAGACCCTTTGTTATTTGGTTGCAGGGTTGCTTGAGAGAGACCATCTTCATCCTACGCCTCCTACGGATTGATAAACCTTAGGTCATCCACTTGAGGGAAATTTGCTACTGTCCTACAAACCTCTGCACTTGGAGGCCCAACAACGTCTACAAGAAGAAGGTTGTGTAGTAGGCATCACTATGCTACTTGGCATAATTTCAATGTAATTCTTCTTAATTGTGGTATGAATATTCAGATCCGAAAGATTCAAGACAAAAGTTCAATATTGACATAGAAATAATAATACTTCAAGCATACTAACTAAGCAATTATGTCTCTTCAAAATAACATGGCCAAAGAAAGTTATCCCTACAAAATCATATAGTCTGGCTATGCTCTATCTTCACCACACAAAGTATTTAAATCATGCACAACCCCGATGACAAGCCAACAATTGTTTCATACTTTTGGTGTTCTCAAAAATTTTCAATCTTCACGCAATACACGAGCGTGAGCCATGTACATAGCACTTTAGGTGGAATAGAATGGTGGTTGTGGAGGAGACAAGAAAAGGGGAAAGATAGTCTCACATCAACTAGGCGTATCAACGGGCTATGGAGATGCCCATCAATAGATATCAATGTGAGTGAGTAGGGATTGCCATGCAACGGATGCACTAGAGCTATGAGTATATGGAAGCTCAACAAAAGGAACTAAGTGGGTGTGCATCAAACTCGCTTGCTCACAAAGACCTAGGGCATTTTGAGGAAGCCCATCATTGTAATATACAAGCGAAGTTCTATAATGAAAAGTTGCCACTAGTATATGAAAGTGATAACATAGGAGACTCTCTATTATGAAGATCATGGTGCTACTTTGAAGCACAAGTGTGGTAAAAGGATAGTAGCATTGTCCCTTCTCTCTTTTTCTCTCATATTTTTTTATTTGGGCCTTTTTATGGCCTCTTTTTTTCGTCTGGAGTCTCATCCCGACTTGTGGGAGAATCATAGTCTCCATCATCCTTTCCTCACTTGGGACAATGCTCTAAAAATGATGACCATCACACTTTTATTTACTTACAACTCAACAATTACAACTCAATACTTAGAACAAAATATGACTCTATGTGAATGCCTCCGGCGGTGTACCGGGATATGCAAGGAATCAAGAGTGACATGTATGAAAGAATTATGAATGGTGGCTTTGCCACAAATACAATGTCAACTACATGATCATGCAAAGCAATATGACAATGATGGAGCGTGTCATAGTAAACAGAACGGTGGAAAGTTGCATGGCAATATATCTCGGAATGGCTATGGAAATGCCATGATAGGTAGGTATGGTGGCTGTTTTGAGGAAGGTATATGGTGGGTGTATGATACCGGCGAAAGGTGTGCGGTATTAGAGAGGCTAGCAATGGTGGAAGGAAGAAAAGTGCGTATGATCCATGGACTCAACCTTAGTCATGAAGAACTCATATACTTATTGCAAAAATCTACAAGTTATCAAAGCAAAGTATTACGCACATGCTCCCAGGGGATAGATTGGTAGGAAAAGACCATCGCTCGTCCCCGACCGCCACTCATAAGGAAGACAATCAATAAATAAATCATGCTCCGACTTCATCACATAACGGTTCACCATACGTGCATGTTATGGGAATCACAAACTTCAACACAAGTATTTCTCAAATTCACAACTACTCGACTAGCATGACTCTACCATTACCATCTCCATATCTCAAAACAATTATCAAGTATCAAACTTCTCAGAGTATTCAACACACTCATAAGAAATTTTTTATTAATCTTGAATGCATAACATAATTAAAGCAAATTACCATGCTGTTTTGTAGGAATCTCAAAATAATCTAAGTGAAGCATGAGAGAACAATAGTTTCTATAAAACAAATCCACCGACGTGCTCTAAAAGATATAAGTGAAGCACTAGAGCAAAAACTATATAACTCAAAAGATATAAGTGAAGCACATAGAGTATTCTAAAAAATTCTGAATCATGTGTGTCTCTCTCAAAAGGTGTGTACAGCAAGGATGATTGTGGAAAACTAACAAATAAAGACTCAGATAATACAAGACGCTCCAAGCAAAACACATACCATGTGGTGAATAAAAATATAGCTCCAAGTAAAGTTACCGATGGAAGTAGACGAAAGAGGGGATGCCTTCCGGGGCATCCCCAAGATTTGGCTTTTAGGTGTCCTTAGATTATCTTGGGGTGCCATGGGCATCCCCGATCTTAGGCTCTTTCCACTCCTTGTTCCATAATCCATCAAATCTTTTACCCAAAACTTGAAAACTTCACAACACAAAACTTAAAGTAGAAAATCTCGTGAGCTCCGTTAGCGAAAGAAAACAAAACGCCAATTCAAGGTACTGTAATAAAATCATTCTTTATTTATATTGGTGTTAAACCTACTGCATTCCAACTTCTCTATGGTTTATAAACTATTTTACTAGCCATAGATTCATCAAAATAAGCAAACAACACACGAAAAACAGAATCTGTCAAAAACAGAACAGTCTGTAGTAATCTAACGCAAGATCTGGAACCCAAACAATTCTAAAATAAAATGATTGACGTGAGTAATTTATCTATTAATCATCTGCAAAAATAATTAACTAAATAGCACTTTTCAAATAAAAATGGCAGCAATTCTCGTGAGCGCTAAAGTTTCTATTTTTTTACAGCAAGATTAAAAAGACTTTCCCCAAGTCTTCCCAACGGTTCTACTTGGCACAAACACTAATTAAACACAAAAACACAACCAAAACAGAGGCTAGATAAATTATTTATTACTAAACAGGAGAAAAAATCAAGGAATAAAAATAAAATTGGGTTGCCTCCCAACAAGCGCTATCGTTTAACGCCCCTAGCTAGGCATAAAAGCAAGGATAGATCTGGGTATCTTTAGTTGGTAATTCTTTAATGAGACATCTATCACCTTTAGGAGTTTCTTTCCTTTTATCAATAATCAAACTTCTAGCCATAAGATCAAAAAAATCATTAGTAGCAAATGGTTCCTTAATGATAGCAAAAAGATTAGGATGAATACTTATAGATTTGAGATCCGCAGTTTCTTTGCTAGAGGATTCACCCTTATTTTTAGGAACATACATAATCTTGGCAATTTTAGTTGGAGGACTTGGAGTATTCTTTACAGAATAAAAAGTGGTTCCCAAGTTGGTAATGATACCCTCAAGTTTATCGATTCTAGTGGAATCATGATTTATTCTTTCATTAACTATAGGCTCCTTCTCTTTAATATTTTTCAAAGTTACTCCTACTTTAGATCCATATTGGGTAATTTGGTTGTGGATCTTTTTATTGAAATTTTCAATTAACTCAACGGTAGCAACTTTATTTTCAACAATTTCAAGTTTTTGCATTACATGCTCCAAAGTTAACATGGTTCCATTAACCAAAAGAGGGGTGAGCCAAACAAATCTATCATAGCATTATAGGAATCGAAAGTGTGGCTACCCAAGAAATTCCCTCCGGCAATGGTATCAAGGACATACCTGTGCCAAGGAATAGCACCTACATAAAAATTTCAGAGAAGAATAGAAGTAGATTACTTCCTAGTAGATCTATTTTGAGCATTGCAAATTCTATACCAAGCATCTTTTAGGTTTTCTCCTTCCCTTTGCTTAAAATTAAGAACTTCATTTTCGGGAGACAACGGAGAAGATAGGGGACTAGCCATGATGACAAGCAAGCAATCCAACACACAAGCGAACAAGAAACGGGCAAAAAGAGGCAAATAGAGAAAGAGAGGGAGGATGGAGAGAGAGGGCGAATAAAACGGCAAGGGTGAAGTGGGGGAGAGGAAAATGAGAGGCAAATGGCAAATAATGTAATGCGGGAGATAAGGGTTTGTGATGGGTACTTGGTATGTCTTGACTTGCAACGGCGCCACAAGTGACTCGTTGTCGGGAGTCAAATCTTGACTTGTCTTGCGCGAGCCTCCCCGGCAACGACGCCAGAAATCCTTCTTGCTACCTCTTGAGCACTGTGTTGGTTTTCCCTTGAAGAGGAAAGGGTGATGCATCAAAGTAGCGTAAGTATTTCCCTCAGTTTTTGAGAACCAAGGTATCAATCTAGTAGGAGGCCGCACACGAGTCCCTTGCACCTACACAAACAAATAAATCATCGCAACCAACGCGATAATGGGTTGTCAATCCCTACACGGTCACTTACGAGAGTGAGATCTGATAGATATGATAGTATAATATTTTTGGTATTTTTATGATAAAGACAGATAAAAGATGCAAGTAAAATAAATGGCAAAGGAAATAACTAAGTATTGAAGATTAATATGATGGAAGATAGACCCCGGGGTCATAGGTTTCACTAGTGGCTTCTCTCAAGAGCATAAGTATTTACGGTGGGTGAACAAATTACTGTTGAGCAATTGACAGAATTGAGCATAGTTATGAGAATATCTAGGTATGATCATGTATATAGGCATCACGTCCGAGACAAGTAGACCGACTCCTTCCTGCATCTACTACTGTTACTCCACTCATCGACCGCTATCCAGCATGCATCTAGAGTATTAAGTTCAAGAGAACAGAGCAACGCTTTAAGCAAGATGACATGATGTCGAGGGATAAACTCATGCAATTTGATATAAACCCCATCTTGTTATCCTCGATGGCAACAATACAATACGTGCCTTGCTTCCCCTACTGTCACTGTGAAAGGACACCGCAAGATTGAACCCAAATCTAAGCACTTCTCCCATTGCAAGAAAGATCAATCTAGTAGGCCAAACCAAACTGATACTTCGAAGAGACTTGCAAAGATAACCAATCATACATAAAAGAACTCAGAGAAGATTCAAATATTGTTCATAGATAAACTTGATCATAAACCCACAATTCATCGGTCTCAACAAACACACAGCAAAAGAAGATTACATTGAATAGATCTCCACAAGAGAGGGGGAGAACTTTGTATTGAGATCCAAAAAGAGAGAAGAAGCCTTCTAGCTAATAACTATTGACCCGTAGGTCTGAAGTAAACTACTCACACTTCATCAGAGAGGCTATGGTGTTGATGTAGAAGCCCTCAGTGATCAATACCCCCTCCGGCGGAGCTCCGGAAAAGGCCCCAAGATGGGATCTCATGGATACAGAAAGTTATGGCGGTGGAATTAGGGTTTTGGCTCCGTATCTAGTAGTTTGGGGGTACGTAGGTATATATAGGAGGAAGGAGTACGTCGGTGGAGCAATAGGGGGCCCATGAGGGTGGAGGGCGCGCCTGCGGGGTAGGCGCGCCCCCTACCTCGTGCCTTCCTCGTTGATTGCTTGATGTAGGGTCCAAGTCCTCTGGATCATGTTCGTTCTGAAAATCACGTTCCCGAAGGTTTCATTACATTTGGACTCTGTTTGATATTCTTTTTCTGCGAAACCCTAAAATAGGCAAAAACAGCAATTCTGGGCTGGTCCTCCGGTTAATAGGTTAGCCCCAAAAATAATATAAAAGTGTATAATAAAGCCCAATAATGTCCAAAACAGAATATAAAATAGCATGGAACAATCAAAAATTATAGATACGTTGTAGACGTATCACCCTTTCTTTGCCTGATCCATTTTGAACTTCTTCAAAACTTTGTCAAGGTATGTGCTTTGTGAAAGTCCAATTAAGCGTCTTGATCTATCTCTATAGATCTTGATGCCCGATATGTAAGCAGCTTCACCGAGGTCTTTCATTGAAAAACTCTTATTCAAGTATCCTTTTATGCTATCCAGATATTATATATCATTTCCAATCAACAATATGTCATCCCCATATAACATTAGAAATGCTACAGAGCTCTCACTCACTTTCTTGTAAATACTGGCTTCTTCAAAAGTCTGTATAAAACCATATGCTTTGATCACACTATCAAAATGTTTATTCCAACTACGAGAGGCTTGCACTAGTCCATAAATGGATCAATGGAGCTTGCACACTTTGTTAGCACCTTTTGGATCGATAAAACCTTCAGGTTGCATCATATACAACTCTTCTTCCAGAAATCCATTCAGGAATGCAGTCTTTACATCCATTTGCCAAATTTCATAATCATAAAATGCGGCAATAGCTAACATGATTCGGATGGACTTAAGCATCACTACTGGTGAGAAGGTCTCATCGTAGTCAACTCCTTGAACATGTCGAAAACCTTTCGCAACAAGTTGAGCTTTGTAGACAGTAACATTACCATCAGCATATGTCTTCTTCTTGAAGATCCATTTATTTTCGATGGCATGCCGATCATCGGGAAAGTCAACCAAAGTCCACACTTTGTTCTCATACATGGATCCCATCTCAGATTTCATGGCCTCAAGCCATTTTGCGGAATCTGGGCTCATCGTCGCTTCCTCATAGTTCGTAGGTTCATCATGGTCAAGTAACATGACCTCCAGAACAGGATTACCGTACCACTCTGGTGCGGATCTTGTTCTGGTTGACCTACGAGGTTCGGTAGTAACTTGATATGAGGTTTAATGATCATCATCATTGGTTTCCTCACTAATTGGTGTAGGTGTCACAGGAACCAGTTTCTGTGATGAACTACTTTCCAATAAGGGAGCAGGTACAGTTACCTCATCAAGTTCTACTTTCCTCCCACTCACTTCTTTCGAGAGAAACTCCTTCTCTAGAAAGGATCCATTCTTAGCAACAAATGTCTTGCCTTCGGATCTGTGATAGAAGGCGTACCTAACAGTTTCCTTTGGGTATCCTATGAAGACACATTACTCCGATTTGGGTTCGAGCTTATCAGGTTGAAGCTTTTTCACATAAGCATCGCAGCCCCAAACTTTAAGAAACGACAACATTGGTTTCTTGCCAAACCATAGTTCATAAGGCGTTGTCTCAACGGATTTTGATGGTGCCCTATTTAACGTGAATGCAGCCATCTCTAAAGCATAACCCCAAAATGATAGCGGTACATCAGTAAGAGACATCATAGATCGCACCATATCTAGTAAAGTACGATTATGACATTCGGACACACCATTACGCTGTGGTGTTCCGGGTGGCGTGAGTTGCGAAACTATTCCGCATTGTTTCAAATGTAGACCAAACTCGTAACTCAAATATTCTCCTCCACGATCAGATCGTAGAAACTTTATTTTCTTGTTACGATCATTTTCCACTTCACTCTAAAATTCTTTGAACTTTTCAAATGTTTCAGACTTATGTTTCATTAAGTAGATATACCCATATCTGCTCAAATCATCTGTGAAGGTGAGAAAATAACGATACCCGCCGCGAGCCTCAATATTCATCGGACCACATACATCAGTATGTATGATTTCCAACAAATCTGTTGCTCGCTCCATAGTTCCGGAGAATGGCGTTTTAGTCATCTTGCCCATAAGTCATGGTTCGCAAGTACCAAGTGATTCATAATCAAGTGATTCCAAAAGTCCATCAGTATGGAGTTTCTTCATGCGCTTTATACCAATATGACCCAAATGGCAGTGCCACAAATAAGTTGCACTATCATTATCAACTCTGCATCTTTTGGCTTCAACATTGTGAATATGTGTATCACTACTATCAAGATTCTACAAAAATAGACCAGTCTTCAAGGGTGCATGACCATAAAATATATTACTCATATAAATAGAACAACCATTATTCTCAGATTTAAATGAATAATCGTCTCCCATCAAACAAGATCCAGATATAATGTTCATGCTTAACGCTGGCACCAAATAACAATTATTTAGGTCTAAAACTAATCCCGAAGGTAGATGTAGAGGTAGTGTGCCAACGGCGATCACATCGACTTTGGAACCATTTCCTACGTGCATCGTCACCTCGTCCTTAGCCAGTCTTCGCTTAATCTGTAGTCCCTATTTCGAGTTGCAAATATTAGCAACAGAACCAGTATCAAATACCCAGGTGCTACTGCGAGCTCTGGTAAGGTACACATCAATAATATGTATATCACATATACCTTTGTTCACCTTGCCATCCTTCTTATCCGCCAAATACTTGGGGCAGTTCCGCTTCCAGTGACCAGTCTGTTTGCAATAGAAGCACTCAGTCTCAGGCTTAGGCCCAGACTTGGGTTTCTTCTCCTGAGCAGCAACTTGTTTGTTGTTCCTCTTGAAGTTTTCTTCTTCTTCGCTTTACCCTTTTTCTTGAAACTGGTGGCCTTGTTGACCATCAACACTTGATGCTCCTTCTTGATTTCTACCTCCGTTGCCTTTAGCATTGCGAAGAGCTCGGGAATTGTCTTATTCATCCCTTGCATATTATAGTTCATCATGAAGCTTTTGTAGCTTGGTGGCAGTGATTGAGGAACTCTGTCAATGACACTATCAACGGGAAGATTAACTCCCAGTTGAGTAAAGTTATTATGATACCCAGACATTTTGAGTATATTTTCACTGACATAACTATTCTCCTCCATCTTGCAGCTATAGAACTTATTGGAGACTTCATATCTCTCAATCCGGGCATTTGCTTGAGATATTAACTTCAACTCCTGGAACATCTCACATGCTTCATGATGTTCAAAACGTCATTGAAGTCCCGGTTCTAAGCCGTAAAGCATGGCACACTGAACTATCGAGTAGTCATCAACACGCGACTGCCAGGCATTCACAATGTCTGCAGTTGCCGATGCAGGTGATACACCTAACAGTGCTTCCAGGACGTAATCCTTCTGTGCAGCAATGAGGATAATCCTCAAGTTACGAACCCAGTCCGTGTAATTGCTACCATCATCTTTCAACTTTGTTTTCTCAAGGAACGCATTAAAATTCAACGGAACAACAACACGTGCCATCTATCTACAATCAACATAGACAAGCAAAATGAAGGAAATATGCCCTAGAGGCAATAGTAAAGTTATTATTTATTTCCTTATATCATGATAAATGTTTATTATTCATACTAGAATTGTCTTAACCGGAAACATAATACATGTGTGAATACATAGACAAACTTAGTGTCACTAGTATGCCTCTACTAGACTAGCTCGTTAATCAAAGATGGTTATGTTTCCTAACCATGAACAATGTGTTGTTATTTGATTAACAAGGTCACATCATTAGTTGAATGATCTGATTGATATGACCCATTTCATTAGCTTAGCACCCGATCGTTTAGTATGTTGCTATTGCTTTCTTCATGACTTATACATGTTCCTATGACTATGAGATTATGCAACTCCCGTTTACCGGAGGAACACTTTGGGTGCTACCAAACGTCACAACGTAACTGGGTGATTATAAAGGAGTACTACAGGTGTCTCCAAAGGTAGATGTTGGGTTGGCGTATTTCGAGATTAGGATTTGTCACTCCGATTGTCGGAGAGGTATCTCTGGGCCCTCTTGGTAATGCACATCACATAAGCCTTGCAAGCATTGTGACTAATAAGTTAGTTGCGAGGTGATGTATTACGGAACGAGTAAAAGAGACTTACCGGTAACGAGATTGAACTAGGTATTGGATACCGACGATCGAATCTCGGGCAAGTAACATACCGATGACAAAAGGAACAACGTATGTTGTTATGCGGTCTGACCGATAAAGATCTTCGTAGAATATGTAGGAGCCAATATGGGCATCCAGGTCCCGCTATTGGTTATTGACCGGAGATGTGTCTCAGTCATGTCTACATTATTCTCGAACCGTAGGGTCCGCACGCTTAACGTTACAATGAAAGTTATTATGAGTTTATGCATTTTGATGTACCGAAGTTAGTTCGGAGTCCCGGATGTGATCACGGACATGACGAGGAGTCTCGAAATGGTCGAGACATAAAGATTGATATATTGGATGACTATATTCGGACACCGGAAGTGTTTCGGGTGATTTCGGAGAAAACCGGAGAGCCGGAGGGTTACCGGAACCCTACCGGGAGAAGTAATGGGCCTTATGGGCTTTAGTGGAGAGAGAGAAGGGCTGCCAGAGGTGGGCCGCGTGCCACCTCCTCCCTGTTCCGAATTGGGCTGGGGGAGGGGGCGGCGCCCCCCCTTTCCTTCTCCCACTCCACCTCTTTCCCCCTCCTAGTAGGAGTCCTACTCCTACTAGGAGGAGGACTCATCCTTGGCGCGCCACACCTGGCCGGCCGGCCTCCTCCCCTTGATCCTTTATATACGGGGGCAGGGGGCACCCCAAGACACACAAGTTGATCCACGTGATCATTCCTTAGCCGTGTGCGGTGCCCCCTGCCACCATATTCCACCTCGATCATATCGTTGTAGTGCTTAGGCGAAGCCCTGCGTCGGTAGAACATCAAGATCGTCTTCACGCCGTCGTGCTAACGGAACTCCTCCCCGAAGCTTTGCTGGATCGGAGCCCGGGGATCGTCATCGAGCTGTACGTGTGCTAAGAACTCGGAGGTGCCGGAGTAACGGTGCTTGGATCGGTCGGATCGGGAAGAAGACGTACGACTACTTCCTCTACGTTGTGTCAATGCTTCCGTTGTGATCTACAAGGGTACGTAGATCAGACTCTCCCCCTCGTTGCTATGCATCACCATGATCTTGCGTGTGCGTAGGAAAATTTTGAAATTACTACGTTCCCCAACAGTGGCATCCGAGCCTAGGTTTTATGGTTTGATGTTATATGCACAAGTAGAACACAAGTGAGTTGTGGGCGATACAAGTCATACTGCCTACCAGCATGTCATACTTTGGTTCAGCGGTATTGTTGGACGAGACGACCCGGACCAACCTTACGCATACGCTTACGCGAGACCGGTTCCCTCGACGTGCTTTGCACATAGATGGCTTGCGGGCGACTGTCTCTCCAACTTTAGTTGAACCGAGTATGGCGATGCCCGGTCCTTGAGAAGGTTAAAACGGAGTCTATTTGACAAACTATCATTGTGGTTTTGATGCGTAGGTGAGATTGGTTCTTGCTTAAGCCCGTAGCAGCCACGTAAAACTTGCAACAACAAAGTAGAGGACGTCTAACTTGTTTTTGGAGGGCATCTTGTGATGTGATATGGTCAAGACATGATGCTAAATTTTATTGTATGAGATGATCATGTTTTGTAACCGAGTTATCGGCAACTGGCAGGAGCCATATGGTTGTCGCTTTATTGTATGCAATGCAATCGCGATGTAATGCTTTGCTTTATCACTAAACGGTAGCGATAGTCGTGGAAGCATAAGATTGGCGAGACGACAACGATGCTACGATGGAGATCAAGGTGTCGCCCCGGTGACGATGGTGATCATGACGGTGCTTCGGAGATGGAGATCACAAGCACAAGATGATGATGGCCATATCATATCACTTATATTGATTGCATGTGATGTTTATCTTTTTATGCATCTTATCTTGCTTTGATTGACGGTAGCATTATAAGATGATCTCTCACTAAATTATCAAGAAGTGTTCTCCCTGAGTATGCACCGTTGCGAAAGTTCTTCGTGCTGAGACACCACGTGATGATCGGGTGTGATAGGCTCTACGTTCAAATACAACGGGTGCAAAACAGTTGCACACGCGGAATACTCAGGTTATACTTGACGAGCCAAGCATATACAGATATGGCCTCGGAACACGGAGACCGAAAGGTCGAGCGTGAATCATATAGTAGATATGATCAACATAATGATGTTCACCGATGAAGCTACTCCATCTCATGTGATGATTGGACATGGTTTAGTTGATTTGGATCACGTGATCACTTAGAAGATTAGAGGGATGTCTATCTAAGTGGGAGTTCTTAGGTAATATGATTAATTGAACTTAAATTTATCATGAACTTAGTACCTGATAGTATCTTGCTTGTTTATGTTGATTGTAGATAGATGGCTTGTGCTGTTGTTCCGTTGAATTTTAATGCGTTCCTTGAGAAAGCAAAGTTGAAAGATGATGGTAGCAATTACACGGACTGGGTCCGTAACTTGAGGATTATCCTCATTGCTGCACAGAAGAATTACGTCCTGGAAGCACCACTGGGTGCCAGGCCTGCTGCTGGAGCAACACCAGATGTTATGAACGTCTGGCAGAGCAAAGCTGATGACTACTCGATAGTTCAGTGTGCCATGCTTTACGACTTAGAATCGGGACTTCAACGACGTTTTGAACGTCATGGAGCATATGAGATGTTTCAGGAGTTGAAGTTAATATTTCAAGCAAATGCCCGGATTGAGAGATATGAAGTCTCCAATAAGTTCTATAGCTGCAAGATGGAAGAGAACAGTTCTGTCAGTGAGCATATACTCAAAATGTCTGGGGTATAATAATCACTTGATTCAATTGGGAGTTAATCTTCCAGATGATTGCGTCATTGACAGAATTCTCCAATCACTGCCACCAAGCTACAAGAGCTTCGTGATGAACTATAATATGCAAGGGATGAACAAGACTATTCCCGAGCTCTTCGCAATGCTGAAAGCTGCGGAGGTAGAAATCAAAAAGGAGCATCAAGTGTTGATGGTTAACAAAACCACTAGTTTCAAGAAAAAGGGCAAGGGTAAGAAGAAAGGGAACTTCAAGAAGAACGGCAAGCAAGTTGCTGCTCAGGAGAAGAAACCCAAGTCTGGACCTAAGCCTGAAACTGAGTGCTTCTACTGCAAGCAGACTGGTCACTGGAAGCGGAACTGCCCCAAGTATTTGGCGGATAAGAAGGATGGCAAGGTGAACAAAGGTATATGTGATATACATGTTATTGATGTGTACCTTACTAATGCTCACAGTAGCACCTGGGTATTAGATACTGGTTCTGTTGCTAATATTTGCAACTCGAAACAGGGACTACGGATTAAGCGAAGATTGGCTAAGGACGAGGTGACGATGCGCGTGGGAAACGGTTCCAAAGTCGATGTGATCGCGGTCGGCACGCTACCTCTACATCTACCTTCGGGATTAATATTAGACCTAAATAATTGTTATTTGGTGCCAGCGTTGAGCATGAACATTATATCTGGATCTTGTTTAATGCGATACGGTTATTCATTTAAATCAGAGAATAATGGTTGTTCTATTTATATGAGTAATATCTTTTATGGTCATGCACCCTTGAAGAGTGGTCTATTCTTGTTAAATATCGATAGTAGTGATACACATATTCATAATGTAGAAGCCAAAAGATGCAGAGTTGATAATGATAGTGCAACTTATTTGTGGCACTGCCGTTTAGGTCATGTCGGTGTAAAGCGCATGAAGAAACTCCATACTTATGGACTTTTGGAACCACTTGATTATGAATCACTTGGTACTTGCGAACCGTGCCTCGTGGGCAAGATGACTAAAACACCGTTCTTCGGTACTATGGAGAGAGCAACAGATTTGTTGGAAATCATACATACAGATGTATGCGGTCCGATGAATGTTGAGGCTCGTGGCGGATGTCGTTATTTTCTCACCTTCACAGATGATTTGAGCAGATATGGGTATATCTACTTAATGAAACATAAGTCTGAAACATTTGAAAAGTTCAAAGAATTTCAGAGTGAAGTGGAAAATCATCGTAACAAGGAAATAAAGTTTCTGCAATCTGATCGTGGAGGAGAATATTTGAGTTACGAGTTTGGTGTACATTTGAAAAATTGTGGAATAGTTTCGCAACTCACGCCACCCGGAACACCACAGCGTAATGGTGTGCCCGAACGTCGTAATCGTACTTTACTAGATATGGTGCGATCTATGATGTTTCTTACTGATTTACCGCTATTGTTTTGGGCATACGCTCTAGAGACGGCCGCATTCACGTTAAATAGGGCACCATCAAAATCCGTTGAGACGACGCCTTATGAACTATGGTTTGGCAAGAAACCAAAGTTGTCGTTTCTGAAAGTTTGGGGCTGCGATGCTTATGTGAAAAAGCTTCAACCTGATAAGCTCGAACCCAAATCGGAGAAATGTGTCTTCATAGGATATCCAAAGGAAACTATTGGATACACCTTCTATCACAGATCCGAAGGCAAGACTTTTGTTGCTAAATTCGGAAACTTTCTTGAGAAGGAGTTTCTCTCGAAAGAAGTGAGTGGGAGGAAAGTAGAACTTGACGAGGTAACTGTACCCGCTCCCTTATTGGAAAGTAGTACATCACAGAAAACTGTTTCTGCAACACCTACACCAATAAGTGAGGAAGCTAATGATAATGATCATGAAACTTCAGAACAAGACACTAATGAACCTCGTAGATCAACCAGAGCAAGATCCGCGCCAGAGTGGTACGGTAATCCAATTCTGGAAGTCATGCTGCTAGATCATGATGAACCTACGAACTATGAAGAAGCGATGGTGAGCCCAGATTCCGCAAAGTGGCTTGAAGCCATGAAATCTGAGATGGGATCCATGTATGAGAACAAAGTATGGACTTTGGTTGACTTGCCCGATGATCGGCAAGCAATTAAGAATAAATGGATCTTCAAGAAAAAGACTGACGCTGATGGTAATGTTACTGTATATAAAGCTCGACTTGTCACAAAAGGTTTTCGACAAGTTCAAGGGGTTGACTACGATGAGACCTTCTCACCCGTAGCGATGCTTAAGTCTGTCCGAATCATGTTAGCAATTGCCGCGTTTTATGATTATGAAATTTGGCAGATGGATGTCAAAACTGCATTCCTGAATGGATTTCTGGAAGAAGAGTTGTATATGATGCAACCGGAAGGTTTTGTCGATCCAAAGGGAGCTAACAAAGTGTGCAAGCTCCAGCGATCCATTTATGGACTGGTGCAAGCCTCTCGGAGTTGGAATAAACATTTTGATAGTGTGATCAAAGCATTTGGTTTTATACAGACTTTTGGTGAAGCTTGTATTTACAAGAAAGTGAGTGGGAGCGCTGTAGCATTTCTGATATTATATGCGGATGACATATTGCTGATTGGAAATGATATAGAATTTCTGGATAGCATAAAGGGATACTTGAATAAGAGTTTTTCAATGAAAGACCTCGGTGAAGCTGCTTACATATTAGGCATAAAGATCTATAGAGATAGATCAAGACGCTTAATTGGACTTTCACAAAGCACATACCTTGACAAAATTTTGAAGAAGTTCAAAATGGATCAAGCAAAGAAAGGGTTCTTGCCTGTGTTACAAGGTGTGAAGTTGAGTCAGACTCAATGCCCGACCACTGCAGAAGATAGAGATGTTCCCTATGCTTCAGCCATAGGCTCTATCATGTATGCAATGCTGTGTAGCAGACCTGATGTGTGCCTTGCTATAAGTTTAGCAGGGAGGTACCAAAGTAATCCAGGAATGGATCACTGGACAGCGGTCAAGAACATCCTGAAATACCTGAAAAGGACTAAGGATATGTTTCTCGTATATGGAAGTGACAAAGAGCTCACCGTAAGAGGTTACGTTGATGCAAGCTTTGACACTAATCCGGACGATTCTAAATCGCAAACAGGATACGTGTTTACATTAAATGGTGGAGCTGTCAGTTGGTGCAGTTCCAAACAAAGCGTCGTAGCGGGATCTACATGTGAAGCGGAGTACATAGCTGCTTCGGAAGCAGCAAACGAAGGAGTCTGGATGAAGGAGTTAATATCCGATCTAGGTGTCATACCTAGTGCATCGGGTCCAATGAAAATCTTTTGTGACAATACTGGTGCAATTGCCTTGGCAAAGGAATCCAGATTTCACAAGAGGACCAAGCACATCAAGAGACGCTTCAATTCCATCAGGGATCTAGTCCAGGTGGGAGACATAGAGATTTGCAAGATACATACGGATCTGAATGTTGCAGACCCGTTGACTAAGCCTCTTCCACGAGCAAAACATGATCAGCACCAAGGCTCCATGGGTGTTAGAATCATTACTGTGTAATCTAGATTATTGACTCTAGTGCAAGTGGGAGACTGAAGGAAATATGCCCTAGAGGCAATAATAAAGTTATTATTTATTTCCTTATATCATGATAAATGTTTATTATTCATGCTAGAATTGTATTAACCGGAAACATAATACATGTGTGAATACATAGACAAACTTAGTGTCACTAGTATGCCTCTACTAGACTAGCTCGTTAATCAAAGATGGTTATGTTTCCTAACCATGAACAATGTGTTGTTATTTGATTAACGAGGTCACATCATTAGTTGAATGATCTGATTGATATGACCCATTTCATTAGCTTAGCACCCGATCGTTTAGTATGTTGCTATTGCTTTCTTCATGACTTATACATGTTCCTATGACTATGAGATTATGCAACTCCCGTTTACCGGAGGAACACTTTGGGTGCTACCAAACGTCACAACGTAATTGGGTGATTATAAAGGAGTACTACAGGTGTCTCCAAAGGTAGATGTTGGGTTGGCGTATTTCGAGATTAGGATTTGTCACTCCGATTGTCGGAGAGGTATCTCTGGGCCCTCTCGGTAATGCACATCACATAAGCCTTGCAAGCATTGTGACTAATAAGTTAGTTGTGAGATGATGTATTACGGAACGAGTAAAAGAGACTTACCGGTAACGAGATTGAACTAGGTATTGGATACCGACGATCGAATCTCGGGCAAGTAACATACCGATGACAAAAGGAACAACGTATGTTGTTATGCGGTCTGACCGATAAAGATCTTCGTAGAATATGTAGGAGCCAATATGGGCATCCAGGTCCCGCTATTGGTTATTGACCGGAGATGTGTCTCAGTCATGTCTACATTATTCTCGAACCGTAGGGTCCGCACGCTTAATGTTACGATGACAGTTATTATGAGTTTATGCATTTTGATGTACCGAAGTTAGTTTGGAGTCCCGGATGTGATCACGGACATGACGAGGAGTCTCGAAATGGTCGAGACATAAAGATTGATATATTGGATGACTATATTCGGACACCAGAAGTGTTCCGGGTGATTTCGGAGAAAACCGGAGAGCCGGAGGGTTACCGGAACCCTACCGGGGGAAGTAATGGGCCTTATGGGCTTTAGTGGAGAGAGAGAAGGGCTGCCAGAGGTGGGACGCGCGCCACCTCCTCCCTGGTCCGAATTGGACTAGGGGAGGGGGGCGGCGCCCCCCCTTTCCTTCTCCCACTCCACCTCTTTCCCCCTCCTAGTAGGAGTCCTACTCCTACTAGGAGGAGGACTCCTCCTTGGCGCGCCACACCTGGCCGGCCGGCCTCCTCCCCTTGATCCTTTGTATACGGGGGCAGGGGCACCCCAAGACACACAAGTTGATCCACGTGATCGTTCCTTAGCCGTGTGCGGTGCCCCCTGCCACCATATTCCACCTCGATCATATCATTGTAGTGCTTAGGCGAAGCCCTGCGTCGGTAGAACATCAAGATCGTCATCACGCCGTCGTGCTGACGGAACTCCTCCCCGAAGCTTTTCTGGATCGGAGCCTGGGGATCGTCATCGAGCTGTACGTGTGCTAAGAACTCGGAGGTGCCGGAGTAACGGTGCTTGGATCGGTCGGATCGGGAAGAAGACGTACGACTACTTCCTCTACGTTGTGTCAACGCTTCCGTTGTGATCTACAAGGGTACGTAGATCAGACTCTCCCCCTCGTTGCTATGCATCACCATGATCTTGCGTGTGCATAGGAAAATTTTGAAATTACTACGTTCCCCAACACAAAATACTATCAGGTACTAAGTTCATGATAAATTTATGTTCAATTAATCATATTACTTAAGAAATCCCACTTAGATAGACATCCCTTTGATCATCTAAGTGATCACGTGATCCAAATCAACTAAACCATGTCCGATCATCATGTGAGATGGAGTAGTTTTCAATGGTGAACATCACTATGTTGATCGTATCTACTATATGATTCATGCTCGACCTTTCGGTCTCAGTGTTCCAAGGCCATATCTGCATATGCTAGGCTTGTCAAGTATAACCTGAGTATTCTGCGTGTGCAAAACTGGCTTGCACCCGTTGTAGATGAACGTAGAGCTTATCACACCCGATCATCACATGGTGTCTTGGCACGACGAACTTTGGCAATGATGCATACTCAGGGAGAACACTTTTACATTGCAATTTAGTGAGAGATCATCTTATAATGCTACCGTCAAACAAAGCAGAATAAGATGCATAAAGGATAAACATCACATGCAATCAATATAAGTGATATGATATGGCCATCATCATCTTGTGCTTGTGATCTCCATCTCCGAAGCACCGTCATGATCACCATTGTCACCGGCGCGACACCCTGATCTCCATCGTAGTATCGTTGTCGTCTCGCCAACTATTGCTTATACGACTATCGCTACCGCTTAGTGATAAATTAAAGCAATTACAGGGCGATTGCATTGCATACAATAAAGCGACAACCATATGGCTCCTGCCAGTTGCTGATAACTCCATTACAAAACATGATCATCTCATACAATAAATATAGCATCATGTCTTAACCATATCACATCACAACATGCCCTGCAAAACCAAGTTAGACGTCCTCTACTTTGTTGTTGCAAGTTTTACGTGGCTGCTACGAGCTGAGCAAGAACCGTTCTTACCTACGCATCAAAACCACAACGATAGTTTGTCAAGTTAGTGCTGTTTTAACCTTCTCAAGGACCGCGCGTAGCCACACTCGGTTCAACTAAAGTTGGAGAAACTGACACCCGCCAGCCACCTATGTGCAAAGCACATCAGTAGAACCAGTCTCGCGTAAGCGTACGCGTAATGTCGGTCCGGGCCGCTTCATCCAACAATACCGCCGATCCAAAGTATGACATGCTGGTAAGCAGTATGACTTGTATCGCCCACAACTCACTTGTGTTCTACTCGTGCATATAACATCTACACATAAAACCTGGCTCTGATACCACTATTGGGGAACGTAGTGATTTCAAAAAAATTCCTACGCACACACAGGATCATGGTGATGCATAGCAACGAGAGGGGAGAGTGTGTCTACGTACCCTCATCGACCGAATGCGGAAGCGTTAGCACAACGCGGTTGATGTAGTCGTACGTCTTCATGATCTGACCGATCCAAGTACCGAACGCACGGCACCTTCGAGTTCTGCACACGTTCAACTCGATGACGTCCCGTGAGCTTTGATCCAGCAAAGCTTCACAGGAGAGTTTCGTCAGCACGACGGCGTGGTGACAGTGATGATGATGCTACCGGCGCAGGGCTTCGCCTAAGCATCGTTATGATATGATCGAGGTGGATTATGGTGGAGGGGGGCACTGCGCGCGGCTAAGGGATCAATGATCAATTGTGTGTCTATGGGGTGCCCCCTGCCCTCGTATATTCAGGAGCAAGGAGGATGAGGCGGCCGGCCAAGGAGGGCGCGCCAAGGGGGGAGTCCTACTCCCACTAGGAGTAGGACTCCTCCTATTCCAAGTAGGAGTAGGAGCGGGGAAAGGAAAGGGAGAGGAGGAGAAGCAAAGAGGGGGCGGCCCCCCTTGCCCTAAACCAATTCAGTTTGGGCCTTGGGGGCGCCCCACACTTCCCTTGCTTCCCTCTATTTCCACTAAGGCCCGTGTAGGCCCATTAAGCCCCCGGGGGGGTTCCAGTAACCCTCGGTACTCCGATATATGTCCAAACCTTCTGGAACCTTTCTGGTGTCCGAACATAGTCATCCAATATATCAATATTTATGTCTCGACCATTTCGAGACTCCTCGTCATGTCCGTGATCACATCCGGGACTCCGAACTGCCTTCGGTACATCAAAACACAAAACTCATAATATCGATCGTCACCGAACTTTAAGCGTGCGGACCCTACGGGTTCGAGAACTATGTAGACATGACCGAGACATGTCTTCGGTCAATAACCAATAGAGGAACCTAGATGCTCATATTGGCTCCCACCTATTCTACGAAGATCTTTATCAGTCAAACCGCATAACAACATACGTTTTTCCCTTTGTCATCGGTATGTTACTTGCCCGAGATTCGATCGACGGTATCTCAATACCTAGTTCAATCTCGTTACCGGCAAGTCTCTTTACTTGTTCTGTAATACATCATCCTGTAACTAACTCATTTGTTACAATGCTTGCAAGGCTTATAGTGATGTGCATTACCGAGTGGGCCCAGAGATACCTCTCCGACAATCGGAGTGACAAATCCTAATCTCGAAATACGCCAACTCAACAAGTACCTTCGGAGACACCTGCAGAGCACCTTTATAATCACCCAGTTATGTTGTGGCGTTTGGTAGCACACAAAGTGTTCCTCCGGTAAACGGGAGTTGCATAATCTCATAGTCATAGGAACATGTATAAGTCATGAAGAAAGCAATAGCAACAAACTAAACGATCAAGTGCTAAGCTAATGGAATGGGTCAAGTCATTCACATCATTCTCCTAATGATGTGATCCCGTTAATCAAATGACAACTCATGCTTATGGCTAGGAAACATAACCGTCTTTGATCAACGAGCTAGTCAAGTAGAGGCATACTAGTGACACTCTGTTTGTCTATGTATTAACACATGTATCATGTTTCCGGTTAATACAATTCTAGCATGAATAATAAACATTTATCATGATATAAAGAAATAAATAATAACTTTATTATTTCCTCTAGGCCATATTTCCTTCAGTTGAAATCCTAGGGGATCCTCCTCCACCTAAGGGTGATCCCGTGTTTGAGCTTAAACCATTGCCTAATACTCTTAAATATGCTTATCTTGATGAGAAGAAGATATATCCTGTTATTATTAGTGCTTACCTTTCAGAGAAGGAAGAAGAAAAATTATTGAAGACTCTAAAGAATCACCGTGCTGCTATTGGGTATACTCTTGATGATCTTAAGGGCATTAGTCCCACTCTATGTCAACACAAAATAAATTTGGAGAAAGACGCCAAACCAATTATTGATCACCAATGACGGCTGAATCCTAAGATGAAAGAAGTGCTAAGAAAATAAATACTAAAGCTCCTTGAGGCAGGTATAATTTATCTCGTTGCTGATAGTCAGTGGGTAAGTCATGCCCATTGTGTCCCTAAGAAGGGAGGTATTACTGTTGTTCCTAATGATAAAGATGAATTGATTCCGCAAAGAATTATTACAGGTTATAGGATGGTAATTGATTTATGCAAATTAAATAAGGCTACTAAAAAGATCATTACCCCTTACCTTTTATTGATCAAATGCTAGAAAGATTATCCAAACATACACATTTTTGCTTTGTAGATGGTTACTCCGGTTTCTCTCAAATACCTGTGTCAGGTGATGATCAAGAAAAGACCACTTTTACTTGCACTTTCGGTACTTTTGCTTATAGACGTATGCCTTCTGGTTTATGTAATGCACCTGCTACCTTTCAAAGATGCATGATGGCTATATTTTCTGACTTTTGTGAAAAGATATGTGAGGTTTTCATGGACGATTTCTCCATTTATGGATCCTCTTTTGATGATTGCTTGAGCAACCTTGATCGAGTTTTGCAGAGATGTGAAGAAACTAATATTGTCTTTAAACAGGGACCTATTTTGAAACACTACTTGCATGTTGAAATCCTAGGGGATCCTCCTCCACCCAAGGGTGATCCCATGTTTGAGCTTAAACCTTTACCTGATACTCTTAAATATGCTTATCTTGATGAGAAAGAGATATATCCTATTATTATTAGTGCTAACCTTTTAGAGGATGAAGAAAAGAAATTATTAAAAACTCTGAAGAAGCACCGTGCTGCTATTGGATATACTCTTGATGATCTTAAGGGCATTAGTCCCACTCTAGGCCAGCACAAAATAAAATTGGAGAAAGACGCGAAACCGGTTGTTGATCACCAATGACGGTTAAATCCTAAGATGAAAGAAGTGGTAAGAAAAGAAATACTAAAGCTTCCGGAGGCAGGTATAATTTATCCCATTGTTGATAGTCAGTGGGTAAGTCTTGTCCATTGTGTCCCTAAGAAGGGAGGTATTATTGTTGTTCCTAATGATAAAGATGAATTGATTCCACAAAGTATTGTTACAGGTTATAGAATGGTAATTGATTTCCGAAAATTGAACAAAGCTACTAAAAAGGATCACTACCCTTTACCTTTTATTGATCAAATGCTAGAAAGATTATCCAAACATACACATTTTTGCTTTCTAGATGGTTATTCTGGTTTCTCTCAAATACCTGTGTTAAAAGAGGATCAAGAAAATACAACTTTTACTTGCCCTTTCGGTACCTTTGCTTATAGACGTATGCCGTTTGGTTTATGCAATGCACCCGCTACCTTTCAAAGATGTATGACCGCTATATTCTATGACTTTTGTGAAATGATTATTGAAGTTTTCATGGATGATTTCTCCGTATATGGAACTTCTTTTGATGAACCTTGATCGAGTTTTGCAGAGATGTGAAGAAACTAACCTTGTCTTGAATTGGGAGAAGTGCCACTTTATGGTTAATGAAGGTATTGTCTTGGGGCATAAAATTTCTGAAAGAGGTATTGAAGTTGATAAAGCTAAAGTCGATGCTATTGAAAAGATGTCGTGTCCCAAGGACATCAAAGGTATAAGAAGTTTCCTTGGTCATGCTGGTTTTTATAGGAGGTTCATTAAGGACTTCTCAAAAATTTCTCGGCCTCTGACTAACCTATTACAAAAAGATATTCCTTTTGTCTTTGATGATGATTGTGTAGAAGCATTTGAAATACTTAAGAAAGCATTGATTTCTGCACCTATTGTTCAGCCACCTGATTGGAATTTACCCTTTGAAATTATGTGTGATGCTAGTGATTATGCTGTAGGGGCTGTTCTAGGACAAAGAGTTGATAAGAAATTAAACGTTATTCAACATGCTAGTAAAACTCTAGACAATGCCCGGAGAAATTATGCTACTACTGAAAAAGAATTTTTAGGAGTTGTATTTGCTTGTGATAAGTTCAGATCTTATATTGTTGATTCTAAAGTAACTATTCACACTGATCATGTTGTTATTAAATACCTTATGGAAAAGAAAGATGCTAAACCTAGACTTATTAGATGGGTTCTCCTGCTACAAGAATTTGATTTGCATATTATTGATAGAAAGGGAGCTGAGAACCCCGTTGCAGACAACTTGTCTAGGTTAGAAAATGTTCTTGATGACCCACTACCTATTGATGACAGCTTTCCCAATGAACAATTAAATGTCATAAATGCTTCTCGAACTGCTCCATGGTATGCTGATTATGCTAATTATATTATTGCTAAATTTATACCACCTAGTTTCACATACCGGCAAAAGAAAAAGTTCTTCTATGATTTGAGACATTACTTTTGGGATGACCCACATCTTTATAAAGGAGTAGATGGAGGGCACCATGTTGGAGATAGAACTGCACACAAGGTATTGCAATCTGGTTTTTATTGGCCTACTCTCTTCAAGGATGCCTGTAAGTTTGTCTTGTCTTGCGATGAATGTCAAAGAATTGGTAATATTAGTAGATGTCAAGAAATGCCTATGAATTATTCACTTGTTATTGAACCATTTGATGTTTGGGGCTTTGATTATATGGGGCATTTTCCTTCCTCTAATGGGTATACACGTATTTTAGTTGATGTTGATTACGTTACTAAGTGTGTAGAAGCTATTCCAACTAGTAGTGTTGATCATAACACCTCTATTAAGATGCTTAAAGAAGTTATTTTTCCGAGGTTTGGAGTCCCTAGATATTTAATGACTGATGGTGGTTCACATTTTATTCATGGTGCCTTTCGTAAAATGCTTGCTAAGTATGATGTTAATCATAGAATTGCATCTCCTTATCACCGACGGTCTAGTGGTCAAGTAGAATTAAGTAATAGAGATCTCAAATTAATTTTGCAAAAGACTGTTAATAGATCTAGAAAGAATTGGTCCAAGAAACTTGATGATGCATTATGGGCCTATAGAACCGCATATAAAAATCCTATGGGTATGTCTCCGTATAAAATGGTTTATGATAAAGCATGTCACTTACCTCTTGAATTAGAACAGAAGGCATATTGGGCTATTAAAGAGCTCAACTATGACTTCAAACTTGCTGATGAGAAGAGGCTTTTTTACATTAGCTCACTTGATGAATGGAGAACCCAGGCTTATGAAAATGCCAAGTTGTTTAAAGAAAAAGTTAAAAGATGGCATGACAAAAGGATACAAAAGCGTGAGTTTAATGTAGGTGATTATGTATTGCTATACAACTCTCGTTTAAGATTTTTTGAAGGCAAACTTCTCTCTAAATGGGAATGTCCTTACATTATCGAGGAGGTCTATCATTTCGGTGCCATAAAAATCAACAACTTCAAAGGCACAAATCCGAGGGTGGTAAACGGTCAAAGAATCAAACATTATATCTCAAGTAATCCCATAAATGTTGAAACTAATATTATTGAAACCGTAACCCCGGAGGAATACATAAGGGACACTTTTCGGAACGTTTCAGACTCCGAAAAGGAATCGGTACTGTTGGGATCTATGGTAGGGTGCGTCGACTGCAAATTAAAATTTTCCTACGCGCAGAACAACCAAGAACATGCTACGGGAGATGGATCACGGTTCGTTACCACTAGACGCGCAGTGCCACGTAGCGGAAGAAGAGTTGGGGCAGCGCGTCCGCGAGGATCGTCTCCTCCTCGTCTGATCTCCCTCGTACAGCCGGTAGTCGGCTCCCACGTACAGGTTCGCCGGAGCCGCGCAAGTGCACCGCCTCTAACGGTATCCGCGCGTGCAGGAGGAACATCGTGCGGCGGACTGCTAGGTCCGATCACACAACCGGTGGCGAGGGGAGGTATCTATTCGCAACACATGCAAACTGATGTGGAGCATCCCACGATCATCCCCATGGACACCACCTCAACTATCCAAGCTCCAAGTGGGCCCATGACAAGAGCTAGGGCGCGTGCTATTCAATCCAAGGTGACATCACTCCTACTTGAGTTTCCCTCCTCTTCAAGTGAGACATGGCTACTACCTAAGTCCGAGATGCTATGTGTGATCAGGTACAATGCTCAAGACACGGAGCCGAGGGCTGTAGAAGAAGAGACAGGCATCAACACAATCGATCGCTCGGAACTTCCGGGCCCCGGACCCTCCGGCCAACCCGGAGCTTCCGGCCTCTAACGTCTTCGACCAGCCCAGGCGTGCCAACTCTCTGGTTAGCCCGGAACCCGTCCCGGACCCTCTGACACCCGGAACCTCCGGCCCCCGGATGCCAACCCAGCTCCACCCACGCCAGCTCTCTGGTTAGGCCGGACCCTCCCCGGAACCTCCGGCGCTCGGAACTTCCGGCCCTGCCTGCGCGCAGCGACTTGGGCCGAGGCCCGTGTACCCTTTCATCACCTAGACTAGAAATACTCTTCTCCTACCTACGTTTTAGGGTTAGCAAAGAGATAGCTCATGTTTGTGTGAGAGCTTTGTTCATCCACTTGGTTACCTTCTCCTCGGAGATCGCACCTCCTCGGAGAAGATTCCCCAAGCGGATTCAAGACCCCTCTTTAGGGAAGAACATCAAGACCTCCTCACGGAGAAGACCGGTTACCGTGTATCGTCCCTAGTTGTCCGTGGATCTTGTATCTTCTCTTATGTACTCGAGGATCTAGCCCATGTGTGACTTATTCATGTTAGTTTAGTGTTTCCTCTTGTGTTTCCCTTTGTGTTTTCCCTCTTTTCCCCTCGTGTTCCTCGTGTTCTTCGCGGGATCCGCTCCTTTTGTGAAAGATCGACCCCTAGGGTTCCTACCCTACATCATCTTGGTATCATGAGCCACGTTGATCACGATTTCAAAGCCTCCCCGTTGTGTTTCTAGCCTAATTTTGTTGTTTTTCGTCCTAATCCGAAAATCCCCACCAAAAATAGCCCCAATTTTTTTTGTGATTTGTTGGTGTGATGAAGTTTTGTTGGATTTGATCTGTGAATTTTGTGTGTGGCTCATAGATCTAGCCTCCCCACCCTTCTTTTCCACCAATTTCCTTTCTTTTCCCCTGCGGATTTGGGTTTTTCATCAAGTTTTTCCGCCCAAATCCACATTTCCCAATTCTCTGTTCTTGCCAGTTTCGCGACCACCGGAACTTCCGGCCACGCCCGAACCTTCTGGCTCCCGGACCTTCCGGCCACCCCGGAACCTCTGGACCCCGGACCTTCCGTCTTGCCCGGACCTTCCGGTTTAGCCAGAAAGTTCGCACATCTTTGACGATTTCCGCTACTTCGACAACTCTGTCCACGGTGCAGCGACATCTTCGCCAACGTACTGAAGACCGTGCACTACGACAACGACTACAATCTCATCATTTTGAAACCTTCAACCGTAAGCAAGAACGGTAACATCATCTTGGTATTGGACATATCACTCTTGCCATACATTGATAGCCATCATAGCCTTACTCCTTTGCGTTGCTTACCCATCGAGACTAGCCATTGAGTATTGCCGGCAACGAGACTTGTGCACATTAGTGATCATACTTCCCATAGCATACATACATCATTGTTGCATATATTGGTATCATCCCTAGTGTCACAAAGTTGTTTCCGCATACACAATCGCTATCTTGGTTCGTCAAGCATTGCATGAGAAAAGAGCTCAAACATCAAAGAGCCAAACAAGCTTTTAAGAAAAAAAAAGGAAAGATAAGCAAATAGCTTTTAAGCAAGAACCATAGCACCACACAACATTAAGATTTTCATACTAGATCATCTTGGATCATATCATCGGAACACCTTGCATAGAACATACTTGGGATAGAAGTCGTTGCATTTTTGCTAAGTAGGTTGTGCACAACTTCTTGTATCCGCCTATTGTGCAATCGTGCTAGCGTCTCTCTAGTGTTGTGCAACAAGAGCATTTTTGTGGATTCCACTTTTTGGCTCACCCTTGGTTGCCCAACCCCACTTATCTTTTTGCGTGTGTGTTTCCGTGTACCTTATATGCTTGGTCTACTTGTTACATTGCATCTTGCGAATCTTTTCCAACATTATTGAAGCTCACTTACAAATTGCATCAAATTTTGTGCCACCATCCTAACCAAGCTCCACCATAAGATTTTACTTGTGCAGGTGTGAGAAACCAACAAGAATTCGTACCAATTGTGCTATTCCCTTGTCCTACATTGGAGTGATCATCGATCCAGTTTCAACTTGGTCAAGGTACGTTTGGTATTCGTTCTTCTCTTTCTACCACTCACATTTGTCTTGGAATGATGTATAGGACAAGTACTTCTACCAACCCACTCGTCATGGAGCAAGATGATGACATGAACTCCTTCGTCACCAAGAGTCACCTCTTTGGTGCACAACGTGCTTTGCATCAAGAACAACAAGCCATGAGTGACCGCATTGACAACCTCGCCACCGACTTGCGACTCTCTGAGCAACATACAAGGGACTACTTCGACCACAAGCTCAACGATCACAAGCAAGAGAATGACGCAAGGATGGACGAGATTCGCGCTTTGTTGCTCAACCGCTCTTCTTCCACTTTAAGAAGGAGCCGTTCAAGTCGCCACTCCGACTTTACCCTCTCCGGCTCAAGTACACCGTCATCGAACACTCTACGCCGTGCCGCGCGCAACGAGCATCAAGCAAGCCTTAATCCTCCACGCGACACCAACTCGCAAGAGCACCGACGATGTCAAACCCAAGAAGCCTTTGCGCTAGCACGAGAACGGCAACGACAACGCCAATATGAAGAGGAAGAACGCACGCGTCCACACCAAAATGCACAAGATGTCGAGGCACAATGTCAAGAACAACAACTCCATGACGCTCAAGCACTTGAGGCACAACGAGCTCTACGAGATTCAAGTCGAGCCGTAGCCGACCGAGGCCGACAAGCTCGTGAACATGCCGAAGCACTTTGCGAAGAAGTCGGCGAGAGGATTTATCAAGCTCGCGTGCACCATCAAGTTCCTCCTTGAGCTCGAGAAGCTCCTCCACAAGCACGCCAAGAACAACCAGTTCCTCAAGATCATGAAGACAATGGAGATCCCCCACGACAAGATCAACACGAGGTTGACAACCCTCCGCGCCAAGAGCACCATGAGTTGAACAATCATCAACAACATGGGCGTCATCATCCCCGACCCCAACACAATGAAGAGCAACGCTACGGCAAGCTCAAGTTCGCCATGCCCAAGTTCAACAAAAGCAATGACCCCGAAGAGTACCTTTCATGGGCATTGAAAGTTGACAAGATCTTCTGTTTGCATAATTATTAAGAAGAGAAGAAGATCGCAATGGCATCCCTTGAGTTCCAAGACTATGTGCTCATTTGGTGGGAACAAATCATAGAGCGCCTAGAGGCAAGAGGTGAACCACCCATCACTACTTGGGCGCAAATGAAGGATGTCATGAGAGCACGCTTCGTACCTACCTACTACAATCGCGACCTCTTCAAGAAACTCCAACAACTCAAGCAAGGAACCAAGAGCGTTGAAGAATACTACAAGAAGATGGAGATTTCAATGATAAGAGCCAATGTCACGGAAGATGATGAGCAAACAATGGCACGCTTCTTGAATGGACTCAATCATCCCATCAAGAAGATCGCCGACTTCTAACCATACTCAAATCTCATCGAGCTAGTGCACCAAGCTACCAAAGCGGAACGCCAAGTGCAAGATGATTTCAAGTATGCCAAGTTCTCATCCAAGTCCTATGGCTTCTCCAACAACCAAGCTTCAACGACTCCAACACCGACTACGAAGCCTTCTTCTACCAACATCGACAAGTCGACTTCCAAGAAAGCTTCATCAACTACAAGCCATCCTACTATGAGCAACTTCAAGCCGAGAGCTTCATCATCATCAACCCCAACTGATGAGACCGTCAAGATGAGTTCCTTCAAGTGTTTCACTTGCGGAGGCCGAGGCCACAAGTCCTATGAGTGCACCAACAAGCGAACCATGGTCTTCAACGACGATGGCACTTATGACTCCATAAGTGAAGGAGAAATGGAAGCCCTTGAGCAAGTCGCCATGCACCGCCAAGTGAACAATGAAGAAGAACAAGTCTTTTGCGATGCATGGAGAAGCCCGGACCTTCCGGCCCCCGGATGCCAACCCAGCTCCACTCGTGCCAACTCTCTGGTTAGGCCGGACCCTCCCCAGAACCTCCGGCGCCCGGAACTTCCGGCACTGCCTGCGCGCAGCAACTTGGGCCGAGGCCCGTGTACCATTTCGTCACCTAGACTATAAATACTCTTCTCCTACCTACGTTTTAGGGTTAGCAAAGAGATAGCTCATGTTTGTGTGAGAGCTTTGCTCATCCACTTGGTTACCTTCTCCTCGGAGATCGCACCTCCTCGGAGATCGCACCTCCTCGGAGAAGATTCCCCAAGCGGATTCAAGACCCCTCTTTAGGGAAGAACATCAAGACCTCCTCACGTAGAAGACCGGTTACCATGTATCGTCCCTAGTTGTCCGTGGATCTTGTATCTTCTCTTATGTACTCGAGGATCTAGTCCATCTGTGACTTATTCATGTTGGTTTAGTGTTTCCTCTTGTGTTTCCCTTTGTGTTTTCCCTTTTTTCCCCTCGTGTTCCTCGTGTTCTTCACGGGATCCGCTCCTTTTGTGAAAGATCGGCCCCTAGGGTTCCTACCATACATCATCTTGGTATCATGAGCCACGTTGACCATGATTTCAGAGCCTCCCCGTTGTGTTTCTAGCCTAATTTTGTTGTTTTCGTCCTAATCCAAAAATCCCCACCAAAAATAGCCCCAATTTTTTTGTGATTTGTTGGTGTGATGAAGTTTTGTTGGATTTGATCTGTGAATTTTGTGTGTGGCTCCTAGATCTAGCCTCCCCACCCCTCTTTTCCACCAATTTCCTTTATTTTCCCCTGTGGATTTGGGTTTTTCATCAAGTTTTTCCGCCCAAATCCACATTTCCCAATTCTTTGTTCTTGCCAGTTTCGCGACCACCGAAACTTCCGGCCACGCTCGGACTTCCGGCCAGCCCGGAACCTCCGGACCCCGGACCTTCCGTCTTGCCCGGACCTTCCGGTTTAGACAGAAAGTTCGCACATCTTCGACGATTTCCGCTACTTCGACAACTCCGTCCACGGTGCAGCGGCATCTTCGCCAAAGTACTGAAGACCGTGCACTACGACAACGACTACAATCTCATCCTTTTGAAACCTTCAACCGTAAGCAAGAACGGTAACCTCATCTTGGTATTGGGCATATCACTCTTGCCATTACATTGATAGCCATCATAGCCTTACTGCATTGCGTTGCTTACCCATCAAGACTAGCCATTGAGTATTGCCGGCAACGATACTTGTGCACATTAGTGATAATACTTCCCATAGCATACATACATCATTGTTGCATATATTGGTATCATACGTCCATTTTGCATCATGCTTTTATATCGACATTTATTGCATTATGGGTTGTTATCTCTACTCCTAATGGAGCAGTTGGTGAATAGTCCGCGCGATTTATTTTCGCTGGTTTATTTTCGTCATCCTCCCATCTCTGGTTTTTTTTCGTCATCCTCCCACCCCACCCCATCCCACGCAGCCACCCAAAAAACCCGCGCCCAACAAAAAAATTCATCGACCATATAAAAAATAAATCGCAATCAATCAAGTATTGATGATCAGATTAGTTACCATATAAAAAATAAATCGCAATCAATCAAATATTGATGGGATATTTCCTTATATTGATGGGATATTTCCTTATATTTATGTGATTTACCTTTCTTATCATCAATCATCTCTAATGCCTAAAAAAATGCGTAGCTTTCCTTTTCCTGCGAACCCATCAGATTAGTTACCATATAAAAAATAAATCGCAATCAATCAAGTATTGATGATCAGATTAGTTACCATATAAAAAATAAATCGCAATCAATCAAATATTGATGGGATATTTCCTTATATTGATGTGATTTTCCCTTTCTTATCATCAATCATCTCTACTGCCTAAAAAAATGCGTAGCTTTCCTTTTCCTGCCAACCCATCAGATTAGTTACCATATAAAAAATAAATCGCAATCAATCAAGTATTGATGATCAGATTAGTTACCATATAAAAAATAAATCGCAATCAATCAAATATTGATGGGATATTTCCTTATATTGATGTGATTTTCCCTTTCTTATCATCAATCATCTCTACTGCCTAAAAAATGTGTAGCTTTCCTTTTCCTGCCAACCGACCGCGTCCCGTCTCCCTACATCTGCCCTCGTTGCTCTGCCTCCCGCACGAAAAAAGCCCTCTCGTTTGACCTCCCCCAAACCCCGCACAATGGAAAAACCAAGTCGCCTGCTTCCCCTCCTCTCGACCGCTCCATACGTCCAGATCGCGGCCCCATCCCCATCCTCCTCTCACGTCACGGCGGCCAATGGACTGCCGCCACCACCCTCCTACTCTCTCACCGCCGCCGTCCTGATCCCGCTCGCTCGCCGCCGCCGCCGCCACCAATCCCGGCGAAGGCTCCGTTGCTGCTATGTCGCCTCCTTTCCCCATCCAAGCCCGACCATGGCAACGGCGCCCTCTCATGTGTCCCGCGGTGAGGTTTGGGGAGGCGCGACCACAATCCAGTAGGGATCGCAACGCGGACCAGTCCGCTGGGATGGGTGTTGCCTCCGTTGCGAATGGGATCGAAGGGAGGGACTACTTTGTCGTCAAGGTCGGCGAGGCAGCGGCCGATTGGGAGCCCGGTTGTGAACATGGGAGTTCGTCCCCATGGAGGCGGCGGCCGTGGAGATTGGATGTGAAGCAACCCCACTTGCCGGTGGTGGAGGCTTGCCGTCCATGTGATCCTTTCTTCTCCCGGTATCCCCATTCCTTGCCTCCCATTACAAAAGCGAGCACAAATGAGAGCAGGGGCTGATTTTCATCACTTCATTTCTCATATTTTTAGTTGCTTTTTTGAGATTATACAAGATGCTCCCGATCTGTTTTGTCAAATTACTTGGATCGTCTTATGGAATTGACAGCCATCGTATTTTTCACCTCATGTTATTTCTTAACCCTTGTCCCACTAGGCATCCACTACATGTTTGGTAATGACGTGATGTTGAGGCGGCTAGGAGAAGCGGGAGAGGGGGAGAGAGAGTGAGGGAGAGGGAGGAAGAGTGTGTGTGTGAGGATTTGATGGTAAAAAAGGTCGTCAATGTTGTAATATTGAACTTTTTAAGTTAATGTGGCCCCGTTGCAACGCACGGGCGTTCTTCTAGTTACACATTATGTCACAATACTTATGCCTATTCTTTCTTATTTTACAAGGTTTACATAAAGAGGGAGAATGCCGGTAGCTGGAATTCTGGGCTGGAAAAGGAGCAAATATTATAGACCTATTCTGCACAGTTCCAAAAGTCCTGAAAGTTCACGAAAGTTATTTCCAGAATATATAAAAAATACTGAGCACAAGAAGTACCAGAGGGGGCCACCCACCAGCCACAAGGGTGGGGGGCGTGCCCTACCCCCTGGGCGCGCCCCCTACCTCGTGGGCCCCCTGGTGGCCCTCCGATACCCGTCTTCTGCTATATGGAGTCTTTCATCGAGTTTTCTTATGTGGCAAGTAGTTAATGAGGAGAGAGGTGTTTGTGCGAAAATGCATTTTGGAGCTCGGCCTCCATGGAGGCCGGTTTTTGAAAAACACAAAATTGATATTTTTACAATTCAAAAAAATCTGGGAAAAAAATTGCAGATATACATGGAGGCATAACACACATGTGTGTAAATTTTTAAGACGAAATACGTTAAAATGAAGGTTGTGCAAAAAAAACAAATCTGAGGCTTTTTAACACATGTTACTATTCATCCTCAAAGTCCAGAAATTTGTCTTTTTGCGTAGGTCGCATGTCGAAGTATTTCATCTTGAATTTTTACACACATACATTTCATCCGTGTATAGTTGCATATTTATTTTCAGAATCTTTTGAAGTCAAAAAGTTTGAATTTTGAATTTTTCAAAAATAAAAGGCTCCATGGAGCTCGGTCACCAAAACGCCCTACTCATGTTTGTGGTACTAATATGTTACCGTAACATAAAGCACCCCAAAACTAAATGAGTTTATATCTAAATTAATGAAGACTTGTATGACACCACACATATGTTATTTCTCACTATGAAGGTATTAATATAGACTAGTAAGATATGCATGTTACTTGTCTAAGTTACTTTCGACTATGACCAGCCTAAGCGCTACCCCTTGCGGGGGACCTTTAAGGGTCATTTTTGGTGGCCTAGGAGCACGCGCGTCCAGCCGCAACCACATGTCATGTGTTAGGCGCTCCCTCCGGATTTTTATTTGTTTACATGTTTTTGGGTTTTAGATGAGATTTTTTTTTGCCTGGTTATTTCTAGGTTTTGAAGATTTTTTTGTGAAGCACAATGCTTCTCGGAGAATTTTTTGCTCCCATGCGAATCACAAATTTGCTTCACGTGAAGCACATATTTGCCTCCACCTGTACTTCTCAGAAGAAAAAAAGTGCTTCTTGAAAAAAAATTATGCCTACACAAGAAGCATATATTTTCTTGCTTGAGAAAAAAACTGTGCTTCTCAAGGCAAACAAATGTGCTTCCATGAGAAGCACAACAATTTGATTCCACGTTGTGCTTCTCCGAAAAGGTGAAAAACCGCAACCGTGGTTCCGGGCTACGAATTTTTTTTCTGTTCTTTTTGTGTTCGCTATTTCGTAAACCCTTATTTTGGGTTTTTTGTGTTCATTTTCTCGGGGTTTTTTTTAGAAAACAGTTTGTCATAACCTATTGACATGGGATGTAGTTTTGAAGATCTCAACACAAAAAATCCCACGGTAAAATGGTTTTTTATTTGGACGCAGTTCAAGAAATAAAATATTTTGAAAAAACGAATCTACGAGAAAAAGAGAAACTCTCAAGTTGTGACAAGTAAGACACATGTACTGCGTCTATTGTCGAAACTGAAGGAGATGGAGGAGTGACCTTTGTAAGAGGCAACCCGCAAAAAGAAAAAAGACCTTTGTAAGAGGCCCTTAAGTAGTGATTTCTGCTTAAAATTTCCATTCGGCTGGCTATGCAATATATAGCCCAATAAAGAAGTGTGGGCTTGGTCGAGAAATGTATGGATGAACCCGGGTACATATGAACCCACTTTGGAAAATACATTTTGCAATGTCAAAAAATTCTAAAAAAGGATGCGCGCGGACATCTCCATATTGTATGTGTGTACAAAAAGTTTCATAGAAAAACAAAAAAAAATTATAGACTATGCAAAAAAGACAAAATTTTGTGCCGTGAAACGCTATTTAGAAGCAGTAAATTTTGTCCTTTTTACTGAGACAAAACAAAAATACTTTTTTACATAAAACTTTATGCCATGGACATACCTTTGCCAATATGTATGCATTTTTTAGAATTTTTGAATATTACAAAACGTGTAAAAAATACATTTTTGAAAAACGGGTGCAGATGCCCCCGGGCTTGGTCGTCTCATCTTATCTCTCAATTGTACACAGCGCTCAATAAAGCAAGCTGCCTGATTCGGAGAGCGGGACGGTGAGGGTGTCGTCGGGACCTCCTATATGCCGCTTATTGCGGCAAGAAGTCGCCGTTTCGCACAGGATGCGGTTCACGTGGGCCGGCCCATTCGCTGTCCATATTGTATGTGTGTACAAAAAGTTTCATAGAAAAACAAAAAAAATTATAGACTATGCAAAAAAGACAAAATTTTGTGCCGTGAAACGCTATTTAGAAGCAGTAAATTTTGTCTTTTTTACTGAGACAAAACAAAAATACTTTTTTACATAAACGTGAATGCGGTTCACGTGGGCCGGCCCATTCGCTGTCCTTTGCTGAATGAAAGAGATGCCAAAAAATAAGGCGCCAGTTCTGGAATCGAACCCGTGATCTCTACATGCGCAAGCTATGCGCTAGCCACTCCGCCAGGCAAGCTATTTGTGAAAGAGTGGCAGTGCCAACGTAAAAACACCAAACAGAAGCAGCAAAAAATAAAACAAATTCACAAAATTCCATAAAAACTTGTGGACGAGGGATAGAACACAAGTCCTCCCGCCATGAAAGCGCGTCCGTAGCCACTGTATAACTGAGATTTAGTGTGTAAAATGACAGCCCGGTATATATGAACTACAATACGTGGAAGATTATATATTTTTACAAAAATGCCAAACAAGATTTTTTTTAAAGAAAATACTTTTTGAAAGGAAAACATTATTTGGGAAACTCAACAAAGTTAAAAAATGGAACAAAAAATTAAATACGAGAACATTTTTTGAAATAATCAACTAGTTATTGTAAACACAAAACATTTATAGAAAAAAATTAA
Source organism: Triticum monococcum (assembly GCA_034509565.1). Classification (NCBI taxonomy): domain Eukaryota; kingdom Viridiplantae; phylum Streptophyta; class Magnoliopsida; order Poales; family Poaceae; genus Triticum; species Triticum monococcum. Next base: position 569,919,443 of record CM067842.1, on the reverse strand, counting down.
GATATTCAAAAAATGAATACATTTGAAAATTTAAAACTACCTTTACAAAATTCTAGCATTATTTTCATTTGCGAACTAATTTTGAAAAACATGAACCTTCAATATGTGAACAAAATTTGGGAAAAAGAATTTTTTTTAAAATTCGCAAACACTATTGAATTTTGAACAAAAAATAAACATGAGAAGATTTTTTTTCATATGTGAACAAATTTTGAAACCATTTTTTTTCAAATTGTGAACAAATTTTCGAACTTCCTGAAGAGCTTTGAATTTGTGAACAACATTTGGAACATTTTTTTGAAATTCACATACATTTTTTGCATTTGCAAACAAAATTTAAACATGTGAACAGTTTTTGTATTTGTGAACAAATTTTGGAAATGGGAACTTTTTTAAACAAAATATTTGTTGTTTTGTGAATAAAACATTAAAAGGTGAACAGTTTCTGAAACGATGCGAACAATTTTTTAAAGCATGATTTTTTTTTTAATGTTGAGAACAAATTTTGAAATGGAGAACAAATTTGGAAGCTCGAACAGTTTTTGAAAGCACGAACATTTTTTGAATGTTGAGAACAAATTTAGAAATGAAGAACAAATTTGGAAGTGCGAACAATTTTTGAATGTTGAGAACAAATTTGAAAGCACGAATTTGAAATGGAGAACATTTTGTAATGGGAAGATGTTTTGAAACTCTCAAATATAATTTGAAATGTGAACAAAAAGAAAATAAAAAGAGAAGAAAAAGGAATTGAAAGATGAAATAAAGAAACAGAAAAGCGAATAAAGAAAAAGAAAAAACAGGAAAAACAACAAAGAAAAAGCAAACAGAAAAAAACCAGTGAAAACCCGGTTCAAGAACCTTCTAGAAGGTTCCCAAAACCGTTCAGAAACCCTCCAGAAGGTTCCCAAAACCGGAAGCTGTAGCGCCAGCGCTATCTCCTAACTGGGCCGGCCCATCTTGATCGCTAGTCGCTCGCCTCTCTGTGCGAAGCCTCGACAACAGCGAGCGTCCGTTAGGAAATTCCGGTGTCGTCGTCGAGCAAGCTGTCTGCACGTCTATACCGGCGGACCCCGAAGGCGTCACGAAGCCGTCCACGCCGGAGGCGTCCTCCGGTGCGCCATCGAAATCCACAAGTCGGCTGACGAGTGGGCGACGACTGGGCGGAGCTTGACGACGTGACCGGCAGGCCGGCAGCCGCGCCGACCCTGGCTGCCGGGCGCAAGCCCTTGGCCGACGCTCCGGTGCTCTGGGTCGACCCTGCCACCAAGTCGACCCTGTGCTCCAGGATGTCGACGGACATGGTGCACCTGATGGTGAGGCTGTCATCACGGATGCACGACGACGCCTCCAGCTCCGTCTTGCTGACGCTGAGAAAGCCGAAGCCGCCGCACCCGTCAGGCCGAGCCTTGTGACGGCGGCCGAAGGCGGCGCGCTCCCCGCTCTCGTCCAGGATGTCAATGGAGATCTTGGTCGCCATGTTGTCGGGGTAGTTCCAGCCGTGGTCGGCGACGACGGTGACGCTGACGGTGAGGGACTCGGAGCATGCTAGGCTGCCCGCGGGGTCCACGTCGACGCGCCAGCCCTGGCCGCGGAACTGGAACGTCTCCAGAGTCAGCGTGGAGCCGGGGGGCAGGCGGGCCGACTCGGAGTAGTCGGACATCGTGAAGAGGCGCGCCTCGGTGTACTCCGTCTTGACGGCGGCGCACGAGGCCGGCGGAGAGGGGGTCCTGGCGGTGGCGCGCGAGGTCGGCCGAGAGGAGGACGACGAGCGGCTGGCGGTGGTGCCCATCGATCGTGAAACCGGAACCAGAGTTTTTTTCAAAAGAAAATCGAAACCAGATTGCCCGGTATGCATGTTCGACGACCGTGGCAAGGCTCTCTCTCTCTCCGCGCTTGTTCATACATATAGGGAACCGTCGATCAAGTGGGAGTAGGAGTCGGATCGGTTTTGAAATTTTGATCATATCCAGGAAGGGAAGCTATACGTAACTCCTTAAATCCGAATCTAGGCCACGGCCCCGTATGACGGCACGGGAAAGGCTTCTCCTCTTCAAATCGTAATCTTCTCGAGCTGCGGTGTTATTTCTGTCTCACAAACCCTCCAATTCAGAACTCTTCACACGGCCATTGCTTCTAGATTTGCCCAAATGGCGGTCCTTTCTTTTTTAAAAAAAAAGAATTCCCCGGCCTCTCCATCAAAACGACGCATATGATCATATTTATATATAAATAAAGAAATTCAACAAGATCTTATAGTCTGAAAATAAAATAACAACAAGCTCACAAAGAGCCACAACGCCAAAAAACAAAAGGTCCAAAAGCCACAACCGGCTGGCATAACAAAGATAAGTAAACTAATTGGCGAGCGATACGCGCCGGCAGACCGGCCGAAAGCCCAGCCGGTCACACGCGAGCTCTCCGATTTGGCTTCCTGGAGCCGTTGGATGCCTCCTTTCCCAATCGTTTTTTTCTCTGGCTTGGTCAAGCAGCAGTTTGTGTTGGATGCCTCCTTTCCCAAACGTTTTCTTCCCTGGCTTGGTCAACACAGCAGTTCGTGCCCTCCAGCCTTCACGTGCGCGCTCCCGCGTGATAGCAGCAATTCCCTGCTTCCCTCCTCCGCATGGCCGCCGGCCGCTCACACATCGCCTCCTCGTAGCGTTGCCCTCCGTTTCTCGCCGAAGAAGCCTTCCCAGCTCGTCGATTTTGGTTGCAGCTTTGCCATCAAAACCGGATGCAATTTCCTCGGCTGTCCGGTCGCAACTCCTTGTCATCGATGCTCATTGTTGCAGCATCCCGGTGCGCCACTCATCACCCTCGCCGTCGAGCTCGCCGCCCGGGGTTCGACAAACAACGGCCACCTGTCAACCATGAATGGATGTAACAAAACGTTTCATCCGTTGTAGCAAAACCCGACAACGGTTGCAGCAAAAACATCACTGCCGCCGTCGCGGGTCGCAGGTCCGCCGTGCATGTATGTAGCAAAAAGTTTTGTTGGTCGTAGCAAAAAACAATAGCGGTTGTAGCAAAAATGTCACCGCCATCGTTGTCAGTCGTAGCTCCGTTGTGGATGGATGTAGCAAAAGGTTTTGTTGGTCGTAGCAAAAACCAATAGAGGCTACAACTCTGTGCTCTATGGTCGCTGCAAAAAAACGTTGTGACCTAGGCGGTCACCAGTTCCTGCAAAATTGGATCATGCTTGCAGCTAAAATGATTGTTGGTTCCAGCAAAAAAATGCAACAAAAAATCATGGCGGCGATCGCCGTCGCCGCTCAGCACTATCCTCTCCTATTTTGCAGCAAAAACAAAAGTTGGTTCCAGCAAAACTAATAGCTGGTTTCAGCAAAAAAAAAACAAATGCAACAAAAACATGCAGCCACCGTCGTCGTTGAGCACTATCCTCTGTTGTTGCAGGAAAAAACAAAGCTGGTTCTAGCAAAATCAAAAGCGGGTTCCAGCAAAAAAATCAAAAAAGGTAGCAACTTATTCGCGGCCACCGCCGGCGCCGTCGACCACCATCCTCAGTCATCGACAGCAGCGGGGGGTAGCAAAAAATGAGCGCGCACAGTGGTTCCGATGGGCACCTGCAGAGGCCCGCGAGGGAACCCAACCGATGAGATGGGGAAGGGAACCCAACCGATGAGGTTGCAGTACGGTGGCGTAGTGCCGCTGTTGGGCCAGCTCATCTCAACGGAGGCAGAAGACCACGCCGGAGTCGTTGGGCTGTGAGCAGAAATCAAGGAATGATGGAGAAGATACGGTGGGGGATGGTTAAGGCAAGGGGATAAAAGAATAGAAGTAGGGCAGCTTGTGGGTCCAAGAAGACGCGTGGGATAGCGCGCGACCGGCGCGTCGCTTCGGCCGGTCTGCCGGCCGCAAGCGTTTTCCAAACTAATTGCATATTCTATTACATGACCGACATCCAAACTGGTTGAAGATATCCCGCGCTATCATCTTCCACCGGACAGATCCAGTAACCAAACGCTCCCTGGTCTCTGTCGAAGTGAGTAACGACCACATAGGGATCAGCGCAATAGTTCGGAATAAAACCTGCAAAAAAATGAATATTTGTTGTTCTGTTAAAAACCGAATCATTTCTGCAATTCCAAATTGGCCACAACAAAGCACATACTCCTACACGAATGTGTCTAGCTGTTTCGGACTCTATCCCAACAAGCCACATTCCAAATAACATACTGACCGAATTCGGAGGAGTAATGTTAAAGGCAATATGCACCGTGTGCCACAAAACTCTTGCCAACGGGCAGTCAAAAAAGAGGTGCTTGATAGTTTCGTCCCGATCACAAAAACTACACCTAGTAGATCCTGTCCAGTTGCGCTTAACCAAATTATCCTTTGTTAAAATGACTTGTTTATGTACAAACCATATAAACACTTTGATTTTCAAAGGAACTTTGACTTTCCTAACCTTTTTGGAACTAGAAATGACACTAGAGTTAATGACATCGATATACATCAACTTAACTGTGAACTTTCCAGACCTAGTGAGCTTCCAACACAACTGATCGGGCTGATGAGATAGCTGAACCTCCATCAGTCTACTCACCAAATGAAGCCATGCTTCCCACCGGTCACCAACAAGCGCCCTCCTAAACTGAATATTGACGGGAATGGACTGCATAATCGTTGCAACAAGAGCATCACGACATTGAACAATACGATACAGGGACGGATACTGAAGCGCCAACGGCGTTTCACCAAGCCAGGTATCCTCCCAGAAGCGAGTGGTGTTTCTATTACCGACTATAAACTTTGTTCTATTAAAGAAGACAGCTTTGACTCTCATAAGCCCCTTCCAAAACGGTGAGTCCGTCGGTCTCACTGTCGCCTGGGACAACGTCTTGGACTGTAGATACTTACTACGGAGAATCTGCGCCCACGTGGCCTCAGTCTCAACTGATAGTTTATACAACCACTTACTGAGAAGACATATGTTCTTGACTTCAAGATTCTCGATACCAAGGCCCCCTGGTCCTTTGGTCGACAGATGATATCCCATTTGGTGAGTCGGTATTTTCTCTTTAGTTCATCACTCTGCCAGAAGAACCGGGATCGATAGAAGTCCAGCCTTTTCCTAACACCAACTGGGACTTCAAAGAAAGATAAGAGAAACATAGACATACTCATGAGCACCGAATTAATAAGAATCAGTCGGCCTCCATATGACATGAGTTTGCCCTTCCAGCAACTCAGTTTCTTCTCAAACCGATCCTCGATGCACTTCCATTCTCTGTTTGTCAGCTTACGATGGTGAATGGGTATACCTAAGTATGTGCAAGGTAATGCCCCCAATTCCCATCCAAACAATTTCCCATAGGCCTCTTGTTCCTCATTGGCTCTACCAAAGCAGAACAACTTGCTTTTATGAAAATTGATCTTCAATCCGGTCAATTGTTCAAATAAGCATAACACCAGCTTCATATTTCTCGCTTTTGCTAAGTCGTGCTCCATAAAGATGATTGTATCAGCGTACTGCGGGATGGACACATGTGACGCCCCCGATTTAATCGTACACTAATCATACACGCAAACGTGTATGATCAAGATCAGGGACTCATGGGAAGATATCACAACACAACTCTACAAATAAAATAAGTCATACAAGCATCATATTACAAGCCAGGGGCCTCGAAGGCTCGAATACCAGAGCTCGATCATAGACGAGTCAGCGGAAGCAACAATATCTGAGTACAGACATAAGTTAAACAAGTCTGCCTTAAGAAGGCTAGCACAAACTGGGATACAGATCGAAAGAGGCGCAGGCCTCCTGCCTGGGATCCTCATAATCTACTCCTGGTCGTCGTCAGCGGGCAGCACGTAGTAGTAGGCACCTCCGGTGTAGTAGGAGTCGTCGTCGACGGTGGCGTCTGGCTCCTGGACTCCAGCATCTGGTTGCGACAACCAGAAAGAAGGGAAAGGGGGAAAAGGGGGAGAAAGCAACCGTGAGTACTCATCCAAAGTACTCGCAAGCAAGGAGCTATACTACATATGCATGGGTATCAAATGGAATAAGGGTATCATATGTGGACTGGACTGCAGAATGCCAGAATAAGAGGGGGATAACTAATCCTATCGAAGACTACGCTTCTGGCAGCCTCCGTCTTGCAGCATGTAGAAGAGAGTAGACTGAAGTCCTCCAAGTAGCATCGCATAGCATAATCCTAACCGATGATCCTCTCCTCGTCGCCCTGTGAGAGAGCGACCACCGGTTGTATCTGGCACTTGGAAGGGTGTGTTTTATTAAGTATCCGATTCTAGTTGTCATAAGGTCAAGGTACAACTCCGGGTCGTCCTTTTACCGAGGGACACGGCTATTCGAATAGATAAACTTCCCTGCAGGGGTGCACCACATAACCCAACACGCTCGATCCCATTTTGCCGGACACACTTTCCTGGGTCATGCCCGGCCTCGGAAGATCAACACGTCGCAGCCCTACCTAGGCCCAACAGAGAGGTCAGCACGCCGGTCTAAATCCTATGGCGCAGGGGTCTGGGCCCATCGCCCTTTGCACACCTGCACGTTGCGTACGCGGCCGGAAGCAGACCTAGCCTAGTGGCTTTCCGGTCCAATCCGGCACGCGCCACTCAGTCGCTGACGTCACGAAGGCTTCGGCTGATACCACGACGCCGGGATACCCATAACTGCTCCCACATAGATGGTTAGTGCGTATAGACCAAATGGCCAGACTCAGATCAAATACCCAGATCTCGTTAAGCGTGTTAAGTATCCGCGAACACCGACCAGGGCCAGGCCCACCTCTCTCCTAGGTGGTCGGAACCTGCCCTGTCGCTCCGCCTCAACGATCCACTCGCGGGTGCTCCTACGAGCCGTCCCGTCTTTAGTCACCACATGTATCATGTATAAAGTATATAGTATATACCCGTGATCACCTCCCGAGTGATCACGGCCCGATAGTATAGCATGGCAGACGGACAAGAATGTAGGGCCACTGATGATAAACTAGCATCCTATACTAAGCATTAGGTTTGCAGGTAAAGGTAGCAACAGTAGTAGCAAGGACAGGCTATGCATCAGTATAGGATTAACGGGAAGCAGTAACATGCTACACTACTCTAATGCAAGCAGTATAGAGAATAGTAGGCGGTATCTGGTGATCAAAGGGGGGGCTTGCCTGGTTGCTCTGGCAAGAGAGATGGGTCGTCAACTCCGTAGTCGTACTGGGAAGCAGCGGCGTCGGTCTCGGAGTCTATCGAGAGAAGAGGGGGGAGAAACAATAAATATTTAAACAAGCATATGCATAGTGATGCATGACATGACAAGTAACGGCGTTAGAGGTGCCCTAACGCGGTAGTAGGTGATACCGGTGAAGGGGGATGACATCCGGGAAAGTATCCCCGGTGTTTTGCGTTTTCGGGCAGAGGACCGGAGGGGGAAAGTTGCGAGTTCGATAGGTTAGGGAGGTGTAGCGGACGAATGGGTTGCGTATCCGGAATCGTCTCGTCGTTCTGAGCAACTTTCATGTTGAAAATATTTTAATCCGAGTTACGGATTAAAAGATATGATTTTCTAAAGATTTTATTAATTTCTAGAATTTAATTAATTATTTAAATTAATTTGAAAAACAGATTAATGACATCAGCATGATGTCATGCTGACATCAGCAGTCAACAGGGTTGACTTGGTCAACCTGACCAGTGGGTCCAGTGGGACCCACCTGTCATACCCTGTTAGGTTAATTAGGGTTTAGTTAAACTAATTACTGTTTAATTAAGCTAACAGGTTAATTAGATTAATTAATTAAGGTTAATTAACTTAATTACTTTAGTTAATTAATTAATTAAATATATTTTTATTTTTATTATTATTTTATTTATTTTTATTTTTCTTTTCTTCTCTTTTTTTAATTAAAACGTTCTCAGGGGGTGGGGCCCCTTTGTCATAGGCCCTAGAGGGCCTAGCGGGTTCGGGCGCTATCGGGCAGGCGCTGGGTGCGGGCGCCCATCAAGGGCGAGGGCGAGGCCGTGGCCTCGGCTGGGCACGCTCGCGTAGCAGGGGGTGGCCTCGACCAGGGCGGTGGCGTGGTGGCCGGCAGGTTGGCCGCGGGGCAGATGCGGGCCGCCGCCAGCAAGGTCAGGCGGAGGCGGGTGCGGCCAGGGGGCAGCGCGGGCGCGTGGCCACGCACGGGCGAGGGGCGACGGCGAGTGAGCGTGTGCGCGTGCGGCGCACGGCGACCGCGACAACGGGGAGAGAGGGAGAGGCCAGGGGGGTGCTCACGGTGCGGAGTAGGGTTCGGGGCAACGGGCTCGGCGGCGGTCGGGGAGGTCCGACGAGGGAGAGGATGAGGACGAAGTCGGCTGTGGTGGCGCGGGCTCCGGGCGCCGGTGTCCAATCGGCGAGGGGCGACGCGGATTGATCGGGCGGCTTCGGGGTTGGTGACGGGGCGAGGCGACGGCGGAGAGGACGGCGACGTCGTGCGCGGTGGGGGCTCGGTGCTGCGAGTCGGGGAGGAGGACGAGGAAGCGAGGTCGGGCCGGTGGTGCGGGTCCGGCGACGGAGCTCGGCGGCGGGGCAGCGCAGGCGAGGCTGCGCCTGGCGCCGGTGATGACGACGGGCGGCGTCGGGCTAGGTGAGGCGTCGGCGGGGGAGGGTTTTGGCGTGGGAGTGGCGACGGGGAGGTCCAGTGGCGCCGGGCTCGAACGCCCCCGATCCCGATCTGGATCGAGGAGGGAGGCAGAGAGGGAGTGGGAGCGAGTGGGGGGGGGGCTGCCGGTTAGGGCTTGACCAGGGTGGGGGATAAGGGAGGGGAGTGGGGCGCAACTGGTTGGGCCTTCGCCCAGTGGGGCTGGCCAGCTGGGCCACGGTTGGCCCAGTGGGGGGGGGTTGCTTTGCTTTTTATTTTGTTAGTTTTGTTTTCTTTTTTTTTCTATTTCATTTCATTTTGATTCATTAAAGTTTTATAAAACCTAAAATCAAGTCCCAATTTAGCAATAATAATTATGCTACTGACCTATTAATTTCAGGCAACTAAATAAGATATTCTGATATTTTATAAATAGAAAGGCATTTATATAATTGTTTTACCTACTACTTTAATTACCTAAGTGCATTTAAACCTTTTACAATAAATGTGTTTTCTCCACCAAAATTACCTATGCATTATTCGGTTCACTTCGAACATTTTAGTTTTAATATTTGAAAACTTTTATTGTTCGCTTGATTTTGAAATTGAATTTGAATCAGTTTCGAACTAACCTGAGTTTATCAACAGTAACCGAGGTGACGTGGCACCATTAGCAGAGGTTTACTGTAGCTTGATTATCCGGGCGTCACAATTCTCCTCCACTACAAGAAATCTCGTCCCGAGATTTAAGAGGGGAGTAAGGGTGAAAAGTTTGATAATGAATCTAGCGAATCTTTTCGGTCTTGGTTGCTCTTCTCGAAGAGGTCGATCCATTACATTGATTTCTTCATTCGTCTGTTTCAGGTCCTCATGGTGAAGTCGGCTCTTTTCTTCGGGAACTCCATCGTATTTACGAATAGGTAACGGGGCAGCTTTACGACAATTGAATGGTATAAGGGAAAGTCATCTGGGCGGGGGTATCCCAAGAATGATCATAAGAGTATCTCTCGAGTTGAACAAATGAAAAACACCGAGAGCAAGGTAAGAAGGTACCATAAGAAGTTTCAAGTGGATAGACAATCGTTCGATGCCCGTTACAGGGCGTGAAAGCGGTTCAAAGCAATCGGGAATAAGTATTGCGTCTTATACCAGAATAGATCAACAGGCAGGAGGCCCATGAATTACATACAAAGTCAAGCACGAGGAATAACTTTGACAACAGGGTGTACAGGAGAGTCAGGTTTCGATCCTGTGGAACTGTGGGTTATGGGCCCACCATGTGGGTTAAAATAGGGATGGGCGTTGACATCTTGCATGGTCATGATAGCAAGGCATGTCAGAGGATCAGCCTATCAGTTACGTCGGCAACAACATCGGTGCCAAGGGCGAGGGACGAAGAGAACCATTTTCCTGCTCGTTGAACGAGGCGGACCAATAGGCAAAGTTCTCGTCCACCGGTGGTTACCGGGATGCTATCAACAATGGTAACAGGGTCTTACTGACAGAGTTGTACGCTGAGGTGCTTATAAAAGCAGTGACGTATTACTGCTTAGATCATATAAACCTCAAGAAGGTTAAACAGAACAATGGAAAGGAAAATATGATTATCAGATTTAACAGAAGAATGGAAAGGAAAATGTGTTTAAACACATATTTCAGGGGTATATCCTTCCCAAGGACAAACAGAGCATGATATCCGTGGCAGGATATCATGTAGAAAACCCTTTAAGAAAGGGGAGAGAAATTTCATGACAGTACCCATACAACGGTGTTTGGATAATGGTTAAAGAAAACTGAGCATTGCGCTTTCAATGCTCTTATTGAAAATCGGAGTACCACAAACATGCTTCAAGAAGCATTGACATGGTATTCAAGCAAAGGTCAGATTTTGGAAACACAAAGGATCCATCAGGAATAACTTGTGAAATAAGTCTTACAATTTCCTCACGGAAGAATGGCTAAACTTGCTAAAAAGGATACTACAACAATAGGTCCTCCGGCCAGGTGTGCTAGGCCTGACATAACCTTACCGGGTCATATATAAAGACCAACATTATAACTCTTGGAAATAAGTTCCAACCATCATATCTGACTGAGATTCAGATCTGATTGGTGTCACGATACCTCAGACTCGGGATGCCTGAGAAGAAAAGGTGCAACACAATTTGACGAGATGACATTGTGAGATTTTCAGAAGTGATCTATGTAAGTGAGCTCTGAAACAAGAGGTCATTAGTAAACCAAGGAGAGGATGAGGAGGTGGCTGATAGGCTCAGCAACAAATCATCGAGATTTCCAAAGGATTGATTTCCACAATTATGTGAACAAGGAAATATCATTTGTCGGATCAAATGATATAATGAAGCATGTTTGAGGAAAACATACACAATTAAACATTGGTAGAAAGTTGCGCCCGAAATATGGGTTGGGCTGCACGACCAATGTCAGAATGGTGATTCAATAATCGACGGTCTAAGAATGAATGGCCGACCATTATTCAATGCAATAGGGTTGCTAGAAAGGCAGACTCCAAACAGCTCCGTTCACTTGTTCGTACCCCGGTTGAAATCAACGCGAGGACCAGGAAAGAATGGTGATGATGAGAAGTATCACTATACCAAGAATTCTTAAAAGGAGGAGCAATCCTCACAACATCCTTGATATTAAAAGATGGTAATACTCCAAGGAAAAGAAGAAAAAATGCTGGATAGCAGGGAACTCAAGGTATAACACAAAACACGAACAAGTTTGTGTTGATCGGAAGGCAATAAAGTGGTCAAAGATAACACAATCAGTGGGGGCAAGGATAGTATTTCTCATCATGAACTCAATTGATATCCTGGAAGAGCTCATAAGGTCGATGATGATCACGACACATTTGTCGAGAGATTTCATGAAGATGTAATTCAATCAGCGATGACATCAGGTCAAAGGAATGATGAAGCGGGAGGTTATTGGAACCATGGGTAGGACACAAACTTGAAATCAAGCTTGTTGTTCAAGGCAAAATGGAATGACGAGGGAGATCGGCGTAACCTTAGCTCACCATCAAAAGTTGTGCTCCGTGGTTAAGGACCAGGTAGCATAGTTAAAAAGTTGCACGATAATGATATAGCCGATCAGACTAGGAATAACTTGAAGGGTTATTAAATCATAAGCAACGAAGATTACTTATAGTTATTGAATCGTAGTGCGGAATCGGTTCACTTAACGGTGTTCTCGAGTGTTTAATAACTCAGGGCCCGTGAAAAATTGGAACCAGTGAGAATGTAGTACTTGATTGAAGAACCCATAAGAAGTTATGCAGTTCCGTGATAATCTTGAGATACCAGGGGGGTAATACTCGACGACAAATCAAGTAGAGGTTGGACTGGGGTATTACCCCGCAGCAAACAAGTGCTTAAACTTGCACGCGAAATGACATTTAAAGGAGAACAAGGTCGGAACCACGATTGCAAAAGGCCAGATCCCAGATATAAGATGAACTTATACCAAAGGAATAATTAATTTAAGAGAAGCTTTAATGATAAGATCTGCATCGTGTCCATGGGCATGAACACAAGTTCAAGGTCGACTCCCACTTCTCCAATGCATAACCTTTCATTCACTTCTCACTTTCGAAGAAGTTGTAGTGTTGAAATTTTATTTGGCAAAATACCAGAAGTGTATGGCTCGTGAAAACTTTCGAGTTCACACAGTTTAGAGAAGGCATAGGTTCAACCCATCAGGGCATCTTATGAGTATATACCACAAATTTCAAGAATAAATAACACAAGCTCGATAGTAGAGCATGTTTGAGAAAGCAGAGGATACAATTTACCAAAGGTATTATGTATCCGAGGAAAGGCTCACAGACTTATTGAATATGAAGGACGCTGTCGGATAAAATCCAGCAAATGATCTGGTGGTCCTCAAGGGATCTGGTGCGAGCATCGATACTCAACCAGAGGGAGAAACAATGCAAGGATATCAGACTTTAGAAACAACTGACTAATTCAAGGCTCAAATGCAAAGGATTTATCAATTCCAAGACAAGGGATCAGAAGCAATGCTCTGATCAGGGATGGATAAGTTGAATAGCCTTAAGGGTACAATCAATAGCAATTTGATTGGTCGAGATCCAGCTCATGTTTCAAAATAACGTCTGAGCCGGAAAGATAATTTAAAAGGATCAACTGATGATTGCGTGCATTCGCACTCATGTTGAATCAATAGGATCAAAAAGACGATGCCTAAGGATACTAACGAATATTGCCAGACATATGGGAAGCATCCATAATGCAAGCAGGCAAGTATTGCAGAGCAAAAGCTACTAAGGATTTTTGGAGGATCGAATAGTATTTTGAAGACCATTGTGAAACACATGAACAACTGGGGATGAGTGGATACTCGACAAGTGCGAGGATTTAATTGAAGGGGTATTCATGTGGCAAGGAACTGCTAGGCAGTAGGCACAAAGTATTCTCGGAACAATAGAGAAGACTCCGGGGTATCTTGTAATAACAAGATCAATGGGGGATGATCGTATGAATGGCAAGTGTAAGTAGTTATCCCTAAGGATTTATCGGTGGTCGGGAAATAGCAAAAGTGATGGGCACAAAGTCTCGAGAGGAATAGCAAAGAGTATCTTCGGAATCTTCTGGTGAAGCAGGCCATCATCTGGAATGAAGGGGCTCTCCGGGAGAAAGTATTTACGAGATCCTAGAGCCAAAGTTAGTAAATTCATTTTAACCCGAATAGAAGAGAGATCAGAGCCCCAGAGTAATGATCGAGGAGTAAAAGATCCTAATACCACCCAAATGGCGACGTGGGCCCATGGGCCACACAGCCATGTTAGTAAAACAGTTTTCATCGACTAGACTCAACTTCGGCCAAGGAGTTTGGAAAGGGGATTCCTACAGGCAGTCGGCTCCGATACCAACTTGTGACGCCCCCGATTTAATCGTACACTAATCATACACGCAAACGTGTACGATCAAGATCAGGGACTCACGGGAAGATATCACAACACAACTCTACAAATAAAATAAGTCATACAAGCATCATATTACAAGCTAGGGGCCTCGAAGGCTCGAATACCAGAGCTCGATCATAGACGAGTCAGCGGAAGCAACAATATCTGAGTACAGACATAAGTTAAACAAGTCTGCCTTAAGAAGGCTAAAACAAACTGGGATACAGATCGAAAGAGGCGCAGGCCTCCTGCCTGGGATCCTCCTAATCTACTCCTGGTCGTCGTCAGCGGGCAGCACATAGTAGTAGGCACCTCCGGTGTAGTAGGAGTCGTCGTCGACGGTGGCGTCTGGCTCCTGGACTCCAGCATCTGGTTGCGACAACCAGAAAGAAGGGAAAGGGGGAAAAGGGGGAGAAAGCAACCGTGAGTACTCATCCAAAGTACTCGCAAGCAAGGAGCTATACTACATATGCATGGGTATCAAATGGAATAAGGGTATCATATGTGGACTAGACTGCAGAATGCCAGAATAAGAGGGGGATAACTAATCCTATCGAAGACTACGCTTCTGGCAGCCTCCGTCTTGCAGCATGTAGAAGAGAGTAGACTGAAGTCCTCCAAGTAGCATCGCATAGCATAATCCTAACCGATGATCCTCTCCTCGTCGCCCTGTGAGAGAGCGACCACCGGTTGTATCTGGCACTTGGAAGGGTGTGTTTTATTAAGTATCCAGTTCTAGTTGTCATAAGGTCAAGGTACAACTCCGGGTCGTCCTTTTACCGAGGGACACGGCTATTCGAATAGATAAACTTCCCTGCAGGGGTGCACCACATAACCCAACACGCTCGATCCCATTTGGCCGGACACACTTTCCTGGGTCATGCCCGGCCTCGGAAGATCAACACGTCGCAGCCCTACCTAGGCCCAACAGAGAGGTCAGCACGCCGGTCTAAATCCTATGGCGCAGGGGTCTGGGCCCATCGCCCTTTGCACACCTGCACGTTGCGTACGCGGCCGGAAGCAGACCTAGCCTAGTGGCTTTCCAGTCCAATCCGGCGCGCGCCACTCAGTCGCTGACGTCACGAAGGCTTCGGCTGATACCACGACGCCGGGATACCCATAACTGCTCCCACGTAGATGGTTAGTGCGTATAGACCAAATGGCCAGACTCAGATCAAATACCCAGATCTCGTTAAGCGTGTTAAGTATCCGCGAACACCGACCAGGGCCAGGCCCACCTCTCTCCTAGGTGGTCGGAACCTGCCCTGTCGCTCCGCCTCAACGATCCACTCGCGGGTGCTCCTACGAGCCGTCCCGTCTTTAGTCACCACATGTATCATGTATAAAGTATATAGCATATACCCGTGATCACCTCCCGAGTGATCACGGCCCGATAGTATAGCATGGCAGACGGACAAGAATGTAGGGCCACTGATGATAAACTAGCATCCTATACTAAGCATTAGGTTTGCAGGTAAAGGTAGCAACAGTAGTAGCAAGGACAGGCTATGCATCAGTATAGGATTAACGGGAAGCAGTAACATGCTACACTACTCTAATGCAAGCAGTATAGAGAATAGTAGGCGGTATCTGGTGATCAAAGGGGGGGCTTGCC
Source organism: Triticum monococcum (assembly GCA_034509565.1). NCBI lineage: Eukaryota > Viridiplantae > Streptophyta > Magnoliopsida > Poales > Poaceae > Triticum > Triticum monococcum. Next base: position 569,904,271 of record CM067842.1, on the reverse strand, counting down.
TGGTTGCTCTGGCAAGAGAGAGGGGTCGTCAACTCCGTAGTCGTACTGGGAAGCAGCGACGTCGGTCTCGGAGTCTATCGAGAGAAGAGGGGGGAGAAACAATAAATATTTAAACAAGCATATGCATAGTGATGCATGACATGACAAGTAACGGCGTTAGAGGTGCCCTAACGCGGTAGTAGGTGATACCGGTGAAGGGGGATGACATCCGGGAAAGTATCCCCGGTGTTTTGCGTTTTCGGGCAGAGGACCGGAGGGGGAAAGTTGCGAGTTCGATAGGTTAGGGAGGTGTGGCGGACGAACGGGTTGCGTATCCGGAATCGTCTCGTCGTTCTGAGCAACTTTCATGTTGAAAATATTTTAATCTGAGTTACGGATTAAAAGATATGATTTTCTAAAGATTTTATTAATTTATGGAATTTAATTAATTATTTAAATTAATTTGAAAAACAGATTAATGACATCAGCATGATGTCATGCTGACATCAGCAGTCAATAGGGTTGACTTGGTCAACCTGACCAGTGGGTCCAGTGGGACCCACCTGTCATACCCTGTTAGGTTAATTAGGGTTTAGTTAAACTAATTACTGTTTAATTAAGCTAACAGGTTAATTAGATTAATTAATTAAGGTTAATTAATCTAGTTAATTAATTAATTAAATTTATTTTTATTTTAATTATTATTTTATTTATTTTTATTTTTATTTTCTTCTCTTTTTTTTAATTAAAACGTTCTCAGGGGGTGCGGCCCCTTTGTCATAGGCCCCAGAGGGCCTAGCGGGTTCGGGCGCTATCGGGCGGGCGCTGGGTGCGGGCGCCCATCAAGGGCGAGGGCGAGGCCGTGGCCTCGGCTGGGCACACTCGCGTAGCAGGGGGTGGCCTCGACCAGGGCGGTGGCGTGGTGGCTGGCAGGTTGGCCGCGGGGCAGATGCGGGCCGCCGCCAGCAAGGTCAGGCGGAGGCGGGTGCAGCCAAGGGGCAGCGCGGGCGCGTGGCCACGCACGGGCGAGGGGCGACGGCGAGTGAGCGTGTGCGCGTGCGGCGCACGGCGACCGCGACGACGGGGAGAGAGGGAGAGGCCAGGGGGTGCTCACGGTGCGGAGTAGGGTTCGGGGCAGCGGGCTCGGCGGCGGTCGGGGAGGTCCGACGAGGGAGAGGATGAGGACGAAGTCGGCGGTGGTGGCGCGGGCTCCGGGCGCCGGTGTCCAATCGGCGAGGGGCGGCGCGGATTGATCGGGCGGCTTCGGGGTTGGTGACGGGGCGAGGCGACGGCGGAGAGGAAGGCGACGTCGGGCGCGGTGGGGGCTCGGTGCTGCGAGTCGGGGAGGAGGACAAGGAAGCGAGGTCGGGCCGGCGAGGTGGTGCGGGTCCGGCGACGGAGCTCGGCGGCGGGGCAGCGCAGGCGAGGCTGCGCCTGGCGCCGGTGATGACGACGGGCGGCGTCGGGCTAGGTGAGGCGTCGGCGGGGGAGGGTTTTGGCGTGGGAGTGGCGACGGGGAGGTCCAGTGGCGCCGGGCTCGAACGCCCCCGATCCCGATCTGGATCGGGGAGGGAGGCAGAGAGGGAGTGGGAGCGAGTGGGGGGGCTGCCGGTTAGGGCTTGACCAGGGTGGGGGATAAGGGAGGGGAGTGGGGCGCAACTGGTTGGGCCTTCGCCCAGTGGGGCTGGCCAGCTGGGCCACGGTTGGCCCAGTGGGGGGGGGTTGCTTTGCTTTTTATTTTGTTAGTTTTGTTTTCTTTTTTTTCTATTTCATTTCATTTTGATTCATTAAAGTTTTATAAAACCTAAAATCAAGTCCCAATTTAGCAATAATAATTATGCTACTGACCTATTAATTTCAGGCAACTAAATAAGATATTCCGATATTTTATAAATAGAAAGGCATTTATATAATTGTTTTACCTACTGCTTTAATTACCTAAGTGCATTTAAACCTTTTACAATAAATGTGTTTTCTCCACCATAATTACCTATGCATTATTCGGGTCACTTCGAACATTTTAGTTTTAATATTTGAAATTTTTTATTGTTCGCTTGATTTTGAAATTGAATTTAAATCAGTTTCGAACTAACCTGAGTTTATCAATAGTAACCGAGGTGACGTGGCATCATTAGCAGAGGTTTACTGAAGCTTGATTATCCGGGCGTCACAACACACCACCATCAACTAGATGAGGCACCAAGCCACCCACTTGACCGACCTCCTTTGCCCTTTCTATCAGAATTGCCAACATGTCAACCACAATGTTGAACAGAATAGGAGAGATTGCATCACCTTATCTCAGGCCCTTGTGTGTCTGGAAATAATGATCTATGTCGTCATTCACTTTAATTCCAGCACTTCCTTTTTACGTGAAAGATTCTACCTGGCGTCGCCAAGCTTCATCAAAACCCTTCATGCGTAAGGCCTATTGAAGGAAATGCCATTTGACTTTATCATACGCTTTCTCGAAATCCACCTTGAAAACAACTTCATCTTTTTCCGTGTGAATATCATGGAGCGTTTCATGAAGGACCACAACCCCTTCGAGGATGTTCCTGTCCGGCATGAAAGCAGTTTGGGTAGGCTGCACCACAGCATGCGCAATCTGTGTGAGCCTATTAGTCCCAACCTTGGTAAAAAATTTGAAACTAACATTAAGAAGACAGATGGGCCTGAATTGCTCAATTCTCACAGCCTCTGTTTTCTTAGGAAGCAGGGTTATCGTTCCAAAATTCAGTTGAAAAAGCTGAAGCTGTCCAGAGATTAGATCATTGAACAAAGGCAACAGATCCCCCTTAATAATATGCCAACACTTCTTATAGAATTCAGCCGGAAATCCATCCGGACCGGGAGCCTTATTATTTTTCATCTGCGATATGGCCTCAAACACTTCTTTCTCAGTAAAAGGAGCGCCCAAAATATTATTCTCCACTGCAGTTAGTTGAGGAACATCCTCAATCCTGGACTCATCCAGAGACACACAGTTATCCTCTGGAGGTCCAAACAACTGCTTGTAATACTTGGTAATGTATAATTTTAGGTTCTCATGTCCTAAAATCGTTCCTTCATCTTGTTCTAGCTGAAAGATCCTCTTCTTTCTGTGTTTACCATTAGCGATCATGTGAAAGAATTGAGTGTTCGCGTGTCCCTGGACTACTCGTCGGACCTTGGCCCGCAACGCCCACTTCAATTCCTCTTCAAGAAGAAGCTCTTTCAGCCTCATCTCCGCGTCAAGCTTGGCCTGAAACTTCGAGGCCGGCTGAACTGTGGTTTCTGCTTTTATATCTAAGGACTGAATAAGGGAAAGGAGCCGTTCCTTTTCGACCTTATAAATCTCGCTAAGATGCTTAGCCCACCCACGCAGGAAACTTCTCAAGTGCCTGATCTTATTCTGCCAGCGCTCAAGCGCAGTCCTACCTCCTGCATCCTTAGCCCACTCTCTGGCTACGAGATCAAAGAAGCCGTCTTGTTCAAACCAAGCAAGCTCGAACGAAAACGAATTTTTGTTTCCCAAGTGGGTGGCCTCACCAGAGTCCAGAAATAAAGGTGTGTGGTCAAAAATTCCACGGGAAAGGGTCTGAACTGTTATAAAGGGAAACTTATGTTCCCATTCGACGCTAGCCAACACTCGATCCAACTTTTCAGACGTCGGATTTGGCAACGCGTTAGCCCAGGTGAATTTTCTTCCCGAAAGCTCAATCTCTCTCAGATCCAAGCTTTCAATGATAGTATTAAACATGAACGACCATTTGCCGTCAAAGTTATCATTGTTCTTCTCCTCATGCCTTCTAACGATGTTGAAATCACCCCCTACCAGGATAGGAAGCTGCTCAGAGCCGCAAATCCTAACCAGATCAGCCAAGAACTCGGGTTTGAGTTCGGGCTGTGTGGCACCATATACCGCCACCAGAGCCCAATTGAACCCATCTGCCTTCGACCGCACCCGAAACTTAACTGCAAAATCTCCCATTACCACACTTCAAACTTCGAACGAATCGCATCTAACTCCGAGTAAGATCCCACCCGATCTCCCTCTCGGTGGCAGACAGTGCCAGTCAAAATCAATACCTCCCGACAAAGTATTCAGAAATTGTGGCGCAAAATTATCTCTGCCAGTTTCCGACAAAGCGATAAAATCTAACATATGCTCGATAGACGCCTTTGCAAAAAACCTTCTTTTAGCCAAGTCTTTCAGACCTCTACTATTCCAAAAGATTCCTTTCATAATTCATCATGAAATTTTTTTGTCGTACGTATCCTAGCACTCCTACGCACTGCGGACACCGGGTAAACCTTCCGCTTCCATTTGCGTTTAGGAATGTTCTGACTCTCCAGCCGGTCCTCACAACCAGTCTCAGAAGGTCTAACCACGACATGCTCAGATGTATCATCCTCCACCTCCGACTCAGGTAGGGGAGGTATAAGATCCGCACAAAAATTATCGAGCATCCTGACCCCCAAAGCATCAAAGTCGGAATCACTCATGGGCTTAACCGCTGCTAAGTTACGAATCATCTCTAAAGCCCGCTCAGCCTCTGAATCCAGAAAATCATTAACAGAATTTGAAATTTCACTATCATTACTACCTAGTAAAACTCCTATCGCGGTCCTCTATGGGCTCCAGCACAATGGTTCCCCATTGTTAATCACTGGAGCAATGCTCTTTCACGCGCTCAATTGATGATGTTCATCAGCTTCACTCCGGGGTCAAGTCAATTACTCCCTCCAATCCAAACAAAGTGGTGTGACTTTAGTTCAGCTTTAGTTCAAATTTGAACTAAAGCCACAACACTTTTTTTTATCGGAGGGAGTATCTCTGACCATCTTTGCGGTAAGCTCCTCAACATCCTCCCATCTTAATCTTGCATCAATAATTATGATGTATTCTAGCAAAGTATTGATGCCATACTTTGTTTTCCATCTTCAGCCATAGTCCATGTAGTTTGATTATTGGCTTGTACGGTGGTGCCTACATAAACTTGTTCCCCGTAGTAAATTATAGCTGGACTTTTCGTGCAAAAATAAAGAAAATCTAGGCACTAAGCCTAAATCCTGGCTCCAACTCTGTACGGAAAGATACTTTACTAAGAAAAAACATCTGCAGGCAGCCAGGCACACAACAATCCAGCTACTTGACCATACCTTGAGTCCCAGCACCTGTCAAATATCTAAACATACTCCTATTCTGTAGCTTGAGTCCCAGCGCCAGTACCATCATATTTTGATCAAGTTACCATCCTTTCCACAAAGAAAAAATGTATTATACCAAGGTCTGAAATATCCTATTCTGTGGTTATCAGTTTATTGTACTATCATATTTTGCATTCCAACACACTGGTATCCTGTAACTATTAAGCTACCCATGAATATTGTAATTATGACCAGCCAAAATTGCAAGATATTGGAGCACATTGTTACACAACAATCTAAAGCAGAGAGAACTTACATATCAACAAAACTGAAGCAGTGTGTAAGCACTATCCTACCCCATCGCTATCACATAACAAGGTTAAAAAACACAAGCTAGCCTCATTGAGGTGTCATCATAACTCAAGAAGTGTGGATATTTTGATCAAACAGCGAAGCATCATTGTTGGTCAAATTTTCAACGACAACATCTCTAGCGCTCAACTTGCTTAACAATTCTCTTGCCTCCTTCATATAGCCTTCGTGTGCCAAACCATCAATGAGTATAACGTAAGTTGATTCATCAGGCATGCAACCATCAGACACCATATCAGCAAAAATATCAATAGCATGATCTGTTTTGCCGTTTCTACAAAGCCCTAAGAGTATTGTATTGTAGAGAACAGCATGGGGTGATATGCCTGTATCTTGCAGTTTATGAACCACCTGGATTGCCTCTTCAACTTTATCCTCTTCATCCAGAAACTCAGCCAACAGCTCATATTTTACCTCTGAGTTGAATCCTTTGTTGCCCATTTCATTCAACAACTCAAGGGATTGCTCCATGTTGCCAGTTTTGGTAAGCCCGTCTATTAGTGTACTGTAAGTGACTGAATCAGGATAGCAGCCTTTCTTGGGCATTTGCTTAAATACTTCCATGGCCTTCAGCGTCAACCCTTTTTGGCACAAGATGCCAATGAGCGTATTGAATGGCGAAATGTCTTGAGGTTGATCAGTTTGGCTCGTCTTCGGCATTAGCTCCTCAACATCTTCCCAACGATCACCACTGCACAAAGCCTTCACTAGAATGTTATAGGTAGTGGTCTTAGGTTTGCAACCATGGGATTCCATCTTCACTAGTAACTCCAAGGCATTAGCCACATGGCCTTGCTCACAAAGGGCACTGATGACAGCATTGTAAGTAGCAATATTTGCCGTGCATTCATGCTTTGACATTTTGTCGAGAAGCCTAATCGCCTGCTGGAGCAATCCTTGTTGTTGACACAAGGAAGTGATGACCACATTGAGAGTTGCTTCACTCGGGGGACAATTCTCCCTGAACATCTCGTCTATAAGCTCCTCAACGTCCGCCCACCGCCCGGCGGTGCGCAAACCTTTCAAGATAGTGTTGTAGTTGACGGTATTTGGCGTGCACCCGTGAGAAGGCAAGGTCTTCAGTAACTCACGGGCGCCGTCCACATCGCCTTCCCTGCACATCCCGTCCATGATAACATTGTATGTCACGTTGGTTGGCGTGCACCCCTCGGCGCGCATCAGATGGATCAGCTCCATGGCCTGCCTGTACCCGCTGCCCTTGCACGTCGCCTCGAGGAGGATGTTGTAGGTGACGACGTCAGGGGGGCAACCCCGGGAGAGCATACCGTCGAGCACCACGAGCGCGTCTGTGACCTGGCCGCGCACGCACAGCGCGTGGATGAGCGGGTTGTAGGCGTACGCGCTCGGGCGCACGGGCATGCCGTCCACGACGCGGCGCGCCTCGTCGAGCCTCCCCACGCGGCAGTACCCGTCGGCCAGGGCGCTGTACGTGACGGCGGTGGCCGCCGAGCCGCACGCCTCGACGACGCGCGCGGCGTCGTTGAGGCGGCCCCGGCGGCAGAGGTCGCGGACGAGCTTGTTGGCGAGCAGGACGTCGGGCGGGCAGGGAGAGGACTCCACGATGCGGAGCGCCGCGTCGAGGTCGCCGCGGTGGACGAGCGAGCTCAGGCGGCGGTCCTCGGCGTGCAGACGGCGCGGCGGCGGCGGGGGCGGGTCGGGGTTGGGCTTGGGGAAGCTCGGCGCGTTGGGGTTGGAGCTGCGTGGGCGCGCGCGGTGGCGGCTTGGGGATGTGCGGCGCGGGTGGTGGGGGTGGCCGGAGAAGGAGGGAGGGGGTGAGGGGAGGAGGAGGAGGCTGCAGAGGGTGGGAGGAGATGGCGACGAAAGCATCGTGCGTGTCTGGATTTCCTTGTTTCGGGCAGGGGATGAGCCGTGTATGTGTTGTGGGCGCTCATCATCCAATTGTAAAGTAGAGTCGCATAGAAAATCCCAGCACAAACAAAACAATTGCACTTTGAAAAATACCAATTGGCAATTACTGAAATTTCTGCAAGTGCGCAGGATAAGCAAAGTTCGATTCTGTTTTTCGAGAAAATGTCCGCTGAAAACCAGATCACAGTGAAAACTCATTGAGATCATGTTTGGAACTTCTAAAAATATACTCTTCCTTACAACAGGGAAGCGTCCTTAGATTTGGGGCAACAGCCGAGTTCGGCCAAAAATCGAAAATTGACATTCAATCATCAGACAATGGGATCCAACTAAGATACAGAACGCATAAACGTAAAATAGAGCAACTAGTAGAACATGTCATACGATAGTTTAAAGGTGTGTCCAGGGCACATCTAGATGTGCTCTAGTTATTGCACATCTAAGTGAATGAATCAAGCATAAAGAGAAAAGAAAAAAGAAAAAGGGAAATATCCACACAAATCTCGACGTAATATCAATAACATAGGATGTGCTTTAGCAAAACTGATAGTTTAAAACTGTGACATTCATTCCTTCCGTAACAAGTCTTATAGCGTGATTCCCGAAGAATGTCAAAACGAGCCACAAAATCATCACAGTGATAAGCTCAGTTGCAGCCCAGGCCAATGTTACGACCCCAAAATTAGCCCAGATGGCTTAGTTGGCATGTAGAGCTGATGAAAAAACAAGGTACATAAAGACGACTGTAGGATGTTGTTGACTGAAGCTATGGCGATGACGGAGGAAAATGGTGTTTCTTGAACTTGCACAACCGTCTCAGTTTGTCCTCGTCCCTTTTGGTAACCTGGGTCACCTCTTCACTGTACGTTCATTAGCTCCACATCAAACAGAAGAGTTGAGTTCGGCGGTATCTCCCCGGCCATCTGGTTTCCATAGCTACAAAGAGAGAACAAATCAGAATCGAAACAAGCAGCTCCTGATGTAAAAGCGATGTAGAAGAAGTATATATGTCCTACCCCATAGATGGTGGAATGGTAAGCTTTCTTTTGTCCCCAATGCGCATACCTATAACAAGCAAGCAAGACAGGATCATAAGAGATTATGAACTAACCACATGTATCAGGCATGGAGTAGTACAACATATGCAATAGCCACAGTTATGTGTTGGATGACAATTTGAGAAATTAAATACCGTTGACACCAATGTCCCAGCCTTTAATAACCTGTCCAACACCTGCATAAAAGTGACATTAAAACCAATACTACTAACAAGGATACGAGTACGCTAGAGGGTAAAACATCAGAAGTTACCCAGCCTAAACGAAAAAGGCTTCCGACCAACATTTGAGTCAAAAATCTTGCCATTCTTCAACTTGCCAGTGTACGTGACAAAAACCTAAAGAAGAATTCAATTGTCAGTAATAATAGTTAAAATATATACATACTAATCCAAGCATACAAAACTAAAGAGTGATCAAACTAATTAGAACAATGCAAAGACAAGTACATACTGATTACACTGTGCATTGAAAGTGCTGAGAAATTGCATTAATAAATGGTAAGCCTGAACAGAGTTCTTCTGGTGCAACCTAAAAAAATGTTTACCTTTTTCCCAGGGGTAGCTTTTTTACCATCTGGTTTGCCCAACGCCACCGTCTGAACAATCAAACCATTGCCATAAGTCCGTGCTTTGGGTGATGTCTGCTCCTTGCTAGCTGAATTCATAACATCAGTCTGTGCCTCGTTCTCACTTCCATTGTTCTCCTTTGTTTTCTTCTTGTTCTTCTTTTTCTTGGCCCCCTGTTTGCTAGGCTCCTCATCATTGTCTCTATAACAAAGAAATGAGATGATTCCATCAGAAATGCACTCAGTATGGAAAGCCAAACACAATATATGACAGCTTAACATACGTACGTTATGGTTTTCTTATCGGCTTGCTCATCAGTGTCACCTTCACAAGCACTTTGCTTCTTGCTTTTCTTTTTCTTCTGTTTGGCTGCAACGGTGTCAGCTGAGGAAGCTAGCTTCACCTCCTTCTCTTCATCGTTTACCTTCTCACTATCCACAGCATTCCTTTTGTCCTTGGCCTTTTTCTTCTTCTTTGAAACCACATCATTTTCAGCATTAACCTCCCTGGGATGACAGGCAAAATTAAACACATGTTGCTTCATCGTGATTAAACAAATCAGCAAGGGGAAAACAGTGAACTAGCATGTACCCTGACGACTTGTGAGGATCATTAATAGCATCACTTTTCCTTTTCCTGTCTTCAGTACTAGTCCCATTATTTAGATTCTTATCCTTCTTGGAACTACCTTTAGAACTCTTCTTTGATTCAGAAACAGGAAAGCCGTCTTCATCTTCACTTTCCACGGATTCAGCAGGTGGGGTCCTAACAGCAAGCTGAAGTCGAGAATTATCATCAACAGGCTTCTCATCCTCTTGAATCTCCTCAATGACAACTGCAAAATTTGCCCAAATTGAAAGAAAAATCATGAGATGATCTGAGGCCTGAAGGCCAATAGCACATGCAACTAAACGCCAATACCACAAATGGCAACATGATTTCTATTTATTTTAAGGACAAATAAGGACAGAATTAACAATGTTGATTCTATATAAGCATGCACATAAATTCACAGTGCTATCTAAAGAATCTAGGCCTAAGAAACTGGCATATACCATCTAATCCAACATACCGGTGAAATACTAATCAGTGCTAACCTGATATACACATCCAGACAAGCACTTACTAGGCCTACATACGACTGACTATGTACAATAGCTCTCCTATGCACATTTTCCAACAAAAGAAATTGCTTACATCATGGAAAGTCGGGACCTAGGAAATGGAATTGGAAGCATTACCTGAACTCTTGCCTCTACCCTGGTTGTACATCAAATCCTCATCATCCTCTGAATCATAGTCCTCATCATAGTCTGAATCATCTTCGCTGTCTGAACATCCCAGGCTCGTCAGAATCAGTAATAGAACGGCATGGCTTGCACAATGGGATCAAATTTACAAGCATACCTGTGTTCATCTGGCCATGGGATACTGGAATGACCACATCATCATCATCAGATGCCATGAAATCATCATCGGAGCCTTGAAGTGACTCACTACCAGTATCACTGTCACCGATGTCCTCGTACACATCACTGACAAAATAATTAAGGGAAGGAAACCACACTGACAACAACTCTCAACCAGAGAAAATAATCCCAGTAATCAACTATCATCAATTGCATCATCATAGAAAATAAGCAACAGAAACGAAACAAAGGATACCCAACATAGTATCCAGCCAAGTGGATGCTCCTCGACCCAAGCACCGAGAACGTCACGAACTTCTCCTCGAACTCAAGGTCCAGGTGGCAAGTCACCGACTGCCCCGGAATCAGGGCGCAGAGATACACGGGCTCCTTGTTCTTAACAGTGCACTGCAGCTGCACCAAGTCCGTCTTCCCCTTCTCCACCTTGCCAACCTCGGCCCCCAGAGTCGCCTGCGTTGTCCAACCAACAAAATCAGACACGGTCACACAACGTAGCAGGATGGCAACCAGGAACCCTAACCATCTTGTGACATTAACAGAGGAAATTGTAGGTTAAGGGCGAGAAAATCGCGGACCTGGGTGAGGCGCAGGCGGCCGCGGCGCGGGCTGTGGGTGTGCGTGTAGGGCTTCTCGGGCTTCACCTCCGCGCCTGCAAGCGAAGCAAGCGGCCAAGCGATTAGACATGAAAAGGAAAAGGGAGAAGACGGAGAAATTGACGGCGGTGTCCATGGCGGCAGAGCCGGGTGCTTACCCCAAAACGAAGACATGTCTGCCACTCAACGAATGTGCCGATGCGCCGCAAGATGCCTCGCTCTCGATGGGAGGAGATTGGCTTAAAACGGCTAGGGGTTTGGATGCTTCGAGGAGGTGGTAGAAGAGGGGGGAGCTGGGCGGAGGGCGGCGACAAACCCTAAAAATGGGGTTTAGGGGAGCGGCGGACAGGAAGGACGCGCAACGCAACCAACTTGTGCGATTTCGCATGGGATTTGGGCCTTCAGTGTTGCAGGATGGGCCTCCAAAGAGAACGGGGAATTTGACGCGTTAAAACGTCGTTGTATGGTTATAGTCGGGCTGGGCGCCTGGGCCTGGATATATTTTGGTTTTCCACGGTGCCTTTTTTTCCTCCTTGCATTCTTTTATTTTTATTTTTATTTTTATTTCCCTTTTTCTATTTTTTGCGTTTCCTTTTTCCTTTTTTTCAGATTTCTCCATTGCTTTTCTTTTCTCTATATATATTTTTATTACTTTTAGCTTGTACTTGAATTTTATTTTATTTTGCGAGAAAGCTTCTAATCTATTCATCAACTATAAGGTAGTATTTCTCGCAACAAAAATATCAAGAGAGTACAAAGAACACTAGAAGTAAAAAATTACATCCAGGTCCGTAGACAATTTAGCGATGACTACAAGCACTGAGCGAGCCGAAGGTGCGTTGTCGTGCATGATAGGCTTATTACGGATAATATCATTTGTGTGTATGAATGTTTGCCATTTTATGAAGCGTGGCAAGGCAAAGCCACACAACTATTGTGCTCTATAGGTAGATATGAAGAAAGTATATGACAGGCTTGAGTGGCCTTATCTCCAGGCTATTATGGCCAAGCTTGGACGTGCTCAACCTTGGATTGAAATAGTGATGGGAATAGTCGAGTCAATATCTTTTTGTCTTTTTTAACGGGGAGAGACTTGAATAGTTTAAAACCCTAGAGGTATTCGACAGAAAGATCTAATAAACCCTTATGATTTACTGATTGCGACAGAGGGCCTTTCGTGACGTTTAAAATCCAGTTCCCATTCATCAAATTTGGATGACATCAAGGTGGCCCCAACATTCCTGACTGTTAACCACCTTTTTTCCAGATGACAACCCGATGCTTTTTCAAGTCTAGTGTGAGGGGGCAGTTATAGTATCAAAATATGTGTTACCACATATTGTGGTGCTTCGCGACAGAGAGTGAATCATGATAAGTCTTTCACCTTCTTTAGTAAGGGGTGTCCTCGGTCCATTCGTGATAATGTCAAGAACATTCTATGTGGTTGTTTGGATAACAAATATTAGCACTGAGTTTATAGAAAATGAGTTTTTACCTGATTTTTAGGAAAACCAGTTTTACAAACTTTTTTGTTAATACTTAGTTTATAGAAGACCACGTCTGGGTTGAAAAGAGTTCTCCCCATTCTCCCATGATCTCACCTTTCCATCGATGGAACACAGGTAATGGAGCTGGGTGGTTGATCTTGCCGGACGGCCGCGTACACGCACACGTAGAAGCTTGGTACCATGGGCAAGCATCTGGAACGATTCGATCCGTCGGCTGCAAAATGTATGAAATGTAGACGTACGCGAAAGACACATGAGGGTTCAAGGCAAAAGCCTCCTCGGATCCATGTTCCTCTTGGTCATTCACGCTATATGCACGTCGACGTTCATGGCCATGGTGCCCCTGCCAGTGGCTATGCACCCTCGCCGTTGGGGTTACGGACGAGAAAAGGCTTGTGCCAACGGGTGCAAACCCATTGGTCGACGCCAAGCTGCAGTCATATACGACTCCGCCTGCTTTGTCGTCGTGTGCCAACGGCTCACCGCGAATGCTCAACGAGCTGACCTCGATGGCGGCGACGACGACCAGAACAGATGACACGGAGAACACGGAGGCCGTGGCACAGCGGCCAGACGAAGACGTACGGCCACGTGGTACGACTCACCGGCGAGCCCATCACAGCCGGCGTCGTCTCACTGTCACTCGAGCAGGCCGGTGATATGTAGTCAAGGACATGGATATGGCTGATCTTTGCTTAGGAACGGGCCCGCCAGGATCAGCAACAGAGAGGAACGAGGATACGCAAATCGAGTTTTTACAGAAACGACTAAAAGTCGTTTTTCCACAAACGTGAAATTCTGGGTTTTAGGAAATTCGGTTTTCTATACCCACAGATTAGTTAGGCTAGCCAAACGTGGTTTTAGATTGTTAGACCGTTTTCCTAGTTTATATAGAATGGATTTTCTATAAACCACCTATCCAGACAACCCATATATGTCTAAAATAAATCCCTAAATGATTGGTATCTCAGCATGCCTACCGAAGTGGGTCATTCAAAGAATGAAACTTCCAAGTATTTAAGGGACCAAGCATGGAAGAAAGTGAGGGGTTTGGTGGAAAAGCTTTTGTCGTCTGCTGGCAAGAAGGTTCTCATCAAATCGGTGGCATAAGCGATTTCATTCTCCATGGCTTATTTTTATTACCGAGAGGTTTGTGCGAGAATGTACGTCAATTATTCGAAAATTTTGGTGGGGTGGCAAGCAAGGGAGAAGGAAACCTTGTTGGGTAGCATGGGATGACCTGACCAAACTAAAGTATGTAGGAGGTCTTGGCTTCCATGACCTGGCGATATGATGAGTGATATTTTTACACCCATCTACCCTTAATTTAAACCGATATATTTCATTAAAATCAAGATATTCGCTCTGATATTGCTACTAATGACTAATGGATGCGTAGGATTCCACAAAATCCTCTCTTTTCTTGTGTTTCTACAGGAAATGGGCTAAATATGGACGAAATCAAGTGAGAACATAGAAATGAGTAAAGGATGAGATAGAAGAAATCAGGAGGAGGCGCGTCGAAAGAAACAGTGCAAAAGACAGTGTTCCATACGACCGTGACCGCTCGCATGAGCGGACGTATGGGGTGGAAACCGAGGCTCCTCGTCCAACTGAACGACTTTTATAAAAGGGGTCGAGGCCAAAATGTTAACAGAACAAGCGTGAGAGGAGCCATAACCGAGTCATCTTCACCCCCCCCCCTCATCAACCCTAGTCGTCGTCGTTTCCCATCTCCATCACCATATAATTCTTCCTCCACTAGATCATACTTGTAATCATGTATCACACACTACATCCATTGTAAGACATATTATCAATCAATCTCCCTTCATGATGTGTTATATGATGTGTTCATGTGATCTGATGTCCATATCTGAGTAGTTTAGTAAGGTATGGGTTGAGGTAAGAGATTTGCAACCCGATGTATTTGTTGTGGGGATCAATGGAAGTGCTTTGAATTAACGTCACAGATGTATGAAATAAAATTGTTTTGTAGGTGTCTCTTGTCTCGTATGCGTTATTCATCCCTGCAGGTACTCAGGATCATGGAGAGCGATCCACAGAGAGGCTAAGGGCAGGAGACCGTGAAGTGTTATTCTAATCACCAGTGACAGAAAGGTTTAGTACGGTATCATAGATCCTATCCCTGGGGATACAAGAGGTGTTGGAAATATGCCCTAGAGGCAATAATAAAAGCATTATTATTATATTTCCTTGTTCATGATAATTGTCTTTTATTCATGCTATAATTGTGTTATCCGGAAATCGTAATACATGTGTGAATAAATAGACACCAACATGTCCTTAGTAAGCCTCTAGTTGACTAGCTCGTTGATCAACAGATAGTCATGGTTTCCTGACTATGGACATTGGATGTCATTGATAATGAGATCACATCATTAGGAGAATGATGTGATGGACAAGACCCAATCCTAAACATAGCACAAGATCGTATAGTTTGTTTGCTAGAGTTTTTCCAATGTCAAGTATCTTTTCCTTAGACCATGAGATCGTGTAACTCCCGGATATCGTAGGAGTGCTTTGGGTGTACCAAACGTCACAACGTAACTGGGTGACTATAAAGGTATACTACGGGTATCTCCAAAAGTGTCTGTTGGGTTGACACGGATCAAGACTGGGATTTGTCACTCCGTATGATGGAGAGGTATCTCTGGGCCCACTCGGTAATGCATCATCATAATGAGCTCAAAGTGACCAAGTGTCTGGTCACGGGATCATGCATTACGGAACGAGTAAAGTGACTTGCCGGTAACGAGATTGAACGAGGTATTGGGATACCGACGATCGAATCTCGGGCAAGTAACATACCGATTGACAAAGGGAATTGTATACGGGGTTGCTTGAATCCTCGACATCGTGGTTCATCCGATGAGATCATCGAGGAGCATGTGGGAGCCAACATGGGTATCCAGATCCCGCTGTTGGTTATTGACTGGAGAGCCATCTCGGTCATGTCTACATGTCTCCCGGACCCGTAGGGTCTAGACACTTAAGGTTTGGTGACGCTAGGGTTGTAGGGATATGAATATGCAGTAACCCGAAAGTTGTTTGGAGTCCCGGATGAGATTACGGACGTCACGAGGAGTTCCGGAATGGTTCGGAGGTAAAGAATTATATATAGGAAGTGCTATTTCGGCCATCGGGACAAGTTTCGGGGTCACCGGTATTGTATCGGGACCACCGGAAGGGTCCCGGGGGTCCACCGGGTGGGGCCACCTATCCCGGAGGGCCCCATGGGCTGAAGTGGGAGGGGAACCAGCCCCTAGTGGGCTGGTGCGCCCCCCTTGGGCCTTCCTCCTGCGCCTAGGGTTGGGAACCCTAGGGTGGGGGGGCGCCCCACTTGCCTTGGGGGGCACTCCACCCCCCTTGGCCGCCGCCCCCTTGGGAGATTGGATCTCCAGGGCCGGCGCCCCCCCCTTGGGGACCCTATATATAGAGGGGGGGAGGGAGGGCAGCCGCACCCATGCCCCTGGCGCCTCCCTCTCCCCTCCAACACCTCCTCCTCCGTAGAGCTCGGTGAAGCCCTGTCGGAGTACTGCTTCTCCACCACCATCACGCCGTCGTGCTGCTACTGGAGCCATCTTCTTCAACCTCTCCTTCCCCCTTGCTGGATCAAGAAGGAGGAGACGTCATGCTGACCGTGCGTGTGTTGAACGCGGAGGTGCCGTTTGTTCGGCGCTAGGATCTCCAGTGATTTGGATCACGTCGAGTACGACTCCCTCATCCCCGTTCTTTGAACGCTTCTGCTCACGATCTACAAGGTATGTAGATGCATCCAATCACTCGTTGCTAGATGAACTCATAGATGGATCTTGGTGAAACTGTAGGAATTTTTTTGTTTTCTGCAACGTTCCCCAACAGTGGGATCAGAGCTAGGTCTATGCGTAGTTCTCCTTGCACAAGTAGAACACAATTTGTTGTGGGCGTAGATGTTGTCAACTTTCTTGCCGCTACTAGTCTTATTTTGCTTCAGCGGTATTGTGGGATGAAGTGGCCCGGACCAACCTTACACGTACGCTTACGTGAGACCGGTTCCACCGACTGACATGCACTAGTTGCATAAGGTGGCTGGCGGGTGTCTGTCTCTCCCACTTTAGTTGGAGCGGATTCGATGAAAAGGGTCCTTATGAAGGGTAAATAGAAGTTGACAAATCACGTTGTGGCTTTCACGTAGGTAAGAAAAACGTTCTTGCTAGAACCCTATTGCAGCCACGTAAAACTTGCAACAACAATTAGAGGACGTCTAACTTGTTTTTGCAGCAAGTGTTTTGTGATGTGATATGGCCAAAGTTGTGATGAATGATGAATGATATATATGTGATGTATGAGATGTTCATGCTATTGTAATAGGAATCACGAGCCATAGGAGTTGTCTTTATTTTTTGTATGACATGCGTGTCATTGAGAAACGCCATGTAAATTACTTTACTTTATTGCTAAACGTGTTAGCCTTAGTAGTAGAAGTAATAGTTTGCGAGCAACTTCATGGAGACACGATGATGGAGATCATGATGATGGAGATCATGGTGTCATGCCGGTGACAAGATGATCATGGAGCCCCAAGATGGAGATCAAAGGAGCTATGTGATATTGGCCATATCATGTCACTATTATTATTTGATTGCATGTGATGTTTATCATGTTTTACATCTTGTTTACTTAGAACGACGGTAGTAAATAAGATGATCCCTCATAATAATTTCAAGAAAGTGTTCCCCCTAACTGTGCACCGTTGCGACAGTTCGTTGTTTCGAAGCACCACATGATGATCGGGTGTGATAGATTCCAACGTTCACATACAATGGGTGTAAGACAGATTTACACATGCAAACACTTAGGTTGACTTGACGAGCCTAGCATGTACAGACATGGCCTCGGAACACGGAAGACCGAAAGGTCGAGCATGAGTCGTATAGAAGATACGATCAACATGAAGATGTTCACCGACGTTGACTAGTCCGTCACACATGATGATCAGACACGGCCTAGTTAACTCGGATCATGTTATACTTAGATGACTGGAGGGATGTCTATCTGAGTGGGAGTTCATTGAATAATTTGATTAGATGAACTTAATTATCATGAACTTAGTCTAAAATATTTACAATATGTCTTGTAGATCAAATGGCCAACGTTGTCCTCAACTTCAACGCGTTCCTAGAGAAAACCAAGCTGAAAGACGATGGCAGCAACTATACGGATTGGGTCCGGAACCTGAGGATCATCCTCATAGCTGCCAAGAAAGATTATGTCCTACAAGCACCGCTAGGTGAAGCATCTATTCTCCCTGCAGAACAAGACGTTATGAACGCTTGGCAGACACGTTCCGATGATTACTCCCTCGTTCAGTGCGGCATGCTTTACAGCTTAGAACCCGGGCTCTAAAAGCGTTTTGAGAGACACGGAGCATATGAGATGTTCGAAGAGCTGAAAATGGTTTTTCAAGCTCATGCCCGGGTCGAGAGATATGAAGTCTCCGACAAGTTCTTCAGCTGTAAGATGGAGGAAAACAGTTCTGTCAGTGAGCACATACTCACTATGTCTGGGTTACATAACCGCTTGACTCAGCTGGGAGTTAATCTCCCGGATGACGCGGTCATTGACAGAATCCTTCAGTCACTTCCACCGAGCTACAAGAGCTTTGTAATGAACTTCAATATGCAGGGGATGGAAAAGACCATTCCTGAAGTATTTGCTATGCTGAAATCAGCAGAGGTAGAAGTCAAAAAGGAACACCAAGTGTTGATGGTGAATAAAACCACTAAGTTCAAGAAAGGCAAGGGTAAGAAAAACTTCAAGAAGGACGGCAAGGGAGTTGTCGCGCCCGGTAAGCAAGCTGCCTGGAAGAAGCCAAAGAATGGACCCAAGCCCGAGACTGAGTGTTTTTATTGCAAGGGAAGTGGTCACTGGAAGCGGAACTGCCCCAAATACTTAGCGGACAAGAAGGCCGACATCACAAAAGGTATATGTGATATACATGTAATTGATGTGTACCTTACCAGTACTCGTAGTAGCTCCTGGGTATTTGATACCGGTGCAGTTGCTCACATTTGTAACTCAAAGCAGGAGCTGCGGAATAAGAGGAGACTGGCGAAGGACGAGGTGAGATGCGCGTCGGGAATGGTTCCAAGGTCGATGTGATCGCCGTCGGCACGCTACCTCTACATTTACCTACGGGATTAGTTTTGAACCTCAATAATTGTTATTTAGTGCCAAGTTTGAGCATGAACATTGTATCAGGATCTCGTTTAATACGAGCTGGCTACTCATTTAAATCCGAGAATAATGGTTGTTCTATTTATATGAGAGATATGTTTTATGGTCATGCTCCGATGGTGAATGGTTTATTCTTAATGAATC
Organism: Triticum monococcum; assembly: GCA_034509565.1. Classification (NCBI taxonomy): domain Eukaryota; kingdom Viridiplantae; phylum Streptophyta; class Magnoliopsida; order Poales; family Poaceae; genus Triticum; species Triticum monococcum. Next base: position 569,885,355 of record CM067842.1, on the reverse strand, counting down.
TCGAGTGTATTGCTACACATATTCATAGTGTGAGTACCAAAAGATGTAAGGTTGATAATGATAGTCCCACATACTTGTGGCACTGCCGCCTTGGTCACATAGGTGTCAAACGCATGAAGAAGCTCCATGCAGATGGACTTTTAGAGTCTTGATTACGAATCATTTGACACGTGCGAACCATGCCTCATGGGTAAAATGACCAATACTCCGTTCTCAGGAACAATGGAGCGAGCAACCAACTTATTGGAAATCATACATACTGATGTGTGCGGTCCAATGAGTGTTGAGGCTCGCGGTGGCTATCGTTATGTTCTCACCCTCACCGATGACTTGAGTAGATATGGGTATATCTATTTAATGAAACACAAGTCTGAGACCTTTGAAAAGTTCAAGGAATTTCAGAGTGAGGTTGAGAATCAACGTGACAGGAAAATCAAGTTCTTGCGATCAGATCGTGGAGGAGAATACTTGAGTCACGAATTTGGCACACACTTAAGAAAATGTGGAATAGTTTCACAACTGACGCCGCCTGGAACACCTCAGCGTAATGGTGTGTCCGAACGTCATAATCGCAATCTATTAGATATGGTACGATCTATGATGTCTCTTACCGATTTATCGCTATCATTTTGGGGCTATGCTTTAGAGACTGCCGCATTCACTTGAAATAGGGCTCCGTCGAAATCCGTTGAGACGACACTGTATGAATTATGGTTTGGGAAGAAACCTAAGTTGTCGTTTCTAAAAGTTTGGGGATGCGATGCTTATGTCAAGAAACTTCAACCTGAAAAGCTCGAACCCAAATCGGAAAAATGCGTCTTCATAGGATACCCTAAAGAAACTATTGGGTATACCTTCTACCTCAGATCCGAAGGCAAGATATTTGTTGCCAAGAATGGATCCTTTCTAGAGAAAGAGTTTCTCTCGAAAGAAGTAAGTGGGAGGAAAGTAGAACTTGATGAAGTATTACCTCTTGAACCAGAAAATGGCGCAACTCAAGAAAATGTTCCTGAGGTGCCTGCACCGACTAGAGAGGAAATTAATGATGATGTCATGAAACTTTAGATCAAGTTGCTACTGAACTTCGCAGGTCCACAAGGACACGTTCCGCACCAGAGTGGTACGGCAACCCTGTCTTGGAAATCATGTTGTTAGACAACGGTGAACCTTCGAACTATGAAGAAGAGATGGCGGGCCCGGATTCCGACAAATGGCTAGAAGCCATGAAATCCGAGATAGGATCCATGTATGAAAACAAAGTATGGACTTTGACTGACTTGCCCGTTGAGCGGCGAGCCATAGAAAATAAATGGATCTTTAAGAAGAAGACAGACGCAGATGGTAATGTGACCATCTATAAAGCTCGGCTTGTCACTAAGGGTTATCGACAAGTTCAAGGGGTTGACTACGATGAGACTTTCTCACCGGTAGCGAAGCTAAAGTCCGTCCGAATCATGTTAGCAATTACTGAAGGAAATATGCCCTAGAGGCAATAATAAAGTTATTATTTATTTCCTTATATCATGATAAATGTTTATTATTCATGCTAGAATTGTATTAACCGGAAACATAATACATGTGTGAATACATAGACCAACAGAGTGTCACTAGTATGCCTCTACTAGACTAGCTCGTTAATCAAAGATGGTTATGTTTCCTAACCATGAACAAAGAGTTGTTATTTGATTAACGAGGTCACATCATTAGTTGAATGATCTGATTGACATGACCCATTCCATTAGCTTAGCACCCGATCGTTTAGTATGTTGCTATTGCTTTCTTCATGACTTATACATGTTCCTATAACTATGAGATTATGCAACTCCCATTTACCGGAGGAACACTTTGGGTACTACCAAACGTCACAACGTAACTGGGTGATTATAAAGGAGTACTACAGGTGTCTCCAATGGTAGATGTTGGGTTGGCGTATTTCGAGATTAGGTTTTGTCACTCTGATTGTCGGAGAGGTATCTCTGGGCCCTCTCGGTAATACACATCACATAAGCCTTGCAAGCATAATAACTAAGATGTTAGTTATGAGATGATGTATTACGGAACGAGTAAAGAGACTTGCCAGTAACGAGATTGAACTAGGTATTGGATACCGACGATCGAATCTCGGGCAAGTAACATACCGATGACAAAGGGAACAACGTATGTTGTTATGCGGTCTGACCGATAAAGATCTTCGTAGAATATGTAGGAGCCAATATGGGCATCCAGGTCCCGCTATTGGTTATTGACCGGAGACTTGTCTTGGTCATGTCTACATTGTTCTCGAACCGTAGGGTCCGCACGCTTAACGTTACGATGACAGTTATTATGAGTTTATGCATTTTGATGTACCGAAGGTTGTTCGGAGTCCCGGATGAGATCACGGACATGACGAGGAGTCTCGAAAAGGTCGAGACGTAAAGATTGATATATTGGAAGCCTATGTTTGGGCACCGGAAGCGTTCCGGGTGAAATCGGGATTTTTCCGGATTACCGGGAGGGTTACCGGAACCCCCCGGGAGGTAAATGGGCCTATTGGGCCTTAAGTGGAAAAGAGAGAAGAGGCAGCCCACACCTGGCCGGCGCCCCCCACCTTTCCCAAGTCCTAATAGGACTAGGAGAGGTGGGCCGGCCCCCTCTTTCTCCTTCTTCCCCAAGAATCCTAGTTGGAATAGGATTGGGGGGAAGGAGTCCTACTCCCGGTGGGAGTAGGACTCCTCCCTGCGCCTCCCTCCTAGCCGGCCGAACCCCCTGCCCCTGGCCTTTATATACGGGGGCAGGGGGCACCACAAGACACACAAGTTAATCGTTCCTTAGCCGTGTGCGGTGCCCCCTGCCACCAAATTCCACCTCGATCATACCGTTACAGTGCTTAGGCGAAGCCCTGCGTCGGTAGTACATCAAGATCGTCACCACGCCGTCGTGCTGACGGAACTCTTCCTCGACGCTTTGCTGGATCGGAGCCCGAGGAACGTCATCGAGCTGAACGTGTGCTAAGAACTCGGAGGTGCCGGAGTAACGGTGCTTGGATCGGTTGGATCGAGAAGAAGACGTACGACTACTTCCTCTACGTTGTGTGATCGCTTCCGCAGTCGGTCTGCGTTGGTACGTAGACATCACTCTCCCCTCTCGTTGCTGTGCATCACCATGATCTTGCGTGTGCGTAGGAAATTTTTTGAAATTACTGCGTTCCCCAACAGTGGCATCCGAGCCTAGGTTTTTATGGTTTGATGTTATTTGCACAAGTAGAACACAAGTGAGTTGTGGGCGATACAAGTCATACTGCCTACCAGCATGTCATACTTTGGTTCGGCGGTATTGTTGGACGAGACGATCCGGACCAACCTTACGCGTACTCTTACGCGAGACCGGTTCCCTCGACGTGCTATGCACACAGATGGCTAGCGGAAGACTGTCTCTCCAACTTTAGTTGAACCAAGTGTGACTACGCCCGGTCCTTGAGAAGGTTAAAACGGAGTCTATTTGACGAACTATCGTTGTGGTTTTGATGCGTAGGTGAGATGAGTTCTTACTTAAGCCCGTAGCAGCCACGTAAAACTTGCAACAACAAAGTAGAGGACGTCTAACTTGTTTTTGCAGGGCATGTTGTGATGTGATATGGTCAAGGCATGATGCTGATTTTATTGTATGAGATGATCATGTTTTGTAACCGAGTTATCGGCAACTGGCAGGAGCCATATGGTTGTCGCTTTATTGTATGCAATGAAATCGCGATGTAATGCTTTATTTTATTACTAAGCGGTAGTGATAGTCGTGGAAGCATAAGATTGGCGAGACGACAACGATGCTACGATGGAGATCAAGGTGTCGCGCCGGTGACGATGGTGATCATGACGATGCTTCGGAGATGGAGATCACAAAGCACAAGATGATGATGGCCATATCATATCACTTATATTGATTGCATGTGATGTTTATCCTTTTATGCATCTTATCTTGCTTTGATTGACGGTAGCATTATAAGATGATCTCTCACTAAATTATCAAGAAGTGTTCTCCCTGAGTATGCACCGTTGCAAAAGTTCTTCGTGCTGAGACACCACGTGATGATCGGGTGTGATAGGCTCTACGTTCAAATACAACGGGTGCAAAACAGTTGCACACGCGGAATACTCAGGTTATACTTGACGAGCCAAGCATATACAGATATGGCCTCGGAACACGGAGACCGAAAGGTCGAGCGTGAATCATATAGTAGATATGATCAACATATTGATGTTCACCATTGAAAACTACTCCATCTCACGTGATGATCGGTTATGGTTTAGTTGATTTGGATCACGTAATCACTTAGAGGATTAGAGGGATGTCTATCTAAGTGGGAGTTCTTAAGTAAATTAACTGAACTTAAAAATTATCATGAACTTAGTACCTGATAGTATCTTGCTTGTTTATGTTGATTGTAGATAGATGGCTCGTGCTGTTGTTCCGTTGAATTTTAATGCGCTCCTTGAGAAAGCTAAGTTGAAAGATGATGGTAGCAATTACACGGACTGGGTCCGTAACCTGAGGATTATCCTCATTGCTGCACAGAAGAATTACGTCCTGGAAGCACCGCTGAGTGCCAGGCCTGCTGCAAGAGCAACACTAGAAGTTATGAACGTCTGGCAGAGCAAAGCTGATGACTACTCAATAGTTCAGTGTGCCATGCTTTACGGCTTAGAACCGGGACTTCAACGACGTTTTGAACGTCATGGAGCATATGAGATGTTCCAGGAGTTGAAGTTAATATTTCAAGCAAATGCCCGGATTGAGAGATATGATGTCTCCAATAAGTTCTATAGCTGCAAGATGGAGGAGAACAGTTCTGTCAGTGAGCATATACTCAAAATGTCTGGGTATAATAATCACTTGATTCAATTGGGAGTTACACTTCCGGATGATTGCGTCATTGACAGAATTCTCCAATCACTGCCACCAAGCTACAAGAGCTTTGTGATGAACTATAATATGCAAGGGATGAACAAGACTATTCCCGAGCTCTTCGCTATGCTGAAAGCTGCGGAGGTAGAAATCAAGAAGGAGCATCAAGTGTTGATGGTTAACAAAACCACTAGTTTCAAGAAAAAGGGCAAAGGGAAGAAGAAAGGGAACTTCAAGAAGAACGACAAGCTAGTTGCTGCTCAAGAGAAGAAACCCAAGTCTGGACCTAAGCCTGAAACTGAGTGCTTCTACTGCAAGCAGACTGGTCACTGGAAGCGGAACTGCCCCAAGTATTTGGCGGATAAGAAGGATGGCAAGGTGAACAAAGGTATATGTGATATACATGTTATTGATGTGTACCTTACTAATGCTCGCAGTAGCACCTGGGTATTTGATACTGGTTCTGTTGCTAATATTTGCAACTCGAAACAGGGACTACAGAATAAGCGGACACTAGCAAAGGACGAGGTGACGATGCGCGTGGGAAACGGTTCCAAAGTCGATGTGATCGCGGTCGGCACGCTACCTCTACATCTACCTTCGGGATTAATATTAGACCTAAATAATTGTTATTTGGTGCCAGCGTTGAGCATGAACATTATATCTGGATCTTGTTTGATGCGAGACGGTTATTCATTTAAATCAGAGAATAATGGTTGTTCTATTTATATGAATAATATCTTTTATGGTCATGCACCCTTGAAAAGTGGTCTATTCTTATTGAATCTCGATAGTAGTAATACACATATTCATAATGTTGAAGCCAAAAGATGCAGAGTTGATAATGATAGTGCAACTTATTTGTGGCACTGCCGTTTAGGTCATATCGGTGTAAAGCGCATGAAGAAACTCCATACTGATGGGCTTTTGGAACCACTTGATTATGAATCACTTGGTACTTGCGAACCGTGCCTCATGGGCAAGATGACTAAAACACCGTTCTCCGGTACTATGGAGAGAGCAACAGATTTATTGGAAATCATACATACCGATGTATGTGGTCCGATGAATATTGAGGCTCATGGCGGATATCGTTATTTTCTCACCTTCACAGATGATTTAAGCAGATATGGGTATATCTACTTAATGAAACATAAGTCTGAAACATTTGAAAAGTTCAAGGAATTTCAGAGTGAAGTTGAAAATCATCGTAACAAGAAAATAAAGTTTCTACGATCTGATCGTGGAGGAGAATATTTGAGTTACGAGTTTGGTGTACATTTGAAAAATTGTGGAATAGTTTCGCAACTCACGCCACCCGGAACACCACAACGTAATGGTGTGTCCGAACGTCGTAATCGTACTTTACTAGATATGGTGCGATCTATGATGTCTCTTACTAATTTACCGCTATCATTTTGGGGTTATGCTTTAGAGACGGCCGCATTCACGTTAAATAGGGCACCATCTAAATCCGTTGAGACGACGCCTTATGAACTATGGTTTGGCAAGAAACCAAAGTTGTCGTTTCTTAAAATTTGGGGCTGCGATGCTTATGTGAAAAAGCTTCAACCTGATAAGCTCGAACCCAAATCGGAGAAGTGTGTCTTCATAGGATATCCAAAGGAAACTATTGGATACACCTTCTATCACAGATCCGAAGGCAAGACTTTTGTTGCTAAATTCGGAAACTTTCTTGAGAAGGAGTTTCTCTCGAAAGAAGTGAGTGGGAGGAAAGTAGAACTTGACGAGGTAACTGTACCTACTCCATTATTGGGAAATAGTACATCACTGAAAACTGTTTCTGTGAGACCTACACCAATAAGAGAGGAAGTTAATGATGATGATCATGAAACTTTAGATCAAGATACTACTGTACCTCGTAGATCAACCAGAGTAAGATCCGCACCAGAGTGGTACAGTAATCCTGTTCTGGAAGTCATGCTACTAGATCATGATGAACCTGCGAACTATGAAGAAGCGATGGTGAGCCCAGATTCCACAAAGTGGCTTGAAGCCATGAAATCTGAGATGGGATCCATGTATGAGAACAAAGTATGGACTTTGGTTGACTTGCCCGATGATCGGCAAGCAATTGAGAATAAATGGATCTTTAAGAAAAAGACTGACGCTGATGGTAATGTTACTGTCTACAAAGCTCGACTTGTCGCAAAAGGTTTTCGACAAGTTCAAGGAGTTGACTACGATGAGACTTTCTCACCCGTAGCGATGCTTAAGTCTGTCAGAATCATGTTAGCAATTGCCGCATTTTATGATTATGAAATTTGGCAAATGGATGTAAAAACCGCATTCCTGAATGGATTTCTGGAAGAAGAGTTGTATATGATGCAACCAGAAGGTTTTGTCGATCCAAAGGGAGCTAACAAAGTGTGCAAACTCCAGCGATCCATCTATGGACTGGTGCAAGCATCTCGGAGTTGGAATAAACGCTTTGATAGTGTGATCAAAGCATTTGGGTTTATACAGACTTTTGGAGAAGCCTGTATTTACAAGAAAGTGAGTGGGAGCTCTGTAGCATTTCTGATATTATATGTGGATGACATATTACTCATTGGAAATGATATAGAATTTCTGGATAGCATAAAGGGATACTTGAATAAAAGTTTTTCGATGAAAGACCTCGGGGAAGCTGCTTACATATTAGGCATAAAGATCTATAGAGATAGATCAAAACGCTTAATTGGACTTTCACAAAGCACATACCTTGACAAGATTTTGAAGAAGTTCAAAATGGATCAAGCAAAGAAAGGGTTCTTGCCTGTATTGCAAGGTGTGAAGTTGAGTCAGACTCAATGCCCGACCACTGCAGAAGATAGAGAGAAAATGAAAGATGTTCCCTATGCTTCAGCCATAGGCTCTATCATGTATGCAATGCTATGTACCAGACCTGATGTGTGCCTTGCTATAAGTTTAGCAGGGAGGTACCAAAGTAATCCAGGGGTGGATCACTGGACAGCGGTCAAGAACATCCTGAAATACCTGAAAAGGACTAAGGATATGTTTCTCGTATATGGAGGTGACAAAGAGCTCACCGTAAGAGGTTACGTTGATGCAAGCTTTGACACTGATCCGGACGATTCTAAATCGCAAACCGGATACGTGTTTACTTTAAACGGTGGAGCTGTCAGTTGGTGCAGTTCTAAACAAAGCGTCGTAGCGGGATCTACATGTGAAGCGGAGTACATAGCTGCTTCGGAAGCAGCGAACGAAGGAGTCTGGATGAAGGAGTTCATATCCGATCTAGGTGTCATACCTGGTGCATCGGGTCCAATGAAAATCTTCTGTGACAATACTGGTGCAATTGCCTTGGCAAAGGAATCCAGATTTCACAAAAGAACCAAACACATCAAGAGACGCTTCAACTCCATCCGGGATTTAGTCCAGGTGGGAGACATAGAGATTTGCAAGATACATACGGATCTGAATGTAGCAGACCCGTTGACTAAGCCTCTTCCACGAGCAAAACATGATCAGCACCAAGACTCCATGGGTGTAAGGATCATTACTGTGTAATCTAGATTATTGACTCTAGTGCAAGTGGGAGACTGAAGGAAATATGCCCTAGAGGCAATAATAAAGTTATTATTTATTTCCTTATATCATGATAAATGTTTATTATTCATGCTAGAATTGTATTAACCGGAAACATAATACATGTGTGAATACATAGACCAACAGAGTGTCACTAGTATGCCTCTACTAGACTAGCTCGTTAATCAAAGATGGTTATGTTTCCTAACCATGAACAAAGAGTTGTTATTTGATTAACGAGGTCACATCATTAGTTGAATGATCTGATTGACATGACCCATTCCATTAGCTTAGCACCCGATCGTTTAGTATGTTGCTATTGCTTTCTTCATGACTTATACATGTTCCTATAACTATGAGATTATGCAACTCCCGTTTACCGGAGGAACACTTTGGGTACTACCAAACGTCACAACGTAACTGGGTGATTATAAAGGAGTACTACAGGTGTCTCCAATGGTAGATGTTGGGTTGGCGTATTTCGAGATTAGGTTTTGTCACTCTGATTGTCGGAGAGGTATCTCTGGGCCCTCTCGGTAATACACATCACATAAGCCTTGCAAGCATAATAACTAAGATGTTAGTTATGAGATGATGTATTACGGAACGAGTAAAGAGACTTGCCAGTAACGAGATTGAACTAGGTATTGGATACCGACGATCGAATCTCGGGCAAGTAACATACCGATGACAAAGGGAACAACGTATGTTGTTATGCGGTCTGACCGATAAAGATCTTCGTAGAATATGTAGGAGCCAATATGGGCATCCAGGTCCCGCTATTGGTTATTGACCGGAGACTTGTCTCAGTCATGTCTACATTGTTCTCGAACCGTAGGGTCCGCACGCTTAACGTTACGATGACAGTTATTATGAGTTTATGCATTTTGATGTACCGAAGGTTGTTCGGAGTCCCGGATGAGATCACGGACATGACGAGGAGTCTCGAAAAGGTCGAGACGTAAAGATTGATATATTGGAAGCCTATGTTTGGGCACCGGAAGCGTTCCGGGTGAAATCGGGATTTTTCCGGATTACCGGGAGGGTTACCGGAACCCCCCCGGGAGGTAAATGGGCCTATTGGGCCTTAAGTGGAAAAGAGAGAAGAGGCAGCCCACACCTGGCCGGCGCCCCCCACCTTTCCCAAGTCCTAATAGGACTAGGAGAGGTGGGCCGGCCCCCTCTTTCTCCTTCTTCCCCAAGAATCCTAGTTGGAATAGGATTGGGGGGAAGGAGTCCTACTCCCGGTGGGAGTAGGACTCCTCCCTGCGCCTCCCTCCTAGCCGGCCGAACCCCCTGCCCCTGGCCTTTATATACGGGGGCAGGGGGCACCACAAGACACACAAGTTAATCGTTCCTTAGCCGTGTGCGGTGCCCCCTGCCACCAAATTCCACCTCGATCATACCGTTACAGTGCTTAGGCGAAGCCCTGCGTCGGTAGTACATCAAGATCGTCACCACGCCGTCGTGCTGACGGAACTCTTCCTCGACGCTTTGCTGGATCGGAGCCCGAGGAACGTCATCGAGCTGAACGTGTGCTAAGAACTCGGAGGTGCCGGAGTAACGGTGCTTGGATCGGTTGGATCGAGAAGAAGACGTACGACTACTTCCTCTATGTTGTGTGATCGCTTCCGCAGTCGGTCTGCGTTGGTACGTAGACATCACTCTCCCCTCTCGTTGCTGTGCATCACCATGATCTTGCGTGTGCGTAGGAATTTTTTTGAAATTACTGCGTTCCCCAACAATTGCCGCATTCTATGATTATGAGATATGGCAAATGGACGTCAAAACGGCATTCCTTAATGGTTTCCTTAAGGAAGAATTGTATATGATGCAGCCGGAAGGTTTTGTCGATCCTAAGAATGCTGACAAGGTGTGCAAGCTCCAACGCTCGATTTGTGGGCTGGTGCAAGCATCTCGGAGTTGGAACATTCGCTTTGATGAGATGATCAAAGCGTTTGGGTTTACGCAGACTTATGGAGAAGCCTGCGTTTACAAGAAAGTGAGTGGGAGCTCTGTAGCATTTCTCATATTATATGTAGATGACATACTTTTGATGGGAAATGATATAGAACTCTTGGACAGCATTAAGGCCTACTTGAATAAGAGTTTTTCAATGAAGGACGTTGGAGAAGCTGCATATATATTAGGCATCAAGATCTATAGAGATAGATCAAGACGCCTCATAGGTCTTTCACAAAGCACATACCTTGATAAGATATTGAAGAAGTTCAATATGGATCAGTCTAAGAAGGGGTTCTTGCCTGTGTTGCAAGGTGTGAAATTGAGCTCAGCTCAATGTCCGACCACGGCAGAAGATATAGAAGAGATGAGTGTCATCCCCTATGCCTCAGCCATAGGTTCTATTATGTATGCCATGCTGTGTACCAGACCTGATGTAAACCTTGCCGTAAGTTTGGTAGGTAGGTACCAAAGTAATCCCGGCAAGGAACACCGGACAGCGGTCAAGAATATCCTGAAGTACCTGAAAAGGACTAAGGAAATGTTTCTCATTTATGGAGGTGACGAAGAGCTCGTCGTAAAGGGTTACATCGACGCTAGCTTCGACACAGATCTAGATGACTCTAAGTCACAAACCGGATACATGTATATTTTGAATGGTGGGGCAGTAAGCTGGTGCAGTTGCAAGCAGAGCGTCGTGGCAGGATCTACATGTGAAGCGGAGTACATGGCAGCCTCGGAGGCAGCACATGAAGCAATTTGGGTGAAGGAGTTCATCACTGACCTAGGAGTCATACCCAATGCGTCGGGGCCAATCAAACTCTTCTATGACAACACTGGAGCTATTGCACTTGCTAAGGAGCCCAGGTTTCACAAGAAGACCAGGCACATCAAGCGTCGCTTCAACTCCATTCGTGAAAATGTTCAAGATGGAGACATAGATATTTGTAAAGTACATACGGACCTGAATGTAGCAGATCCGTTGACTAAACCTCTCCCTAGAGCAAAACATGATCAACACCAGAATTCCATGGGTGTTCGATTCATCACAATGTAACTAGATTATTGACTCTAGTGAAAGTGGGAGACTGTTGGAAATATGCCCTAGAGGCAATAATAAAAGCATTATTATTATATTTCCTTGTTCATGATAATTGTCTTTTATTCATGCTATAATTGTGTTATCCGGAAATCGTAATACATGTGTGAATAAATAGACACCAACATGTCCCTAGTAAGCCTCTAGTTGACTAGCTCGTTGATCAACAGATAGTCATGGTTTCCTGACTATGGACATTGGATGTCATTGATAACGAGATCACATCATTAGGAGAATGATGTGATGGACAAGACCCAATCCTAAACATAGCACAAGATTGTATAGTTCGTTTGCTAGAGTTTTTCCAATGTCAAGTATCTTTTCCTTAGACCATGAGATCGTGTAACTCCCGGATACCGTAGGAGTGCTTTGGGTGTACCAAACATCACAACGTAACTGGGTGACTATAAAGGTATACTACGGGTATCTACGAAAGTGTCTGTTGGGTTGACATGGATCAAGACTAGGATTTGTCACTCCGTATGACGGAGAGGTATCTCTGGGCCCACTCGGTAATGCATCATCATAATGAGCTCAAAGTGACCAAGTGTCTGGTCACGAGATCATGCATTACAGAATGAGTAAAGTGACTTGCCGGTAACGAGATTGAACGAGGTATTGGGATACCGATGATCGAATCTCGGGCAAGTAACGTACCGATTGACAAAGGGAATTGTATACGGGGTTGCTTGAATCCTCGACATCGTGGTTCATCCGATGAGATCATCGAGGAGCATGTGGGAGCCAACATGGGTATCCATATCCCGTTGTTGGTTATTGACCGGAGAGCCATCTCGGTCATGTCTACATGTCTCCCGAACCCGTAGGGTCTACACACTTAAGGTTTGGTGACGCTAGGGTTGTAGGGATATGAATATGCAGTAACCCGAAAGTTGTTCGAAGTCCCGGATGAGATTCCGGACGTCACGAGGAGTTCCAGAATGGTCCGGAGGTAAAGAATTATATATGGGAAGTGCTATTTCGGCCATCGGGACAAGTTTCGGGGTCACCGGTATTGTACCGGGACCACCGGAAGGGTCCCGAGGGTCCACCGGGTGGGGCCACCTATCCCGGAGGGCCCCATGGGCTGAAGTGGGAGGGGAAGCAGCCCCTAGTGGGCTGGTGCGCCCCCCTTGGGCCTTCCCCCTGTGCCTAGGGTTGGGAACCCTAGGGTGGGGGGCGCCCCACTTGCCTTGGGGGGCACTCCACCCCCCTTGCCCGCCGCCCCCTTGGGAGATTGGATCTCCAGGGCTGGCGCCCCCCCTTGGGGACCCTATATATAGAGGGGGGAGGGAGGGCAGCCGCACCCATGCCCCTGGTGCCTCCCTCTCCCCTCCAACACCTCCTCCTCCTTCGTAGAGCTCGGCGAAGCCCTGTCGGAGTACTGCTTCTCCACCACCACCATGCCGTCGTGCTGCTGCTGGAGCCATCTTCTTCAACCTCTCCTTCCCCCTTGCTGGATCAAGAAGGAGGAGACATCACGCTGACCGTACGTGTGTTGAACGCGAAGGTGCCGTCCGTTCGGCGCTAGGATCTCCAGTGATTTGGATCACGTCGAGTACGACTCCCTCATCCCCGTTCTTTGAACGCCTTCGCTCGCGATCTACAAGGTATGTAGTTGCATCCAATCACTCGTTGCTAGATGAACTCATAGATGGATCTTGGTGAAACCGTAGGAAAATTTTTGTTTTCTGCAACGTTCCCCGACAAGAGGTGTAGTCAATAAACGCCCAATGTTTTTTTCTGATTATAGCAATCATAATTATCGAGGCAACACCGCGAGACAGATAGGGCCTTCGATTGGACAAATGACTCTTGATGCAGGACACGTGTCGGTCAAGACGTAATTTGGGCACATCCCCCACTTCGGTTCATAATAAGCACATCTCGATGGGTGACTTCCAGTGCACAAATTAAGATCATATTTGGTCCCAACATAAATATATGGTTGTAAACATTAAGACCTCATACCCATGCATATCTTTTTATAATAAGTGTTCCCTTTCAGTTGTTTGATTTTGATCTGGTCAAAAGCTGGAATTGTTCTTTAACAAATTTTGCTTGAGACCCTAGCTTCAAAGGGACCATCCTCCCGTGGGTTCGATAACTTAGGGTCACCTATGGGGGAAAAAGGCGAGAATCCTTTCTGCTCCATTTCCGGATCACCAAAGGAAGTAATCAAGATATTTGATCTAGTGCTTCTATTAAGGGAAGCTTGGCGAATAATGTGTGATACTTCGTCTCTTAGTGCTAAGATACGTAAAGCAACATATTTTCTGGGTTGTTTGTTGTTGGAAGCCAAGTTGGGACCACACCCTTCGCAAATTTTGCGAGCCATTATGGATGGTCGTGATATTATGGCTCTGGGAATTCTCAGAAGAATTGGTGATGGGGAGACCACGGGCATTTGGGATCACAACTGGCTTCCCAAGGATAGCTTCGAGCGGATGATCACTTTTGGTGGAGTTGTTTGATGCCACCTCATCATCCTGGCGAGAGGGATTGGTTTGATCTATTTTTATTCCAATTGAAGAGGAGACAATCCTGAAAACTCCATTATGCACAAGGAGAGACGGAGATTTTTGGGAATGGAGTGGTAACTTTACTGTCTGTTATGCCTACCAGATGATTGTGAAAACTAAAATGAGTAGGGAGAGCTGGCCAGACAAGAACGAACTGTTGGCAATATGCCCTAGAGGTAATAATAATTTTGTTATTATCATATCCCCTTGTTCATGATAAAAGTTTATTCTTCATGCTAGAATTGTATTGGCCGAAAACTTAAATACATGTGTGAATACATAAACAAATACTATGTCTCTAGTAACCCTCTACTAGACTAGATCGTTGATCAAATATGTTAAGGTTCCCTAACCATAGACATGAGTTGTAATTTGATAACGGGATCACATCATTAGGAGAATGATGTGATGGACAAGACCCAATCGAAAGCTTAGCATGTGATCGTATCAGTTTATTGCTATAGCTTTCTTCATGCCAAGTATCAATTCCTAAGACCATGAGATCGTGCAACTCCCTAACACCGACGGAATACTTAGTGTGTATCCAAACGTCACTTGTAACTGGGTGATCATAAAGGTGCTCTACAGGTATTTCCGAAGGTGTTTGTTGGGTTGCCATGGATTGAAACTGTGATTTGTCACTCCATGTGACAGAGAGAGATCTATGGGCCCTCTCAGTAATACAACATCATAAAGAGCTTGCAAGCAATGTGCCTAATGAGTTAGTCACGAGATTGATACGTCTCCAATGTATCTACTTTTCCAAACACTTTTGCCCTTGTTTTGGACTCTAACTTGCATGATTTTAATGGAACTAACCCGGACTGACGTTGTTTTCAGTAGAATTGCCATGGTGTTATTTTTGTGCAGAAATAAAAGTTCTCGGAATGACCTAAAAATCAACGGAGATTATTTTTGGAATATATAAAAAATACTAGAAGAAGAATCCACATCAGGGGGCCCACACCCTGTCCATGAGGGTGGGGGCACGCCTACCCCCTAGGCGCGCCCCCTGCCTCATGGGCCCCCTGACGCTCCACCGACCTCAACTCCAGCTCCATATATTCGTGTTCGGGGAGAAAAATCCGAGAGAAGGATTCATCACGTTTTACGATACGGAGGCACCGCCAAGCCCTAAACTCTCTCGGAGGGCTGATCTGGAGTCCGTTCGGGGCTCCGCAGAGGGGAATCTGTCGCCATCGTCATCATCAACCTTCCTCCATCACCAATTTCCTGATGCTCACCGCTGTGCGTGAGTAATTCCATCGTATGCTTGTTGGACGGTGATGGGTTGGATGAGATTTATCATGTAATCGAGTTAGTTTTGTTAGGGTTTGATCCCTAGTATCCACTATGTTCTGAGATTGATGTTGCTATGACTTTGCTATGCTTAATGCTTGTCAGTAGGGCCCGAGTGCCATGATTTCAGATCTAAACCTATTATGTTTTCATGAATATATGTGAGTTCTTGATCCTATCTTGCAAGTCTATAGTCACCTATTATGTGTTATGATCCGTTAACCCCGAAGTGACAATAATCCGGACCATTACCGGTGATGACCGTAGTTTGAGGAGTTCATGTATTCACTATGTGTTAATGCTTTGGTCCGGTACTCTATTAAAATGAGGCCTCAATATCCCTTAGTTTCTAATAGTACCCCGCTACTACGGGAGGGTAGGACAAAATATGTCATGCAAGTTCTTTTCCATAAGCACGTATGACTATATTCGGAATACATGCCTACATTACATTGATGAACTGGAGCTAGTTTTGTGTCACCCTATGTTATAATTGTTGCATGATCGATCGCATCCGACATAATTCTCCATCACCAATCCAATTCCTACAAGCTTTTCATATATTGGTCTTCGCTTATTTACTTTTCTGTTGCTACTATTACAATCACTACAAAACCCAAAAATATTACTTTTGCTACCGTTACCACTACTATCATATTATTTTGCTACTAAACACTTTGCTGCAGATATTAAGTTTCCAGGTGTGGTTGAATTGACAACTCAGCTTCTAATACTTGAGAATATTCTTTGGCTCCCCTTGTGTCGAATCAATAAATTTGGGTTGAATACTCTACCCTCGAAAACTGTTGTGATCCCCTATACTTGTGGGTTATCACGACTATTTTCTGGCGCCGTTGCCGGGGAGCATAGCTCTATTCTTTGAGTCACTTGGGATTTATATCTGCTATCATTATGAAGAACTTGAAAGATCAAAGAACCAAGATTTTCCCCTCAACTACGAGGGGAGGTAAGGAACTGCCATCTAGCTCTGCACTTGATTCACCTTCTGTTTTGAGTAAACTTGCAACACCTACAAATGCTATTGATTATGATAGGTCGCATGTTATTGATGATGCCACTTCTGCTTTGCATGATACTTATGATTAAACTACTTCTATGCTTGATAATACTGTGCCACTAGGTGAATTTCTTGATGAACAACTTGCTAGGGCTAGAGAGAATGAAATTATTGAAACTGATAATATTGACGAAAGTGATGACGAAGATTCTCCCCCTAGATATGAATTGCCTGTTGTTCCTGAGGGTTATGTTATGGATGAAGAAACTGCCAGAGACTTCTTAGCTTGCAATGATAGATCTGATCTTTAGAAATTATTAGCTAAGCTTAAAGAAAAGTCTTTGAATGCTAGAATGAAATATGACCCTGCTTTTGCTACTTCACCTATCTTTATTACTGATAAGGATTATGATTTCTCTGTCGATCCTGAGTTAATTACTTTGGTTGAATCTGATCCTTTTTATGGCTATGAATCTGAACCTGTTGTGGCACATCTTACTAAATTAAATGATATAGCCACCCTCTTTACACATGACGAGAAAACTCGCTATTACTTTATCCTTAAGTTGTTTCCGTTCTCATTAAAGGGTGATGCTAAAACATGATTTAATTCTCTTGATCCTGGTTGTGTGCGTAGTCCCCATGATATGATTTATTACTTCTTTGCTAAATATTTCCCAGCTCATAAGAAAAACAAGCTGCTTTAAGGGAAATATATAATTTTGTGCAGATTGAAGAAGAGAGTCTCCCACAAGCTTGGGGGAGGCTTCTCCGATTACTTAATGCTTTGCCTGATCATCCTCTCAAGAAAAATTAAATACTTGATATCTTTTATAACGGGCTAACCGATGCTTCTAGAGACCACCTAGATAGTTGTGCTGGTTGTGTTTTCAGGGAAAGAATTGTTGATCAAGCTGAATTGTTATTGAATAAAATGTCGACTAATGAAAATAATTGGACACTTCCTAAACCAACTCTTAAGCCAACTCCGAAGAAAAGGGGTATTCTATTTCTCAGTCCTGAAGATATGCAAGAGGCAAAGAAATCTATGAAAGAAAAAGGTATTAAAACTGAAGATGTTAAGAATTTACCGCCTGTTGAAGAAATACATGGTCTTGATAACCCGACATAGGTAGTAAAGGTAAATTCTCTCTATACATTCGATAAATGTGAAATCCCATTTACTAAGTTTGCTAGCCCATCCTTGGATGAGTTTGATGACTTTATGGATAAACCAGAAAACTTCAATGCTTATGTTGGTAGACAATTGAAACACAATGCTGATATGCTTGAACACTTGGGTGATTATATGGCTAATGTTAAAGGTGAACTTAAACTTATTAGTAAACATGCTTCTACGGTTACCACTCAAGTAGAACAAGTGCTTAAAGCTCAGAATGATTTGCTCAATGAATTAAATAATAAGAACAATGATAATGTTGTTAGAGTTATGACTAGAGGTGGTAAAATGACTCAAGAACCTTTGTATCCTGAAGGCCATCCTAAGAGAATTGAGCAAGATTCTCTGAGAACTAATGTTGATGCACCTAGTCCTTCTAAAAGGAAGAAAAAGAAAAATGATAGGATTTTGCATGCTTCTAGTGAACCTGTTATTGATACATCTGAGAATCCCAATGATATTTCTATTTCTGATCCTGAAACACAATCTGGTAATGAACATGAACCTAGTGATAATGTTAATGATGATGTTCATGTTGATGCTCAACCTAGCAACGATAATGATGTAGAGATTGAACCTGCTATTGATCTTTATAACCCACAATCAAAGAATCAACGTTATGATAAGAGAGGCTTTGTTGCTAGGAAGCACGGTAAACAAAGAGAACCTTGGGTTCAGAAACCCATGCCTTTTCCTCCTAAACGATCCAAGAAAAAGGATGATGAGGATTTTGAGCACTTCGCTGAAATGATTAGACCTATCTTTTTGCGTATGCGTTTGACTGATATGCTTAAAATGAATCCTTATGCTAAGTACATGAAATATATTGTTACTAATAAAAGAAAGATACCGGAAGCTGAAATTTCTACCATGCTTGCTAATTATACTTTTAAGGGTGGAATACCAAAGAAACTTGGAGACCCAGGAGTACCAACTATACCATGCTCCATTAAAAGAAACTATGTTAAAACTGCTTTATGTGATCTTGGAGCCGGTGTTAGTGTTATGCCTCTCTCTTTATATCGTAGACTTGATTTGAATAAGTTCACACCTACTGAAATATCTTTGCAAATGGCTGACAAATCAACTGCTATACCTGTTGGTATTTGTGAGGATGTGCCTGTTGTGGTTGCAAACATTACTATTTTAACAGACTTTGTTATTCTTGATATTCTCGAGGACGATAGTATGTCTATTATTCTTGGAAGACCATTCTTGAATACTGTAGGGGCTGTTATTGATTGCACCAAAGGCAATGTCACTTTTCATGTTAATGGTATTGAGCATACAATACACTTTCCGAGGAAACAATCTCAAGTCCACAGTATCAATTCTATTGGAGGTTTTAAATTTCCTCTTCCTACCATCAAGAAGAAATATGATATTCTTATTGTTGGGGACATGCATATCCCCGTTGAGGTAACCTAGTGCTATTCGAAATTTCTCTAGTTTCATGTTACACGAAATGAGTTTGCTAACAAGACCTGATCAACCTTGTTAATGGATTCCTTTTGATGAGCATGAGATGGATGAAATTAGAAAACACAACTCTCTATACCCTCTTTTTACTTTCTGTTATTTATATTAAATAAAGCAAAAATAATATTTTCTGTCTGTTTTCTGAATTATCCATGCAATAAAAATACCCTAAAAATAAAAGTTCTCCAAATGCCCTGAAATTCAAATATGATTTTTCTAGAATATTTTAGAATATCTAGCACTGAAAACATAGCAGGGGGAGCAGCCATGTGCCCACGAGGGTGGAGGGCGCGCCCACCCCCCTGGGCGCGCCCCCTGCCTCGTGGACCCCATGTGAGTCCCCTCCACTTATTCCAGCCACCACACACTCCTTCCTCCCAAGAAAATCACCAACCAGCTCAAACCCGAGTTCTTGCTCATCTTGCTGCCATTTTCGATCTCCTTGCTCAAAGCTCCATTCACAAAACTGCTTTGGGGGATTGTTCTTTGGTATGTGACTCCTCCAATGGTCCAATTAGTTTTTGTTCTAGTGCTTTATTCATTGCAAATTTTTGCTACTTAGGTGACCCTGTTCTTGAGCTTGCATGTCAAATTTATGTGGTCAAAAGTAGCTTAATGCATGATATATCCTCTAGGCACTTGTAGGAGTAGTTGCTATCAATTTTGTTGAGTTTGGTTCACTTTTATTTTAAGTTACTAAAGATTTCAGAAATTTTTCAGAGGAAGAAATATGTTTAGGAAAATGTACCAAGGTGGTTCCTCAAGGAAGCAAGGACCCAGGCCCACAATATGCGAGCCGGACAATGAACCTCCAAAGGATGCTCAAGTGCGGTCTTGTGAATGGCCGTCAGAGGACTTCATGGTTTGAGCAGAAATCAAGGAGGAATTTGAAGCATATGTGCGTAATGCCGATCTTGAGAGCTTCGTGGAAGATAAGTGCCGTCAGTACCACTACCTCACTGATTCCTTTGTGAGAAGGCAAAAGGGAGATACGTTATAACTAGGGAGGAGGCGACCGAGTACGAGAGGAGGACGGAGGCAGCTCGCCTCCAAGCTGCAGCTCGTCAGGCAATAGCTGATGCATCCCACTATGACCCCAGCTTCAACTTCGGATATCCACCAGGCCATCCACGGGCATAGACCAACTTAGGCCAAAAGCCTAAGCTTGGGGGAGTACATATTTCTCACCAACATTACATTCATGTTCACACACTCATGCCAGTTGTCGGTGCTCATACTTTTTCATGTATCATCCATGCTAGTTTATTTTCTTTTTAAGCTTTCTTCTTGTGTGTTTGAAAAACCTTAAGAAAAACCAAAAAATTAGTTGTAGCTTTTAGCTAGTTTACTTTCCATGCCTGTAGTGGTAGTAATTAAAAGAAAACCCAAAAATATTTCCCGTTCTTCTTTTGCTTGTTGGGAGCTTTCCCGTGTAAATAGTTTTATTTCTTTTCTTTCCTTTGGGGGTCGAGAGGAGAAGACCATAATGAAAATGTTGAGTGGCTCTTATATGCATTATTATTGATCTAACAAATAGCCCATATTACCTTGTCTTCTCTCTTGAATTGAATGCTTGCAGATTCTAGCTTAGTCCAATGCACGTGCACTATTATTATTTTCCACACTATTCGGTTGTGCAAGTGAAAGGCAATAATGATGATTATATGATGAACTTACTGAGATGAGAAAAGCTGGTATGAACTCGACCTCTCTTGTTTTTGTAAATATGATTAGTTCATCATTCCTGATTCAACCTATTATGAAAGAAACATATTTGTAATGACAATTAGAGATTATAGTTGCTTATGCCATGCTTAATTAGCTAGGAGCTTATAATGGTTTACCTTGCATGCCAACATGCTATTAAAATGGTTGTGATGTGGTATGATAGGGTGGTATCCTCTTTTGAATGATTCGAGTGGCTTGACTTGGCACAAGTTCACGCATGTAGTTGAAACAAAATCAACATAGCCTCCACGATATTTATTTCATGGTGCATTATATCCTACTCATGCTTGCATTCAGTGTTGATTAATTTTAATGCATGTTCATGACTGTTGTCGCTCTCTAGCTGGTCGCTTCCCAATCTTTTTCTAGCCTTCACTTGTACTAAGCGGGAATACTGCTTGTGCATCCAATTCCATAAACCCCAAAGTTATTCCATATGTGTCCACCATACCTACCTATATACGGTATCTACCTGCTGTTCCAAGTAAATTTGTATGTGCCAAACTCTAAACCTTCAAATAAACATTCTGTTTTGTATGCTCGAATAGCTCATGTACCAACTAGGGCCATCTGTATCCTCCATGCTAGGCGGGTTATTCTCAAGAGGAGTGGACTCCGCTCCTCATTCACGAGAAAATGGCTGGTCACCGGGATGCCCAATCCCATGCTCAAATCAAATCAAAATAATTGCAAACATAACTCCCCCAGGATTGTTGTTAGTTGGAGGCACTTGTTGTTTCGGGCGAGCCATGCATTGATGCTTGTTGGTGGTGGGGGAGTATAAACTTTACCATTCTGTTTGGGAACCGCCTATAATGTGTGTAGCATGGAAGATATCGAGATCTCTCGGTTGTTATGTTGACAATGAAAGTATACCGCTCAAAGTATTATTCATATCTATTTCAAAACTGAGCTCTGTCACCTCTACAAATCCCTGCTTCCCTTTGCGAAGGGCTTATCTATTTACTTTTATGTTGAGTCATCATCCTCTTATTAAAAAGCACTAGTTGGAGAGCACCGCTGTCACTTGCATCCAATACTGTTAGTTTACATTGAGTATGACTGTGACTGGATCTCTTTTACCATGAATTACAATGTCTAGTCAGTCCTTGATCTTTAAAGGTGCTCTGCATTTATGTTTTGCGGTCTCAGAAAGGGCTAGCGAGATACCATCTTGTTATATCATATCATGATTGTTTTGAGAAAGTGTTGTCATCCGAGATTTGTTATTATTGCTTGCTAGCTGATTATGCCATTGATATGAGTAAACATGAGACCTAAATGTTATTTTGAATATGGTTAGTTCATAATCTTTGCTGAAAACTTGAATAATGGCTTTACATATTTACAACAACAAAAGCAAATAGAGTTTGTAAAAGTTTTTCTTTATCATTTTCAGTTTATCAACTGAATTGCTTGAGGACAAGCAAAGGTTTAAGCTTGGGGGAGTTGATACGTCTCCGTGGTATCTACTTTTCCAAACACTTTTGCCCTTGTTTTGGACTCTAACTTGCATGATTTTAATGGAACTAACCCGGACTGACGCTGTTTTCAGCAGAATTACCTGAAAATCAACAGAGATTATTTTTGGAATATATAAAAATACTGGAAGAAGAATCCACGTCAGGGGGCCCACACCCCGCGCGCCACCCTGCCTCATGGGCCCCCTGACGCTTCACCGACCTCAACTCCAACTCCATATATTCGTGTCCGGGGAAAAATCAGAAAGAAGGATTCATCATGTTTTACGATACGGAGCCGCTGCCAAGCCGTAAACTCTCTTGGGAGGGCTAAACTGGAGTCCGTTCGGGGCTGCAGAGAGGGAAATCCGTCGCCATCATCATCATCATCAACCTTCCTCCATCACCAATTTCATGATGCTCACCGCCGTGCGTGAGTAATTCCATTATAAGCTTGCTGGACGCTGATGGGTTGGATGAGATTTATCATGTAATCGAGTTTGTTTTGTTAGGGTTTGATCCCTAGTATCCACTATGTTCTGAGATTGATGTTGCTATGACTTTGCTATGCTTAATGCTTGTCACTAGGGCCCGAGTGCCATGATCTCAGATCCGAACCTATTATGTTTTCATGAATATATGTGAGTTCGTGATCCTATCTTGCAAGTCTATAGTCACCTATTATGTGTTATGATCCGTTAACCCCGAAGTGACAATAATCCGGACCATTACCGGTGATGACCGTAGTTTGAGGAGTTCATGTATTCACTATGTTTTAATGCTTTGGTCCGGTACTCTATTAAAAGGAGGCCTTAATATCCCTTAGTTTCCAATAGGACCCCGCTGCCACGGGAGGGTAGGACAAAAGATGGCATGCAAGTTATTTTCCATAAGCACGTATGACTATATTCGGAATACATGCCTACATTACATTGATGAACTGGAGCTAGTTCTATGTCACCGTATGTTATAACTATTGCATGATCGACCGCATCTGACATAATTCTCCATCACCGATCCAATGCCTACGAGCTTTTCATATATTGTTCTTCACTTATTTACTTTTTCGTTGCTACTATTACAATCACTACAAAACCCAAAAATATTACCTTTGCTACCGTTACCACTACTATCATATTACTTTGCTAGTAAACACTTTGCTGTAGATATTAAGTTTCTAGCTGTGGTTGAATTGACAACTCAGCTCCTAATACTTGAGAATATTCTTTGGCTCCCCTTGTGTCGAATCAATAAATTTGGGTTGAATACACTACCCTCAAAAACTATTGCGATCTCCTATACTTGTGTGTTATCATCACCCCATGATATAACTGTTGCATGATTGATCACATCTGACATAATTATCCATCACTGATCCAATGCCTACAACCTTTTCTTATATTGTTCTTCGCTTATTTACTTTTCCGTTCCTACTGTTACAATCACTATAAAACCAAAAATATTACTTTTGCTACCGTTACCACTACTATCATATTACTTTGCTACTAAACACTTTGCTCAGATATTAAGTTTCCAAGTGTGGTTGAATTGACAACTCAGCTGCTAATACTTGAGAATATTCTTTGGCTCCCCTTGTGTGGAATCAATAAATTTGGGTTGAATAGTCTACCCTTGAAAACTGTTGCGATCCCCTATACTTGTGGGTTATCAAGACTATTTTCTGGCGTCGTTGCCAGGGAGCATAGCTCTATTCTTTGAGTCACTTGGGATTTATATCTGCTGGTCACTATGAAGAACTTGAAAGATCAAAGAACCAAGATTTTTCTCTCAACTACGAGGGGAGGTAAGGAACTGCCATCTAGCTCTACACTTGATTCACCTTCTGTTTGGAGTAAAATTGCGACACCCACACCTATTGTTCGTTATGAAATGTCGCATGTTATTGATGATGCCACTTCTGCTTTGCATGATACTTATGATGAAACTACTTCTATGCTTGATAATACTGTGCCACTAGGTGAATTTCTTGATGAACAACTTGCTAGGGTTAGAGAGAATGAATTTATTGAAACTGATATTATTGATGAAAGTGATGATGAAGATTCTCCCCCTGGATATGAATTGCATGTTGTTCCTGAGGGTTATTGACGGTGTCCTAGACTAGGGGGTACTCACCACGTCATCTCCCGGTCAGTTAGATTGGGCCGAGGACCCCCATGGTCGTATACTCATGAGCCAGTTCGGACAGTTGCCGCATACAAGGAAGATTCCATAAGACTTGGTGGTCAAGACAAGGACTCCTCCCCCACCGGCGTATTCGGCTAGGACTCTTGTTATCCTAGGCCTCTGGTGCATTATATAAACCAGAGCCAGGCTAGTCGATAGATATACAACAATCATACCATAGGCTAGCTTCTAGGGTTTAGCCTCTACGATCTCGTGGTAGATCAACTCTTGTAATACTCATATCATCAAGATCAATCAAGCAGGACGTAGGGTATTACCTCCATCGAGAGGGCCCGAACCTGTGTAAACATCGTGTCCCCCGCCTCCTGTTACCATCCGCCTTAGACGCACAGTTCGGGACCTCCTACCCGAGATCCGCCGGTTTTGACACCGACATTGGTGCTTTCATTGAGAGTTCCGCTGTGTGATCGGCAAAAGGATCGATGGCCCGTCTGCAGATTAACTGCGACATCGACATCATCGTCACCGGCTCGACTGTTCACCTTGGCTTGAGCAAGGATTGTGCCCTGCCTCCGATCGTCATGTTCGGATGAGGGCCTTCATCAACACCAACTCCGATCTCTATCAAGATCATGGAGGAATCGTCCATGGAGCTCGGGGGCTCAACGTCAACATTGCCCTCGGGCGATCGTGCTGTTTTTCTGGACAACGAATGCGTATCCGCCGCCACCGCCTCGTCGAGTGTCGTTTAACAATCGGTTCAGTGGAATTGTGCGGAAACGAGTCTAGAACAACCCTGGAAAATTTCGTCGAGTTCCGATTGAGGAATCTCTGACAATCTACGATATACCGGAGCCCTGTCAAATCCAGACAAGAATCTGGATGAGTTTAGGGCGTGGTCTCCAGAGCCCATCTCGGAAGTCCTTTGGAAGATCCAACCATTCATCTGCTGCAGAATTCCCATATCTACCACCCCTCAAAATTTCAGCTCGATCCGACCGTCCAAACTCCGGGAACCTTCCGATTAGTGCATCACTTTTCAGATGTATTTCCTACGCGAATACAGATCCTACCCGAATTCATGTTTCTTTATGAACGTGATATTTGACAACCTTTTTAAAAGGAATTTTCTTCTAAGGTATTGTGCATTGTTTTTAACACGCGCCCATAAAATTTTATTCCTCCTCTGAGGTAATCTTCGCCATCACGCTGGTGTCAAACCAGTCCGGCAATATAGCTCCACAACCACTACAAGAAATATGTCAACTTGTGACCACCACTATTGGTCACTGAATGGTCACAAATTTCCATTTGTGACCTTTTTGTGACCAAAAACATAAGGTCAAAAGCTGGCCGTCATAAACTGACTATAGCGACCTTTCTTCTGGAATGGTCGAAGACGTTTATGACCAAAACACGTCTACTGTGGCGTTTTGGTCACTAGCAACCTTCCCAGGCCACGTAGGCATCCAGCGTGGCAATCTGACGTGGCACAAGATTCAGCCCGGTCCAATTCGATTTTCTACATGGGCCTAGCCCAACAATTCGGCCTTTTTAATGTATATTTTTCCTATTAATTTTTGCTAGCTACATGGGCCTGGCCCAGCAATTCAGCCTTTTTATTTCTAGATGCGGCCTTTTACAGTGTATGATCTTTTATTTTTTGCCATTTTATTTTCCATTGTTTTACATTTGTCCCAAATATCATAATATCATACACTGGTCCCACGCGTCAGAAATTTCAAATGTGCTCAAATTATTTTGATAAGTGGGTTGCATGAGTCATGTTTCCATTGCACACATTTTCAAATCACATACATAATTACTATTTCATATGAAACAGAAATTGTAGTTCTGAAACATACATGAAATTTAGAGAGAAAATACATTAAATCACATACATAATTACTATTTCATTCACAAATAGATAGAAGATACATTAAATTCCCAGATAACCCTTCCCCTACTGCTACTACTTCTGATGTACAAAAGCAGGATCATCAGGTTTTACAAAACGCCAACACTCTCCTACTCCTTGTGCTCACCCTTCTGATGTACAAACACCTTTTAGATGAATTTGTCTGTAGAAAACATCAAAGAATCTAGAAAAAAACTGGAATCATCAGGTTCTAACAGACTGAAAGCAACAGTGAAATATATTTAGATCAGGGTAAAAACAATAAACCAACAGGAAATACAGAGTTAAAAAGCATTGGAAATACACAAGAAAATAAGGGCATTAATGTAGCTGCAATTTACAATGTTAGAAGACCAGGAAATTAGAGATAAAGCATGGAGTATGATAAATGTGGGACTTTACATTGTAATAGAAATTGAGGATATACGGTGAAAAAATAGAGGAATTCCACTGTAAATACCTGCAGTTTATACAATGTATAAAATGGGTTATTTACAGTGTAACTCCCTAAAAAAATCTTAGGTATTCCACTGTAATACCTACAAGTTTTACAGTGACTATGCAGTAAATTACACTGTAAAACTGGGCGATATTACAGTAAAATGAAACTGAAAAAGCACACTATAGGAAGGACAACAATGAAGTAGGCACAAAGACAACATTTTAGACACATCAGAGAAAATTCACTGAATAATAAGTCAGCACTCTTAAGAAACCATTTTAAACGACCAATGATCCACCACTCATGATGTAATGGGTCTACTTCCAAGTGGACGCATGATTCACTTGGTGTATTGTTGCAGAAGTGAAGAAAACAAACCCACGGTGGATGACCGACAGTTGGCACTTGATGTGCGCACCCACCCTAGCTGAACAATCCAGCTCAATCGTGTCTACTAGAACAGAAGGAAAAACTAACACTGTAAATCTACGGAGGATCACCAACAACATCCCACACTTGGATGCACACCCAGCAAGCAGATAGACAGCAACAAATGGACATTCTATATGAGAACAAAACATCATTGATCAAGCAGATGTTACGAGGACAGATATGTGACTGCTACAAATGAGTGAATTATCAAAAAAAGGAAGAGCTACAAATATGCATCTGCCTGCCAAATACACAAGACTAGTGCAAATAAAGGATGATGGGAAATTTGCATCTAATGCTACCAATTAATTTCAGTGCATGACAAGACAAAAAGCATGGCATCAACAACATCATCAGCAGCATACTACCATCGTAAATAGCAGCACAACAGCAACATTAGGTAGTAGAAGTAGAAGAGTGAGGGCGCTATCGTGCACAGGGGCACGACCAGGAGTCGGGGAGGATGGGGCCGGAGTAGGTGAAGAGGCCATCATCCTCCTTGTGGTGCATGCCGGCCATTGTGACGGCCTTGACTTGCTGGCCATCGCCTGATTTTGCTCCCCCACCCGCTACTCCACCTGCAGGAATATATACCAATAAAACAAGGTAAAATGAGAACCAACAGAGCACAATTCTGCAGGTATATACCAATAAAATGAGGTGAAATGAGAACCAACGACACAATGTCCAAAAAAGGCCAGCAGGATGAAGCTATAGCCAGCTAGCTATGCACCATAGGTGTCTGTACGGCCAGGTCAGAAGAATAACACGGCTAACATAAGGAGCGACACAACAGTTGTTGTGCTACCACAGAAAAATTGGGATTCAAACCTACTGTAACTATCACTCCATCCATTATTTAAACTACCAAAACGTCTTTATATTGAGAAACATAGGTACTGGTTGCATATATAGACTAGTAGCAGTACTATGTGTGGCAGTTTTAACAGGTCAAATAATTTTACTGTAGACAAGTTGCATATATAGACTAGTAGTAGTACTGTAATCTAACAGTGGCTAAAGCATACAAGAAACATATTGTAGTGTACTCTAGCAACTGAATTCCAGATACAATTGGTTTAAGCTCCATGTGTACTAATTAAGAAGGAGGCGACAAGTAGCCATTGCATGTGACGACAGGCAGACAAGAAATGGTTAGGAAGAAGAGGAGCAGTGGAGCACTGACTGATCCATTTGAGGCCCTGGTCTTGTCCTTCTTGAAGACGACCCCGAATCCCCGATGCACTCGCCGTCGACCACACTGGAGGCACTGACTGAATACAAACAAGAACATAAGACAAATAGTACATATATTAGTAAGATAAGCAGCTGTAACATAACAGGAACTGGAACGAACAGTGAGCCATATGCCTGGACCCTGAACCTTGAAGAAAGCAGTACAAAATAACTGAATAGTGATCCTAGAATGCACAAGGTGGTTACTGATCCTAGTGTTAACTGACAATTTCTCAATAAAGTTTCTGTACAACAGCACAAGGTGGTTAACACAAAGGTGAACCAAAGAATTAACATGGCAGCAGAGCAAACCAATACAACTTGCAACTATTAAGCACATGATATTGCTTGGCAAATCAATTAAGCTCTGGTTAATTATTAAGCGGTGAGAATTTCTTATTTGCACGTTCATGTTGATAAGCAAGTTCTAGTGTTCTACTGAACAATGACATGTCATTCGCTACGCATCTATACGTGAGACAAAAGTTGAAGGCAGGAAGCATGATGGATGGATGTATATGCATACCTGAATCCAGGGGAAATGCCGGAAGGAGACAGAGGGCGTGACAGCGGTGTTCATGTGCGCGTCGAAGATGTGGCCGGTGGTGTAGATCACTGCGGTGACAATGAGGCCGTCGACGAAGGAGTGGCCGAGCTGGGATACGCGCGTCACATCAGCGCCGTAGATGGATGCCGCCCCACACATCACGAACACCAGCAGGAACGTCGCCACCACCTCCAATATCACCTGCACACACGCAAGAACCCCTCAGACTGGATACTCGAACTTGTATCTTTGAACCCTATTAATCAACTTCAATTTGCAATTTTAACACTGTGCACGCGTCAACCAGAGGACAACCGGCGAGGTCCCCAAACGGAAGAGGAGCGACGGGAGAGGGAGGCGCCCAGGCACGTACCTTGGTGCTCTGCTGCCACTACTGTCGCGCTCGATCTGCTGCATAGCCGGGCCTGGGGGAGAAGGGGGCGGACGATCTAGTCGAAGGGGGCGGCTGATCTGATCTGAGGGGAGGATGGAGCGGAAGGGACGGGGTCGCGGTGGTGTGCTAGGAGCCGCAGATTGCTGCCGAAAGTCGCCGGGATCGGCCACCGTAGGTGGCGGCGGCGAGGAGTCGTGGGGAGAGAGAGATGGGGTTCGCGAGAGGATGGGGGTGTCGCGGGAGGTAGGGGAGACCGGAGACGGGCAATCAGGTCGCCGGTGGAGCAAGGTGGCTGCCAGATCGGCGGCGGTGGGAATCACGGTATGAGGGGCGGCCTCGATCAGATCTGGGGGAAGGGTGGGTTGGGGAGTTGGGGGAGGAGAGGGAGCGTGAGAAGGTGGAGAAGGGAGCGAGGGGCTGGCGGGGAGGGTGCGGCGTCGCGAGAAAGAAGATGGCAGGGAGGAAGGGGACGGGATCGAGAGGAGCTCCACCGGATCGAGAAGGGCGCGATGGAGGAGAAGAGAGCGAGGGGAAGAAAGGAGGCGGGGGGTGGATGGAAAATGACCACAGAGCTAGGGTTTCAGGGTTAGTGTGGAAGGGCTGAGGACTACCGTTGGATCCCTGAGTATCCGATGGTGTTTGATGCATGATCCGCGTGAGATGTCCACGGACCAATCAGAAAGTACTACCACGTTATGACCATTTAAATTGGTCATGGTTGACTAAAAATAGCGTGTTAAAATCATATCAACTATTTTATGACCTGAAAAATTCAAAAAGGAAATGGAAAACCTTCTCATTGTGTCACCAAATGTGAATAAGTTTTTAGGAAAAATAACAAACATGAAATAAGATAAATATCTTTAAAAATGTGTCGTGAGAAATGAATTTTTTGGCAACAAAAAACATTTTCTATTTTCTGAGTGCCCAAAATGAGTTTTTTTGTGAAGGACCTACCATATATTTGTTTCAAAATTGTACCAAATCAATTTTATAAAATACTAGGACATATTTAATGCACAATTGACTAAATGGTCGGGTGCCAAAAGTTTTGAGCCACCTCTCGTGAAAAAGACAAATTTCCGCTGATTAAGTAGGAAGCGGGTAAAATTTGAACTGCAGCTGCCTCATAGTTTGCTCTTTATTTTTTCCAAAAATCATTTTTAGATACATAAGTATCTATTTAATCACAGAAATATCAAAAGTTTTTCAAGATTCAACCACTAGCTAGGAACGGTCATTCCCGCCGTTTTGACCGCATTTTGAAACGGGCATAAAAAATTCAGAAAAATCAAAAAATTGGGAAACCTTCGCATTGTGTCATGATATGTGGCCAAGTTCCCAGGAAAAATAATAAACTTGTAATACTGCAATTATTTTAAAAAAGTGTTATTAGAAACGAGCTATCACGTGTGGAGATCAATGGCTTTCAAGCCAAATGATCAATCTTATGGCCACATTCATGGCATAGTTTGTTCAAATGATCTCATATTGTGCACAAGGGTGCATATTGGAATGACAAACAATGTTGCCTATGGAAGTTTTCTTTTTCTTTGGACGAAAGAACCATTTTCCATTTTTCGAGTGCCCAAAAGGAGGTTTTTTTGTGAAGGACCTCCCAAATAATTGTTGCAAATTGGACCAAATCATTTTTCTAAAATACTAGTCCATACTTAATGCACAATTGATCAAATGGTTGGGTGTAAAAAGTTTTTATCCACCTCTGGTGAAAAAGACAAATTCCCGCCGATTCAGTTGGAAGCGGGTCAAATTTGAACTGTAGCAACCTCGTAGTTTGCTCTTTGTTTTTTCCAAAACTCATTTCTAGGTACATAAGTATCTATTTAATCAGAGAAACGCCAAAAAAATTCCAAGATTCAACCACTAGCTAGGAACGGCCATTCCCGTCATTTTGACCGCATTTTGAAACGGGCATAAAAATTAAAAAAATTCAAAAAATTGGGAAACCTTCGCATTGTGTCACGATATGTGGCCAAGTTCCCAGGAAAAATAATAAACTTGTAATACGACAATTATTTTAAAAAAGTGTTATCAGAAACGAGCTATCACGTGTGGAGATCAATGGCTTTCAAGCCAAATGATCAATCTTATGGCCACATTCATGGCATAGTTTGTTCAAATGATCTCATATTGTGCACAAGGGTGCATATTGGAATGGCAAACAATGTTGCCTAAGGAAGTTTTCTTTTTCTTTGGACGAAAGAACCATTTTCCATTTTTCGAGTGCCCAAAAGGAGGTTTTTTTGTGAAGGACCTCCCAAATAATTGTTGCAAATTGGACTAAATCATTTTTCTAAAATACTAGTCCATATTTAATGCACAGTTGACCAAACGGTTGGGTGTAAAAAGTTTTTATCCACCTCTCGTGAAAAAGACAAATTCCCACCGATTCAGTTGGAAGCGGGTCAAATTTGAACTGTAGCTACCTCGTAGTTTGCTCTTTATTTTTTCCAAAAATAATTTCTAGGTACATAAGTATCTATTTAATCAGAGAAACACCAAAAAAATTCCAAGATTCAACCACTAGCTAGGAACGGCCATTCCCGTCGTTTTGACCGCATTTTGAAACGGGCATAAAAAATTCAAAAAAAATCAAAAAATTGGGAAACCTTCGCATTGTGTCATTATATGTGGCCAAGTTCCCAGGAAAAATAATAAACTTGTAATACAACAATTATTTTTAAAAAGTGTTCTCAGAAATGAGCTATCATGCGTGAAGATTCATGGCTTTCAAGCCAAATAATTAATCTTATGGCCACATTCTTGGCATAGTTTGTTCAAATGATCTCATATTGTGCACAAGGGTGCATCTTGGAATGGCAAACAATGTTGCCTAAGGAAGTTTTCATTTTCTTTGGACGAAAAAACCATTTCCCATTTTTCGGGTGCCTGAAAGGAGGTTTTTTTGTGAAGGACCTCCCAAATAATTGTTGCAAAATTGTACCAAATCATTTTTATGAAACACTAGGCCATATTTAATGCACAATTGACCAAATAGTTGGGTGCAAAAAGTTTTGATCCACCTCTCGTGAAAAAGACAAATTCCCGCCGATTCAGTTGGAAGCGGGTCAAATTTGAACTGCAGCTGCCTCATAGTTTGGTATTTATTTTTTCCAAAAATCATTTCTAGGTACATAAGTATCTATTTAATCAGATAAACACCAAAAATAATCCAAGATTCAACCACTAGCTAGGAACGGCCATTCCCGCCGTTTTGTCCGCATTTTGAAACGGGCATAAAAAATTCAAAAAAAATCAAAAAATTTGGAAACCTTCGCATTGTGTCATTATATGTGGCCAAGTTCCCAGTAAAAATAACAAACTTGTAATACGACAATTATTTTAAAAAAGTGTTCTCAGAAACGAGCTATCACGTATGGAGATCAATGACTTTCAAGCCAAATGATCAATCTTATGGCCACATTCGTGGCATAGTTTGTTCAAATGATCTCATATTGTGCGCAAGGGTGGGTCTTGGAATTCCAAACAATGTTGCCTAAGGAAGTTTTTATTTTCTTTGCACGAAAAATTCATTTTCCATTTTTCTGAGTGCCCAGAATGAGTTTTTTTGTGAAGGACCTACCATATATTTGTTGCAAAATTGGACCTAATCAATTTTATAAAATACTAGGCCATATTTAATGCACAATTGACAAAATGGTTGGGTGTCAAAAGTTTTGATCCACCTCTGGTGAAAAAGACAAATTCCCACCGATTCAGTAGGAAGCGGGTCAAATTTGAACTACAGCTGCCTCATAGTTTGCTATTTATTTTTTCCAAAATTCATTTCTAGTTACATAAGTAACTATTTAATCATAAATACATGGTTTGGTGGCGATACTTCGAGGTTTGGGCGGTGGCCGAGGCCCCCAACTCTAGAGCGCGTAAACTCGCATGCCCGCCGCGTGGTCACCACGTGGCCGTGGCGTTGCCATGTGTTCTGGGCGGCCTAGGCATGTCTAGTGGGTTGGGCACTCCCCAGGTAGGTGCTAGGAAGAAAATCACAACATAAGATTCTCACGAGGAGACCGATCGATGCTCAAACATGAATAAGCAGCCAAGTGTTTGATTAGCGGTACGGGAAATTCACATGGCCAATGGGCGTGAGTTTTAGCCGAGGATGATCATCTACTAAGGAGAATGTATTCACAAATTTTCAGCTCAAAAGGAGGATCCTAGGTGGTACTTGCTTTGCAAAGTACCACACTGGACAAAAATATGAATGTTGAAGCTGGGGTCAAAATAATGAATGGATTGAGCTGAAATTTGGTGGAGGATGGTTATTTGGGCATAGGAAAGCATTGTAGAAAATTGATATCATTTTGACATGCCAAAGTAGTACTTCCTTCACAATGCTCTTCTATGGACAAAAACTTGGGAAAACTAGTGAGAGAGATTGGGTGAATGAAATGAGCTAAAAATTGGTGTAGGTAAGTTACATAGGTATGGTCGTGCACTGGTAAATTTTCAGATCATTTGGGTAAGCCTAGCTACTACTTACTTCACAAAGCTTCTCTCGAGGTAGAAACTTTGGAAATTTCTTGAGAAAGATTTACTAGGAAAATTGAGCTGAATATTATCATGTGGCAATGATTTGGGTATGGAAGAGTGCCCGAAAAATTCGAGGGTAATAGGAGGGGTCTATATAACACTTGCTTTGCAACGTGCCAATTTGGCCATAAAATATAAATTGAACCTGGGCTCACATAGATGATTTGACTGAGCTGCAATTTGGAGGAGGGTGATAATTTGGGCATATGAAGGAACTGTATAAATTTCATGTCATTTAGAGATATAAAAAAGGTACTTCCTGCACAATGCTTCTAGGTGGACAAAACTTTGGAAATTTGCCAAGGAAGATTTGCTAGGCAAATGGAGCTGAATTTTGTCATGCGGTAATGATTTCGATAGGAAAGAGTGCCCAAAAATTCCGAGGGAAATCAAGAATATATAAATAGCGCTTCCTTCACAAAGTGTTGTTGTGAACAGAATAGGAAAATGAATATTGTTGAATTAGTTTTGAACTAGGCAAGGAAGGATTTTTACATATTTGATGAAGATATGCCCCAAATAATTTATGAGATTTTTTTTGGGAATTTTGGGAATGATAGAAATATAGGTTGCTTCACAACCTAGGGCAAAAACTGCCACATGGACATGACACATAGGCAAAACTGATGAGATGGCGCCTAGTCATCACAACCCACCACAATCTACAAGGCTATGACCATCTATATTGGTCATTAACAACTAGAAATAAGGCAGCGGAGTAGCACTGTTTGCTTTGTGACCATTTCGTGTAAGGAAATTACGACCTTTCTGACCAAAATGGTCGCAATGGTTTAGGGTTTGGAGCCCCCTGAACAGCTTTTGACCAATTGGTCTAAAATGGTCATAAATTTATGACCAATTCTTCGAGGGTCACTGACAGAAGGTCATAAGTTGACATATTTCTTGTAGTGAACTGCCGACCTGTGCTAGACTTGTCCCGCTTTTTAAGCCGAGGTCAACCTCTTTGGATCCTCACCTCGGCGAGTTGAATAAGTGTTTAGAATCACCAAGGATAAATCATCACCAACATCGCCGCCCCATGGATTACACGGAGCAGGCACACCGACATCGCTGCATGGTCACTTCATCAAACCAGCATTGGCTGCGTCACAAGTTACGACCTGGGTCCGCATGGCCACACTGTTGCTTCTCCGAGCCAATGTC
Organism: Triticum monococcum; assembly: GCA_034509565.1. Classification (NCBI taxonomy): domain Eukaryota; kingdom Viridiplantae; phylum Streptophyta; class Magnoliopsida; order Poales; family Poaceae; genus Triticum; species Triticum monococcum. The sequence goes on along the minus strand of CM067842.1, from coordinate 569,850,322 downwards.
CATCATGCCGAACTACTTCAACACCTCGGCTGACATGGCAGCTACAACAACTCCTCACCGGCCTGCTCCGTCACCTCGGCTAGACCGGGGACTTGGCTATTTCTTCATCAACATACTCAAGTGACTTCGGCGTCACCAGCCGACCAGCTTCGTCACGTTAGCTGGACCGAGGGCTTCGCCTCGGCAAGCCAACCTTTGCCAGCATCACCAGGCCATCGCTTTATCGCCCATCAGGCAATGGGTGTGCGGATCGATTCCCGATTTTCGGAGTCGCTTTTTTCGGAATGCTACAACAAATAAACCAGGTGCTATTAATCCTAACATTTTTTTGCTTGTTGGGTTTATTTTTTTAAGGAATTATTACTCTGGTTTGTTTCATCATCTGTACACAGGTCTATCAAATGGCGGCCACATTAAAAACGGTCACGTGGTGGTTCGGTCTGTTTCCATACATAGTTCGACGAATGCCGCATCCGGAGCTCGGACCGCCCTGCAAATTCAGGCTTTGTCACGCCTTCACTGCGCCACGCTGACGCCCTGCATCGACATTGGCTTCGGCGCCAGGCCACATTTCTTTAAATAAATTATTTTTGCGTAAAGCAATTATGCAAGGATTATATATATATTTATATTATTCTTTTCGTACCGCATTATTTTATGCGTGTAGGTGATCAACTTCGACAGCGTTACGCGGTCGCTTCGGCAAGCCAACGTCGATGTCTCAAATTGGCATAAATCGGCTTGCATGATCACCTTGTTTGTCGTGTTGCCATACCGACGTGTTCGGTTGCCTCGGGGACTTCGGCATCGCCGAGAGAGCTCTACCTCACCGAGTGTTCAGCGCACAGGCCATACTTCTTTTATTACTGACTTTGCATAAATTATTTATTATGCAATAATTTTATTCATCATTATTACCATTATCTCCGGTTTGCACTATTTTTTGTGCACAGGTAAATGAATCGAGTTGGGCAGTGCTGTCTCCTCGGCTGGACAGGAGGTTTCCTCAACACTTCATTAACCTGCACCGGGGGCTTGGGCAGCACTCTATCAGCCCGCTTTGGTCGTGCTATGCCACCACTTCGGAGTGCCGAGCTCTTCGCCCTGCCACCTTGGGACTGGCTTGGGGGATGGAACCTAGTCCTGCATCAAGCTTGGACTGCGTCATCAATGCCGAACACATTAACAAGCTAAGTCGCTTTCATGCTCAAAAACTTTCAGTTTTAATTATTATTTTTCCCGGTTCGACCAAGCGTCATACTTCCTTGTCAAAACTTTGTGTGTGACGCGCAAATTCAAATACCCCGTTTACTTGGGGGCTTCCTTCATGAAGTTTTTCCTCTTGCATATGATTATACTTGTACGACTTCGTTCCTTGTTTGTGTATTACGCCACAATATGCACCATATTGACTTAAGTGTTCCGCAAGCTGGGTTGCCTGGCTCCTGTGCTTACCCCTACGTTCCCGATTGTTCGGCTAGGGAGTAAATGGAGCACCTCTGCGATTGTCACGACCGGGTCATCCGAGCTCTGACCTCAGACTGGGTGAAGCCGAAAGCTAGCGCTCTTATTGTTTTCAATCATGGTTGGCACACAACGGAACTCATGAGTACAAAAAATCTATTGCACAAGTCTCATAGTAATAATGAGCACCGAAGAAAGGTATCGGTGGGGGTACTATTTTCTTCGAAGATGCTTCTTACACTTCGTCAGTAATATAGCATAAGTTCCCTAAACGCGCTTTGTCTGTTACAACCTTATGGCATGATTGCCTGGTCATCGAAAACACCGTTGATACTCTCGACATGTGGAGTACATGACACTTTTCGGCCCTTGGCCGAAGAGGGAGAAGCCGACGGTCGGTTAAGACGCGTTTAAAGTTCGGGCGAACACAGATATGATATAAGTACTTCGGTACATACAATCATTATACATAAAATTCTTTTACCCAAGTCACTTGGGGGCTCTTAAAATTTATATGAGTTGTTTTATAGTAAATGTGTTTTCTTCTTGGTCGTTGCAAAGTCTTTTTCTACTGCTCCTTTTTCTACTTGAGTTTATGGTCAATAGCCGGATAGCCCGTCTTCTCTCTGAAAGCTACTTGAGTTTAGTTTGCTAAACTGACCTTGGAGAAGTACTCCGCCTTTGGGATAAGGAGCTTGATGCCGTAGGCTGACCCGCATGAAGTCTTGAGATCGGATGTGTCATGTTAAAGCACGACAGACGCACATGTTATCCCAATTTTCGGATTGGCACCGGACACTTGATCTTGTTTGGACGTCAAGTTTTTACTGACATTTTTTGGTTTTCCAAGCTTATGGCACTTTCAAACTATTTGTGTGTTTTCAGCACAAGTCTCGCAGTGCAACACCGGACACCTTTAGAGATTCGGCAAAAACATTCTCGGATATTGCTAAATATGCATCAGTTTCGTATTGTGTCTTCGGTCAATAGTTGGGTTGCCCGGCTCCTATGCTTGCCTCCTACATTCCGCTTTGTTTGGCTAGGTGTGCAAAGGGAGAACCACTGCGATTGTGCTTCTAGCTCACATGGTTAAGCACCTCAGTGGAGAAAGTCGAAAACTGACTGTCACAATAAGTGTAAACTGGTCAGCGATCCGATGACTGTGTTAAACGATGGGCCATTCATAACATTGGCCGAAGTGTTTACGGCTTGACCTCGACTGTCGCCGAACACTACCGGGGGCTAGTAACTGGCCTCCCAAACTAAATCCTCAATATTTTGCTCTTACATTAGAGCTGAGGTTTCCTGATCACGCTTAGCATGACAGCCCAAAGAAATGAACCGATAGCGGGACTATTTTCTTTGGAAGACATTTCTTATGTTAAACAGTAATATAAAATATCTCTCCGCGTACCTTTGTTTATAAAACCGTATGGCCAGATTGCCTTGTTTGTCGTAAATCTTTGCCCTCATAAAGGCTTTATAAAGTAGGACAAACACTCCTCGGCTACTGGCCGAGGTGGTGGAAGCCGATGGTCGGTCAACAAAGTTTTGTACAATGCGGATCCGAGCATTAATGATGTAAACTACTTGGATACATAGAGTCATTACACATAATTTGTGATTTTACTATGGATATCGATCCTTAATTCGGCCACCCGTGCCCGCATTAAGGCTCGGGGGCTACTAGGCTTCGGGCTTATTATTTACAAATATTAAAAGGGCACATCGATCCCCTGATCTGGTGTTGCCACCCGACCAGTGTCTCGGGGGCTACTGCATTGGCAATCCAATGGAGAAAATTTAAAGTGCAATATAGTTTTCGAGGAGATTATTATCCTTAGGTTGGTCGGCCGCACCCAACCCGAGTCTCGAGGACTTTGCACACCGCGTTTCTATTCCTAAGTATGCTGCCGAGCTAGGAATTCATCCTCAGGCTGATTTTATGAATCGACCTGAGTCTCAGGGGCTACTAGGGTCAGCGGTTTGTTTTTTCCTTCACGTGCATCCCGGATATTTGGCCAACACGCACCTTGAGGGATACTGGCTATACATCTTGGCACAGATTACATTGCACAATTCGAAATTAAATTCATAAAAATCATCCCATGGTCGAGGTGGTGCACCACCTCGGATACAGTCCGGCGTTGGTGCTCGACTACAATAGACACCCCGGAAGTAGTCCGGCATAAAGCTCGGACGCCAGTGGCTGGCTCCGTAGAGGGCATTCGGCATTAAGCTCGGTTAATCTCCTTCAACTTTTTTGAACCAAGGTGATCTATGACACCTCGAATATAGTCCGGCGTTGGAGCTTGGACATAGTCCGACGTTGGAGCCCGGATGCAGTTTGGCGTTGGAGCTCGGCTGTAACAATACTCTTATGCAATCCGGCATTGGAGCTCGGATACATTCCGGCGTTGGAGCTCGGAAGCAGCCTGGCATTGGAGCTCGACTGTGAAAGATAAATTGGATGCAGTCCGACGTTGGAGCTCGGACGCTAGAGGACACTTCCGCCAGGAACAACTTCAAACCCGAGGTGTGGCATAAAAATAATAAGGCATTGATAAAGGCCGGAAACTTAAAGGGGTTCCTCGGATACCCGATGTATAAACTCTTCGGATGCACGTTGGTGATCCTCAAGATCGAAGAAGATTTGTTGAACTAGTTTTCAAGACCGACGACCGAAGATGAAGAACAGTTCAGAAGAATCGATGAGCGTACCCAACTTGAAGACCGGTTCAGGGGGCTAGTGACGGTGTCCTGGACTAGGGGGTACTCACCACGTCATCTCCTGGTCAGTTAGATTGGGCCGAGGACCCCCATGGCCGTATACTCATGGGTCAGTTCGGATAGCTGCCGCATACAAGGAAGATTCCACAAGACTTGGTGGTCAAGACAAGGACTCCTCCCCCACCAGCGTATTCAGCCAGGACTCTTGTTATCCTAGGCCTCTGGTGCATTATATAAACCAGGGTCAGGCTAGTCGATAGATATACAACAATCATACCATAGGCTAGCTTCTAGGGTTTAGCCTCTACGATCTTCTAGTAGATCAACTCTTGTAATACTCATATCATCAAGATCAATCAAGCAGGATGTAGGGTATTACCTCCATCGAGAGGGCCTGAACCTGGGTAAACATTGTGTCCCCCGCCTCCTGTTACCATCCGCCTTAGACGCACAGTACGGGACCCCCTACCCGAGATCCACCGGTTTTGACACCGACAGTTATGTTATGGATGAAGAAATCGCTAGAGACTTTCTTGCCTGCAATGATATATCTGATCTTAAGAAATTATTAGCTAAGCTTAAAGAAAAGTCTTTGAATGCTATAATGAAATATGACCCTGCTTTTGCTACTTCACCTATCTTTATTACTGATAAAGATTATGATTTCTCTGTCGATCCTGAGTTAATTACTTTGGTTGAATCTGATCCTTTCTATGGCTATGAATCTGAAATTGTTGTGGCACATCTTACTAAATTAAATGATATAACCACCCTGTTTACTCATGATGAGAAAACTCGCTATCACTTTATCCTTAAGTTATTTCCGTTCTCATTAAAGGGTGATGCTAAAACATGGTTTAATTCTCTTGATCCTGGTTGTGTGCGTAGTCCCCAGGATATGATTTATTACTTCTCTGCTAAATATTTCCCCGCTCATAAGAAACAAGTTGCCTTAAGGGAAATATATAATTTTGTGCAAATTGAAGAAGAGAGTCTCCCACAAGCTTGGGGGAGGCTTCTCCAATTACTTAATGATATGCCTGATCATCCTCTCAAGAAAAATGAAATATTTGATATCTTTTATAATGGACTAACCGACGCTTCAAGAGACTACCTGGATAGTTGTGCTGGTTGTGTTTTTAGGGAAAGAACTGTTGATCGAGCTGAATTGCTATTGAATAATATGTTGAGTAATGAAAATAATTGGACACTTCCTGAACCAACTCCTAAGCCAACTCCGAAGAAAAGGGGAATTCTATTTCTCAGTCCTGAAGATATGTAAGAGGCAAAGAAATCTATGAAAGAAAAAGGTATTAAAGCTGAAGATGTTAAGAATTTACCACCTATTGAAGAAATACATGGTCTTGATAATCCGACACAGGTAGTAAAGGTAAATTCTCTCTATAGATTTGATGAAGGTGATATTCCTCGTTATAAGTCTGCTAGCCAATGCTTAGATGAGTTTGATAATTTTATTGTTAAACAAGAAAACTTCAATGCTTATGTTGGTAGACAATTGAAATGCAATGCTGATATGCTTGAACACTTGAGTGATTATATGTCTAGAGTTAAAGGTGAACTTAAACTTATTAGTAAACATGCTTCTATGGTTACCACTCAAGTATAACAAGTGCCTAAAGCTCAGAATGATTTGCTCAATGAATTGAATAATAAGAAAAATGATAATGCTGTTAGAGTTATGACTAGAGGGGGTAAAATGACTCAGGAACCTTTGTATCCCGAGGGACACCCTAAGAGAATTGAGAAAGATTCTTAGAGAACTAATATTGATGCACCTAGTTCTTCTAAGAGGAAGAGAAAGAAAAATGATAGGATGTTGCATGCTTCTAGTGAACCTGTTGTTGATACACCTGAGAATCCCAGTGGTATTTCTATTTCTGATGCTGAAACACAATATGGTAATGAACATGAACCTAGTGATAATGTTAATGGTGATGTTCATGTTGATGCTCAACCTAGCAATAATAATGATGTAGAAATTGAACCTACTATTGATCTTGATAATCCACAATCAAAGAATCAACGTTATGATAAGAGAGACTTCATTGCTAGGAAGCACGGTAAAGAAAGAGAACCATGGGTTCAGAAACCCATGCCTTTTCCTCCTAAACCATCCAAGAAAAAGGATGATGAGGATTTTGAGCGCTTTGCTGAAATGATTAGACCTATCTTTTTGCGTATGCGTTTGACTGATATGCTTAAAATGAACCCTTATGCTAAATACATGAAGGATATTGTTACTAATAAAAGAAAGATATCAGAAGCTGAAATTTCCACCATGCTTGCTAATTACACTTTTAAGGGTAGAATACCAAAGAAACTTGGAGATCCAGGAGTACCAACTATACCATGCTCCATTAAAAGAAACTATATTAGAACTGCTTTATGTGATCTTGGAGCCGGTGTTAGTGTTATGCCTCTCTCTTTATATCGTAGACTTGATTCGAATAAGTTGACACCTACTGAAATATATTTGCAAATGGCTGATAAATCAACTGCTATACCTGTCGTTATTTGTGAGGATGTGCCTCTTGTGGTTGCAAATGTTACTATTTTAACGGACTTTGTTATTCTTGATATTCCCGAGGATGATAGTATGTCGATTATCCTTGGAAGACCCTTCTTGAATACTGTAGGGGCTGTTATTGATTGCAACAAAGGCAATGTCACTTTTCATTTTATAGTAATGAGCATACGGTGCACTTTCTGAGGAAACAACCTCAAGTCCACAGTATCAATTCTATTGGAAAAATTTCAACAATCACTATTGGAGGTTTTGAATTTCCTCTCCCTACTGTCAAGAAGAAATATGATATTCTTATTGTTGGGGATATGCATATCCCCGTTGAGGTAACCTAGTGTTATTCAAAATTTCTCCGGTTTCATGTTATTCAAAATGAGTTTGTTAACAAGACTTGATCAACCTTGTTAGTGGATTCCTTTTGATGAGCATGAGATGGATGAAGTTAGAAAGCACAACTCTTTGTACCCTCTTTTTACTTTCTGTTATTTATATTAAATAAAGTAAAAATAGTATTTTCTTTCTATTTTCTGAATTATCCTTGCAATAAAAAAACCTGAAAATAAAAGTTCTCCAAATGCCCTGAAAATGAAATATGATTTTTTTTCTAGAATATTTGAGGATTTTAGGCACTAAGAACACAGCAGGGGGAGCAGCCATGTGCCCACGAGGGTGGAGGGTGCGCCCCTGCCTCGTGGACCCCACATGGGTCCCCACCACTTATCCTTGCACCCACACACTTCGTCTTGCTCTAGAAAAAATCACCCACCAGCTCAAACCTGAGTTCTTGCTCATCTTGCTGCCATTTTCGATCTCTTTGCTCAAAGCTCCATTCACAAAACTGCTTTGGGGGATTGTTCTTCGGTATGTGACTCCTCCAATGGTCCAATTAGTTTTTGTTCTAGTTCTTTATTTATTGCAAATTTTTGCTGCTTAGGTGACCCTGTTCTTAAGCTTGCATGTCAAATTTATGTGGTCAAAAAGTAGTTTTAATGCATGATATAGCCTCTAGACACTTGTAGGAGTAGTTGCTATCAATTTTGTGGAGTTTGGTTCACTTTTATTTTAAGTTACTAAAACTTTCAGAAACATATGAAGAGATTTTTGAGAGGCTCATCGAGCCGAAGCTCGAAGGATAAGCAAAGTGAAGAGAACAAGAAGCCTAAGTATAATCTCCCTCGTACTGCGGAGGTTCGGCCGTGTGAATGGCCTTGTGATGAGTTCTTGAGAGAAGCCGGGATTTATGAAGATTTTTATCATTTGGCTAAGAATGCAAGCCTCACCAACTTCCTCCACGCCTGGCGTGAACAGTATCTCTTACTCACCAATATTTTTGTGCAAAATTTTCATTTCCATGCTAGAAGATCGCCACCTTCGGTGGAATTTTATTTATATGATGAGCATAAGGAGATGTCACTTTATGATTTTTGCCGGGTCTGTATGATACCCTTTGCGGGCAGCGTAGAGAAACCGCATCGTAACAATATGGAAGGGTTTATTGATACGATTGCTGTAGGGGAAACTAGGAAGGTTTCCGATGCAGGAATCACTAGCATACATTTTCCTGTGCTGCGTTACTTCGCAATATTTGCTAGTAGATGTTTAATTAGTCGTGAGAACTACGGAAACCTTAGTGCCCCTGATATTGTTATTTTGCGCCATGCCATGTTTCATGATACTACTTCCAGTTTAGGCGCTATTGTTGCTAAACGGTGAAATCTGAACCATACAAAGGGCCCCGTCCTTGGATGTATCTTTGCCTCGCGCCTTGCTGCACACTTTAACATACATATAAGGCATTTTGAGAAAGAGGAAAAGTTGCTACCTCCTATTGTTCTAGATTATAAGAGTATGGTAGCACATGAGTTTATTGTTAAAGATAAGAATATGATACTTAAGTACAAATTAATATTTGGTAAAAATTATTGTGATATTATTACCTTGCCTGTGCCCTCTTTGTTTAACATATTTTCAGGCACGCACCTCATTTTGCTTGAGGCCATTCATGCGTACTGGGGCCAGATGTCAGCTTCAGAGCCTGAGCCGGAGCACCACTTTATCCTCACCATCAGTCTGTTTATCAGTGGAATCCAGAGGAGATCGCCAACTAGTGGCAACCCGAGGACCCTTCTTAGTACGACCCCAGCTACAGTTTTGTAACATCCCAAATTTTCAATTTGGAATGTTATACACTAGATCATCATGCATACCATCTTTTCATGCATTTTGCCGATCCTAGAAATTTCACGCAACTCAAGGACCCTCGGAGAGAGTTGGAGATTTCGTCATTTTCATATTTGAGCTTTCTCAAATTTCGAAAAGAGGATCGTTGGTTTCGTCGGAGTTTATTTGCCTTTTATTTGGATAGGGAAAAATGCGTGTTTTCAAAAATTGCATTTTAGGCCCGGAGAAAAGTTCATTTTGTTCGACTCATTTTTAGGAGTCGGGGAAAATTTACTTTAGCAATTTTGGAGTTCGTTTAGATCTCTTTCTGTTTTTTTTCCTGCGCGCGAAACCGTTTATAAAAAAAAAATCCTCAGCGCCGCTTGGGCCAAAGGCCCAGCCGGCCGGCCAGGAGGCCAGCGCCTCGCCGCGCGCCGCGCCAGGCGCCAGGAGGGAGCCGCCGCCGCTGCCCTTTAGGAGTCCATCTAGGATTCCGTTTGCTCGTTTTTTTTCTCTCTAGATCTTTCCTATTCCTACTCTTATTCCTTGATCCCTCCTCCAAGCAAACCCTCCCCCCTCCCCAATATAAATACCCAAGCACCCCCCTCTAAATCATCAAACCAAAGCCCCAAGCCTAGAGCCGCGCCACACCCCATCGCGCCCCACACCCCGCGCCGCGCCGCCCCTTGTGCCCCGCCGCCGCACCACCGCCGCCGCCCCACGCCCCGCCGCCGGAGCCCCTCGCCGGAGCCTCGCCGAGGTACCGTGCCGCATCTCTTTTTCTTTTCATCGGATCATTTTCTTCTAATTGTTCCGTTTCTTCTCTAAACCGTTCCGGTTTTCTAGATTGGTTTTTCATTCGGTTTTCTTTTCTCGAAACCCTAGATCGATTCCGATTTCTTTTCCGATTTAGTTACCTAGAGACCGTTCGCTGGACCGTTCATCCTAACGAACGTGATCACCGGATTCTTCTAGGTTAACGAACGTCCATTCGTTTAACCGTTCTTTTTTTTTCTTTTCGTCGGATTTATTCCGCGATCGCGATCTCAGATCCGATCTTCTTTATAGTTTATCTTCTCGCTTGTTTATCGGAATCAGGTGATTCAAGCGCCTGGAGTTTCGTTTCGAAACCGCCGTTCCGACTAATCAACTTTAACTAAGTTTTGCTACGGTAAAATTTGACCTACTTTCAACTTGCTAGAACCGACTTGTTTTCTGCCGTTTGTTTTCGGTTTCTTTGTTCGGTTCTTTCTTTCTTTCTTTGCAATCGGAGTTCTTAAGTTGAACTTTCTGGTTCGATCTCTTGTTCGAGTTTTACCTGTGCATTAGATGAGTACTTATTGTATGCTTGTTGTTTGTCTGCGATAGATTACCCGGATTGCGCCGCTTGTTACTTCGAATCTCTAGGACTCGCGGATCATCAACAAGGCAAGTAACACTTTGATCATACCTTTTCTACAACCCAGTTTTATTGCATTAGATCCATCCTCACACATTGCATGATTAGGATCTAATTAAATTGCGGGATGGGAAGTAGATGAGGTAGTACCTATAACCTGTTACTATGAAACCTTTGAGAGTTACTTCTACGTTTGCTTATTATGCCATGCTATGCTAGTAGACGTGGATTGGGTGAGTGATATCCATGACAGATGTGAGATTGATAATTTTAAGGGTTTATCTAAGGTGGCAACTTAAACACACATCTGGGTGGATTGAGGCACCTGATGTCTATCAGGACTTGCCTGTTTTATTTTGGACCGCCACCTAGGCTCAAAGGGATCATAAGATCTTTCATGCTAAATACTTACGTGTGCAGCCACAAGCCTGTCGGGGAACGTAGCAGAAATTCAAAATTTTCCTACGTATCACCAAGATCTATCTATGGAGAGACCAGCAACGAGGGGAAGGAGAGTGCATCTACATACCCTTGTAGATTGCTAAGCGGAAGCGTTCAAGAGAACGGGGTTGATGGGGTCGTACTCGTCGTGATCCAAATCACCGATGATCCTAGTGCCGAACGGACGGCACCTCCGAGTTCAACACACGTATAGCCCAGTGACGTCTCCCACGCCTTGATCCAGCAAGGAGAGAGGGAGAGGTTGAGGAAGACTCCATCTAGCAGCAGTACAACGGCGTGGTGGTGGTGGAGGAGCGTGGCAATCCTGAAGGGCTACGCCAAGCACCATGGGATATGAGGAGAAAGAGAGGGAGGGCTGCACCAACAGGGAGAGATCAAATCACGTGTGTTGGGCAGCACCTAGGCCAAGTATATATAGGGGAAGGGGAGGGGCTGCGCCCCCTTTAGGGTTTCCACCCCTAGGGGTGGCGGCCAGCCTAGATCCCATCTAAGGGAGGCGGCCAAGGAGGAGGGGGAGAGGGAGGCGCACCAGGATGGGCCTTAGGGCCCATCTGCCCTAGGGTTTGCCTCCTCTCCTCTTCCCTTGCGCCTTAGGCCTTGTGGGAGGGCGCACCAGCCCACCTGGGGCTGGTCCCCTTCCACACATGGCCCATGAAGCCCTCCGGGGCTGGTGGCCCCACTTGGTGGACCCCCGGGACCCTCCCGGTGGTCCCGGTACGTTACCGATAAACCCCGAAACTTTTCCGGTGACCAAAACAGGACTTCCCATATATAAATCTTTACCTCCGGACCATTCCGGAACTCCTCGTGACGTCCGGGATCTCATCCGGGACTCCGAACAACATTCGGTAACCACATACAAACTTCCTTTATAACCCTAGCGTCATCGAACCTTAAGTGTGTAGACCCTACGGGTTCGGGAACCATGCAGACATGACCAAGACGTTCTCCGGTCAATAACCAACAGCGGGATCTGGATACCCATGTTGGTTCCCACATGTTCCACGATGATCTCATTGGATGAACCACGATGTCAAGGACTTAATCAATCCCGTATACAATTCCCTTTGTCTATCGGTACGATACTTGCCCGAGATTCGATCGTCGGTATCCCGATACCTTGTTCAATCTCATTACCGGCAAGTCTCTTTACTCGTTCCGTAACACATCATCCCGTGATCAACTCCTTGATCACATTGTGCACATTATGATGATGTCCTACCGAGTGGGCCCAGAGATACCTCTCCGTTTACACGGAGTGACAATTCCCAGTCTCGATTCGTGCCAACCCAACAAACACTTTCGGAGATACCCGTAGTGCACCTTTATAGCCACCCAGTTACGTTGTGACGTTTGGCACACCCAAAGTATTCCTACGGCATCCGGGAGTTGCACAATCTCATGGTCTAAGGAAATGATACTTGACATTGGAAAAGCTTTAGCATACGAACTACACGATCTTGTGCTATGCTTAGGATTGGGTCTTGTCCATCACATCATTCTCCTAATGATGTGATCCCGTTATCAATGACATCCAATGTCCATGGTCAGGAAACCGTAACCATCTATTGATCAACGAGCTAGTCAACTAGAGGCTTACTAGGGACATGGTGTTGTCTATGTATCCACACATGTATCTGAGTTTCCTATCAATACAATTATAGCATGGATAATAAACGATTATCACAAACAAGGAAATATAATAATAACCAATTTATTATTGCCTCTAGGGCATATTTCCAACAGTCTCCCACTTGCACTAGAGTCAATAATCTAGTTCACATCGCCATGTGATTAACACTCACAGGTCACATCGCCATGTGACTAACCCCCAAGAGTTTACTAGAGTCAGTAATCTAGTTCATCACTATGTGATTAACACTCAATGAGTTCTGGGTTTGATCATGTTGCTTGTGAGAGAGGTTTTAGTCAACGGGTCTGCAACATTCAGATCCGTATGTACTTTGCAAATCTCTATGTCATCTCCTAGATGCAGCTACCACGCTCTATTTGGAGCCATTTCAAATAACTGTTTTACTTGGACCTATTCTAAATTGTTGCTCCATCATACGTATCCGGTATCTCTACTCAGAGCTATCCGGATAGGTGTTAAGCTTGCATCAACGTAACTCTTTACGTCGAACTCTTTATCACCTCCATAATCGAGAAAATTCCTTAGTCCACTAGTTACTAAGGATAACTTTGACCGCTGTCCTGTGATCCATTCTTGGATCACTGTTGTACCCCTTGACTGACTCATGGCAAGGCACACTTCAGGTGCGGTACCCAACATAGCATACTGTAGAGCCTATGTCTTAAGTATAGGGGACGACCTTCGTCCTTTCTCTCTATTCTGCCGTGGTCGAGCTTTAAGTCTTAACTTCATACCTCACAATTCAGGCAAGAACTCCTTCTTTGACTGATCCATCTTGAACACCTTCAAGATCATGTCATGGTATGTGCTCATTTGAAAGTACCATTAAGTCTTTTGATCTATCCTTATAGATCTTGATGCTCAATGTTCAAGTAGCTTAATCCAGGCTTTCATTGAAAAACACTTTCAAATAACCCTATATGCTTTCCAGAAATTCTACGTCATTTCGGATCAACAATATGTCATCCACATATACTTATCAGAAATGTCATAGTGCTCCCACTCACTTCTTTGGAAATACAAGTTTCTCATAAACTTTGTATACACCCAAAATCTTTGATCATCTCATCAAAGCATACATTCCAACTCCGAGATGCTTACTCCAGTCCTTAGAAGGATTGCTGGAGCTTTGCATATTTATCAGCATCTTTCAGGATTAACAAAACCTTCCGGTTGTATCACATACAACCTTTCCTCAAGAAAATCATTGAGAAAACAATGTTTTGACATCCTATCTGCAAGATTTCATAAATAATGCAGTAATCGCTAACATAATTCCAACAGACTCTTAGCATCGCTACAGGTGAGAAAGTCTCATCGTAGTCAACTCCTTGAACTTGTCGGAAAACATCTTAACGACAAGTCGAGCTTTCTTAATGGTGATACTTACCATCATTGTCCGTCTTCCTTTTAAAATCCATATGTACCTAACAGCCTTACGACCATCAAGTAGTTCTTCCAAAGTCTACACTTTGTTTTCATACATGGATCCTCTCTCGGATTTTATGGCCTCGAGCCATTTATCGGAATCCGGGCCCACCATCGCTTCTCCATAGCTCGTAGGTTCATTGTTGTCTAGCAACATGACTTCCACGACAGGATTACGTACCACTCTGAAGTAGTACACATCCTTGTCGTCCTATGAGGTTTGGGAGTGACTTGATCTGAAGTTTCATGATCACTATCATAAGCTTCCACTTCAATTGGTGTAGGTGCCACAGGAACAACTTCCCGTGCCCTGCCACGCACTAGTTGAAGAGACGGTTAAATAACCTCATCAAGTCTCCACCATCCTCCCACTCAATTCTTTCGAGAGAAACTTTTCCTCGAGAAAGGACCCGATTCTAGAAACAATCCCTTATTGCTTTCGAATCTGAGACAGGAGGTATACTCAACTGTTTTGGGTGTCCTATGAAGATGCATTTATGCTCTTTGGGTTCGAGCTTATTAGCCTGAAACTTTTTCACATAAGCATCGCAGCCCCAAACTTTTAAGAAATGACAGCTTAGGTTTCTCTAAACCATAGTTCATACGGTGTCATCTCATCGGAATTACGTGGTGCCCCTTTTAAAGTGAATGTGGTTGTCTCTAATGCCTAACCCATAAACTATCGTGGTAATTCGATAAGAGACATCATGGTATGCATCATATCCAATAGGGTGCAGTTATGATGTACGGACACACCATCACACTATGGTGTTCCAGGCTGTATTAGTTGTGAAACGATTTCCACAATGTCTTAATTCTGTGCCAAACTCGTAATTCAGATATCCATCTCTATGATCATATCATAGATATTTTTATCCTCTTATCACGACGATCTTTCAACTTCACCCTGAAATTACTTGAACCTTTCAATAATTCAGACTCGTGATTCATCAAGTAAATATACTCAACATCTACTCAAATCATCTGTGAAGTAAGAACATGACGATATCCACTACATGCCTCAGCACTCATTGGACTACACACATCAAAAATGTATTACTTCCAACAAGTTGCTTTCTAGTTCCATTTCACTGAAACCGAGGCTTTCAGTCATCTTGCCCATGTGGTATGATTTGCATGTCTCAAGTGATTCAAAATCAAGTGAGTCCAAACGGTCCATTTGCATGGAGTTTCTTCATGCATATACACCAATAGACATGGTTCGCATGCCTCAAACTTTTCAAAAACGAGTGAGTCCAAAGATCCATCAACATGGAGCTTCTTCATGCGTTTTATACCGATATGACTTACGTGGCAGTGCCACAAGTAGGTGGTACTATCATTACTATCTTATATCTTTTGGCATGAACATGTGTATCACTACGATCGAGATTCAATAAACCATTCATTTTAGGTGTAAGACCATTGAAGGTATTATTCAAATAAACAGAGTAACCATTATTCTCCTTAAATGAATAACCGTATTGCGATAGTCATAATCCAATCATGTCTATGCTTAACGCAAACACCAAATAACAATTATTCAGGTTTAACACCAATCTCGATGGTAGAGGGAGCGTGCGATGGTTGATCATATCAACATTGGAAACACTTCCAACACATATCGTCAGCTCACCTTTGGCTAGTCTCCGTTTATTCCGTAGCTTTTATTTTGAGTTACTAACACTTAGCAACCGAACCGACATCTAATACCCTGGTGCTACTAGGAGTACTAGTAAAGTACACATCAACACAATGTATATCCAATATACTTCTATCGACCTTGCCAGCCTTCTAATCTACCAAGTATCTAGGGTAATTCTGCTCCAGTGGCTGTTCCCCTTATTACAAAAGCACTTAGTCTCGGGTTTGGGTTCAACCTTGGGTTTCTTCACTAGAGCAGCAGCTGAATTGCCGTTTCATGAAGTATCCCTTCTTGCCCTTGCCCTTCTTGAAACTAGTGGTTTCACCAACCACCAATAATTGATGCTCCTTCTTGATTTCTACTTTTGTGGTGTCAAACATTGCGAATATCTCAAGGATCATCATATATGTCCCTGATATATTATAGTTCATCACGAAGCTCTAGCAGCTTGGTGGTAATGACTTCGGAGAAACATCACTATCTCATCTGGAAGATCAACTCCCATTTGATTCAAATGATTGTTGTACTTAGACAATCTGAGCACAAGCTCAACAATTGAGCTTTTCTCCCTTAGTTTTTAGGCTAAGAAAATCGTCGGAGGTCTTATACCTCTTGACGTGGGCACGAGCCTGAAATCCCAATTTCAGCCCTCGAAACATCTCATATGTTTCGCGACGTTTCAAAATTGTCTTTGGTGCCTCAATTCTAAACCATTTAACATTACCGAACTATCATGTAGTCATCAAAACGTGTATGTCAGATGTTCGCAACATCCACAGACGACGTTCGAGGTTCAGCACACTGAGCGGTGCATTAAGGACATAAGCCTTCTATGACGCAATGAGGACAATCCTCAGTTTACGGACCTAGTCCACATAATTGCTACTATCAACTAAAATTTCTCTAGGAACATATCTAAACAGTAGAACTAAAGCGCGAGCTACGACATAATTTGCGAAGACCTTTTGACTATGTTCAGGATAATTAAGTTCATCTTATGAACTCCCACTCAGATAGACATCCCTCTAGTCATCTAAGTGATTACATGATCCGAGTCAACTAGGCCGTGTCCGATCATCACGTGAGACAGACTAGTCAACATCGGTGAACATCTTCATGTTGATCGTATCTACCATACGACTCATGCTCGACCTTTCGGTCTTCTGTGTTCCAAGGCCATGTCTGTACATGCTAGGCTCGTCAAGTCAACCTAAGTGTTTGCATGTGTAAATCTGTCTTACACCCGTTGTATGTGAATGTTGGAATCTATCACACCCGATCATCACGTGGTGCTTAGAAACGAACGAACTGTCGCAACGGTGCACAGTTAGGGGGAACACTTTCTTGAAATTTTAATGAGGGATCATCTTATTTACTACCGTCGTTCTAAGAAAATAAGATGTATAAACATGATAAACATCACATGCAATCAAATAGTGACATGATATGGCCAATATCATATTGCTCCTTTTGATCTCCATCTTCGGGGCTCTATGATCATCTTGTCACCGGCATGACACCATGATCTCCATCATCATGATCTCCATCATCGTGTCTTCATGAAGTTGTCTCGCCAACGATTACTTCTACTACTACAGCTAACGGTTAGCAATAAAGTAAAGTAATTACATGACGTTTATGTTGACACGCAGGTCATAAATAAATTAAGACAACTCCTATGGCTCCTGCCAGTTGTCATACTCATCGACATGCAAGTCGTGATTCCTATTACAAGAACATGATCAATCTCATACATCACATATATCATTCATCACATCCTTTTGGCCATATCACATCACATAGCATACCCTGCAAAAACAAGTTAGACGTCCTCTAATTGTTGTTTGCATGTTTTACGTGGCTGCTATGGGTTTCTAGCAAGAACGTTTCTTACCTACGCAAAACCACAACGTGATATGCCAATTGCTATTTACCCTTCATAAGGACCCTTTTCATCGAATCCGTTCCAACTAAAGTGGGAGAGACAGACACCCGCCAGCCACCTTATGCAACTAGTGCATGTCAGTCGGTGGAACCGGTCTCACGTAAGCGTACGTGTAAGGTTGGTCCGGGCCGCTTCATCCCACGATGCCGTTGAAACAAGATTGGACTAGTAACGGTAAGCATATTGAACAATATCAACGCCCACAACTACTTTGTGTTCTACTCGTGCATAGAATCTACGCAATAGACCTAGCTCATGATGCCACTGTCGGGGAACGTAGCAGAAATTCAAAATTTTCCTACGTATCACCAAGATCTATCTATGGAGAGACTAGCAACGAGGGGAAGGAGAGTGCATCTACATACCCTTGTAGATCGCTAAGCGGAAGCATTCAAGAGAACGGGGTTGATGGAGTCGTACTCGTCGTGATCCAAATCACCGATGATCCTAGTGCCGAACGGACGGCACCTCCGCGTTCAACACACGTACAGCCCGGTGACGTCTCCCACGCCTTGATCCAGCAAGGAGAGAGGGAGAGGTTGAGGAAGACTCCATCCAGCAGCAGCACAACGGCGTGGTGGTGGTGGAGGAGCATGGCAATCCTAAAGGGCTTCGCCAAGCACCACGGGATATGAGGAGAAAGAGAGGGAGGGCTGCACCAACAGGGAGAGATCAAATCGCGTGTGTTGGGCAGCACCTAGGCCAAGTATATATAGGGGAAGGGGAGGGGCTGCGCCCCCTTTAGGGTTTCCACCCCTAGGGGTGGCGGCCAGCCTAGATCCCATCTAAGGGAGGCGGCCAAGGGGGAGGGGGAGAGGGAGGCGCACCAGGATGGGCCTTAGGGCCCATCTGCCCTAGGGTTTGCCCCCTCTCCTCTTCCCTTGCGCCTTGGGCCTTGTGGGAGGGCGCACCAGCCCACCTGGGGCTGGTCCCCTTCCACACATGGCCCATGAAGCCCTCCGGGGCTGGTGGCCCCACTTGGTGGACCCCCGGGACCCTCCTGGTGGTCCTGGTACGTTACCGATAAACCCCAAAACTTTTGCGGTGACCAAAATAGTACTTCCCATATATAAATCTTTACCTCCGGACCATTCCAGAACTCCTCGTGACGTCCGGGATCTCATCCGGGACTCCGAACAACATTCGGTAACCACATACAAACTTCCTTTATAACCCTAGTGTCATCGAACCTTAAGTGTGTAGACCCTACGGGTTCGGGAACCATGCAGACATGACCGAGACGTTCTCCGGTCAATAACCAACAGCGGGATCTGGATACCCATGTTGGCTCCCACATGTTCCATGATGATCTCATCAGATGAACCATGATGTCAAGGACTTAATCAATCCCATATACAATTCCCTTTATCTATCGGTACGATACTTGCCCGAGATTCGATCGTCGGTATCCCGATACCTTGTTCAATCTCGTTACCGGCAAGTCTCTTTACTCATTCCGTAACACATCATCCCATGATCAACTCCTTGATCACATTGTGCACGTTATGATGATGTCCTACCGAGTGGGCCCAGAGATACCTCTCCGTTTACACGGAGTGACAAATCCCAGTCTCGATTCGTGCCAACCCAACAGACACTTTCGGAGATACCCGTAGTGCACCTTTATAGCCACCCAGTTATGTTGTGACGTTTGGCACACCCAAAGTATTCCTACGTCATCCGGGAGTTGCACAATCTCATGGTCTAAGGAAATGATACTTGACATTAGAAAAGCTTTAGCATACGAACTACACGATCTTGTGCTATGCTTAGGATTGGGTCTTGTCCATCACATCATTCTCCTAATGATGTGATCCTGTTATCAATGACATCCAATGTCCATGGTCAGGAAACCGTAACCATCTATTGATCAACGAGCTAGTCAACTAGAGGCTTACTAGGGACATGGTGTTGTCTATGTATCCACACATGTATCTGAGTTTCCTATCAATACAATTATAGCGTGGATAATAAATGATTATCACGAACAAGGAAATATAATAATAACCAATTTATTATTGCCTCTAGGGCATATTTCCAACAAAGCCATTATGGGCTCTGGCATAGTTGACTAAGTCGTGCGAACTCTTATAGGGGTAGACTAGCAGATGTAGGGGATATAGGTGGTACGGTCTACTCCATCATAAGGTGCTAGCGCTTCTAAAAGACTATGTCTCGGTCATCCGTTTCTCAAACACCAGTAGTGCGAGAAATCCAATGGAGGTGATCGAGTCTTGTGGGGAAAAGTGCGCAAACCTCTGTAGAGTGTAATAAACTAATCATGATTAGCCATGTCCCCGGTTATGGACAATGTTGAGTATCTAGTACTTGAATATCATGTGAATCTCATCATGTTACTTCTAATTAATATTGTTGGGTTATTGATGACTACTTTTAATTGGGATTGAGAATGCTGTCAACCATTCTCAATGTTTAACAACCACCATGATAGTAAATAAATTTATTCCTTTGCAGTAGGGAAAAATTGGCTTTACGCAAAACAGTAACCATAGAGCTTTCCACCAGCCAAATATGCATATAGAATAGCTGTTTCATTCCATTATTCTCTATGTGTTACCTTGCCAGCATATTCCATGTGCTGACCCGTTTCGGGCTGCAACGTTAATGTTGCAGACTTTTCAGACGACGATTAAGGTGCTTTTAGGTCGTGGTTCTATACTCAGTGATGCCGTTGGAGTTGATGGACCCATTTACCTTCCAAGTCTTCCGCTGTTATCGATATTAGATGGCCTTAAGCCATATTATTGTAATAAGTTCTCTTTTGAGACATCGTTGTAATAAGTGTGTGATTGCCACTCTGCTATAAATCCTTCGATGTACTGTGTGGTGTCAGCATTACTGATCCAGGGATGACACCGGAGCACAGTAGACTTGATCCATTCGGGTCTGGTCGCCACAGAGATGGTATCAGAGCACACGCTGACTGTAGGACACGGCCACTAAGTTAAAGCCATAGATCACTATTCTCTCCTCATTTTCTAGCTCCTCATATTTTCTACTCTTTAGGATGAAGGACGCGAAGATTAAGTACGCTCAACTGGATGAAGGCACACCTTTTGGATTTCACTTGAAGGAAGTCACCAAGTACCTAAACATTGGATTACCAAGTTTCACGGGAACCTTCAACGCCACTCTGCCTGAAGAGGAGCGCTGGAAGATTCAAGCTCATGTTCCGGGAAAGACATTTGTGCCAATCACGAAGCCCATAGATAGCATTTTGAATGCACCAACTTGGAGTCTAGGAAGGAGCATGGCAGCCCACATCACCATAGGACGCATTGGAGAAGTTTATCAAGAAGACCTGAAGGACACTATCTACCAGATTTGCGGACGCCGAGATGAACAATGGGAGTTAGTCACCACCAAGAAGGATAGATCCATTGCAGCATTCATCCAGGAATTAAACCAGCACATTCGACGCCACGAGAACCAGATGTGCAATGATATGATGGAGTTGAAGAATGCCAAGACAAGGATCATCGAGCTAGAAGGAGAACTGAAGGCTACACGCAAGGACTACATGGACGAGATCGTAGCTCTAGCAAGACACAACGTCGATCTTAAGCAAGAGATTGAAGAACTCAAGAGGAAGTTAGCATCCAAAGAGGAAGACGAGTACGTCGCATGCCCAGATAACTACATCATCATCGACGACGCCGATTCAGATCCAAGTGAACCCGACTTTGATGACGAAGCTGGAGCGGACATCATGGAGTCTTCCGTCGGTTCAAATTTCTAGATGACCACCAAATATTAGTAGTATTTCCCCCATGTAAACACTATAGTTTGAGCACTTTTGCGATAGCTAGATCGATTGTATGCCCTTGTTTGATTGAATGAAGTGATTTTGTGTGAATTTGCTCATGTGCATTGGGGTAGTGTTTTCTCTTTAGACCTCATTCTATTCTTATATCTCTTCTTTTCTAAACCCTCGGATGCCTCCGAGACGTGACAATGGATTTCCACCGGAGCTCACTCAGTTGATCCAACAGCAGAATCAGTTGATGCAGATGTTAGTTCAGAACCAGCAGAACAACAACAACCCACCACCACCACCACCACCTGTTGACCACTTAGCCCGTTTCCTTAGGCTAAATCCGCCGGTGTTTTCTAGTAGCACCGAGCCGATAGTAGCAGACGATTGGCTCCGCAAGATAGGAAGGGAGTTGACCACTACGGGATGCACAGATGGTGAGAAAGTGAAGTTTGCCGCACATCAGTTAGAAGGACCCACGGCAGCATGGTGGGAGAATTTCACAGCCACCTTCCCAGTTGACACTGTCACATGGGATCAGTTTCAGCAAGCTTTCCGCACTGCACATGTTTCAGCAGGAGCTATGGCCACGAAGAAGCGTGAGTTTCGCAACTTACGCCAAGGAGGAAGGACAGTTGGCCAGTATGTTGACGACTTCAGCAAGCTAGCACGTTATGCCCCAGATGACGTTGCTACGGATGCAGCTAAGCAGGAGAAGTTTCTGGAAGGACTGAATGATGAGCTAAGTATGCAGTTGATGGTAGCAAGTTTCCGCAACTACCAGGAGTTGGTAGATCGTGCCATCATGATCGAAGGGAAACAACAGCAGATTGAGAACCGCAAGAGGAAGTATGGACAGGGGAAGTATAACTCTGGAGCCCAGCAGAAGCCCCGTTTTACCCCTAAATCGGGATTTCAGTTTCAGCATACCCATGGAGGAGGTAGTTCGCACAACCACAATGGCCACAAGAATGGTAATGGGAATGGAGGAAGCAACGGCCAGAATCGGACCATCCCATCAACCCCATCCAAGAGAGACCTGAGTCAAGTCACCTGTTTCAAGTGTTCCAAGACCGGACATTATGCCAATGAATGTCCTGAAGGCCAGAATGGAAATGGCAATGGAAGCTCAGGGAAGAAGCCGAACCCTTTCAATAGGGGATAGGTGAACCACGTTAGCGTGGAGGAGGTTGAAGACCAGCCTGATGCAGTGATCGGTAAGTTTTTGGTTAAGTCATTTACCGCACTCGTTCTTTTCGATACTGGTGCATCGCATTCATACATATCAAGGGGATTTGTGGATAAATATAACCTGCCAACCCAAGCCCTCAGGTCACCCATGTTAGTAAGCTCACCAGGAGCGGAGTTTATGGCTAGACGATGGTGTGATCGGTTACCATTAAGGATTGGTAACTATGTTTTTCCCTCAGACCTAATAGTACTGGAATCTCAAGGATTGGATGTAATCCTCGGTATGGATTGGTTGTCGATGTATGGAGGAAACATCGATTGTGCTAGTAAGTCAATTTTGCTTACAACGCCAGAAGGAAGAAGGATCAAGTATGTATCCCGGCATGTGCCAAATATGACACAAGTAAATTGCCTGACAGGAGTCGTGCAGGAGGAAGTACCAGTGGTAAAGGATTATCCTGATGTATTTCTGGAAGAGTTGCCAGGCATGCCACCGGATAGAGACATTGAGTTTTTGATTGAGTTATTGCCAGGGACTGGACCAATATCAAAGAGACCATACCGGATGCCAGCAAAGGATTTGGTGGAAATTAAGAATCAGATTAAGGAGTTATTGGAGAAAGGTTACATTCGCCCAAGTTCTTCGCCTTGGGGATCACCCGTACTTCTAGTGGAGAAGAAGGAATGGATCATTAAGGATGGTTGTTGATTACCGTGGATTGAATGAAGTAACCATCAAGAACAAGTACCCACTGCCAATGATAAATGATCTATTTGATCGTTTGCAAGGAGCTAAAGTGTTTTCCAAGATCGATTTGCGATCAGGGTACCACCAGTTGAAGATTCAAGAGCAGGACATACCTAAGACAACATTCACCACAAGATATGGACTGTATGAGTATACCGTTATGTCATTTGGATTGACTAAGGTGCCTGCCTATTTTATGAACATGATGAACAAAGTGTTTATGGAGTTTTTGGATAAGTTCGTCGTAGTGTTCATCGATGATATCCTGGTTTATTCGAAGAATGAAGAAGAGCATAAGGAACATTTGCGTTTGGTTTTGGAGAAACTAAGGGAACATCAGTTATATGCCAAATTTAGCAAATGTGAGTTTTGGTTGAAGGAAGTTGGATTCCTCGGACACGTTATATCCGGAGAAGGGATAGCAGTTGACCCCACAAAGGTTGAGACCGTAACCAAGTGGGAAGCACCAACGATAGTTGGAGAGATCCAGAGTTTTTTTGGACTCGCAGGATACTACTGGAGATTCATTGAGAACTTTTCAAAGATTGCAAAGCCTATGACGGAGTTGTTGAAGAAGGATACCAAGTTCAATTGGACTGAGGAGTGTGAGGTTAGTTTCCAGGAGTTGAAGAAACGTTTGGTTACCTCACCAGTGTTGATTTTGCCAGATCAGACCAAGGATTATGAGGTGTATTGCGATGCTTCACGTCGAGGACTTGGAGCAGTGCTTATGCAGGAAGGGAGAGTTGTTTCGTATGCTTCACGACAACTGAAACCTCATGAGTTGAACTATGCTACGCATGATTTGGAGTTAGCAGCCGTAGTGCATGCATTGAAGACATGGAGACATTTCCTCATTGGAAATCATTGTGAGGTGTACACGGATCACAAGAGTTTGAAGTACATTTTCACGCAGAAGGAGTTGAATCTCAGACAAAGGAGATGGTTGGAGCTCATCAAGGATTATGACATGAGATTGCATTATCATCCCGGTAAAGCTAATGTAGTAGCTGACGCATTGAGCCGTAAGAGCCATGTCAATACGATAATGACGGGAAGTATACCAAAGGAGTTAGCAGAAAACCTTCGTGAACTAAGTTTAGAGATAGTTCCGAAAGGCTATGTGGCAGCATTGGAGATTCCGTCAACATTGATGGATAAAATCAGAGAGGCTCAGAAATCTGACAAGGAGATTGCTGTTATAAAGGAGAAACTAAGCAAAGGAAAAGCAAAGGGATTTCGTGAGGATGAGCACGATACCCTATGGTTTGAGGACCGTGTTTATGTGCACAATGACCCGGAGATCAGGAAGTTGATTCTACAAGAGGCACATGATTCACCATATTTGATTCACCCAGGGAATACCAAGATGTATTTGGATTTGAAGGAGACATTCTGGTGGACCTAAATGAAGAAGGATATTGCAGCATATGTAGCAGTTTGTGACGTATGTCATAGAGTGAAGGTAGAGCATCAGAAGCCAGCCGGATTGTTGCAACCATTGCCGATACCCAAATGGAAGTGGGATAAGATAGGCATGGATTTTATCACAGGACTACCCAGGACAAAAGCAGGTTATGACTCGATATGGGTAGTAGTTGATCGTTTGACGAAGGTGGCACATTTCATTCCAGTTAAGGCCACTTACACCAGTGCTAAGTTGGCAAAGATATACATGACTAGGATTATTTGTTTGCATGGAGTTCCGAGGAGTATTGTATCGGACAGAGGAACCCAATTTACCTCAAAGTTTTGGAATCAGTTGCATGAAACTTTGGGAACCAGGCTAGAGTTCAGCACCGCTTTTCATCCACAGACAGATGGACAGACCAAGAGAGTCAATCAGATTTTGGAAGATATGCTGAGAGCTTGTGCACTAGATTATGGATCTAGTTGGGACGATAATTTGCCGTATGCGGAGTTTTCTTATAACAACAGTTACCAAACCAGTTTGAAGATGGCACCTTTCGAAGCTTTATACGGAAGGAGGTGCAGGACACCGTTGTCATGGGACGAAGTTGGAGACCGCCAATTCTTTGGACCAGATTTGATTAAGGAGTCTGAACGGAAAGTTAAGTTGATTCGCGAAAGGCTCAAGGTAGCCCAGTCCAGGCAGAAGAGCTACGCAGATTCTAAACGCAAAGAGACAGTTTACGAAACCGGAGACAGGGTGTATCTCCGAGTATCCCCACTTCGAGGAGTTAAGCGCTTTGGAGTTAAGGGAAAGTTAGCACCGCGTTTCGCTGGACCATATAAGATCTTGCAACGTATGGGAGAAGTCGCGTATAAGTTGGAATTACCAGAGGGACTGTCAGGAGTTCATGATGTATTCCATGTTTCTCAGCTGAAGAAATGTCATGCCGAGATGGCGGAGGTACCGCTAAGAGATACAGTACCACTAGAAGCGATTCAGTTGAAGGACGACTTAACGTATGAAGAGAAACCAGTCAAAATTCTCGAGTTTGCCAGCAGAGTTACCCGCAGCAAGGTTATCAAGTTTTGCAAAGTTCAGTGGAACCACCACTCAGAGGATGAAGCCACCTGGGAGAGAGAAGAAGATTTGCTCAAGGACCACCCTCACCAATTTTCTAGCCAACCCGAATCTCGAGGGCGAGATTCATTTTAAGGGGGGTAGGTTTGTAACATCCCAAAATTTCAATTTGGAATGTTATACACTAGATCATCATGCATATCATCTTTTCTTGCATTTTGCCGATCCTAGAAATTTCACGCAAGTCAAGGACCCTCGGAGAGAGTTGGAGATTTCGTCATTTTCATATTTGAGCTTTCTCAAATTTCGAAAAGAGGATCGTTGGTTTCGTCAGAGTTTATTTGCCTTTTATTTGGATAGGGAAAATGCGTGTTTTCAAAAATTGCATTTTAGGCCCGGAGAAAAGTTCATTTTGTTCGACTCATTTTTAGGAGTCGGGGAAAATTTACTTTAGCAATTTTGGAGTTCGTTTAGATCTCTTTCTGTTTTTTTCCTGTGCGCGAAACCGTTTAAAAAAAAAATCCTCAGCGCCGCTTGGGCCAAAGGCCCAGCCGGCCGGCCAGGAGGCCAGCGCCTCGCCGCGCGCCGCGCCAGGCGCCAGGAGGGAGCCGCCGCCGTTGCCCTTTAGGAGTCCATCTAGGATTCCGTTTGCTCGTTTTTGTTCTCTCTAGATCTTTCCTATTCCTACTCTTATTCCTTGATCCCTCCTCCAAGCAAACCCTCCCCCCTCCCCAATATAAATACCCAAGCACCCCCCCTCTAAATCATCAAACCAAAGCCCCAAGCCTAGAGCCGCGCCACACCCCACCGCGCCCCACACCCCGCGCCGCGCCGCCCCTTGTGCCCCGCCGCCGCCGCACCACCGCCGCCGCCCCACGCCCCGCCGCCGGAGCCCCTCGTCGGAGCCTCGCCGAGGTACCGCGCCGCGTCTCTTTTTCTTTTCATCAGATCGTTTTCTTCTAATCGTTCCGTTTCTTCTCTAAACCGTTCCAGTTTTCTAGATCGGTTTTTCGTTCGGTTTTCTTTTCTCGAAACCCTAGATCGGTTCCGATTTCTTTTCCGATTTAGTTGCCTAGAGACCGTTCGCCGGACCGTTCATCCTAACGAACGTGATCACCGGATTCTTCTAGGTTAACGAACATCCGTTTGTTTAACCATTCTTTTTTTTCTTTTCGTCGGATTTATTCCGCGATCACGATCTCAGATCCGATCTTCTTTCTAGTTTATCTTCTCGCTCGTTTATCGGAATCAGGTGATTCAAGCGCCTAGAGTTTCCTTTCGAAACCGCCGTTCCGACTAATCAACTTTAACTAAGTTTTGCTACGGTAAAATTTGACCTAGTTTCAACTTGCTAGAACCGAGTTGTTTTCCGCTGTTTGTTTTCGGTTTCTTTGTTCGGTTCTTTCTTTCTTTCTTTGCAACGGGAGTTCTTAAGTTGAACTTTCTGGTTCGATCTCTTGTTCGAGTTTTACCTGTGCATTAGATGAGTACTTATTGTATGCTTGTTGTTTGTCTACGATAGATTACCCGGATTGCGCCGCTTGTTACTTCTAATCTCTAGGACTCGCGGATCATCAGCAAGGCAAGTAACACTTTGATCATACCTTTTCTACAACCCAGTTTTATTGCATTAGATCCATCCTCACACATTGCATGATTAGGATCTAATTAAATTGCGGGATGGGAAGTAGATGAGGTAATACCTATTACCTGTTACTATGAAACCTTTGGGAGTTACTTCTACGTTTGCTTATTATGCCATGCTATGCTAGTAGACGTGGATTGGGTGAGTGATATCCATGATAGATGTGAGATTGATAATTTTAAGGGTTTATCTAAGGTGGCAACTTAAACACACATCTGGGTGGATTGAGGCACCTGATGTCTATCAGGACTTGCCTGTTTTATTTTGGACCGCCACCCAGGCTCAAAGGGATCATAAGATCTTTCATGCTAAATACTTACGTGTGCAGCCACAAGCCATTATGGGCTCTGGCATAGTTGACTAAGTCGTGCAAACTCTTATAGGGGTAGACTAGCAGATGTAGGGGATATAGGTGGTACGGTCTACTCCATCGTAAGGTGCTAGCGCTTCTGAAAGACTATGTCTTGGTCATCCGTTTCTCAAACACCAGTAGTGCGAGAAATCCAACGGAGGCGATCGAGTCTTGTGGGGAAAAGTGCGCAAACCTCTGCAAAGTGTAATAAACTAATCATGATTAGCCGTGTCCCCAGTTATGGACAATCTTGAGTATCTAGTACTTGAATATCATATGAATCTCATCATGTTACTTCTAATTAATATTGTTGGGTTATTGATGACTACTTTTAATTGGGATTGAGAATGCTGTCAACCATTCTCAATGTTTAACAACCACCATGATAGTAAATAAATTTATTCCTTTGTAGTAGGGAAAAATTGGCTTTACGCAAAACAGTAACCATAGAGCTTTCCACCAACCAAATATGCATATAGAATAGCTGTTTCATTCCATTATTCTCTATGTGTTACCTTGCCAGCATATTCCATGTGCTGACCCGTTTCGGGCTGCAACGTTAATGTTGTAGACTTTTCAGACGATGATTATGGTGCTTCTAGGTCGTGGTTCTATACTCAGTGATGCCGTTGGAGTTGATGGACCCATTTACCTTCCAAGTCTTCCGCTGTTATCGATATTAGATGGCCTTAAGCCATATTATTGTAATAAGTTCTCTTTTGAGACATCGTTGTAATAAGTGTGTGATTGCCACTCTGCTATAAATCCTTCGATGTACTGTGTGGTGTCAGCATTACTGATCCAGGGATGACACCGGAGCACAGTAGACTTGATCCATTCGGGTCTGGTCGCCACAAGTTTTGATCCATGGGCATAGACCAACTTAGGCCAAAAGCCTAAGCTTGGGGGAGTACGTATTTCTCACTGGCATTACATTCATGTTCACAAACTCATGCTAGTTGTCGGTGCTCATAATTTTTCATTGTATCATTCATGCTAGTTTATTTTATTTTTAAGCTTTCTTCTTGTGTGTTTGAAAAACCTGAAGAAGAACCAAAAAAATAGTTGTAGCTTTTAGTCAGTTTACTTTCCATGCCTATAGTAGTGGTAATTAAAAAGAAAACCCAAACATATTTCTCATTCTTCTTTTGCTTGTTGGGAGCATTCCCATGTAAATAGATTTATTTCTTTTCTTTGGGGGTCGAGAGGAGAAGACCATGATGAAATTGTTGAGTGAATCTTATATGCATTATTGTTGATCTAACAAAGAGCCCTTATTACCTTGTCTTCTCCCTTGAATTGAATGCTTGCAGATTCCAGCTTAGTCTAATGCACGTGCACTATTATTATTATCCATACTATTCGGTCGTGCAAGTGAAAGGCAATAATGACGATATATGATGAACTGATTGAGATGAGAAAAGATGGTATGAACTCGACCTCTCTCGTTTTTGTAAATATGATTAGTTCATCATTCCCGATTCAACCTATTATGAATGAAACATGTTTGCAATGACAATTAGAGATTATAGTTGCTTATGCCATGCTTAATTTGCTAGGAGTTTATAATGGTTTACCTTGCGTGCCAACATGCTATTAAAATGGTTGTGATGTGGTATGATAGGGTGGTATCCTCCTTTGAACGATTCGAGTGGCTTGACTTGGCACATGTTCACGCGTGTAGTTGAAACAAAATCAACATAGCCTCCACGATATTTATGTTCATGATGAATTATATCCTACTCATGCTTACATTCAGTGTTGATTAATTTTAATGCATGTTCATGACTGTTGTCGCTCTCTAGATGGTCGGTTCCCAGTCTCTTTCTAGGCTTCACTTGTACTAAGCGGGAATATTGCTT
This sequence comes from Triticum monococcum, assembly GCA_034509565.1. NCBI lineage: Eukaryota > Viridiplantae > Streptophyta > Magnoliopsida > Poales > Poaceae > Triticum > Triticum monococcum. The sequence continues at coordinate 569,820,826 of CM067842.1, read as the reverse complement.
GTGCATCCTATTCCATAAACCCCAAAGATATTCCATATGAGTCCACCATAGCTTCCTATATAGGGTATCTACCTGCCGTTCCAAGTAAATTTGTATGTGCCAAACTCTAAACCTTCAAATAAACATTCTGTTTTGTATGCTTGAATAGCTCAAGTATCAACTAGGGCTGTCTGTATCCTCCATGCTAGGCGGGTTATTCTCAAGAGGAGTGGACTCCGCTCGTCACTCACGAGAAAATGGTTGGTCACCGGGAAGCCCAGTCCCATGCTCAAATCAAATCGAAATAATTGCAAACAAAACTCCCCCAGGATTGTTGTTAGTTGGAGGCACCCATTATTTTGGGCGAGCCATGGGTTTATGCTTGTTGGTGGTGGGGAAGTATAAACTTTACCATTCTGTTTGAGAACCGCCTATAATGTGTGTAGCATGGAAGATATCGAGATTTCTCGGTTGTTATGTTGACAATGAAAGTATACCACTCAAAATATTATTCATCTCTATTTCAAAATCGAGCTCTGGCACCTCTACAAATCCCTGCTTCCCTCTGCGAAGGGCCTATCTATTTACTTTTATGTTGAGTCATCATCCTCTTATTAAAAAGCACTACTTGGAGAGCACCGCTGTCATTTGCATGCATTACTATTAGTTTACATTGAGTATGACTTGACTGGATCTCTTTTACCATGAATTACAATGTCTAGTCAACCCTTGATCTTTAAAGGTGCTCTGCATTTATGTTTTGCGGTCTCAGAAAGGGCTAGCGAGATACCATCTTGTTATATCATATTATGATTGTTTTGAGAAAGTGTTGTCATCCGAGATTTATTATTATTGCTCGCTAGTTGATTATGCCATTGATATGAGTAAATTTGAGACCTAAGCGTTATTGTGAATGTGGTTAGTCATAATCTTTGCTGAAAACTTGAATGTTGGCTTTACATATTTACAACAACAAGAGAAAACAGAGTTTCTAAAAGTTTTTCTTTATCACTTTCAGTTTATCAACTGAATTGCTTGAGGACAAGCAAGGGTTTAAGCTTGGGAGAGTTGATACGTCTCCGTCGTATCTACTTTTCCAAACACTTTTTCCCTTGTTTTGGACGCTAACTTGCATGATTTGAATGGAACTAACCCGAACTAACGCTGTTTTCAGCAGAATTACCATGGTGTTATTTATGTGCAGAAACAAAAGTTCTCGGAACGACCTGAAAATCAACGAAGATTATTTTTGGAATATATAAAAAATACTGGCGGAAGAATCCATGTCAGGGGGCCCACACCCTGTCCACGAGGGTGGGGGCGTGCCTTCCCCCTGGGCGCGCCCCCTGCCTCGTGGGCCCCCTGACGCTCCACCGACCTCAACTCCAACTCCATATATTCGTGTTCGGGGAGAAAAAAAATCAGAGAGAAGGATTCATCGCGTTTTACGATACAGAGCCGCCGCCAAGCCCTGAACTCTCTCGGAAGGGCTCATCTGGAGTCCGTTCGAGGCTTCGGAGAGGGGAATCCGTCGCCATCATCATCATCAACCTTCCTCCATCACCAATTTCATGATGCTCACCGCCGTGTGTGAGTAATTCCATCGTAGGCTTGCTGGACGGTGATGGGTTGGATGAGATTTATCATGTAATCAAGTTAGTTTTGTTAGGGTTTGATCCCTAGTATCCACTAGGTTGTGAGATTGATGTTGTTATGACTTTGCTATGCTTAATGCTTGTCACTAGGGCCCGAGTGCCATGATTTCAGATCTGAACCTATTATTTTTTCATGAATATATGTGAGTTCTTGATCCTATCTTGCAAGTCTATAGTCACCTATTATGTGTTATGATCCGTTAACCCCGAAGTGACAATAATCGGGATACTTACCGGTGATGACCGTAGTTTGAGGAGTTCATGTATTCACTAAGTGTCAATGCTTTGGTCTGGTACTCTATTAAAAGGAGGCCTTAATATCCCTTAGTTTCCAATAGGACCCCGCTGCCACGGGAGGGTAGGACAAAAGATGTCATGCAAGTTCTTTTCCATAAGCACACATGACTATATTTGGAATACATGCCTACATTACATTGATGAACTGGAGCTAGTTTTGTGTCACCCTATGTTATAACTGTTGCATGATTGATCGCATCCAACATAATTATCCATCACTGATCCAATGCCTACGACCTTTTCTTATATTGTTCTTCGCTTATTTACTTTTCCGTTGCTACTGTTACAATCACTATAAAACTAAAAATATTACTTTTGCTACCGTTACCACTACTATTATATTACTTTGCTATTAAACACTTTTATGTAGATATTAAGTTTCCAGGTGTGGTTGAATTGCCAACTCATCTGCTAATACTTGAGAATATTCTTTGGCTCCCCTTGTGTCAAATCAATAAATTTGGGTTGGATACTCTACCCTCGAAAATTGTTGCGATCCCCTATACTTGTGGGTTATCAGAGATCTTGTATTACGGAATGAGTAAAGAGACTTGCCAGTAACAAGATTGAACTAGGTATGGAGATACCGACGATCGAATCTCGGACAAGTAACATATCGCCAAACAAAGGGAATTGCATACGAGATTAACCGAATCCTTGTTATCGTAGTTCAACTAATAAAAGATCTTCATGGAATATGTAGGAACGAATATGGGCATACATGCCCCCTCTTGGTTATTGACTGGAGAGGTGTCTCGGTCATGACTACATGATTCCTGAACCCGCACGGTCACACGCTCGACTTTCGTTTATGCTAGAGTAGTATTGGGATATTTGATGATTGATAACCAAATGTTGTTCAGAGTCCCGGATGAGATCACAGATGTCACGAGGAGTCTCAGGATGGTTGAGAGGTAAAGATTTATATATATGGGAAGTCATATTTTGGGTTCCAGAAAAAGGTGCAGTTTTTTTGGTATTGTACTAGGAAGCTTCCAGAAGGTTCTGGAAGATTTCGGAAGGGTCTGAAAGTCCACAAGTGGGGCCACCACGTCTCACATGACAGCATGGGCTGAAAGGGGGTACCCTGGCTTACATGGGCTAGCCGTACCAACCCCTTGATACGTCTCCAATGTTTCTATAATTTTTGATTGTTCCATGTTGTTATATTATCAATCTTGGATGTTTTATAATCATTTTATATCATTTTTGGGTACTAACCTATGGACATAGTGCCAAGTGTCAGCTGCTGTTTTTTTTTCATGTTTTTACATCACAGATGATTAATACCAAACGGAGTCCAAACGCAGCGAAACTTTTTGTGGAATTTTCATGGACCAAAAGACATCCAATGGGCCGGAGAAGCACCTATGGGGGTGATACGTCTCCGTCGTATCTACTTTTCCAAACACTTTTGCCCTTGTTTTGGACTCTAACATGCATGATTTGAATGGAACTAACCCGGACTGATGATGTTTTCAGCAGAATTACCATGGTGTTATTTATATGAAGAAACAAACGTTCTCGGAATGACCTGAAACTTCACGGAGCAACTTTTTGGAAAATATAAAAAATACCTGCAAAGGATGAAGGCAAGGGGGCCCACCACCTGTCCACGAGGGTGGGGGTGCGCCCCCTACCCCGTGGGCCCCCTGCTGCCTCTCCGACTCCAACTCCATATATTGTGTTTTGGGGAGAAAAAATTAGAGAGAAGAATTCATTGCGTTTTACGATACGGAGCCGCCGCCAAGCCCTAAAACCTCTCGGGAGGGCTGATCTGGAGTCCGTTCGGGGCTTCGGAGAGGGGAATCCGTCGCCATCGCCATCATCAACCATCCTCCATCACCAATTTCATGATGCTCACCGCCGTGCGTGATTAATTCCATCGTAGGCTTGCTGGACGGTGATGGGTTGGATGAGATCTATCATGTAATCGAGTTAGTTTTGTTAGGGTTTGATCCCTAGTATCCACTATGTTCTGAGATTGATGTTGCTATGACTTTGCTATGCTTAATGCTTGTCACTAGGGCCCGAGTGCCATGATTTCAGATCTGAACCTATTATGTTTTCATCAATATATGAGTGTTCTTGATCCTATCTTGCAAGTCTATAGTCACCTAGTATGTGTTATGATCCATTAACCCCGAAGTGACAATAATCGGGATACTTACCGGTGATGACCATAGTTTGAGGAGTTCATGTATTCACTATGTGTTTATGCTTTGTTCTGGTTCTCTATTAAAAGGAGGCCTTAATATCCCTTAGTTTCCGTAAGGACCCCACTGCCACGGGAGGGTAGGACAAAAGATGTCATGCAAGTTCTTTTCCACAAGCATGTATGACTATATTCGGAATACATGCCTACATTACATTGATGAACTGGAGATAGTTCTGTATCACCCTAGGTTATGACTGTTACATGATGAACCGCATCCGGCATAATTCTCCATCACCGATCCATTGCCTACGAGCTTTCCATATATTGTTCTCCGCTTATTTACTTTTTTGTTGCTATTGCTATCATCACTACAAAATACCAAAAACATTACTTTTACTACTGTTACCTTTTGCTACCGTTACCACTACTATCATATTACTTTGCTACTAAACACTTTGCTACAGATATTTAGTTTCCAGGTGTGGTTGAATTGACAACTCAGCTGCTAATACTTGAGAATATTCTTTGGCTCCCCTTGTGTCGAATCAATAAATTTGGGTTGAATACTCTACCCTCGAAAACTGTTGCGATACCCTATACTTGTGGGTTATCAAGACTATTTTCTGGCGCCGTTGCCGGGGAGCATAGCTCTATTCTTTGAGTCACTTGGGATATATATCTGCTTATCATTATGAAGAACTTGAAAGATCCAAGAACCAAGATTTATCCCTCAACTACGAGGGGAGGTAAGGAACTACCATCTAGCTCTGCACTTGATTCACCTTCTGTTTTGAGTAAGCTTGCGACACCTACCCCTGCTTCTACTATTCGTTCTGATATGTCACATGTTATTGATGATGCTACTTCTGCTATACATGATACTTATGATGAAACTACTTCTATGCTTGATACTACTGTGCCACTTGGTGATTTTCTTGATGAACAACTTGCTAGGGCTAGAGAAATTGAAAATATTGAATCTGATGATACTGATGAAAGTGATGATGAAGAATCACTTGTTATTCCTAAGGGTTATGTTTTTGATCAAGAAGCTTCTTTAGCTATTTTAGCTTGCAAAGATAGATATGAACTTAAGAGGTTATTAGCTAAATGGAATAAGCAATCTCTAAATGCTAGAATGAAACCTGACCCTGCTTTTGCTACTTCACCTATCTGTGTTACTGATAAGTATTATGAATTCTCTGTTGATCCTGATATAATTACTTTGGTTGAATCTGATCCTTTTCATGGTTATGAATCTGAAACTGTTGTAGCACATCTTACTAAACTGAATGATATAGCCACCCTGTTCACTAAAGATGAGAGAACTCATTACTTTCATATCCTTAAAATATTTCCGTTCTCATTAAAGGGTGATGCTAAGATATGGTTTAATTCTCTTGATCCTGGTTGTGTGCGTAGTCCCCAGGATATGATTTATTACTTCTCTGCTAAATATTTCCCTGCTCATAAGAAACAAGCTGCTTTAAGCGATATTTATAATTTTGTGCGAATTGAAGAAGTGAGTCTCCCACAAGCTTGGGGGAGGCTTCTCCAATTACTTAATGCTTTGCCTGATCATCCTCTTAAGAAAAATGAAATACTTGATATCTTTTATAGCAGACTAACCGATGCTTCCAGAGATTACCTGGATAGTTGCGCTGGTTCTGTTTTCAGGGAAAGAACACCGGATGAAGCTGAAATTCTATTGAATAATATGTTGACAAATGAAAATAATTGGACACCTCCGGAGCCAATTCCTGAGCCTATTCCTAAACCAACTCCGAAGAAGAGGGGTATTCTATTTCTTAGTCCTGAAGATATGCAAGAGGCAAAGAAAGCTATGAAAGAAAAAGGTATCAAAGCTGAAGATGTTAAGAATTTACCTCCTATTAAAGAAATACATAGTCTTAATTTACCGCCTGTTGTAGAAACATATGATCTTAATCCTCTACCTATTGAAGAAACTCATGGTCTTGATAACCCGACACAGGTAGTAAAGGTAAATTCTCAATATAGATATGATAAAGCTGAAATCCCATTTACTAAATTTGCTAGCCCATGTTTAGATGAGTTTGATAGATTTATGGCTAAGCAAGAAGACTTTAATGCTTATTTTGGTAGACAATTGAAATACAATTCAAATATGCTTGAACACTTGGGTGATTATATGGCTAATGTTAAAGGTGAACTTAAACTTATTAGTAAACATGCTTCTATGGTTACCACTCAAGTAGAACAAGTACTTAAGGCTCAAAATGATTTGCTCAATGAATTGAATAGTAAGGACAATGATAATGCTATTAGAGTTATGACTAGAGGTGGTAGAATGACTCAGGAACCTTTGTATCCTGATGGCCATCCTAAAAGAATTGAGCAAGATTCTCAGAGAAATAATATAGATGCACCTAGTTCTTCTAAAAGGAAGAAAAAGAAAAATGATAGGACTTTGCATGCTTCTAGTGATCCTATTACTGAAACACCAGAGAATCCAAATGATATTTCTATTTCTGATGCTGAAACACAGTCTGGTAATGAACCTGAAACTAGTGATAATGTTAATAATAATGTTCATGATGATGCTCAACCTAGTAATGATAATGATATAGAAATTGAACCTGCTGTCGATCTTGATAACCCACAATCAAAGAATCAATGTTATGATAAGAAAGACTTTGTTGCTAGGAAACATGGTAAAGAAAGAGAGCCTTGGGTTCAGAAACCCATGCCTTTTCCTCCCAAACCATCCAAGAAAAAGGATGATGAGGATTTGAGCGCTTTGCTGAAATGATTAGACCTATCTTTTTTGCGTATGCGATTAACTGATATGCTCAAAACCAATCCTTATGCTAAGTACATGAAAGATATAATTACAAATAAAAGAAAGATACCGAAAGCTGAAATTTCCACCATGCTTGCTAATTATACTTTTAAGGGTGGAATACCAAAGAAACTTGGAGATCCAGGAGTACCCACTATACCATGCTCCATTAAAAGAAACTATGTTAAAACTGCTTTATGTGATCTTGGAGCCGGTGTTAGTGTTATGCCTCTCTCTTTATATCATAGACTTGATTTGAATAAGTTGACACCTACTGAAATATATTTGCAAATGGCTGATAAATCAACTGCTATACCTGTCGGTATTTGTGAGGATGTGCCTCTTGTAGTTGCAAACGTTACTATTTTAATGGACTTTGTTATTCTTGATATTCCCGAGGATGATAGTATGTCTATTATCCTTGGAAAACCCTTTTTGAATACTGCAAGGGCTGTTATTGATTGCACTAAAGGCAATGCCACTTTTCATGTTAATGGTAATGAGCACACGGTACACTTTCCGAGGAAACAACCTCAAGTTCATAGCATCAACTCTATTGGAAAATTCCATCGATTATATTTGGAGGTTTTGAATTTCCTCTTCCTACTGTCAAGAAGAAATATGATATTCTTATTATTGGGGATGTGCATATCCCCGTTGAGGTAACATAGTGTTATTCGAAATTTCTCTGGTTCCCATGTTATTCGGAATGAGTTCGTTAACAAGACTTGATCAACCTTGTTAGTGGATTCCTTTTGATGAGAATGAGATGGATAAAACTAGAAAGCACAACCTTCTGTACCCCACTTTTACTTTCTGTTATTTATATTAAATAAAATAAAAATAAATATTTTTCTGTCTGTTATCTGACTATCCGTGCAATATAAAAATACCACGAAAATAAAAGTTCTCCAAATGCCCTGAAATTTTAATATGATTTTTCTGGAATATTTGAGAATATTTGGCACTAAGAACACAGGAGGGGGGGGGGGTCAACCACCTGCCCACGAGGGTGGAGGGCGCGCCCTACCCCCCTGGGCATGCCTTCCAGCCTCGTGGGCCCATGGTGGCCCTCCTCCACTTATCCTTTCACCCACACACTCCTTCTTCCTCCCCCAAACACGAATATCCAGCTCAAACCCGAGTCCAAGCTCATTTTGCTGCCATTTTCGATCTCCTTGCTCAAAGCACCTCTCACAAAACTGCTTGGGGAGATTGTTCCTTGGTATGTGACTCCTCCATTGGTCCAATTAGTTTTTGTTCGAGTGCTTTATTCATTGCAAATTTTTGGTGCTTAGGTGACCCTGTTCTTGAGCTTGCATGTCAAATTTATATGGTTCCAAGTAGTTTTGATGCATGATATAGGCTCTAGGCACTTGTAGTAGTAGTTGCTATCAATATTATTGAGTTTGGTTTACTTTTATTTTGAACTTACTAAAAATTTCAGATTTTTTCAGAAAATGATGAAGAGACTTTTGAGGGGCTCATCCAGCCAAAGCTCGAAGGAAAAGGCACCGAAGCCTAAGTATAATCTGCCTCGCACCATGGAGGTTCGGGCATGTGAATGGCCTTCCGATGATTTCTTGAGGGCAGCCGGGATTTATGAAGATTTTCATGAATTGGCTAAGAATGCAGGCCTCACCGCTTTCCTCCACGACCAATGCGATCAGTATCTATTACTCACAAATATCTTTGTGCAAAATTTTCATTTCCATTCTAGGAGCTCACCACCTATGGTGGAGTTTTATTTATATGATGAGCATAAGGAGATGTCACTTTATAATTTTTGTCGGGTTTGTTTAGTCCCTTTTGAGGGCAAGAGAGAAGAACCACATCGCGATGATGTGGACGGGTTTATTGATACTATCACTATAGGGGAAACAAGGAAGGTTTCCGATGCACGAATCACTAGCATACATTTTCCTGTTTTACGTTATTTTGCATTATTTGCTAGTCGTTGTTTAATTGGTCACGGAAACTGTGGAAACCTTAGTATCCCTGATATTATTATTTTGCTCCACAGTTTATACGGTGATAGCTCTGTTAGTATGGGCGGCATTATTGCCAAACGGTTAAGTCTGAACCGTACCAAGGGCCCTATCTTTGGAGGCATCTATGGTTCCCGCCTAGCTGCACATTTTAACATACCTATTAGGCATTATGAGAAGGAAGAAAAGGTGCTGCCTCGTGTTTATCTAGATTATAAAAGTATGGTGGCACATGATTTTATTGTTAAGAATAGGGAAGGAGAGCTTAAATACAAATTGTTCTTTAATAAACATCATCCTGAGACTATTACCCTGCCTGCTCCTTCTTTGTTTGATTTATCTGCAGGCCAGTACCTTGTTCCGTTGAAGGCTATTCACGCCTACTGGAACCCTACACCAGCCATGGAGCCAGAGCCGGAACCACAAGTCGATGCTTCACGACAGTCTAATTACCAGAGGGATCCGGAGATGATTGTCAGCCAGTGGCAATCGGAGTCTTCCTCTTCTTCTTCTTAGTACGACCCCAACTATTATTATGGATATCCGCCAGGCTAGCCGTGGCCATAAACCAACTTAGGCCAAAATCCTAAGCTTGCAGGAGTACGTATTTCCCACCGACATTACATTTATGTTCACATACTCATTGCTAGAGGTCGATGCTCATACTTTTTCATTGTATCATCCAGGTCAGTTTATTTTCCTTTTTATGCTCTCTTCTTGTGTGTTTAATCAACCTTAAGAAAAACCAAAAAATTAGTTGTAGCTTTTAATTAGTTTACTTTCCATGCTTGTAGTAGTAATTAAAAAAGAAAACCCAAAAATATTTCCTGTTCTTCTTTTGCTTGTTGGGAGCTCTCCCATGTAAATATTTTTATTTCTTTTCTTTTCTTTGGGGGTCGATAGGAGAAGACCATAATTAAATTGTTGAAGTGGCTCTTATATGCATTATTGTTGATCTGGCAAAAGAGCCCATATTGCCTTGTCTTCTCCTGTTTATTGAATGCTTGCAGATTCCAGCTTAGTCCAATGCACGTGCACTATTATTATTATTCACATCGTTCGGTCGTGCAAGTGAAAGGCAATTATGACGATATATGATGGACTGACTAAGATGAGAAAAGCTGGTATGAACTCGACCTCTTTTGTTTTTGTAAATATGTTTAGTTCATCGTTCTTGATTCGGCCTATTATGAATAAACATGTTTGCAACGACAACTAGAGATCATAGTTTCTTGTGCCATGCTTGATTAGCTAGGAGCTTATAATGGTTTACTTTCCGTGCCAACATGCTATTAAAATGGTTGTGATGTGGTATGATAGGGTGGTATCCTCCTCTGAATGATTTAAGTGACTTGACTTGGCGCATGTTCACGCATGTAGTTGAAACAAAATCAACATAGCCTTCACGATATTTATGTTCATGGTGGATTATATCCTACTCATGCTTGCATTCGGTGTTGATTAATTTTAATGCATGTTCATGACTGTTGTCGCTCTCTAGCTGGTCGCTTCCCAGTCTTTTGCTAGCCTTCACCTGTACTAAGCGGGAATACTGCTTGTGCATCCAATCCCTTAAACCCCAAAGTTATTCCACATGAGTCCACTATACCTACCGATATACGGTATCTACCTGCTGTTCCAAGTAAATTTGCATGTGCCAAACTCTAAACCTTCAAATAAATATCCTGTTTTGTATGCTTGAATAGCTCATGTATCAACTAGGGCTGTCCGTATCTTCCATGTTAGGCGGGTTATTCTCAAGAGGAGTGGACTCCGCTCCTCACTCACGAGATAAATGGCTGGTCACCGGGATGCCCAGTCCCATGCTTTATGCAAATTAATCAAAATAATTGCAAACAAAACTCCCCATGGGACTCTTGTTAGTTGGAGGCACTCGTTGTTTTGAGCAAGCCATGGATTGATGCTTGTTGGTGGAAGGGGGAGTATAAGCTTTACCATTCTGTTTGAGAACCGCCTATAATGTGTGTAGCATGGAAGATATCGCCATCTCTTGGTTGTTATGTTGACAATGAAAGTATACCGCTCAAAATATTATTCACCTCTATTTCAAAAACCGAGCTCTGGCACCTCTACAAATCCCTGCTTCCCTCTGCGAAGGGCCTATCTATTTACTTTTATGCCGAGTCATCATCCTCTTATTAAAAAGCACCAGTTGGAGAGGACCACTATCATTTGCATTCATTATTGTTAGTTTACATTGAGTATGACTTGACTGGATCTCTTTTACCATGAATGACAATGTCTAGTCAGTCCTTGGTCTTTAAAGGTGCTCTGCATTTATGTTTTGCGGTCTCAGAAAGGGCTAGCGAGATACCACCATGTTATATCATATTATGATTGTTTTGAGAAAGTGTTGTCATCCGAGATTTATTATTATTGCTCGCTAGTTGATTATGCTATTGATATGCGTAAACTTGAGACCTATGCGTTATTGCGAATGTGGTTAGTTATAATCTTTGCTGAAAACTTGAATGTTGGCTTTACATATTTACAACAACAAGAGCAAACAGAGTTTGTAAAAGTTTTTCTTTCTCATTTTCAGTTTGACAACTGAATTGCTTAGGGACAAGCAAAGGTTTAAGCTTGGGGGAGTTGATACGTATCCGTCGTATCTACTTTTCCAAACACTTTTGCCCTTGTTTTGGACTCTAACTTGCATGATTTGAATGAAACTAACCCGGACTGACGCTGTTTTCAGCAGAATTACCATGGTGTTATTTATGTGCAGAAACAAACGTTCTCGGAATGACCTGAAACTTCACGGAGCAACTTTTTGGAAAATATAAAAAATACCTGCAAAAGATGAAGGCCAGGGGGCCCACCACCTGTCCACAAGGGTGGGGGGCGCGCCCCCCTACCTCGTGGGCCCCCTGGTGCCTCTCCGACTCCAACTCCAACTCCATATATTGTGTTTCAGGGGGAAAAATCAGATAGAAGAATTCATCGCATTTTACGATACGGAGCTACCGCCAAGCCCTAAAACCTCTCGGGAGGGCTGATCTGGAGTTCGTTCGGGGCTCCGGAGAGGGGAATCCGTCGCCATCGTCATCATCAACCATCCTCCATCACCAATTTCATGATGCTCACCGCCGTGCGTGAGTAATTCCATTGTAGGCTTGCTAGACGGTGATGGGTTGGATGAGATCTATCATGTAATCGAGTTAGTTTTGTTAGGGTTTGATCCCTAGTATCCACTATGTTCTGAGATTGATGTTGCTATGACTTTGCTATGCTTAATGCTTGTCACTAGGGCCCGAGTGCCATGGTTTCAGATCTGGACCTATTATGTTTTCATCAATATATGAGTGTTCTTGATCCTATCTTGCAAGTCTATAGTCACCTATTATGTGTTATGATCTGTTAACCCCAAAGTGACAATAATCGGGATACTTACCGGTGATGACCGTAGTTTGAGGAGTTCATGTATTCACTATGTGTTAATGCTTTGTTCCGGTTCTCTATTAAAAGGAGGCCTTAATATCCCTTAGTTTCCATAAGGACCCCGCTGCCACGGGAGGGTAGGACAAAAGATGTCATGCAAGTTCTTTTCCATAAGCATGTATGACTATATTCAGAATACATGCCTACATTACATTGATGAACTGGAGCTAGTTCTGTGTCACCCTAGGTTATGACTGTTACATGATGAACCGCATCCGACATAATTCTCCGTCACCGATCCATTGCCTACGAGCTTTCCATATATTGTTCTCCGCTTATTTACTTTTCTGTTACTATTGCTATCATCACTACAAAATACCAAAAACATTACTTTTACTACTGTTACCTTTTGCTACCGTTACCACTACTATCATATTACTTTGCTACTAAACACTTTGCTGCAGATATTAAGTTTCCAGGCGTGGTTGAATTGACAACTCAGCTGCTAATACTTGAGAATATTCTTTGGCTCCCCTTGTGTCGAATCAATAAATTTGGGTTGAATACTCTACCCTCGAAAACTGTTGCGATCCCCTATACTTGTGGGTTATCAGGCCCCCCCGAGGGGGCACAACCCACCAGGGCGCCTGGGCCCCCAGGCACGCCCAGGTGGGTTCTGCCCACCTCGGTGCCCCCCCGCACCACCTCTTTGCTCTATAAATACCCCAATATTTCAGAAACCCTAGGGGAGTCGACGAAAATCAATTCCAGCCGCCGCAGAGTCTAGAACCACCAGATCAAATCTAGACACCAGCACGGAGGGGTTCACCACTTCCATTGGTGCCTCTCCGATGATGTGTGAGTTGTTATTTGTAGACCTCCGGGTCCATTGTTAGTAGCTAGATGGCTTCCTCTCTCTCTTTTGACTCTCAATACAATGGTCTCATGGAGATCCATATGATGTAACTCTTTTTGTGGTGTGTTTGTTGGGATCAGATGAATTTTGAGTTTATGATCAGATCTCTCTTTTTATCCACAAAAGTTATTTGAGTTTCTTTGATCTCTTATATGCATGATTGCTTATAGCCTCGTATTTCTTCTCCGATATTTGGGTTTTGTTTGGCCAACTTGATCTATTTATCTTGTAATGTGAAGAGGTGCTTTGTAGTGGGTTCGATCTTACGATGCTTGATCCCAGTGACAGAAGGGGAACCGACACGTATGTATCGTTGCTACTAAGGATAAAACGATGGGGTCTATTTCTACATAAATAGATATTGTCTACATCATGTCATCGTTCTTATTGCATTACTCTGTTTCTCCATGAACTTAATACACTAGATGCATGCTGGATATCGGTCGATGTGTGGAGTAATAGTAGTAGATGCAGGCAGGAGTCGGTCTACTAATCATGGACATGATGCATATATAATGATCATTGCCTGGATATCGTCATGATTATTTAAAGTTCTATCAATTGCCCAACAGTAATTCGTTTACCCATCGTTTGCTATTTTTCTCGAGAGAAGCCACTAGTGAAATCTACGGCCACCGGGTCTCTTTATCATATTATTTTCCTTTGCGATCTATTTGCCTTTGCTTTTATTTTCATATCTATTAAACCAAAAATACAAAAATACCTTGCTGCAATTTATTTTATTTGGCGTTCGATCTATCAATCTACTACAATTTATTCACGTCCGTTTGCCAATTTCCGGTGCCGTTACCCGAAAGGGATTGACAACCCCTTTAATACGTCGGGTTGTGAGTATTTGTTATTTGTGTGCAGGTGCCATTTACGTGTTGTTGCTTGGTTCTCCTATTGGTTTGATAACCTTGATTTCATCATTGAGGGAAATACCTACCGTCGCTGTGCTGCATCATCCCTTCCTCTTTGGGGAAATACCGACGTAGCTTCAAGCCACTATCACCCCTAAGAGTCCCATGTGGCTAAGACATGTGTATGGGGACTAGGAACCCAAGTCCTACTAGTAGGACTCCTTCCCGTTGGAGCCAACTCATATTAGGAGTAGAGCTGGACTCCTAAACTCTCCATCTATATAAATAGAGGGGAGGGGCGCACCAAAGGGGGGGAGATCCACATATCAACACACCATCCCCTGGGCGCCCCTCTCTCTCCCGTTACACCGCCGCCTCGTCCTGACGACACTTAGCGAAGCGCTGCCGGTGCTCCACCACCACCATAACCACCACGTCATCGTGCTGGTTGTGATCCCATCTATTTATCTACCATCTCTTGCTGGATCAAGGAGGAGGAGACGTCATTGAGTTGCACATGTGCTAAACTCGGAGGTGTTATCCGTTCGGCACTAGATTGGTTTGATCGTGATCGGATCGTGAGGAGTATGACTACATCAACCGTGTTATATATGCTTCCGCTTTTGGTCTATGAGGGTACGTAGACACACTCTCCCGTCTTGTTGCTATGCTTCTCCTAGATAGATCTTGGGTGTTCGTACATTTTTTTATTTTCATGCTTCGTTCCCAACAGTGGCATCAGACCTAGGTCTATGCGTAGATGTATATGCACGAGTAGAACACAAAGTGTTGTGGGCGTTGATGCTCAAATTTCTTACCTCTCTTGTCTTATTTGGATTCGGCTGTATTGTGGGATGAAGCATCCCAGACCAACCTTACTTGTCCGCGCATAAGAGACTAGTTCCACCGGCAGACATGCAACTTGTTTTGCATAAGGTGGCTAGCGGGGGTCTGTCTCTCCTACTTTAGTTGAATCTAATTTGACGAAAGTGGTCCTTGTATAAGGTTAAAAGGCAACTTGATTATCATCGTTGTGGCTTTATGTTGGTAAGAATGGTTCTTGCTAGTTGCCCATAGCAGCCACGTAAAATTTGCAACAACAAAGTAGAGGACATCTAACTTGTTTTTGCAAGGCATGTTGTGATGTGGTATGGCCAAAACATGATGTGATATATGTTCATGTATTAGATGATCATGTTTTGTAATAGGTTCACGACTTGCATGTCGATGAGTACGACAACCGGCATGAGCCATAGGGTTGTCTTTAATTTATTATTCGTCATGTAATTGCTTTACTTTATCGCTATGCGTTAGCAATAGTTGTAAAAGAAATAGTTAGTGAGATGACCACGTGACGACATGATGATGGAGATCATGGTGTTATGCCAGTGACGATGGAGATCATGCTGGTGATTTGGAGATGGAGATCAAAGCCATGAGATGATAATGCCATATCATGTCACATATTGATTACATGTGATGTTTACATTTTTATGCATCTTATTTTGCTTAGAACAATGGTGGCATTATAAGATGATCCCTTCACTTAATTTCAAGAAATTGTGTTCTCCCTAAGTATGCACCATTGCAAAAGTTCATCATTTCGAAGCACCTTGTGATGATCGTGTGTGATAGAATCTACGTTCGCATACAACGAGTGTAAGCCAGTTTTACACATGTAGAATAGTTTGGTTAAACTTGACGACCCTAGAATGTACAGACATGGCCTTAGAACACAGGAGACCAAAAGGTCGAACATGAGTCATATAGTAGATATGATCAACATGGAGATGTTCACCATTGATGACTACCCCATCTCACATGATGATTGGACATGAGTTAGTTGATTTGGATCATGTATCACTTAGACAACTTGAGGGATGTTGATTTAAGTGGGAGTTCATTAGTAATTTGATTAACTGAACTAATTACCATGAACATAGTCTAAATTGTCTTTGCAAATTATGTTGTAGATCAATAGCTCGCGTTGTAGCTCCCTATTTTTAATACATTCCTAGAGAAAGACTAAGCTGAAAGATATTGTAAGCAATTATGCGGACTAGGTCCGTAGTCTGAAGATTGTCCTCACTGCTGCCAAAAGGTTTATGTCCTTGATGCACCACTCAGCGTGCCAACCCCTCTAGCGTCGTCTGTGGATGTTGTGAATGTTTGGCGGGTACGTTCTGATGACTACTCAATAGTTGAGTGCACCATGCTTTATGGCTTCGAAACCAGGGGCCCAAAGACGTCTTGAATGGCACAGAGCATATGAGATGTTCCAAGAGCTAAAATTGGTATTTCAGGCTCATGCCCGTGTTGAGAGGTATAAGACCTCTAACAAGTTCTTTGCCTACAAGATGGAGGAGAATAACTCAGTTAGTGAGCATGTGCTCAGAGTGTCTGGGTGCTACAATCGCTTGAATCAAGTGGGGTTAATCTTCTAGATAAGACAGTGGTTGACAAAGTTTTCTAGTCACTGCCACCAAGCCATAAGGGTTTTATGATGAAATATAATATGCAAGGGATGGAGAAAATGATCCCTGAGCTATTCGCGATGCTTAAGGCCGCGGAGGTAGAAATCAAGAAAGAGAATCAAGTGCCGATGGTTAATAAGACCACCAGTTTCAGGAAGGAAGGCATGGGAAAGAAAGGGAACTTCAAGAAGAACGGCAAGCAAGTTGCCGCTCCTGTGAGGAAACCGAAGGCTGGACCCAAACCTGATACTGAGTGTTTCTGTTGCAAGGGGAATGGTCACTGGAAACGGAATTGCCCCAAGTACTTGGCAGATAAGAAGGCTGATGATTGCTTATATCTGCATTGGCATTTCCCTGAATAGGAGAGAATGATGCAGCACAACAACGGTGAGTATTTCCCTCAGTTATGAAACCAAGGTTATCAATCCAGTAGGAGAACCAAGCAACACTATGTAAATAGTACCTGCACACAAATAACAAATACTTGCAACCCAATGTGTAGGAGGGGTTGTCAATCCCTCCTCGGTATTGAGATAGATTAAATTGTATGTGATTGGATAAATAGATCTAGCGAAAACATAAAATAAAAATAAATAAATAAAAAGTGCAACAAGATATTTTTGGAATAATAGATCTGAAAACAATATGATAGGAAATAGACTCAGGGGCCGTAGATTTCACTAGTGGCTTCTCTCGAGAAAATATCATATGGCGGGTAAACAAATTACTGTTGGGAAATTGATAGAAGAGCAAATAATTATGACGATATCCAAGGCAATGATCATGTATATAGGAATCATGTCCAATATTAGTAGACGGACTCCTGCCTGCATCTACTACTATTACTCCACACATCGACTGCTGATATGTCCATTTTGCATCATGTTTTCCTACTGTTATTTATGATGTTTTGATCAATAATAATACATTTTGAAGTAATTCTAATGCCCTTTCTCTCATAATTTGCAAGGTACACACCAAGAGCGAGAATTCCGGCAACTGGAAACCTGGACCTGGAAAAGCTACGTCAGGCTACCTATTCCGCATAACTCCAAACAAGCTGAAACTTCACAGAGATTTTTTTATGGAATATATAGGAATTATTGGAGCAAATAACTATCAGAGGGGGCCCGCCAGGTGGGCACAACCCACCTGGGCGCGCCAGGGAGCCCAGGTGTGTCCTGGTGGGTTGTGCTCTCCTCGGCCCACCTCTGGTGCCCATCTTTTTGGTATATAAGTCTTGACCTAGAAAAATTAAGGAGAGGACTTTCGGGATGGAGTGCCGCCGCCTCGAGGCGGAACTTTGGCAGGAGCACTTTTGCCCTGTGGTGGAGCGATTCTGCCGGGGGAACTTCCTTCCCGGAGGTGGAAATCATCGTCATCATCATCACCAACAACTCTCCCACCTTGGGGAGGGAAATATCCATCAACATCTTCAATAGCACCATCTCCTCTCAAACCCTAGTTCATCTCTTGTGTTCAATCTTGTTACCGGAACTATAGATTGGTGCTTGTGGGTGACTAGTAGTGTTGATTACATCTTGTAGTTGATTACTATATGGTTTATTTGGTGGAAGATTATATGTTCAGATCCATTATGCTATTTAATACCCCTCTGATCTTGAGCATGATTGTCATTTGTGAGTGGTTACCCTTGTTCTTGAGGTCACGGGAGAAATCATGTTGCAAGTAATCATGTGAATTTGATATGTGTTCGATATTTTGATAGTATGTATATTGTGATTCCCTTAGTGATGTCATGTGAACGTCGACTACATGACACTTCACCATATTTGGGCCTAAGGGGAATGCATTGTGGAGTAGCAATTAGATGATGGGTTGCGAGAGTGACAGAAGCTTAAACCCCAGTTTATGCGCTATTTCGTAAGGGACCGATTGGATCCAAAAGTTTAATGTTATGGTTAGAATTTATTCTCAATACTTTTCTTGTGGTTGCGGATGCTCGTGGGAGGGTTAATCATAAGTAGGAGATTTGTTCAAGTAAGAACAACACCTAAGCACCGTTCCACCCACATATCAAATGATCAAAGTACCGAACACAAATTAAACCAACATGATGAAAGTGACTAGATGAAATTCCCGTGTACCCTCAAGAATGCTTTGCTTATCATAAGAGACCGTTTTGGCATGTCCTTTGCCTCAAAAGGTTTGGGCTACCTTGCTGCACTTTTTTTACTACTATCGTTACTTGATCGTTACAAATTATCTTGCTATCAAACTACTCTGTTACTTACAATTTCAGCACTTGCAGACATTACCTTACTAAAAACTACTTGTCATTTCCTTCTGCTCCTCATTGGGTTCGACACTCTTACTTATCAAAAAGAGCTAAAATTGATCCCCTATACTTGTGGGTCATCAAGGCTATTTTCTGGCGCCATTGCGAGGGAGTGAAGCGCCTTTGGTAAGTGGAATTTGGTAAGGAAACATTTATATAGTGTGCTGAAATTTATTGTCACTTGTTACTATGGAAAACAATCCTTTGAGGGGTTTGTACGGGGTAAATTCACCTTGTCCGGAACCACAATTAATTACCCCTCAAACTATTGCACCTACTGAAAATATTGAATATGAAATTCCTTAGGGTATGATAGAACAACTGCTAGCTAATCCTTATGCAGGAGATGGAACCGAACATCCTCATATGCACTTGATATATATAGAACAAATTTGTGGATTGTTTAAGCTTGCAGGTTTACCCAGGGATGAAGTTATGAAAAAGGTTTTCCCTTTATCTTTGAAGGGAAAAGCATTGGCATGGTATAGGCTATGCGATGATATTGGATCTTGGAATTGGAATCGTTTGAAATTGGAGTTCCACCAAAAACATTATCCTATGCATGTAGTTCATCATGATCGGAATTATATATATATTTTGGCCTCGTGAAGGAGAAAGTATCGCTCTAGCTTGGGGGAGGCTTAAGTCAATGTTATATTCATGCCCCAATCTTGAGCTCTCAAGAGAAATTATTATCCAGAATTTTTATGCTCGACTTTCTCGTAATGATCAAACCATGCTTGACACTTCTTGTGCTAGTTCTTTTATGAAGAATACTATTGAATTCCCGTGGGATCTTTTGAAAAGAATTCAACGCAACTCTGAAGATTGGGAACTCGATGAAGGTAAAGAGTCAGATATTAAACTTAAATATGATCGTGTTAAATCTTTTATGGATACCGATGCTTTTCAAAAGTTTAGCACTAAATATGGACTTGACTCTGAGATAGTAGCCTCCTTTTGTGAATCATTTGCTACTCATGTTGATCTACCTAAAGAGAAGTGGTTCAAATATCACCCACCTATTAAAGAAGAAACTAAAGAACCGGTACTACTTAAAGAAGAAACTATACTTTATAATGTTGATTCGGTTGTTCCTTCTGCTTATATTGAGAAACTACCTTTCCCTGTTAGGATAAAGGAACATGCTAAAGTTTCAACTGTGGTTAACAAAAGCTATATTAGAACACCTAAACCCGATGAACAAATTAAAGTAGAACCTAGTATTGCTATGGTTAAAGACCTCTTAGAAGAAGATATGGATGTTGTCAGGAATATACCCCGCGGTATGACCCGGCCGGACTTGGCGACTCACTAGTGACCCGCCCCGACTTGGCGACTCACTAAGTGACCCGCCCAAATCTCTCCACTCACTGATGACCCGGCTGGGACTGGTGACACATTGGTGACCCGGCAGGCGGGTCAGAGGAGTGACAAGACCCGGTGTCCCAGAAGGTAGCTCATGGAAGGCCGACTCATGTTATGGTGGGCCGGCTTAAGAGGGAAGGCATGAGGAATATTTCCCTTACAAGGAAGCAAGACCCGGACTTGTATCCGGCTTGTAGTAGAAGATAGACTAGTCCTAATCCTACTAGGACTACTCATGTAACTCGCCCCTTCAACTTATATAAGGAGGGGTGGCGCACCCCAAGAGGGACAAGTTTTTCTAGACGTCTCAATAGACAAGTTCCACGGGTTGGAAAAATTAGGGTTAGACAGACAAGTCTATAGCTCTCGAGAGAGAGCACCTTGTAATCGTGATCATCATCATCAATGTCAATGAAGCAGGATGTAGGCTTTTACCTCCACTGTGAGGGGCCGAACCTGGGTAAAACCTCGCGTCTCTCATTCCACTCAACCCCTCTCAAGCTACAACATAGATGCGTTGGCCTCATGACTAAGTCCTTTTCATATGGATATCTTCCATGACAATTCCACGACAGATGGACATGTTATTTACTTCTGTGAAGAAGCTGCTAGAATTGCCAATCCTGATAAAAAGGATAAACATAGACCTGTTGTTGGCATGCTTGTTGTCTCAGTTAAAATAGGAGATCACTGTTATCATGGTTTATGTGACATAGGTGCTAGTGTGAGTGCTATTCCTTATATCAAGAAATTATGAATGACATAGCACCTACAGAGATAGAAGAAATAGATGTTAATATTAAACTTGCTAATAGAGACACTATATCACCAATTGGGATTGTTAGAGATTTTGAAGTCTCGTGTGCGAAAATAAAATACCCTACTAATTTTCTTATTCTTGGTTCCCCACAAGATGACTTTTGTCCCATTTTCTTTGGTAGACCTTTCTTAAACACCGTTAATGCTAAGATAGATTGCAAGAAACAAATTGTCGGTGTTAGTTTTGGTGATGAGTCTCATGAGTTTAATCTTTCCAAGTTTAGTAGAAAGCTTCATGAAAAAGAATTTCCTAGTAAGGATGAATTAATTGGTCTTGCTTCTATTGTTGTACCACCGACTGATCCTTTAGAAAAATATTTGCTAGACCATGAAAATGATTTACATATGCATGAAAGAAATGAAATAGATAAAAATTTCTTTGAACAACGTCCTCTACTTATTAAACACAATTTGCCTATTGAAACTCTAGGGTGTCCTCCTCCACCTAAGGGTGATCCTGTGTTTGAATTAAAACAATTGCCAAACACTTTGAAATATGCTTATCTTGATGAAAAGAAGATATATCATGTTATTATTAGTGCTAACCTTTTAGAACACGAAGAAGAAAGATTATTGAAAGTTCTAAGGAAGCACCGAGCTGCTATTGGATATACTCTTGATGATTTAAAGGGCATTAGTCCCAGTCTATGTCAGCACAAAATTAATATGGAACCTGATGCTAAACCCGTTGTTGATCACCAACGTCAGTTAAATCCGAAGATGAAAGAAGTGGTAAGAATGGAAATATTAAAACTTCTGGAAGCAGGTATAATCTAGCCTATAGCTGATAGTAGATGGGTAAGTCCTGTTCATTGTGTCCCTAAGAAAGGTGGTATAACTATTGTTCCTAATGATAAGAATGAACTTATTCCATAAAGAATTGTTATAGGCTATAAAATGGTAATAGATTTTAGATAATTAAACAAAGCAACTAGAAAAGATCATTACCCTTTGCCTTTTATTGATCAAATGCTTGAAATATTATCTAAGCACACACACTTTTGCTTCCTTGATGGATATTCTGGCTTTTCACAAATACCTGTTTCTCAACCTGATCAAGAAAAGACTACTATTACTTGTCCTTTTGGAACCTATGCTTATAGAGTATGCCTTTTGGTTTATGTAATGCATCTACTACCTTTCAAAGATGTATGACTGCTATATTCTCTGACTTTTGTGAAAAGATTGTTGAGGTTTTCATGGATGACTTTTTTGTTTATGGGAAGTATTTTGATGATTGTTTAAGCAATCTTGATCAAGTTTTGCAGAGATGTGAACAAACAAATCTTGTCTTGAATTGAGAGAAGTGCTACTTTATGGTTAATGAAGGCATTATATTGGGTCATAAAATTTCTGAAAGAGGTATTGAAGTGGACAAAGCTAAGGTTGATGCAATTGAGAAAATGCCATGTCCCAAAGATATAAAAGGTATTCGTAGTTTCCTAGGTCATGCATGTTTCTATAGGAGATTTATCAAAGACTTCTCTAAAATTTCTAGGCCTCTCACTAGTCTCTTGCAAAAGGATATTCCCTTTGTTTTTGATGATGATTGTTTAGAAGCCTTTGAAACACTCAAGAAAGCCTTAATTTCCGCATGTATTGTTCAACCACTTGATTGGAACTTGCCTTATGAAATTATGTGTGATGCTAGTGATTATGCTGTTGGTGTTGTTCTAGGACAAAGAGTTGATAAGAAACTGAATGTTATTCATTATGCTAGTAAAACTCTAGATAGTGCTCAAAGAAATTATGCTACTACTGAAAAAGAATTCTTAGCAGTGGTGTTTGTTGGAAATATGCCCTAGAGGCAATAATAAAAGCATTATTATTATATTTCCTTGTTCATGATAATTGTCTTTATTCATGCTATAATTGTGTTATCCGGAAATCGTAATACATGTGTGAATAACAGACACCAACATGTCCCTAGTAAGCCTCTAGTTGACTAGCTCGTTGATCGACCGATAGCCATGGTTTCCTGACTATGGACATTGGATGTCATTGATAATGAGATCACATCATTAGGAGAATGATGTGATGGACAAGACCCAATCCTAAACATAGCACAAGATCGTGTAGTTCGTTTGCTAGAGTTTTTCCAATGTCAAGTATCCTTTCCTTAGACCATGAGATCGTGTAACTCCCGGATACCGTAGGAGTGCTTTGGGTGTACCAAACATCACAACGTAACTAGGTGACTATAAAGGTATACTATGGGTATCTCCGAAAGTGTCTGTTGGGTTGACACGGATCAAGACTGGGATTTGTCACTCCGTATGACGGAGAGGTATCACTGGGCCCACTCGGTAATGCATCATCATTATGAGCTCAAAGTGACCAAGTGTCTGGTCACGGGATCATGCATTACGGTACGAGTAAACTGACTTGCCGGTAACGAGATTGAACGAGGTATTGGGATACCGACGATCGAATCTCGGGCAAGTAACATACCGATTGTCAAAGGGAATTGTATACGGGGTTGCTTGAATCCTCGACATCGTGGTTCATCCGATGAGATCATCGTGGAGCATGTGGGAGCCAACATGGGTATCCAGATCCCGCTGTTGGCTATTGACCGGAGAGTCGTCTCGGTCATGTCTACATATCTCCCGAACCCGTAGGGTCTACACACTTAAGGTTCGGTGACGCTAGGGTTGTAGGGATATGTATATGCAGTAACCCGAATGTTTTTCGGAGTCCCGGATGAGATCCCAGACGTCACGAGGAGGTCCGGAATGGTCCGGCGGTAAAGACTTATATATAGGAAGTGCTGTTTCGGCCATCGGGACAAGTTTCGGGGTCACCGGTATTGTACCGGGACCACCGGAAGGGTCCCGGGGGTCCACCGGGTGGGGCCACCTGCCCCAGGGGGCCACATGGGCTGTAGGGGGTGCGCCTTGGCCTACATGGGCCAAGGGCACCAGCCCCAATAGGCCCATGCGCCTAGGGTTTCAAGAGGGGAAGAGTCCCACAAGGGGAAGGCACCCCCTAGGTGCCTTGGGGGGGGGGGGAGGGAAACCTCCCTTGGCCGCCGCCCCCTAGGAGATTGGATCTCCTAGGGCCGGCACCCCCACTAGGCCCTCCTATATATAGTGGGGGAGATGGAGGACTTCATACCTTTGCCTTGGCGCCTCCCTCTCCCTCTCCAACACCTCCTCCTCCTCCATAGTGCTTGGCGAAGCCCTGACGGAGTATTGCAGCTCCATCACCACCACGCTGTCGTGCTGCTGCTGGAGCCATCTTCCTCAACCTCTCCTCTCCCCTTGCTGGATCAAGAAGGAGGAGACGTCATCCGCTCCGTACGTGTGTTGAACGCGGAGGTGCCGTCCGTTCGGCGCTAGGATCTCCGGTGATTTGGATCACGTTGTGTACGACTACCTCATCCCCGTTCTTTGAACGCTTCCGCTCGCGATCTAGAAAGGTATGTAGATGCATCCAATCGCTTGTTGCTATATGAACTCATAGATGGATCTTGGTGAAACCGTAGGAATTTTTTTGTTTTCTACAACGTTCCCCAACAGTGGTATCAGAGCTAGGTCTATGCGTAGTTCTTCTTGCATGAGTAGAACACAATTTGTTGTGGGCGTAGATGTTGTCAACTTTATTGCCGCTACTAGTCTTATCTTGCTTCAACGGTATTGTGGGATGAAGCGGCCCGGACCAACCTTACACGTACGCTTACGTGAGACCGGTTCCACCGACTAACATGCACTAGTTGCATAAGGTGGCTGGCGGGTGACTGTCTCTCCTACTTTAGTTGGAGCAGATTCGATGAAAAGGGTCCTCATGAAGGGTAAATAGAAGTTGACAAATCACGTTATGGCTTTCACGTAGGTAAGAAAACGTTCTTGCTAGAACCCTAATTCAGCCACGTAAAACTTGCAACAACAATTAGAGGACGTCTAACTTGTTTTTGCAGCAAGTGCTTTGTGATATGATATGGCCAAAGTTGTGATGAATGATGAATGATCTATATGTGATGTATGAGATGTTCATGCTATTGTAATAGGAATCACGACTTGCATGTCGATGAGTATGACAACCGGCAGGAGCCATAGGAGTTGTCTTTATTTTTTATATGACCTGCGTGTCATTGAGAAACGCCATGTAAATTACTTTACTTTATTGCTAAACGCGTTAGCCATAGTAGTAGAAGTAATAGTTGGCGAGCAACTTCATGGAGACACGATGATGGAGATCATGATGATGGAGATCCTGGTGTCAAGCCGGTGACAAGATGATCATGGAGCCCCAAGATGGAGATCAAAGGAGCTATGTGATATTGGCCATATCATGTCACTATTATTATTTGATTGCATGTGATGTTTATCATGTTTTGCATCTTGTTTACTTAGAGCGGCGGTAGTAAATAAGATGATCCCTCATAATAATTTCAAGAAAGTGTTTCCCCTAACTGTGCACCGTTGCGACAGTTCGTTGTTTCAATGCACCATGTGATGATCGGGTGTTTGATTCCGACGTTCACATACAACGGGTGTAAGACAGATTTACACATGCAAAACACTTAGGTTGACTTGACGAGCCTAGCATGTACAGGCATGGCCTCGGAACACAGAAGACCGAAAGGTCGAGCATGAGTCGTATAGAAGATACGATCAACATGAAGATGTTCGCCGACGTTGACTAGTTCGTCTCACGTGATGATCGGGCACGACCTAGTTAGCTCGGATCGTGTTATACTTAGATGACTGGAGGGATGTCTATCTGAGTGGGAGTTCATTGTATAATTTGATTAGATGAACTTAATTATCATGAACTTAGTCTAAAATATTTACGATATGTCTTGTAGATCAAATGGCCAACGTAGTCCTCAACTTCAACGCGTTCCTAGAGAAAACCAAGCTGAAAGACGATGGCAGCAACTATACGGACTGGGTCCGGAACCTGAGGATCATCCTCATAGCTTCCAAGAAAGATTATGTCCTACAAGCACCGCTAGGTGAAGCTCCCGTCCCACAGAACCAAGACGTTATGAACGCTTGGCAGACACGTGCTGATGACTACTCCCTCGTTCAGTGCGGCATGCTTTACAACTTAGAGCGGGGGCTCCAAAAGCGTTTTGAGAGACATGGAGCATATGAGATGTTCGAAGAGCTGAAAATGGTTTTCCAAGCTCATGCTCGGGTCGAGAGATATGAGGTCTCCGACAAGTTCTTCAGCTGTAAGATGGAGGAAAATAGTTCTATCAGTGAGCACATACTCACTATGTCTGGGTTGCATAACCGCTTGACTCAGCTGGGAGTTAATCTCCCGGATGACGCGGTCATTGACAGAATCCTCCAGTCGCTTCCACCAAGCTACAAGAGCTTTGTGATGAACTTCAATATGCAGGGGATGGAAAAGACCATCCCTGAGGTATTTGCAATGCTGAAATCGGCAGAGGTAGAAGTCAAGAAGGAACATCAAGTGTTGATGGTCAATAAAACCACTAAGTTCAAGAAGGGCAAGGGTAAAAAGAACTTCAAGCAGGACGGCAAGGGAGTTGCCGCGCCTGGCAAGCAAGCTGCCGGGAAGAAGCCAAAGAATGGACCCAAGCCCGAGACTGAGTGCTTTTATTGCAAGGGAAGTGGTCACTGGAAGCGGAACTGCCCCAAATACTTAGCGGACAAGAAGGCCGGCAAAACGAAAGGTATATGTGATATACATGTGATTGATGTGTACCTTACCAGTGTTCGTAGTAGCTCCTGGGTATTTGATACCGGTGCGGTTGCTCACATTTGTAACTCAAAGCAGGGGCTGCGGAATAAGCGGAGACTGGCAAAGGACGAGGTGACGATGCGCGCCGGGAATGGTTCCAAGGTCAATGTGATCGCCGTCGGCACGCTACCTCTACATTTACCTCGGGATTAGTTTTAAACCTTAATAATTGTTATTTAGTGCCAGCTTTGAGCATGAACATTGTATTGGGATTTCGTTTAATTCGAGATGGCTACTCATTTAAATCCGAGAATAATGGTTGTTCTATTTATATGAGAGATATGTTTTATGGTCATGCTCCCATGGTGAATGGTTTATTCTTAATGAATCTCGAGCGTAATGCTACACATGTTCATAGTGTGAATACCAAAAGATGTAAGGTTGATAATGATTGTCCCACATATTTGTGGCACTGCCGCCTTGGTCACATAGGTGTCAAACGCATGAAGAAGCTGCATGCAGATGGACTTTTAGAGTCTCTTGATTATGAATCATTTGACACGTGCGAACCATGCCTCATGGGTAAAATGACCAAGACTCCGTTCTCAGGAACAATGGAGCGAGCAACCAACTTGTTGGAAATCATACATACTGATGTGTGCGGTCCAATGAGTGTTGAGGGTCGCGGTGGCTATCGTTATGTTCTCACCCTCACTGATGACTTGAGTAGATATGGGTATATCTACTTAATGAAACACAAGTCTGAAACCTTTGAAAAGTTCAAGGAATTTCAGAGTGAGGTTGAGAATCAACGTGACAGAAAAATCAAGTTTTTGCGATCAGATCGTGGAGGATAATACTTGAGTCATGAATTTGGCACACACTTAAGAAAATGTGGAATAGTTTCACAACTCACGCCGCCTGGAACACCTCAGCGTAATGGTGTGTACGAATGTCGTAATCGCACTCTATTAGATATGGTGCGATCTATGATGTCTCTTACCGATTTACCGCTATCTTTTTGGGGCTATGCTTTAGAGACTGCCGCATTCACTTTAAATAGGGCTCCGTCAAAATCCGTTGAGACGACACCGTATGAATTATGGTTTGGGAAGAAACCTAAGCTGTCATTTCTAAAAGTTTGGGGATGCGATGCTTATGTCAAGAAACTTCAACCTGAAAAGCTCGAACCCAAGTCGGAAAAATGCGTCTTCATAGGATACCCTAAAGAAACTATTGGGTATACCTTCTACCTCAGATCCGAAGGCAAGGTCTTTGTTGCCAAGAATGGATCCTTTCTAGAGAAGGAGTTTCTCTCGAAAGAAGTAAGTGGGAGGAAAGTAGAACTTGATGAAGTATTACCTCTTGAACCGGAAAATGGCGCAACTCAAGAAAATGTTCCTGAGGTGCCTGCACCGACTAGAGAGGAAGTTAATGATGATGATCATGAAACTTCAGATCAAGTTGCTACTGAACTTTGAAAGTCCACAAGGACACGTTCCGCACCAGAGTGGTACGGAACCCTGTATTGGAAATCATGTTGTTAGACAACGGTGAACCTTCGAACTACGAAGAAGCAATGGCGGGCCTGGATTTCGACAAATGGCTAGAAGCCATGAAATCCGAGATAGGATCCATGTATGAAAACGAAGTATGGACTTTGACAGACTTGCCCGATGATCGGCGAGCCATAGAAAATAAATGGATCTTTAAGAAGAAGACAGACGCGGATGGTAATGTGACCATCCATAAAGCTCGGCTTGTCGCTAAGGGTTATCGACAAGTTCAAGGGGTTGACTACGATGAGACTTTCTCACCAGTAGCGAAGCTGAAGTCCGTCCGAATTATGTTAGCAGTTGCCGCATACTATGATTATGAGATATGGCAAATGGATGTCAAAACGGCATTCCTTAATGGTTTCCTTAAGGAAGAATTGTATATGATGCAACCGGAAGGTTTTGTCGATCCTAAAAATGCTGACAAGGTGTGCAAGCTCCAACGCTCGATTTATGGGCTGGTGCAAGCATCTCGGAGTTGGAACATTCGCTTTGATGAGATGATCAAAGCGTTTGGGTTTACGCAGACTTATGGAGAAGCCTACGTTTACAAGAAAGTGAGTGGGAGCTCTGTAGCATTTCTCATATTATATGTAGATGACATACTTTTGATGGGAAATGATATAGAACTCTTGGACAGCATTAAGGCCTACTTGAATAAGAGTTTTTCAATGAAGGACCTTGGAGAAGCTGCTTATGTATTAGGCATCAAGATCTATAGAGATAGATCAAGACGCCTCATAGGTCTTTCACAAAGCACATACCTTGATAAGATATTGAAGAAGTTCAATATGGATCAATCTAAGAAGGGGTTCTTGCCTGTGTTACAAGGTATGAAATTGAGCTCAACTCAATGTCCGACCACGGCAGAAGATATAGAAGAGATGAGTGTCATCCCCTATGCCTCAGCCATAGGTTCTATTATGTATGCCATGCTGTGTACCAGACCTGATGTAAACCTTGCCCTAAGTTTGGTAGGAAGGTACCAAAGTAATCCCGGCAAGGAACACTGGACAGCGGTCAAGAATATCTTGAAGTACCTGAAAAGGACTAAGGAAATGTTTCTCGTTTATGGAGGTGACGAAGAGCTCGTCGTAAAGGGTTACGTCGACGCTAGCTTCGACACAGATCTGGATGACTCTAAGTCACAAACCGGATACGTGTATATTTTGAATGGTGGGAAAGTGAGCTGGTGCAGTTGCAAGCAGAGCGTCGTGGCGGGATCTACATGTGAAGTGGAGTACATGGCAGCCTTGGAGGCAGCACATGAAGCAATTTGGGTGAAGGAGTTCATCACCGACCTCGGAGTCATACCCAATGCGTCGGGGCCAATCAAACTCTTTTGTGACAACACTGGAGCTATTGCACTTGCCAAGGAGCCCAGGTTTCACAAGAAGACCAGGCACATCAAGCGTCGCTTCAACTCCATTCGTGAAAATGTTCAAGATGGAGACATAGATATTTGTAAAGTACATACGGACCTGAATGTGGCAGATCCGTTGACTAAACCTCTCCCTAGAGCAAAACATGATCAACACCAGAATTCCATGGGTGTTCGATTCATCACAATGTAACTAGATTATTGACTCTAGTGCAAGTGGGAGACTGTTGGAAATATGCCTTAGAGGCAATAATAAAAGCATTATTATTATATTTCCTTCTTCATGATAATTGTCTTTATTCATGCTATAATTGTGTTATCCGGAAATCGTAATACATGTGTGAATAACAGACACCAACATGTCCCTAGTAAGCCTCTAGTTGACTAGCTCGTTCATCGACAGATAGTCATGGTTTCCTGACTATGGACATTGGATGTCATTGATAACGAGATCACATCATTAGGAGAATGATGTGATGGACAAGACCCAATCCTAAACATAGCACATGATCGTGTAGTTCGTTTTCTAGAGTTTTTCCAATGTCAAGTATCCTTTCCTTAGAACATGAGATTGTGTAACTCCCGGATACCGTAGGAGTGCTTTGGGTGTACCAAACGTCACAACGTAACTGGGTGACTATAAAGGTATACTACGGGTATCTCCGAAAGTGTCTGTTGGGTTGACACGGATCAAGACTGGGATTTGTCACTCCGTATGACAGAGAGGTATCACTGGGCCCACTCGGTAATGCATCATCATTATGAGCTCAAAGTGACCAAGTGTCTGGTCACGGGATCATGCATTACGGTACGAGTAAAGTGACTTGCCGGTAACGAGATTGAACGAGGTATTGGGATACCGACGATCGAATCTCGGGCAAGTAACATACCGATTGTCAAAGGGAATTGTATACGGGGTTGCTTGAATCCTCGACATCGTGGTTCATCCGATGAGATCATCGTGGAGCATGTGGGAGCCAACATGGGTATCCAGATCCCGCTGTTGGTTATTGACCGGAGAGTCGTCTCGGTCATGTCTACATGTCTCCCGAACCCATAGGGTCTACACACTTAAGGTTCGGTGACGCTAGGGTTGTAGGGATATGTATATGCAGTAACCCGAATGTTGTTCGGAGTCCCGGATGAGATCCCGGACGTCACGAGGAGTTCCGGAATGGTCCGGAGGTAAAGAATTATATATAGGAAGTGCTGTTTCGGCCATCGGGACAAGTTTTGGGGTCACCGGTATTGTACCGGGACCACCGGAAGGGTCCCGGGGGTCCACCGGGTGGGGCCACCTGCCCCGGGGGGCCACATGGGCTGTAGGGGGTGCGCCTTGGCCTACATGGGCCAAGGGCACCAGCCCCAATAGGCCCATGCGCCTAGGGTTTCAAGAGGGGAAGAGTCCCACAAGGGGAAGGCTCCCCCTAGGTGCCTTGGGGGGGGGAGGGAAACCTCCCTTGGCCGCCCCCTAGGAGATTGGATCTCCTAGGGCCGGCGCCCCCCCTAGGCCCTCCTATATATAGTGGGGGAGATGGAGGACTTCATACCTTTGCCCTGGCGCCTCCCTCTCCCTCTGCAACACCTCCTCCACCTCCATAGTGCTTGGCGAAGCCCTGACGGAGTATTGCAGCTCCATCACCACCACGCCGTCGTGCTGCTGCTGGAGCCATCTTCCTCAACCTCTCCTCTCCCCTTGCTGCATCAAGAAGGAGGAGACGTCATTCGCTACGTACGTGTGTTGAACACGGAGGTGCCGTCCGTTCGGCGTTAGGATCTCCGGTGATTTGGATCACGTTGTGTACGAATACCTCATCCCCGTTCTTTGAACGCTTCCGCTCGCGATCTACAAAGGTATGTAGATGCATCCGATCACTCGTTGCTATATGAACTCATAGATGGATCTTGGTGAAACCGTAGGAAAAGTTTTGTTTTCTGCAACGTTCCCCAACAGTGTTTGCTTGTGATAAATTTAGACCTTATATTGTTGAATCCAAAGTAACTTTTCACACAGACCATGCTGCTATTAAATATCTTATGGAAAAGAAGGATGCTAAACCTAGACTTATTCGTTGGGTTCTCTTGTTGCAAGAATTTGATTTGCATATCATTGATAGAAAAAGAGCTGAGAACCCAGTAGCTGATAATTTTTCTAGGCTTGAAAATGTGCTTGATGACCCACTATCTATTGATGATAGTTTTTCTGATGAGCAGTTAGCTGCAATAAAGTTGCTCATAGTACTCCTTGGTATGCTGACTATGGTAATTACATTGTTGCTAAATATTTACCACCTAGCTTTACATACCAACAAAAGAAAAAAATCTTCTATGATTTAAGACATTACATTTGGGATGACTCACACCTTTATAAAGAAGGAGTAGATGGTATTATTAGACGTTGTGTACCTGAGCATGAACAGGGACAAATCCTACAGAAATGTCACTCCGAAGCCTATGGGGGACATCATGCTGGAGATAGAACCACTCATAAGGTATTGCAGTCTAGATTTTATTGGCCTACTCTCTTCAAGGATGCCTGTAAGTTCGTCTTATCTTGTGATGAATGTCAAAGAATAGGTAATATCGGTAAGCGTCAAGAAATGCCTATGAATTATTCACTTGCTGTTGAACCATTTGATGTTTGGGGATTTGATTATATGGGACCTTTTCCTTCCTCTAATGGGTATACACATATTTTGGTTGCTGTTGATTATGTTACTAAATGGGTAGAAGCTATTCCAACCAGTAGTGCTGATCACAACACCTCTATTAAAATGCTTAATGAAGTTATTTTCCCAAGGTTTGGAGTCCCTAGATATTTAATGACTGATGGTGGTTCACACTTTATTCATGGTGCTTTCCGTAAAATGCTTGACAAGTATGATGTTAACCATAGAATTGCATAACCCTATCATCCTCAGTCTAGTGGTCAAGTTGAACTTAGCAATAGAGAAATAAAATTAATTTTGCAAAAAACTGTCAATAGGTCTAGGAAGAATTGGTCAAAGAAATTAGATGATTCACTTTGGGCTTATAGAACAGCATATAAAAATCCTATGGGTATGTCTGCTTATAAAATGGTTTATGGAAAAGCTTGTCATTTGCCTCTTGAATCAGAACATAAATCATATTGGGAAATCAAAGAACTCAACTGTGATTTCAAACTTGCTGGTGAAAAGAGGTTATTTGGTATTAGCTCTCTAGATGAATGGAGAACCCAAGCTTATGAAAATGCAAAATTATTCAAAGAAAAAGTTAAAAGATGGAAACTCCTCTCAAAATGGGAAGGTCCCTATGTTATCGAGGAGGTTTACCGGTCTGGAGCCATCAAAATAAATAATTTTGAAGGTACTAACCCGAAGGTTACCAATGGGCAACGAATAAAACATTATATCTCAGGTACGCCCATTAATGTTGAAAGTAATATTATCCAAACTTTGACACCAGAAGAACAAATAAAAGAGTCCTTCCGGAACACTCCAGAATCATGAAAATAAGGAGGTACATGATACGGTAAGTAAACGGACTACGAAAAATCTGCAAAAATATTTTTTATCAGTTTTGGAATATTTAAATTTTTTGGAAATAAAGAAACTTCCAAGAAGCGTCCCCTGGTGGGCACAAGACACCAGGGCGTGCCAGGCTTGACTGGCGCACCCAGGTGGGTTGTGCCCACCAGGGACACCTTCCGTACTCCATTTTTCTACCGTATGCTTGTCCCCCAAGATAAAAAATCTATATATACTTCTCGAACTTGTTGATCACCGTATCGCGAAGAAATTCTCTATTTTATTTTCCTTGTTGTTTTCTGCCAGATCCCATCTACCATGGCCACCTCAGGCTCCTCCAAGGACAAGTTCTTCAAGAATGTCATCAACCCATATCTGCGGGAGGTGGTGCAGCACCCTCAGACCATCCCGATGCATGAGGGGGTGCTTCACCTTCGCAATGTGCCATGTCCCAAGGAGACGGGAATCATGGAGGCTAGGCTTGAAGCTATGGAGCAAGATGTCTTCCGGTGCAAGGGGATGGTGGAGCGTGGGCTCAATGCCAATCACCTTATGATCACGGACCTCTCCCATGATCTCAAGGTGGATGGCAAGCCCATGAAGGACATCATCTTCACCCTCAAGGAGCAAATCAACTTTCTCCAACGACAGATCTATGACCTCCAAAACCAAGTCTTTGAATATGAGCAAGGTTTAAAGGTATGAGTTTGGCTACTAGTTGCAGGACCCGTGAGAATCATTCCTCCTCTTATGATGGTGGACCACTACCATGGAAATCCGAGGACAAGATCTCTTCTTCATCACCAACATCACCTTCTTGACCACCAAACGAGAATTGAGTATCGGGTATGGGCACTCCCCTTGGCTCCCGCCAAGCTTGGGGGAGGTGCCCCGGTATCGTATCATCCCACTATCTTTTGCTTTTACTTATTTCAGTTCGATCTTTTTGCTTCAGATGAATAAAAGTTTAGTTCGATCCTTTCTTCTTTGAGAATTTGCTTAGTGATCTATCCTTGTAATCGTCTGCAAGTTATATAATAAAGTTTAATTTGAGTTTTTGCTTTCTTTAGTTTCATGTTGCAAATAAAAGAAAAGAAATAAAGAAAGAAAATATTATATACTAATCCTGTGGTAGGTGATGGCACCACATAGGGAAAAGTATAAGTAGAAAATTTTATTAGAGATTGGCAAACATAGCATTAGTCAATGATGCAACTCATGAAAGAATTAATAAGGGAAGAGAAGATTCACATATAAATATACTATCCTAGAAATCTTTTGTGATTGTGAGCCTTCATCAAAATATTATATGCCAAAATTGTTGACGTTGGACAAGGAAGACAAACTAATGATTTATGCTTGTTCATATTCACATAGAAGTCATATTGTCATGGATCCTTGAACAGGTGGTGCTTTCCCCTATCTTTGCTACCAAAAATTCCGCACTAAGTAGAGATACTACTTGTGCATCCAAAAAACCCTTAAACCCAAATCTTATTTTCAAGAGTCCAGCATACCTACCTAGGGATTATGCAAGATACCTCAAGTAAGTTGTCATCGGTGCAAAAAGGCAATAAAAATTTCTTCTAAATGTGTGAGATCATTTAGTGTAAGAGAAAATTGAGCGTTGCGCGAACTTTTGATGGTGAAGAATAAAAGCGACATATTGCATAATAAAGGTCGCTATAACAAGGGGCAATGTAACATGACGTTCTCTTGCACTAAGGGATTGAGCATACAAACAAATAAGCGCATCAACCTCTGCTTCCCTCTGCGAAGGACCTATCTTTTAATTTTTATGTATTTACCTTTATGCAAAGAGTCAAAGTTTTCATTCTATTCCTTTTATTTTTCTCCTTTGGCACGCATCATGTGGTGAGGAAAGATCTAGGCACATATGTCCAGTTGAATATGGGTGGCATGAGTTATTATTGTTGACATCACCCTTGAGGGGAGTATTTTGGGAGGCAAAACCATAAGCCCCTATGTTTCTATGTGTCCAGCTGAAATGTTTTGCTCATGTGTACATGGTGAGTGTTAGCAATCATATAAGACTATATGATGGTTGAGTATGTGGACTTGCCTAAAGGCTCCGACATGTGACCCATCCTGAAAAGATGACGAATTGTAGGTGCAAAGTTGATTGAGAACATAGTTTGTTGGTTACTAATAGAGTTTTTGCTTTATACTTCGATTGTGTGATGAACTACTACTTATTCATGAGAAGTATATGATAAAAGTTCTATGATAAAAGTCCTATGTTTAATTTTGTTGCTGTTATAACAATCAACATGATGCTTCTATGTCCGTATTTTGTTTTTATCGACACCTCTCTCTCAAAGCATGTGGACATGTTTTTCGATTTCGATTTTCGCTTGAGGAGAAGCGAGGTCTAAGCTTGGGGGAGTTGATACGTCCATTTTGCATCATGTTTTATTACTGTTATTTATGATGTTTTTATCCATAATAATGCTTTTTGGAGTAATTCTAATGCCTTTTCTCTCATAATTTGCAAGGTACACACCAAGAGGGAGAATTCCGGCAGCTGGAAATCTTGACCTGGAAAAGCTACGCCAGGCTACATATTGTGCACAACTCCAAACAAGCTGAAACTTCATGGTTATTTTTTATGGAATATATAAGAATTATTGGAGGAAATAACTACCAGAGGGGCCCACCAGGTGGGCACAACCCACCTGGGCACGCCAGGGAGCCCAGACATGCCCTGGTGGGTTGTGCTCTCCTCGGCCCACCTCCGGTGCCCATATTTTGGTATATAAGTCATTTTGACCTAGAAAAAAAATAAGGAGAGAACTTTCAGGACG
Source organism: Triticum monococcum (assembly GCA_034509565.1). Taxonomy (NCBI): domain Eukaryota; kingdom Viridiplantae; phylum Streptophyta; class Magnoliopsida; order Poales; family Poaceae; genus Triticum; species Triticum monococcum. The sequence continues at coordinate 569,784,858 of CM067842.1, read as the reverse complement.
GAGTGCCGCCGCCTCAAGGCGGAACTTGGGCAGGTGCACTTTTGCCCTCCGGCGGAGCGATTCCGCCGGGGGAACTTCCCTCCCAAAGGGGGAAATCATCATCATCATTATCACCAACAACTCTCCCATCTTGGGGAGGGCTATCTCCATCAACATCTTCAATAGCACCATCTCCTCTCAAACCCTAGTTCATCTCTTGTGTTCAATCTTGTTACCGGAACTATAGATTGGTGCTTGTGGGTGACTTGTAGTGTTGATTACTTCTTGTAGTTGATTACTATATGGTTTATTTGGTAGAAGATTATATGTTCAGATCCATTATGCTATTTAATACCCCTCTGATCTTGAGCATGATCATCATTTGTGAGTAGTTACCCTTGTTCTTGAGGTCATGGGAGAAATCTTGTTGCAAGTAATCATGTGAATTTGATATGTGTTCGATATTTTGATAGTATGTATGTTGTGATTCCCTTAGTGGTGTCATGTGAACGTCGACTACATGACACTTCACCATATTTGGGCCTAAGGGAATGCATTGTGGAGTAGCAATTAGATGATGGGTTGTGAGAGTGACAGAAGCTTAAACCCTAGTTTATGCGCTATTCCGTAAGGGATCGATTGGATCCAAAAGTTTAATGCTATGGTTAGAATTTATTCTTAATACTTTTCTCATAGTTGTGGATGCTTGCAGGAGGGTTAATCATAAGTAGGAGGTTTGTTCAAGTAAGAACAACACCTAAGAACCGGTCCACCCACATATCAAATTATCAAAGTACCGAACACGAATTAAACCAACATGATGTAAGTGACTAGATGAAATTCCCGTGTACCCTCAAGAATGCTTTGCTTATCATAAGAGACCGTTTGGCCTGTCCTTTGCCTCAAAAGGATTGGGCTACCTTGCTGAACTTTTGTTACTACTATCGTTACTTGCTCGTTACAAATTATATTGCTATCAAACTACTCTGTTACTTACAATTTCAGCACTTGCAGACATTACCTTACTAAAAACTACTTGTCATTTCCTTTTGCTCCTCGTTGGGTTCGACACTCTTACATATTGAAAAGAGTTACAATTGATCCCCTATACTTGTGGTTCATCAACCACTATTCGGCATGCATCTATTGTATTAAGTTCGTGGAGAAACAGGGTAATGCAATAAGAACGATGACATGATGTAGACAAGATCTATTCATGTAGGAATAGATCCCACCTTTTTATTCTTAATAGCAATGATACATGCGTGCCTCGCTACCCCTTCTATCACTGGGTGAGGACATCGCAAGATCGAACCCATCACAAAGCACCTCTTCCCATTGCAAGAAAAATCAATCTAGTTGGCCAAACCAAACAAGTTTTGGAGAAGAGATACGAGGCTATAATAATCATGCATATAAGAGATCAAAGAAGACTCAAATAATATTCATAGATAGAACTAATCATAAACTTGCAATTCATCAGATCCCAACAAACACACTGCAAAAAGTCATTACATCAAATAGATCTCCAAGAACATCAAGGACAACATTGTATTGAGAATCAAAAAGAGAGAAGAAGCCATCTAGTTACTGCCTACGGACCCGTAGATCTATGGTAAACTAGCACGCATCATCGGAGGAGCACCAATGAGGATGATGAACCCCTCCGTGATCGTGTTCCCCTCCGGCAATGTGCCGGAATATGGCTCTAGTTTGGATCTTGTGGTTCTGGAACTTTCGGCGGCTGGAATTGTGTTTTGTCGACTCCCCTAGGGTTTCTAGAATTTTTGGGTATTTATAGAGCTAAGAGGCGGTGGAAAGACCTCTATGGACCCCACCATCCATCAAGGCATGCCAGGGGCCTCTGGCACGCCCAGGTGTGTGGTGGGCCCCACGGTCCTCTCCTTTGGAATCTCGATCATAGTGATACACATATTCATAATATTAATGCCAAAAGATGCAAAGTTAATAAAGATAGGGCCACATATTTGTGGCACTGCCGCTTAGGTCATATTGGTGTAAAGTGAGACGTCTCCAACGTATCCATAATTTATGAAGTATTCATGCTGTTATATTATCATTCTTGGATGTTTTACAATCATTTTATAGCAACTTTATATCATTTTTTGGGACTAACCTATTGACATAGTCCCCAATACCAGTTGCTATTTTTTGCTTGTTTTTACATCGTAGAAAATCAATACCAAATGGAGTCCAAACGCAGCGAAACTTTTTGGAGATTTTCTCCGGACCATAAGACACCCAGTGGACCAAAGAAGTACCAGAGGGGATCTCCGAGGGGAGAACAACCCACCAAGGCACGCGTGGGGGCCCAGGCACGCCCAGGTGGGTTGTGCCCACCTCGGTGGCCTCCCGCACCGCCTCTTCGCCCTATAAATTCCCAAATATTCCAAAAACCCTAGGGGAGTCGATAGATCAGAAGTTCCATCGCCACAAGCCTCTGTAGCCACGAAAAACCAATCTAGACCCCGTTCCGGCACTCCCCCCCCCGGGGGGGGGGGGAATCATCACCGGTGGCCATCTTAATAGTCCCAGCAGCCACCATGATGAGGAGGGAGTAGTCCACCCTCCGGGCTGAGGGTTTGTACCAGTAGTTATGTGTTTAATCTCTCTCTCTCTCTCGTGTTCTTGAGATGGCATGATCTTCATGTATCGCGGGCTTTATTAGTATAGTTGGATCATATGGTGTTTTCCCCTCTCTATGTTTTCGTAAATTGAGTTTCACTTTGCGATTTTGTTTTATAGGATTGAATACTTTTATGGGTTTGAGAGCACTTAATGTGTGTCTTGCTATGAATACCTGTGGTGACAATCGGGTATCATATTTATTCACTTGATATGTGTTTTGGCACTCAATGCGCGGATTCCCGAGGTGACATTGGGGTAACCTATGCATAGGGGTTGATGCACGCTCTCGCATTTGTTTCTCTGGTAGAAATCTTGGGGCACTGTTTGAGGTTCTTTGTGTTGGATGGAGTATTATGAATCTGAAATTGTTTGATGCATATCGTATAATCAAATCACAGATACTCATGGTGACATTGGAGTATCTAGGTGACATTAGAGTTGGTTGATGTGTATCATATGGTGTTATTTTAGTATGAACTCTTGGTTAGATCGATCAAAAAGAATAGCTTGGTGTTATTTTAGTACGAACTCTATGATAGATTGATCGGGAAGAATAGCTTTGAGGTGGTTTCGTACCCTACAAACAATTTTGTCTTATGTTCTCCGCTAGATAAGAACTTTGAAGTGATTCTTCATCGCACGTTGAGGGATGGTTATATGATCCAATTATATTAGCACTGTTGAGAGATTGCATTAGCGAAAGTACGGACTCTATGCCTCATTTTCAAGCATTGCAATACCGTTTGTGCTCCATTTTATCAATTGCCACCTTGTTGTTTTTATTGTTCCTGTTACAAAAATCAATATCTACTATCATTACTATGCTTTTATTACCATCTCTTTGCCGAACTAGTGCACCTATACAAATTACCATTGTATTTGGTGTGTTGGGGACACAAGAGACTTTTTGTTATTTGGTTGCAGGGTTGTTTGAGAGAGACCATCTTCATCCTACGCCTCCCACGGATTAATAAACCTTAGGTCATCCACTTGAGGGAAATTGCTACTGTCCTACAAAACTCTGCGCTTGGAGGCCCAACACTAGTCTACAAGAACAAGTTGTGTAGTACACATCAATAATGCGCATGAAGAAACTCCATGCTGATGGACTTTTGGAATCTCTCGATTATGAATCATTTGGGACATGTGAACCATGCCTTATGGGCAAGATGACTAAAACTCTATTCTCTGGAACAATGGACCGAGCTAGTGATGTATTGGAAATAATACATATAGATGTATGCGGTCCAGTGAGTATTGAAGCATGCGGTGGATATCATTATTTTCTTACCTTCATATTTTATTTGAGTAGATATGGGTATGTTTACTTAATGAAACACAAGTCTGAAATATTTAAAAAGTTCAAGGAAGTTCAGGGTGAAGTGCAGAATCATCGTAAACAAGAAAGTAAAGTTTCTATGATCTGATCGTGGAGGTGAATATTTGAGTTATGAGTTTGGTATGCATTTAAGACAACATGGAATTGTTTCACAGCTCACGCCACCTAGAACACCAAAATGTAATGGTGTGTCCGAACGTCGTAATCATACTCTATTGGAGATGGTGTGTTCTATGATGTCTCTTACCGATTTTCCACTATCGTTTTGGGCTTATGCATTAGAGACAGCCGCATTCACTTTAAATAGGGCACCGTCTAAATCTGTTGAGATGACACCGTACGAGTTATGGTTTGGCAAGAAGCCTAATATGTCGTTTCTTAAGGTTTGGGGTTGCGACGCTTATGTCAAAAAGCTTCATCTTGATAAGCTCGAACCCAAAGCGGAGAAGTGCGTCTTCACAGGATACCCTAAAGAGACCATTGGGTATACCTTCTACCACAGATCTGAGGGCAAGATCTTTGTTGCCAAGAATGGGTCCTTTCTAGAGAAGGAATTTCTCCCGAAAGAAGTGAGTGGGAGGAAAGTAGAACTTGATGAGGTAATTATACCTTCTCTCGAATTGGAATGTAGCACATCACATAAAGCAGTTCCCATGCCTACACCAACCAAAGAGGTATCTAATGATGATAATCATGAAACTTCGGATCAAGTTACTACTAAACTTCATAGGTTGACTAGGGTATGTTCCACACGAGAGTGGTACGATAATCCTGTCCTGGAAGTCATGTTTTTAGACAACGGTGAACCTACGAACTATGAAGAAGCTATGATGAGCCTAGATTCTGACAAATGGCTTGATGCCATGAAATCTGAGATAGGATCCATGTATGAGATCAAAGTAGGGACTTTGCTGGACTTTCCCGATGATCGGCAAGCCATTGAGAATAAATGGATCTTTAAGAAGAAGACATGCAGTGATGGTAATGTCACCGTCTACAAAGCTCGACTTGTCGCAAAGGGCATCGGTGTCAAAACCGGCGGATCTCAGGTAGGGGGTCCCGAACTGTGCGTCTAAGGTTGATGGTAACAGGAGACAGGGGACACGAAGTTTTACCCAGGTTCGGGCCCTCTTGATGGAGGTAATACCCTACGTCCTGCTTCATTGATATTGTTGAATACGAGTATTACAAGAGTTGATCTACCATGAGATCGTAATGGCTAAACCCTAGAAGTCTAGCCTGTATGACTAAGGTATTGAGTATATCCTTTCCGGACTACACCCTCCGGTTTATATAGTCACCTGGGGGATCTAGGGTTACATAGAGTCGGTTACATAAGACGAAATCTTCATAGTTGTTCCCGAAGCTTGCCTTCCACGCCACGGAGAGTCTCATCCGGACACGGGTACAGTCTTCGGTCTTTATATCTTCACAGCCCATCAGTCCAGCCCATAGATAACATGCCAGACACCCGAGGACCCCCTAGTCCAGGACTCCCTCAGTAGCCCCTGAACCTGGCTTCAATGACAAGGTATCCGGCACGTAGTTCTTTCTTCGACATTGCAAGGCGGGTTCCTCCTTCCGAACTCTCGAATAGTCTCCAGACGAATTGATCGTGTCCGGACCTGTAACACTCACCGCACACAACCATAGAGAGAATATAATAACACACAAGTCCAATCTGCTGACAACTTTAGTAATGCAACGTCACGCCTGTCTGGTCATAATTTTGAACCATTTTTTGCCCCATGTTTCGAGACGCGGTTGTCATTGGCACGTCTTGTCAAAGTAGAGATCATGTCCCCTTATTACGGGATTCTCATCAGGCGTGGGTAACCCAACCGCGCCATTTACACAGCCCTTGGGAGCAAGCGAATTTTAAGGCGAATGGGGGGGGGGCGTTCGATATTCACCACCCTTATAAGAAGATAAGATTCCCCTTTCTTCTCCCACGCTTTCTTCCTGCCTCTCTGTTCTTGAGCTCCAATGCCCAAGCTCTCATTTCCCTGTCTCGAGAAAGCACTCAACCATGTCCGGATCCGGAGGTCAAGGCAAATGGATGGCCTCCTCAGTTAAGGAGGAGGACATTGCCGAGATTTGGGCGGCCGGGTACCCGACGAAGGAAATCGCCCATCGTCTTCCAGCCCGGGGACAAATCATCCCCACACCGGAGCCCAACGAGAGGGTAGTGTTCATCCCTCATTTCCTCCGCGGGCTAGGGTTTCCACTCCACCCCTTTGTCCGCGGGATAATGTTCTACTACGGGATTGACTTCCACGATCTATCCCAGAACTCCTTCCTCAATATCTCGGCGTTCATCGTCATGTGTGAGGCCTTCCTCCGCATCCACCCCCACTTCGGGCTGTGGCTCAAAACCTTCAACGTGAAGCCCAAGGTGGTGGACGGACAGCACGCAGAGTGCGGGGGCGCCATGGTGAGCAAGCTCACCAATGTCTCCTGGCCAAAAGGCACATTCGTGGAATCTGTCAAGGAATGGCAGAAGCCATGGTTCTACATCACCGAACCCCGCGATGCCACCTGGGCCACGGCTGCCGAATTCAATTATGGCGCTCCTGTATAGCTCACCTCCTGGGTCGAGAAGAACCCCAACTGGTGTTCGTCGGACGAGCTGATTGTGTCGGATTTCGGGTTCCGGCTGACCCTTGAGGTTTGAACACTGGGGTGCGCGTGGAGATTTCGCCTCCTACCTACCTGCACCCCTCTGCCTTGCTAAGGTCTAAGCTATGGAAAGAACAACACAAGAGACACATGGTTTATACTGGTTCGGGCCACCATTGTGGTGTAACACCTCACTCCAGTGTGTGGTGTGGTGGATTGCCTCTGGGGCTGATGATGATGAACAGTACAAGGAAGAACAACCTCGCGAGGGTCTGTTCTTGGCTGGGGCGATGAACTGCTGGGAGGAGTTCAGTCACCCTTCTCTCTCTCTCTCTCTCTCTCTCGGATTTCGATCCCCCTCCTACTATGGTGGCTAGTCCTATTTAGAGAGGCCCTGGTCCTCTTCCCAAATATCGAGCGGGAAGGGAGCCAACAATGGCGGGCTAATTTGAAAGGGGACAGCTAGTACCAGCTATCCTGACAAAAGTAGTCTTCGCCTGCACAAAGCTCTGGTGGTGACGCCGTCTTGGGCTCCACAATGACCTCCGTCTTGCAGTCCTCTGGGTCTTGGTCTTGTTGCACCAAAATGGAAACCTTTGCCTGATGCCTCGGTACTCCGCGGCTGCGCTTGCCCCCTTTGCACCAAAGGGGAAAGGAGGACACTGCGCGGGCTGGCACCTGCCTGGCGCCCTTGGTCGTCATGGCTTGCATCACGGGCACCTCGTGAGGTACCCCGCCTTGATCTCTCCGCCTCCTCATGAGACAGCCTGATGAGGCCATGTCTGAGGAAGCTCCGCGTCGTCCGCCCCGCGAGGCTTGGCCCCTCGCGAGGGTCTTGGGTCTGTGTTGGTGAAGATGGGCCGTGCTGGGCCCCCCTTTGAGCCACGCCGCAGGCTGCAGATAGGCAAGTCTGGGGACCCCCATTCCCAAAACGCCGACAGTAGCCCCCGGGCCCAAGGCGCGCCCGGACTTGGCCGTGCAGGGAGGCGGAAGGGCAAGAGCGAAGCGCCGAGGGCCCTAACACCCTGCGGCCTTGGGCGCAGCGTGGCGGTTGATTGGACGTGGGCGCCTCAACTTCCCTATGGCGCCTCGGCAACTGCGCAGACTAGACAAGTCCCTGCATGCAAAGTGGGTTATGATTACCTGCGATCGTGGAGGTCGGCGGTTGGCCTTTGCCGGCCATAAGTACGGAACAACGCACGCCCTTCTAGTCCATCCCTCCTTGCTTCTCCTTCTTCCCGGTCCTTGCTCCGTCTTGCTGTGATGGCTCCGATCCGCCGGTTCTCGACGGCAGAGAAGGGGAAGGCTCCCCGAGAGGAACCAGACCCGCTCCCGCCAAAGAAACGGCTCATCCTCCGTGGCCCGGATGAGGGGGCCCATCAGGTGGTGTTGAGGCCTTGGTGCGAGCGGGCACCGCCGGGGTTCCCGCTTCCCTTGTACGCCCACATCGAGGGCCCTGAAGGAGCTGATGCTGATCGCCACGGGCTGCGCCGCCATCGGCGTCGATGAGTCACGAAGGTGTGGGTCGTCCCCCCTGGGGTCCACACCGAGGGCTCCTCCCGAGAGTTCGTGCTCCATGTCGCCGTGCCTCCTCAGTCTTGGATTCGCCTTCCTCCCTTCTTCGCCTCCATCATCCCGTAGGGAGAACTCCTGGAGCTTTGGCTGCAGCACGCCGGCTGCTGCACCCTCGTGACCGAGGCAGAGGTCGTGGTCGTTGCCCCGGGCGAGGTCTTCATGACTCGGTGCTGGGGCGAAATCTCCCGGGTTTGCAGGATAAGAGGCGCCCTCGCGATCCACTTGGAGCACGACGGTGCTTCGGTGATGTTCTTCAAGGTCTTCGATGCGAACTGGCGCCGGCTAGAGTGTTGCCCCGGGAGAGGTGGCCAGGACCCTGCTGCGGCAAGGACTGGGCCCGCCAACCGCTCCCTTGGCGGCTCCTCAGGCGGTGGAGGCATCGGAGGTTCCAGCGACTCAGGCGAGCTCTTCGCGACTCCGGAGACAAGCGCCGACAGCTACGAGCCCCCGAGCCGGCGCCGCTCCTGGAGTAGGGCGGGCTGGTCAGGCTGTTGTTGACTCTAATCTGGATGGGGTTGGCGCCGGTGCTTGACGGCCCACTATTGATGATGGCATCTTTTGCAGGAGCGCGCGTAGTTAGTGTTCCTTTAGGATCTGTTCCCTGCGAGGAATCAAAGACGCGTCCCGTGGGGGCTTGTAAGGTGCCTGTGATCTTGTTTTGTTAATATAACCCTTGTCGTAGAATTGTGCGAGTTGCTCATTCCATCTTAGCTCAGTCCTCCCTTTCGAACCTCACGAGGGCTTGGTGCTCTGCGCCGACAGATCCCAGTCCCAAGGCGGCTTCAGCCGTCGCTGGTATGCTAGGTCGCGATGCCATGGTCAAGGCCAGGAGGTGAGCGACCCAGAGTCCGGTAAGAGCCCCTGAGTCGCGATGCTCAGGAGGCCCCCTTTGGCTCTCAAGCAGCCGTCATTCGGTGAGAAAGGAGAGCAGCGTCGCTAACGCGGGATTGCATTAGGTGCGGGGATGATGCCACGGTAGCTAGCGCTTCTGGGTGGTGACTTATCTCGAGAATCAGGGGCCGCTCTCTGGTGTGTCGCCGGGTCCGTGCATCGGCAGGCATGAGGTTGCTCGGCGGGGTCCTCGCGTGTCCCTCCCCTCTCGCCTTTGCTGCCCTTTCTGCTCTACGTCCTCAGGTCCTGGCCCTCGAGCGAGTCTCAGCCGTCGCTGGTATGCCAGGTCGCGATGCCATGGACAAGGCCAGAGGGTGAGGGCTGGAGAGCCAGTAGGAGCCCTGAATCGCGATGCTTAGGCACCCCCCTTTAACGTGCAAGCGTTTCGTGCGGACGATAGTGAGGGAGACACCGCAAGGGCCTCGCCTGACGCAGCTCCTTCAGGAGACCCTGTAGACCCATCATAGAAAAAGAAACGAGGGGGTTGCCACGACAATTGACAGTCAGCCGTTGGTTGCTTCCGAGGGGTAATGAGGCACTGAAGGCTTGACGAGGTGGTGCCATGCGGGGCTGCCGCGGCCAGAGCTCAGCCATTCAGGTTTGTTGGCGTTGCAGGGACGGACCCATGCGCAAGCGTCGTGCCGTTTGGGAGCAGTTCTATCAGTTGAGCGGGCAACTAGGTCAAGCACATTAGCCGCGAAGGAGTGGATTCATTTAAATGGATGCTGGGAAGGCAGACATCACTGGGTCAGGCCCGAGCGACTTGGGGATCATGCAGCCCGAGGGGCGCCCCCAACAAGGTAAGCTAACAACATGAAATAAAAGGGATACACGCCGCAGGGACGGACCCACGCGGCCTGGGAATAATGCGGCCCTGGGGGGTGCTCCCAGCTGGAAATGAAACTTGAAAGATGTCACCTGATGATGTTGAGGACGAAGGACTATTGGTGTAGCAGACTTGGTGGGCTGCGGAAGCCGATCCTCATGAGCCCCCAGACCCAGGGGCCTCGGGAGGCTCCGGAGGCGCTGGCGGCTCCTCGCGGAGCATCTCCATCCCCGCCAGGGCTACGGAACGCCTGGCTTCTTGTGCCTCTGTGATGCCCCTCATGAGGCGCTGGTACGTGGCAGCCGTGTTCGGCAAGCCATAAGGCATGCGAACATAGCTGTGGGGTGGACCTCCGCAGCGCCCCATTCGCAAGGGCCAGAGGCGCTCCAGGGAGGCGACTCGATTGACCCCTGGTATGTCGATGTAGACGCATAGCCCACCATCCTCGCCTGGATGGGGAGCCACTGCTGGTGGGCGGCGGCCGCCTTTCATGACTCTTGACTCCTGCAGCTCCTGAATGGCCTTGCTGACGAACTCCTGAGGGTCTGGCTTTCCTTGCCTTGCTCCTTCTTGAGGGAAACGTGCTTCGAAACACTCCTCCATGTGGTGCCCAAGCGCCTCCCTCGTGACCCTAGCCAGGTCGGTGGCCCTCCAGGGGGGAGCCCCCGAGCCCTGCCTGAGGAGGGCGCCGGGCGCGCTTTCCTATGCAATGGAAGGAGGTTCCCCCTGGGCAGGCACGGGCCTAGAGGGGCCTGCTTCCTGAGGGGCCGGGCCGGACGATGTCTTCTTCTTCTTGGGGGCGGTCTCGGGAAGCCTCCTGCTTCCGCGATCCGGGTCTTCCAGTGACGCGGCCTGAAAGGCTCGTTCCAGGGAACACACCGCGTCCTTCTCTTCACAGGGCACCGTGATGACTCCGCCACTTCCTGACATCTTGAGGACGTTGTAGCCGTGGTGAGTTACGGCCATGAACTTGGCTAGCACTGGGTACCCAAGGATGGCGTTGTACGGCAGGAGAATGTGAGCGATGTCGAAGTCGATGAGCTCGGTGCGGTAGTTGTCGCGTGCCCCGAAGGTGACAGGGAGGTGGACCTGCCCAATCGGGACCGTGGAGCCATCGGTGATTCCGGAGAAAGGCTTGGTTGGCTGAAGTTGGCTGTAGGGCACTTGGAGATTGTTGAATGTTTCCACGGACAGGACGTTGAGCCCAGCCCCGCCATCGATGAGGGTCTTGGTGACCACCACGTTGCTGATGATTGGGGAACAAAGCATCGGGAGGACTCCGGCTGTAGCCGCACACTTGAGCTGATCTGCTGAGCTGAACGTGATGGCGCATGCCGACCACCTGAGAGGGCGCGTGGCTTCGAGCCTAGGGAGGACTGCATTCACTTCGCGGACGAACTGCTTGAAGATGCGTTGAGAGGCTAGGGCTTGAGCCCCGCCTAGGATGCAGGCGATCGCGTGCGGCTCCTGGAAGCCCCCAGCCCCCTTGTCCTGGTGGCGGTCCTCGTTTCTCCTTGGCTGCGGTGGTAGCGGAGGGAGGCCCGCGTTGCCTTGCGGGCGATCCTCGCGAGGCTGATCCCTCCAGTCTCCCTCACGAGGCGAGTCTTGCCAGCGATCCTCGCGAGGTTGATCGCGCCACCCTTGGCGCGGGCCACGGTCTTCCCAGCGTCCTGCGTTCCTTCCTCCTCCTCGACCGTAGCCCCGGTCACCGCGGTCGGGGCGACGGCCGATCCTTCCTTCTCACATGGCTCGGGGTTCTTGACATTCATTGGTGTTGTGGGTGTGGAGGTCATCGTACACACAATACTGGCTGCCCTTGGAAGGTTCGGGCTGATCTCTGCCCCGCTTGGTGTCTGGTTCTGCCACGAGCACGACAGCCCCCTTGCGCTTCACATCCTTGGCCTTGGGCTTCTTCTCTTCTGGGTCTGCGATAGGCAGCTCGAGGTGGGAGAGATGCCCTTCCTCAGCCCTGGCGCACTTGTTTGCCAAGTTGAACAGCTCCAAGGAAGTGCACAGGTCTTCATGCATTGCCAGCTCCTCCTTCATCTTGACATCGCGCACGCCGTCGGAGAAGGCTGAGATGATGGCTTCCTCAGTCACCTTGGGAATCTTGAGGCGCGCGTTGTTGAAGCGCTGGATGTACTTCTGCAGGGTCTCCCTGGGTTGTTGCTTGATGCGGTGCATGTCGCTCACAGCGGGTGGCCGGTCGCGAGTACCTTGGAAGTTGGCGATGAAGCGGGTGCGCATCTCGTCCCAGGAGGAGATCGTGCCTGGAGCCAGGTTCAGGAGCCAGGTGCGGGCCCCGTCCTTGAGCGCCATGGGAAACCAGTTCGCCATGACCTTCTCATCTCCGTTGGCAGCTTCGATGCCCAGCTCGTAGAGCTGGAGGAACTCTGCAGGGTCGGCCGTGCTGTCGTAACGAGAAGGCAGGTCTGGCTTAAACTTGCCTGGCCACGCGACGCTGCGTAGCTCGGTGGAGAAGGCGCGGCAGCCTGCAGTGGCCACGGGAGGCCTTGGGTGACGGAGAGCTTTGTCTTGCATGTCCCCACGCGCTGCAGCTGGGAGCAGCGCGGGGTCTTGACGTGCGGGAGCAGGAGCAGGAGCATGACACGCTGCAACTGGAGCAGGGAGCGCCCGGGCAGCTTCTTGCGGGCGAGGGACTTCTTGGCAGCTCTGCTCTTGCCACACTGGCACCTGACGGAGCGGGTTCTGCCCAGGGGCCACGCGCCTTGGAGCCATGGCGCCTTCTTGAGGAGGAGGCGGCCGGGGCGCCACCGGAGCTTCGTCGCCCACGCGAGGCGGGGTGCGGTGTAGCGGAGCAGACGGCGCAGGAGAGCCCCCTGCGGCGCGGATGAGCTTAGCGACGCGGTCGAGCCATTCTTCGTAGACGTCGTCGACGGGACGGTAGCATAGGAGCTCGTTTGCCGCGATGAGCGCAGCTCGAGCCTCCATCGGTGTGCGGAGCGCGCGGGACGAAGAACCAGCCGGGGTGAGCAAGGGAGTTGCGGTGCGGCCGTCTTGCCGCACGGACGGATGCTGAGACGATGCTTGCTGCTCGTCCCCCGCCAAGCCGGTGGCGGCATTGACGGCAGGTGACGGGGAACGGCGAGGACGCCCGCCGACAGGGGCCGTCCGGGCGACACGGGAAGCGAGGGCGGCCCGGCGCTCGGCACGGGCCCGACGAGCGTCAGACATGGGCGCGATGGTCGGAGGAGAACGGGGTGGTGGAAGACGAATTCCAGCGCACCCCTACCTGGCGCGCCAAATGTCGGATTTCGGGTTCTAGCTGATCCTTGAGGTTCGAACACTGGGGTGCGCACGGAGATTTCGCCTCCTACCTACCTGCACCCCTCTGCCTTGCTAAGGTCTAAGCTATGGAAAGAACAACACAAGAGACACAGGGTTTATACTGGTTCGGGCCACCGTTGTGGTGTAACACCCTACTCCAGTGTGTGGTGTGGTCGATTGCCTCTGGGGCTGATGATGATGAACAGTACAAGGAAGAACAGCCTCGCGAGGGTCTGTTCTTGGCTGGGGCGATGAACTGCTGGGAGGAGTTCAGTCACCCTTCTCTGTCTCTCTCTCTCGGATTTCGACCCCCCTCCTACTATGGTGGCTAGTCCTATTTATAGAGGCCCTGGTCCTCTTCCCAAATATCGAGCGGGAAGGGAGCCAACAATGGTGGGCTAATTTGAAAGGGGACAGCTAGTACCAGCTATCCTGACAAAAGTAGTCTTCGCCCGCACAAAGCTCTGGTGGTGACGCCGTCTTGGGTTCCACGATGACCTCCGTCTTGCAGTCCTCCGGGTCTTGGTCTTGTTGCACCGAAATGGCAACCTTTGCCTGATGCCTCGGTACTCCGCGGTTGCGCTTGCCCCCTTTGCACCAAAGGGGAAAGGAGGACACTGCGCGGGCTGGCACTCGCCTGGCGCCCTTGGTCGTCATGGCCTGCATCACGGGCACCTCGTGAGGTACCCCGCCTTGATCTCTCCGCCTCCTCACGAGCCAGCCTGATGAGGCCGTGCCTGAGGAAGCTCCGCGTCGTCCACCCCGTGAGGCTTGGCCCCTCGCGAGGGTCTTAGGTCTATGTTGGTGAAGATGGGCCGTGCTGGGCCCCCCTTTGAGCCACGCCGCAGGCCGCAGGCAGGCAAGTCTGGGGACCCCCGTTCCCAGAACGCCGATAGATTGCACTGCAAACGCGTATCCAAAGTATGATCGATAAGGACATCAAGCTTGTCGACATAATCCAAGTGATGTTGGTGCGCCGAATCCTTCCCTTCCAGAGCAAAAGCCATCCTCTATGGGATTTCAACCCAAAGAAAAACCATACCCTGGTGAGGCTTTTCAAAACGACTCACGAAGATGCCTGGAAGTTGCTTTTCAAGGGTAATGAGATACCGCCGGCCACTGGCTCGGACCGGGGTCACGACATAAATCACCCTCCCAACGAGGTATGTTGTTTTCAACACATCCCTTACTTGCTTGTTTCAAGGATGTTATCTAAGCTTCCATTACCATTGCTTTTTTAGTACTGGTTGAAGAAGGCAAAGCAGATCCGGTGTCCGGCTCCCTTGCCTGAGGAGCCAGTCATCCAACGCTTAGAAAATATGCTGGAGCCGGCACCTTATAAGGCACCAGAGAAGAAGGCCACAGGGAAGGCCAAGGGGGCCCGGAGCTGCCTCCGCCGCAAGGGTTCTTCGGACGTGACATCCGAAGACAAGTCCCATTCCCCTGCTGCCGAAGACAACATGGATGAGGAGGAGGAGGAGGAGAGCGACTCTCCCCCTGATGGGGGGAGGAAGAAGAGGGTGGCCTCCGCAACTCTGGAGGCGGAGGCGCCCAAAAGGGGGAAGGGCTCCCTCGCGGATAACTCTGCATGGGACGTCGAGGACAGTCCGGAGAGACGCCCCCGCGCTATGTCTCGGGCCGCATAGTAAGTACTAACACCTTATCTACCCATGAAGTTTCCCCTCTTTATTGTGCTGAGACGATTGATTATGTTATTGTAGTCCAGCCCACAACAGCCCTCCGCGATCCTCGTCAGGAGGCTCGTTGGATTCCAAGGCGATGGCCAGCAACTCCCCGCCAGCCGCACACTCCCCCAAGAACGGGAATGATTCGGAGGTGCTGCCTCGAAGGACTGTTCCCGGTGCGGGAGAGGCTCAAGAGGTGCCCGAAGGCATAACCCCCGTCGCCAGACACCAAGGGGAACCAATCCCCCCGGAGACTGGCGAGGAGGGCCGAATACAATTCAACCCTCAACCGGACTCAATTCCGGAGACCAAGGCAGCTCCGGAATCCAGCACGCACCCTCCTTCGAAAGAAGGGGGGATGCCTGTTCCGCCGGTGGCCCTTGTCCAACCAGGGGCACCGGGCAATCTGCTGGGAGCGCTGCGAGGCGCTTCCATTATGGATGAGCACCGTGTCCTTATGGGCATGGTGATTGAAAAGGTTTAGTCGGCCAAGAGCGGACTAACCGAGGCATGCGGCAACCTGCTGACAGGTTTTGAGGTAGGAGACGCCAAAAGGAGAGAATCCCAATCGTCGGTGTCAAAACCGGCAGATCTCGGGTAGGGGGTCCCGAACTGTGCGTCTAGGCCGGATGGTAACAGGAGGCAGGGGACACAATGTTTTACCCAGGTTCAGGCCCTCTTGATGGACGTAAAACCCTATGTCCTGCTAGATTAATATTGATTATATGGGTAGTACAAGAGTAGATCTACCACGAGATCGGAGAGGCTAAACCCTAGAAGCTAGCCTATGGTATGATTGTATGTTGTAGTTGTTGTGTCCTACGGACTAAAACCCTCCGGTTTATATAGACACCGGAGAGGGTTAGGGTTACACAAGGTCGGTTACAAAGGAGGAGATATCCATATCTGTACTGGCTAGCTTGCCTTCCACGCCAAGTAGAGTCCCATCCGGACACGAGACAAAGTCTTCAATCTTGTATCTTCATAGTCTAACAGTCCGGCCAAAGGATATAGTCCGGTTGTCCGGAGACCCCCTAATCCGGGACTCCCTCAGTAGCCCCTAAACCAGGCTTCAATGACGATGAGTTCGGCGCGCAGTATTGTCTTCGGCATTGCAAGGCGGGTTCCTCCTCTGAATACAACACAGAAGAATTTGAATACAAGGATAGTGTCCGACCCTGCAAAATAAGTTCCACATACCACCATAGAGATAATAATATTTTTGCAAATCTAATTTGCTAACTTGTTTTGGCAGCATGACATTATGTCATGGCCCGGTAATTATTCGAACCGTTTCCTTTAACTAGCCCCGCACATAACGCGAGGCAGTTTTTTGACACGTCTTGTCAAAACAGAGATCGTGTCCCCTTATCACGGGATTCTCATCAATATGGGTGTGGGTAACCCAACCGCGCCATCGATTACGGCGCTTGGGGGACGGGCGAGTTTTACCAAGCTAGTGGGGACGCTTAGTTTCATCCGCCCATATAAAGGGATAAGGATTCACCTTTTCATCCACGCCTTCTTCCTCCTTTGCTCATCCGTTTTTCCACACTCGAGCTCTAGCGCCCAAGTCCGCACTTCCCACCTCAACCTTCTCCAACCATGTCCGGAGCGGGAGGCAGGTGGATGGTCTCCTCCGTCACGGATGGAGACATCAAGAAGCTGAGGAGAGCCGGATACCTGCCCGACGACATCGCGCACCGGATCCCAGATGAGGGGCAGCTCATCCCCACCCCTAGGCCCCATGAGAGGGTAGTGTTCCTCACCCATTTCCTCCGTGGACTGGGATTCCCTCTCCACCCATTCATCCAGGGGCTCATGTTCTATTACGGCCTGGATTTCCACGATCTGGCCCCGAACTTCATCCTCAACATCTCGGCATTTATCGTTGTGTGCGAGGCCTTTCTCCGCATCAAGCCCCACTTCGGTTTATGGCTGAAGACCTTCAATGTCAAGCCGAAGGTTGTGGGTGGTCGCCAGGCGGAGTGTGGAGGTGCCATGGTGGGCAAGATGCCCAATGTTACATGGCTCGAGGGCTCCTTTGTGGAAACCATAAAGGGGTGGCAATCAGGGTGGTTCTACATCACCGAGCCGCGTGACCCTGCATGGGCAGCGGCCCCCGAGTTTCGATCTGGCATCCCCATGCGGCTCACCTCCTGGAAAGAGAAGGGCCTGTCCTGGGGTAGTTTGGGAGAGCTGACCGGACTCCAAACATGTATTCAAAACATGGTGAACAAGAAGCTCAAACTTGTCAACGTAGTCCAGGTCATGCTCCACCGCCGGATCCTCCCGTGCCAACAACAGGACTTCAACTTCTGGGAGTTTGACCCCACGCAGCACCGAACTCTGAACAGGCTCTTCGACACAACTCACAAAGATGCCTGGAGGGTGCTGTTCAAAAGCGCTGAGGTCCATCCTCCCATTACTGAGGATCGCGGATTCAGCGCGAAGCGCCAAGCGCCAAGCCAGTGCGGTAAGCTGCTTTACCTTTCACAGGATACTTATCTGTTATAGATTGACTCCATGCGGGATCTAAACTCCCGTACTTTTGACAGGACTGGCAGGAGACGGCCGGACAGATCGACTGTCTGGCTCCTTTGCCCGAAGGCCCAGCGGACGCTCTTCTGGCGAAGATGCTGACTCCGACTCCTTATACGGTGCCGGAGAAGACCAAGAAGGCCAAGGGAACCCGAAAGAGTTCCCGACGCCAGGCGTCGTCGGACTCTCCGTCCGATGACTCTGCGGCGCACTCCTTCCCCGAAAACGAGGAAGAAGAAGATGCTCCCCCTCCAGCTTTGGGAGATAAGAAAAGTAAGGCTGCCCCAACTAGGGGGGCGAAGGGTCCAAGAAGGGAAGGACTCTCCTTCCGGACAGTTCCACCGCCACCGACGAAGGGGAAGACGAGTGGTTTCCCAGGGCCAAGCCCCTGGGGAGATCGTAAGTATTCGGATACCAGAGTAACTCATAGCATTCCTTTGTCGCACTGCTTTCCCGAACGCTGAACATAATTATGTAGGCCGCCACGAGCCAGTATCGATGTATCATCGGACGGCTCCCTGGGCTCGTCGGACATGGATAGCGATCCAGTCCCGACCGCCACCTCCCCTCATCCTAATAACGATGCCGAGGTGCTGTATCAAGAGGCACCGGGTCGAGGGGAGACAGTCCCAGAGGCGCCTCAAGGCAACCTTCCGGACTCCGGGAGCCGAGGGGACGGGGCCCCTGAGAGCTCCGAGTTCGGCCCTCAGCCGAACACCACACCAGAACCTCCAGTGGTTCCAGGCTCGGGCAGGCGGCCTGCTTCCAAGAGGGGCAAGACGCCTGTGCTGGTGACCTCTGTCCATCCAGAGGCGCCGGACAATCTGCTGGAAGCGCTTCGCAGCGCTTCCATCGATGAGGAGCACCGTACTATTATGAGTGCGGTGGCCCAGAAGGTTCAGTCCGCCAAGAGCGGATTGACTGAAGCCTGTGCCAGCCTTCTAACAGGCTTTGAGGTAAGTGTTTTTAAAATATAGGAAAAATATTACCGCATAGAAAGTAGCCCCTGATGATTTATTCGGTGTTCACAAAGAAAAGCCGAACAAAGGATCAAATAATATCGCAGGAGTCTAATATAAGTATGTCAATATGCGTATGCAGGCCTCGCTGCTGGCGTCCGCCGCACCGACTGCGGAGGTTGCCGTACTGAAGCAGGACCTCGAGGGGTCCAGGAAAGAGCTCGGCCTTGTCAAGAGGCAGCTCGAGGAGAACAAGGGTAAGTAATACCATGTCTGTATAAAAAGAATGCGATTGCAAAATGACAGGATTATCATGAATTCGCCAGGGGCCGCGACCGAAGTGGCGACCCTAAAGCAAGCGCTGTCCGAGGCCGAAGATAAAGCGGCCAAGGAGCGCACCGAGCGAGAGAAGCACGAGGCTCGGGTGGGCGAGGTGCAGCAAGAGCTCCAGGATCTCGTGGCGAAGCACGAGGCGTTGGAGCTTGACTCAAAGACGCGGGAGTCTGAGCTTGTCGCGGCCCTCGAGAGCACAAAAAGTGCCAAGGCCGAAGCCTAAAAGGCCCTCCAGGAGATCGACGCAATGGAGAAGATAGTTGCGGGTAAGGCTTTCTATATGCAAAGCAAGCATGTAAAAGTAAATTACCGATTACTTACCCGAATCCGGAGCTCTCCAAGAGCATTCGCAGATTTGCCCCGCAGCGTGTCCGATGCCGCACAATTTTACTAGGCCGAGGATGAAAGCTCAACGGAGAAGCTGTTCTGGTCTCAGTATACTGAGGCCGAACACCCGGTGCCAATGAGCGACCAGCTGAAGCAGATGGTCGAGGTACATAAGGCGGCCGATCAGGCCATGAAGGGCTTTATAGTCCGGCTGTGGCCTCGCGACGCCCTTCCGAACAGCTTCTTTGGCCTGGTGAGGCGGCTTGTGGATGCCTGCCCGCAGCTGGAGGTCGTCAAGCGATCTGTCTGCATTGAAGGTGCACGCCGGGCTTTCGCCCGTGTGAAATTGCAGTGGGTCAAGCTAGACGCCGTGAAGCTGATCAAGGAGGGGCCACCGGAGGGCAAGGAGCACCACCACCCCGAGATGTACTACGAGGGTGTTCTGCCGGGTGCCCGTCTCATAGCGGACGAGTGTTCAAAAGATGTAATGTTTGAGTGAGACTTGCTCATTTTATCCTGTATTTATGAAAACTTGTTTCATATGCGCTATGCAACACTTGTTTGAATTTAAAATATTGCCTTCTGTTTGGCTGTTTATCCAATCTGAGAGATGGCTAGTCCTCGGCTTCTGCCCCCATGCCACGAGTGCTGGGGTGTTCGGGATAAACCTGAGCACTCTTGTTCCCATGTTTGGATCCTTCGAGGGAGGTGCTTAGCACAGCGAACAAGGCAACCGGACTAATAATGCTTTATCACTCTCACTTAGCCATAGAATTCTATAATTTTAAATTTCGGCGAAGCCCCTGGTATTCGGAAGGCCGAATTCGGGGCGCGATACACGCCTTTAATCCGGACAGGGTCGGCCCCTCGCGCTAAGCGGCATAAGTCTTTAGGGACTCGAAAACCTCGCCGAATAGCGACCAGTCTCTCGCCTTATCATGACAGTCAGTTTTAGCTTTCTCCACTGAGGTGCTGAACCCAGCTGAACCGGGGCACAATCGCTGTAGTTCTCCTAGCGCTCCCTTAGCCGATAGAGCAGAACGTAAGGTACCAAAACATAGGAGCCGGGCAAACCCAACTTTTGACCAAATACATGATTCGGAGGTGATGCATATAGTGCTATAAGTTCGGGGTGCCGCACTTGTGAAAGTGTTCGGACTTTTCTCACCGTATTGTGGGGTACGTAAGCCCCTGGTGTATTGGCCGTATCAAAGTGTACGGTTGCAAGGCGTCATTAATGAACACACACACACTGTCACGTCCCTAGTTCTGGTATGATCTAGGCTTGCTTGTGCATCATGTTTAAGTTCCAAATGAATTTGAAATGGGGAATGTTTCAAACCCTAGCACCAAAGCAAATTCGAATAGATGCAAATAAAAAATGGAATTTCAATTAACCCAAAATGCTTTAAAAAAATGTCCATGGTCTTTGGGAAATGTTGCAAACAACAACCAGAGGTGATGCACATTTTTGCTAAACATTCTGGATTTTTGAATGAACCCATATGTATTTGAATTGGAGCTATTTAAAATAATATAAATATTTTGAAAGCTCCAAAAAATGTTGGAAATTGGCGAGGGCCTCTGGTATATTATAACCAATGGTCACAAGGAATCTCAACATTTTTATAATTGTGCTAGTATTTATTTTAAGTCAAAAACAAATGTCAGAAATAGAAAAGAAAACAAAAATGGAGAGATGCTTACCTGGGCCACCTGCGGCCTGGCACTGGCCGGCCCGTTCCTATTCTGGCCCAGCCCACCAGGGGCAGAGCCGTCTTCCTCCTCTTGCCAATAGGCAGAGGGGAAGCGGTGCCCGACGCCGTGCGCGCCGGCACGCAGCTGCCTGCCTGGCGTCCTCCTCGTCACCCTGGAACGCTCGGACATCGCCACGCGCCGCCCCGTACCCCTCTCACTCTCCCCAGTCCTCTCCTCTCCTCTCCCTCGCTCTCTCTCACCACGGCCGAGTGGTCCCGTCGCCGCCGCACGCCATTGCCGCGGCCACCGCCTCCCCCTCGCCCTCTCTTCGTCAAGCCACGCGCCTCGGGAGGCCCTGGAGAGCCGCCTCGCCGCCGTCTTCATCTCCGGTCGCCGGAGATCGTCTTCGCCGCCCCGTCGTCTTCGACGCGTCCCTGAGCTTGCCGACCGCCTCGTCCAAACTGCTGTGAGCTTCTACGCCTTTCCCCTCTCTCCGTTTAGCCGCCTGAATGCCGTAGCCCCTTTCCCCGACGTAGCCGAACTCCGGCCGCCGCACTCGTCGTCACCGGCGCCACTCCGGCTACTCCCCGGCTGCGCCACCACCACAGTTGGATGCGGACGAGCGTCCGCATCCCGTAGCTGCACTCCGCGCCCCAAATGGCCCCCTGTAGGCAAAACCCGCAGTGCCCCGCCGCATTTGGACTCGCCGGCGGCTAAACGCCGGCGACCGCCGACCTTTGACCGGCGTGGGTTGACCCCCACAGCCCAGTTGACCTCCCCCCTCTCTCTCACTGACTTGCGGGCCCTGCCCGACTAATTACTATAGTTAACGCTAATTAACTAACTAGGTTAGCTACTACAGTCACTGACTAGTGGGCCCTGCCCAGTTAATTAGGACTAACTAACTTAGTTAGTTGACTGGGTCACTAACCAGTGGGACCCACTGGTCAGGTTTGACCTGGTCAGCCCCATTGACTCGCTTACGTCATGCTGACGTAGAGCTGATGCAATAATTGATTTCTAGAATTAATTTAAATCAGGAAATTCCCAAAAATAGTTAAAACTTCTAAAAATCATAGTATTTCAACCGTAACTCCAAATCAAATAAATTATATATGAAAAATTATCAGAAAAATGCAAGGAATCCATTTATGCTAGTTTCATGCATGAAAAATCAACTTATACTTGCTGTATAAGTGAAAACGTAATAATGGCATGTTATATATTTAATTTGGGGTTTGCATATGAACCCTTGGTTCATATGGACTTTAACCAAATTGATGCTAGATGCATTAGGGAAAATCATAGCATCTTTGAAATGTCACCTTCATGCATCATACTGTTGCATATGGTTGTTTATTGATTGCCAGCACCGTCCCCTCTCGATAGGTTCTACTCCGGAAGGTGCCCCGAACACCTGTCTGAGGAGCAGTGCTTCTTCGTGGATCTATCAGGCAAGCAACCCCCCTTGTTCATTCCGATACAATCCCACTCTCTCGCTCCTTCTCTCTTTTATTGCATTAGGACAACAACGATTCAACTGCTACTTTATGCTGCGGTAGTTGAACCCATTCCTCTGCATGACCTGTCATTGCCACAGTAAATAGTTGAAACCCACTAGCATGTGTAGGGGTTGATTGAGCCATGTTGTGTTCTTGCCATGCCATGCCTGCTATTTCTTATAGTTGTGTCAGGTCTGATTCATCGGGAATGAATTGGAGTGGTACAATATGTTCTGGTGCTGAGAGTTAAGCGTGTGAACATGATTTGGTAAAGGTAGCGGTGAGAGGCCATGTAGGAGTACATGGTGGGTTGTCTCACTGGAACCGTCCTTAAGCACCGAGTTCCGTGTATGTTGTCTAATGACTAGCTACTACCACACATTGGAATGCTTAAGTGCCCCTCTCAACTTATTAGCCAACTTGATCTCTGTCCAGGAGTCGCAAATAGTCTTTGGTGTTTGTAGGTAGTGTTAGTAGTCTACCAAGTGGCACCCGGCCAGGTGGGCTTGGGACAGACTAGGCACAAGTGGCACGGTGTACCAAGCGCAAATCCATCCGGCGAGGTGGGCTTGGGAACCCTGCACATATCGTTTGGGGCCGTGAGCGACACTCCAGCCGGATCTCCTTGCAGATGGAACCCGAATAGGCGATAAACCTGGACTAGAGTCTTGTTTGGTTAGTCAGGTCGTGGTCGACACCCTCGCCAGGCTTCCGCTTGAAGGTTGCCGAGGTACATGATGTGTACATGGTGATAAGTGGTGAGAGCATGTGTCAAGAAGTACACCCCTGCAGGGTTATCATGATCTATTCGAATAGCCGTGTCCTCGGTTATGGACTCCTTGGATGCTTACGTGGTACATAGACAACTTAATTTGGACACTCTAAAATGCTCAAGACAAGTGTGAGTGCTATGGATGGCCTTCTCGTAAGGAGACGAGGATGAATCCATAGTTGTGTATTGATGTGGTGTCTAGTGGACTCGTGTGCGCTGCCTCACCTCAAAGAAGTTTCTCGTTGCCGTAGAACAGGATAGCCACTGAGTCAAAGCTGGCTTGCTGCAACTAAACCCCACATTATCTTCTTGATACAAATGCATGTATGATAGGATCTGATGTAAGTCTTGCTGAGTACCTTTGTACTCACGTTTGCTTTATTTATGTTTTGCAGATGAGACATCTGTCTCACTAGTAGTACCACTTGGACTTCGACGAGTAGCTTGTACCTCAGCTACGATCTTGATCGGACGTTGTAGATAGTCAGGCTCACAGCCTTTTCTTTTGTAGTTGTGTGTACTCAGACATGTAATGCTTCTGCTTGTTGCTTGTATGCTCTGAATGATGGGTCATGTGACCCCTGTTTGTATTTATGCTATGTGGCTCTTCTGAGCCTTTATCTATATGAGTTTGCATTATGTTGTGATGCCATGTTGCACAACACATACTTGCATGTTATGCGTACGTGTAACGTGTATTGCTATGTGTGGGATCCGACAATCTGGTTGTTTATCCTTGGCAGCCTCTCCTATGGGGAAATGTAGTCTAGTGCTTCCTTGAGCCATAGTAGTCCGCTACAGCCCGGTTCACCGGAGTCCTGCTAGCCCAGCACTACTGCTCAGGACACTTGACTGGCCGGCATGTGTTTCACTTTGTTCCTGTGTCTGTCCCTTCGGGAAATGTCACGCGGTGACATCCGGAGTCCTGTTAGCCCAGTGCTACAACCCAGATTCACACGTTGATGACCGACATGCTCGATGTGATTCATGTATGCCTGTCCTCATGAGTTAGTGCCGCTTTGGATTCACGACTAGCCATGTCAGCCCGGGTTCTTTGTCATATGGATGCTAGCGACACTATCATATACGTGAGCCAAAAGGAGCAAACGGTCCCGGGCCAAGTAAGGTGGCACCCGTGGGAATACCGTGCGTGAGGCCGCAAAGTGATATGATGTGTTACATGCTAGATCGGTGTGACTTAGGATCGGGGTCCCGACACACACACACACACACACACACAGATATATATATAACAAGAATGCAATAATAGTCGTAATGTCATGCATTGTTTATTCAAAAAATTGCGTTAAAGCAGAGTGATACAGATAGTGCGATAAGCAAAGAGTAGGACTATGTGCCTTCCAAGGGCAAGCTGAAGAATGATATTAAATTGAATATTTCGCTCGTTACTGTAATCCACCTGGGAATTCCGTGGTATGACGTAGCTGTCTGCCTCCTTGGTTGCTGCATTATGTGTTCAGCAATAGTGCTGCCGGACAGTGTTTCCAGAGATTAAGGTCCTGAAAAAAGAGAAAAATAACCAAATGGGAAGCCCCTAGTGCGGTTTAAGCCATGTCTTGGGGCGTGCCGCAGTTGTGCCCCCTCCCCACCTGTGCCCATGGTATTTTTAATGCATAATTATGTATGCGTGGCACGAGTTTCGCCATTGGCTGGGAGTGGGGTGGGCGCCGTATTGCTACGCGAGCTCAGATCGCGCTAGGCGGTCTATTTGCTGATTGCTCCGAGCGCGCTTGAAGGTGTCCGGGCTTTGAAGGGTCGAACTGGTTGATTGCGTTGAGAGGCTGCTTTGCGCTTCTGCTGCGAGGGCCGCGGTGTGCTCCTCTGTTCGGAGAGAGCGCTCTGTGTTTGCATTGACTGTAATAACTCCGCGAGGTCCTGGCATCTTGAGCTTGAGGTATGCATAATGCGGTACCGCATTGAATCTAGCAAATGCGGTTCGCCTGAGCAGCGCGTGATAACCACTGCAGAACGGGACTATATCGAAGATTAAATCTTTGCTTCGGAAGTTATCAGGGGATCCGAAGACCACTTCCTGTGTAATTGAGCCTGTGCAATGGGCCTCTACACCTGGAATGACACCTTTAAAGGTCGTTTTTGTGGGTTTGATCCTTGAGGGGTCTATGCCCATTTTGCACACTGTGTCCTGATAAAGCAGGTTCAGGCTGCTGCCGCCATCCATAAGGACTCGAGTGAGGTGAAATCCGTCAATGATTGGGTCTAGGACCAGTGCGGCGAATCTGCCATGACGGATACTAGTGGGGTGGTCCCTACGATCGAAGGTGATCGGACAGGAGGACTATGGGTTGAACTTTGGGGCGACTGGCTCCAATGCATATACGTCCCTGAGCGCACGCTTCCGCTCCCTCTTGGGGATGTGGGTTGCGTATATTGTCGGATCACGGGTTCCGGCAGACCCTTAAGGTTCGAACACTAGGGTGCGCGCGGAGATCACACCTTCTACCTCCCCGTCTCACAAAGATCTAAACTACTGAAAGAACTGCACAAGAGACACAAGGTTTATACTGGTTCGGGCCATTGTTGTGGTGTAATACCCTACTCTAGTGTGTGGTTGGTGGATTGCCTCCTGGGACTGGTGATGACGAACAATACAAGGAAGAACAACCTCGCGAGGGTCTGTTCTTGGCTGGGGCGATGAACTGCTAGGAGGAGTTCAGTCACCCTTCTCTCTCTCTCTCACTCACTCTCTCTGCTTGCCAACCGAATGCACGAACCCCTTTCTTCTAATTGCCCTACCCTGGGGGTGGCTAGTCCTATTTATAGGCAAAGGCCCTGGGCCTCTTCCCAAATATTGAGCGGGAAGGGCGCCAACAATCGGCCAATTCGAAGGGGAACATCTAGTACACTTATCCTGACTAAAGTTGGTCTTCGCCTGCCATAGGCTCTGTGGTGACGCCGTGCTGGGCTCCATGGTAACCTCCGTCTCGTAGTCCACCTGGTCTTGGTCTCGTTGCACCGAAATGGCAACCTTTGCCTGATGCCTCGGTACTCCACGACTGCGCTTGCCCCCTTTGCACCAAAGAGGAAAGAAGGGCGCTGCGCGTGCTGGCGCCCGCCTGGCACCCTCGATCGTCATGGCTTGCGTCATGGGCACCTCACGAGGTACCCTGCCTTGATCTCTCCGCCTCCTCGCGAGCCAGCCTGAGGAGGCTGCGCCTGAGGATGCGCCGTGTCGTCCGCCCCGCGAGGCTTGGCCCGTCGCGAGGGTCTTGAGTCTCACGTTGACGAAGATGGGCCATGCTAGGCCTTCTTTGAGCCACGCCGCGGGCCGCAGGAAGGCAAGTCTGGGGACCCCCATTCCCAGAATGCCGACAGTAGCCCCCGGGCCCAAGGCGCGCCCGGACTTGGCCGTGCTGAGAGGCGAAAGGGCAGGGGCGAAGCGCCGCGGGCCCTAACAGCCTGCAGCCTTGGGCGCTGCGTGGCGGTTGATTGGACATGGGCGGTACCGTTCGCCCATGCTCCCTTATTTTGCGCCCCGCTAGGTTGCCCCACAGTTGTACACAGCCGCCCCTCTTCCTGTTGCTCGAACATCCCTTGTTCTTCCTCCCTTCGAACTTTGACTCTCGCCTCCAATCCCATCTCACACTTCCCTTCTTTTGTCCACCGCCATGGCTCCGACGAGGAAAGAGAAAGGGAAGAAGCCTGCGTCTCCATCTCGCCCGCCGCTGTCGGTGGCCCCCGCCGTCGGCCGCTCAATCATACTCAATCTGGAGTGCCTCGATAAGCTCAGTCCGGCCCTGGCCACCATCTTCAACGAGTGTGGGAGGACGATGGCCTGGCCTACGTCTCACTTCCCCACTAACAGGATAATCACCAAGGTTCATTACATTGCCGATGCCTTGTGGGCGGGTCTGGTTCCCCCCTTCTCTGATTTCTTCAACGCCGTCCTCTCCCATTACCAGATCCACATGATGCATCTGGGTCCTGAATCCATTGCCCTCCTCTCGGTCTTTGCATTTGTCCGCGAGGCGCTGATGGGCATCCCTCCTTCTGTTGCCTTGCTGCGCCATTTCTTCTCTTTGAGCCTTGCCGACCCCACTCAATGCTCGGCGTGCATGAGCTTCGTTGCCGCGCCTGAGACCGCGGCCTCGGGTATTGACTTCAAGCTCCCTCCACCTCCAGCTGGGTTCCGCGAGCGGTGCTTGTACGTCGATGTCGGGGTGCCCAGCCCCCAGCTGGCGAAGCCAACTTCGCCTGCTGTACCTAATTCAGGCTGGGGCCAGGAGACACTTAAGAGCCCCCGGCTCGCCTTCGTCTGGCGCCGCTTCACGTTCTTGAGATCGCTCAACGTGACAGCGCCTAAGGTGGTGAGGGTGTTCCTGCTGCGCCGCATTGCCCCTCTCCAGTGCCATTCTCGTCGAATGTGGGCCTTCAGCGGGCATGGTGATCACATGAGGCTTCAGGAAGAAGACTTGACGCCCACGGCGCTAAGGACGGTGCTCTTGGTCCTGACTGGCGACCCCAACCCCGGCAGTATCCAGCGAGGAGGAGCTCTGCTGTACCTTTGCCAGAACAGGGATGACTTCGTCTAGCAGATGCCCTCCTTTGACGAGTGGGGGCTGCGTCCTGTCGGCCTCCAAGGGCTTCGCGGGAACCCTGTGGTGGTGACTGCCCTTCCGATTGGTCCAGGTGAATCCTCCTCGAGTGGTGGAGCAGGGAGGCCGGAGACAGCGGGGGTCGAGAGAGCTACTGACGAGGTGGCCGCACCTGGCGGTGCTCTTGATGGGGCAACTCCTGAGGCCCGTGCTGTCGAGACTGCGGGTGAGGTGCGGCTGCTTCCGACGCTTAGGGCCGAGGCTCCTGAGCCCCCGGCCATGCCTTCTGGCGAGGCAACTGACTGTGCGCGTCAGGCATGCGTCCTCGACGCAGGTCGCCTTGGTGCTCCGTCCTCCTCGCGGGTTGATTCCTGTGCACCTCTCCTGGGCCGCTTTCGTGTGGACTTTGAGGCCCTCCGGAGGAAAAGGGAGGCCCTGGGTGATGACTTCCCTTATCGCGTGCTGAAGCGCAGAAAGTACTTCGCCACTGACGAGTAAGCCTTCTTCCTCTCTGGCTCCTGATCCTCTTGTTGCTTTCATTGATCCTTGCTCCGCAGGCCCCTTCTGGCCGAGCTCGCGGAAGTAGCAGAGGTGCCGCCTCCCTTGGCTTCGCCCCCTCCATCGTCCTCAAATGCTCCGAGCAGCTCTGCCCTTGTGGTGAGGGTGTCTGAAGGGGTGGACCATCCCGAGGTGCACTGCGGCCCTTCATTCCCCTTGATTTTCCTTCGCGGGCCCTCTCGGGGAATAGCCAGCCTGCCGTGGGCTTCTCGTCTGGTCGGGGACTGCGACTGGTTGAGGCGCCTCCTGCGCCCTTCATCTGGAGACGGGCTGGCCCTAGGCCGGGCTTCTAGTGCAGCGCGCCCGGCCGTCGCGAGGGCGCCAGCCCCCAGCCCCCTGCCCGGAGGAGGAATGATGATTCGCGGCCCCCGGCGCTTGCTTGGGGCGGATGATGGTGTGGAAGACGTGCTTGGGCGCGCCCGGGAGCGCTGTGCTCGTCGCCACGAATTCCTTCGAAGGGCGAGTGGCGCATTGGACCTGCTCGGGCAGGGGCTCGCCGATGAAGACGCGCGCCTGGAGACCGAGGGCCTGCGTCTGGCCACAGAGAGGTGCGAGCTAGAGGCCGCCATTGCCCTCCCACGTCGTCAGCGCGACCTCGACGACGAAGAGGCGAAGGCGTCGCTGGAGGCCTCTCGGGCGGCCCGATCCCAGGCCGCTGAGGAGGCCCGGGGAGCAGACCGATGGCGAGAAGCAGCAGAAGAACGGGCTCGGGAGCTCTTGGCCCGGTGCCACTCATTGTAGGAGCAAGCGGAGCTGCGCGAGGCAGCCCTTGCATCGATGAAGGTGGCTTATGGCGACCCGGTTGAGCTTCGGAAGCGCGAGGAAGCATTGGTGCTGGAAGCCGCCAAACGCACCCGTGAGTACGAGCGGCTGGAGACGAGGGAGCGCCTAGTGACGCAGGCGGAAGATGATGTCGCTGTGCGGGAAGCGCATGTCCTGGAGGAGGTTTGTCGTCGGGTGGCGACGGCGCGCCAAGGCCTCGAGCATGAGTTCAAGGGGAAGCTGGGGATGATCCGGGTCGAAGCCGAGGGCAGAACCGCAGCCCTGAGGGCCCAACGGGATGAGGCGACGCGGCGGGTCGACGCCTCCCGGGCCACCCTTGAGGCAGCGCAAAAGGAGTTGGCCGCCTCCCAGGCCGAGGTGCTCCGTCTTCGCCAGCGGATGGAAGAGGCTGAGGGCGTCGCGTGCCAGAACGCGGACGAGATATGTCAGCGGCAGGTCCTGGAGCACGTGCACAGTCCCATGCTTGCCACGCTCTGGGAGAGAGCTAGCGCGGCCTTGGGCAACATCTATGAGGCGGCTGTTGGCGAGCCGCACACATCCAACTATGCTGGCAACCTTCAGTTCTTCATTGCCGTGGTGACGCAGCTGGAGGCGCGTTCGACAAGGGCCGATAGGTTGGTGGAAGAGAGGAGCCGCGCGCTGCTCGGGCGTGCCTTCTCCCGTGTCTTCAGCCATCTCCTGATCATGGATCCCCACTTTGATTTTGACGCTGTTATCGCCCAGTCCCCCAGGCCGTCCGAGGTGACCTGGCGCACTAGGTGGAAGACAACGTGGACGCCCTTGTCAGGGCCTTCGCTTCGGACGACGATGACGTGATCGTGGGTGCTGACGAGGGCGGCGCGGCGAGCGGCCCTGACGCCTCTGGCGGCAACGCAGACAACGATGGCGAATTTGGCGACCCCAGCGAAGGCTCGGGAGGTGCTTCCGGGGACGCATTGGGGGATTGGTCTGACTGAGTGTGTATCGCTCCTGTCTTTTTCACCCTGCATGAATAGAACTCAGGTTTTTGTCCTGATGGCTTGTGAGAGCATTTTGGGAGGGGAAGCCCCTCATGTAAAACCCGTGTTAAGCATATTAATAGTTGTCATATTGCACGAGCGCCCGCGCCTGGTGGCTGGCTGGTTTACCTTTGTTTCGCGCAAGCCCCGGAGCAGCTTGTGGGAGGGCGTGACGCCCTTGGTATTCTTTAGTTGAATCCGTTGGATACGAGAGTGTCGCCGGCGGGGAGTTTCACAAGCGTTGGCCTTCTTCACAGGCTCTGGGCCTTTTCCTGAACGTGTGAGCTTCACAGGCACTCGCCTTGTTTCATAGGCTCTGGGCCTTTTCCTGAGCGCGATGACTTCACAGGCACTCGCCTTGCTTCACAGGCTCTAGGCCTTTTCAGAACGCGAGGGCTTCATAGGCACTCGCCTTGCTTCACAGGCTCTGGGCCTTTTCTAGAACACGATAGCTTCACAGGCTCTGGGCCTTTTCTAGAAAACGATAGCTTCACAGGCACTCGCCTTGCTTCACAGGCTCTGGGCCTTTTCCAAAACACGGTGGCTTCACAGGCACTCGCCTTGCTTCACAGGCTCTGGGCCTTTTTAGGACGCGAGGGCTTCACAGGCACTCGCCTTGCTTCACAGGCTCTAGGCCTTTTCAGAACGCGAGGGCTTCACAGGCACTCGCCTTGCTTCACAGGCTCTGGGCCTTTTCAGAACGCGAGGGCTTCACAGGCACTCGCCTTGCTTCACTGGCTTTGGGCCTTTTCCAGAACGGGGCAACCTCCGCAGGCACCCGAAGATCCTCCCGAGGGGGAGCAACAGCAGCAATTTAGGTCGCACACGAGCCAGGCCTGACCGGACTCGCGAGGGGCTCGCGAGGGGAGGCAGTTGTGGCGAAGCGGTAACCAGAATGCGAGAAACGGCTCGAGCGAGAATAAGCACCCCTTCCCCGAACACAGCAAATCTCAAATTTGAATCCAACATAAATGCAGCGAGGGAAAAGCTACAGCTAAAGGGAAAGGCAACGAAAAGCAGACAGAAGGCCGCGTCCGGCACCTAATCTAGTCTTGGACGTCTTCTCACCAGCGCGGAGCTAAGTGCTGTCCACTGGGCGTGGGAGGGAGCCCCAGGGCCTGAGGCCGGCACCCCTGAGACTCCGGGGCGTGTACAGCCCCACTCATTATTACGTGAGAGTGTCACGGGGCGGCGAGCTTCACAGGCACTAGGCCTTCTTCACAGGTACTGGCCTTGCTTCATATCGCCAGACGAGGGCCCCGCCTTGCGCCACACTCTAGTGCCATCAGCAACAACCGGAACCCAGGACGCCGCCCGATGGGGTAGAGCGGTCGCTAGCGGTTCCCCCGACGACCACGGGTCCTCTGCCAGGGGAAAGCCCTGAGGCACCTCCCCAGCAGAGGGCCTACCTTCTGAGAACACCTTGCTCCGAACGCCGCGGTGGTGATGTCGGATCCTGGCCCCTCTCCTGCAGTCCCCTGCGCCCTCCTCCCGAGGGGTAGGAGACTGTGGGAGTGGGGCAGCTGCTTGCCGCGGCGACCTGCACCTCCTGCGATCCATGGTTAGCATATACCTGCCCCTGAAGAGTTAGCGGTGCCCGATAATTGTTGCCTCCAGCGTGGCCAGCGGGTTCGTCCCGGGGCTCCCGGAAGGGCTCAGCTTCCATTGCCTCGTCCCCCTAGCTTGGGCCGAGGAGCGAGCTTTGTCCGTTCTCGTGAGGGTGTCCTTGGTCCATCATGAGGGGCACGTATTCCTCCGTCGCCGTCGTCCCGAGTGCCACGCCGTGATGCCCCGCATGCCACGTGGTCCCACATGTCATGCCTACTGCGGGGTGGCAGCGCGGCCGCCCTCCGGGGCCACGGGTTGTGTCGAGTCCTTCTTCTTCGCGGGCCGGGGGCGGGGGCAACGCCGCCGCCGGTCCGGTGCTGACACCTTCGCTGGCGTCGGAGTAGCCTTGGAGTCCGCGGGCGCACGCGGAGCCCCCGCGTGGGTCGCCCTGGGCTTGAGATGGGAGCTGGGTGGAGAAGGGGTGAGCCCCCGAGGCGGCGAAGCCCAGGAGCTCCGCCACTCGCTCCAGCAGCACGTCGTGGCTGCCCTCCAGCAGTCTGCACTGCAGCAGCTCTCGGGCCACCATGAGCGCGACCCTTGAATTCGCCTGCTCCCGGCGGGTGTACGGTGTCGTGGTTGCGGCGTGATTGGAGGCCCTTGCCGCCGACCGCTCTTGCCGCGGTGTGATGGTCGCGGAGGCCTGTCCGCGTCGCCCGCGGCCCGCAGCGCCCTGCGGACCACGAGCTGCCTGGGGCGCGGGGTCGCCCGAGGCGGGCGGCTCCGCGCAGGTGGGCCACGCCGCCCATGAACCTTGGTTGCCCGCCTGGTCGCCGGACATGGTGATGACGATGCGACGGGAGGCAGAGCGGTAGGAAGGCAAATTCCGGCGCACCCCTACCTGGCGCGCCAAATGTCGGATCACGGGTTCCGGCAGACCCTTAAGGTTCGAACACTGGGGTGCGCGCGGAGATCACGCCTTCTACCTCCCCGTCTCACAAAGATCTAAACTACTGAAAGAACTGCACAAGAGACACAAGGTTTATACTGGTTCGGGCCACCGTTGTGGTGTAATACCCTACTCCAGTGTGTGGTTGGTGGATTGCCTCCTGGGGCTGGTGATGACGAACAATACAGGGAAGAACAGCCTCGCGAGGGTCTGTTCTTGGCTGGGGCGATGAACTGCTAGGAGGAGTTCAGTCACCCTTCTCTCCCTCTCACTCACTCTCTCTGCTTGCCAACCGAACGCACGAACCCCTTTCTTCTAATTGCCCTACACTGGGGGTGGCTAGTCCTATTTATAGGCAAAGGCCCTGGGCCTCTTCCCAAATATTGAGCGGGAAGGGCGCCAACAATTGGCCAATTCGAAGGGGAACATCTAGTACACTTATCCTGACTAAAGTTGGTCTTCGCTTGCCAAAGGCTCTGTGGTGACGCCGTGCTGGGCTCCATGGTGACCTCCGTCTCGTAGTCCTCTTGGTCTTGGTCTCGTTGCACCGAAATGGCAACCTTTGCCTGATGCCTCGGTACTCCGCGGCTGCGCTTGCCCCCTTTGCACCAAAGAGGAAAGAAGGACGCTGCGTGCGCTGGCGCCCGCCTGGCACCCTCGATCGTCATGGCTTGCGTCATGGGCACCTCACGAGGTACCCTGCCTTGATCTCTCCGCCTCCTCGCAAGCCAGCCTGAGGAGGCTGCGCCTGAGGATGCGCCATGTCGTCCGCCCTGCGAGGCTTGGCCCCTCGGGAGCGTCTTGAGTCTCGTGTTGACAAAGATGGGCCATGCTGGGCCTCCTTTGAGCCACGCCGCGGGCCGCAGGCAGGCAAGTCTGGGGACCCCCGTTCCCAGAACGCCGACATATATCATGTTCACCGTCCGCACTTGTGGGGGAAACCTCTTCTGTCCTCTGGTGTGTGGCTGCCGGGATTCCCCCTCGTCATCGCTATGCGGCCCCTTGTCCTTGTTTTCGGCAATTAACTTGCCGGCCTGCTTGAACACCCAACAATCCCTGTTGGTGTGATTGGCTGGCTTGTCTGGGGTGACATGTATTTGACACGAGCGATCGAGTATACGGTCCAAGCTGGATGGACCCGGTGTACTTTGTTTGAATGGCTTTTTCCGCTGACCGGGTTTAGAGCCTTTGAATCCGGCATTGACTATCGTATCCTTGGTATTTTCGCTGTTAATGCGGCATTTATGTTTGTTGCGACGTGACCTGCTATTGCCGTCCTTGTTATCCGAGGTACCAAGGTTCTTTGATATGTTATTACTGCGAGCCAGCTAGCTGTCTTCTCCCGCACAAAAGCGGGTCATGACCGTCGTGAGAGCTGCCATAGATTTCGGCTTTTCCTGACCAAGGTGCCGGGCTAGCCACTCGTCTCGGATGTTGTGTTTGAAAGCCGCTAAGGCCTCTGCATCCAGACAGTCGACGATTTGAATTTTCTTTGTAAGGAACCGAGTCTAGTATTGTCTGGCCGACTCTTCTGGCTGCTGAATTATGTGGCTCAAGTCATCGGCGTCTCGTGGTTTCACATAAGTGCCCTGAAAGTTGTCGAGGAATGCGGCCTCCAGATCTTCCCAATAGCTAATGGAGTCTGCTGGCAAGCTGTCAAGCCAATGTCGCGCTGGTCCTTTGAGCTTTAGTGGGAGGTATTTGATGGCGTGTAAGTCATCACCGCGGGCCATGTGGATGTGAAGGAGGAAATCCTCGATCCATACCGTAGGATCTGTAGTGCCGTTGTATGATTCAATATTTATAGGTTTGAAACCTTCTGGGATTTGATGATCCATTACTTTGTCTGTGAAGCATAAAGGGTGTGCGGCACCTCTGTATTGGGCTATATCGTGACGCAGCTCAAATGGGTCTTGCCCGCTGTGTTCGGCCCGGCCGGATTTACTTTTACTATATCCGGCGTGACATTTATTGTCTCGCATGGTGGCGCGCCCTCGTGATCCGTTGATCGATCTTGCATGCTTTGCTTTGTCCTCCAATATGTCTCGCAGGTCTGGCGTATCTCCCCATGTCTTTTTATTTGAATGGCGTCGGAGTGCGGGCTGAGTTTTTGGCTGGAATGCCTCTCTATCGTGGCCACGAGGTGGCCGATCAGCCGCGTCATACGCTTCTTCCTCCAGTCGGGGTGGCATCCTGCATTTTGGGTAACTCTTGGAGGGGCGCTCGAGTTTATATTCCTCGGCCGCGAGGACTTGAGTCCATTTGTCAGCTAGCAGATCTTGATCATCTTGAAGCTGTTGCTTCTTTTTCTTCAGGCTATTTGCCGTGGCCATAAGCCGGCGCTTGAAGCGCTCTTGTTCGACAGGATCCTCTGGTACGGCGAATTCATCGTCGCCGAGGCTTGCCTCGTCTTCAGAGGGGGCATGTAATTGTCATCCTCATCCTCTCCGTCCGCCGCTCTCTCAGGAGGGCTGGCTCCTCCATCCTCCTGCTCTAACTCTTGCTGGAGGGGATTGTTGTTGTCTTCGGCACTATCCAGAGTGTTATTATCTCCTGTGCCGGTATCACCACTTTTGCTTTGGCGGGACTTAGAGCGGCGCCGCAGACGTCGGCACTTGGGTTTCTTCTTGGAGGGGTCATCCTCTGCTATCTCGTCGCCATTGCCTTCTTTGGGTGTATCCACCATGTATATATCATATGATGAGGTGGCTGTCCAGTGCCCCGTAGGAAGTGGTTCCTCTTCATCTCCCGCATCGTCGTCCATACCGTCGATGTCTTCGGAGTCGAAGTCGAGCATGTCGGTTAAGTCATCGACAGTGGCTACTAAGTGGGTGGTGGGTGGGTCGCGAATTTCTTCGTCGTCTGCATCCCAATCCTGCCGGACATAGTTCGGCCAGGATCCTCCTGACAAGGAGAGAGACCTTAATGAGTTCAGTATGTCGCCAAAGGGCGAGTGCTGAAAAATATCCGTGCAGGTAAACTCCATGATCGGCGCCCGATCGGATTCGATAGGAATGAGCGCAGGCGGTTCGGAGTCCGTGGCCAGAGAAGGATCTGACAGTTTATCAACACGGCTCTTGTGCAAGGTAAGGTCGATGTTCGGCTTGATCGCTGCTGAGGGTAAGGCCTACGTGACAGGGTCCATCCACCCGTCCGCGGAAGGCGCAACTGGCTCTGAATCGAGGGTCGGAGCGGCTGCAGGTGCGATCTCCTGAACACTATCCGATGGTAGAGCTAAATCGTACTCATCGTGACCGCGTGACGCACAAGGCAGAGGCTCGAATCCGTCAAAGATCAAGTCTCCGTGGACATCGGCCGTGTAGTTTAAGCTTCGAAACCTGACCTGGTGGCCCGGGGCGTAACTTTCGATCTACTCTAGATGGCCAAGCGAATTGGCCCGCAGTGCAAAGCCGCCGAACACGAAGATCTGTCTGGGAAGAAAAGTCTCACCCTGGACTGCATCACTATCGATGATGGTAGGAGCCATCAAGCCTAATGGCGACGACACAGAGGAACTCTCAATGAAAGCACCAATGTCGGTGTCAAAACCGGCGGATCTCGGGTAGGGGGTCCCGAACTATGCGTCTAGGCCGGATGGTAACAGGAGGCAGGGGACACAATGTTTTACCCAGGTTCGGGCCCTCTTGATGGAGGTAAAACCCTACGTACTGCTTGATTAATATTGATGATATGGGTAGTACAAGAGTAGATCTACCACGAGATCGGAGAGGCTAAACCCTAGAAGCTAGCCTATGGTATGATTGTATGTTGTAGTTGTTGTGTCCTACAGACTAAAATCCTCCGGTTTATATAGACATCAGAGAGGGTTAGGGTTACACAAGGTCGGTTACAAAGGAGGAGATATCCATATCCGTACTGGCTAGCTTGCCTTCCACGCCTAGTAGAGTCCCATCCGGACACGAGACGAAGTCTTCAATCTTGTATCTTCATAGTCTAACAGTCCGGCCAAAGGATATAGTTTGGCTGTCCGAAGACCCCCTAATCCAGGACTCCCTCACCAATGTAGACAGCAGCCCCTGAGACACTGTCCGTTGTTCGGAAAGAAAAACCGGACAGAGGATCAATCTCCTATGACAGGAAACTAACTAAATTTTTCTTAAATACAGACGTCATTGCTGGCCGCGGCCTCGCATACTGCCGAAGTCTCCGGACTGAAGCAGAAACTGGCGGAGGCTGAGGGAGAGCCGAGCCAAGTGAAGGGGCAGCTCCAGGAGAAACAAGGTAAGCAATAACCTATTATATATTCGAAAAGAAGAAAATGATATGCGATGACCAAAATGCAATGATTTGTATAGAAGCAATGACCGAGGTCGAGGCCCTGAGAAAGACCCTGGATGTAGCTGAGGGGAAGGCTGTCCAACAGCAAGCCACCCATAAGAAGCTCAAGGCCCGGGTCGACGAGGTCCAGCAGGAGCTCCAGGACATGGTGAAGAAGTGTGAAGCCTTGGAGCGCGAGGTGCCGGCTCGAGAGGCCGAACTTACCAAAGCTCGTCAGAGCGCGGAGGCCGCACAGAATGAGGCCCGAGATGCTCTCCAGGAGATCCAGGAGGCGAAGAAGATAGCAGCGGGTAAGGCGTTTAACATGCAAAGGAAGTATGTGGAGAGGAAGTACCTTTTACTAACCCGAATTCGGAGTTGCCAAGGGGCTTTTGTGGATCTGCCGCGCAGTGTATACGATGCTGTGGAGATCTTCTGAGCCAAGGAAGGGGATTCTCCGGAGAAGCTATTCTGGTCGCAGTATGCTGTGCCAAAACATCCGATGGCCTTTGCCGATCAACTAAAATAGTTGATTGAGCTGCACAGGATGGCCGAACTGGCCATGAAGGATTTAATAATCCTACTATGGCCAGCCGAAGCTATACCTAGCAGTTATTTTGGCCTCGTGAAGCGGGTGGTGGAGGATTGTCCACAGACATCGTCAAGCGATCAGTCTGCATCGAGGGTGCCTGCATGGCCTTCGCTCGTTGCAATATGTGGTGGGCGAAGATGGATGCCGTTGAGGTGGTCCGAGGGCCACCGGAGGGCAAGGAGCACCGCACACCCGAGCGATATTTTGCGGATGCCCTGGAGGGATCTCGACTTGTAGCAACGCAGTGCGGGAAGGATGTTATTCTCGAATAAATACATTCATATTTTGCCTTGTATGATGAAAACAAATCCGCTTTGTAATATATTTATGTTTTAGTTGTATCCTCCTGTGCGGCCGTGTTTTATGAAATCCGAGGGTTGGCCAGTAGTTGGCTTCTGCCCTCACGTAGGTAGTATGGAGGTGTTTGGGATGGTATCTAAACAATATTGATCCAATTATATGGTCCTTGAAGGAGTTGTTTAGAGCAACGAACCAGGCAACCGGACTATACGGCTTGAACACCCTCACTTAGCCATAGGAGTTCTATAATAAAACATAGGCGCGACCCCTGGTATATGAACCAGGGTGCTGTCAGCGTCTGATCTGGAAGTACCGATCCTTCGTGAAGTGCGGAAAAACCTCCAACGATTTGAGACCTCCGAACAACTGACCGACTCTCGCCGTACCATGACAGTCAGTTTTTGGCTTTCTCTACTGAGGTGCTCATCCGGTTTAGACCAGGGCACAATTGCAGTAGTTCTCCCTTTACTACCCTAGCCGATGTAGCGGAACGTAGGATAGCAAGCACAGGAGCCGGGCAACCCAACTATTGACCAAAGACATGATTCGGAGCCAATGCATATAATGCTAAATTCGGGGTGCCGAACTATTCTTACAAGAAGTGTTCGGACTTTTGTTGCCGTGATGTGGGGTGCTATAAAAGCCCCTGGCAAACATCAAAATGTACCAAAGTGTACGGGTGCTACCTGATGGGGTTATCCACAGGGAAACTAAAAAAATAAAGAAAAGAGAGAAAGAAAACAGAAAAGATGTAAAGGTAAAAAGCTGGGGGTCCTACAGCTCCAGCTACAAACTGTTTCCACTATAATGTAATTAGTACGTCAAGGCGCATTGATACAAGGAGTGCAATAAGCAACATGCTATTTAACATGCCGAACCAGGGAAGAGCTGCATGTGGGTCCTGGAAGACAGGTAGAGTTATCGTTAACGGAATCACCTAAAAAGTCCCATATGTCTGCGCTCCTCGCCATCTTGGTGTGTTTATTCTTCAAGAGGACCGATAACCAGATCACCCGATGGGGTCTGTGGGATTAAAACCTGAAATAAAACAAGCAAAAGTGAAAGTATGTGTGTATCCGATGTCGGTTGAGCCATGCCGTGGATCACAAGCTAGCTATGCCTCCGTCGATGCCCATGGAGTTTTGAGTGCGTAGTTATGTATGCACGGCACGCAGGCCACCGCTTGATCGGGACTGAGACGGAGGCCGGATTTCTAGTTGAGCTCCTGATGAGCCGAGCTCTCCTGCTGCAGAGTAGTCCGAACCCTCTTAAGGGTGTCTGAGGGCTCGGCAGCTGAATGAAGGTTCTGCTTGAGAAGGCTGCTTTGTACTTCTGCTGCTAGGGCAGCTGTGTGCTCTTCTGTACGGAGAGAGCATTCCGTATTGCCATTGACTGTTATGACGCCGCGTGGGCCGAACATCTTGAGCTTGAGATAAGCATAGTGTGGCACTACGTTGAATTGAGCAAACGCAGTTCGTCCGAGCAGTGCATGATAGCCGCTACGGAATGGGACGATATCGAAGACTAACTCCTCGCTTCGGAAGTTGTCCGGAGATCCGAAGACAACCTATAATGTGACTGAGCCTGTACAACGGGCCTCTACGCCTGGAATGACTCCTTTAAAGGTGGTCTTTGTAGGCTTGATCCTTGATGGGTTAATGCCCATTTTTAACACTGTATCGTGATAGAGCAGATTGAGGCTTCTACCGCCGTCCATGAGGACACGAGTCAGGTGGAACCCATCAATTATTGGGTCTAAGACCAGTGCGGCTGAGCCTCCGTGACGGATGCTGGACGGGTGATCCCGACGATCAAAGGTGATCGGGCATGACGACCATGGATTGAATTTTGGGGCGACTAGCTCTATCGCATAGACGTCCTTGAGCGCACGCTTACGCTCCCTCTTGGGGATGTGGGTAGCATATGCCATGTTCACCGTTTTGACCTAAGGGGAAACTTCTTCTGTCCCCCTTGTGTTTGGTTGTCGTGGCTCTTCGTCATCGTCCTTGCTTTGCGATCCCTTTTCCCTGTTCTCGGCGTTGAATTTGCCGTCCTGTTTGAAAACCCAGCACTCTCTATTTGTATGATTAGGAGGCCTGTCAGGGGTGCCATGAATCTGCCACAGAAGATCAAGTATGCGGTCCAAGCTGGATGGGCCCGAATTGTTCTTTTGGAACGGCTTCTTCCGCTGACCGGACTTAGAGCCGCTGAATCCGGCGTTGACCGCCGTATCATCGGTGTTGTCACTGTTGTTTTGGTGCTTGTATATTTTGCGTCGATACTTGTCTTTGTTGCTTTTAACTTCAGGGGTGCCGGCATCACTTGCATTGTTTTTGCTATGGGCCAACCAACTGTCCTTGCCCGCACAAAAGCGTGTCATGATTGCCGTGAGGGCTGCCATGGATTTTGGCTTTTCTTGGCCGAGGTGGCGAGCAAGCCATTCGTCGTGGATGCTATGCTTAAAAGCTGCTAGAGCTTCGGTGTCCGGACAGTGGACAATTTGGTTCTTTTTAGTTAAGAACCTTGTCCAAAATTTCCTGGCAGACTCTCTGGGCTATTGAACTATATGGCTTAAGTCATCAGTGTCCGGAGGTCGAACATATGTACCTTGGAAGTTATCGAGGAAAGCCTCTTCCAAGTCCTCCCAGCTGCCAATGGAATTTTCAGGCAGACTGTTCAGTCAATGCCAAGCTGGCCCTTTGAGTTTTAGAGGAGGTATTTTATGGCATGGAGGTCATCTCCGCGGGCCATATGGATGTGGAGAATGAAGTCCTCGATCCATACCGCGGGCTCCGTGGTTCCATCATATGATTCTATGTTCACGGGCTTGAATCCTTCTAGGAATTCGTGATCCAGGACCTCATCAATGAAGCAATGAGGATGTGCGGGGCCTCTGTATCGGTTCGTATCGTGGCGCGGCTCTGATAGAGTCCATCTGTGGTGTTCAGCCCGCCCGTGACTGGGTTTGTCATGTCCGATTAGGTGGCCGTTGTCACGTGTCGAGGTCATATGATAGAGTCCCACTTTATTGTTCAGTGTCTGCCGGAGGTCATATGTATGGCTGTGGGCAAATTTACCTCTACCTGAGTGACGAGGCGGGATGGGCTGCTGTTCGGCATGAGTTGCCGTTTTGTCCCGACCACGTGGTGGTCGATCGGCCGTATTATGGGATGGTGGTTGTACTCCGGCGCCTCCTCATCGAACTGAGGTAGCAATTTGCGCTTTGGGTAGCTTTTGGTTGGGCGTTTGAGGCCGTATTCTTCGGCTGCTAGGACATCCGTCCATTTATCATTGAGCAGATTCTGATCAGCTTGAAGCTACTGCTGCTTCTTTTTCAGGCTCCTTGCCATGTCTATTAGCTGGCGCTTGAAGCGCTCCTGCTCAAGAGGTTCCTCGGGCACGATGAAATCTTCGGTGCCGAGGCTCACCTCATCTTTGGACAGTGGGAGGTAATTATCGTCCTCCGAATCTTCGTGCGTGGCCTGTTTAACAGGGCTAACCTGCTCATCTTCTCGTTGATCTTGTTCGTTTGCTTTATCGACGGGGTCTTCGTTGTCTTCAGCACCTTCCGGAGTGTCATCTTCTCCTGTGCCGGTGTTGCTGTCTTTACTGCGGCGTGACTTACAACGGCGCTGCTGACGGCGGCGCTTTGACTATATTTCGGAAGGTTTATCCTCAACTGGGTCTTCCTTATCATCGCCGCTGTGCTCCTTTGGTGCATCCACCATGTATACGTCATACGAGGAAGTGGCCGTCCAACATCCGGTGAACGGAGGGTTCTGGGCCTCCTCTTCTCCGGCATCGTCGTCAATACCGTCAATGTCCTCGGAGTCATCATCAAGTTTGTCGGTCAAATCCTCGATCATGGCTATAAAGTGGGTGGCGGGTGGGACGTAAAATTCTCCATGGTCAGCCCCTAGTTCAAGCCGGATATAGTTCGACTGTGGGTCCTCCGCCAAGGACAGGTTTTTTAATGAGTGCAGCATATCGCCCAAAGGCGAGTGCTGGAAGATGTCCGCGACACTAAATTTGAAGATCGATAAATGATCAAGCTCGGCGTCCGCGGGCTCGCGCGGTTCGGAAGCAGCGGCCGGAGACAAGTCCGACATTCCGGTGGCATAGGCCTCGTGTGAGACCAGGTCCATGTATGGCTCCAATGCCGTGGAATCTGCGGGCTCCGAGGTGGGGTTAATCCTTCCATCTCCGGATGGTGCGGCCTGCTCCGGCTCTAGGGCCAGAGCGGTTACAGGAGCGATCTCCTGCATGCGGCCCGATGTTAGATTTAGGTCATGATCATCGGGGTGACCAGGAGCGGCCACCACGGAATCGAATCCGATGAAGATCAAGTCTCCACGGATGTCCGCGATGTAGTTCAAGCTCCCGAATCTGACCTGATGGCCAGGGGTGTAGCTTTCGATCTGCTCCAGATGGCCAAACGAGTTGGCCCACAGTGCGAAGCCGCCGACCACGAAGATCTGCCCGGGGAGGAAAGTTTCCCCGCAGATAGCGTCATTATTGATGATTGAAGGGGCCATCAAACCTTTCAGCGACAGCACAAAGAAACTCTCAATGAAAGCACCAATGTTGGTGTCAAAACTGGCAGATCTCGGGTAGGGGGTCCCGAACTGTGCGTCTAAGGTTGATGGTAATAGGAGACAGGGGACACGTAGTTTTCCCCAGGTTCGGGCCCTCTTCATGGAGCTAATACCCTACATCCTTCTTGATTGATATTCATGAATACGAGTATTACAAGAGTTGATCTACCACGAGATCGTAATGGCTAAACCCTAGAAGTCTAGGCTGTATGACTAAGGTATTGAGTATATCCTTTCCGGACTACACCCTCCGGTTTATATAGACACCGGGGGGATCTAGGGTTACATAGAGTCGGTTACATGAGATGGAATCTTCATAGTTGTTCACCAAGCTTGCCTTCCACGCCACAGAGAGTCTCATCTGGACACAGGTACAATCTTCGGTCTTTATATCTTCACAACCCATCAGTGCGGCACATAGATAACAGGCCGGACGCCCGAGGACCCCTTAGTCCAGGACTCCCTCAAAGGGTTTCCGACAAGTTCAAGGGGTTGACTATGATGAGACTTTCTCACTCGTAGCGATGCTTAAGTATGTTAGAATTATGTTAGCTATTGCCGCATTTTATGATTATGATATCTAGCAAATGGACGTCAAAACGACATTCCTTAATGGGTTTCTTAAGTAAGAGTTGTATATGAGACAACCAGAAGGTTTTGTCGATCCTAAGGATGCTAACAAAGTATGCAAGTTCCGTCAATCCATCTATGGACTGGTGCAAGCATCTTAGAGTTGGAACATGCACTTTGATGAGGTGATCAAAGAGTTATGGTTTATATAAGTTTGTGGAGAAGCTTGTATTTACAAGAAAGTGAGTGGGAGGTTTGTAACATTTCAGATAGTATATGTGGATGACATATTGATGATTGGAAATGATGTAGAATTTCAGGAAAGCATAAAAGAGTTATTTGAAAGGAGTTTTTCAAAGGAAGACCTGGATAAAGCAACTTACATATTGGGCATCAAGATCTATGGAGATAGATCAAGGCGCCTGGTAAAACTTTCACAGAGCACATACCGTACAAGGTTTTTGAAGGAGTTCAAAATGGACCAGTCAAAGAAGAAGTTCTTGCCTGTATTGCGAGGTGTGAAGTTGAGTGAGACTGAAAGCTCGGCCACAACAGAAGATCATTGGACAACGGTAAAAAATTTATCCTTAAGTTACTAAAGGAAATGTTTCTCGTTTATGGAGGTAATAAAGAGTTCGTCGTAAACGTTTACGTCGATGCAATCTTTGAGATGATCTGGATGACCTTGAGTCTCGAGCATGATACGTCAAGTGGATCAAACGTTCATAGTAGTTCCAAACTGAGCGTTGAGGCGTGATTTACATATGAAGTGCATATTTAACACCCCTTTCAACTCCATTCGTGATTGGATCAAGGACGGAGACATTGAGTTGCAAAGTACACATGGATCTAAATGTTGTAGACCCGTTGACTAAAACCTCTCTCACAAGCAAAACATGATCAAACCCCAGAACTCATTGGGGGTTAATCACATAGCGATGTGAACTAGATTATTGACTCTAGTGCAAGTGGGAGACTGTTTGAAATATGTCCTAGAGGCAATAATAAATTGGTCATTATCATATTTCATTATTCATGATAAAGGTTTATTATTCATGCTAGAATTGTATTGATCGAAAACTTAAATACATGTGTGAATACATAAACAAATACTATGT
This sequence comes from Triticum monococcum, assembly GCA_034509565.1. Classification (NCBI taxonomy): domain Eukaryota; kingdom Viridiplantae; phylum Streptophyta; class Magnoliopsida; order Poales; family Poaceae; genus Triticum; species Triticum monococcum. The sequence goes on along the minus strand of CM067842.1, from coordinate 569,741,015 downwards.
CCCTAGTAAGCCTCTACTAGACTAGCTTGTTGATCAAAGATGGTTAAGGTTCCTAACCATAGACATGAGTTGTCATTTGATAACGGGATCACATCATTAGGAGAATGATGTGATGGAGAAGACCCAACCGTAAGCTTAGCATTTGATCATATCAGTTTATTGCTATAGCTTTCTTCATGTCAAGTATCTATTCCTAATACCATGAGATCGCGCAAGTCCCTGACACTGGAGAAATACTTAGCGTATATCCAAACGTCACTTCGTAATTGGGTGATCATAAAGGTGCTCTACAAGTATCTCCAAAGGTGTTTGTCGGGTTGGCATGGATCGAGACTGGGATTTGTCACTCCGTGTCATGGAGAGATATCTCTCAGCCCTCTCGGTAATACAATGTTGTAAAGAGCTTGCAAGCAATGTGCCTAATGAGTTAGTCACGAGATCTTGTATTACAGAACGAGTAAAGAGACTTGCCGATAACAAGATTGAACTAGGTATGGAGATACCGACAATCGAATCTCGAGCAAGTAACATATCGCTGGACAAAGGGAATTGCATACGGGATTAACCGAATCATTGACATCCTGGTTCAACTGATAAAAGATCTTTGTGTAATATGTAGGAACCAATATGGGCATCCAGGTCCTGCTATTGGTTATTGGCCGGAGAGGTGTCCCGGTCATGACTACATGATTCCCGAACCCGTAGGGTTGCATGCTTAACGTTTGTTGACGCTAGATTAGTATTGGGATATTTGATGATTGGTAACCGAATGTTGTTTGACGTCCCATATAAGATCCCGGACATCACGAGGTGTCTTGGAATGGTCGAGAGGTGAAGATTTATATATGGGAAGTCATATTTGGGTTCCGAAAAAAGGTGGAGTTTTTTCGGTATTGTACCGGGTTCCGGAGGATTCTGGAGGGGCCCGGAAGTCCACAAGTGGGTCCACCACGTCCCGCATGACAACATGGGGTGAAAGGGGGCGCCCTGGCCTACATGAGCCAGGCGTACCAGCCCCTAAGAGTCCCATGTGGCTAAGACATGTGGAAGGGGACTAGGAATCCAACTCCTACTAGGAATAGGACACCTTCCCGTTGGCGCCAGCTCCTATCAGGAGTAGGGATGGACTCCTAGCCCCTCCACCTTGTAGGATCAAAAGTATGTCTAGAGGGGGTGATTAGGCAACTTGACCAAATAAAAATCTAGCCTTTTCCCAATTTTAAGGCTTAGCAGATTTTAGCAACTTATCACTAGTCAAGCAATCAACCTACACCTGCAATTCTAAGAGTATAGCAGCGGAATGTAAATCATTGCATATGAAGGTAAAGGGGAGGAGTTTGGAGGGAGCAAACACAATGTAGACACGTCGATTTTTGGCGTGGTTCCGATAGGTGGTGCTATCCTACATCCACGTTGATGGAGACTTCAACCCACGAAGGGTAACAGCTGCACGAGTCCACGGAGGGCTCCACCCACGAAGGGTCCACAAAGAAGAAACCTTGTCTATCCCACCATGGCCATCGCCCACGAAGGACTTGCCTCACTTGGGTAGATCTTCACGAAGTAGGCGATCTCCTTTCCCCTACAAACTCCTTGGTTCAACTCCACAATCTTAACGGAGGCTCCCAAGTGACACCTAACTAATCTAGGAGACACCACTCTCCAAAAGGTAATAGATGGTGTGTTGATGATGAAATCCTTGCTCTTGTGCTTTAAATGATAGTCTCCCCAACACTCAACTCTCTCTCCCACACAGATTTGGATATGGTGGAAATATGATTTGAGTGGAAAGCAACTTGGGGAAGGCTAGAGATCAAGATTCTTGTGATTGGATTGGAATGTCTTGGTCTCAACACATGAGTAGGTGGTTCTCTCTCAGAAAATGAATGCTGGAAGTGTAGGCACGTTCTGATGGCCCTCCCCATGAATGGAGGAAGGGTGGAGGGGTATATATAGCCTCCACACAAAATCTAACCTTACACACAATTTACCAAACTCGGTGGGACCGACATGATCAACTCGGTGGGACCGATTGTGTTAGACTTAGGGCATAACTTAATCTCGGTGAGACTGATCACATGAACTCGGTGAGACTGATTTCAGTAATAGGCAAACAGAGAGTTGGTCAGGAAAACTCGGTGGGACCGATCGCTCATCTTGGTTAGACCGAAACATTATGAAAGGAAACCGAGAGTTTGCGATCCCATCTCAGTGAGACCGAGATCCCTATTGGTGAGAGCGAACTGATTAGGGTTTCTGGCTATGGCTATGTCAAATGAACTCGGTGGCGCTGGATAGATCAAATTGGTGGGGCCGAGTTTGACTTTAGGTTTAGGACATATGTGGAAATGAGAAAGTGGTTGAGGGCCTTTGGAGCATATCACTAAGCATTTTGAGCAAGCAAGCCACCAAACAACACCTCATACCCTTTTAATAGTATTGGTTTTTCCCATGGACTCAATGTGATCTTGGATCACTAAAATGAAAATGTAGAGCCTTGAGCTTGTGCCAATATGTGTCCTTAGCATTCTGAGGGGTCCACATCTCTAGTCCATGCCATGCCAATCATTCAACTTTCCGAAATGATTATCTTGAAAGAATATTAGTTCAATGAGCTATATGTTGTTAAGAATTACCAAAACCACCTAGGGATTAGTTGCATTTTCAATCTCCCCCCTTTTTGGTAATTGATGACAACATATAGATCAAAGCTTCGACAAATGATAATAAGAATGAAATACATCGTCGCTTTGAGAAGTATGTGATAAGCAAGAGCTCCCTCTAAATTTGTGCACTATTTAAGATTTGCTTTTGAATTAAAATGCACAATCGATTAGGATCATGGGTTACTCTTCCATGTCACATACATCTTGGTGGAGCGCTCAAAATGATAGAATATGAAATACGCACTCATCACCAAGGCAAAAAGTGAATGATCATATATAAGAGATGGAGAATATCATCATCCAAGCACAAGCATTAAAGTATGATATGATAAAACACATGACCATACAAGTATCTCACACACATAAATGTAGTATCAACCAAACAAGCAAGCAAATAAGTAGCAAGAGAGACAAAAAGAAGCAAAGCACTCTCTCTCGAAGCCTATGATCTATACACTTTCTCCCCCTTTGGCAACAAGTTACCAAAAAGCTTGAAAATTCATAGTGCTATGCGGCTCTCTAAGCTTGATCTTCGGGAGCTCTGGAGTGCGAAGGTGGCGTGGAGAGGAGTCCTGCAACAAATGCATCTAAAGAGGTTGTAGGCGCTGGTGGAGTTGCAACTGGAGGGGCAACTGAAGTTATGGCTGCAGGAGTTGAAGTTGTAGCTCAAGTGTCTGTCACTGGCACTGCTGGAGACCTCTGCCTTCTGGGCACCCTTTGATAAGCATCAATAGTGGTCTTGTCACTCCTATCCTGAAGCTCTTCTTGGATCTTCTCCACAGAAGTCTGAATTTCTGTCACCTTGACATCCAAGTCATGAAGTTTTGTCTCAAAAATTCTCTCAAGACTCTCTTGATTTTGAGTCAGGTTGGCCAAGCCTTTCTCAATCCTCAAAGTAGCCTGAATGAGATAGCTAAGTTGATCTTGTTTAGACTTGAGAAAAACTTGGGATGCCTCTTCAACACTTGGCATCTTGGCTGCCTTCTCTGCTTTTGCCTTCTCTCTCTTCTCTTGAGCCTCTACTGATGTAGGATCTGAAACATCCATAACAAATGTGTTGTCCTCACGATCAGGTCTCAAGGGAAGGTGCTCTTTATCCAGGAGATACATGCCTTTTCCCATCTTGGAGTTGATGAGCATCTGAATGTGTGGAGCATACCCACATGATCTCTTTTGGTCTGTTGTAGTTCTCTTGATGGTTTCAACTATCAAGCTCATCATCTTGAATTTCTGTGGCACATCAAACAGTTGAAGCAACTTGATGGAGTGGCCTCTGATCATCTTGTGATCTCTTGATTTGGGCAACAAGGTGTGCCTCAATATAGTGTTCATGGTGGCTAGTCTAGACAACAGATAGTACACTGAGCCTAGCTTGTGTGTTTCCAGGGCCATGTCAGGTATCTCCTTATACATGTTGGCCATGGAGTTGTGATCTTTCTTGCGCTTGGCATAGACATCAATGTCATCCTCATGCTCTTCAGGGGCATTGATAAGCTTGTCCCACTCAGCAACAGTAGACTGATACCTCGTACCTTCAGTCATCCATACAATTCTCCCATCTGGGTAGAAGTGACCTGTTGAATAGAACTACATGATAAGCTCATCATTCCATGGTCAATTTCTGACCCACAAAAGTGTCTACTCCATTGAGTCTAAAACTTTCATGCACTCCAGGGAAATTATATTCATTCTTGTCAATGTATTTCCAGTCCACCCACTTCATGTCACACACAATGGGCTTCTTATCCAAGAGGATAGTCTCATAAAAGTCCTATTGTTCCTTGGTGTGAAATCTGTAGTCCACAATAGTTCTTCTCCTTGCAGCATAGGGGTCTGATTGTCTCCACAATCTGAGACATGCATCCTTTCTTTCTTTCATGTTTTTAGCCACGGGATGATTATCATCATGATCAGGGATCTTTGGCTTTAACTTTCTAAGCACTTGGGCTTCCTCTTCTTCTCATCTTCCATTTCAGGCACTGGGACCTTGTTCTTCTCAGCAGCTGGTATATTCCTGGTGGATCTCTTGGGTGCAGACTTTGAAGCTTGAGTTGTAGCTTTGGGGGCAGTCTTGGGCTTTGATGGAGCATCCCCAGACTTGATGGCATCCCCCATTAGCTTCTGTGCTTTGGATGCTGGTGCAGCATCCTCTTCTTCATCTTCTTCATCTGATTGGATCATCATTGATGGCTTTCCAATAACTCTAGCGATAGTATTTTTGACCCTTTCTTTCCTTTTCTTTCCCTCACCAGCAGCCTCTTCTTCAGTTGATTTGGAGGGTTCAAGAGTTGAGGCTCTGGCCTTTGACATGGGTGCTCTCTTGGCAGGAGCTTTTGATATGTCTCCAACGTATATACTTTTCCTAACGCTTTTCCTCTTGTTTTGGACTCTAATTTGCATGAAACTAACCCTCGACTGACGCTGTTTTCAGCAGAACTACCATGGTGTTGTTTTTGTGTAGAAATAAAAGTTCTCGGAATGGAATGAAACTTTGCAAGGATTTTTATACAATAAATAAGAATTTCTGGAGCCAAGATCCACTGGAAGGGGGGCACCTGGGTGGGCACAACCCACCAGGGCACGCCCCTGCTAGCGCACCCAGGTGGATTGTCCCCACCTGGTGGCCCCGTAGACCCTGAAACCGATGCTATAAAATCATATTTTCTAGAAAAAAATCAGGGAGAATGAATTATCGCGATCCATGAGACAGAGCCGCCGTCACCTCCTGTTCTTCATCGGGAGGCCAGATCTGGAGTCCGTTTGGGCCTCCATAGAGGGGGATCTTCATTCTTCGTCATCACCAACCCTTCTCCATCGTCAATTCCATGATGCTCCCCACCGGGAGTGAGTAATTCCTTCGTAGGCTTGCTGGTCGGTGAGGAGTTGGATGAGATTCATCATGTAATCGAGTTAGTTTTGTTAGGGCCTGATCCCTAGTATCCACTATGTTCTAAGATTGATGTTGCTATAACTTTGCCATGCTTAATGCTTGTCACTTTGGGCCCGGGTGCCATGATTTAAGATCTGAACCATTTATGTCATCACCATTATATCCATGTTCTAGATCCGATCTTGCAAGTTATAGTCACCTACTACGTGGTATGATCCGGCAACCCTAGAGTGACAATAGTCGGGACCACTCCCGGTGATGACTGTAGTTTGAGGAGTTCATGTATTCACCGTGTGTTAATGCTTTGTTCCGGTTCTCTATTAAAAGGAGTCCATAATATCCCTTAGTTTCCAATAGGACCCCGCTGCCACGGGGGTAGGACAAAAGATGTCATGCAAGTTCTTTCCATAAGCACGTATGACTATTTACGGAATACATGCCTACATTATATTGATGAACTGGAGCTAGTGTCGTATCGCCCTAGGTTATAACTGTCTCTTGATGAATATCATCCAACAAGTCACCGATCCAATGCCTACGAATTTATCCTATATTCTTCTTGCTAAGTTACTAATGCTATCGTTACTGTTGCACTTGCTTCAAAACTAGTGCTATCACTATTACCATTACCATTGTTGCTGCTACTATTATCAAAACTATCATATTACTTTGCTACTGATCATGTTGCTGCAGATAATTAATCTCCAGGTGTGGTTGAATTGACAACTCAGCTGCCAATACCTTCAAATATTGTTTGGCTCCCCTTGTGTCGAATCTATAAATTTGGGTTGAATACTCTACCCTCGAAAACTGTTGTGATCCCCTATACTTGTGAGTTATCAAGAGCTTTCTTGTGCAAACCAGGTTTAATATAAACTCCAGTGCCAAATTCTTTCTTGACAACTTTCTTCTTGGAGCTGACCTCCTCCTCAACAACAACATAATCTTCATCCTCAGAATCTGAGTTTCTCTTTCTCCTTGTCCTGGTTGCTAGCTTGGGCAAGTTGCTTGGGGTGCTTCTGCTACCCTCATCATAACTGCCAGAGGGACTAGTGCCCTCACTGAAGTTAACTTGCTCCTCAGACTTGTTCTGGCTGTCGCTTTGATCTGACATAGCTAACACTTCAAACTGAAAGCTGACCCTGTGAATAGATGTAGTTGAGATAGAGTGGATGACCATCACAAAGTGCAGAGATTTTGCAAAAGAATTGAGTCAAAAACTTAGTTTTAGTTTTGTACAGAAAGCATTTCAGAGCTACCAATTTGTTAAACTCGGTGACACTAAAGCAATATTAGAGTCTAAACTAGTGGAATCGGCCAGACCGAGACACAGTTCGGTGACTCTGAGAATGCTAGGGTTTCACTGAGAATCAAACTCGGTCACACCGTTTCGTAAGTTTCGGTCAGACCGAAAATTACAAGTGCAATGGCCTAGGCCAAATCGGTGAGACCGATTTCTACAACTCGGTTGGTCCGACATGAGTTCGGCAGAAACCTAACCCTAATTTTTTGAATCAAAACTAATCTAAAGGAAGTTTTTTGGTGGATAGAGTAATCTCATACGTGGTAAGAAACGTGGCATTGACCTAAGTGCAGGAATCAGAGGTTAAGATTGCACATAGAGTCAAGTTCATACCCTAACTCGGCTGTGAACTCGCTACAATGACAATGACGGCAAAGATTCCCATTGACGGCAGGGGAGACCAGCGGCGGGAGGTCGCTGGCGATGAGGAGACGATACGGAGACCTGTGTCGGCAGAGCAGGATACGCGCGGGCGAAGGGTTTCGGGGGAATTTCCAAAATTTGACCCATGGGTATATATATCCTAACCCTGTCGGTGTGACCGAGTGGAATGACTCGGTGGCACCGAGATGCAGAATCGCAAGCGGTTACTGCAACTTGGTGTGACCAAACTGTTCTAATCGGTTGGAGTGACCGAGATTGAAAACCTAGATCAACTCAATGAACTGGGTATGATTGAAAGGAATGAATCGGTCAGACCGAAATGCATAGAGAAGTTTTGGAAGTTTAAGTCTATGACGAATCGGGGGCTCCGAGTGCTCCTCACCCAAAGGGTTCAAATATGACTTGATCAAACTTTGTGATGTAGCATGAATAGAGTTTGAGATGAGAAAAGCATAGATAGCTAGAGGAAGTTCTTAGGCTTTCTTGTCCACCCATTTGGCAAAATAAAATGACCAAACAATCAAAGCAACAAATGGATGCCGTTGAATGAGAAAAATATGCAATCAACATGCTCACACAATAAGATGTCAAATAAAATATGTGGCAAAGCATTCACAAACACTCTAGCAATAGGCGATGACTAGGTCATGTATATATGAGTACATTGACTTAGGAGTCAAATGAGAACATTTGATCATAGGTCATACTCATCGTTTAAGCACAAGTGGGGTTACCACTTTTACATAAAAGCATTATTGTGTTCACACCATTAGAGTTGCTTTAGCTCAATTCTTAGAGTAAAGCTCCCCCTAGATGTGATATCCCCCTAAGAGGGATGAACTAACCTTGGGTGTCGATGATGACTTCATGTAGATGTTGAAGATGTGGATGCTCAATGTTGATGTAGATCATTTGGAGCAATCCATCGGAGTGAGTTGCACTTTCAATACCTACATGGGTTAGTCCCACATAGAATAAACAAGGATATCCATAGACACAGAGTGAAGTACACACAAGATGATGTCCATGAAAGCATTAGGTTACCTTGTCCCTTATCTTACCAACAAGAGGGTTTGTGACTCCTTGAACTAGTGCAAGATGTGGAAGTTTATTGCACTTGTCCTTGTCAAAATGAATATGAGTGAAGTATGTTGGCGGAGTCACCCTCAAGAACTCTCTAGTTCTTCTTCTTCGGGATCCACATCAACTTGATGGGATTCCTTAGAGTTGTAGTCATACTTAATGAGGTAGAACTTGATGTTGTCTTGGGAACCCACTTGACCAAGGCCTTCGGAGCTTCTTAAAATGCATCAATCTCCTCTCGAAGCTTGTCCTTGTATTTTAGCTTGTGGTCTTGTGGTGGAAGATCATCTTGAGCTTGTGTCCCCTTGAAGGAAGTAGGATCATACTTCTCTTGTTGAGGAACAAACTTCATCTTGGGGCATTGATCTTCTTCCCACTCAACTGCACTGGCATTGAACTTTCGTTCAAAACCAAAACCTTGATTCTTCCGGTGCCTTCCTTGCTTGCGTACAATTTCCTCAAATTGCTTACTTCCGGCAAGGCTCTTGTAAACATATTTCTCTATACACTACTACAGGTTGCTGCTAACGCGACACTACAATTAGAGACCCTTCAACGAAACTGTGTGTGATGCCATAATCGCAAACGGTGGTGTAAAAAACCCGTCAAAAAGGTACAAAACGTTTGCGATGGAGGATGCATCGAACACGGTTCAAATTTTAGTTGTGTGTGCGATGCAGGGCATACGGTTTAGCTCAATTAACTGTTTGCGATGAGGAGGAACAAAAGAAACGGGCAGCCAGATGAAGGTGTGTGCGATTTATAGCATATGGTTCACTTGGATGAACTGTTTGTGATTAGGCAACACAAAAGAAATGGTCAGCCAGATCAAAGGTGTGTGCGATATATGGCATGTGGTTCACTTGGATGAACTGTTTGCGTTGAGACATGAGAGCAGAAACGGTTCAAATAAACAAGATGTGTGTGATACGAGGCAAACAGGTGTGTAATTGGAAATGTGTGCGAAGACCGATAACAACACACACGATTACTGCTAAGAAGTGGTGTGTGTTGTGAGCAAACGATTGCCGGTATACAATTGTGAGTGATTTATGAAAACATCACCGATGGGTTACATTGTTTGGTCCGTGTGCGATGTGATTTTCTTTGCCCGCACAACATCTACGCTCTATCTACAGAGCATCAACATATATACATAAAAATACAACATTGCATAACCAAATTAAGCATACAATTACACAAGTGACTACACACATAACATTTCCACACACCAAAGCAAGCAATTACATGCATACTAAAGCAGGAGAAATGAGGATCTAATCATCTACTTATTGTTGCGACAACGCTTGTCATTGCTCTGCTTCCGGCTGGATCCCTGGCCGTTTTAGGGAAGGAGGCACTTCCTCATGTCAACGATCCGCCTGTACATGTCGTAGCTCCTGTACACCTCCTTGGCCGCGTACACGACGTGAGCTTTGTTGAGTTTCTCCAACCAAGCCGACTGCCAGGCACGCTTGTCCTTGTTGCACGAATCCTTCATGTCTCTGTAGTAGGGGTCAATGATGGCCTCGGCGAGGTGAACCAGTGAGTCCTTCTCATGCTCCTTGCTGCCCTAGATCTTGTATTGGCCCTGGATGTCGACAAGATTCTGGCAGGCGATGCCCGAATTCTCGAGCGCCTTTACATCGTTAGTGATGTCCACCGTAGCGAACATGTAGTGGGGGTTGTTGAAAAACCTGGCGAAATGCTCGCAAGGCCTTGTGGCCAGGCAGTAGTGGTAGATGAGGACGTGGTGGCGCATGCACATCTAGGCGACGGCCACCTTGGGACGAGACCCGGAACGAGCGCGGGTGTACTCGAGGTCGAACCCGACCACCTTGTACTTCTCCGCGGCAAGCAACAACTCCATGATGTGGATGGAGTGCTCCACCCAGACCGAGTCGTTGGTGTACACCACCAAGAGGTCCATGAACCTTCTGTGGGTGTCCATGATGGCACGCATGGTGAACTTCTGCTCATTGTCGGCAGCCGCTCGGAGCACCATTGGAGCCATGCGGGATACCCTCTAAGAATTTCTCGTGGTGGGTGTGCTTCTTGCAATGGTGGGGCGCGATCGAAAGGTTGAAGAGACACACAGGTTAAATGGCCGCTGTAATAAATGGGGGCCGGCCGGCCTGTAATCATCATGCCTTGTCACGGTGTTCATAGCGGAGGATTCCAGTGCATGCTTGACAACACCGCCCCGCACGCGTGGGCTCGAAGAGGCGCCAAATGTATCGTCGGTTAGCCTTTTCCCATGCTACCACGCTATTTACCACGCAAGCTTCCTGCCCGGCTTGTTTGGCCATGCCTCAGCTAGAAGAGGGACAAATCGTGGGCGTTTATTGGCAAAAAGATTTGTAAAAATGAAGTGTGTGGAATGACTTCGATCATAAGTTTACCCATGGGTGATGAGGTCAAAGTTACATAGAAGGGTGATGATGGACACTCGAGTGCGATAAGTAATTCTGCACTCTACAATGCACACGGTGGAAGAAACCAATTGTGTGCAATAATGTCGAAGATCGCAGTCGAGTTAGCTATACAAATTGTGTGCTGTGAGATCGACAAGGTAAACTGATTCGAGAATGGTTAATAAAATCTAAGACCATTGCATATTAAGGTCAAAATAGTGTTATCAATATACAAGTCTCTGAAGGAAATATGCCCTAGATGCAATAATAAAGTTGTTATTTATATTTCCTTATATCACGATAAATGTTTATTATTCATGCTAGAATTGTATTAACCGAAAACTTAAACATGTGTGAATACATAGACAAACAGAGTGTCCCTATGTCGGCGTTCTGGGAACGGGGGTCCCCAGACTCGCCTGCCTGCGGCCTGCGGCGTGGCTCAAAGGGGCCCCAGCACGGCCCATCTTCATCAACACAGGACTCAAGACCCTCGCGAGGGGCCAAGCCTCGCGGGGCGGACGACACGGAGCTTCCTCAGGCACGGCCTCGTCAGGATGGCTCGCGAGGAGGCGGAGAGATCAAGGCGGGGTACCTCGCGAGGTGCCCGTGACGCAAGCCATGATGACTCAGGGTGCCAGGCGAGCGCCAGCCCGCGCAACGTCCTCCTTTCCTCTTTGGTGCAAAGGGGGCAAGCGCAGCCACGGAGTACCCAGGCGTCAGGCAAAGGTTGCCATTTCGGTGCAACGAGACCAAGACCAGGAGGACTACAAGACGGAGGTCACCGTGGAGCCCAAGACGGCGTCATCACGAGAGCTTTGCGCAGGCGAAGACTGCTTTTGTCAGGATAGTTGATACTTGCTGTCCCCCTTCAAATTAGCCCGCCATTATTGGCTCCCTTCCCGCTCGATATTTGGGAAGAGGACCAGGGCCTCTATAAATAGGACCAGCCGCCCACAGAGCAAGGGGTTGGCCGGAGAGTAAGAGTAAGGCAGTGAGAGAGAGAGAGAGAGAAAGAGAAAGGTGGCTGAACTCCTCCCAGCAGTTCATCGCCCCAGCCAAGAACAGACCCTCGCGAGGCTGTTCTTCCTTGTATCGTTCATCATCATCAGCCCCAAGAGGCAATCCACCCACCACACACTAGAGTAGGGTATTACACCACAACGGTGGCCCTAACCAGTATAAACCTTGTGTCTCTTGTGCAGTTCTTTCAGTAGTCTAGATCTTTCCGAGACGGAGAGGTAGAAGGCGTAATCTCTGCGCGCACCCTAGTGTTCGAACCTTAAGGGTCTGCCGGAACCCGAAATCCGACATTTGGCATGCCAGGTAGGGGTGCGCCGGAATTCGTCTTCCACCGCCCCGTTCTCCTCCGACCGTCGCATGCATGCCCGACGCTCGTCGGGCCCGCGCCGAGCGCCGAGCCGCCATTGCTTCCCGCGTCACCCAGACGGCGCCCATCGGCGGACGTCCTCGTCGTTCCCCGTCACCTGCCATCAACGCCGCCACCGGCCCGGCGGGGGGTGAGCAGCAAGCGTCGTCTCAGCACCCATCCGTGTGGCAAGACGGCCGCACCGCTACTCCCACGCTCGCCCAAGCTGGATCTTCGCCCCGCGCGCTTAGCGCGCCCATGGAGGCTCGGGCTGCACTCATCGCGGCAAACGAGCTCCTGCGCTGCCGCCCCGCCGACGGCGTCTACAGGGAATGGCTCGACCGCGTCGCCGGGCTCGTCCGCGCCGCAGGGGGCTCTCCTGCGCCGTCCCATCGCGCTACACCAACACCCCCATTCGTCGCGGCCCTCCTGGGCGGCTCGCAGGCGCTGCCCACAAGTCACCACGTCAAGCCGTTCATCCGTCGGGTCAGCACCGCTTCTACACGGCAGGGGGCTCCCCCGGATCGGACGGCACCCGAGACCGGCCTGACCTTTAGTTCGGAGGACCACCCCTCCAACTCGGCCTGCTCGGGCGCGCTCCCCATGTTGTGCACCCCCACCATCTGCCAGGTGGCCGTCACCAGAACCCTCGTTGATGGCGGCGCGGGCCTCAGCGTGCTCTCGGTCGAGGCCTTCAACCTCCTCCGCATACCCCTAGAACGGCTGTAACCCAGCCGGCTGAAAGTGCAACTATCCCTAGGTGGTTTTGGTAATTCATAACAACATATAGCTCATTGAGCTAATGCTATTCCAAGATGATCATTTCAGGAAAGCTCAATGATTGGCATGGCATGGATGGTGAAAGTGGAACCCTCAGAATGCTAAGGACAAAGGATTGGCTCTAGCTCATATGCTCAAGACTCTTCATTTTACATTTTAGTGGTCCAAGATCACATCGAGTCCATAGGAAAAGCCAATACTATCAAGGAGGGATGAGGTCTTGCTTAATGAGCCTCTTGCTTCATGTGCTTAATGATATGCTCCAAAATCCTTAGCTACTTTCCCATATCCACATTTGACCTAAACCCAAAGCCAAACTCGACCCTACCGATTCTTTCAACCCGGCGCCACCGAGTTTCACTTGTCATAGACATTGCCAAACCGTAAGCAAATCGGTTCTACCGATAGGGATCTCGGTCTCACCGAGATGGGATTGCAACTTCTCAGTTTTCTTTTCGTAACTTTTCGGTCTCACCGAAAGAGCGGATCGGTCCCACCGAGATTGCAATGTAAACTCACTGTTTCCTTTTCGTAACATTTCGGTCTCACCGAGAAGAGCGAATCGGTCCCACCGAGTTTGCCTGACCAACCCTCTGGTTAGCTTATTACCAAATCGGTCTCACCGAGTTTGTGTAATCGGTCTCACCGAGATTACGTTAAGCCCTAACCATATCGGTCCTACCGAGTTGCATGTCAGTCCCACCGAAAATCTCTAACGGTCACTAGGTTTACTATTTCGGTCTGATCGAGTTTGTTGATTCGGTCCCACCGAGATTGGTAAATTGTGTGTAACGGTTGGATTTTGTGTGGAGGCTATATATACCCCTCCACCTCCTCTTCACTCTGTCGGGACCCCGATCCTAGGTCACACCGATCTAGCATGTAACACATCATATCACTTTGTGGCCTCACGCACGGTATTTCCACGGGTGCCACCTTACCTGGCCCGGGACCGTTTGCGCCTTTTGGCTCACGTATATGATAGTGTCGCTAGCATCCATATGACAAAGAACCCGGGCCGACATGGCTAGTCGTGAACCCAAAGCGGCACTACCCCATGGGGACAGGCATACATGAATCAACCTCGAGCATGTCGGTCAACAGCGTGTGAATCCGGGCTATAGCACTGGGCTAACAGGACTCCGGTAACCCGGGCTGTAGCAGGCTAGGCAGGACTCCGGATGTCACCGCGTGACATTTCCCCGAAGGGACAGACATAGGAACGAAGTGAATCACATGCCGGCCAGTCAAGTGTCCTGAACAGTAGTGCTGGGCTAGCAGGACTCCGGTGATCCGGACTATAGCGGACTACTATCGCTCAGAAGCACTAGACTACATTTCCCCATATGATAGGCTGCCAAGGATAAACAACTAGATAGTCGGATCCCACACATACCAAGCATTTCAATCATACACACAATATGCTTGATATGTGTGAATACAACATGGCATCACAACATAACTCTACAACTCAAGTATTAATTCATTAGGCTCCGAAGAGCCAGATATTACAAGCATGGGTCTCATGACCCAACAATCATAGCATACAAATCAAACACATGCGGAAGCTTAACATGTCTGAGTACAGACATCTATAAATGAAAAAGGCTAAGAAGCCTGACTATCTACCAGATCCTGTCGAGGGCACAAGATCGTAGCTGAGGTATCAAGCTAAATGTCGAAGTCCACGCGGAACTACTAGCGAGACTGAAGTCTCTCTGCAAAACATAAATTAAGCAAACGTGAGTACAAAGGTACTCAGCAAGACTTACATCAGAACTAGCTACATATGCATCGGTATCAACAAAAGGGGGTGGTGGAGTTTAACTGCATCAAGCCAGCTTTGACTCGGTGGCTATTCTGAACTACGATTGCAAGCAACTCTTTTGAGGTGGCGCACACGAGTCCACACATTCACCAATCAATACACCACTATGGATCCGCTCTCGTCTCCCTACGAGAAGGCCATCCATAGCACTCACGCTTATCTTGCGAGTTTTAGGGTATCCACTTTCACTTGTCTATGAACTATGCAAGGGGTCCAAGTTTCCATATCCGAGGAATCCGGCTATTCGAATAGATATTGATAACCCTGCAGGGGTGTACTTCTTCACACACGCTCTCACCACTTATAGCCCTATACACGTCATGTACCTCGGCAACCTTCAAGCGGAAACCGGGCGAGGGTGTCGGCCACGGCCTACCTAAACACTTAAGTCTCTAGTCCAGGTTTATCGCCTATTCGGGTTCCATCCGCGAGGAGATCCGGCCGGAGTTTCGCTCACAGCCCCAAACGATGTGTGCAGGGTTCCCGAGACACCAAACGGGCGCCCGGTACACCGTGCCACAGTGTATCTACCGCAACATAGCCCACCCCTAGGGTCAGCGCTACGCACGGCCGCCAACACATATCCTACAAACACCAGAAACTAGTTGCAACTCCTGGACAAAGTACTAGGGTGATTAAGAAGCCGAGAGGGTCCATTGGTTTCGGGCCCAATGCGCGGTAGTAACTGTTCATGGATCACAGACAAAGAACTCAGTTCCTGAGGATGGCTGCAATGAGACAACCCACCATGTACTCCTACATGGCCTCTCACCGCTACCTTTACCAAATCGTGTTCACACACTTAGCTCTCAACAGTAGGACATGTTTACACACCTCCGATCCATCCCCGATGAATCAGACCTGACTCAACTCTAAGCAGTAGCAGGCATGACAAACAAGCATGAATGAGTAGGCACATCAGGGCTCAAACAACTCCTACTCATGCTAGTGGGTTTCATCTATTTACTGTGGCAATGACAGGTCATGCAGAGGATAAGGGGTTCAACTACCGCAACAAGTAACAGATGAATCGTTGTTGTCCTAATGCAGTAAAAGAGAGCAGGAGCGAGAGAGGGGGATTGTATTGGAATGAACAAGGGGTTTTTGCTTGCCTGGCACTTCTGAAGATATCATTGGGTCTTCATCGGTGTCAACGATCACATCGTCGGTACAACGTCTATCGAGAGGGGACAAATACCGGCAACAGGAGAAAGAAACACAATCAATGCAATGCACAATATGATGCATGATCATGACATGTCAATATGCTGTGGTTTGAGCTAATGCAACTAGCTATGATTTAAATGAAGTTGGTTTGAGTACAAGATTCAAATTCCAACCCCATATATGATTATTTAAATGACCTTTATTTGTTTTGTCCAAAACAGAGGACAAACATTGCTCAAACATGCATGAAAATGGTACAGATGGATTCCTTGAATTTTTCTTATAATTTTACATATATAATTTATCTTATTTGGAGTTACGGTTGAATTTCTATGATTTTTAGAAGTTTTGGGCATTTTCTGGAATTTCCTGAATTGTTTTTAAACTGGAAAATGATTTACTGCGTCAGCTTGACGTCAGGGTGACGTCAGCTCGTCAACTGGGCTGCCCTGGGTCAAACCTGACCCGTGGGGCCCGCTGGTCAGTGACACAGTGCTGGCTCGAGTCACAGACAGGTGGGGCCAGTCAAAGGCCACGTCAGAAGGTCAAACTGACGTGTGGGGCCAGCTGGGTTAATAACTAATCCAAACAGAACATTAAGTTAAACTAAACATGCACTGGGCCCACATGGCAGTGGCTCTAGGGAGTTTTAGCAGGGTCATTAGCACTAATTAAGCCAGCGCCACGTCAGCTCGCCGGAGCTTGGCCGGCGGCGACCAAATACGCGGCGGGGTTTCACCGGAGTTGCTCGGGTTTCGCCTACAGGCCACCATTTGATGCGCGGTTTTCTCCTACGGGTTCCTGGGAGTGAGGCGCATCCAGAGAGACAAGCGGCGGCAGCTGGGGTGGCCGGAGCTGACGGCGGCGAGCTCTCTTACGGCCGCCGGAGTTCGGTTGCGCGCGGGATCGTGTTTCAGTGCGTAGAAGAGCGGGGCAAGGGGGCTAGGAGGGCGCTACGCATCGCGGGGAGTAGGTTCGACACTCCAGGGTGACCATTTGGTCACCGGAGCATCGTCGACAGCGAGCTCAGGCGGCGGTGCATTTCGGTCATCAAGGGGGTGACGGCTACGGTAATCAATCGGAGAGGAGAAGAGGGGGAAACGGTTGCGGAGCTCACAGCGGTGCCGTAGGGATGGTTAGCGGGCTCAGGGGCGTCCTGCGTGCGGCGGATCGATGATGATGGTGGCCGGAGCCCGAGGTGGAAGACGACAGCGATGGCGATGTTGCTGGCCTCCCGGGGTCACGTGCCTTGGCGTGCGGCTCTACGGCGTCGAGGCGAAGTTCATGGGGGCGCTGGCCGGCGTGGGGGTGCTGGTGGCCACGGTAACGACAAGCGACAGCGACGGCGACTCTCGGATGAGCTCGGGGAAGAGAGTCAGGGGAGCGAGAGAGGGTGGAGCGAGTGAGGGAGAGGAGCGAGGGGACACGGGGCATCGTCGTGGCGTCGCTAGGAGGGCCGGGGAAGCAGGAGGTGGAAGTAGGAGGTGGCTTCGCCTCCTGTGCGTGCGCCACACCGTCGTCCTCCTGGCAAAGGAAGGAGACGACTGGCGCCCGGCTCTGGTGGGCTGGGCCGTGCTGGGCCAAGTGGGCACCAGGTAAGCCACAGGTAACCTCTCTCTCTCCTATTTCTATTTTTGTTCTGTTTTCTATTTATGCAAATGGGTTTTAATTTGGTTGTTGAACCAAACTATTTTTTTTACTTCTGATAATTTTTGCAGGGACTAAATGGATTATTCCAAAGCCCCTCAATAATTTATCAGAATTATTGGACATATAGTTAATATATCACAAATATAAGTCCAATGCAAATAATTATTGGATTAACTCAAATGCCCAAAATAAATATTTCTGTGAATCCAAAAATATTGGTTTGAATTTTACCTCTTGCCAATATTTTTATAGCTTAACAGGAACATTTTCTTAGGTTATTTGAAACAATTTTTAATGTTGATCATTTTTTTAATTGATTTCTGGGGCTTTCAGCTTTCCCCAATTCAACTTTCAAAAATTTAGACATGATGCAACACCAGATGCTAGCACTAGGCATTAATAGAACTAGGGATGTGACAACTCGCCCCCACTAAACAAGAATCTCGTCCCGAGATTCAAGACGTGAGGTAAGAAGACAGAGGGAACGCCAATAAAGAATCTTCACGATCTGATTGCCCTTCTCGAAGATGTTGATTCATTGCATCATGTCGATCTTGACATCTTTGCTTCGAGAGCTTCATCCAGCATGGCGACAAGGGAGCAAGACAACCTCCCAAGAGTGGATACAAGATCAACGGAATGAGACGTAAGAACACCTCTTGAGTTGAGACACAAGGCACATATCAGAATCAACGAGAGGAAGCAGATGACAAGGTTCAATTTGGTACGCAACAAACCCACGCTAGAGTAGGATGATGCATGGTTTCAAAGTAGCGAGGAGATAATTGCCATGATACCATAACGAGACATCTTAAGGAAGGTGACTCGCAGAATTATTCCCTTAAGTGGCAAAAAGAATTACTTTTGATTCGGAGATCATAGAAACTCTTTATACCAGCCTAAGGCAATCACAAACGATCAGTGGAAGGAGTTCGAAAGAATGACATACTCGGACTAGGATGGATGATGTGGACTACCTTGTTGAAGACAACGCAATGGATGATTTTTGCTTATCATCGGAAATGGATGGGACCTATGGTAAGTCCACTTTTGAAGATGATCCTGAACAACAGCTACTGAGGTGCAAGCTGGGAACAAAATGCAAATGTTGGGAATGATTCTAGTAACTGGAGAGAAGGTTCACCGGCAAAGGTGATTCCACCAATCGGATGGCTATCGAACAACTGAGAGAACGGAGGCACATTTCAGTTAATGACATCGTCATAACCTAGTGCCTGAGCGTGCTCCCAAGAACTTGAGCATTTCCATACTCATCAAGGTCTTACCAACATCCATGTCAAGGATCCTGGCAACACAACATGCTACCATGATGAATAATGGTGGAAGATGCAGATGCAAAGGAAGATAACACTGTCTCAGATTTCACCTTAGCGAAGCCAAGGAAACAAAATCTGGATGATCGACCGAGAGACATTTAGCACTCCGCTTCTAATGTTCTCCTTGATGTACTGGTTACCACGGTCATGCTTTGAGCATCGGCATAGCCACCAAGTAGTGGTCGGACTTCGGAATACGATAGATCCATAAGGAACAACTTCTGGAGTATATCCTACGAAATCCTCATGGGAAGGTGGCCAACTTTCTTCAATTGAGATACTACAATAATAGGTCTTCCAGCTGGATGTGTTGGCCACGACATCCACTTTACCGTTTATCGAGAGACCAATATTATAGTTCTTAGAAAATGCTCCAACCATCATATCTGCCTGAGATTCAGATCTGGTTGGTGACAGGATATTCCAGACTCATCGAGTCTAGAAAGGAAAATGAAGGTTTGCAACACAATCGACGAGATGACAATGCGAGATCCTCAGGGGAATGAACTACGGTAGTAAGCTCCAAAACATGAGCCGGTTCTGCTACAAGCATGTGAACACGTTGTCCTAGACAAGCATGGTCACCTGGTAGTCTTAAAATGAAACACTACCGAGTTCAGGGGGAACCATCAACGAGGATATCGAAGTCCTTGCGTAGGTCTAACCCTTAAGAAGAAACTTCTTCTCCTTGAACAAATCAATCAGTGGCTTGGTGTGCTAGGGACACGTATAGAATGTAGATGATCAGTCTATCAGACCATAGAATACTTCGCACATGCATGATTGACTTGGGATGATTCCAGAGGAAGCAAAAACAAACTTTCTCGAGTTCACGGCGGCAACTTACATCAGATGCACATGAATTAGAGGAAGCCACATCTTTCAACCGGACATATGCTTCATGATCGGGACATGAGGGCAATGCTTATAAAGTTTCCAACACTAGCTGGATGTTCAACACAATCATGGAGGAGACAAAATGCCGCTGATGGGCTCAACAGCAACTCATCGAAATTTCCATATCACTGGACTTCCACCACTATGTGAACAATGTGATAGTATTGGTCAGACCAAAGATATAATGGTGTATGCTCGAGGGACAACCGCAAGTAAGACAACATTAGGAACATCGTTGGTTCTGATTTGATTTGACGATAACCCACATTCAAATCAAGGTTTGGACAAGATAATAGATACAACAACTAATCACGGGGACCAATTGGTGAAGATATCATCTTTCTTCAACACACACACACACACAATGATATCCCTTAGGGATGAACTAAGTCGGACAAGTTCACCAACCCGAGCAGGAGGAGGCCCTGGTCGGGTTCCTGTGCGCAAACAAGAAGGTATTCGCTTGGGAGCCGGACCAGTTGGCAAGGATCCCCAGGAGTGTAATCAAGCATCACCTCAACGTGTGCCCCAACGTGCGCCCTGTGAAGCAGAAGGCCAGGCGGTAGTCCATAGAAAAGCAGGCCTTCATCATTCAGGAGACCCGCAAATTAGAGGCCGCTGGGGTCATCCGCGAGGTCCGATACCCAGATTGGTTGGCCAACCCTGTCGTTGTGCCAAAGAAAGGAGGGAAGGAGCGTATGTGTGTCGACTTCACCAACCTCAACAAAGCATGCCCGCAAGATCCGTTCCCGCTCCCCCGCATCGACCAGATCGTCGATTCCACTACGGAATGCGACCTATTATGCTTCCTGGATGCCTTCTCTGGTATCACCAGATCAAGATGGCAGTAGAAGACGTCGAGAAGACAACCTTCCTAACCCCGTGTGGGGTATACTGCTACACATGCATGCTATTCGGGCTGCGTAACGCAGGGGCGACCTTTTAGCGGCTGATGCACATCACCTTTGGCCCGCAGCTCGGGAAGAATGTTGAAGCTTATGTCGATGACATTGTGGTAAAATCTCGGGAGGCCGGGACCTTGATACAGGACTTGGAGGAAACCTTCGCGAGCCTCAACATAGTGAACCTACGGCTCAACCCAGAGAAGTGTGTGTTCGAAGTCCCCTTGGGCAAGCTCTTGGGTTTCCTCGTGTCCCACCAAGGCATCGAGGCTAACCCAGAGAAGGTCAAGGCGGTGGAAGACATGAGCCCGCCAAAGACCCTCAGAGAAATGCAGAAGCTCACGGGGCGCGTGACCGCGCTAGGGCGCTTCATCTCCAAGTTGGGAGAACGAGCCCTGCCCTTCTTCCAGCTAATGAAGAAAAAGGGGCCCTTCGAGTGGACTGAAGAGGACGACAAGGCGTTCCAGGATCTCAAGAGATACCTGACCAGCCCACCGGTCATGGTGGCACCACGCCCTCAGGAGCCCCTAGTGCTTTACCTCGGCGCCACTCCCTACTCCGCCAGCGCAGCCTTGGTGGCAGTCAGAGAGGAGCGCCGAATCAAAACCACGGCAGTAGCCCGGGACAAGGCAGAACAGGGACAAGGAAGGCCTACAGAAACCATCACCGCGGCTGAGGAGGTTCAGCCGCCGCAGAGGGGCGCACCAGAGGCGGAAGAGGCCCCTCTTCCAGATGGCCAGTCTCATGAGGCCTCATTGCCTCAAGAGGCGCCACGGACTCCGGAAGGAGCCACCAGCACTGACGCACTCCGCCTCGTTGAGGACCCAGTGTACTTCGTCAGCACAGTGCTGTGGGATGCAAGAGCACGATACCCCATGCCTCGAAAACTCCTCCTCGCGCTACTGGTGGCTTCGCGCAAGCTGCGGCTCTATTTTCAGGGTCACCCCATCAAGGTTGTCTCGTCATACCCCCTGGAGAGAGTGCTCAGGAGCCCTAATTCTGCTGGAAGAGTCGCTGAGTGGAACATAGAACTGCAAGCGTTTCAGCTCGAATTCAGCATGACTAGGGTCATCAAGGGAGCAGCATTGGCGGATTTTGTGGCAGAGTGGACGGAGGCGCCAGGCCTCAAGGCCGATGAGGATCGGTCCCTATCCCCGAGAAGCGAGGCGCCAGAAGGCTGGGTCATGTACTTCGATGGGGCGTTCTCCAGGCATGGCGCTGGAGCTGGGGCGGTGCTTATATCACCCACACAGGACAAGATCTATTACACCGTGCAACTCTATTTCCAGCAAGGCGAAAAGGTCTCCAACAACATAGCGGAGTATGAAGGTTTAATAGCAGGCTTGAAGGCCGCGGCCGCCCTGGGAGTGAAATGCCCCACCATCAAGGGCGATTCGCAGCTCCTTGTCAATTTCTCCAACAAGGTGTACGAGCCGAAGGATGAGCACATGGAAGCCTACCTTGCGGAAGTCCGCAGGATGGAGAAGCAATTCTGGGGGTTGGAGTTGCAGCATGTGCCCCGTGGCACCAATCAGGAGGCCGACGATATCGCCAAGCGCGCGTCTAGACGGTTACCCCAGGAGCCTGGCGTTTTCGAGGAGCGGCTCTTCAAGCCCTCAGCTCTGCCGTCATTATCAAACACGGCTCAGCCCTGGGAGGAGCTCCCCCAGCCACCTGCCTCAGGAGCTCCGACCTGTGGCCCGGCCTCAGGAGCGTGCCTGCTCCTGACGATGGAACCTCAGGAAGGATGTTGGATCACGGAGCTCCAAAGCTACTTAGCGCAAAGGACCTTGCCGGAGAAGGAGGAGGAAGCGGAGTGAGTGGCACGCCAGGCCACGGCATACTGCATCAGAGACGGGGAGCTCTACCGGAAGCGACCAAATGATGTATCCCTGCGCTGCATCTCCAGGGAGCAAGGGAAGGAACTACTGGAAGATATACACGACGGAGACTACGGACATCATTCATCATTGCGGACCCTCGTCGGCAAGGCATTCCGCAGTGGGTTTTATTGGACCACCGCGCTCAATGACACCGTGGAACTAGTGAAAGCTTGTGAAGCCTGCCATTTCCACGCCATGCAGATCCATCAGCCAGCAGGAGGCTTGCAGACTATCCCCCTTTCATGGCCATTCGCAGTCTGGGGGCTGGACATCTTGGGCCCGTTTCCTCGGGCGCGAGGGGGCTACCGCTACCTCTACATTGCCGTGGACAAATTCACCAAGTGGGCTGAAGTAGAGGCTGTCCGCACCATTCCCGCGGGTTCCACGGTCAAGTTCATCAAGGGCATCATAAGCCGGTTCGGGGTGCCGAATCGCATCATCACGGACAAAGGTTCGCAGTTCACCAGTAACCTCTTCAAAAAATATTGTGCTAACCTTGGAACGCAGATATGCTACGCCTTAGTGGCGCACCCCCGAAGCAACGGCCAGGCCGAGCGAGCCAACGCGGAGGTCCTGAGGGGCCTCAAGACCAGGACGTTCAAGAAGAAGCTGAAGGCCTCTGGCAGAGGTTGGTACGACGAGCTTCAGTCCGTGCTGTGGTCCATCCGCACCACCGCGACCAAACCGACTGGAGAGACCCCGTTCTTCCTGGTCTATGGAGCGGAAGCGGTCCTCCCTCACGAGGTCAGACGTTGCTCCGCGCGGGTCCTGGCGTTCGACGAGGTGCAGTAGGACGCCATGCGGGGGATGGACCTCGTGCTGGGGGAGGAACGTCGCCGAGAAGCCGCGCTGCAAGCGGCGAGGTACCAGCAAGCGCTGCGGCGATATCACTGCCGCAACATCCGTCCCATGACTCTTGAGGTAGGAGACCTCGTGCTCAGGCGGGTTCTCTCCAGGGAGGGACTGCACAAGCTCTCTCCCATGTGGGAGGGCCCCTTCAAGGTTGTTCATGTTTCCAGGCCCGGCTCCGCACGCTTGGAGACTCAGGAGGGAGTGCCGGTCCAGAATGCATGGAAAATCCAGCACCTCCGGAGGTTCTACCCCTGAAAAGGCCCGGAGCCTATGAAGCAAGGCGAGTGCCTGTGAAGATATCGCGTTTTGGAAAAGGCCCAGAGCCTGTGAAGCAAGGTGAGTGCCTGTGAAGCTATCGCGTTTTGGAAAAGGCCCAGAGCCTGTGAAGCTATCGCATTTTGGAAAAGGCCCAGAGCCTGTGAAGCTATCGCGTTTTGGAAAAGGCCCAGAGCTTGTGAAGCAAGGCCAATGCATGTGAAGCTCGCCGCCCGTGACACTCTCACGTAATAATGAGTTGGGGCTGTACACGCCCCGGAGTCTCAGGAGCGCCGGCCTCAGGCCCTGGGGCTCCCTCCCACGCCCAGTGGCAGCAGTTAGCTCCGCGCTGGTGAGAAGATGTCGAAGACTAGATTAGGTGCCAGACGCGGCTTTTCATTTGCTTTCCGCAGTTGGCTTGTTCCTTCTCATTTGAAGTTTTATTGAAGTTGTTGCCGTCCTTGGCTTGCGGTTCTTTGGCTTTTCACTCTCCTGCCTCGATTTCTCTTGCGCAAGGCCCCGCGAGGAGGGTAGCTAAGCACCCACGCGAGCGTTCCTATCCTAGTCATTCAAAGAGTTCGTGACCTGGGCCCCTTACAGGAGCACCCCTCCAGTCCGTGCCCCACGGGCACCGCGACACAAACAAAGGGCCTGGGTCGGTCGCCCCCCCACGGCCGGGGTCGGGAACTATCCACGCTCGGGCACATAGCTGGGAGGAACGGTAACGAAAGCAAAACGATGATTAACAGCAATAACCCAAACACGCCCCCGCGGGGCTCCGCACTATTGTCTTTGTTACGCAGGAAAAAGGGAAAAGGAAGAACAAATCCAGCGCGGCTCGCCTCACACCGGCCCGCGGGGAAGGCTCAAGCTGCCTCCGGAGCTCAGGCGGACTCCCTCTCGCGCTTCACTAGGGCGCGACGGCGTGCAGACACGTTGCCACCCCAAGCAGAAACGACGGTGTGGAGGCTGATCGCGGCCACCGCTGGAGGAGTTGCCGCCTGAAGAAGAACCGGAGAAGCTTGAGGAATCCCGAACGCCGCCAGCCGCGCGAGCACTGCTCCCACCATCATCACCAGAGCTTGGTTCCCAGCCGCGGTCGTCACCCTCGGGGCAACACCCTGCGCGGCGACCATCTTCCCCAAACACCCTCACGTAGAGGGTGGCGTCGCCGTCGAACTTGAAGTGTAGGGTGCACCGACGGCTCAGGCCACGCACACGGGCAAACGTCTGCCAACCGCGGGCCAGGGACAGGCTCTCGGCCGCGGAGACCTCCAGGGAGACCCATGAGGCCCGGCTGCAGCAGCCGTCGGCCTGGAGCCAGAGGCCGCCCGGGGCGCCGGCCGGGAGCTCGCCAAGGAGGAAGCGAGGAAGCGGGAGCCGGGTGCTAGCCGGCTCCGCCGACCACACGATGAACTCCGGCAGCATTTCAGCAGCATGAACGCGCAGCCTGGGGGGACGTGCAGCTGGAGCACGCTCCCCAGCTGCAGCAATCTGCCCGTCGCCATGCTGAAGATCACCTCCACGGCCGCGGGGAGCCACCATGGTGGCCATAGGATGCTTGCGAGGGTGCCCTCTGCCGCGCTTGGGTGGAGGAGAGACGGGCTCAACCCGGCAAGCCTTCCCCTTCTCGGCGGCCGAGAACCTCCTCGACGGGGCCATGAAGAAAAAGGAGAAGCAAGGGGGGATGAACTAGAAGGGCGCGCGCCGGCCCGTACTTATAGCCGGCGAAGGCCAACCGCCGGCCTCCACGATCACAGGTAATCATGACACGATCTGCATGCAGGGACTTGTCCAACTCGCGCAATGACTGAGGCATCATGGGGAAGCGGAGACGCCCACGTCCCATCAACCGCCACGCGGCGATTCGCCCTTGCCCTTTTGCCTCTCGGCACGGCCAAGTCCGGGCGCGCCTTGGGCCCGGGGGCTACTGTCGGCGTTCTGGGAACGGGGGTTCCCAGACTTGCCTGCCTGCGGCCTGCGGCGTGGCTCAAAGGGGCCCCAGCACGGCCCATCTTCATCAACACAGGACTCAAGACCCTCGCGAGGGGCCAAGCCTCGCGGGGCAGACGACACGGAGCTTCCTCAGGCACAGCTTCGTCAGGCTGGCTCGCGAGGAGGCGGAGAGATCAAGGCGGGGTACCTCGCGAGGTTCCCGTGATGCAAGCCATGACGACTCAGGGCGCCAGGCGGGCGCCAGCCCGCGCAGCGTCCTCCTTTCCTCTTTGTTGCAAAGGGAGCAAGCACAGCCGCGGAGTTCTGAGGCGTCAGGCAAAGGATGCCATTTCGGTGCAACGAGACCAAGACCAGGAGGACTACGAGACGGAGGTCACCGTGGAGCCCTAGACGGCGTCATCACTAGAGCTTTGCGCAGGCGAAGACTGCTTTTGTCAAGATAGTTGATACTTGCTGTCCCCCTTCAAATTAGCCCGCCATTGTTGGCTCCCTTCCCGCTCGATATTTGGGAAGAGGACCAGGGCCTCTATAAATAGGACCAGCCGCCCATAGAGCAAGGGGTTGGCCGGCGAGTAAGAGTAAGGCAGTGAGAGAGAGAGAGAAATAGAAAGGTGGCTGAACTCCTCCCAGCAGTTCATCGCCCCAGCCAAGAACAGACCCTCGTGAGGCTGTTCTTCCTTGTATCGTTCATCATCATCAGCCCCAAGAGGCAATCCACCCACCACACTGGAGTAGGGTATTACACCACAACAGTGGCCTGAACCAGTATAAACCTTGTGTCTCTTGTGCGGTTCTTTCAGTAGTCTAGATCTTTGCGAGACGGAGAGGTAGAAGGCGTAATCTCCGCGTGCACCCCGGTGTTCGAACCTTAAGGGTCTGCCAGAACCCGAAATCCGACACCCTAGTATGCCTCTACTTGACTAGCTCGTTAATCAAATATGGTTAAGTTTCCTAGCCATGGACATGTGTTGTCATTTGATGAACAGGATCACATCATTAGAGAATGATGTGATGGACAAGACCCATCCGTTAGCTTAGCATAATGATCATTTGGTTTTATTGCTACTACTTTCTTCATGACTTATACATGTTCCTCTGACTATGAGATTATGCAACTCCCGAATACCGGAGGAACACCTTGTGTGCTATCAAACGTCACAACGTAACTGGGTGATTGTAAAGATGCTCTACAGGTGTCTCTGATGGTGTTTGTTGAGTTGGCATAGTTCAAGATTAGGATTTGTCACTCCGTCTATCGGAGAAGTATCTCTGGGCCCTCTCGGTAATGTACATCACTATGAGCCTTGCAAGCAATGTGACTAATGAGTTAGTTGCGGGATGATACATTATGGAAGGAGTAAAGAGACTTGCCGGTAATGAGATTGAACTAGGTATCGAGATACCGATGATCGAATCTCGGGCAAGTAACATACCGATGACAAAGGGAACAACGTATGTTGTTATGCGGTTTGACCAATAAAGATCTTCATAGAATATGTAGGAGCCAATATGAGCATCCAGGTTCTGCTATTGGTTATTGACCGGAGACGTGTCTCGGTCATGTCTACATAGTTCTCGAACCAGTAGGGTCCGCACGCTTAACGTTCGGTGGCGATCGGTATTATGAGTTTATGTGTTTTGATGTACTGAAGATAGTTTGGAGTATCGGATGTGATCACAGACATGACGAGGAGTCTCGAAATGGTCGATACATAAAGATCGATATATTGGATGACTATATTCGGACACCGGATGAGTTTCGTGGGTCACCGGATATTTATCGGAGTGCCAGGGGGTTATCGGAACCCCCGGGGGAACTAATGGGCCAACATGGGCCTTGTGGGAGAGAGAGGAGAGGGCCTAGGGCTGGCCGCGCGCCCCCTTCGGAGTCCGAATTGGACACGGAGGGGGGGGGCACCCCCTCTTTCGTCCCTCTCCCCCTCTCCTTCCTTCCCCTTCCCCCTTCCTAGTTGGAATAGGAAAAGGGGAATCCTACTCCTACTAGGAGGAGGACTCCCCCTCTCCTTGACGCGCCCCAAGGCCGGCCGACCTCCCCCTTTCTCCTTTATAAATGGGGGTAGGGGGCACCCTAGAACACACAAGTTGATTGTTTCCAGCCGTGTGCGCTGCCCCCCTGCACCATAATCCACCTCGGTCATATCATAGCGGTACTTAGGTGAAGCCATGTTCCGGTAGCATCATCATCACCGTCATCACGCCATCATGCTGACGAAGCTCTCCCTCGAAGCTCTACTTGATCGTGAGTTCGTGGGAGGTCACCGAGTCGAACGTGTGCAGATCACGGAGGTGCCATACCTTCGGTGCTAGGATCGGTCGATCATGAAGACGTACGGCTACATCAACCGCGTTGTCACAACGCTTCCGCTTACGGTCTACGAGGGTATGTAGACAACACTCTTCCCTCTCATTGCTATGCATCACCATGATCTTGCATGTGCGTAGGAATTATTTTGAAATTACTGCGTTCCCCAACAATGGTATCAGAGCCAGGTCTATGCGTAGATGTTATATGCACGATTAGAACACAAAGGAGTTGTGGGTGTGGGTATATACATGTTTCTTGCCGTCACTAGTTGATTCTTGATTCGGCGGTATTGTTGGATGAAGCGGCTCAGACCGACATTACGCATACGCTTACGCGAGACTGGTTCTACCGACGTGCTTCGCACACATGTGGCTAGTGGGTGTCAGTTTCTCCAACTTTAGTTGAATCGGTTTCAATGAATAGGGTTCTTTTTAAAGATCAAAAAGCAATCACTATACTACGTTCTGGTTTTGATGCGTAGGTAAGAACGATTCTTGCTAGAAGCCCGTAGCAGCCACGTAAAACTTGCAACAACAAAGTAGAGGACGTCTAACTTGTTTTTGGAGGGCATGTTTTGATGTGATATGGTCAAGACATGATGAGATATAAATTTTTGTATGAGATGATCATGTTTTGTTAAAGTTATCGGCAACTAGCAGGAGCCTTATGGTTATCTCTTCATTGCATAAGATGCAAGCGCCATATAATTGCTTTACTTTATCGCTATGCGATAGCAATAGTTGGCGAGATAACCATGTGACGACACATTGATAAAGATCAAGATGATGGAGATCATGGTGTCATGCCGGTGACGATGGAGATCATGACAGTACTTTGGAGATGGAGATCAAAGGCAGAAGATGATAATGGCCATATCATGTCACATATTTTGATTGCATATGATGTTTAACTTTTATGCATCTCATTTTGCTTAGTATGGTGGTAGAATTATAAGATGATCTCTCACTAAATTTCAAGGTATAAGTGTTCTCGCTGAGTATGCACCGTTGCTACAGTTCGTCGTGCCGAGACACCATGTGATGATCGGGTGTGATAAGCTCTACGTTCACATACAACGGGTGCAAGCCAGTTTTGCACATGCAGAATACTCGGGTTAAACTTGACGAGCCTAGCATATGCAGATATGGCCTCGGAACACTGAGACCGAAAGGTCGAGCATGAATCATATAGTAGATATGATCAACATAGTGATGTTCTCCATTGAAAACTACTCCATCTCACGTGATGATCGGACATGGTTTAGTTGATATGGATCATGTGATCACTTAGATGATTAGAGGGATGTCTATCTAAGTGGGAGTTCTTAAGTAATATGATTAACTGAACTTAATTTATCATGAACTTAGTCCTGATAGTTTTTGCATATCTATGTTGTAGATCAATAGCTTGCGATGTAGCTCCCCGTTTATTTTTGATATGTTCCTTGAGAAAAATAAGTTGAAAGATGATAGTAGAAATGACGCGGACTGGGTCCATGATCTGAGGATTATCCTCATTAATTGCTGCACAGAAGAATTATGTCCTTGATGCACCGCTAGGTGACGGACCTATTGCAAGAGCAGATGCAGACGTTATGAACGTTTGGCAAAGCTCGGTATGATGACTACTTGATAGTTTACTGCACCATGCTTTACGGCTTAGAACCGGGACTTCAAAAATGTTTTGAAATGTCACAAAACATATAAGATGTTCTAAGAGTTGAAATTGATATTTCATACCCATGCCCGTGTCGAGGGGTATGAGACCTCTGACAGTACCTTGCCTACAAGATGGAGGAGAATAGCTCAACCAGTGAGCATGTGCTCAGATTGTCTGGGGACTACAATTGCTTGAATCAAGTGGGAGTTAATCTTCCAAATAATATAGTAATTAATAAAGTTCTCTAGTCACTATCACCAAGTTAATAGAACTTTGTGATGAACTATAATTTGCAAGGGGTGCCAAAAACGATTCCCTGAGCTCTTCGTGATGCTGAAATCGGCGAAGGTAGAAATGAAGAAAAGCATCAAGTGTTGATGGTTGACAAGACCACTAGTTTAAAATAAAAGGGCAAGGGAAAGAAAGGGAACTTCAAGAAGAATGGCAAGCAAGTTGCCACTCCCATAAAGAAGCCCAAAGCTAGACCCAAGCCTGAAACTAAGTGCTTCTACTGCAAAGGAAATGGTCACTGGAAGTGGAACTGCCCTAGATACTTGGCAGATAAGAAGGATGGCAAAGTGAACAAAGGTATATTTGATATACATGTTATTAATGTGTACTTTACTAGTGTTTATAGCAAACCCCTCGGTATTTGATACTAGTTCAGTTGCTAAGAGTAGTAACTCGAAATGGGAGTTGTAAAATAAATAAAGACTAGTTGAGGACGAGGTTACGATGTGTGTTGGAAATGATTCCAAGGTTGATAGGATCACCATCGCACACTCCCTTTACCTTCGGGATCAGTGTTGAACCTAAAATAAATGTTATTTGGTGTTTGCATTGAGCATAATATGATTGGATCATGTTTATTGCAATACAGTTATTCATTTAAGTCAAAGAATAATTGTTATTCTGTTTACATGAATAAAACCTTCTGTGGTCATACACCCAAGGTGAATGGTTTATTGAATCCCGATCGTAGTGATACACATATTCATAATATTGAAGCCAAAATATGCAAAGTTAATAATGATAGTGCAACCTATTTGTGGCACTGCCGTTTAGGTCATATTGGTGTAAAGCGGATGAAGAAACTCCATGCTGATGGACTTTTGGAATCACTTGATTATGAATCACTTGATGCTTGTGAACCATACTTCATGGGCAAGATGACTAAGACTCCATTCTCCGGAACAATGGAGTGAGCAACTGACTTATTGGAAATAATACATACTGATGTATGCGATCCGATAAGTGTTGAGGCTCGCGGCGGGTATCGTTATTTTCCGACCTTCACATTGAGCAGATATGGGTATATCTACTTAATGAAACATAAGTCTGAAACATTTGAAAAGTTCAAAGAATTTCAGAGTGAAGTGGAAAATCATCGTAACAAGAAAATAAAGTTTATACGATCTGATCATGGAGGCGAATATTTGAGTTACGAGTTTGGTCTTCATTTGAAACAATGTGGAATAGTTTTGCAACTCATGCCACCTGAAACACCACAGCATAATGGTGTGTCCGAATGTTGTAATCGTACTTTATTGGATATGGTGCGATCTATGATGTCTCTTACCGATTTACCACTATCGTTTTGGAGTTATGCATTAGAGATAACCGCATTCACGTTAAATACGGTACCATCTAAATCCGTTGAGATGACACCGTATGAACTATGGTTTGGCAAGAAACCAAAGCTGTCGTTTCTTAAAGTATGAGGTTGCCATGCTTATGTGGAAAAGTTTCAAACTAATAAGCTCGAACCCAAATCGGAGTAGTGCGTCTTCATATGATACCCAAAAGAAACTGTTGGGTACACCTTCTATCACAGATCCGAAGGCAAGATATTTTGTTGCTAAGAATGGATCCTTTCTAGAGAAGGAGTTTCTCTCAAAAGAAGTGAGTGGGAGGAAAGTAGAACTTCATGAGGTAATTGTACCTTCTCCCGAATTGGAAAGTAGTTCATCACAGAAATCAGTTCCAGCGATTCCTACACCAATTAGCGAGGAAGCTAATGATGATGATCATGAAACTTCAGATCAAGTTACTACCGAACCTTGTAGGTCAACCAGAGTACGGTCCACACCAGAGTGATATGAATCCTGTTCTAGAAGTCATGTTACTAGACCATGATGAACCTACGAACTATGAGGAAGCGATGATGAGCCCAGATTCCGCAAAATGGCTTGAGGCCATGAAATCTGAGATGGGATCCATGTATGAGAACAAAGTGTGGACTTTGATCGACTTGCCCGATGATCGATGAGTCATTGAGAATAAATGGATCTTCAAGAGGAAGATGGACGCTGATAGTAGTGTTACTATCTACAAAGCTTGAATTGTCGCAAAAAATTTTCAACAAGATCAAGGTGTTGACTATGATGAGATTTTCTCACTCATATTGTTGCTTAAAAGTCTGTCTGAATCATGTTAGCAGTTTCCTCATTTTATGAAATCTGGCAAATGGATGTCAAAATTGCATTCCTTAATGGATTTCTTAAAGAAGAGTTGTATATGATGCAACCAGAAGGTTTTGTCGATCCTAAAGGTGCTAACAAAGTGACCAAGCTCCATAGATCCATCTATGGACTGGTGTAAGCATCTCGGAGTTGGAATATATGCTTTGATAAAGTGATCAAAGCATATGGTTTTATACAGACTTGTGGTGAAACCTGTATTTACAAGAAAGTGAGCGGGAGCACTACAACATTTCTGATAAGTATATCTGAATGACATATTGTTGTTCGGAAATAATGTAGAATTTTCTGGAAATCGTAAAGGAGTGTTTGAAAGGAGTTTTTCAAAGAAAGACCTCCGTGAAGCTACTTACATATTGAGCATCAAGATCTATAGAGATTGATCAAGACACTTGATATATTTTCAATGAGTACATACCTTGACAAGACTTTGAAGTAGTTCAAAATGGAACAGTCAAAGAAGGAGTTCTTGCCTGTGTTGCAAGGTGTGAAGTTGAGTAAGGACTCAAAACCCGACCATGGCAGAAAATAGAAAGAGAATGAAAAGTTATTCCCTATGCCTCATTCATAGGTTTTATAAAGTATGTTATGCTATGTACCAGACCTATTATGTATCTCACCATAAGTTTGGAAAGAGGGTACAATAGTGATCCAGGAGTGGATCACTAGACAGCGGTCAAAGATATCCTTAGTGGAATAAGGAAATGTTTCTCAGTTATGGAAGTGACAAAGAGTTCATCGTAAAGAGTTACGTCGATGCAAGCTTTGACACCGATCTGGATGACTCCAAGTCTTGATCTAGATACATATTGAAAGTGGAAGCAATTAGCTAGAGTAGCTCCGTGCAAAGCATTGTAGACATAGAAAATTTGCAAAATACATGCGGCTCTGAATGTGGCAGTCCCGTTGACTAAATTTATCTCACAAGCAAAACATGATCACTCTTTGAGTGTTAATCACATAGCGATGTGAACTAGATTATTGACTCTAGTAAACCCTTTGGGTGTTAGTCACATGGAGATGTGAACTATTGGTGTTAAATCACATGACGATGTGAACTAGATTATTGACACTAGTGCAAGTGGGAGACTGAAGGAAATATGCCCTAGAGGCAATAATAAAGTTGTTATTTATATTCCGTTATATCATGATAAATGTTTATTATTCATGCTAGAATTGTATTAATCGGAAACTTAGTACATGTGTGAATACATAGACAAACATAGTGTCCCTAGTATGCCTCTACTTGACTAGCTCGTTAATCAAAGATGGTTAAGTTTCCAAGCCATGGACATGTGTTGTCATTTGATGAACAGGATCACATCATTAGAGAATGATGTGATGGACAAGACCCATCCGTTAGCTTAGCATAATGATCACTTAGTTTTATTGCTACTGCTTTCTTCATGACTTATTCATGTTCCTCTGACTATGATATTATGCAACTCCCGAGTACCGGAGGAACACCTTGTGTGCTATCAAACGTCACAACGTAACTGGGTGATCATAAAGATGCACTATAGGTGTGTCCGATGGTGTTTGTTGAGTTGGCATAGATAGAGATTAGGATTTGTCACTCCGTCTATTGGAGAGGTATCTCTGGGCCCTCTCGGTAATGTACATCACTATGAGACTTGCAAGCAATGTGATTAATGAGTTAGTTGCGGGATGATACATTATGGAGCGAGTAAAGAACTTGTCGGTAATGGGATTGAACTAGGTATATAGATACCAACGATCGAATCTCGGGCAAGTAACATACTGATGACAAAGGGAACACCGTATGTTGTTATGCGGTTTGACCGATAAAGATCTTCGTAGAATATGTAGGAGCCAATATGAGCATCCAGGTTCCGCTATTGGTTATTGACCGGAGACGTGTCTCGGTCATGTTTACATAGTTCTCGAATCCATAGGGTCCGCACGCTTAACGTTCGGTGATGATCGGTATTATGAGTTTATGTGTTTTGATGTACCGCAGATAGTTCGGAGTCCCGGATGTGATCACGGACATGACGAGGATTCTTGAAATGGTCGAGACATAAAGATTGATATATTAGACGACTATATTCGGACACCGGATGAGTCCACGGGTCACCGAATATTTATTAGAGTACCGGGGGGTTATCGGAACCCCCGAGGGAACTAATGGGCCAACATGGGCCTTATGGGAGAGAGAGGAGAGGGCCTAGGGCTGGCTCCCCCCCTTGGGAGTCCGAATTGGACAAGGAGGGGGGAGGCGCCCCCTCTTTCCTCCCTCTCTCCCTCTCCTTCCTTCCCCCTCCCCCTTCCTAGTTGGAATAGGAAAAGGGGAGTCCTACTCCTACTAGGAGGAGGACTCCCCCTCTCCTTGGCGCGCCCCAAGGCCGGCCTGCCTCCCCCCTTGCTCCTTTATATACGGGGGCAGGGGGCACCCTAGAGCACACAAGTTGATTTTTTTCCAGCCGTGTGCGGTGGCCGCCTCCACCATAATCCACCTCGGTCATATCGTCGCAGTGCTTAGGTGAAGCCCTGTTCCGGTAGCATCATCATCACCGTCATCATGCCATCGTGCTGACGAAGCTCTCCCTCGAAGCTCTACTGGATCGAGTTCGTGGGACGTCACCGAGCTGAACATGTGCAGATCGTGGAGGTGTCATACCTTCAGTGCTAGGATCGGTTGATCATGAAGACGTATGACTACATCAACCGTGTTGTCATAACGCTTCCACTTATGGTCTACGAGGGTACGTAGACAGCATTCTTCCCTCTCGTTGCTATGCATCACCTGATCTTTCGTGTGCGTAGGAAATTTTTTGAAATTACTGCGTTCCCCAATAGTCTCATACGATGCCATTTCAACGATTGCATCACAAAAGCTCAAAATGTTCAATGTTCAAATTCCAGAGTTATATGGCTCAAATTTGAAGATTACAAGGTTCAAACTGATATTAGAAATGAAATTCAGCTCATCAGCTACAAACGCCCGCGCTAATCCGCTCAACATGGATATCAGAGAGGTTCAAACTAATATCACCGCTTCTAAGTCTGGTTTCGAAACCTCACAATTTTTGCAAAGGGGTTAGCCACTGAGAAGTCATGTATGGGGCTGACACGATGACTTCCGATTACTCTGTCATCTGAAGTTCCAAATTGAAATTCAGCATTTTTGGAGCCTACTCCATTCTGCCACAGGCGCCGGCGCTGATCAATAAACCAATCATTTTTGCGAAATAAATGTAGGGCAAACCTCATTTCCTTGAGTACCCTTGCTCTGAGAACAAAGAACCTGGTGAATATAATCTCCGGTAAGGTCCCTCGATAGGAGTTCAAAGTAATTTATAAGAGATGCAGATCTAGGCATTCGACGTGATTGTTATATTGTATCACATTATCCACCACTGGGCCTAATCTTATCTGCAAAACAAGAAAACATGTTAGTGCCTACATGCATTTTTGAAGATTACTACAAGCCTATTTGGTTTTTAGGATTTGTAAAATGCACTAACATGCCATCTTTGATCTGACATGATTAACATGTGCATTTGATTACATTCTAGAAAAATGTAGCCTTCTTCACAAGAGGTTGGAGCGGATGAAAAGTTCCCGAAGAAAACTTGAACTCCCTTATGGTTAACATTTAATAGGAAAGGAACATCACCTCGATATGTAGCTTCTCCAAGCATGGAAAGCATCTCAGGAAACTGACAGCTTCCTCTAGGTTGGGAATTAGATTATAGTGCCAAGACCTTTACTGTGCGCAGTTTCGGGTTCAAGCTTGTCGGAATCATTTTCTGAATGACAGACAAACAAACATCTTCAAAATTAGAAATAATGTTAATTTGTAGAAGGAGAGGTAGAAGGCGGCTGTTGTACCTGAACAGGTGTGGATCCAATAACAAGTTCGGAGTATTTGTGAGACGAGTATCCCACCACTGTCAATTTCGGCACAAAAATGACATTGATTCTTGTTGGACCTTCTTGATCAACTACAAGTAATCTCTCAAGTACACATCTTGTGATGTCTTCATGCCGCACCAGCAACACACATAAATAGTCCGGAGAGTCATGGAGGTGATGTGGAAGGTACTCAACCCATTGATCACCTGAAGACGAAGGTAGTCGAGTGCACTAAAACCATGGAGCGGGCGCTCCATGTCACCGTTTGAGAGGCAGACGACAACGAGCTTGAGGTGCTTCAGTCGTGGTAGAATAAGAGCAGGCGCGTCATTAAGGGGGGATGGCAGTTCCTGAACTTGGCGACGCGCAGTGTGGGCGCGAGGCGGAGTGCGGACGTTGGTAGCGATCGCATATGCCCATCATCAAAAGTGAGCTCCTCGAGCTGATCTAGGGCGGGGGATCGGAACCAGTCGTCAAGCTTGGCTCGATCCTTGCTGTTGGAACGGAACTTGCCCATTCTAAGGACTTTGGTTGGGCCAACGTGACTGACGAGGATCTTGGAGAACACATCAGAGCTTTTGCGATAGCCATGGCAGAGCTCGTGGGTGTCGATGAGGTCGAGAGGGCTGGAGTTCCATAGGGGGCGCCACCGCCGAGAGAGGACGGTTGTCCGCGCCCCATATTTGATTGGGAGGAGGGAGATGATGACTCTCAACATATCATCAGGGAGGCTGCTGATGAAGTCTAGGCCTGCTGGAGTCGCTTGCGGTTCTAGCTCGCCCCTCCTCCGCTTGTTGGTAGCCCTGTTCTCCACCTCCGGAGTCTCCTTGTCAGTGGCGCTTTTTGATAGAAATGGGAGTACAAGAAATATTTAGTTAAAATAGGGCAATAGAAAAGTGTATTGGTAACTAGAAGTTATTAGGTAGGAATATAGTAAGAAAAGGGAATAACAATTGGTTGCTTAAATACTACACAATTCATTTGACATTGCTGGGTAAGTCAACATGCAGATAGTTGAAAAGAAAACTTACTTCGAACAAAGTCTGGACAGATGATTTTGTCGGGGAAGTTAGCATATATCTCATGACCAGGCCCTTTTATGTGCAGTGCAATTTTAGTGCCAGCTTTCAGTACATAAAACTTTGCAATTTCTTTCCAAAAGCCAGTGGCAAAATAGGAGTCACCACGTTCATCAAGTCTTACAGTAGCAATGATTGTAAATCCATGGTTTGTGTGCAGTATGACATCCGTGGAGCCTTCATCTATGTAACGGGAAAAATTGTGCACTACTTAATATTTTGCATATCAAGGGATGTTCTGCAGAAAATGGTAGGATTTTTAAAGAAAATATGATAACATGCAAATATGGGCCCAAATTGAAAGAACTGTAAATCAGTTGAAATCGAAAGACAAAAAACTATAATTAAACACATAGGGTAAACATGATGTCATGGAAATATGAGAGTAATCAAAAGAACAATACATGCCTAATATAGAAAGAAGAGGGGGAAAATCCCCTTTGATGTATATGGTGCATGTGGCACCTTTTATCCAAATGTAGCAATATTTAGAATATGTTCAGGAAAGTATGCCTGCCGACCGATTTAGGGTGAGATTGAACATACCGCATGCGTCCTCAAGTTATCTGGTACAGTGAGATGGAATCTCTGGCAGAGGTCGCAAAGTCCTGAAGTGTTGGCGCACTGTACATTATATGTGTCGATGTCAAAACTGGCGGATCTCGGGTAGGGGGTCCCGAACTATGCGTCTAAGGCGGATGGTAATAGGAGGCGGGGGACACGATGTTTACCCAGGTTCAGGCCCTCTTGATGGAGGTAATACCCTACGTTCTGCTTGATTGTTCTTGATGATATGAGTATTACAAGAGTTGATCTACCACGAGATCATAGAGGCTAAACCCTAGAAGCTAGCCTATGGTATGATTGTATCTTGTCCTACGGACTAAACCCTCCGGTTTATATAGACACCGGAGGGGGCTAGGGTTACACAAGGTCAGTTACAAAGGAGGAGATCTACATATCCGTATTGCCTAGCTTGCCTTCCACGCCAAGGAGAGTCCCATCCGGACACGGGACAAAGTCTTCAATCCTGCATCTTCATAGTCCAACAGTCCGGCCAAAGGATATAGTCTGGCTATCCGGAGACCCGCTAATCCAGGACTCCCTCAGTAGCCCCTGAACCAGGCTTCAATGACGATGAGTCTGGCGCGCAGTATTGTCTTCGGCATTGCAAGGCAGGTTCTTCTCCAAATCCTGAACATCTTCTAAGTAGTGTTCGGCTCCCATAAATGTTGGAATTCTTGGCTTCTGCGCCCAATAAGGGCCATCTTCCACGCGTCGAGCGAATGCGAGGAGCCAGGGCGTTTTTACATTCGCCCCCCTAGCCAGGTAAATAAATCGTCTATTAAAGGGATGTGGATTCTTAGATCCAATCCACACCATCCTCCCATGATGATAATCCATCGAAGAGCGCTCGAAAAAATCCATTCCATCATGGCCGGCCACCGCAGCTCCTCCTCTCGCTCCCGTAGCCCTAAGCCCGGTGATTGGGAGAAGTGTTCCGTCCTGCACGGCTGATTAGTAGAGTTGCAGACCCAGGGATTTCTCCCTCCAGTGTATATGGTCCCCGTCCGAGCCGGGCTCGCCACTTATAATGCCGGGAAGCAAGCAGAGAGCTTCCCCAATCCCTCCAAGGGGGAGCGGGTATGCCTCGTCCCTTACTTACTAAGGGGACTCGGATTTCCAATTCATCTGTTCCTCCGCGGGCTCCTGGAGTTTTATGGCCTCCAGTTGCATAATTTCACCCCCGCTTCCATATTACACATCGCCGGTTATGTTGCCCTTTGTGAGTTGTTTCTGGGCTGCGAGGCTCATTTCGAGCTGTGGAAAAGGCTATTCTGCCTTGTGCCCCGCACATAGAAGGGGTCAATTTATCATGTGGGCGGAGCCGAAATATGGCGCATCGCCGAGACTGGATACCTGTCCGGTACTCCGAAGAAGATGTCCGAAGACTGGCCTTCAGAGTGGTTTTACATGGAGGATGTCCCCCTTCCAGACCCTGTTCGGCAGGGTCCTCCTGATTTCAACAATGCTCCTCTAAAGAAACACCGAAGTTGGCGCCCACAGAGCCCCCAGGAGGAAGACAACGGAGAAGTCCTTTACCCGATGAAGCGGATTAAAGCACTAGCTCAATCAGGATTGAAAATAATCGAGGTTATGTCAATATGCATAATGCGAGGGGTGCAGCCACTTCAATATCGAGGGCACCCCCTGTGGTGTTTTAACGGGGAAGATGATGGCACCCGTTGCGGGCACAAGGGACCGGACTCCGCTGCTGCTTTAGCAAAAAAATTGTCTGAGTTGTTCAAGGGAGAGGAAGAGGAGTTCATATGTATTTAGCCACGGGATGGATTCCCGATGTACAACCCTCCAAGCTGGGTGAGTTGTACCTCTTTACTCCCAACCTTCCCGCATTCTTTGTCATAGGTACTCACCTTGCCATTTCACGGTAGGAACTGCGAAAAGCTGTAAGGGAGGTCAACAGCCCACCTCCACAACCGGAGGGCCCTGGCCGGGCCCTCGATCCCGGACTCGAAGAGGATCCGGACATATTCGTGGAGCTGATGGACATGCAATTCTATCAATTGAGCTGCGAGGACACCATGGTGCCCATAACGGCCGACTATCCTGGACTACTCCCTGCGTCGCACGTAACAAAAACCAAAGTCCCAACTCCCAAAAAGGATCCCCTTTTATGCACTTCACCTACCGTACACATATGCTGTTTTACAGGGAAGGCCTTCGGGACGCCGTGCCGAACCCGCAGCAAGTCGCCAACAAGAGGCATAGAAGCCGGGTAGGCCAAAAGGAAGGCGGTCAGGACGGAGACGCTAACACAGAGGTATGACACAAAACCTCACTCCATGGTTTTCGTCTTTCTTGAAATATAATGACGTCTGTGTTTCCTAGCAGAAAAAATGCTCACCGGACTATATCCGGAGAGGCTGCCGATCACGCCTTGACCAGTCGGGCTCCAGGGCCGGACATAGAGGCGGAAGCTAACGAGGGGCAGACGCCGGATGTTCCTCCTAGAGAGGATGCAGACAGACTATGCGCTACAAATTCCGAAGTGGAGAGCGCCATGAATCACAGGCGTCGCCGGGCCGTACTCCGTGACGCTTGTTTCTCACCAGAGGCGTTTGATGCCTTCAATTTCAGAGACGCGTACATCCGTGCTGCTCAAAATGGTCTAGCCAGAGCCATGGACCAGTATGTATGGGATATACGGGTAAGCAAATCTGACAATTATATGTATCAGTAGCCCCTGAGACTTGAAACAGTTGACGCAACTGATTTAAGGATCATTGTTTGTGCAGGTTCTTACAGAGAAGAATTCCCAATCGTCTCAAGAGCTGGAAGAGTGCAAGGCCCAGCTAGGGGCCGCTGTTGCCGCGTTGAAGGAGTCCGAGAAGGGTCCCTCTGGTAACAATTGTTTCCATTACAAAGAATACGGGTACCAGGTAGTATGCGGCATGTATGCAAATCTAACAATAGATGTTGCAGGTGGCCCCGGAGTGAATCCAGAGGCCATGGTGGTGAATGCGGCACGTGATGATCGACAGCGAAATGCTAGCGAGCACATGCTTACGCGAGTCCGGCAGGAGAAAAATAATCTCCAAGACGCCAATATCCGGCTGGGCGTGGAACTGAAAGACGTCTGAGCCCATCTTGCGGACTCCGTGAAGGAGAATAAGCGGCTTCGGCACAACATTTTTAGTAAGTGCTTGAACGAACTTTTAAAGGAGTTCAGCGAAGAAGCCGACTAACAGAGTTATGTCTGCAGGTATGCTGACAGGTCGTCCTGCAAAAGAGATGCACGGGTCTTCGGGTGATCTTCTACCAGAGCTCTCACAACTGCACGAGCAAGTTCGGCAGGTGATGCAGGGTATTGCCCAAGCCTTGTGGCCATCCGCGTCCCCGCCAAGAGGCATGGGGGAGCTTATAGAGAAGCTTAAGGGAGCGCGACTGCACTTCCGATTATGGAAGATATCAGCCTGCCGACAAGGTGCAAGGGAAGCCTGGGCTATGGTGAAGACATGATATACCAAAGCAGACCCAAACCACATGGCCGAGGTCGGACCTGTGGGGCCCGATGGGAAAGAGATCCCCGTCAGTTTAGTGTATGATCAAGTAGAATTAGACGCAAAGTATTCCCAACAGGATTGTAGGCTAGACAGCCTGTTGGATGGTATAGAAGAAGAATTTAATCAATCTTAGTGACTGTGTACTTCAAGTGACATATGTAATGTCCCTAGCCGGATTGTAAATCATTTGTCATGGCGGACCTTTTCGCTTCGACCTCTGGACCCGATATTCCGTAGTGTATCCGAATACCCGCTCGGTTATGTAAAAACCGGGGTATGCATGGAAACCAGGCGTAGGGGTCATAAGTGCTTGAACAGACAAGTACCGAACTAGCTATGTTATATTACATGGGTAGTAAGAACATCTTCCAGGGAGAATAGTTCCGTTAAGGGTTCCTTTCCCTGGGTACGCATGCCCTAATGTTCATGTCTGGACTGCGAGAAGAGACGCAGGCTATAAACCTGTGGGGCATTTGTCAAATTTAGATAAATGTCATCTTTTATTCACCGACTGAATATTCTCTTAAGAACGCTAGCTTTTGGCTTCACCCAGTCTGAGGTACACACCCGGCTGACCCGGCAGTAACAATCGCAGAGGTGCTCCCCTTATGCCCTAGCCGA
Source organism: Triticum monococcum (assembly GCA_034509565.1). NCBI lineage: Eukaryota > Viridiplantae > Streptophyta > Magnoliopsida > Poales > Poaceae > Triticum > Triticum monococcum. Next base: position 569,699,270 of record CM067842.1, on the reverse strand, counting down.
ATTAACGGGAACGTAGGTCATAAATACAAGAGCCAGGCAACCCAGCTTGGCCAAAACTTAAGTCATATCGATGCATATAATGGCGAAAAAAGGTACATGCGGAAGAATAACACATGTGCGGGCCATAAAGCCTGAAAAATAATTAGATTAAGCTTCTGTATAAGAAGCCCCTAGGTATAATGAGCGCGGCTAGCGCGTCAAGATTATGTAACCAAGACACAAGTTTAGCCCTTTAGGGCCTTGAAGAGAATAAAAAAAGGGAGAAAGAGAGAAAAGACAGATATGCAAAAAATGGACGGAGGTGAGGATACGAACATAGAATCCGGTGCTAGGCATAGAATCTTCGGAGTCTGGCAGTGTTCCATGGGTTTGGCTTGAGTCGATTATCCGATGCATCCCGCAGACGGTACGCTCCGCCGGTCAGAACCTGGTCAGTAATGAAGGGACCTTCCCATTTGGGCTTGAGCTTGTTCTTTTTCTTCTCCGGCAGGCGTAGAACTAGTTCACCAACATTATAGGTTTTGGCCCGTACTTCTCTGCTTTGATACCTTCGAGTCTGTTGTTGATAGAATGCGGAACGGGCTTTTGCCACGTCGCGCTCCTCCTTCAGGGCGTCCAAACTGTCCTGCCGATCGAGCTCGGCCTCTTTTTCTTCATACATGCGCACTCGAGGTGAGTCATGAATTATGTCGCAGGGAAGAACCGCCTTAGCGTCGTACACCATAAAAAAATGGTGTGTATCCGGTAGTGCAATTCGGCGTGGTCCGCAGCCCCCATAGTACGGAGTCGAGCTCCTCTACCCAGTGCGTGTTTGATTCCTTTAAGGACCGCACTAATCTGGGTTTAATGCCGCTCATGATAAGACCATTCACTCGCTCGACTTGACCGTTAGTTTACGGGTGATAGACAGAAGCATAACCGAGCTTGATGCCCATGTTGCTGCACCAAAGTTTCACTTCGTCGGCTATAAAGTTCGTGCCGTTGTCAGTGATGATCCTGTGGGGGACGCCATAATGGTTTACGACCCCGGATATGAAGTCTATCACTGGTCCGGATTCAGCTGTTTTGACAGGTTTGGCTTCTATCCATTTGGTGAATTTATTCACCATGACCAGTAAGTTTTTTTTCTTATAGGTTCCCCCTTTAAGGGGTCCGACCATATCAAGCCCCCAGACCACAAAGGGCCAAGTAATGGGGATTGCTTGGAGAGCGGTAGGCGGCATATGGCTTTGGTTTGCAAAGAGCTGGCAACCGACGGAATGCTGGACCAGGTGCTGCGCATCTGCCCGGGCCGTCGGCCAATAGAAACCTGTGCAGAAGGCCTTGCTTACAAGGGCCCGGGCTGCGGCGTGATGGCCGCCGAGTCCAGCATGGATTTCTACCAAAAGCTTCCGCCCTTCCTCTTCAGAGATGCACCTTTGAAGGACTTCGGTAGTGCTTTTCTTATAAAGCTCTCCCTCGTGGACCCTGTAGGCTTTAGGTCGCCGCACTATGCAGCGTGCCTCATTTTGGTCCTCGGGTAGTTCCTGCCTGGTTAGGTAGGCTAGGATGGTTCTGTCCACGGGGCGATGATGGCCATTATTATGTGGGCTGAAGGTGTTATTTCAATGGCAGAGCCTCCGATTGTGTCCGAGTGTTCGGTATCTGGGGTTGTGGCCGGGTCCGGACTATTGTTGCCGGTGTCCCCTTCCCATACCATGGTTGGTTTAAACAGTTTTTCCAGGAAGATGTTAGGTGGGACAGGGTCGCGTTTAGTGCCGATACGGGCGAGGATGTCCGCCGCCTGGTTGTTTTCCCGAGCCACATGGTGGAATTCAAGCCCCTTGAACCAAGCTGACATTTTGAGGACGGCGTTGCAATATGCCACCATTTTCGGATCCTTGGCATCGTAGTCTCCATTTATTTGGGATATTGCAAGGATCGAGTCCCCACGCACCTCCAGGCGTTAAATGCCCATGAAAACTGCCATCCGGAGACCGTGTAACAGGGCCTCGTATTCGGCTGTGTTGTTGGAGTCTTATATAGTATTTGGAGTACGTATTGCACTGTATCTCCGGTGGGGGACGTCAGGACGACGCCAGCCCCCAGACCAGCCAGCATTTTAGAGCCGTCGAAGTGCATGATCCAATTGGAGTATGCGCCATACTCTTTAGGGAGTTTGGCTTCTGTCCATTCGGCTACGAAGTCGGCTAGTACTTGCGACTTAATGGCTCGCCATGGTTTATATGTTATGTCGAACAGGAGGAGCTCGATAGCCCATTTGGCAATCCGGCCCGTGGCATTGCGGTTGTTTATTATGTCGTTGAGTTGTACTTCGGAGGCCACCGTAATTGAACACTCTGGAAAGTAGTGTCGTAATATCTGGGACGCCATGAATACCGTGTATGCTATCTTTTGATAATGTGGGTACCGTGATTTGCATGGTATGAGGATGGTGGATACATAATATACCGGCTTTTTAAGTGGGAATTTATGTATGTCCATCTCTCGTTCGACGACGAGCACTGCGCTTACAACTTCGTGAGTTGCCACTATATATAATACCATTGGTTCACCAACATTTGGCGCGGCTAAGATTGGGCTGGTGGCCAGGATGGCTTTTATTTCTTCCAGTTCGGCCGTGGCTGCGTCCGTCCACTCGAAGTGTTCAGTGCACCGAAGAAGGCGATAAAGGGGGAGTGTCGTTTCTCCTAATCGGGAGATAAAGCGGCTTAAAGCCTCCACACATACAGTTAACTTCTGGATTTGCTTGAGGTCAGTTGGGATGGCCAACTACGACAGAGCCCGGATTTTGGCCGGATTTGCTTCGATTCCTCTGCTGGAGACGATAAAGCCCAGGAGCTTTCACTACAAAAAAATACACTTCCGTGATGATACGTGTTTTTCACAGTAGGTCGTTTTTTTGTCATGCATGTACATCGATGACAAATTTATGAAAGAATCAAGATAGTCATACCTGTGCTGTCGTACAAGTGTTCCATGACATTACCAAAATTATCATCACGAAAGTGTCCACTTCCATGACGATAAATCACGCGTCACAGAAGTGCTTTCGTCAAGGGTGACCGACACATGGCATCCACCGTAACGGAACACCGTTAAGCTATCGGGTCGGGTTTTGGATCTGATAACCCGTTAACAGCCCTGACCAATGGGAAATTTCCACGTGTAAAATTCTTATTAGTCGGACGAAACACGTGTCAGCTCGTCAGTGGGTCAGATAGGCGCCTATGATACGTCGACATGTGGCACGGCCCAACAAAGGACCATTCCTGTGTAAAGGCTGGCCTGTTTGACTTGGTCAAAAGCTGGCGGGCCGGCCCATGGAAAGCCTGTAAACGGCCTGTTCGAATATAGCCCATTTACAGCCCGCTAACCCAAGGCCCGTTACGCCCTATCCGAATTAGGCCCAGTAGCATCATCTAGGCCATCCAATATGATTCCAGCCTGTTTTCACTTCTGGCCCATGTATGGCCCATGACGTCTTTCGGCCCATATGAGGCCCTATGTAACTCTTGGCCTATTAACGGCCCGTGGTGAAACTGGCCCGTAATGAACAGTGTATCACTTTACACCCGTTAACGGCCCGCGGTGAAACTGGCCCGTGATGAACAATGTATCACTTTATACCCATTAACGGCCTGTTATACCGTTGGGCCGTTTCCAACCCATGTTATCTTCTGGCCTTCTTCAGAGCCCATTTATTCTTGGGCTCATTTCCAGCATTCATTTACTTACGGCCCGTTACTGTCATTTTCTGCTTGTGGGCCAAATTCAGCCCGTGGTTACAGTCGGCCCGTTTGTGGTCCGTTAGTACGTTGGGCCGTTTTCATAGCATCATCAAATACGGCCTATTAACGATGGCCCGTTATGGTCGGCCCATGAACGGACGATTCCAACTCCAGCCTGTTTATGGCCAGAATGCGGTCTGTTCGGCCCATGTTTGGCCAATCGATGATACGACCCGTAGATGGCACATTGATGATACGGCCCGTAGATGGCCCATTGATGATAGGGCCCGTAGAAGGCCCATTGTTTCTACGGCCCGTAGAAGGCCCACTGCTTCTATGGCCCGTAGAAGGCCCACTGTTTATACGGCCCATAGAAGGCCCACAATTTCTACATCCCGTAGGAGGCCCAGTGTCACTACAGTAAATATTAACCCATGGTTATTGTGGCCTAGTTTTAAAAAATAGGTTATTGCAGCCACTAGCAAACCACAGAAAAAGAACTGCACTGACTACAAGCAAACAAATAAACAAGAAACAAGGAAATAAATAAGTAAGCAACTTACACTAGGCTATCACGGCTATTACACATATTACATCCACTGGGCATCAAAGTTCGCCACTAGTGCAAATATAGGGAACACAACAGCATATAAATGCCGCAGCAAAACAAGTCCAGAACTGAAACCACTTCAGAAGAGCTTAAGAAACAATATCCCGGGTACCCATAATGCTGGCAAGATGCTTAGCAAGCTTATTAACTTTCTCTTGTTTGGTGCTTAAGTCCTCCAGCGCTTGCTGTTGCACCAGAAAGTATGCATCTGAATTCTGCAGGGACTTCCTCAGTCCTTCGGCTTCCTGTTGCATAACATCTGATCAATGTCTTTCAACTTGAAGTTGAGACTCAAGAAGCCGAACTGATTCAGGCAACGAGTTCAAAGAGCTGGTGCCAGCAGTGGTAGCCAGTAACTCGAACACTACATCAAGACAGGACTTTGGGGTTGTGTCAGTGTCTTCAAATATAGTTTTTATCATCTTTCTTGGAGACCAACAGAGATGTATCACTATCTTGAACATTATCTGCATTACTTTCTTTACCATTGCATAACAGGGTACTCTTCTCCAATATTTTATCCGCGTTCTAGAAGAGAAACAAACAAACACATCTCAGGTTTACCAGTTCAGTAGTAAGGTGGACAGGATAACATCATGAAACAAACATATATCTATGTAGTATGGTCATTATATGGTCTATATCATTCTAGTTTATGTTGCCAAATCAAGATAGATACAGTTCAAATCATATCTATTTAAGACAAAGCAGCATTGACAGAATATAAGTGTGGGAAACTACACAACAATAACAACACTTGTAATGTGCATGGCATGAGAACATAACTATTTATTCAATTGAAAACTGAAATCAACATAGAGCAAGTTACAACAGCAAACAACCAAACACGTTGAAGAAACAGGTTTAAAACATACCTGTTGCGCCATTGGAGTTTCAATTGCATCCTTCAAATTTGAAATTAGTTGGTATCAGTAAATACAGTGATGCAAGAGCAAAGTAGTATGAACCATAGCTACGGAACCAGACCTGAGAACAATTCTTCTTCTGCTTTAAGCGTTGACTTCGGATTCGGAGTGGTGGTCCTCGTGATTTGGGCACTGCAGTTGCCTTACTAACTGCTCGTGTTTGGGTGCTCTATGGTGGAGACGGTGCTGTGTCAACGGGAACTGGGCGTCTATTTGCTGGGGTTGGGGTTAGAAGGGGTGTAGCTGGTTCTCTGTCCAACTGGGTAGGGGTACAATCTGCATGAGTGTGGGTTATGTGTGGTGGGGCTATTTCTTGGGCAAGTACAACCGTGGTTCTACCTGCATCGACAGGTAGCACGATCTTTTCTGAAGACCGTGTTTTTACTCCCACAGATACTGCCATCACTCCCTCCAATTGAAACGGCTGATAAACAAGAAAAGTAATTGAATGTACAGACATTGTAAGATAGACATGTGCAATGGATAGTAGGGAAGAAAACAGGGCATGCAATAATTCACATTTATGTTGTCTAAGCAAACAGAATAGCAGGACATAATTTCACATATATGATGGCTAATTAAACAGGATAGCATGACACAATTTCACATGTATTATGGCTAACTAAACAGGACAGAATGACATACTTCAAAATATGATGACTATGTAAACAGGATGACATGATATAACTATACGATGTGTCTATTAAAGTGGTTGGCATGCCATAAATCACAAACATGCCGTCGATGGAAACATGATGGCATGATATAATTCACGGATAGAATGACATAATTTAAATATGATGACTATGTAAACAGGATGAGATGATATAACTATATTATGTCTTTAGAAAATGGGTTGGCATGTCATAATTCAGATACATGCTGTCTATGTAAACATCATAGCATGACATAATTCAAATATATGATTTATATACTAAGGAAGTGAGCAGTGGGCAATCGCATATATGATGTGTCAACTAAGGAGATGGCATTCAATATTGTGTATATGATGTAAAAACTAAGCATTGCAATACAACATATGCATTATATGAGTAATATAACCCTGCCAAGTTTGAGCATACACCTCAGGGGGATAATAGGACTGGTCATCTGCCTCTGAATCCTCCTCTGAAGAGCTATCTGTAACCAGCAAGATATCTGCTTCAGCAGGTAGCATTGTCTGCTCTGAAGACCTTGTTTTCACTCCAGATTTCTCCATCACCAATTCAAATGGCTGATGCACAGGAAGAGCAGTTGAATATACAAACATCATCGACAAAAGCAATGAGAAATACAAAAAAAGGACGGCATGATATAATTCACATATATGACGCTTGCCTAAACAACATGGCATTGCATAATTCACATACATAATGCCTTGCAACAAGATAGCATTGCATAATTCACATATATAATGTCTTGCAACAAGATGGCATTGCATAATTCACATATATGGTAATTAGACACTAAACAGGTGGCATTCACACAAAGCATGTCCAAACTAAGCAAATGACATAGCAATGCAAGATACCATCCGCACGATATGAGCAACATAACCCTGCCAAGTTAGGGCATGCACCTCGGGGGCGGGGGGAATATGACTGGTCATCTGTCTCTGAATCCTCCTCTGAGGAGCTATCGGTAACCAGCAAGACATGCGCTTCGTCAGATAGCATTGTCTGCTCTGAAGACCTTGTTTCCACTCCAGATTTTTCCATGACCGTGCCAAATGGCTGATGCACAGGAAGAGTAATTGAATGTACTAAAATTGTTGACAAATTTAACACGTAATAAAAAAATGATGGCATGATATAATTCACATATAAGATGACTGGCTAACCAGGGTGGCATTGCAAAATCCACATACATGATGCCTGGCTAGACAAGATGGCATTGCATGATTCACATATACTATAAAGAAACTAAACAGATGGCATTGACACAAAGCATGTCTAAACTAAGCAGATGGCATCTTTAATGTATACAATAAGCAATGCAAGGCACCATATGCATGATATTACCAACATCAGCATGCCAAGTTAGAGCGAAGACCTCATGGGGTAAATAGGAGTGGCCTTCTCCTTCTGAATCCCCCTCATAACAGTTATCTTCCTCTTGATTACGATCCGAAATGGGTGGAGGGGGGCTGCCTTTACTCCCACCATGGAACGACGTCTGCATGAAATTTTATTGCCATGCAAGGCTCGTCTCTTTTGCTCTACATGATCAGTTCCATTGTGTACAATAACTAGCATGCATAGGAATAAAACATAGTGAGATTATGTAAGGAGTGCATGCACAAATCCAGAGTGATGGTAGCAAACTATGGATAGACCCAAAACCAATGATAGCAGGCAGATAATAGCTTTAGTTAAAAAATAGAGATAATGGCTCCTTTAATGTTTGTTTGCACCCAACATGAAACTCATAGTAGACACCGTAGATTAACCAGATAGTAGACAGATATTACTGATTGATGCCCCAATATGTACCCCACAACCATTTAAAAACTCAAGTTTTAGCATTAGTTTGGAACTGACTCGGAGTCTAATAGCTGAACACGATGATAATGTAGCATGTCATCATATTAAGCGACGCATAACGTAAGAAGACACGGAAGAGTGCGACCTCTCTTGCGGACCCGTGTAGTCCTCAAGGTCATCTGCTCAGTTGATGATGGTAATGCAGTTGCCATGGCTGCCGGCGGCGGGGAAGAAGATCTGAGGTAGCGAAAGACAATCTGGAGAGTGGATCCCTGCTGTGGTGAACCCTTCCGTCCTTGGAGCAGCTGAGCTGGGGTTGAACACAGCGCCGCAGGAGCAGGACAAACCACACAAGGTTTTCTTTGACACATATCTGTAACAGAAGTAATTGAGTAAGGGCTTGTTTGAATTTGAGGATTCTAACAATGCAGGGATAGGAAATAGACAGGAATAGGATAGGAATGCATGTGCAAAATAGAGAATTTAAAAACACAGGATTTCTGCCAATCTGGGTGTTTGATTCACAAAAATTGGAAGATCACACGATGCAAAAAAGCATGGTTAGATTATGTCAAACCACAAGAAAATGTACGGTTATAATGCTATTATGCTACTATCTCTTAGTCTTGTGCTTGATGAATAGGAATATGAAAAGGAGGAGAAGTGGAAATTAGAATTCCTACGGTTTTTCTTTCAAGGAGACACTAAAGGAACAAATCCTACAGTTTTCCTTTGCTCCATTCCTTTGCACCAAATTCATGAAAAGTAGTACCATAGGAAACTTTCCAATTCCGATGTTTTTCATTCACTTTTCCTTTCAAGCACCGGCGATTCTAGTAGGCAGGCTTGAGCAAGGAAAATCCTACACTAAAAAAATGTTTTTGTGCTACTTCTATTACTTTGGACCCAGGCCACTGCCATACTAGCTCAACTCCCAGGCCCATCGACAAATGCACAGCTGAAACGCATAGAGATAAATAATGATGGCGTTCAAGAGAGTCCATCACGGATAGCTAAGTTGCCTGGTACCTCACTGCTTGTCATATAGTTGGATAAAATAATCATATTTCCCGTTACTATGAGTGCTCAGTGGACAATATATATAACATGTAGAGTAAAAAAGAGATGCAACAAGTGTAGAACCTCTTTGGCGAAGCCATGTCGATCTCAGCGTAATTGGGTTGGCCGGTGAGGATGCTCCGGCTGACTTGGCTGTCAGAGGAGGGGAAGAAGATCTTAGGCGTCTGGAGATGGAGCCCAAGGTACTACTCCGCTGTGATGGAGGGTTTCGTCATTGGAGCAGCTCCCGTGAGTTGTACGACGCCGAGGCTGAAGCAGGACAAGAGAGACAAAGAACAATGTTAACCTGAGTGGAATTCTAATAGCATCTCCAATACATGACATAAAATACATAACCACAAAGTGCTAGATGTAAAATACATCAGCCGCTCATCTCTGAACTTAACTGTCGAAACTGAACTTAACTGTCGAAACTGAACTTAACTGTCGAAACTGAATTTTGCTGTCGAAACTGAACGCACTAGCAAGGTGAGGCTACACGTCGGTCGACTGACTTTTTCATCTCTGGTCAGTCCATTTTGCAGCCGTTGGATATGAAATCAAGGGCCTGTGGTTCATCTTCAACCTCCACCCCCCTGAGCCGGCCAAACAGCAGCCCCCCGCCGCCCGCGGCCGGCAGTGCGCCGCCCCGTCCGCCCCAAAAACACTCCCCACCGCCGGTCCGCCGCCGCCCCAGCCATCCCTCTAGGCCACCCCGTGCCGAGCTTTTTCTCCGGCGATCCCCACGCCACTGCCCCGCCAACGCCCCGCCACCGCCGGCGACCACCGCCCCCATCCTAAACCCTAAGATAGATAGTGGGGTATCTCTCCGGCGAGCCCCCCTCCCCGCTGCGGCTAGTTCTTCCTTCACCCCGGCGAGCCCCCCACCACCTGAAAATCGACTGACCCAAAAGTCGATTTAGTCGACTGAAGTGTAGCTAAATCGGAGCAGCATCGGAAGCAAGAGCAAGAGCGAGAGCAACAGCGCGAGCAAGAGCAATAGCAAGAGCAGAAAAGGCAGGGGACCGGGAGCAAGAGCAGAGCAGCAGCACGAGCGAGAGCTAAAGTAGCAGCAGGTCCTACTGATGTGGACGTCGCCACCAAGGGAGCAGCACCGTGGAGGAAGTGGCCGGCGACGCCGCCGTGGATGGAGCCGCGCCGTGTCGGCTCGGGACCGAGTGCCGGCAGCACCATGATATCAAATCAAGAAGAAAATGAGGCGATTAGTGTACAACCTCTTTGGTGGCGCCGATTAGGACGCAGCTTCATCCAAGGAAATGGTGATGATGATGCTCTTCTGATGGTGCAGGTGAAGACGGCGGTGTGGGAATGGAGGTGGCGCGAAAGACGAGGGGAACGTTGAGGCAGCTCCTTGGAGGTGGAGGACGGGGTGGCTGAACCGGTGGGACGATGAGATCGACGACGGATCCTCATCCGGTACGGTGGATGAGGGATGTCGAGGTGTTGCTGTGGACGACATCGTCGGGGAAGAGGCTCCGGCTGGGTGGCGGACGGAGCAGGGTGTGGGGTTTCGTCGCGGGTTTTCGCGGCCTCGGTGTATGAATGGGTGGGCGGATGGGATGGCAGTGGGGAACCATGGCTTAGAGACGCGCTTGTCTGAAATGTGGGGTAAGTTACGAAAGTACCCCCACCGATTTGAGGCGGTTCTTTCGGTTCAGGGGTACCACGGGCATTTCGCGTGTCTGGATTTCACAGGAGGTGGGAGTTTTTGCGCGCGTTGTAATTTCAGAATAGCAAGGCACGGGTTGACATGGAGGGAGTTGTTAGAGCACAACGAGACAAAGATATATCTTAAATATTTTGGGCTAACAAGGCGCAGGTTGAAGCGGCGGGAGTTTCGCAGCATGATAGACAGAGACGCTAGCTTGAATTTTCGGCATAACAAGGCGCGACTTGAAATTTCGGAAGAACAAGCTTAACGTGTACCCCAAAAAAAGACAATTTGCACCTCAACACGCACAACACACACACAAACACCATTTAGACTAGAGTAAGGTACACGTGCATTGCATGCATGAGATTTGGCAACCAAATTATGAATAAATTCCACATTATAGCATGCAAGCTTTGAGTCATATATGCATGATGTAGATGTTCGTTTAATTCTTATAGTTCATTTCATTCAAAATCATCTAGTTTTTATAAGAAAGCTAATCTATTTTAAGATTCATGGAATTATGCGTCGTAAGACATAAAGTAAAAACAAATAATGGCAAATCATGTAGAAAAACATTTGGGCGATTCTGATACGAAAGATTCTAGAACAAATAAGAAGTGCTTGTGTTTTGTTGTTTGTGCATTATGCTTAAGTTCAACCATGGAGTCTTCTAGATTATACATGTGGCGAAATCTGGTGGAATCTAGATGATATCCAACGACCAGTAGTGCTCAAATTTGCCATCTTTGGACCATCGGATTCTCCTCATCCAACGACCATCTTTTAAAGTTAAAGTTACCTGCACACAATTTGAAAAAAAAATATAATATATATAGGGGTATAGATATAGATTTGTGATGCAAAAGCCGCCCATTATCTCTAATTAGAACAGTGTGTCGATGCACGGATGCGACATGGCCAAATGATGTGTGCCATCGGTATCTCAAATTCAAATCAGTCTGACCTTGTTCAATGTGTATACATTACAACATGCTTGTTTCCAAACCACACCGCGCAGATCTCCCTTATATTCATGCATGCATGGGTTTCAAACATCAGGATCTGTTATTCAAATATTTGAATTCAAATTTACATTTATTGTGACCTCACCTATTCAGCTATTCTTTTACACCCACATAGTAGTCTTCTCTTTATAATTGTACAACTAACGTTCTCTCGTGCATGCATGCACACACACTACCAGTCGGCATTATCCATCGCACGCATGCAACCTTTTTCTTTAGGTCGGTCTCCCATGAAGGCACACACCAACACACCTCCCCCTCTCCATCATATCGGGCATTCTTTATCTCTCATGCGTGCATGCGCAACGATCGATGTTCCTCTATGTATGTGTGTATATAGCTGGGTCTTTCATAGTTCTCCACACAAATCGATTGATCGATATATCCAGTGAGGTCTCACCCTCTTTCCCACGTCCACATCGATCAATCTATATCTCTCCATATAGTTTTAACATATATAGCTAATACACCCACATTAATTATGTATCCAACGTCCCCCTCTCATGATCCATGCCTTCCTCTTCATCTCTCAGACGCGTGCACAATGGCGAAGACAGGGGGCAGTAAGGGCCCTGCCCCCTCCCCCCTAACATCACTATATATCAAGGCTAATATGAATGTGATCATTAGACAACTGCTGCTAAAAATGGTTTAAGCTCATGAGTTGACCCTCCCCGTAAAGGATTAGCAATGCTTGCCCCCCTAGCTCATATATTTTTCATGGCTCCGCCACTGCGCGAACCAGCGCACGTGTTCGCCCCCTCTCTCTAAATATCGATCTCCACTTGTGCATTCCTTCATAGTCTCACTCCACTCGGCCCCTCGCACCATCTTCTAGCCCGCCCACCGGATTTTGCCACATGTACAATCTAGCAGACTCCATGGTTGAACTTAAGCATAATGCACAAACCTCAAAACAACAGTGGTTCTCTTTTGTTCTAGATTCTTCCTATCATAACTGCCCAAACTTTTTTTCTAGTTTAATTGCCATAATTTGTTTTTACTTTATGCTTTACAACGCACAATTCCTTGAATCATAAAATATATTAAGGGCTTCTTTGATTCAAAGGATTCTCAAAGGAATTTTGGAGGATTCTAATCATTAGGAATGTTTCCTATCTTGGTTGTTTGATTCGTAGGATTGTAAACCATAGGAATTTTTCCATATGATTCATTTGCACTAGATTTCATAGGAATCATCCCATCCACTCAAACCTCTTTGAAAGAATTCTGCGTTTTTTCTATGCACAATCAAACACTCGTACAATCTTGTAGGATTCAAGACGACATTCCACTATAATCCCATGTTTTTCCTATTCCCGCGTTCTTAGCTTTTTTATAAAAACTAATTGATTTTGAATGAGATGAACTATAAGAATCAAACGAAGGGCCACATCAGTGTGGTATTTATTCATAATTTGGTTGCAAAATCTGATGCGTGCAATGCATGTGTACCTTACTAGTATTTCGAGTTTGTGCAAAACACGTAAACTAGAATACCAATGGCACGCTACACAGTGTCTCTCTTACAGTTCATGAAGCCACGTGGCACATGTGTAGGCGTTGTCGTGACCTCCTTGCGTGGATTGATCACAGTGACGTGCTGCTGGTTCCAGAAGAATGTACTCGTCCTCCCTGAGCCATACAGGCGGTACATGCACGAAGCGAAGATGTGCATGCACGCCATGCATGCACTCATTCCTCGCACGCACACGCGGGTACACGGGCGGACAAAATTTTGTACCAAGATCCACCCCATGTGATAATTTGACGCGTGTAAAGTCGTTCACTTCATTGATGGTCGATTAATACAGCGCATGCAACTTGAGTGGACGTGAGGGCGGAAGAAAGAATTATTACTGCACTGCGCGCATGCGAGTAGTTAAATCGTGGGTTGCTAGTAGTACTTCCATTGGTCTCCTTCGTATTTTGTGCCAATTTTTTACAGTAACATACTACTCAATATTTACGCATTTGAGCAGTGTAGTACTTGAAATTTATGTTCCGCTAAACTCATTGGGAGCTGTTTCGGGCCTCGAAACCAAAACCATCAATTAATCTTTACCTTGTTCCCATCACATTCGAAAGCCTGCTCACACCTACTAGTAGTACGTACCAAACCTGAACGTGTTCCCACTATGCAAGTATTAGTACTAGTGCTAGTACTTAGGTTATAAAAAGGGGAACTACCTAACCGAAAATCACTCTACCTTTCCTCCTCATAAGTGCTTCTTCTTCGTCCGTCATTGCCATGGCCGGTGAGCGGAGCTCTAGGTCGAGAACTACTCGTAACAAGGGAGCGGCAACCAAGGCTGTGGAAAAAAATAGAGGGCTCGCCGCCACGCAGAGACCTCAAAAGATCTCTCACGGGCAGGCGATGGCTCCCAGGAGTGCCCTAGCCGCGGAGGCGAACATGCCGAGCCGGCGGAGCTGGAGTCATTATCCCTCGACGACATGCCCGATCAGCTCAATAAGCAGAAGGAGTTCATCCAAGGCTTTATGGAGTTGCTGAAGGAGAGCCTCGACTACATGCCCACTGAGCTCAATCATAAGGGGGAGTTGACCGCCGGCTTGGTGATGCTGTTGAAGAAGAGCATTGCCTCAGAGAAGAAGGCGACCGGCGAAATCCTGCGACTTCGGGAGGACAATGCGAAGCTCTGCCATGAGATTGACCTGTTGAAGGAGAAGAACGCCGGCTGGAAGAAGCTGCATGAGAATAGTAGTTCCTCAATGAAGATGTTGCAGGCCCTCGCCATGGAACAGAAGGAAGAGTTGGAGAAGCTCCGCATCGAGCACCCGACTACTGTCAAGGTACGTAATATGGCCGTGGAACAGATGATGAAGGCTCACATTGAGAAATGCCGCGTCATGGACACAATAATGAAGATGGCGGAGGAGACGCGCAAGGAGATGGAGGTCGTGCAGGCGATGAAGAAGCAGTTACGACTCCGCGGCGAATTAGATCATTTGGGGTGATAATCTTCCTTCTTTTGTTGCTCCTGTGTTTGATCTTTTGCTTCGGGTGTTTCGCCGCATGTGTCATGTTCTCTGCGAGGCATGAATAGAACAATGTTTTTTTAGGGAATGAATAGAACAATGCTAACAATGAGATGACTAGCAAATTAGATCATTTTTATCGCCATATGGCACTGGGCTGCCGTGTTTCGTGCTCCTCCGTCGCAGTACTACTCCAGTGGAAAACTTGAGTATACCGCACGGTTCTTTGCTCCTCTTCGATCAGGTCGTCGACACATTTATACGAGCAGTCAAATCACAAGGCCCCGCCTTCCAGTAGTAATGAGCCGTCAAATCACAAAGGCCCTCGCCTCTCGTGAAACCGACCAAGCTAGACTGTCGCGCCCTCTAGCCTTTTAAAAAATGTATACTTTTGTACAACAGTAGTATCGATGGATTGCGCCATGGAGCAAAACTTGAAATTAAAAGAAAGGTGGTACATATAGAGAGCGCTCGTCGCCAAATTATGCATATAGTACTATTAAAAAGGCTAGTCACAATAATGGTGTCCAGCACAACCCACCCCTCAAATAAAACTAAGAGGGTGCTTGGATACGTTTTAGTCCCATGACTAAAAGTAGTGGGACTAAAACATGCTAGCCTCACCCATGCTTGGATCCAAATACTAAAAAGGCTAAAATCAAGTTAATGAGCATTTATTATCCTCCAAACCCTCCAATCCAGAACTCACCTGTGTTAAAGGAGAGGAGTTAAATGACTAGAGAGAGGACTAATCCACATTTTAGTAGGGGTACCCCTGACTAAAAAAATTTAGTCTTAAGACTAGTTTTAGCCCCTCTTTAGTCAGGGCTGCTTGGAACTTTAGCCTCTTAAAGAGACTATTTTTAGTCGGACTAAAATAAGTCCCTTGGATCCAAGCACCCTCTAAGCATCCTGGAATTCTTTGACAAAACTAAGCACCCTGAAATTCTTTGACAACTAAACTGCTAGCTATATGATGTTGGCCATATATATTGTACGTATATAATGTGAAGAAATGAGTGGTAGTACTATACCAACTAAAAGATGAAATGTAAGAAATACTAGTATGTACGCACTGAAGAGTTAAAGTAACGAGAAGAAACATAACATACTTCTGCTGGGGCCTCAGCACAACACACCCCTCAAATTAAATTAAGCACACCTGAAATTAAACTTTGCAATTGTTCTAGTAGACACTGCATTAGAACCACCATGAGCAACAACACTGCCACCTTACTCGGAGTCCTCGTCCACGTCCTCGACTTCGTCCTTGTCCCTCTTCCTCTTGGCCGATACTTCTTTGCTTGAACCGCACACTTGGCTATTTCTCTTCATCCAACCCTTGTAGATATTGAAGCAAAGGTAGCCATCCATTGCAGCGTACTAGATGTGGTCTATATCTAGTACATTCCGCTGCCATGCATGACGATGAAACGAGTATGGAGGTTTCACCAGTTTACCGTAGGAAGGATGAACCATGGCTCCTTCCAGGGTCAGCATTGAAGGCTGACGAGAGGGCACCAGCCGATTCTTCTGGAGGTCAAAGGGGCTGCCTACAACGAGGCCTATCCGCCCCAGGATTTCTTTGTCGTTACCAAAGTCTACAGTAACGAATTTGACTAGGTAGCTCCCGAGGAAGTCCTTAAAATCCTGGCACTCAACGTCGGCATGGCATATGTGGTAGACCAAGCATAAGTCATGCACGCAAACCTGGATCACGGCGGGCTTCTTCCTCTCTTCGTCCTTTAGATCCTTCTCTCGTCCCAGGACTGTGGTGTACTCAACACCTAGCCCAGCGACCCACTCATCATCTGAGTTTTCGAACTTGCGTCTGAAGCGAGAAAGGCATCCTTTCACCATCACGGAAGAACGGGTGTAGATGACGTCGAACTCATCGCCGGTGATGGTTCTAACCTTGTACTCACCGCCAATCATGGAGATTTGGGACGCCATGGATTTGGGAGGAGGGTTAGGATTAGTGGAACTGCCGTAATGTGAATGGACGGGACGACTAGGAGCGAACTGCTGTAGTATTGAAGGACGTGCGGGGACGAGTAGGAGCGAACTGCCAGCGTGCAAACGGCAGGGTAGTGGCTTTCCATTCTCCCATGACACGGGCTTCCGAGAGCCCTTGGATCTGAGATCGAATGGTTGCATGGCGTGATTCTAGACCTATGGGTGAATATCCTATCCTGGAGGGTTATTCTGCAAATTTTCAGCAATTTAGCATGCGACCGTTTGATCTCAGATCCAAGGGCTGCCAACAGCCTGTATCATGGTCGCGCCTACCACGACCGTCGCGTCGCTCGCGTGGTCGCGCCCTTGGAGATTTAACACGGTGCGTTAGGCTATCTGATGTTGGCATGTCATACATAGTCATCACTTAGTCACTCATACTACAACAAGGTTGGCTATAAGTATATTTTTTGTTACTCATCTCTATCTCTTTCTTTGTACTCCAGGAAGAAACGGTGCTAGTAAGCGCGTGTATTTATTGCATTTGCCAAGGAGTGGCCTCTTCCAATGAAATGGTGTTGCTAAGTTTGCTTCATTTAATTAGCTATAGACTCAAAATTGTCTTTTCACCTAGGTACACGCTCTTAGCACCGTTTCTTCCTTGGGTCACCAAACTAGTCTCTCTCTTCTTGATTAACTTGCCACCTCAGACTTTATGCATATGTGGCAAGCTTAAGCACCAGTAGGAGCAAGTAAAAGTAAGTACAATAGTGCGCTTTACATGGCATTTTTGCATATGTGGAGGAAAGAGAGGCAAGGAAAAAGTGGAGAAGTGGGCTCTCATGCAAGAGCCAGCCTCTACTACATGGTGGAGCATTGGGAGAGGCACCTGTATGGAGGTGGTCAGGAATCTGGGAGACTCACGCCGGTCGTAGCGCCGCAGTTAAAATGATAATGGCAAGTCAAATCACGGGGCCCCACCTGTCCAGCAGTAACTCGCTGTCAAATCACACAGCCCTACATTTGCAGCAGCCTACTCCCTCGTCTTCTCACGTCTCTATCGAACCGACTAGGTGGAACTGCCCCGCCGCCTACCGCGCAGGAAAAGCCCCGCCCTCGACTTTTAAATAGTATACAGTATACTAGTTTTGTATCCATGGATTGCGCCCGCGCCATGGAGCAAAGCGTCTAGAAAACGGAGGAGACATGGTGGTCTTGCAATAAAGAAGAGGGAGAAGCGAGACGGTGGTTTTGGAATGGAGATGATGGAGAGGAGAGGAGGTGGTTTTGCAATGGAGAAGAGGGAGAGGAGCGTGCGGCAGCGATTTAGGATTGGACGAGAGGGCCGGCGCGCTCTGACTGGATCAAAATAAAAATCAATTTACCCTTCAATTAAGAAAGCGACCCCACATTAACTAGTCTCCCTTTTATTCTGGGTCATAATTGACCATGATTTTCGCACATAAAATATATGTTATACGTTGTATACAAGGCCACTATCAAAATTACAATTTGCAACTAGACAAGGCCACTAACATTAATCGAGGCAAAATTGATGGCGTTTGCCTCGTACTAGCACCCGAGGACATTAATATCCCTTTTGTGCATGCGGGAGTGAGAAGGTTAGCTTGCATTCCCAACATTAATCAACCAATGAGGAGTAAGAGGGTTGGCTTATTGTGCTTGGGAGAGAAAAACCACATTAATTAACACGACAATCAAGGTGACAAGCTAGCTAGCAACATTGACTTAAACATAGCATTGATTTTTACCTTGGTACCTGTAATATGAGTTTGTGGCCTTGTATAAAAAATATAGCAAGTATAATTTGAAAGTACATTCAGATACGAACCAAACGGTACAATTTTTGGTGACATGAATTCACATTTTGCTTGTCAAATACAGTACATGGTCAAACTTTGACCCAAAATACGCGAAACAACAAAAAAATACTTCCAAGACCAGCGCCGCTCTTCCGCTCTTCTCCTCTTAAACCACCGTCGCTCCTCTCCTGTTCCAATCTAAATGCAGCGCCGCTCCTCTCATCTTCCATTTCAAAACCACCGCCCCTCCTCTCATGTTCCAGTCCAAAACCAGCGTCGCTCCTCTCTAGTTCTAATCCAAAACCAGCGCTGCTCCTCTCCTCTTCCATTCAAAAACCACCGCCGACGAGTGAAGGTGCTGTGGAGAAGTAGATCCATGGAGGAGTACAAACAATACGTGAGGATCGCAGACGGCGACCCTGTGAAGCTAGCTAGGATGTTGGAAATACAGTCTTGGTTTGACAACAAGGACCAACTAGCGGCGACAGCGACATCCATGGCCAAATATCTGCAACAGAGCGAAAAGGCAGCGATACTACTGGAGGGAGTCGCGCCGGAGTACATAGAGATGCTCCTTTGGGCCATGGAGCAAACAGATTCACCAAATCCGATCGTGATGGAGCGGTGGTGGGAGTATCAATCCCAGATGGAGCATCCACCAGAGATTGAAGGATCGAGCATCTACAGGGTGCCGTTTGTGAGGGTGTCCTGCCAGAGCGAGCTGGTGGAGTCTTCGTCGACCGAACCCAACTGCAAGAGGAGAAAAGCAGTTGGCCCGACGATGCTTCCCCGCCATCGCCTCCCTCGCCGTTCACATCGTCTCACGGGGCGGCTGTCTGCCGCCGAGGAATAGGAGGGGGCTACCCCCCAGCCCAATAGTCGGTCAGGTTGTGAATTGTCAGGAGGAGCTTAGGGTTGTCAGTATTTGCAGGTTGTGAATTGTGTTTTGTGTTGTGTATTTTGAGAGTACTTTCAGATATGAATGTCTTTTGAATTTCAGATTTGCAGTATTGAGCATATGAAGTATTTTATGAATTCCAGATATCTATTTTTAGCACTTAAAAATGTAGTTTCATAGGAGTATAAAAGTGCAGACAATGTGATTCTCAGTGAAGAAACTACAAGTTTCAGTTTCAGATTAGAAACTGCAAGTTCAGTTTCAGATAAGAAACTACAACTTTCAGAGGTAGAGCATTTATATTAACATGGCCTTTTCAAACAGGGTTAACATCATGTTGGAAGTTTTATTCATGGTCGAAAATGGAACTACGAGCCAGTTAACATCATGCTGATCAACATTCATGCATAGCACATCTTCATATGATGCATAGTCAAAATGCCCACACAATGTCGAGTGTGCGAAACACAGAGAAAACGAGAGACGAAGTTTTGGCAAGTGTTGGATGTGGTTTTGGGCTGCCCCGTCTAGGCTTTCATTTTTAACATGCGCAGCCCACGACCTCGGATGGGAGGTCCATAGGCCTGTTTGTATTTTCTTAGGGCCGTCATGTATCGACCGGCCTATGGACCTCCCATCCGAGGTTTTATTTTTGGCAGCCCAATTTATGTATTTTTTTGAAGAAAACACAGAGGTATGTTCTATTTTTCTATATAAGAATAGGAACGCCAGGTCCAACTTATGTTTCCCCTCTAACTATATTATATATATTTAAATTACTTTATATGTTGACTATTTAGTTCACATACTCCCTCCTTTTCGGTTTATAGGGCTTGTCTCAAAATTTTAGTTTTTCAATTTTATAAGGCTCAATTTGGTTGTTTTCCATCACATGTTCAGATTCCAACGTGCATTAAATCATTGCATGCAAGTATTAAGAGAAAATTGACCAATGCATGTACTTTATGCATGCATGCATTGCAATTTATGCATTGATAAACATAATTTTTTGAGGAAAACAAGTGCATTAATTAGGTGCTTTTGCAAACTACAAAAAGTATTCCACCATTCATCATCTAACTTGGTTGGTGAGCCTTTTGAATTGAGCCCTATAAGCCGAAAAGGAGGGAGTAATTGGCAAATAGATCTCTCTGCCACCCCCCACCTCGTGACTCTGGGCGCGCCTGCCCCCCTCAGCAAGTCCGCTCGCGCGCCCCATGGAGTCGCCGGCCATATCCACGGGGGAATGGCTGGAAGGCAGGTAGATGTACAAGTTGCATCACCCACATGTCTACAAAGCCTTCCCGCGGATGCTCCAGCCGCTCGACTCTGTCGCGCCGGCGGTGCTGCGGGAGACTCGAGGGAGGAGATGGAGGGAGCGGGCGATGCGGATCTGCGACGATGCTCTCTCCTGGACCTAGTGCACGCGTGAATGGAGGGAAGCAGAGCAGGAAGCTGCGAGGGAGGAAGCCGAGGAGGGACCGAATCCATTCTCTCACTCGCGCAGGTATGCTCGGATGTGCAAGGATAATGTGGATTGGGAGCTGCTGAATCTAGCCCCGCGGATCTACTTCGAAGGAGATTTCTGGGAGAAGCACAGGATGCCCCACCCCAGTGAGCCGCCGATTGCATTCGTTCGATGGGCGAAAGGAGAAGTGAATTCAGGAGATCCACGCTGTGCTGCGAGATGGGCATGCTTGACTGGACTCCTGCCCACCAGCACGCCACCGGAGCCGGAGCAGGTGGATCCCCTACCTTACCTCTCCCCCAAACCTGCAGAAGATTGAAATTAGGCTTGCAATCTGCTTCAATTGAGCTGTCTGGTGGTTATTTCTGCTTCCTGAGAGACAACATCTGGCTGGAGGATGAGCAGGAACCAGGAACTCCGATGAATTTCCCCTATCACAATGGGGAGAGCGCCGGTTGGGCAGTGGTACGGCCCACCTCCGCCCAAAATGGGGGCACAATCTGGGCAGGCTCCTGTAATTGCCCAAGATCAATCTGCTGGTGGTTCTGACTCTCAGATCAGTGGGAAATCTCAAGGCACGAATCAGCAAAAGAAGAGATAGGACATCCAGAAAACTGCTCCTGCCCCTGCTTCGGGCTTTATGGCATACTCTGAGGTGATCTACTACAACTGTGGGGAACCAGGGCATCATTTGGATAAATGTGTCAAGCCCAATAGTTGTTTTATCTGCAAAATGGTTACCCATAAAGTTGAGAATTTCCCTATCATAAGGAAAACCCACAGTTCTGCTAGATATGTTGGAAGTGATAGAAATACTGCTTACTTCCATGCAGTAGCTAACCAGAGGAGGAAAACCCTCATTCACTCCCTTGATGACCCTAATGGCCCTGTTACTGAGGTAGATGAGATGCTGAAAGTGGCTAGTGACTTTTACAAAGACCTGTTTAAGAAAGAAAACCCTTCTAGGTTCTCTCTACAAATTTTTTTTCTCTGCTTCTGAAAAAGTCTCTCCTACTGAAAATGAGCTGCTAGAAGCCCCTTTTTCAGAGACAAAGGTGAAGGAAGCCATTTTTAGCTCTTATCCTGATGGGGCTCCTGGTCCTGATGTGATTCCCTTCTTGTTTTACCAGCATTTTTGGGACTTGGTGAAAATGATCTCTTAGATCTTTTCCAAGCCTTTCATAGAGGAGAGTTGGATCCAGCAACTTACTCATGGGGGGTCTGTTGGGGTCAAGTTAAATAACTATGAAAGTGATTTTTTTTCTTTGCTGGTAAATGCCTTAGGCAAGGTGACCCCATCTCCCCGCTCTTGTTTAATTTAGTAGTGGACGTTCTTACTAAAATGATGAGCAAAGCTGCTGATCATAGTCTGATTGCAGGGCTCTGTCCTGAGGTCTGCCCTGGTGGCATCATCTACCTTCAATATGCAGATGCTACCATCCTTTTCTTAGACAATGACTCCACACATGCTAGCAATCTAAAAACTGTTCTAACCTGGTTTGAACAAGTCTCAGGCATGAGAATCAACTACTCTAAAAGTGAACTCATCCCTATCAACATGGATGATCAGGAGTTAGCTGACTTCCTCTCTAGGTAACTTCCCCATTAAGTACCTAGGTATCCCTCTCCACTATGATAAACTGAGGAGAGAGGATATCCAACCCCTTCTGGATAAAATCATTAAAAGGATTGCTGGGTGGAGGGGCAAACTTCTCTCTAACATAGGTAGATTGATCCTCATACAAGCTTGTTTGGCTAGCATTCCAGTGTATCTCCTCTCCTTCTTCAAGTTCCCTAAATGGGCAGTGAACCTCATCAATTCTCAGATGTCTCATTGCTTGTGGAATGATTTTGAGGGAAATAGGAAGCTCCACCTTGCTAATTGGGCCCTAGTCTCTATGAAAAAAGATTTTGGAGGCCTAGGCATACCTAACCTCCCAGAAATTAACATCTGTCTTCTAGGGTCTTGGATTAAAAGATTCTATGAGGAAGACTTGAAAACCTGGAAGCTTCTTATTGCCCATAAATACCTAGGAAATAAACCTAATATTTTTGTCCCTTCCTCCAACCCTAAGACCTCTAGATTCTGGAAAGGATTAAAATCTATTATGCATGCTATGAAATTTGGCTACAGATGGACCATAGGGGATGGGAGCAGAACCAGGTTCTGGGAAGATAGTTGGTTTGGCACATCCCCCCTAGCAGTCCAATTTTGGCCTATTTAGTCTGTCCGCAATGAGCTTAACAAAAGTGTCAATGAAGTTTGGGACGGTCAATGCCTAAAACTCTCTTTAACAAAGGCATTACCTTTACTGCCGAGCCGGATGCCCTGATTTGGCAGCTGGACAATAAGGGGAAGTATTCCTCCATCTCCCTCTATCATGTTGTCAACTTTAGAGGGGTTCAACCCGTGCTTATCCCTGCTGTCTGGAAATTGAGAGTTCCCCCTAAAATTCATGTATTTCTCTGGCTTCTCTCCAAAAACAAATTGATGACTAGGGATAACCTTAGGAAGATACACATCATCAAACCCCTTGATTGTGTTTACTTCTTGTAACAAGAGTCTTGTTCTCACCTATTTTTTGAATGTATAGTTGCTAAACATCTCTGGGCCCACATTGAGGAATATTTCTCTAGTCAGATTGGCTCATCCTTCGAATATGTCGCCAGATTCTGGATTGCTACCAAAAAGTGCTCAGTTTTAAACACTGTTAGCTCAGCTGTCCTTTGGTGCCTCTGGAAATATAGAAATGCTATGATTTTTAGTAACACCTCCTGGATTTCCATTCCGTAGGTCTTGAGGTTGATCAGGAACATGGTGAGGAACTGGGCGATTCTCTCCTCTGGATCAGACAAGGACATGTTGATGAGCTTCGTGGAAACCCTAACAAGATCCCTCCAGAAACCGTTGGCGATCACTTGTGGCTGAACAAGGCTCGACCTGCTCTGGGGCTGGACCCGTGGGCTCGTCTCAAGATCTCTGATGAAGATGATGGGCACCTGGCGCCGAAAAAGAGGGACATCCACCATGCTACGCCTTCCAGCCCGGTCTCTCCGCTTGCTTACTGGTCGCCGCAGGCTGACACGACCCCTCGGCTGAAGACCATGAAGGCTTCGCTGGACCCTCCTTGTGTCATTTGAGTGATCTATCCGCTCTGCCTTTGGAACCGCTCGGGTGATTTGTGTTATTCAGAGAACTTGTTCATCCACCCCCCTAGTTTGTAGCTTTTCTACCTTTGCTTTCGAACTGCTCTTTGAGCTGTTGTATCAGAATATGTTGTGGTTTCGTTCTCAGCAATGGAACCGGGGAGATGCTCCCTGTTTTTCTAAAAAAATATTTCATATGTTATTATATATTATTTTTATTGTCATCATATATTTAACAGATACTTACATATGTAAGAAAACAATATCCCACATCTTATTAACTTATAAAAATAATTTCTTAACAAATAAAATCGTGGATTGTTTTGGCACGAAAATCCTAGTGATTGTGTACAAAAGCTTGGTAAGATTTAAGGACGAATGTAATAATATCACTTATTATTTAAATATATTTATAACAAAATGCTCAGCCCCTTTTTATTTTTTTGATAACATTGCTAGCCCAACCCAACATTATAATTATAATCAGCCCAGCAAAATCGTGTATTTTGAGAAAGTGCAAATGGCCTGTAATATTTTAGGAAATAAAATAAATGTGCCGCATGGACGCTACATTATTTGGTCACCCAGCCCAGCTAATGGCTGTAATTCAAAAAAAAAGATCAAATTGACTGTAAATTCTACCGCGCAAAAAAAGACTGTAAATTCTGAAAAAATGGGTTGAATACGTGCCACATTTTTGGTGGCTGAAATGTGGGCCAATAGGTCGAAGCCAATGCAAGTCGTTGTCAATTTAGTCAACAAATGATTCTGACATGTTAGCCGTTGGATTTACATCCAACGACAGTCATCCATCTTCAATCTCTCGTCTTCTTCCTCCAGCGCAGCTGGGACCACCTCCCGCCTCCGGCTGCTAGTAGCTCTGCTTAGCACGCTTCACTATGAAGCCCTACTCCACCGTTGGCCAGGACATCCCTCCACCCCTCCACACCTCCTGTTCTTCTCCACCGACTGCCGAAACACACCGCACTAGAACCAGTTAACCCTCGTACACCTCTCCGTCTGTGACTCTACTCCCGCGTCTTCCCATCTCCGACTCGTTGCTGTCCGGGGCCTCACCGTCGTCCACCACCTTGGATGCTCTCGGTGCGGCGTGGTCAACATGGTCAATGAATGACACCATCGGAAGTAGACTGTGCGCGGAGAGGCTGACAGCTGGGTCCATGGCCGCACACAATGAAATGCCTCCTTATTACGTGCAAAATAATGATTCCTCCACCTGACATCTGGGACCCACCGGAAGGGCCTCTGTATTTCGCGAAATAAAGTGCCCTCCGCTGACATGTCAGACCCACCAGCTATCTTCGCACGCAAGGAAGTGCCTCCTTATTACGCACAAAAAAATGAATATTCCCCCTGCCAGCTGGAACCCAGCATAGTGGGAGGCTGACTTGTCGGCCTACCAAGTTGACAGGGACGGAGGGCTTTGTCAACTTAGTCAATATGAACGATTCTAGCTCTTGTTACCGTACGATGTTCATCCAACGGCCGCAGTGCTTCTTCAACCTCTGGTCTTCTTGCTCCAGCCGGCCAAACCAGCGCCGGTCGTGCCGCATGCTCCTGCCTCTCGTGGCCGGCTGTGATGCCGCGGAGGCCTCACCGCCCCCTACTACTCCAACCGCTGGCCAGGCCATCCCTCTACTCACCCACAACCCCTGTTAATCTACGGCGACAACAGCCTCACACCACAGCCGAACCAGTGAACCCTCGTACTCCTCTTCGCGTGGGCATCCACTGATGCGTCTTCCCCGGCTCCGAGTCGTCCCCTTCCTAGTCCTCATCATCGTCCACCGCCCTGGTGCTCTCGACGCGGCGTGGTCAACGTGGTCAATGTGCAGAGGCTGACAGCTAGGTCCACGGCAGCCGCAAGGAAGTGCCTCCTTATTACGCGAAAAATAATTATTCCTCCACCTGACAGCAGGGACCCACCGGATGGGCCACCAGTATTTTGCGAAAAAATCATTTCCCCCTGACTGCTGGGACCCACCGGACGGGCCACCATATTTTGCAAAAAAGCGTTCCCCCCGCTGTTAGCTCGGACCCACCGGAAGTGCCTCCTTATTACGCACGAAAAAATGAATACTCCCCTGGCTAGCTGGGACCCACCTTGCTGGGAGGCTGACTTGTGGGCCTACTAAGTTGACGGGGACGAAGGGATTTGTCAACTTAGTCAATATGAACGATTCTAGCTCCAGTGACCGTACGATGTCCATCCAACGGCCATAGTGCTTCTTCAACCTCTGGTCTTCTTGCTCCAGCCGCCCAAAGCAGTGCTGGTCGTGCCGCATGCTCCTGCCTCCCCTGGCCGGCCGTGCTACCGTAGAAGCCTCACCGTTCCCTACTATTCCCACCGCTGGCCAGGCCCTGCGGCGACGACAGCCTCACACTGCAGCCGAACCAGTGAACCCTCGTAGTCCTCTCCGCGCGGGCTTCCACTGCCGCGTCGTCCCCTTCCTAGGCCTCGCCGTCGTCCACCGCCGTGGTGCTCTCCGCGCGGCGTAGTCAACGTGGTCAAGGAACGACTTCCATTGGAAGAGTACTGTCCGTGGAGAGGCTGACAGCTGCGTCTACGGCCACAGCCTAGTTTTTTTCTGATTTGCCAAGTAAGTCGCTTTGTCAGGCCTGTTGGACTGCAAATCTTTCAAGACGAGGAGAGCTTTCATTCGGCTGGCCTAGAAAATGGCCCATCAGTAATGAGAAATGGGTTGTACATTTTTAAAACACATCAAACCGGCAATTAGTTTCAAATATCTTTTTTTCATTTCAAGATTTTAAATTACATTAATTTTTATGCGTGGAGAATTTGTTGGATTTTATATTGATATACATTTATTTTTAAAATCAGTTTGAATGTGAGTAGAAATTTTGGGATTAAAAACAGTTTGGACCGCACCGAAATATGCAAAATTTCCTATAATTTTTTAACTGTTGCCACAATATGGGCTGAAATGCTAACAAAAAGAATATGGGCTCCAAAAAACCTTAAGAATTAGCAGATGGGCTGTATGCTGTTTTCCACAGATTTGAGGCTTTCCTAAAAAAAGGTTGACGCACAAGCACTGACTGTTGGATGTCCATCCAACGGCCGTCGTGCTTCTTCAATCTCTGCTCTTCCTGCTCCAGCCGGTCAAACAAGCACCGGCGGGACTGCCTGCTCCCTCCTCCTCGCGGCCGGCTGTGCTGCCGCGCAGGCCTCACCGCCCGACCATACTCCCATCGCTAGCCTAGCCATCCCTCTACTCACCCACACCTGCTGTTATTCTCCGGCGACGGCAGACGAACCAGTAAATCCTCGTACAGTCGTACTCCCCTCCGCGTGGGAAACAACTACCGAGTCTTCCCTTCCTCCGTGTCGTCCCCTTCCTAGGCCTCGCCGTCGTCCACTACCCTGGTGCTCTCAGCACGGCGTGGTCAACATGGTCAAGGAATGACATCCATCGAACGTGGATTGTACGTGGAGAGGCTGACAGCTGGGT
Source organism: Triticum monococcum (assembly GCA_034509565.1). Lineage (NCBI taxonomy): Eukaryota > Viridiplantae > Streptophyta > Magnoliopsida > Poales > Poaceae > Triticum > Triticum monococcum. The sequence goes on along the minus strand of CM067842.1, from coordinate 569,671,975 downwards.
CCATGGCGGCAGCAAGGAAGTGCCTCCTTATTACGCGGAAAATAATGATTCCTCCACCTGACAACAGGGACCCACTGGACGGGCCATCATATTTCGCAAAAAAAATGTTTCCCCCTGACTACTGGGACCCACCAGCCACACCATCGCACGCAAGGAAGTGCGTCCGGGCAAAAAAAACGATTCGCCCCCCTGACTGCTAGGACCCACCAGCTACATCTTCGCACGCAAGGAAGTGCGTCCGGGCAAAAAAACTAAAACAATTCGCCCCCCCCCGACTGCTAGGACCCACCAGCTACATCTTCGCACGCAAGGAAGTGCGTCCGGGCAAAAAAAACAATTCACCCCCTGACTGCTGGGACCCACTAGCTACATCTTCGCAGGCAAGGAAGTGCCTGACAGTCGGGACCCACCTGGTTGAAGCGTATGTGGCATTGTCATTCTGGTCACGAACGTGTACGTACATATATACTGGTGGATGTAGAGGCGCGCACGTGTCGTAGTAGAGGCGGCTAGGGTGCAAGAAAGAAAATACGGCCACGTATGTGTACATACGGGCGGGGTCTTGAACGCCTACTCGCGCATACGTGCGGTGAGGGCTTGTGTACATGGCTGGGTCGGAACGGATAAACAACGTCATCGTCGTGTTCATGTGGAGGCAACGGAATGCGTCGTGTTCATCGGGAGGCAACGCGGCTGGGTCGGAACGGAATGCGTGGTCGTGTTCGTCGGGAGGTCTTGGACGGAAGAGGCGATGGAAACGAGGCCTGGCGTACCGCACAACGGAGGAAACAGACCTCCTACGGTCGAAACGGGGGTCCTGTTGATCGGGAGGGGTCTGGCATACCGCAAAACGGAGGAAATGGACCTCCCACGGTCGAAACAGGGGTCCTGTTGATCGGGAGGGGTGTGGCGTACCGCAAAACAGAGGAAACGGACCTCCTACGGTCAAAACGGGGGTCCTATTGATCGGGAGGGGTGTGGCGTACCGCAAAACGGAGGAAACAGACTTGTGTTGGAGCGCTATGGTCGAACGGGGGTCCTGTTCATCGGGAGGGGTGTGGCGTACCGCAAAACGGGACTCCACGGGATACTGTTCATCTCCACCGTCGACCCCCTCCAGCCTCCACGAGCTACTGTTCATCCACCGTCGACCTCCTCCAGCCTCCACGGGCTCCTGTTCATCCAGCCTCCACCGCGCGCTACTCCACCGGCTACTGTTCAACCTCCCCTCCATCGTCTATTGTTCATCCAGCCCTCCACACCACGGGGTCCTGTTCAACCACCCCTCCACGGGCACCCCTCCACCATCTACTGTTCATCCTGCCCTCGACACCACGGGGTCCTGTTCATCCACCCCTCCACGGGCACCCCTCCACAGTCTATTGTTCATCCAGCCCTCCACCACACCACGGGGTCCTGTTCATCCAGAGGCAACGCCACCGCTCACTGTTCATCCAACCCCCCCCCCCCCCCCCGCAACGCTCACTGTTCATAATATCGATTGGCTTCAGTTAGCAGCAGTAGCTAAGGAATCGGTCGATCGGATTCAGTTAACAGCCATTGATCGATCGCTCGGGTTCAGTAACGCGTAGCCTGCAGTGCAATCGCTCGGGTTCAGTTAGAGCCCAATGCCTCGCTCGGGTTCAGTTAGAACCAACGCCTCGCACACACGCGCGTACGTGTACGAGAGAAACGCGCATCGCTTAGCCCCCGACCACCCACCGTAACCAGGAACTCCCCGAAATTTTCCTCCCCCTCGCTTCTACCACGGTTTTTTCCGTCATCGACGGCCCAAAGAATGTCATGCAGCTGCGTCTCCGGCCCGCCCAGGACGAAAAGCCCATTTTCTGTCATGATTTTTTATCATAGAAGTAGGAGCCCACCACATCTATGATGATACCGAGTTTTGTCACAATTATCATCATAGAAGTGTCATATGTATGACAGAAAAAAATTTCGTTCGGCCCAAAATGTCACGGATGTGTCTTTTTTTGTAGTGTTTCCGGCGGGTACGTCGAATACGCATTTTTCCGGATTGAGCTTAATGTCATATGTTCGGAGATTGTCGAATGTGAGCCTCAAGTCGTCTATTAAGGAGTCGACATGTCTGGTTTTAATGACCACATCATCAACGTATGCCTCCACTGTTATGCCGATCTACTTTTCCAGACATGTCTGAATCATGCGCTGATACATTGCGCCGGCGTTTTTGAGCCCGAAGGGCATTGTGTCAAAACAGAAGGGGCCGTATGGAGTGATAAATGCTGCCGCGGCTTGGTCGGACTCCGCCATCTTAATTTGGTGGTAACCAGAGTATGCGTCGAGGAAGCACAATGTGTCATGTCCTGTGGTAGCGTCGATAATTTGATCGATGCGAGGGAGGGGGAAGGGATCCTTTGGGCAAGCCTTATTAAGATCCTTGAAGTCGACGCATAGGCGCCATGATTTGTCCTTCTTTGGCACCATCACGAGGTTTGCTAGCCAGTCCGGATGCTTTATCTCTCTAATGAATCCGACCTCCAGTAATTTGGCTAGCTCCTCTCCCATGGCTTGTCGCTTAGGTTCGGAGAAACGCCGGAGAGTCTGCTTGACCGGCTTGAATCCTTTTAGAATGTTAAGGCTATGCTCGGCCAGCCTGCGTGGGATTCCTGGAATGTCTGAAGGATGCAAGGCGAATATGTCACAATTCTCGCGTAGGAACTCTCGTAGTGCGGCGTCTACAACGGGGTTTAGCTGTGCCCCAACGGATGCTGTTTTTGTGGGGTCTGTTGGGTGGACTTGGAATTTGACTATTTCATCCGCTGGTTTAAAGGAGGTGGACTTGGATCTTTTGCCCAGTATCACGTCGTCCCTGTCCACTGTGGAGCGCAACGCGGTTAATTCGTCCACCACAAGGGCTTCAGATAATGCCTCGAGGGCCAGTGCGGCTATTTTGTTCTCGGCGCGGAGTGCTATGTCCAGATCACTAGCTAGAGTGATGATTCCATTGGGTCCGGGCATTTTGAGCTTCATGTACTCGTAATGGGGTATGGCTTGAAAAATCGTGAATGCCTCCCGCCCTAGAAGGGCGTGGTATCCGCTACTAAATGGGGCCACTTGGAATGTGATTTCTCCGGACCTGTAAATCTCCGGAGTGCTGAATACCACATCTAGTGTGATTTTCCCAGCGCAACGTGCCTCCCGACTAGGGATGATTCCTCGCAAGGTCGTGCTGCTTTGCTCAATACAGTTGCTATCTATTTCCAATTTTTGAAGAGTCTCCTCATAAATGAGGTTTAATCCGCTGCCGCCGTCCATGAGTACTTTGGTGAGCCGAAAGCCGTCCACAATTGGACTGAGGACCAAAGCGGCTGGTGCTCGGGCTGTTCGGAATTTAGGTTCGTCACTGGCATTGAAAGTGATAGCCGTGTTGCTCCATGGATTTATTGCTGCAACTTGGCAGACTTCGGCCAGGCTGCGGAGCGTTCGCTTACGCCTATTATTTGAGGCCATGGTCTCGAAGACTTTCAATATTGTATTGTTATCCATGGGAAGGTGCTCTGGGGTGTTTTGGATGAGGAGATCCTCACCGCTCTTGGCCACCTGCCGGAGTACCCAACATGCTCTAAGGCTGTGTGTTGGTATGGTATCCGCTGTACTATGAATTTTGCAGGGCCCGTTAAGCCATCCGTCCAATATGGTTCCACGCCCTGTAGTGGGCTTTTGCTTCTTTATAATTGAGTCAGGCGACTTATGAGAGTGCACCCTTTTAGTTCGGACTGGGGGTTTTATCAGAGCCGGATTATCCCAAAATTGTGTTTGGGTTTTCTAGGCGCTTTCCATCGCACAGTATTTCTGTACTATGGCCGCCAAATCGGCGAAGTGTGCAATGTCACGGCGACTTATGGCGTTGAGGATTCCCTTGTCCGTGCAATTGTTGCAAAAGAATGAAATTGCGTCTTCCTCGCGACAATCCTTGACCTTGTTCATCACAAGGAGGAATTTGGCCCAATAGTGATGTACTGTCTCTTGGGGCGCTTGCCTAATGTGGGAAAGATCGTTTGTATCTGGGTGGGTGGGTGGATTTAAGTCCAGCCCTTGACCCAATCTGAGATCCCGGGGCAAGGGAGTTTCCGATCTTGGAAGTTCGGGCTCCGGGATGTTGCTCCGCGGGTTCGGTATGCGACCTGATTCTAGGTTCAGGTTTAGGGCGATGTCCTCCCATGAGAGGGTATCCGGCTTGGAGAGCTCGGGAATCCGGACATAGTTCGTCCTCGGGATAGAGGGAGAACCGCCGCATTGCTCTTCCACCACCGCTATTTGATGGGTGACCGGCGGAGAGTTAATCTCCCTTTGGTCGGGTTTAAGCCCGATCCGATCGTAGTCCATAGCGACTCCTAGAGCGGCGATGCGATCCAAGAGCTCGTTCAAAGTGGAGAGCTCCATTGGATCCATCTGCTCGGCGAATTTTGAGCCAATGTGGGGGCTATTTTCAATGACCCGAGAAGTCATCGTCGACGCAGCGGCCGAGCAGGCGGTCATGACGAAGCCGCCTAGTCGGAGAGTTTGGCCTACAACCAGGGCTCCCCCAGAAGTGATGTTGTCCTTGACAACGAGACGAGCCATCCCCCCTTATGATGACAACACAGTGGAACTCTCAATAAAAGCACCAATGTCGTGTTGGGGAACGTAGTAATTTCGAAAATTTTCCTACGCACACGCAAGATCATGGTGATGCATAGCAACGAGGGGGAGAGTGTTGTCTACGTACCAACGCAGACCGACTGCGGAAGCGATCACACAACGTAGAGGAAGTAGTCGTACGTCTTCTTCCCGATCCGACCGATCCAAGCACCGTTACTCCGGCACCTCCGAGTTCTTAGCACACGTTCAGCTCGATGACGATCCTCGGGCTCCGATCCAGCAAAGCGTCGAGGAAGAGTTCTGTCAGCACGAAGGCGTGGTGACGATCTTGATGTACTACCGACGCAGGGCTTCGCCTAAGCACTGTAACGGTATGATCGAGGTGGAATTTGGTGGCAGGGGGCACCGCACACGGCTAAGGAACGATCTCAAGGATCAACTTGTGTGTCTTGGGGTGTCCCCTGCCCCCGTATATAAAGGTTGGAGGGAGGGGGGCTGGCCGGCCAAAGAGAGGGAGGCGCAGGAGGAGTCCTACTCCTACCGGGAGTAGGACTCCCCCCTCCAATCCTAGTCCAACTAGGAATCCTTTAAAGGGGGGAGAGAGAGAGAGGTGGCCGGCCCCTCTCCTAGTCCTAATAGGACTAGGGAGAGGGGGGGAGGCGCAGCCCTATGTGGGCTGCCCTCTCACCTTTCCACTAAGGCCCATGTTGGCCCATTTGGCTCCCGGGGGTTCCGGTAACCCTCCCGGTAATCCGGTAAAATCCCGATTTCACCCGGAACACTTCCGGTGTCCAAACATAGGCTTCCAATATATCAATCTTTACGTCTCGACCATTTCGAGACTCCTTGTCATGTCCGTGATCACATCCGGGACTCCGAACAACCTTCGGTACATCAAAATGCATAAACTCATAAGAACTGTCATCGTAACGTTAAGCGTGCGGAACCTACGGTTCGAGAACAATGTAGACATGACCGAGACACGTCTCTGGTCAATAACCAATAGCGGGACCTGGATGCCCATATTGGCTCCTACATATTCTACGAAGATCTTTATCGGTCAGACCGCATAACAACATACGTTGTTCCCTTTGTCATCGGTATGTTACTTGCCCGAGATTCGATCGTCGGTATCCAATACCTAGTTCAATCTCGTTACTGGCAAGTCTCTTTACTCGTTCCGTAATACATCATTTCACAACTAACATCTTAGTTATAATGCTTGCAAGGCTTATGTGATGTGTATTACCGAGAGGGCCCAGAGATACCTCTCCGACAATCGGAGTGACAAATCCTAATCTCGAAATACGCCAACCCAACATCCACCATTGGAGACACTTGTAGTACTCCTTTATAATCACCCAGTTACGTTGTGACGTTTGGTAGTACCCAAAGTATTCCTCCGGTAAACGGGAGTTGCATAATCTCATAGTTATAGGAACATGTATAAGTCATGAAGAAAGCAATAGCAACATACTAAACGATCGGGTGCTAAGCTAATGGAATGGGTCATGTCAATCAGATCATTCAACAAATGATGTGACCTCGTTAATCAAATAACAACTCTTTGTTCATGGTTAGGAAACATAACCATCTTTGATTAACGAGCTAGTCTAGTAGAGGCATACTAGTGACACTCTGTTTGTCTATGTTTTCACACATGTATTATGTTTCCGGTTAATACAATTCTAGCATGAATAATAAACATTTATCATGATGTAAGGAAATAAATAATAACTTTATTATTGCCTCTAGGGCATATTTCCTTCATCTCGGTGGCAAAACCGGCGGATCTTGGGTAGGGGGTCCCGAACTGTGCGTCTAAGGCGGATGGTAACTGGAGGCGGGGGACACGATGTTTACCCAGGTTCGGGCCCTCTTGATGGAGGTTATACCCTACGTCCTGCTTGATTGTTCTTGATGATATGAGTATTACAAGAGTTGATCTACCACGAGATCATAGAGGCTAAACCCTAGAAGCTAGCCTATGGTATGATTTGTTGGGGATCGTATCAAAAATTTAAAATTTTCTACGCATCACCAAGATCAATCTATGGAGTAATCTAGCAACGAGGGAATGAGAGTGCATCTACATACCCTTGTAGATCGCTAAGCGGAAGTGTTGCAAGAACGCGGATGAAGGAGTCGTACTCGTAGCGATTCAGATCGCGGTTGATTCCGATCTAAGCGCTGAACCACGGCGCCTCCGTGTTCAACACACGTGCAGCCCGGTGACGTCTCCTACGCCTTGATCCAGCAAGGGGAGAAGGAGAGGTTGGGGAAGACTCCATCCAGCAGCAGCACGACGGCATGGTGGTGAAGGAGGAGCATGGCAATCCTGCAGGGCTTCGCCAAGCACCGCGGGAGAAGAGGAGGACTTGGGAGAGGGTTGCGCCAGAACTTGGGTGCGGCTGCCCTCCCACCCCCCCCCCCCCCACATATATATAGTGGCAAGGGAGAGGGGGGCCGGCCCCCTCAGATCCAATCTGAGGAGGGGGCGGTGGCCAGGGGGGTTGCCTTGCCCCCCAAGGCAAGGGGGCGCCCCCACTTTAGGGTTCCCCCAAACCCTAGGTGCATGGGCCCTTGGGGGAGGCGCCCAGCCCACTAAGGGGCTGGTCCCTCTCCACACACAGCCCATAGGGCCCTCCGGGGCAGGTGGACCCTCCCGGTGGACCCCCGGAACCCCTCCAGTGGTCCCGGTACAATACCGGTAACCCCCCGAATTATTCCGGTGACCGTATGATGACTTCCCATATATAAATATTTACCTCCGGACCATTCCGGAACTCCTCGTGACGTCCGGGATCTCATCCGGGACTCCGAACAACATTTAGTGACCACGTACAGACTTTCCCTGTAACCCTAGCGTCATCGAACCTTAAGTGTGTAGACCCTATGAGTTCAGGAGTCATGCAGACATGGCCGAGACAACTCTCCGATCAATAACCAACAGCGGGATCTGGATACCCATGTTGGCTCCCACATGCTCCACGATGATCTCATCGGATGAACCACGATGTCAAGGATTCAATCAATCCCGTATACAATTCCCTTTGTCCATCGGTATGATACTTGCCCAAGATTCGATCGTCGGTATCCCGATACCTTGTTCAATCTCGTTACCGGCAAGTCTCTTTACTCGTTCCGTAACACATCATCCCGTGATCAACTCCGTGATCACATTGTGCACATTATGATGATGTCCTACCGAGTGGGCCCAGAGATACCTCTCCGTTTACACGGATTGACAAATCCCAGTCTCGATTCGTGCCAACCCAACAGACACTTTCGGAGATACCTGTAGTGAACCTTTATAGCCACCCAGTTACGTTGTGACATTTGGTACACCCAAAGCATTCCTATGGTATCCGGGAGTTGCACAATCTCATGGTCTAAGGAAATGATACTTGACATTAGAAAAGCTTTAGCATACGAACTACACAATCTTTGTGCTAGGCTTAGGATTGGGTCTTGTCCATCACATCATTCTCCTAATGATGTGATCCCGTTATCGACGACATCCAATGTCCATGGTCAGGAAACCGTAACCATCTATTGATCAACGAGCTAGTCAACTAGAGGCTTACTAGGGACATGGTGTCGTCTATGTATCCACACATGTATCTGAGTTTCCTATAAATACAATTCTAGCATGGATAATAAACGATTATCATGAACAATGAAATATAATATAATAATAACTAATTTATTATTGCCTCTAGGGCATATTTCCAACAGTCTCCCACTTGCACTAGAGTCAATAATCTAGTTCACATCGCCATGTGATTAACACTCACAGGTCACATCGCCATGTGACCAACATCCAAAGAGTTCACTAGACTCAATAATCTAGTTCACATCACTATGTGATTAACACTCAATGAGTTCTGGGTTTGATCATGTTATGCTTGTGAGAGAGGTTGTAGTCAACGGGTCTTGCCATATTCACATCCCTATGTATTTCGCAAAACTTTATGTCATGTCGTAGATGCTGCTACCACGTTCCACTTGGAGCTATTACAAATTGTTGCTCCATTATACATATCCGGTATCTCTACTCAGTGCTATCCGGATTGGTGTTAAGCATGCATCGACGTAAATCTTTATGTCGAACTCTTTATCACCTCCATAACCAAGAAACATTTCCTTATTCCTCTAAGGATAATTTTGACTACTATCTGGTGATCCATTCCTAGATGACCTTTGTACCCTCTTGCCAGACATGTGGCAAGGCACACATCAGGTGTGGTACTTAGCATGGCATACCGTATAGAGCCTATGAAAAAAGCATAGGGGATGACCTTCGTGCTTCCTCTTTCTTCTGCCATGGTCAAGCTTTGAGTCTTTCTCAACTTCAAACCTTACAACTCAGGTAAGAACCCCTTCTTTGAATGATCTATTTTGAACTCCTTCAAAAACATGTCAAGGTGTGCGTTCTTTGAAAGTATCATCAGACGTCTTGATCTATTTCTATAGATCTTGATGCCCAATATGTAAGCAGCTTTATCCAGGTCTTCCTTTGAAAATCACTCTTCAAACAACCGTTTATGCTTTCTAGAAATTCTACATCATTTCGAATCAACAATAGTCATCCACATATACTTATCAGAAATGTTGTAGTGCTCCCACTCACTTTCTTGTAAATACAAGTTTCCAGCAAACATTGTATAAACCTAAAAGCTTTGATCACTCCATCAAAACATATATTCCGGTTCCGAGATGCTTGCTCTAGTCCATAGAAGGATTGCTGGAGCCAGCATACCTTTTAGCATCCTTAGGATCGGCAAAACCTTTTATTGTATCACATACAACTTTTCTTACGAAAACTGGTAAGAAAACTCGTTTTGACATCCATCTATCAGATTTCATAATCGAAAAATACAGCTAATGCTAACATGATTCCGACGGACTTAAGCATCGCTACGGGTGAGAAATTCTCATCGTAGTCAACTCCTTGAACTTGTGAAAAGACTCTTTCCCACAAGTCGAGCTTCATAGACGGTAACATTACCGCCCACGTCCGTCTTCTTCTTAAAGATCCATTTATCTCAATGGCTTGCCGATCATCGGGCAAGTCCACCAAAGTCCATACTTTGTTCTAATATATGGATCCTATCTCGGATTTCATGGCTTCTAACCATTTGTCGGAATATGGGCCCACCATCACTTCTCCATAGCTCGTAGGTTCATTGTTGTCTAACAACATGATATCTAAGACATGATTACCGTACCACTTAGGAGTAGTACATATCCTTGTCGACCTACAAGGTTCGATAGCAACTTGATCCGAAGCTTCATGATCACTATCATTAACTTCCTATTCAACAGACGTAGGCGCCACAGAAAACATCTTTCTGTGTTGCATCATTCTCTGGTTGAAGTAAAGGTTCGACAACCTCATCAAGTTCTATCTTCCTCCCACTCAATTCTTTCGAGAGAAACTCCTTCTCGAGAAAGGACCCGTTCTTAGCGACAAACAATTTGCCCTCGGATCTGAGATAGAAGGTATACCCTACTGTCACCTTTGGGTATCCTATGAAGATGTGTTTGTCCGCTTTGGGTTCGAGCTTCTCTGGCTGAAGCCTTAAGCATCGCAGCCCCAAACATTAAGAAACGACAACTTTGGTTTCTCGCCAAACCAATGTTCATACGACGTCGTCTCAACGGACTTAGATGGTGTCCTATCTAAAGTGAATGCAGCTGTCTCTAACGCATAACCTCAAAATGAAACGGTAGATCGGTAAGAGACATCATAGATCGCACCATATCTCATAAGGTTCGATTACGACGTTCGGACACACCATAACCAAGTGGTGTTCCAGGTGGCTTCAACTGTGAAACAATTCCACAATGTCTTAAGTGATTGCCAAACTCATAACTCAGAAATTCTCATCGATCAGATCGTAGGAATTTGATCTTCTTGTTATGATGGTTCTTAACTTCACTCTGAAATTGCTTGAACCTTTCAAACGTTTCAGACTTGTGCTTCAATAAGTAAATATACCTATATCTACTCAAATCGTCAGTGAAGATGAGAAAATAGCGATATCCACCGCACGCTTCAATTCTCATTGGATCACACGCATCAGCATGTATGATTTCCAATAAGTCACTTGCCCGTTTCATTTTACCTAGAAACGGGGTCTTAGTCATCCTGCCCATGAGGCATGGCTCGCATGTGTCAAGCGATTCAAAATCAAGTGACTCGAAACATCCATCGACATGGAGTTTCTTCATGCATCTTACGCCAATATGACCTAAGTGGCAGTGCCACAAGAAAGTGGTACTATCGTTATTAACTCTACATCTTTTGGCGTGAACATGTGTATTACTACGACCGAGATTCAATGAACCATTCACATAGGGTGCATGACCATGAAAGGTATTATTCATGTAAACAGAATAACCGTTATTCTCTAACTTAAATGAATAACCGTATTGCAATGAACATGATCTAATCATATTCATGATCAACGTAGACACCTGATAACATTTATCTAGGTTCAATACTAATCCCGAAGGTAGATGGAGCGTGCGATGGTGATCTCATCAACTTTTGGAACACTTCCAACACACATCGTCACCTCGCCCTTAGCCAGTCTCCGTTTAGTCTGTAGCTTTTGCTTCAAGTCACCGATAATAGTAACTGAACCGGTATCCAATACCCAGGTGCTACCAGGAGTACTAGTGAGGTACACATTAATAACGCGTATAAATTTTGTTGAAGTTGCCAACCTTCTTATCTACCATGCATTTGGGGTAATTCCGCTACCAGTGATCGTTCCCCTTACAATAGAAGCACTTAGTCTCGGGTTTGGGTTCAACCTTGGGTTCCTTCACTGGAGCGGTAACTGGTTTGCCATCCATGAAGTTTCCCTTCTAGCCCTTGCCCTTCTTGAAACTAGTGGTCTTGTTAAACCATCAACACTTGATGCTCCTTCTTGATTTCTACCTTTTGCGGTCTTAAGCACCGCGAGCAGCTCCGGGATCAACTCCATCCCTTGCATGTCATAGTTCATCACGAAGATCTAGTAACTTAGTGATAGTGTCCGGAGAAATCTATCAATCACTATCTTATCTAGAAGTTTAACTCCCACTTGATTTAAGTGATTGTAGCACCCAGACATTCTGAGCACATGCTCACTAGCTGAGCTATTCTCCTCCATCTTGTTGGCAAAAGAACTTGTCAGAGGTCTCACACCTCTCAACACGGGCATGAGCCTGAAATCCCACTTTCAGCTCTTGGAACATCTCATATGTTCTATGGCGTTTAAAACGTCATTGGAATCCCAATTCTAAGCCATAAAGTATGGTGCACTAAACTATCAAGTAGTTATCAGGATGTGTCTGTCAGGTGTTCACAACATCCACAGACGACGTTGTAGGGGTTTGCACATCGAGCGGTCCATCAAAGACGTAAGCCTTCTGTGTAGCAGTGAGGACACTCCTCGGACTACGGACCTAGTCCGCATCATTGCTTACAATATCTTTCAACTTAATCTTTCTCTAGGAATGTATTGAAATAGGGAGCTACAACGTGAGCTATTTATCTAAGACATATTTGCAAAGACAATTTAGACTATGTTCATGATAATTGAGTTCATCTAATCAAATTATTTAATGAACTCCCACTCCGACAGACATCCCTCTAGTCATCTAAGTGAAACATGATCCGAATCGACTAGGCCATGTCCGATCATCATGTGAGATGGACTAGTCATCAACGGTGAACATCTCATGTTGATCGTATCTTCTATATGACTCATGTTCGACCTTTCGGTCTTCCATGTTCTGAGGCCATGTCTGTACATGCTAGGCTCGTCAAGTCAACCTAAGTGTTTCGCATGTGTCCCGAGGCCATGTCTGTACATGCTAGGCTCGTCAACACCCGTTGTATTCGAACGTTAGAATCTATCACACCCGATCATCACGTGGTGCTTCGAAACAATGAACCTTCGCAACGGTGCACAGTTAGGGGGAACACTTTTCTTGAAATTTTAGAGAGGGATCATCTTATTTAAGCTACCTTCTTTCTAAGCAAATAAGATGTAAAACATGATAAACATCACATGCAATCAAATAGTGACATGATATGGCCAATATCATTTTGCTCCTTTTGATCTCCATCTTCGGGGCTCCATGATCATCGTTTTCACCGACATGACACCATGATCTCCATCATCCTGTCTTCTTGAAGTTGTCTCGTCATCTATTACTTCTACTACTATGGCTAACGCTTTAGCAATAAAGTAAAGTAATTGCATAACATTTATGTTGACATGCAGGTCATAAATAAATCAAGACAACTCCTATGGCTCCTCCCGGTTGTCATACTCATCGACATGCAAGTCGTGATTCCTATTGCAAGAACATGATCAATCTCATACATCACATATATCATTCATCACATCCTTTTGGCCATATCACATCACACGGCATATGCTGCAAAAACAAGTTAGATGTCCTCTAATTGTTGTTGCAAGTTTTACGTGGCTGCTATAGGTTTCTAGCAAGAACGTTTCTTACCTACGCCAAAACTACAATGTGATTTGCCAATTTCTATTTACCCTTCATAAGGACCCTTTTCATCGAATCCGATCCGACCAAAGTGGGAGAGACAGACACCCGCTAGCCACCTTATGCAACTAGTGCATGTCATTCGGTGGAACCAGTCTCATGTAAGAGTACGTGTAAGGTCGGTCCGGGCCGCTTCATCCCACGATGCCGCCGAATCAAGATAAGACTAGTAACGGCAAGTAAATTGACAAAATCGACGCCCACAACTGCTTTGTGTTCTACTCGTGCATAGACCAAGCTCATGATGCCACTGTTGGGGATCGTAGAAGAAATTTAAAATTTTCTACACATCCCAAGATCAATCTATGGAGTAATCTAGCAACAAGGGGAATGAGAGTGCATCTACATACCCTTGTAGATCGCTAAGCGGAAGCATTGCGAGAACGCGGATGAAGGAGTCGTACTCGTAGCAATTCAGATCGCGGTTGATTCCGATCTAAGCGCCGAACCACGTCGCCTCCGCGTTCAACACATGTGCATCCCGGTGACGTCTCCTACGCCTTGATCCAGCAAGGGGAGAAGGGGAGGTTGGGGAAGACTCCATCCAGTAGCAACACGATGGCATGGTGGTGAAGGAGGAGAGTGGCAATCCTGCAGGGCTTCGCCAAGCACCGCAGGAGAAGAGGAGGACTTGGGAGAGGGGGAGGGCTGCGCCAGAACTTGGGTGCGGCTGCCCTCCCACCCCCCACATATATATAGGGGCAAGGGAGAGGGGGTCCGGCCCCCTCAGATCCAATCTGAGGAAGGGGCGGCGGCCAGGGGGTTGCCTTGCCCCCGAAGGCAAGGGGGGCGCCCCCCCTTTAGGGTTCCCCCAAACCCTAGATGCATGGGCCCTAGGGGGAGGCGCCCAGCCCACTAAGGGGCTGGTCCCTCTCCATACACAGCCCATAGGGCCCTCCGGGGCAGGTGGACCCCCGGAACCCCTCCAGTGGTCCCGGTACAACACCGGTAACCCCCCGAATTATTCTGGTGACCGTATGATGACTTCCCATATATAAATCTTTACCTCCAGACCATTCCGGAACTCCTCGTGACGTCCGGGATCTCATCCGGGACTCCGAACAACATTCGGTGACCATGTACATACATTCCCAATAACCCTAGCGTCATCGAACCTTAAGTGTGTACACCCTACGGGTTCGGGAGTCATGCAAACATGGCCGAGACAACTCTTCGGTCAATAACCAACAGCGGGATCTGGATACCCATGTTGGCTCCCACATGCTCCACGATGATCTCATCGGATGAAGCATGATGTCGAGGATTCAATCAATCCCGTATACAAGTCCCTTTGTCCATCGGTACGATACTTGCCCGAGATTCGATTGTCGGTATCCTGATACCTTGTTCAATCTCGTTACCGGCAAGTCTGTTTACTCGTTCCGTAACACATCATCCCGTGATCAACTCCTTGATCACATTGTGCACATTATGATGATGTCCTACCGAGTGGGCCCAGAGATACCTCTCCATTTACACGGAGTGACAAATCCCAGTCTCGATTCGTGCCAACCCAACAGACACTTTCGGAGATACCTATAGTGAACCTTTATAGCCACCCAGTTACGTTGTGACATTTGGTACACACAAAGCATTCATACGGTATCCGGGAGTTGCACAATCTCATGGTCTAAGGAAATGATACTTGACATTAGAAAAGCTTTAGCATACGAACTACACGATCTTTGTGCTAGGCTTAGGATTGGGTCTTGTCCATCACATCATTCTCCTAATGATGTGATCCTGTTATCAACGACATCCAATCCATGGTCTGGAAACCGTAACCATCTATTGATCAACGAGCTAGTCAACTACAAGATTACTAGGGACATGGTGTTGTCTATGTATCCACACATTTATCTGAGTTTCCTATCAATACAATTCTAGCATCGATAATAAAAAATTATCATGAACAATGAAATATTATATAATAATAACTAATTTATTATTGCCTCTAGGGCATATTTCCAACATGATTATATCTTGTCCTATGGACTAAACCTTCCAGTTTATATAGACACTAGAGGGGTCTAGGGTTACACAAGGTCGGTTACAAAGGAGGAGATCTACATATCCATATCTCCTAGCTTGCCTTCCACGCCACGGAGAGTCCCATCCAGACACGGGACGAAGTCTTCAATCCTGCATCTTCATAGTCAAACAATCTGGCCAAAGGATATAGTCCGGCTGTCCGGAGACCCCCTAATCCAGGACTCCCTCAATATGAATGAAATAAAACCATCAAATCAGCTCGAATAAAAATGAATACATGGCGATTTCTGCCGGGTGATTAAAGGAGGCAGATGAACTGGGATAAGAGATGAGATAATATCTCGTTAAATTAGTTACCTTGCCATCCATGAGAAAGAACCCTCAGTACAACAAATTCCCCAACCGAGCGGAGCTGGGTCGACCGCGAGCAGCATCGAGAAAGTTGACGGCGATAGGAGGCAGCAAGCAGAAGTGGTGAACTGCGCTGGGCTTTGCCGGCAGCCTGGCGGCGGAAGACGGCAAGCTAACTGTTTGCCGCTGCGATAGGCGGTGCCATGGCATAGACACGGAGGAGCTTGTGCAGGTGTGAATGGGGAACGTACCGGAGGGGCCGAGGGGGTGGTGGGCGGGGTGACGGTTTTTGTGACATGGGAATGGTGAGGGTTTTCTTTTTTATTTTTTGAATTGCGTGGTGAGGGTTTGTTGTCCCATAAAGAATTTTGGGGGCGATGATTTGCTA
This sequence comes from Triticum monococcum, assembly GCA_034509565.1. Lineage (NCBI taxonomy): Eukaryota > Viridiplantae > Streptophyta > Magnoliopsida > Poales > Poaceae > Triticum > Triticum monococcum. The sequence goes on along the minus strand of CM067842.1, from coordinate 569,656,044 downwards.
GAGCGAACCGTGTGTGATTGACGCAACAGGGAAAATGAAAGTCATTGCACATGGTTCCAATTTTGAGAGTAGCGTCGAGGATGCAAGTGGAGAGAGAGGATTGTGTGTGCGTAGCGAGGATGGGGGTGCGGCCGCTCAGGCGCACCATTAATATGGAGTAGTGGGAGTTGTGGGAGAGAAGCGGGCGGCGGTGAAACCGATGGCTCACCTCCCTGTGAGCCTGCGCACCGGACTACTAGCCTGCCTACCAAAGTTTGACACAGCTACTCGCACGCCTCCCGACGACACTGCTCAACGAGCACGCCTCCGTCAATTCACACACCTACACGCACGCCTCCCCGTTTTCTTGCATGGCGGACGTGTCCCGTCAACTCATGCCTGCTCGCACGACACATGAGTCACGCGGCGGTGATACGTCTCCAACGTATCTATAATTTTTGATCGTTCCATGCTATTATATTATCTGTTTTGGATGTTAGTGGGCTTTATTTTTCACTTTTATATTATTTTTGGGACTAACCTATTAACCCAAGGCCTAGTGCAAATTGCTGTTTTTTTTGCCTATTCCAGTGTTTTACAGAAAAGGAATATCAAACGGAGTCCAAACGGAATGAAACCTTCGGGAGCGTGATTTTTGGAACAAACGTGATCCAGAGGACTTGGAGTGGACGTCAAGCAACCAGGGAGGCGTCCACGAGGCAGGGGGCGCGCCTACCCCCTGGGCGCGCCCTGATAATCCCCAAGTGCAGGGAATCATTGTAGCAATTTCCAAAGGTGGAAGTGATAAGTATGGGCTGTCGAACCCACAAGGAGCTAAAGGTAAGATCAATATTCTCTCAAGACCTATCTGCCACTGATATGACTCTACATACACCGAACGTTTGCTTCCAACTAGAAACGAGAAATAAAACTACGTTGTGGGTATGAAGTGGATAACTTTGTATGATATCAGAGAGCTAAAATATGAAAGTAGGTGATGTTATCATAAAGTTAGAATATATTACTAAATATTATAAATAGCGAGTGTGGAATAATGGTTGATCGGTGTGCGGAATTGTCCTAGGCAATTGTTAACAAGACCGGTAATCACTATTGAAGTTTCATATGAGGGAGAGACATAAGCTAACATACTTTCTCTACTTGGATCATATGCACTTATGATTGGAACTCTAGCAAGCATCCGCAACTACTAAAGATCATTAAGGTAAAACCCAACCATAGCATTAAAGCATCAAGTCCTCTTTATTCCCATACGCAACAACCCCCTTACTCGGGTTTTTGTTTCAGTCACTCACCAACCCACTATAAGCGAATCATGAACGTATTGCAACACCCTACAACGGGAATCCCTCACACTTGCGCGACACGGAGGGCACCATAGGACAGCACCAAATGAAACACATACAACTCATACCAAGCTAGATCATCAATCAACCCAAAGACAAAGAATATCTACTCAAAACATCATAGGATGGCAACACATCATTGGATCATAATATGTGGCATAAAGCACCATGTTCAAGTAGGGATTATAGCGGGGTGCAGGAGAGTGGACCGCGTAAAAGAGATGAGGATGGTGATGTTGATGAAGACGATCACCGCGGCGATGATTCCCCTCACGATGGCACTCCGGTGCCACCAAGAGACAGGAGGAGAGCTTCTCCCCCTTGTGCTTCCTCCTCCATGGCCTCCCCCCTGGATGGGGAGAGCTTCTCCCTCTGGTCCTTGGCCTTCATGATGATGATGGCCCCTCCAGGATCCACCTCCATGCCCTCCGGTGATGATGGCCCCCTCCGGCAGGGTGCCGGAGAGGGCCTAGATTGGTTTTCGGTGGCTACGGAGGCTTCTGGCGGCGGAACTCCCGATCTAGGTTAATTTTCGGAGGTTTCTGTATTTATAGGAATTTTTGGCATTGGTCTCACGTCAAGGAGGTGCCCGAGTCGTCCATGAGGCAGGCCCACGCGCCTGGGGGGGGGGGGGGCGCCCCCACCCTCGTGGACGCCCCAGGACTCTTCTGGCCCAACTCTTTTACTCCGGGGTCTTCTTTTGGTCCATAAAAAATCGTCAAAAATTGGCACGTCAATTGGACTCCGTTTGATATTCCTTTTTTGTAAAACTCAAAAATAAGGAAAAAAACAGAAACTGGCACTGGGCTCTAGGTTAATAGGTTAGTCCCAAAAATCATATAAAATAGCATATAAATGCATATAAAACATCTAAGGTTGATAATATAATAGCATGAATACTTCATAAATTATAGATACGTTGGAGACGTATCACGCCCTCCCCCCTCGTGGCTTGAGCGACCTACTTCTTCCTCCTATATATGTTCACATACCCCGAAAACATCCAGAAGCACCATGAAACCCTATTTCCACCGCTGCAACTGATACATCTCCGTCGTATCTACTTTTCCAAACACTTTTTCCCTTGTTTTGGACTCTAACTTGCATGATTTGAATGGAACTAACCCGGACTGACGTTCTTTTCAGCAAAATTGCCATGGTGTTATTTTTCTGCAGAAATAAAATTTCTCGAAATGACCTGAAAATCAACGGAGAATTATTTTGGAATATATTAAAAATACTAGAAGAAGAATCCACGTCAGGGGGGCCTCCACCTGTCCACGAGGGTGGGGGGCGCGCCCCTGCCTCGTGGGCCCCCTGACGCTCCACCGACCTCAACCTTGACTCCATATATTCACTTTCAGGGAGAAAAAAATTAGAGAGAAGGATTCATCACGTTTTACGATACGGAGCCGCCGCCAAGCCCTAAACTCTCTCGGGAGGGCTGATCTGGAGTCCGTTCGGGGCTCCAGAGGGGGGAATCCGTCGCCATCATCATCATCAACCTTCCTCCATCACCAATTTCATGATGCTCACCGCCGTGTGTGAGTAATTCCATCGTAGGCTTGCTGACGGTGATGGGTTGGATGAGATTTATCATGTAATCGAGTTAGTTTTGTTAGGGTTTGATCCCTAGTATCAACTATGTTCTGAGATTGATGTTGCTATGACTTTGCTATGCTTAATGCTTGTCACTAGGGCCCGAGTGCCATGATTTCAGATCTGAACCTATTATGTTTTCATCAATATATGAGAGTTCTTGATCCTATCTTGCAAGTCTATAGTCACCTACTATGTGTTATGATCCGGCAACCCTGAAGTGACAATAATCGGGACAACTCCCGGTGATGACCGTAGTTTGATGAGTTCATGTATTCACTATGTGTTAATGCTTTGGTTCGTTACTCTATTAAAAGGAGGCCTTAATATCCCTTAGTTTCCAATAGGACCCCGCTGCCACGGGAGGGTAGGACAAAAGATGTCACGCAAGTTCTTTTCCATAAGCACGAATGACCATATTCGGAATACATGCCTACATTACATTGATGAACTGGAGCTAGTTCTATGTCAGCCTAGGTTATGACTGTTACATAATTGATTGCATCCGACATAATTTTCCATCACCGATCCAATGCCTACGAGCTTTTCATATATTGTTCTTCGCTTATTTACTTTTCTATTGCTACTGTTACAATCACTATAAAACCAAAAATATTACTTTTGCTACCGTTACCACTACTATCATATTACTTTGCTACTAAATACCTTGCTGCAGATATTAAGTATCCAGGTGTGGTTGAATTGAAAACCCATCTGCTAATACTTGATAATATTATTTGGCTCCCCTTGTGTCGAATCAATAAATTTGCGGGTGAATACTCTACCCTCGAAAACTGTTGCGATCCCCTATACTTGTGGGTTATCAAGACTATTTTGTGGCGCCGTTGCCGGGGAGTGTAGCTCTATTCTTTGAGTCACTTGAGATTTATATCTGCTTATCATTATGAAGAACTTGAAAGATCAAAGAACCAAGATGTATCCCTCAACTACGAGGGGAGGTAAGGAACTGCCATCTAGCTCTACACTTGATTCACCTTCTGTTTTGAGTAAGCTTGCGACACCTATACCTGCTTCTACTATTAATTCTGATATGTTGCATGTTATTGATGATGCCACTTCTGCTACGCATGATACTTTTGTTGAAACTACTTCTATGCTTGATACTACTGTGCCACTTGGTGAATTTCTTGATGAACAACTTGCTAGGGCTAGAGAGAATGAAATTATTGAAACTGATAATATTGATGAAAGTGATGATGAAGATTCTCCCCCTAAATATGAATTGCCTGTTATTCTTGAGGGTTATGTTATGGATGAAGAAACTGCTAGAGACTTTCTTGCTTGCAATGATAGAAGTGATCTTAAGAAATTATTAGTTAAGCCTAAAGAAATGTCTTTGAAAGCTAGAATGAAATATGACCCTGCTTATGCTACTTCACCTATCTTTGTTACTGATAAGGATTATGATTTCTCTGTTGATCCTGAGTTAATTACTTTGGTTGAATTTGATCCTTTCTATGGCTATGAATCTGAAACTGTTGTGGCACATATTACTAAATTAAATGATATAGCTATCCTGTTCACTAATGATGAGAAAACTCGCTATTATTATATCCTTAAATTATTTCCATTCTCACTAAAGGGTGATGCTAAGATATGGTTTAATTCTCTTGATCCTGTTTGTGTGCATAGTCCCTAGGATATGATTTATTACTTCTTTGCTAAATATTTCCCCACGCATAAGAAACAAGCTACCTTAAGGGAAATGTATAATTTTGTGCAAATTGAAGAAGAGAGTCTCCCACAAGCTTGGGGGAGTCTTCTCCAATTACTATATGCTTTGCTAGATCATCCTCTCGAGAAAATTGAGATACTTGATATCTTTTATAATGGACTCAGCGATGCTTCCGGTGACCACCTGGATAGTTGTGCTGGTTGTGTTTTCAGGGAAAGAACTGTTGATGAAGCTGAAATTCTATTGAATAATATGTTGACTAATGAAAATAATTGGACACTTCCTGATCCGATCCTTGATCCAATTCTTGAACCAACTCCTGAGCCAACTCCGAAGAAAAGGGGTATTCTATTTCTCAGTCCTGAAGGTATGCCAGAGGCAAAGAAATCTATGAAAGAAAAAGGTATTAAAGCTGAGGATGTTAAGAATTTACCTCCTGTTGAAGAAATACATGGTCTTAATTTATAGCCTGTTGAAGAAACACACGGTCTTGATAACCCGACACCGGTAGTAAAGGTAAATTCTCTCTATACATATGATAAAGCTGAAATCCCTCCTACTAAGTTTGATAGCCAATGTTTGGATGAATTTGATAACTTTATGGTTAAGCAAGAATATTTTAATGCTTATGTGTAACATCCCAAAATTCTAAATTTTGGAATGTTATAATAAATAGATAGATTTGATTGAATGCTTGATTGATTGTGTGAAATTGAGTGAAATTCAAAACCTTTTTGAAAGTTAAATGAGAGGGAATAAAAGGACTTTCCCAAACTTTCATTTTTTCATTCGTGATCTCCGTGAATTCAAATTCTTTTCACCACGAAACCCTGGAGAGAAGATGACATGACTTCTTCCATTTATTTAAATGACAAGGGGTGTTGAAAATATTTGAATTTCATTTGGAAAATATTTCCAATTCTGAAACTTTAAGCAACTCAATGATTTTCACGAGAGAAGATAAAATGATTTCTTCAAATTATATGAAATATGAGTTGGGAGTTTCAAAGAAACTCAAATACAAAGTCCTTTTGGAATTATTTTTCAATTTGGAGTTATTTGGATTTTATTCAAATTAAGTCTTGCTATTCATGTGGAGAAGAAGGTCACATCTCCCAAAATTGTTTGAATGGGGATCTAGTAGAATTGCCGACAGAGGAAGTAGAGTATGACCCACAAGAAATAGAAGCCATGATTGGCATGGAAAGGTCTAGGAAGAGAAGCAGATTGGATTCCAGGAAGGCCCTGAGTCATATCACCTGTTACAAGTGCAAGGAGTCAGGGCACTACCTCAACAGTTTCCCAAAAAGGAAACCTCGATACTTGTCAGAAGTAATATGTTTTAGTTGCAATGGAGCAGGGCACTTTCAGAGAATGCCCCAAGGAGAAGGAAACTTGTGCTAGATAGTTGAGTTTGCAACCAAAGAAATGGAGTAGTAGAAGTGAGAACATTTTCTTTTATATTGAGGTGTTGAGTTGAGACATGTAATGGAAAAGCGAGAGATTGTAATCACTTGAGAATGAATAGAGTTAGCATCATTTGTACTGATATGGATTTTATGAGTTGTTACTCTATGAAGAAGAATTTTGGCCATTCTGAGGAAATGAGAAATATGGTCTATGGAAGATTTGTGGATTTTAAGGGTGGTAGTACCCTGTAAGAACCGTTGACCCCTGGAAAAGATAAGGATACTCCACTGAGTGGACTTCAGACAAAATGAATAAGAGTTTTGTCTTGATATGTGTGATGCCCCAAGAGTATGCGGGATGAAGTCGGAGACCATTAATTGTTGGACCAAATGTGATCAAGGAGTCAGAAGAGAATGTTAAGTTGATTCGAGATAGATTGAAGGTAGCTCAGTCCAGGCAGAAGAGTTATGCAGACTAGAAAAACGCAAGGAGATAGTCTATGAAATTGGAGACAGAGCATGTCTTTGTGTGACCCCTCTGCGAGGAGGTAAACAATTTGTAGTTAAGTGAAAGTTAGCCCCGAGATTTGTAGGACCATACTGAGTTTTGGAGCGTATGGGAGAAGTGGCCAACAAGTTGGAGTCACTCGAAGGACTGTCAGGAGTTCAAGATGTGTTTCACGTTTCCCAGTTGAAGAAGTGCCATGCAAAGATAGCCAATATTCCCCTGTAAGGATGCTTGACCCTAGAAAGGATAATGATGTTCCACGAAGTGGAATACTGACTTCATAAGTATAAGTTTTTATCTCGGTATGAGGGATATCCCATGAGGATGAAGAGATAAATTACTATTGGATATAAAGGAGGTATGATGCCAGAAATATGGATCAATGGAAACTCCATGATGAGTCTGAGTAATCATGTCCTAGTTTGGTGCCAATAGAACGAAGTAAGACAGTACAATTGGATGGCTCTAAGAATACTAGGAAGTTGGAAGTTGGAATAATGATCAGTTGCCCGATGATAAGTTCAAGGACAACAAGTGATGAGATGGGCCATAACCCACATGCCCCAGGACCTGCCAAGAAGCAAGCACATTCTTGCTGAAGGAAACACCCTGGAAGAGAGTACGACCTTACCCACCGACGATTTTATAGGAGTAACACAAAACCTGAGAGTTGTGAAGGAATGATAGATGTTTGTTTGGCTTGGAGAATCTTTGGATTATTCCGAACGCAGTTCATGGACCAGAGAAATTATGCAATGCTTGTGAGGATGACCGAGTGTTAGAATGCGAGATTCGCTAAACCGTATACAAGGTAATGATTTGGGTGCGGGATGGATTGATCACCATACCGACTTACTCTTATTGTTCGCCTTGCCATATGGGATGGTAAATCTGAGTGACTTGCCTATAGTAGCGAGACGACGATATTAAACCTTGTTAAACCTTAGAATGGTATAAGAATTTTTCCCTTGTATAAGGCAACTTTGCCAACCGTAGGTTATACGGTGAGGATCAACCAGACCCATTTCCTGCAGGAGAAACCATAAATGGTTGACCACCATGAGATATCGATAGTTGATTAGTATTGGCGCCAGACCCGTCAGCTAAGAAGACCCAGTCTCGGAATAACCTTACCAGGATGAAAGTACAGAAGAATTTAGGAAAAGGTTATGCCGCTACCAGAAGAGCTCAGAGAAGGAATTTTCTCGAGGATCCGAGAAGACCGACACTATCAAAAATAAGGATGGAGTATATGAGTTTTGATGGAACAGTAACCATGCTTCTAAGGGTGGTAGCACCCCAAACCCCTTGTGATGATCGATGGATTTTGAGAAGGCCCCGAACCTAACCTATTTCTTTCTAGCCTCTCTGAATCTCGAGGACGACATTCATTTTAAGGGTGGTAGGTTTGTAACATCCCAAAATTCTAAATTTTGGAATTTTATAATAAATAGATAGATTTGATTGAATGTTTGATTGATTGTGTGAAATTGAGTGAAATTCGAAACAAATGAGAGGGAATAAAAGGACTTTCCCAAACTTTCATTTTTTCATTCGTGATCTCCGTGAATTCGAATTCTTTTCACCACGAATCCCTGGAGAGAAGATGACATGACTTTTTCCATTTATTTAAACGACAAGGGGTGTTGAAAATATTTGAATTTCATTTGGAAAATATTTCCAATTCTGAAACTTTAAGCAACTCAATGATTTTCACGAGAGAAGATAAAATGATTTCTTCAAATTATATGAAATATGAGTTGGGAGTTTCAAAGAAACTCAAATTCCAAGTCCTTTTGGAATTATTTTTCAATTTGGAGTTATTTGGATTTTATTCAAATTATTTTTCTCCAAAAATAAAATACATGGAAAATAGGGTAACATGATTCCCTACATCAGAAAATTCGAGAAAAATTAATTTGAAATCATTTTGGTATTTATAAAATGATTTTTATTGGATTTAATTAGACCAGTAGCAGTCTTTGAATTATCTGAATTTGTATGAATTTTATTTAATGCTAGGAAAATGTTCATGTCGTAGAAAATCTTTTTCTGAAAATTTTGATATACAATATGCCTATATAAAGTTTTATTTTTATTTTCGTTCTTCAGTTTATCGAATTCTGTTTAAAAAAACAAAAACTGCGCGCGCGCCTGAAACTAACTGTCGCCCACATGCGCAGTATAGTAGCTTCTGGCGCCCCATTGTTTTTTTTCTCTTAAATAGGCTAGGCCCAGCCAGACTTTTTTTGATTTTTTTTCTTAGGCCGAATTTTGTAAAAAAAATGCACCGCAGTGCGCGCGGCCAGCCGAAGGCCTTTAGGCCCATCCGCCTCTTTCTTCTCTGTTTCGTATATTTTCGTCTACGTTTAGTCCCACATTGCCTAGCCTTTGACCCATAAGCCTCTTTTCCACCAATAAATGTAGACCCATAGAGCCTCCAAAAATCATCCGATTGGGGTTAAATCAATATTTTGGTTTGACTAGATTCATTTAAGAAAAATATATTTCTCCTCTCCAGCGCAACTTCTGGAAATTGTCTCTTCTCTCCAAAGTTGTCTTTTCTTTGCCTTATAAAGGTATCTTTCTTTGTTTTTTTCTTGTTATACCTCCGTAGTTTTTTATTTTTAGACTAATATGATAAAATAATTAGATTATCAATTAGTCTACGTATTTATACATTAGACCCTAGCCCGTAGCTATTTTTTCTTCCGTAAAACAGCTTGGCCCTGATTTTTCAAATAGCCATAACTTTTTACTCGTTTGTCCAAATCCAACGAAACCAACGCCCACTTCTTCGTTATGATCTCCTCTATCCAGTAATCCAACTCAAACATGTTTTTGAAAAGTTTAAAATTTAAATTAGATCAGATTTGAATTCAAACTTCGTTTGATCATAACTTAAGTTTCGTAGCTCCGTTTCAGTTGATTCTTTTTGCAAATCGAAGCTCTTGACCTAAACTTTCTGATAAGGCCAAATTCACATAATTTTGGTACTGTTAGAAATTGTTTTATGTTGCAAGAGCTATTTGCTTGGTTTTGATGTTTTCCGAATCGACTTCTTCGATCTTCCCGATCTTCTGAGTGATTGCTTATGCGTGGTTAATATTGCTTGCTCACGATAGATTGAACGGAGTGTGACGAGTAGAACTATCAAGAGTTATGAGTGCGAATCATCTTCATCAACATTGCAGGCAAGTTCACACTTTGATCATATCCCTTTCATACCCAGTTTTTATGCATTAGTTTCACCCTCAAACATTGCATGAGTAGGATTGATAACATGTGGGTATTGGGAAGTAGTTGATGAGGTAGGAACCTATTGCCCTGCATTCAAACCTTGGGAGTTACTATTACGTTATGCTTATATTGCCATGCTATGCTCGTAGACGTGGATTGGGTTTGAGAGTATTTCATGACAGACGTGAGATCGTTAATTAATGGTTTACTTAAGGTGGCAACTTTAACACACATCTGGGTGGATTGAGGCACCTGGGTATTCCAGCGATTGCCTGTCTAGGCACCTGAGTATTCCAGGATTGCCTGTTTTTCTTATGGACCGCCACCCAGGCTCAAAGGGACCATGAGATTATTCATACTAGAAACTTCCGTGTGCAGCCACAAGCTATTATGGGCTCTAGCATAGTTGATTAAGTCATGTGAACTCTTACAGTGGTAGACTAGCAGATGTAGGGGTTGTAGGTGGTACGGTCTATCCATCGTAAGGTGCAAACGCTTCTAAAAGACTATGTCTCGGTCATTTGTTTCTCAAACACCATGTAGTGCGAGAAATCCAACGGAGGAGATCGAGTCTTGTGGGGAAAAGTGCGCAAACCTCTGCAGAGTGTATAAACTAATCATGATTAGCCATGTCCCCGGTTATGGATGTTTTGAGTATCTAGTACGTGGATTATCATGTGAATCTCATCATGTTACTTTAAATAATTTTGTTGGGTTTAATGATGTTACTTAATTGGGATTGAGAATGTTGTCAACCATTCTCAATGTTCAACAACCACCATGATAGTTAAATAAAATTTATTCCTTTGCAATAGGGAAAAATTGGCTTTTCGCTAAAACATATAACCATAGAGCTTTTCCACCAGCCATATATGCATGTAGTGATAGCCATTGTTCATCATTTCTCTCTATGGTGTGAATTTGCCAGTACATTCAATGTACTGACCCTTTGTGGCTGCAACATCTCATGTTGCAGGATATCTTACGACGAGTAAGTGATACGTTAGGGTTATGATTTCTACACTCAACTTTGCCGTTGGTGTTGATGGGAATCCACAACCTTGTTACTTCCGCTATTTGGATTGAGGTAATAGTATTTACGTTACTTATACATGTGATTTACCTCTATTATAAATTCTCGAGTACTGTGTGTGTCAGCGTACCGATCCAGGGATGACACTTAAGCACAGAGACTTGATCCATTCGGGTCGGGTCGCTACAAGATGGTATCAGAGCACATGTTGACTATAGGACGTGACCCTAGAAATTAGCAAGCCCATAGGAAAGATTTTCTCTACAACTTCATTTTCAAAAGATCTTTTACTTCTCTTCTCTTCTAAGCTTATTCAAAAATCCCTTTTAGTGAGACCATATCCCTTTCCCCTTTTTGACCACTCGAAGATTCGACTGATGAGACCACTACAAGAAGTACAAGATATCGGACAACTAAGGCCACTTCGGAATGAAGAGTATTTTTCATGCATCTGAATAATGGAAACTACAATGGTTGAAGACCGAAGACAAGTAGAATTGGAAGGCTCTAAAGAATTCCCAGATTTGTATGACCTAGGAAGGCTACCCTTATGGAACTTGGCAGACTATGGAAGTTGTCAATACCCAAGATCAAGGTGTATCAGAGAAAACCAGAGCATGTAGAGTGAAGAACTCAAGGATTTGTCAAGAAAACCCTAAGGTAGGAGATATCAACTATGGAATGATAGCTCATGGAAATGACAAGAGCAGAAACACAGCTATCCATGAAGTTATGTCCCGCTTATGCTATTGTCACCGTGCTGAGTTAAGCATGTATATGCATGGAAGGATTGTATGGTAGAAGGCTGATGGAGCACCCATCAGCAATACGAAGTTTTAACCTTAGCCGGTGTATCACCAGGATCTGGAGTAGTACATCAAGAAGTTTAAGGTGGAGCTCCATGAAGCCGTATTAGACAAGGAAGCATTTTCATGGAGAAATCAGGGACCCAGAAGCTGAAAGTAGCCAAGCTGGAGGAGCAAAACCTCGAGATACCAGAGATTCGTCGGGAACTGAAGGACAGTAGGACATGGTTCATGCCAAGGATGATGAAACCTAAAAGTTTGGGATGCAACTCCAGAATAATAAAGGACGTCATGAGAGACTTCGCGTCAACAGAGATGATCTGGCAAAAGAACTTGAGAAGGACAAGCATGATCGAAAGAAGCCATTGGAGGCATGAACAAGACTCGTAGAGCTTGATGACTTTGAAGATTTATTGACCTTTAGCAGACCAAACCCCAGTTATATCCACACGTTAGATGTGATGAATTGTGAGCTGTCATTTGTTTGATGTTTTTTCAACAGCGACAATAAAATCTGTGTTTTCAAAATCTTTTGTTTGTATTGTGTGTATCCCTCTCTATCTCTCTTATCTCACTCCAAACCCATGGACCCAATAGAGGATGAATGAAGATGAGCTTATATTTTCTGGACCGATGAGTCAATTGGAGACGGACCAATGGATTCAGAACATGGAGGATCACATGAAGAATAACCCTACAGTCGGAAAGGATACGACCCAACATGCTCTTCAGTGCTTTGAAAGAGGTGCTGCTACTTGGTGGAGGATATACCAAACCATGAATGGATGACAGGGAGTAACCACTAGGAGAGAATTAAAGTTACTCTGCAAAGATCTCACCTTGTGTCCCAGAAGTTGAAGCCTTATGGGAAGGATATGAAGAAACCTTGTGCATGCAAGATTTGTGGAGAAATAGGATACACCCATAAAAAACACAAGGATGAATGCCCTAATTGTCAAGGAAGTCACCCAGTTGAATAATGCCCAACTAGGCAGATTACTTGTTTCTTGTGTGAAGGGACTACCCACTATCCTGCTCAGTATCACATTTACCCTATGGTACAAAGAACTATCCAACAGAAGAAAGAAGTAAAGAAAGGAGCCCTTATGGAAATTTTAGAAGAACCCGTGATGAAGGAAGATGTGGAGGACACACCTAAAGAGGACCCGAGTAAACCCTGCACTAAGTCTTGCTATTCATGTGGAGAAGAAGGTCACATCTCCCAAAATTGTTTGAATGGGGATCTAGTAGAATTGCCGACAGAGGAAGTAAAGTATGACCCACAAGAAATAGAAGCCATGATTGGCATGGAAAGGTCTAGGAAGAGAAGCAGATTGGATTCCAGGAAGGCCCTGAGTCATATCACCTGTTACAGGTGCAAGGAGTCAGGGCACTACCTCAACAGTTTCCCAAAAAGGAAACCTTGATACTTGTCAGAAGTAATATGTTTTAGTTGCAATGGAGCAGGGCACTTTGCCAGAGAATGCCCCAAGGAGAAGGAAACTTGTGCTAGATAGTTGAGTTTGCAACAAAAGAAATGGAGTAGTAGAAGTGAGAACATTTTCTTTTATATTGAGGTGTTGAGTTGAGACATGTAATGGAAAAGCGAGAGATTGTAATCACTTGAGAATGAATAAAGTTAGCATCATTGGTACTGATATGGATTTGATGAGTTGTTACTCTATGAAGAAGAATTTTGGCCATTCTGAGGATATGAGAAATATGGTCTATGGAAGATTTGTGCATTTTAAGGGTGGTAGTACCCTGTAAGAACCGTTGACCCCTGGAAAAGATAAGGATACTCCACTGAGTGGATTTCAGACAAAATGAATACGAGTTTTGTCTCGATATGTGTGGTGCCCCAAGAGTATGTGGGATGAAGTTGGAGACCGTTAGTTGTTGGACCAAATGTGATCAAGGAGTCAGAAGAGAATGTTAAGTTGATTCGAGATAGACTGAAGGTAGCTCAGTCCAGGCAGAAGAGTTATGCAGACTAAAAAAACGCAAGGAGGTAGTCTATGAAATTGGAGACAGAGCATGTCTTCGTGTGACCCCTCTGCGAGGAGGTAAACGATTTGTAGTTAAGTGAAAGTTAGCCCCGAGATTTGTAGGACCATACTGAGTTTTGGAGCGTATGGGAGAACTGTCCAACAAGTTGGAGTCACTCGAAGGACTGTCAGGAGTTCAAGATGTGTTTCACATTTCCCAGTTGAAGAATTGCCATGCAGAGATAGCCAATATTCCCCTGTAAGGACGCTTGACCCTAGAAAGGATAATGATGTTCCACGAAGTGGAATACTGACTTCATAAGTATAAGTTTTTATCTCGGTATGAGGGATATCCCATGAGGATGAAGAGATAAATTACTATTGGGTATAAAGGAGGTATGATGCCGGAAATATGGATCAATGGAAACTCCATGATGAGTCTGAGTAATCATGTCCTAGTTTGGTGCCAGTAGAACGAAGTAAGACAGTACAATTGGATGGATCTAAGAATACTAGGAAGTTGGAAGTTGGAATAATGATCAGTTTCCCGATGATATGTTCAAGGACTACAAGTGATGAGATGGGCCATAACCCACATGCCCCAGGACCTGCCAAGAAGCAAGCACATTCTTGCTGAAGGAAAAACCCTGGAAGAGAGTACGACCTTACCCACCGACGATTTTATAGGAGTAACGCAAAACCTGAGAGTTGTGAAGGAACGATAGATCTTTGTTTGGCTTGCAGAATCAATGGATTATTCCGAACGCAGTTCATGGACAAGAGAAATTATGCAATGCTTGTGAGGATGACCGAGTGTTAGAATGCGAGATTCGCTAAACCGTATACAAGGTAATGATTTGGGTGCGGTATGGATTGATCACCATACCGACTTACTCTTATTGTTCGCCTTGCTATATGGGATGGTAAATCTGAGTGACTTGCCTATAGTAGAGAGACGATGATATTAAACCTTGTTAAACCTTAGAATGGTATAAGAATTTTTCCCTTGTATAAGGCAAGTTTGCCAACCGTAGGTTATACGGTGAGGGTCAACCAGACCCATTTCCTGCAGGAGAAACCATAAATGGTTGACCACCATGAGATATCGAAAGTTGATTAGTATTGGCGCCAGACCCGTCAGCTAAGAAGACCCAGTCTCGGAATAACCTTACCAGGATGAAAGTACAGAAGAATTGAGGAAAAGGTTATGCCGCTACCGGAAGATCTCAGACAAGGAATTTTCTCGAGGATCTGAGAAGGCCGACACTGTCAAGAATAAGGATGGAGTATATGAGTTTTGATGGAACAGTAACCATGCTTCTGAGGGTGGTAGCATCCCAGACCCCTTGTGATGATCGATGGATTTTGAGAAGGCCCCGAACCTAACCTATTTCTTTCTAGCCTCTCTGAATCTCGAGGACGAGATTCATTTTAGGGGTGGTAGGTTTGTAACATCCCAAAATTCTAAATTTTGGAATGTAATAATAAATAGATGGATTTGATTGAATGTTTGATTGATTGTGTGAAATTGAGTGAAATTCGAAACCTTTTTGAAAGTTAAATGAGAGGGAATAAAAGGACGTTCCCAAACATTCATTTTTTCATTCGTGATCTCCGCGAATTCAAATTCTTTTCACCACGAAACCCTGGAGAGAAGATGACATGACTTCTTCCATTTATTTAAATGACAAGGGGTGTTGAAAATATTTGAATTTCATTTGGAAAATATTTCCAATTCTTAAACTTTAAGCAACTCAATGATTTTCACGAGAGAAGATAAAATGATTTCTTCAAATTATATGAAATATGAGTTGGGAGTTTCAAAGAAACTCAAATTCAAAGTCCTTTTGGAATTATTTTTCAATTTGGAGTTATTTGGATTTTATTCAAATTATTTTTCTCCAAAAATAAAATATATGGAAAATAGGGTCACATGATTCCCTACATCAAAAAATTGGAGAAAAATTAATTTGAAATCATTTTGGTATTTCTAAAATGATTTTTATTGGATTTTATTAGACCAGTAGCACTCTTTGAATTATCTGAATTTTTATGAATTTTATTTAATGCTAGAAAAATGTTCATGTTGTAGAAAATCTTTTTCTGAAAATTTTGATATACAATATGCCTATATAAAGTTTTATTTTTATTTTCGTTCTTCAGTTTATTGCATTCTGTTTAAAAAAACAAAAACTGCGCGCGCGCCTGAAACTAACTGTCGCCCACATGCGCAATATAGTAGCTTCTGGCGCCCCATTGTTTTTTTTCTCTTAAATAGGCCAGGCCCAGCCAGACTTTTTTTTAATTTTCTTTCTTAGGCCGAATTTTGTAAAAAAAATGCACCGCAGTGCGCGCGGCCGGCCGAAAGCCTTTAGGCCCATCCGCCTCTTGTCTTCTCTGTTTCGTATATTTTCGTCTACGTTTAGTCCCACATTGCCTAGCCTTTGACCCATAAGCCTCTTTTCCACCAATAAATATAGACCCATAGAGCCTCCAAAAATCATCCGATTCGGGTTAAATCACTATTTTGGTTTGACTAGATTCATTTAAGAAAAATATATTTCTCCTCTCTGGCGCAACTTCTGGAAATTGTCTCTTCTCTCCAAAGTTGTCTTTTCTCTGCCTTATAAAGGTATCTTTCTTTGTTTTTTTCTTGTTATACCTCCGTAGTTTTTTATTTTTAGACTAATATGATAAAATAATTAGATTATCAATTAGTCTACGTATTTATACATTAGACCCTAACCCGTAGCTATTTTTTCTTTCGTAAAACAGCTTGGTCCTGATTTTTCAAATAGCCATAACTTTTTACTCGTTTGTCCAAATCCAACGAAACCAACGCCCACTTCTTCGTTATGATCTCCTCTATCCAGTAATCCAACTCAAGCATGTTTTTGAAAAGTTTAAAATTTCAATTAGATCAGATTTGAATTCAAACTTCGTTTGATCATAACTTGAGTTTCGTAGCTCCATTTCAGTTGATTCTTTTTGCAAATCGAAGCTCTTGACCTAAACTTTCTGATAAGGCCAAATTCACATAATTTTGGTACTGTTAGAAATTGTTTTATGTTGCAAGAGCTATTTGCTTGGTTTTGAAGTTTTTCGAATCGACTTCTTCGATCTTCCCGATCTTCTGAGTGATTGCTTATGCGTGGTTAATATTGCTTGCTCATGATAGATTCAACGGAGTGTGACGAGTAGAACTATCAAGAGTTATGATTGCGAATCATCTTCATCAACATTGCAGGCAAGTTCACACTTTGATCATATCCCTTTCATACCCAGTTTTTACGCATTAGTTTCACACTCAAACATTGCATGAGTAGGATTGATAACATGTGGGTATTGGGAAGTAGTTGATGAGGTAGGAACCTATTGCCCTGCATTCAAACCTTGGGAGTTACTATTACGTTATGCTTATATTGCCATGCTATGCTCGTAGACGTGGATTGGGTTTGAGAGTATTTCATGACAGACGTGAGATCGTTAATTAATGGTTTACTTAAGGTGGCAACTTTAACACACATCTGGGTGGATTGAGGCACCTGGGTATTCCAGCGATTGCCTGTCTAAGCACCTGAGTATTCCAGGATTGCCTGTTTTTCTTATGGACCGCCACCCAGGCTCAAAGGGATCATGAGATTATTCATACTAGAAACTTCCATGTGCAGCCACAAGCTATTATGGGCTCTAGCATAGTTGATTAAGTCGTGTGAACTCTTACAGTGGTAGACTAGCAGATGTAGGGGTTGTAGGTGGTACGGTCTACCCATCGTAAGGTGCAAACGCTTCTGAAAGACTATGTCTCGGTCATCCGTTTCTCAAACACCATGTAGTGCGAGAAATCCAACGGAGGAGATCGAGTCTTGTGGGGAAAAGTGCGCAGACCTCTGCAGAGTGTATAAACTAATCATGATTAGCCGTGTCCCCGGTTATGGATGTTTTGAGTATCTAGTACTTGGATTATCATGTGAATCTCATCATGTTACTTTAAATAATTTTGTTGGGTTTAATGATGTTACTTAATTGGGATTGAGAATGCTGTCAACCATTCTCAATGTTCAACAACCACCATGATAGTTAAATAAAATTTATTCCTTTGTAGTAGGGAAAAATTGGCTTTTCGCTAAAACATATAACCATAGAGCTTTTCCACCAGCCATAGTATTTACGTTACTTATACATGTGATTTACCTCTGTTATAAATCCTCGAGTACTG
The DNA here is from genome assembly GCA_034509565.1 of Triticum monococcum. Lineage (NCBI taxonomy): Eukaryota > Viridiplantae > Streptophyta > Magnoliopsida > Poales > Poaceae > Triticum > Triticum monococcum. The sequence goes on along the minus strand of CM067842.1, from coordinate 569,638,200 downwards.
TGTGTGTCAGCATACCGATCCAGGGATGACACTTAAGCACAGAGACTTGATCCATTCGGGTCGGGTCGCTACATTATGTTGGTAGATAATTGAAACATAATGCTGACATGATTGAACACTTGAGTGATTATATGGCTAATGTTAAAGATGAACTTAAACTTATTAGTAAACATGCTGCTATGGTTACCACTCAAGTAGAACAAGTACTTAAAGCTCAGAATGATTTGCTCAATGAATTGAATAGTAAAAATAATAATATTGTTAGAGTTGTGACTAGAGGTGGTAAAATGACTCTGGAACCTTTGTATTCTGAAGGCCATCCTAAGAGAATTGAGCAAGATTCTCAGAGAACTACTATAGATGCACCTAGTCCTTCTAAAAGGAAGAAAAATAAAAATGATACGACTTTGCATGCTTCTAGTGAACCTGTTATTGACACACGTGAGAATCTCAATGATATCTCTATTTCTGATGCTAAAACACAATCTGGTAATGAGCATGAACCTAGTGATAATGTTAATAATGATGTTCATGTTGATGCTCAACCTAGTAATGACAATGAAGTAGAGATTGAACCTGTTGTTGATCTTGATAACCCACAATCAAAGAATCAATGTTATGATAAGAGAGACTTTGTTGCTAGGAAGCACGGTAAAGAAAGAGAACCATGGGTTCAAAAACCCATGGCTTTTCCTCCTAAACCATCCAAGAAAAAGGATGATGTGGATTTTGAGCGCTTTGCTGAAATGATTAGACCTATCTTCTTGCGTATGCGTTTGACAGATATGCTTCAAATGAATCCTTATGCTAAGTACATGAAAGATATTGTTACTAATAAAAGAAAGATACTGGAAGCTGAAATTTCCACCATGCTTGCTAATTATATTTTTAAGGGTGGAATACCAAAGAAACTTGGAGATCCAGGAGTACCAACTATACCATGCCATTAAAAGAAACTATGTTAAAACTGCTTTATGTGATCTCGGAGCCGGTGTTAGTTTTATGCCTCTCTCTTTATATCATAGTCTTGATTTAAATAAGTTGACACCTATTGAAATATCTTCGCAAATTGCTGATAAATCAACTGCTATACCCGTCGGTATTTGTGAGGATGTGCTTGTTGTGGTTGCAAACGTTACCATTTTAACGGACTTTGTTATTCTTGATATTCCTGAGGACGATAGTATGTCTATTATTCTTGGAAGACCCTTCTTGAATACTGCAGGGGCTGTTATTGATTGCACCAAAGGCAATGTCACTTTTCGTGTTAATGGTCATGAGCATACGGTACACTTTCCGAGGAAACAACCTCAAGTCCACAGTATCAATTCTATTGGAAAAATTTCAAGTATTACTATTGGAGGTTTCGAATTTCCTCTTCATACTGTTAAGAAGAAATATGATATTCTTATTGTTGGGGACATGCATATCCCCGTTGAGGTAACCTAGTGTTATTCGAAAATTCTCCGGTTTCATGCAATTCGGAATGAGCTTGTTAACAGGACTTGATCAACCTTGTTAGTGGATTCCTTTTGATGAGCATGAGATGGATGAATTTAGATAACACAAATCTCTGTACCCTCTTTTTACCTTATGTTATTTATATTAAATAAAGCAAAAATAGCATTTTTCTGTTTGTTTTCTGAATTACCCATGCAATAAAAAATGCCCTGGAAATAAAAGTTCTCGAAATGCCCTGAAAATTAAATATAATTTTTTCTAGAATATTTGAGAATATCTGGCATTGAGAACACAGCAGGGGGAGCAAGCACCTGGCAACGAGGGTGGAGGGTGCGCCCTACCCCCCTGGGCGTGCCCCCTGCCTCATGGGCCCATGGTGGCTCCCCTCTACTTATTCCAGCTACCACACACTCCTTCTTCCTCCCAAAAACATCACTAGCCATCTCAAACCCGAGTCCAAGCTCATCTTGCTGCCATTTTCGATCTCCTTGCTCGAAGCTCCATTCACAAAACTGCTTTGGGGGATTGTTCTTTGGTATGTGACTCCTCCAATGGTCCAATTAGTTTTTGTTCTAGTGCTTTATTCATTGCAAATTTTTGTTGCTTAGGTGACCCTGTTCTTGAGCTTGCATGTCAAATTTATATGGTCAAAAGTAGTTTTAATGCATGATATATCCTGTAGGCACTTGTGGGAGTAGTTGCTATCAATTTTGTTGAGTTTGGTTCACTTTTATTTTGAAGTTACTAAAAATTTCAGAAATTTTTCATAGGAAGAAATATGTTTAGGAAAATTTACCAAGGTGGTCCTTCAAGGAAGCAAGGACCCAGGCTCGCAATACGCGATGCCGATGATGAACCACCGAGGGAAGCTCGGGTGCGGGCTTGTGAATGGCCGTCAGAGGACTTTATGGATTGAGCAAGAATCAAGGAAGAATTTAACGCATATGTGCGTAATGCCGATCTTGAGAGCTTGGAGGCAGATAAGTGCTGCCAATACCACTATCTCACTGATTCCTTTGTGAGAAGGTTTGAATTTTCATCATCACACAATTCTCAAACTGTCCTACTTGATCTTTATGAAAATTCTTATACTATGGACTTAGAGGATCTTAATACTGCTTGCAAACTTCCACAATGGGGCAGCACTAGTGAGCCTCGCAAATCTGAGTTCAGAGATTTTCTTGCTAGTATAACTGTGGGGGAATCTAGAGATATAACACAAGCTACCATAGGGAGCATTCATTTTCCTGCTATACATTATTTTGCTCTCTTCATAGGTAGGTGCATAAATGGTAAGGATGAAGCATGTCACATGTGTGTCCCTGACCTTAGTGTTCTCAGGAGTGCTGTATTAGGAGATAAACATTATAATTTGGGAGCCATTGTCGCATGTAGGTTGCATAATAATAGATTTAATGGAGATTTCTTTGGTGGAATTTATGCAACCCGTCTAGCTAATTTTCTTGATATACGCATATGTGGGTATGATATTGAGTTGCCTCCTGTTTATTTAGATTATGAGGCTATGGTTCATCATTAGTTTGTTGAGAGGAACGATCAGTTTCTCCAGTACCGACTAATCTTTGATAGACGACGCACCTATCACGTCGCTCTCCCTGCTCCTACTTTCTTTAACTTTCAGGAAAAAGGGAGATATGTCATAACCAGGGAAGAGGTAAATGAGTATGAGAGGAGGACTGAGATAGCTTGCCCCCACGCTGCAGCCCACGATGCAATAGCCGCTGCATCTCAGTACGACCCCAACTACAACTTTGGATATCAGCAAGGCCAGCCGTGGCCATAGAGCAACTTAGGACAAAAGCCTAAGCTTGGAGGAGTACGTATTTCTCACCGACATTACATTCATGTTCACACACTCATGCTAGTTGTCGGTGCTCATACTTTTTCACTATATCATCCATGCTAGTTTATTTCCCTTCTTATGCTTTCTCCTTGTGTGTTTGATAAACCTTCAGAAAAACAAAAAAAATAGGTGTAGCTTTTAGTTAGTTTACTTTTCATGGAGTAGTAGTAGTAATTAAAAAGAAAACCCAAGAAGATTTCTCGTTCTTCTTTTGCTTGTTCGGAGCTTTCCCGTGTACATAGTTTCATTTCTTTTCTTGTTCTTTGGGGGTCGAGAGGAGAAGACCATAATGAAAATGTTAAAGTGGCTCTTATATGCATTATTATTGATCTAAGAAAGAGCCCATATTACCTCGTCTTCTCTCTTGAATTGAATGCTTGAAGATTCCAGCTTAGTCCAATGCACGTGCACTATTATTCTTATCCACACTATTCGGTCGTGCAAGTGAAAGGCAATAATGATGATTATATGATGGACTTATTGAGATGAGAAAAGCTGGTATGAACTCGATCTCTCTTGTTTTTGTAAATATGATTAGTTCATCGTTCCTGATTTAGCCTATTATGAAAGAAACATATTTGCAATGACAATTAGAGATTATAGTTGCTTATGACATGCTTAATTAGCTAGGAGTTTATAATGGTCTACCTTGCGTGCCAACATGCTATTAAAATGGTTGTGATGTGGTATGATAGGGTGGTATCCTCTTTTGAACGATTCGAGTGGCTTGACTTGGCACATGTTCACGCATGTAATTGAAACAAAATCAACATAGCCTCTACGATATTTATGTTCTTGGTGCATTATATCCTACTCATGCTTGCATTCGGTGTTGATTAACTTTAATGCATGTTCATGACTGTTGTCGCTCTCTAGCTGGTCGCTTCCCATTCTTTTCTAGCCTTCACCTGTACTAAGCGGGAATACTGCTTGTGCATCCAATTCCATAAACCCCAAAGTTATTCCAGATGATTCCACCATACCTACCTATATACGGTATCTACCTGCCATTCCAAGTAAATTTGTATGTGCCAAACTCTAAACCTTCAAATAAACATTCTGTTTTGTATGCTCGAATAGCCCATGTATCAACTAGGGTTGTCTGTATCTTCCATGCTAGGCGGGTTATTCTCAAGAGGAGTGAACTCCGCTCCTCACTCATGAGAAAGTGGTTGGTCACCGGGATGCCCAGTCCCATGCTTTATACAAATCAAATCAAAATAACTGCAAAAAAAACTCCCCTGGGACTCTTGTTAGTTGGAGGCACTCGTTGTTTCGAGCAAGCCATGGATTGATGCTTGTTGGTGGAGGGGGAGTATAAACTTTACCATTCTGTTTGGGAACCTCCTATAATGTGTGTAGCATGGAAGACATCGAGATCTCTCGGTTGTTATGTTGACAATGAAGGTATACCGCTCAAAATATTATTCATATCTATTTCAAAACCGAGCTTTGGCACCTCTACAAATCCCTGCTTCCCTCTGCGAAGGGCCTATCCATTTACTTTTATGTTGAGTCATCATCCTCTTATTAAAAAGCACCAGATGGAGAGCATCGCTGTCATTTGCATCCATTACTGTTAGTTTACATTGAGTATGACTTGACTGGATCTCTTTTACCATGAATTACAATGTCTAGTTAGTCCTTGAACTTTAAAGGTGCTCTGCATTTATGTTTTGCGATCTCAGAAAGGGCTAGCGAGATACCATCTTGTTATATCATATCATGATTGTTTTGAGAAAGTGTTATCATCTGAGATTTATTATTATTGCTCGCTAGTTGATTATGCCATTTATATGAGTAAACATGAGACCTAAATGTTATTGTGAATATGGTTAGTTCATAATCTTTGCTGAAAACTTGAATGTTGGCTTTACATATTTACAACAACAAAAGCAAACATAGTTTATAAAAGTTCTTCTTTATCACTTTCAGTTTATCAACTGAATTGCTTGAGGACAAGCAAAGGTTTAAGCTTGGGGGAGTTGATACGTCTCCGTCATATCTACTTTTCCAAACACTTTTGCCCTTGTTTTGGACTCTAACTTGCATGATTTCAATGGAACTAACCCAGACTGATGTTGTTTTCAGCAGAATTGCCATGGTGTTATTTTTGTGCAGAAATAGAAGTTCTCGGAATGTCCTGAAAATCAACGGAGAATTATTTTGGAATATACAAAAAATACTGGAAGAAGAATCCATGTTAGGGGGGCCTCCACCTGTCCATGAGGGTGGGGGCGCGCCTGCCCCCCTGGGCGTGCCCCCTGCCTCGTGGGCCCCTGACGCTCCCACCGACCTCAACCTTGACTCCATATATTCACTTTCGGGGAGAAAAAATCAGAGAGAAGGATTCATCGCGTTTTGCGATACGGAGCCGCCACCAAGCCCTAAACTCTATCAGGAGGGCAGATCTGGAGTCTGTTCGGGGCTGCGGAGAGTGGAATCCATCGTCATCGTCATCGTCATCATCAACCTTCCTCCATCACCAATTTCATGATGCTCACCGCCGAGTGTGAGTAATTCCATCGTGGGCTTGCTGGACGGTGATGGGTTGGATGAGATTTATCATGTAATCGAGTTAGTTTTATTAGGGCTTGATGCCTAGTATCCACTATGTTCTAAGATTGATGTTGCTATGACTTTGCTATGCTGAATGCTTGTCACTAGGGCCTGAGTGCCATGATTTCAGACCTGAACCTATTATGTTTTCATCAATATATGAGAGTTCTTGATCCTATCTTGCAAGTCTATAGTCACCTACTATGTGTTATGATCCGGCAACCCCGAAGTGACAATAATCGGGACCACTCCCGGTGATGAACGTAGTTTGAGGAGTTCATGTATTCACTATGTGTTAAAGCTTTGGTCCGGTACTATATTAAAAGGAGGCCTTAATATCCCTTAGTTTCCAATAGGATCCCGCTGCCACGGGAGGGTAGGACAAAAGATGTCATGCAAGTTCTTTTCCATAAGCACATATGTCTATATTCGGAATACATGACAAAAGATGAACCAGAGCTAGTTCTGTGTCACCCTAGGTTATGACTGTTACATGATCGATCGCATCTGACATGATTCTCCATCACCGATCCAATGCCTACGAGCTTTTCATATATTGTTCTTCACTTATTTACTTTTCCGTTGCTACTGTTACAATCACTATAAAACCAAAAATATTACTTTTGCTACCGTTGCCACTACTATCATATTACTTTGATACTAAATACCTTGCTGCAGATATTAAGTTTCCAGGTGTGGTTGAATTGACAACTCAGCTGCTAATACTTGAGAATATTCTTTGGCTCCCCTTGTGTCGAATCAATAAATTTGGGCTGAATACTCTACCCTCGAAAACTGTTGCGATCCCCTATACTTGTGGTTATCATCAACCTTCTGTACCCAAGAGATCCCATCTTGGGGCCTTTTTCAGAGCTCCACGGGAGGGGGCATTGATCATGGAGGGCCTCTACATCTACTCCATGGCCACTCCGATGATGTGTGAGTAGTTTACTTCAGACCTTCGGGTCCATAGCTAGTAGCTAGATTGTTTCTTCTCTCTCTTTGGATCTCAATACAAAGTTCTCCTCGTTCTTCTTGGAGATTTATTCGATGTAACTCTTTTGCGGTGTGTTTGTCGAGATCCGATGAATTGTGGGTTTATGATCAAGTCTATCTATGAACAATATTTGATTCTTCTCTAAAATCTTTTATGCACGATTGGTTATCTTTACAAGTCTCTTCGAGTTATCAGTTTGGTTTGGCCTACTAGATTGATTGTTCTTGCAATGGGAGAAGTGCTTAGCTTTGGGTTCAATCTTGCGGTGCTCAATCCCAGTGATAGAAAGGGAAATGACACGTATTGTATTGTTGCCAACGAGGATAAAAAGATGGCGTTTATATCATATTGCTTGAGTTTATCCCTCTACATCATGTCATCTTACCTAAGGCGTTACTCTGTTCTTATGAACTTAATACTCTAGATGCATGCTGGATAGCAATCGATGTGTGGAGTAATAGTAGTAGATGCAGGCAGGAGCGGTCTACTTGTCACGGACGTGATGCCTGTATACATGATCATGCCTAGATATTCTCATAATTATTCGCTTTTCTATCAATTTCTCGACAGTAATTCATTCACCCACCATAATACTTATGCTATCTTGAGAGAAGCCACTAGTGAAACCTATGGCCCCGGGGTCTATTCTCCATCATACAAGTTTCCAATCTATCTTATTTTGCAATCTTTACTTTCAATCTATATCATAAAAATACCAAAAATATTTATCTTATCATTATTATCTCTATCAGATCTCACTCTCGTAAGTGACCGTGAAGGGATTGACAACCCCTTTATCGTGTTGGTTGCGAGGTTCTTATTTGTTTGTGTAGGTACGAGGGACTTGCGTGTGGCCTCCTACTGGATTGATACCTTGGTTCTCAAAAACTGAGGGAAATACTTACGCTACTATGCTGCATCACCCTTTCCTCTTCAAGAGAAACCAACGCAGTTCTCAAGAGGTAGCAAGAAGGATTTCTGGCGCCGTTGCCGGGGAGTCTACGCACAAGTCAAGACATACCAAGTACCCATCACAAACTCTTATCCCCCGCATTACTTTATTTGCCATTTGCCTCTCGTTTTCCTCTCCCCCACTTCAACCTTGCCGTTTTATTCGCCCTCTTTTTCCGTTCCCCTTCTCTTTTCCAGTTTGCCTCTTCTGCTTGTTTCTTGTTTGCTTGTGTGTTGGATTGCTTGCTCGTCACGATGGCTCAAGATAATACTAAATTGTGTGACTTTTCCAACACCAATAATAATGATTTTATTAGCACTCCGATTGTCCTCTTACCGATGCTGAATCTTGTGAAATTAATGCTGCCTTGCTGAATCTTGTCATGGAAGATCCGTTTTCCGGCCTTCCTACCGAAGATGCCACTACCCATCTAGACAACGTTGTTGATTTGTGTGATATGCATAAGAAGTGGATAATTATATTGTTAAACCGAAGCCATTCCCGTTTTCTCTTAGAGATCGTGCTAAAGCTTGGTTTTCGTCTTTGCCTAAAAATAGTATTGATTCATGGAATAAGTGCAAAGATGCTTTTATCTCTAAGTATTTTCCTCCCGCTAAGATCATCACTCTTAGAAACGATATCATGAATTTTACGCAACTTGATCATGAACATGTTGCACAAGCTTGGGAGAGAATGAAATTAATGATACGTAATTGCCCTACACATGGTTTGAATCTTTGGATGATTATACAAAAAATTTATGCTGGATTGAACTTTGCTTCTAGAAATCTTTTAGATTCGGCCGCGGGAGGCACTTTTATGGAAGTCACTTTAGGAAAAGCTACTAAACTCCTAGATAATATTATGGTTAATTATTCTCAATGGCATACTGAAAAATCTACTAATAAAAAGGTGCATGCTATAGAAGAAATCAATGTTTTGAGTGGAAAGATGGATGAACTTATGAAATTGTTTGCTAATAAAAGTGTTTCTTCTAATCCTAATGATATGCCTTTGTCTACTTTGATTGAGAATAATAATGAATCTATGGATGTGAATTTTGTTGGTAGGAACAATTTTGGTAATAACGCGTACAGAGGTAATTTTAATCCCAGGCCATTTCCTAGTAATTCCACTAATAATTATGGTAATTCCGATAACAATTATTATGGAAATTATAATAAGATGCCCTCTGATTTTGAATCTAATATTAAAGAATATATTAGTTCTCAAAAGAGTTTCAATGCTTTGATTGAAGAAAAATTGTCTAAGATCGATGAGTTGGCTAGGAACGTGGATATAATTTCTCTTGATGCTGATTCTTTGAAACTTAGATCTATTCCACCTAAGCATGATATCAATGAGTGTCTCAAAGCTATGATAATTTCCATTGACGAGTGCAAAGAAAGAACTGCTAGGATGCGTGCTAAAAAGGATTGCTTCATAAAAGCATGTTCTTCAAGTTTCCATGATAATAAGGATGAAGATCTAAAAGTTATTGATGTGTCCCCTATTAAATATTTGTTTTACAATATTAATCTTGATAATGATGGGACTGGATATGAGTCAACTTTAGTTAGATAGCGTCTTAATGATTCGGAGTTTCCAGATCTTTATGCAAAAATTGATAAAAGTGGGATTGGAGAGGTCAAAACTTTAAATAGCAATGAACCCACTGTTGGGGAACGTAGCAGAAATTCAAAATTTTCTACGCATCACCAAGATCAATCTATGGAGTAATCTAGCAACGAGGGGAAGGAGAGTGCATCTACATACCCTTGTAGATCGCTGAGCGGAAGCGTTCAAGTGAACGGGGTTGATGGAGTCGTACTCGTCGTCATCCAAATCACCGATGATCCTAGTGCCGAACGGACGGCTCCTCCGTGTTCAACACACGTACAGCCCGGTGATGTCTCCTAAGTCTTGATCCAGCAAGGGGAGAAGGAGAGGTTGGGGAAGACTCCATCCAGCAGCAGCACGACGGCGTGGTGGTGGTGGAGGAGCGTGGTACTCCAGTAGGGCTTCGCCAAGCACCGCAAGAGACGAGGAGGGAGAGGGGTAGGGCTGCGCCAAGAAGGAGATTGATTCGTATCTATGGAAGCCCAAAACCTCAAGTATATATACAGGGAGGGGAGGGGCTGCGCCCCCACCTAGGTTTCCACCCCTAGGGGTGGCGGCCAGCCCTAGATCCCATCTAGGGGGCGGCCAAGGGGGGAGAGAGGGGGCGCACCACTAGGTGGGCCTTAGGCCCATCTGAGCCTAGGGTTTGCCCCCTTCCCCTCTCCCTTGCACCTTGGGCCTTGGTGGGGGGGCGCACCAGCCCACCAGGGGCTGGTCCCCTCTCACACTTGGCCCATGCAGCCCTCCGGGGCTGGTGGCCCCACTTGGTGGACCCCCGGACCCCTCCGGTGGTCCCGGTACATTACCGATAAAAGCCGAAACTTTTCCGGCGACCAAAACAGGACTTCCCATACATAAATCTTTACCTCTGGACCATTCCGGAACTCCTCGTGACGTCCGGGATCTCATCCGGGACTCCGAACAACATTCGGTAACCACGTACATCTATTCCCTATAACCCTACCGTCATCGAACCTTAAGTGTGTAGACCCTACGGGTTCGGGAACCATGCAGACATGGCCGAGATAACTCTCCGGTCAATAACCAACTACGGGATCTGGATACCCATGTTAGCTCCCACATGCTCCATGATGATCTCATCGAATGAACCATGATGTCAAGGACTTAATCAATCCCGTATACAATTCCCTTCGTCTAGCGGTACGATACTTGCCCGAGATTCGATCGTCGGTATCCCGATACCTGGTTCAATCTCGTTACCGGCAAGTCTCTTTACTCGTTCCGTAACACATCATCTCGTGATCAACTCCTTGATCACATTGTGCACATTATGATGATGTCCTACCGAGTGGGCCTAGAGATACCTCTCCGTTTACACGGAGTGACAAATCCCAGTCTCGATTCATGCCAACCCAACAGGCACTTTCGGAGATACCTGTAGTGTACATTTATAGCCACCCAGTTACCTTGACATGTTTGGCACACCCAAAGCACTCCTACGGTATCCGGGAATTGCACAATCTCATGGTCTAAGGAAATGATACTTGACATTAGAAAAGCTTTAGCATACGAACTACATGATCTTGTGCTAGGCTTAGGATTGGGTCTTGTCCATCACATCATTCTCCTAATGATGTGATCCCATTATCAACGACATCCAATGTCCATGATCAGGAAACCGTAACCATCTATTGATCAACGAGCTAGTCAACTAGAGGCTTACTAGGGACATGGTGTTGTCTATGTATCCACACATGTATCTGAGTTTCCTATCAATACAATTCTAGCAGGGATAATAAACGATTATCATGAACAAGGAAATATAATAATAACCAATTTATTATTGCCTCTAGGGCATATTTCCAACAGTCTCCCACTTGCACTAGAGTCAATAATCCAGTTCACATCGATATGTGATTAACACTCAAGGTCACATCCCCATGTGACTAACACCCAAAGAGTTCTGGGTTTGATCATGTTATGCTTGTGAGAGAGGTTTCAGTCAACGGGTCTGCAACATTCAAATCCGTATGTACTTCACAAGTTTCTATGTCATCTTGTAGATGCAACTACTATGCTACATTTGTTGCCATTTCAAATAACTGTTCTACTTGGACTTATTCTAAATTGTTTCTCCATTATACGTATCCGGTATCTCTACTCAGAGCTATCCGGATAGGTGTTAAGCTTGCATCGACGTAACTCTTTACGTCGAACTCTTTATCACCTCCATAACCGAGAAACATATCCTTATTCCTCTAAGGATAATTTAGACCGCTATCTGGTGATCTACTCCTAGATTACCTTTGTACCCTCTTGCCAGATATGTGGCAAGGCACACATCAGGTGCGGTACTCAGCATGGCATACCGTATAGAGCCTAAGACAAAAGCATAGGGGACGACCTTCGTCCTTCCTCTTTCTTCTGCCATGGTCGAGCTTTAAGTCTTAACTTCATACCTTACAACTCAAGAAAGAACTCCTTCTTTGACTGATCCATCTTGAACACCTTCAAGATCATGTCAAGGTATGTGCTCATTTGAAAGTACCATTAAGCGTTTTGATCTATCCATATAGATCTTGATGCTCAATGTTCAAGTAGCTTAATCCAGGCTTTCCATTGAAAAACACTTTCCAAATAACCCTATATGCTTTCCAGAAATTCTACGTCATTTCTGATCAACAACATATAATCATCAGCAATTCTATAGTGCTCCCACTCACTTCTTTTGAAATACAAGTTTCTCATAAACTTTGTATACACCCAAAAACTTTGATCATCTCATCAATGCATACATTCCAACTCCGAGATGCTTACTCCAGTCCTTAGAAGGATTGCTGGAGCTTTGCATACTTGTCAGCATCTTTCAAGATTGACAAAACCTTCCGGTTGTATCACATACAACCTTTCCTCAAGAAAATCGTCGAGGAAACAATGTTTTTTTGACATCCTATTTGCAAGATTTCATAAATAATGCAGTAACCGCTAATATAATTCCAACAGACTCTTAGCATCGCTATGAGTGAGAAAGTCTCATCATAGTCAACTCCTTGAACTTGTCGGAAAACATCTTAACGACAAGTCGAGCTTTCTTAATGGTGATACTTACCATCATTGTCCGTCTTCCTTTTAAAATCCATATGTACCTAATTGCCTTACGACCATCAAGTAGTTCTTCCAAAGTCTACACTTTGTTTTCATATATGGATCCTCTCTCGGATTATATGGCCTCGAGCCATTTTGGAATCCACGCCCACCATCGCTTCTCCATAGCTCGTAGGTTCATTGTTGTCTAGCAACATGACTTCCAAGACAGGATTACGTACCATTCTCAAGTAGTACGCATCCTTGTCATCCCACGAGGTTTGGTAGTGACTTGATCTGAAGTTTCATGATCACCATCATAAGCTTCCACTTCAATTGGTGTAGGTGCCGCAGGAACAACTCCCTGTGCCCTGCCACACACTAGTTGAAGAGATGGTTCAATAACCTCATCAAGTCTCCACCATCCTCCCACTCAATTCTTTGGAGAGAAACTTTTCCTCGAGAAAGGACCCGATTCTAGAAACAATCCCTTATTGCTTTCGCATCTGAGACAGGAGGTATACCCAACTGTTTTGGGTGTCCTATGAAGATGCATTTATCCGCTTTGGGTTCGAGATTATCAACCTGAAACTTTTCACATAAGCGTCGCAGCCCCAAACCTTTAAGAAATGACAGCTTAGGTTTCTCTAAACCATAGTTCATATGATGTCGTCTCATCGGAATTACGTGGTGCCCTATTTAAAGTGAATGTGGTTGTCTCTAATGCCTAACCCATAAACTATCATGGTAATTCGATAAGAGACATCATGGTATGCATCATATCCAATAGGGTGCAGTTATGATGTTCGGACACACCATCACACTATGGTGTTTCAGGCTGTATTAGTTGTGAAACAATTTCCACAATGTCTTAATTCTGCGCCAAACTCGTAATTCAGATATTCATCTCTATGATCATATCATAGATATTTTATCCTCTTGTCATGACGATCTTTCAACTTCACCCTGAAATTACTTGAACCTTTCAATAATTCAGACTCGTGATTCATCAAGTAAATATACTCAAATCATCTGTGAAGTAAGAACATAACGATATCCACTACATGCCTCAGCACTCATTGGACTGCACACATCAAAATGTATTACTTCCAACAAGTTGCTTTCCAGTTCCATTTAACTGAAAACGAGGCTTTCAGTCATCTTGCCCATGTGGTATGATTTGCATGTCTCAAGTGATTCAAAATCAAGTGAGTCCAAACGGTCCATTTGCATGGAGTTTCTTCATGCATATACACCAATAGACATGGTTCGCATGTCTCAAACTTTTCAAAAACGAGTGAGCCCAAAGATCCATCAACATGGAGCTTCTTCATGCATTTTATACCGATATGACTTACGTGGCAGTGCCACAAGTAGGTGGTACTATCATTACTATCTTATATATTTTGGCATGAACATGTGTATCACTACGATCGAGATTCAATAAACCATTCATTTTAGGTGCAAGACCATTGAAGGTACTATTCAAATAAACAGAGTAACCATTATTCTCCTTAAATGAATAACCGTATTGTGATAGACATAATCCAATCATGTCTATGCTCAATGCAAACACCAATCTCGATGGTAGAGGGAGCGTGCGATGCTTGATCACATCAAGCTTGGGAAAAACTTCCAACACATATCGCCAGCTCATCTTTAGCTAGTCTCTATTTACTAACACTTAGCAACCGAACCGGTATCTAATACCATGGTGCTACTAGGAGTACTAGTAAAGTACATATTAACACAATGTATATCCAATATACTTCTATCGACCTTGCCAGCCTTCTCATCTACCAAGTATCTAGGGTAATTCTACTCCAGTGGCTGTTCCCCTTTTCACAGAAGCACTTAGTCTCGGGTTTGGGTTCAACCATGGGTTTCTTCACTAGAGCAGCAGCTGATTTGCCGTTTCATGAAGTATCCCTTCTTGCCCTTGCCCTTCTTGAAACTAGTGGTTTCACCAACCATCAACAATTGATGCTCCTTCTTGATTTCTACTTTTGTGGTGTCAAACATTGCGAATATCTCAAGGATCATCATATATGTCCCTGATATATTATAGTTCATCACGGAGCTCTAGCAGCTTGGTGGCAATGACTTCGGAGAAACATCACTATCTCATCTGGAAGATCAACTCCCACTCGATTCAAATGATTTTTGTACTCAGACAATCTGAGCACAAGCTCAACAATTGAGCTTTTCTCCCTTAGTTTGCAGGCTAAGAAAATCGTCGGAGGTCTTATACCTCTTGACGTGGGCACGAGCCTGAAATCCCAATTTCAGCCCTTGAAACATCTCATATGTTTCGCGACATTTCAAAACGTCTTCGGTGCCTCAACTCTAAACCATTTAACTAAACTATCATGTAGTTATCAAAATGTGTATGTCAGATGTTCGCAACATCCACAGACAACGTTTGAGGTTCAGCACACTGAGCGGTGCATTAAGGACATAAGCCTTCTATGAAGCAATGAGGACAATCCTCAGTTTACGGACCTAGTCCGCATAATTGCTACTATCAACTTTCAACTAATTTTTTTTCTCTAGGAACATATCTAAACAGTAGAACTTAAGCGTGAGCCACGACATAATTTGCGAAGACCTTTTGACTGTGTTCAGGATAATTAAGTTCATCTTATGAACTCCCACTCAGATAGACATCCCTCTAGTCATCTAAGTGATTACATGATCCGAGTCAACTAGGCCGTGTCCGATCATCACGTGAGACGGACTAGTCAACATCGGTGAACATCTTCATGTAGATCGTATATTCTATACGACTCATGTTCGACCTTTTGGTCTTCTGTGTTCCGAGGCCATGTCTGTACATGCTAGGCTCGTCAAGTCAACCTAAGTGTTTGCATGTGTAAATCTGTCTTACACCCGTTGTATGTGAACGTTGGAATCTATCACACCCGATCATCACGTGGTGCTTCGAAACAACGAACTGTCGCAATGGTGCACAGTTAGGGGGAACACTTTCTTGAAATTATTATGAGGGATCATCTTATTTACTACCGTCGTTCTAAGTAAACAAGATGCAAAAACATGATAAACATCACATGCAATCAAATAATAGTGATATGATATGGCCAATATCATATAGCTCCTTTGATCTCCATCTTGGGGCTCCATGATCATCTTTTCACTGGCATGACACCATGATCTCCATCATCATGATCTCCATCATCGTGTCTCCATGAAGTTGCTCGCCAACTATTACTTCTACTACTATGGCTAACACGTTTAGCAATAAAGTAAAGTAATTTACATGGCGTTTCTCAATGACACGCAGGTCATACAAAAAAATAAAGACAACTCCTATGGCTCCTGCCGGTTGTCATACTCATCGACATGCAAGTCGTGATTCCTATTACAAGAATGTGATCTCATACATCACATATATATCATTCATCACATCCTTTGGCCATATCACATCACAAAACATTTGCTGCAAAAACAAGTTAGACGTCCTCTAATTGTTGTTGCAAGTTTTTACATGGCTGCTAAAGGTTTCCAGCAAGAACATTTCTTACCTACGCCAAAACCACAATGTGAATTGCCAATTTCTATTTACCCTTCATAAGGACCCTATTCATCGAGTCTGATCCGACTAAAGTGGGAGAGACAGACACCCGCCACCCACCTTATGCAACTAGTGCATGTTAGTCGGTGGAACCGGTCTCACGTAAGCGTACGTGTAAGGTTGGTCCGGGCCGCTTCATCCCACGATGCCGCCGAATCAAGATAAGACTAGTAACGGCAAGATAATTGACAATATCGATGCCCACAACTACTTTGTGTTCTACTCGAGCATAGTAACTATGCATAGACCTAGCTCATGATGCCACTGTCAGGGAACGTAGCAGAAATTCAAAATTTTCTACGCATCACCAAGATCAAACTATGGAGTAATCTAGCAACGAGGGGAAGGAGAGTGCATCTACATACCCTTGTAGATCGCTGAGAGGAAGCGTTCAAGTGAACGGGGTTGATGGAGTCATACTCGTCGTGATCCAAATCACCGATGATCCTAGTGCCGAACGGACGTCTCCTCCGTGTTCAACACACGTACAGCCCGGTGACGTCTCCTACGCCTTGATCCAGCAAGGGGAGAAGGAGAGGTTGGGGAAGACTCCATCCAGCAGCAGCACGACGGCGTGGTGGTGGTGGAGGAGCGTGGTACTCCAGCAGGGCTTCGCCAAGCACCGCAAGAGACGAGGAGGGCGAGGGGTAGGGCTGTGCCAAGAAGAAGATTGAATCGTATCTATGGCAGCCCAAAACCTCAAGTATATATAGGGGAGGGGAGGGGCTGCGCCCCCACCTAGGTTTCGACCCCTAGGGGTGGCGGCCAGCCCTAGATCCCATCTAGGGGGTGGCCAAGGGGGGAGAGAGGGGGGCGCACCACTAGGTGGGCCTTAGGCCCATCTGAGCCTAGGGTTTGCCCCTTCCCCTCTTCCTTCCACCTTGAGCCTCGGTGGGGGGGGGGGGTGCACCAGCCCACCAGGGGCTGGTCCCCTCTCACACTTGGCCCATGCAGCCCTCCGGGGCTGGTGGCCCCACTTGGTGGACCCCCGGACCCCTCCGATGGTCCCGGTACATTACCGATAAAACCCGAAACTTTTTCGGTGACCAAAACAGGACTTCCCATACATAAATCTTTACCTCTGGACCATTCCGGAACTCCTCGTGACGTCTGGGATCTCATCCGGGACTCCGACCAACATTCGGTAACCACGTACATCTATTCCCTATAACCCTAGCGTCATCGAACCTTAAGTGTGTAGACCCTACGGGTTCGGGAACCATGCAGACATGGCCGAGACAACTCTCCGGTCAATAACCAACTGCGGGATCTGGATACCCATGTTAGCTCCCACATGCTCCACGATGATCTCATCGGATGAACCACGATGTCAAGGACTTAATCAATCCCGTATACAATTCCCTTCGTCTAGCGGTACGATACTTGCCCGAGATTCGATCGTCGGTATCCCGATACCTGGTTCAATCTCGTTACCGGCAAGTCTCTTTACTCGTTCCGTAACACATTATCCCGTGATCAACTCCTTGATCACATTGTGCACATTATGATGATGTCCTACCGAGTGGGCCCAGAGATACCTCTCCGTTTACACGGAGTGACAAATCCCAGTCTCGATTCGTGCCAACCCAACAGGCACTTTCGGAGATACCTGTTGTGTACCTTTATAGCCACCCAGTTACGTTGTGACGTTTGGCACACCCAAAGCACTCCTACGGTATCCGGGAGTTGCACAATCTCATGGTCTAAGGAAATGATACTTGATATTAGAAAAGCTTTAGCATACGAACTACATGATCTTGTGCTAGGCTTAGGATTGGGTCTTGTCCATCACATCATTCTCCTAATGATGTGATCCCATTATCAACGACATCCAATGTCCATGGTCAGGAAACCGTAACCATCTATTGATCAATGAGCTAGTCAACTAGAGGCTTACTAGGGACATGGTGTTGTCTATGTATCCACACATGTATCTGAGTTTCCTATCAATACAATTCTAGCATGGATAATAAACGATTATCATGAACAAGGAAATATAATAATAACCAATTTATTATTGCCTCTAGGGCATATTTCCAACACCCACCATCTTGGATTTCAAGGAATTTAATTATGATAATTGTTCTTTAATAGATTGCATTTCCTTGTTGCAATCCATGCTAAATTCTCCACATGCTTATAGCCAAAATAAAGCTTTTACTAAACATATCGTTGATGCTTTAATGCAATCTTATGAAGAAAATCTTGAATTGGAAGTTTCTATCCCTAGAAAACTTCATGATGAGTGGGAACATACTATTAAAATTAATATTAAATTTCATGAATGCTTGCTTTATGTGATTTGGGTGCTAGTGTTTCCACGATTCCTAAAACTTTGTGTGATTTGCTAGGTTTCTGTGAATTTGATGATTGTTATTTAAACTTGCATCTTGCGGATTCCACCATTAAGAAACCTATGGGAAGAATTAATGATGTTCTTATTGTTGCAAATAGGAATTATGTGCCCGTAGATTTCATTGTTCTTGATATAGATTGCAATCCTACATGTCCTATTATTCTTGGTAGACCATTCCTTAGAACGATTGGTGCAATTATTGATATGAAGGAAGGGAATATTAGATTCCAATTTATATTAAGGAAGGGCATGAAACACTTTCCTAAAAATAAAATTAAATTACCTTATGAATCTATTATAAGAGTCACTTATGGATTGCATACCAAACATGATAATAATTAGATCTATCCTTGCTTTTATGCGTAGCTAGGGGCGTTAAACGATAGCGCTTGTTTGGAGGCAACCCAATTTCATTTTTGTTTCTTGATTTTTGATTCTGTTTAGTAATAAATAATTCATCTAGCCTCTGTTTATATGTGGTTTTATGCTTTTAATTAGTGTTTGTACCAACTAGAACCTTTGGGAAGACTTGGGGAAAGTCTTTGCGATCTTGCTGTAAAAAACAGAAACTTTAGCGCTCACGAGATTTGCTGCCAATTTTTACTGTAGAGTGGTATTTAGTTAATTCTTTATGAAGATGATTAATATATAAATTCCTCACGTCCAGCAATTTATTTTAGAATTTTTAGGGTTCCAGAAGTATTCGAAACCTACAGATTACTACAGACTGTTCTGTTTTTGACAGATTCTGTTTTTTGTGTGTTGTTTGCTTATTTTGATGAACCTATGGCTAGTAATAGAGTTTATGAACCATAGAAAAGTTGGAATAAAGTAGGTTTAACACCAATATAAATAAAGAATGAGTTCATTACAGTACGTTGAAGTGGTGGTTTGTTTTCTTTTACTAACGAAGCTCACGAGATTTTTCTTTAAGTTTTGGGTAAAGATTTGATGGATTATGGAACAAGGAGTGGCAAGAGCCTAAGCTTGGGGATGCCCAAGGAACCCCAAAGGTAAAATTCAAGTACAACCAAAAGCCTAAGCTTGGGGATGCCCCGAAAGGCATCCCCTCTTTCGTCTTCGTCCATCGGTAACTTTACTTGGAGCTATATTTTTATTCGCCACATGATATGTGTTTTGCTTGGAGCGTGTTGTATGATTTGAGTCTTTGCTTTTTAGTTTACCACAATCATCCTTGCTGTACACACCTTTTGGGAGAGGCACACATGAATTGGAATTTATTAGAATACTCTATGTTCTTCACTTATATCTTTTGAGTTGGATTATTTTTGCTCTAGTACTTCGCTTATATCTTTTAGAGCACGACAGTGGTTTTATTTTATAGAAATAATTGTTCTCTCATGCTTCACTTATATCATTTTGAGAGTCCTTTAGAACAGCATGGTAATTCACTTTGGTTATAAATTTTAAATGCTAAGAGAAGTTGGATGCTTGATAGATTGTTCTGAGATATACAGGTGGTAATATTAGAGGTGTGCTAGTTGAGTAATTGTGAAATTGATGAATACTTGTGTTGAAGTTGGCAAGTCCCGTAGCATGCACGTATGGTAAACGTTTTGCGACAAATTTGAAGCATGGGGTGTTCTTTGATTGCTTTCCTTATGAGTCGCGGTCGGGGATGAGCAATGGTCTTTTCCTACCAATCTATCCCCCTAGGAGCATGCGCGTAGTGCTTGATTTTGATGACTTGTAGATTTTTGCAATAAGTATGTGAGTTCTTTATGACTAATGTTGAGTCCATGGATTATATGCACTCTCACCCTTCCATCATTGCTAGCCTCTTCGGTACCATGCACTGCCCTTTCTCACCTTGAGAGTTGGTGCATACTTCGCCATTGCATCCAAACCCCGTGATACGATACGCTCTATCACACATAAGCCTCCTTATATCTTCCTCAAAACAGCCACCATACCTACCTATTATGGCATTTCCATAGCCATTACGAGATATATTGCCATGCAACTTTCCACCGTTCCATTTATTATGACACGCATCATCATTGTCATATTGCTTTGCATGATCATGTAGTTGACATCGTATTTGTGGCAAAGCCACCATGCTTAATTTTTCATACATGTCACTCTTGATTCATCGCAATCCTGACCGGAGGCATTCACATAGAGTCATATTTTGTTCTAAGTATCGAGTTGTAATTCTTGAGTTGTAAGTAAATAAAAGTGTGATGATCATCATTGGAGCATTGTCCCATGTGAGGAAAGGATGATGGAGACTATGATTCCCCCACAAGTCCGGATGAGACTCCAGACGAATAATAATAATAATAAAGAGGCCAAAAAAGAGAAAAGAAGGCCCAAATAAAAAATGAGAGAAAAATAGAGAAGGGACAATGTTACTATCCTTTTTCCACACTTGTGCTTCAAAGTAGCACCATGATCTTCATGATAGAGAGTCTCTTATTTTGTCACTTTCATATACTAGTGGGAATTTTTCATTATAGAACTTGGCTTGTATATTCCAATGATGGGTTTCCTCAAGTGCCCTAGGTCTTCATGAGCAAGCAAGCTGGATGCACACCCACTTAGTTTCTTTGATGATATTTCATATATTTATAGCTCTAGTGCATCCGTTGCATGGCAATCCCTACCCCTTGCATTGACTTCAATCGGTGGGCATCTCCATAGCCCATTAATTAGTCACGTCAATGTGAGACTTTCTCCCTTTTTGTTTTCTCACACAACCTCAATCATCATATTCTATTCCACCGATAGTGCCATGTCCATGGCTCGCGCTCATATATTGCGTAAAAGTTGAAAGAGTTTGAAAAGGCTAAGTATGAAACAATTGCTTGGCTTGTCATCGGGGTTGTGCATGACGGGAGCATTTTGTCTGGCGAAAATGAAGCATGGCCAAACTATATGACTTTGTGGGGATAAGTTTTCTTTGGCTATGGTATTTTGATAAGGCATAATTGTTTGATTAGATTACTTGGAGTATTACTATTTTTATGTCAACAATAAACTTTTATCTTGAATCTTTCGGATCTGAACATTCATGCCACAATAGAGAAAAATACATTGAAGAACATGCTAGAAAGAATTCCACATCAAAAATTATGTTTTTATCATTTACCTACTCGAGGACGAGCAGGAATTAAGCATGGGGATGCTGATACGTCTCCAACATATCTACAATTTTTTATTGTTCCATGCTATTATATTACCTGTTTTGGATGTTAATGGGCTTTATTTTACACTTCTATATTATTTTTGGGACTAACCTATTAACCCAAGGCCCAGTGCAAGTTGCCGTTTTTTGCCTATTTCAGTGTTTCGCAGAAAAGGAATATCAAACGGAATCCAAACGGAATGAAACCTTCGAGAGCGTGATTTTTGGAACAAACATGATCTAGAGGACTTAGAGTGGACATCAAGCAACCAACAAGGCGTCCATGAGGCAGGGGGCGCGCCTACCCCCTGGGAGCGCCCCCCCCCCCTCGTTGGCCCCTTGTGGCTCAACCGACCTACTTCTTCCTCCTATATATGTTCACATACCCTGGAAACATCCAGGAGCACCACTAAACCGTATTTCCACTGCCGCAACCTTCCGTACCAAAGAGATCCCATCTCGGGGCCTTTTCTGGAGCTCCGCAGGAGGGGGCATTGATCACGGAGGGCCTCTACATCAACTCCATGGCCCCTCCAATGATGTGTGAGTAGTTTACTTCAGACCTTTGGGTCCATAGCTAGTAGCTAGATGGCTTCTTCTCTCTCTTTGTATCTCAATACAAAGTTCTCCTCGATCTTCTTGGAGATCTATTTGATGTAACTCTTTTTTCGGTGTGTTTGTCGAGATCCGAAGAATTGTGGGTTTATGATCGAGTCTATATCTGAACAATATTTGATTCTTCTCCGAAATCTTTTATGCATGATTGGTTATCTTTGCAAGTCTCTTCGAATTATCAGTTTGGTTTGGCCTACTAGATTGATCATTCTTGCAATGGGAGAAGTGTTTAGCTTTGGGTTCAATCTTGCGGTGCTCGATCCCAGTGACAGAAAGGGAAACGACACATATTGTATTGTTGCCATCGAGGATAAAAAGATGGGGTTTATATCATATTGCTTGAGTTTATCCCTCTACATCATGTCATATTACCTAAGGCATTACTCTGTTCTTACGAACTTAATACTCTAGATGCATGCTGGATAGCGGTCAATGTGTGGAGTAACAGTAGTAGATGCAGGCAAGAGTCGGTCTACTTGTCACGGACGTGATGCCTATATACATGATCATACCAAGATATTCTCATAATTATTCGCTTTTCTATCAATTGCTCGACAGTAGTTCGTTCACCCACCGTAATATTTATGCTATCTTGAGAGAAGCCACTAGTGAAACCTATGGCCCCCGGGTCTATTGTCCATCATACAAGTTTCCAATCTATTTTATTTTGCAATCTTTACTTTCAATCTATATCATAAAAATACCAAAAATATTTATCTTATCATTATTATCTCTATCAGATCTCACTCTCGCAAGTGACCGTGAAGGGATTGACAACCCCTTTATCGCGTTGGTTGCGAGGTTCTTATTTGTTTGTGTAGGTACGAGGGACTTGTGTGTGGCCTCCTACTGGATTGATACCTTGGTTCTGAAAAACTGAGGGAAATACTTACGCTACTTTGCTGCATCACCCTTTCCTCTTTAAGGGAAAACCAACGCAGTGCTCAAGAGGTAGCAGGCGGTGTCGGATTCACGGGTTCCGGCAGACCCTTAAGGTTCGAACACTGGGGTGCGCACGGAAATCTGGCCTTCTACCTCCCCGTCTCGCAAAGATCTAAACTACTAAAAGAACCGCACAAGAGACACAAGATTTATACTAGTTCGGGCCACCATTGCGGTGTAATACCCTACTCCAGTGTGTGGTGGATGGATTGCCTCCTGGGGCTGGTGATGATGAACAGTACAAGGAAGAACTGCCTCGTGAGGGTCTGTTCTTGCCTGGGTGATGAACTGTTGGGAGGAGTTCAGTCACCTCTCTCTCTCTCTCTCTCTCTCTCTCTCTCTCTACTGGCACCCTCGATCGTCATGGCTTGCGTCATGGGCACCTCGCGAGGTACCCCACCTTGATACCTCCGTCTCCTCGCGAGCCAGCCTGAGGAGGCTGCGCCTGAGGATGCGCCGTGTCGTCTGCCTCGCGAGGCTTGGCCCCTCGCGAGGGTCTTGAGTCTTGTGCTGATGAAGATGGGCCATGTTGGCCCCCATCTAAGCCACGCCGCAGGCCGCAGGCAGGCAAGTCTGGGGACCCCCGTTCCCAGAACGCCGACAGTAGCCCCCGGGCCCAAGGCGCGCATGGGCTTGGCCGTGCCGAGAGGCGAAAGGGCAAGGGCAAAGCGCCGCGGGCCCTAACAGCCTGCAGCTTTGGGAGCCGCGTGGCGGTTGATGGGACGTGGGCGGCACTGTTCCCCCCATGCCCCCTTATTCTGCGCCCTGTCAGGCGGACTTGTGGTTGCACATAGCCGCTCCCCTTCTTGTTGCTCGAGCGTCTCCTGTTCTTCCTTCCTTCGCACGCCGGCTCCCGCCTCCAATCCAATCTCAAATCTTCCCCCTCCTTCCCATCGCCATGACTCCGACGAGGAAGGAGAGAGGGGAGAAATCCACGCTTCCGTCTTGTGTGCCGCCAATGGTGGCCCCCGCCGTCGGCCAGCCGACCGTACTCAACCAAGAGTGCCTGGGCAGGGACAGCTTGGCCCTCGCCTCCGTCTTCAACGAGTGCGGGAGGACGACGGCTTGGCCCGCATCCCGCTTCTCCATCAACAGGACAGCAACCGAGGTTCCATGTTTCACCGACGCCTTGTGGGCGGGTCTGGTTCCCCCCTTCTCTGATTTCTTCAATGTCGTGCTCTCCCATTATCAGATCCACTTGATGCATCTAAGTCCTGAGTCCATCACCCTTCTTTCGGTCTTCGCCTTCGTTTGCGAAGCCATGGTGGGCATCCCTCCTTCGGTTGCCTTGCTGCGCCACTTCTTCTCACTGTGTATTGTCAACCCTTCCCAATGCTGGGCATGCGTGAGCATTGCTGCTGAGCCTGCGACCGAGGCCTCTGGGATTGACTTCAAACTCCCCCAGCCCGCGGTTGGGTTCCATGAGCGGTGGTTGTACGTGGACGCAGGGGTACCCAGCCCCCTGCTATCGGAGCCGACCTCGCCTGCTGTCCCCAATTCGGGTTGGGGCCAGGAGACGCTGAAGAGCCCCCGGCTCATCTTTGTCTGGAGCCGCTTCACGCTCCTGAGGAAGCTTGGCGTGACAACGCCCAAAGTGGTGAAGGAGTTTCTGTTGTGCCGCGTCGCTCCCATGCAGTGCTGCTCTCGCCAGATGTGGGCCTTCCGTGGGCGCGAGGATAACATGAGGCTCCACGAGGAGGACCTAGCTCCAGCGGTGCTGAAGTCGACGCTCTTGACCTTAGCCGGTGACCTCAACCCCGGCAATGTCCAGCAGGGAGGGGCCTTGTTGTATCTCTGCCAGAGCAGGGCCGACTTCGTGAAGCAGATGCTTGTCTTCGATGAATGGGGACTGCGCCCGGCCGGCCTCCAGGGACCTCGCGAGAACCCGATGGTGGTGACTGCCCTTCCAACCGGCCAAGGCGGCTCCTCCTCAAGTGGCGGAGCAGGGAGGCAGGAGGCGCCTGAGGCCGAGGGTGCCCCTGATGAGGTGGCAGCGCTGGGTGGCACTCGCGAGGGGACAGCTCCTGAGGCCCGTGCCGTTGCGGCTGAAGGTGGCAAGCAGCCGCTCCCGGTGCCCGGGGCTAAGGCCTTGGAGGCCCCAGTCGCGTCTTCTGGCGAGGCAATGGAAGGCATACGCCAGGTAGGCGCCCCTGACGTGGACCGCTCTGAGGCTCCGTCCTCGCGGTAGGATGATCCTTGCGCTCTTCTCTTGGGCCGCTTCCGCGTGGACTTTGAGGCCCTCTGGAGGAAGAGGGAGGCCCTAGGTGATGGCTTCCCTTGTCGCACGCTGAAGCGCAGGAAGTACTTCGCCACTGACGAGTAAGTCCTCTTTCTCTCTGGCTCCTGATCCCCTTGCTACTTCCGCTGATCCTTGTTCCGCAGGCCCCTCCCGACTGAGCTCGCGGAAGTCACTGAGGTGCCGCCTCCCTTAGCTTCGTCCCCTCTACTGTCTTCAAATGCTCCGAGCAGCTCTGCCCTGGTGGTGAGGGCGTCTGAAGGGGCGGACCATCCCGAGGCACATCGCGGCCCGTCATTCCCCGCGATTTTCCTTCGCGGGCCCTCTCGGGGTATAGCCAGCTTGTCGTGGGCTTCTCGTCTGGTCGGGGACCGTGACTGGTTGAGGCGCCTCCTGTGCCCCTCATCTGGAGACGGGCTGGCTCTAGGCCGGGCTTCCGGCGCGACGCGCCCGGCCATCGCGAGGGCGCCAGCCCCCAGCCCCCTGCCCGGAGGAGGAACAATGATTCACGGCCCCCAGCGCTTGCTTGGGGCGGATGATGGTGTGGAAGATGTGCTTGAGCGCGCCCGGGAGCGCCGCGCCCGCCGCCAAGGGTTCCTTCGAAGAGCGGCCGACGCGGTGAACTTGCTTGGAGAGGAGCTCGCTGACGAAGACGCGCGCCTGGAGGCCGAGGGCCTACGCCTGGCTGTAGGGAGGCGTGAGCTGGAGGCCGCCATCGCCCTTGCGCGCCGTCAGCGGGATCTTGCTGATGAAGAGGCGAAGATGACGCTGGAGGCCTCTCGAGTGGCCCGATCCCAGGCCGCTGAGGAGGCCTGGAGAGCTGACCGATGGCGAGAGGCAGCGGAGGAGCGGGCTCGCGAGCTCCTGGCCCGGTGCCACTCACTGGAGGAGCAAGCGGAGCTGGCCCTTGCGTCGATGCGGGTGGCCTCCGGTGACCCGGCCGAGCTCCAGAGGCGCGAAGAAGCGTTGACGCTGGAAGCCAATGAACGCACTCGCGAGTACGAGCGGCTGGAGACGAGGGAGCGCCTAGTGACGCAAGCAGAAGACGATGTCGCTGCACGGGAAGCGCGTGTCCTGGAGGAGGTTTGTTGTCGGGTGGCGACGGCGCGCCAAGGCCTCGAGCGAGAGTTCAAGGGGAAGCTGGGGATGATCCGGGTCGAAGCCGAGGGTAGAACCGCAGCCCTGAGGGCCCAACGCGATGAGGCGACGCGGTTGGTCGACGCCTCCCGGTCCGCCCTCGAGGCAGCGCAAAAGGAGCTGGCTGCCTCCCAGGCCGAGGTGCTCCGTCTTCGCCAGCGGATGGAAGAGGCCGAGGCCGTTGAGTGTCAGAATGCCGACGAAATACGCCAGCGGCGGGTCCTGGAGCACGCGCACGGCCCCATGCTCACCACGCTCAGGGTGAGGGCTAACGTAGCCTTGGGCAACATCTGTGAGGCAGCCGTCGGCGAGCCGCACACGATTAACTATGCCGGCAACCTGCAGTTCTTCACCGCCGTGGTAACGCAGCTGGAGGCTCGGTCGGTCAGGGCCGACAGGTTGGTGGAGGAGAGGAGCTACGCCCAGCTCGGGCGCGCCTTTTCCCGCGTCTTCAGCCATCCCCGGAACATGGATCCCCACTTCGACTTTGACTCCGCCATCGCCCCAGTTCCCCAGGCCGTCCAAGGTGACCTGGCGGATTGGGTGGAGAACAACGTGGATGCTCTCGTCCGAGCCTTCACGTCGGATGACGAAAATGTGGTCGTGGCTGCCGACGAAGGCGGCGTGGTGGACGGCCCCGACGCCGCTGGTGGCGGCGCAGACGACGAGGGCGAATTCAGTGATGCCAGCGACAGCTCGGGACGCGCCCCCGAGGATGCATTGGGGGATTTGTCAGACTGACCATGTACTTCTCCTGTCTTTTACCCTGCATGAATAGAACTCAGGTGTTTGGCCTGACAGTCGTGAAAGCATTTTGGGAGGGGAAGCCCCTCATATAAAAACTTGTGTCCAGCGTATCAGTAGTAGTCAAATTGCGCGCGTGCCTGACGGTGGGTTGGTTTACCTTTGCCCCACGCTGGCCCCGAGGCGGCCTGCAGGGGGGCGCGTCGCCTGGGGTGCTCTCTAGTTGGGTCCTCAGGACGTGAGATCGTTGCTGATGAAAAACTTCACAGGCGTTGGCCTTCTTCACAGGCTCTAGGTCTTTTCCTTAGCGCGATAGCTTCACAGGCACTCGCCTTGCTTCACAGGCTCTGGGCCTTTTACTTAGCGCGATAGCTTCACAGGCACTCGCCTTGCTTCACAGGCTCTGGGCCTCTTCCTTAACGCTGGAGCTTCACAGGCACTCGCCTTGCTTCGCAGGCTCTGGGCCTTTTCCTTAGCGCAATAGCTTCATAGGCACTCGCCTTGCTTCACAGGCTCTGGGCCTTTTCCTTAGCGCGATAGCTTCACAGGCACTCGCCTTGCTTCACAGGCTCTAGGCCTTTTCCTTAGCGCGATAGCTTCACAGGCACTCGCCTTGCTTCACAGGCTCCGGGCCTTTTTAAATAGGACAACCTCCGCAGGCACCCGAAAATCCTCCCGAGAGGGAGCAACAGCGGCTGCCTGGGTTGCGCATGAGCCAGGCCTGATTCGACTCACGAGGGGATGCAGCGGTGACGAAGCGGTAACCAGAACGCGAGAAATGGCTCGAGCGAGAATAAGCACCCCTTCCCTGAACACACGCAAGTCTCAAATTCGAATCCAACTTAAATCCAGCGGGGGAAAGCAACAGCCAAAGGGAAAGGCAACGAAAAGTAGAAAAAAAGCCGCGTCCGGCACCTAATCTAGTCTTGGACGTCTTCTCACCAGCGCGGAGCTAAGTGCTGTCCACTGGGCGTGGGAGGGAGCCCCAGGGCCTGAGGCCGGCACCCCTGAGACTCCGGGGCGTGTACAGCCCCACTCATTGTTACGTGAGAGTGTCATGGGGCGGCGAGCTTCATAGGCATTGGGCCTTCTTCACAGGTACTGGCCTTGCTTCATATCGCCAGACGAGGGCCCCAACTTGCGCCACACTCTAGTGCCATCAGCAACGACCGGAACCCAGGACGCCGCCCGATGGGGTAGAGCGGTCGCCAGCGGTTCCCCCGATGACCACGGGTCCTCTGCCAGGGGCAGGCCCTGAGGCACCTCCCCAGCAGCGGGCCTACCTCCTGAGAATGCCTTGCTCCGAATGCCGTGGTGGCGATGTAGGATCTCGACCCCTCTCCTGTAGCCCCCTGCGCCCTCCTCCCGAGGGGTAGGAGACTGTGGGAGCGGGGCAACTGCTTGCCGCGGTGACCTGCACCTCCTGCGATCCATGGTTAGCATATACCTGCCCCTGAAGAGTTAGCGGTGCCCGATAGTCATTGCCTCCAGCGTGGCCAGCGGGTTCGTCCATGGGCTCCTGGAAGGGCTCAGCTTCTACTGCCTCGTCCCCCCAGCTTGGGCCAAGGAGCGAGCGTTGCCTGCTATCGCTAGGGTGTCCTTGGTCCAGCATGAGGGGCACGTATTCCTCCGTCGCCGTCATCCCGAATGCCACGCCATGATGCCCCGCACGCCACGCGGTCCCACCTGCCGTGCCTACTGCGGGGTGGCAGCGCGGCAGCCCTCCGGGGCCGTGGGTCGCGTCGAGTCCTTCTTCTTCGCGGGCCGGGGGCGGAGGCAGTGCCGCCGCCGGTCCGGTGCTGACAGCTTCGTTGGCGTTGGTGTAGCCTTGGAGTCCGCGAGCGCGCGCGGAGCCCCCCCGCGGGCCGCCCTGGGCTTGAGATGGGAGCTGGGTGGAGAAGGGGTGAGCCCCCGAGGCGGCGAAGCCCAGGAGCTCCGCCACCCGTTCTAGCAGCACGTCGTGGCCGCCCTCCAGTAGTCTGCACCGCAGTAGCTCCCGGGCCACCGTGAGCGCGGCCCTTCAATTCGCTTGCTCCCGGCGGGTGTACGGCGTCGTGGTTGCGGCGTGATTGGAGGCCCTTGCCGCCGACCGCGCTTGCCACGGTGTGAGGGTTGCGGAAGCCTGTCTGTGTCGCCCACGGCCCGCGGCGCCCTGCGGGCCGCGAGCTGCCTGGGGCACGGGGCCGCCCGAGGCGGGCGGCTCCGCGCAGGTGGGCCACGCCGCCCATGGACCTTGGTTGCCCGCCTGGTCGCCGGACATGGTGATGACGATGCGATGGGAGGCGGAGCGGATCGGTGGAAGACAGATTCGGGCGCACCCCTACCTAGCATGCCAAATGTTGGATTCACGGGTTCCGGCAGACCCTTAAGGTTCCAACACTGGGGTGCGCGTGGAAATCTGGCCTTCTACCTCCCCGTCTCGCAAAGATCTAAACTACTAAAAGAACCGCACAAGAGACACAAGATTTATACTGGTTCGGGCCACCATTGCGGTGTAATACCCTACTCTAGTGTGTGGTGGATGGATTGCCTCCTGGGGCTAGTGATGATGAACAGTACAAGGAAGAACTGCCTCGCGAGGGTCTGTTCTTGGCTGGGTGATGAACTGCTGGGAGGAGTTCAGTCACCTCTCTCTCTCTCTCTCTACTTGCTAGCCGGACCAACCAAGGAACCGACCAACCAACTCCATGAACCCCCCCCTTGCTACGTGGGTGGCCGGTCCTATTTATAGGCGAAGGCCCTAGGCCTCTCCCCAAATATTGAGCAGGAAGGGCGCCAACAATTGGCCAATTCTAAGGGGAACATCTAGTACACATATCCTGACTAAAGTTGGTCTTCGCCTGCGAAAGACCCTGCGGTGACGCCGTGCTGGGCTCCATGGTGACCTCCGTCTCATAGTCCGCTTGGTCCTGGTCTCGTTGCACCGAAATGGCAACCTTTGCCTGATGCCTCGGTACTCCGCGGCTGCGCTTGCCCCCTTTGCACCAAAGAGGAAAGAAGGACGCTGCGCGCGCTGGCGCCTGCCTGGCACCCTCGATCGTCATGGCTTGCGTCATGGGCACCTCGCGAGGTACCCCGCCTTGATACCTCTGTCTCCTCACGAGCCAGCCCGAGGAGGCTGCGCCTGAGGATGCGCCGTGTCGTCCGCCTTGCGAGGCTTGGCCCCTCGCGAGGGTCTTGAGTCTTCTGCTGATGAAGATGGGCCATGTTGGGCCCCCATTTAAGCCACACCACAGGCCGCAGGCAGGCAAGTCTGGGGACCCCCGTTCCCAGAACATCGACAGGCGGCACGTATATTATTTTTCTATTCGGATGATTAATGTTGCCGCTTTATTTCTTAACCGAAGCATGGCACATATCCATTGTTGGTCTAATGCTCGCGGTTCGAATAAATAATCCATTTGGGATATTGGTTCCCAATTATTAATAATCTCCCGTTTGTAATTAGATAAAGATTACATCAAAACTGGTCTCAAATTTAACAAAAAAAGTACAATACCACTTTGTATTAGTGTCCATATGACAACACGATAAGTTCCATAAACTTCAAATAAGTTTACGATGTACTAAAATTTAAAAATCAAGATTCTCAATGTTTGAAATTTGTTGCATGGGGAGTAAACATGCACCCAGTGAGACACATGTGTTTTTGCAATCCATTTAGGTGCACTGTCACGTGTGCATGTAGCTCAAATTTGATTTTTGCACATTATACCCGTAGAAAATCAATCAATCAATATACTAAAACGTCTTAATGATCTCTGTCATTTTTTTGAAATTAAAACGTCCCTCCTTTGGTAACATGTATGTTCACAACGGGATAATTAATTTAACATGCATCGTAGTTGCGGTAGATTCACGGCGTGTGTGGGTGTGTGCATCTGGGGGGTGGCGGGTGTCTCACAGTACACTACGAGTTGTGAGCCACCATGTGGGTTGGCCGTTTTGTTAGGCAGTCTGGTGCCACATCAGAGTCATGAAATCGTCATTTAAAACATTACACAACCCTTTCGTACATAAATGTTTTGGCCACATGCAGTCGATGGTTGTCCTACACAACACTCGATACCCGCGTGTGACGCTTCCTGGGGGCATGCGAGGTCGTCGTCCATCACTTTGACGAACAACCGGTAGTGAGGTTAATTTGACCAGCAAGGTAGAATCTTTTTTGTTTGTGTTATGGTGGTATATAGTACGCGTCGAAGAGGTGGGAGGGGACTAGCATATATACTATACGTACGCATCCGTGAACAAGTAAACCTCACTCAGTGTTGTTACTTTTTGGTTTCCGAGGCACGTGCCACATCAAAATTGTGAAATTGGTTATTCAAACATCACACAACACCTTTTTGGGCCACATGCATATCCTAGCTAGGACACTCACGTGTGATGCTTCCATCTGTGGGCCCAGGAGGCCATCGTCGATGCATGCATGCATCACTTTGACCTACATCGGGAGAGGTTAATTAATTTCACCCTCGATGAGGATTATTTTGGGTTGTACATATATTACGGCAGGAGCATATAGTATGTGACGAAGAGGGGGGAAGGGGATCATCATATGTAGTACGCTTGATATGAACCTCGCTTTGTGTGGGTGCATGGTTTACGGTTTTTGAGGCATGTGGCACATCAAAGTTGTGCATTTTGGGTATTCAACATATATATGTTTGGCCCACATGCAAAGCGGTGGTGGTTGTCCTCTCACACCCACTTAAGCGGTTATCAACGATATCGATGCTTTCCATTTGTGGGCCCGCTTGGTCCATCACTACTTTTTGCCTAACAACATGAGAGGTTAATTTGACTTAGGAGGGGATTATTATATTTGCTCTGGGATGACATGCATGATAAAGCTTGAGCACACACACATGCATGTGTACGCATGAATCCCTCCCATCGAGTCGAAGTGGCTAGTACAATGACACATCATGAACCGATCTCGCTCTGTGTGGGGAGCTAGTGTACGATTTTTGACACACGCGCCACATCAATGTTGTGTGTTCAAACATGCATGCATGCATCACCTTCATACATATGCATGTAGTGGTTGCCTTTGAACGATACACTCCCTCGCGTGGTTATCGACAACAAGCCTATATATTCGTGGGCCCGCGTGGACATCCATGATCACCTGACCAACAACAAGATAGGTTACCTTGGCAGATTCTTCATTTGGTTCGTGTTATCTTAGTATAGGTCATTGTGACATTCCGACCTAATTAAGTTTGAGCGTATATACTATGCATGCATGCATGAATCCCCGTCGTTGGCTTGAAGTGTGGTGTAACATACATATGCATCGTCAACCTAACCCTCAGCCAGTCTGGGGATTTCTAGTTCGAAATCACGGTGCCACATCAAAGTTGTTCCATTGTTACTAAAAACACACCTCTCCATACATATGTTTGGGCCACACGCATGCAGTGGTTGTCTTCAGGGACTAGCTACTTGTGTGGTTATTGGCGAGCTAGCCCATCTCTGGGGTCGCAGGACGGCCATCACTTTGACCAACAATAAGAGAGAGGTTCTACGACCAAGGTGGATTATTCTTGGTCCGTTTTATGATCCATCTTGGTGAGATATATGCCTCTCTAGCCCGCCGACTGAAAGTGTGTGTGTGGGGGGGGGGGGGTTGCTACTTCGCACTTTGCTAGGTGAACCTCAGTTGGGGGGGGGGGCTGCATTCATAGCTTAGGATTCCCTTCGTGGCGACACGAGGGGGTGGGGGCTGCTAGCTACTTCACACTTTGCTAGGTGAACCTCGATTGGGGGAAAGGAGGCATGCGTTCATAGCTTAGGATTCCCTTTGTGCCGACACAAGGGGGGCTGCTAGCTACTTCGCACTTTGCTAGGTGAACCTCGATCGGGGGGGGGGGGGGGGCATGCATTCATAGCTTAGGATTCCCTTCGTGCCGACATGAGGGAGGGGTGGCTGCTAGCTACTTCGCACTTTGCTAGGGTGAACCTCGGTTGGGGGGAGGGCATGCATTCATAGCTTAGGATTCCCTTCGTGCCGACACGAGGGAGGGGGACTACTAGCTACTTTGCACTTTGCTAGGTGAACCTTGGTTGGCGGGGGCATGCATTCATGGCTTAGGAATCCCTTCATGCCAACACGAGGGAGGGGGCTGCTAGCTACTTCGCACTTTGCTAGGTGAATCTCGGTTGGGAGGGCATCCATTCATAGCTTAGGATTCCCTTTGTGCCGACACGAGGGAGGGGGGCTGCTAGCTACTTTGCACTTTGCTAGGGTGAACCTCGGTTGGGGGTCATGCATTCATAGCTTAGGATTCCCTTCGTGCTGACACGAGGGAGGGGGCTGCTAGCTATTTCGCACTTTGCTAGGGTGAACCTCGGTTGGGGGGGGCATGCATTCATAGCTTAGGATTCCCTACATGCCGACACGAGGGAGGGGGGCTGCTAGCTACTTCGCACTTTGCTAGGGTGAACCTCGGTTGGGGGCGGCATGCATTCACAGATTAGGATTCCCTTTGTGCCGACATGAGGGAGGGGGAGAGGGGGATGCTAGCTACTTCGCACTTTGCTAGGTGAATGAACCTCGGTTGGGGTGGCATGCATTCGCTTAGGATTCCCTTCGTGCTGACATGAGGGAGGAGGGGGGCTGCTAGCTACTTTGCACTTTGCTATGTGAACCTCGGTTGGGGGGGAGGGGGCATTGTTGGGGAACGTAGCAGAAATTCAAAATTTTCCTACGTGTCACCAAGATCTATCTATGGAGAAACCAGCAACGAGGGGAAGGAGAGTGCATCTGCATCCCTTGTAGATCGCTAAGCGGAAGCGTTCAAGTGAACGGGGTTGATGGAGTCGTACTCATCGTGATTCAAATCACCGATGATCCTAGTGCCGAACGGACGGCACCTCCGCGTTCAACACACGTACAGCCCGGTGACGTCTCCCACGCCTTGATCCAGCAAGGAGAGAGGGAGAGATTGAGGAAGACTCCATCCGGCAGCAGCACAACGGCGTGGTGGTGATGGAGGAGCGTGGCAATCCTGCAGGGCTTCGCCAAGCACCACGGGAGAGGAGAAGAACTTGGGAGAGAGGGAGGGGCTGCAACAAAGGCAAAAGGTGTGTCTTAGAGGCCCTCCTACCCCCACTATATATAGGGATCCCAAGTGGGGGGTGCGCCAGCCCTAGGAGATCCAATCTCCTAGGGGCGGCGGCCAGGGGAGGAGTCCTTCCCCCCCAAGGCACCTAGGAGGTGCCTTCCCCTGCTGGGACTCTTCCTTAGGGTTTCCCCAGGCGCATGGGCCTCTTGGGGCTGGTGCCCTTGGCCCATGTAGGCCAAGGCACACCCCCTACAGCCCATGTGGCCCCCCGGGGTAGGTGGCCCCACCCGGTGGGCCCCCGGGACCCTTCCGGTGGTCCCGGTACAATACCGATGACCCCGAAACTTGTCCCGATGGACGAAATAGGACTTCCTATATATAAATCTTTACCTCCGGACCATTCCGGAACTCCTCGTGACGTCCAGGATCTCATCCGGGACTCCGAACAACATTCGGTAACCACATACAAACTTCCTTTATAACC
This sequence comes from Triticum monococcum, assembly GCA_034509565.1. Taxonomy (NCBI): domain Eukaryota; kingdom Viridiplantae; phylum Streptophyta; class Magnoliopsida; order Poales; family Poaceae; genus Triticum; species Triticum monococcum. The sequence goes on along the minus strand of CM067842.1, from coordinate 569,603,375 downwards.
CTAGCGTCATCGAACCTTAAGTGTATAGACCCTACGGGTTCGGGAGACATGCAGACATGACCGAGACGTTCTCCGGTCAATAACCAACAGCGGGATCTGGATACCCATGTTGGCTCCCATATGTTCCACGATGATCTCATCGGATGAACCACGATGTCAAGGACTTAATCAATCCCGTATACAATTCCCTTTGTCTAGCGGTATTGTACTTGCCCGAGATTCGATCGTCGGTATCTTTATACCTTGTTCAATCTCATTACCGGCAAGTCTCTTTACTCGTTCTGTAACACATCATCCCGTGATCAACTCCTTGATCACATTGTGCACATTATGATGATGTCCTACTGAGTGGGCCCAGAGATACCTCTCCGTTTACACGGAGTGACAAATCCCAGTCTCGATTCGTGCCAACCTAACAGACACTTTCAGAGATACCCGTAGTGTACCTTTATAGCCACCTAGTTACGTTGTGACGTTTGGCACACCCAAAGCACTCCTACGGTATCTGGGAGTTGCACAATCTCATGGTCTAAGGAAATGATACTTGACATTAGCAAAGCTTTAGCATACGAACTACACGATCTAGTGCTATGCTTAGGATTGGGTCTTGTCCATCACATCATTCTCCTAATGATGTGATCCCGTTATCAACGACATCCAATGTCCATGGTCAGGAAACCGTAACCATCTATTGATCAATGAGCTAGTCAACTAGAGGCTTACTAGGGACATGGTGTTGTCTATGTATCCACACATGTATCTGAGTTTCCTATCAATACAATTCTAGCATGGATTATAAACGATTATCATGAACAAGGAAATATAATAATAATCAATTTATTATTGCCTCTAGGGCATATTTCCAACAGTCTCCCACTTGCACTAGAGTCAATAATCTAGTTCACATCGCCATGTGATTAACACTCACAGGTCACATCGCCATGTGACTAACACCCAAGAGTTTACCAGAGTCAATAATCTAGTTCACATCACTATGTGATTAACACTCAATGAGTTCTGGGTTTGATCATGTTGCTTGTGAGAGAGGTTTTAGTCAACGGGTCTGAACCTTTCAGATCCGTGTGTGCTTTACAAATATCTATGTCATCTCCTAGATGTAGCTACCACGTTCTATTTGGAGCTATTCCAAATAACTGTTCTACTTGGAGCTATTCTAAATTGTTGCTCCATTATACGTATCCGGTATCTCTACTCAGAGCTATCCGGATAGGTGTTAAGCTTGCATCAACGTAACCGTTTACGACGAACTCTTTTACCACCTCCATAATCGAGAAAAATTCCTTAGTCCACTAGTTACTAAGGATAACTTTGACCGCTGTCCTGTGATCCATTCTTGGATCACTCTTGTACCCCTTGACTGACTCATGGCAAGGCACACTTCAGTTGCGGTACACAGCATAGCATACTGTAGAGCCTATGTCTTAAGCATTGGGGACGACCTTCGTCCTTTCTCTCTATTCTGCCGTGGTTGAGCTTTAAGTCTTAACTTCATACCTTACAACTCAGGCAAGAACTCCTTCTTTGACTGATCCATCTTGAACACCTTCAAGATCATGTCAAGGAATGTGCTCATTTGAAAGTACCATTAAGCATTTTGATCTATCCTTATAGATCTTGATGCTCAATGTTCAAATAGCTTAATCCAGGCTTTCCATTGAAAAACACTTTCCAAATAACCCTATATGCTATCCAGAAATTCTACGTCATTTCTGATCAACAATATGTCAACAACATATATTCATCAGAAATTCTATAGTGCTCCCACTCACTTCTTTGGAAATACAAGTTTCTCATAAACTTTGTATACACCAAAAATCTTTGATCATCTCATCAAAGCATACATTCCAACTCCGAGATGCTTACTCCAGTCCTTAGAAGGTTGCTGGGGCTTTGCATACTTATTAGCATCATTCAGGATTGACAAAACCATCCGGTTGTATCACATACAACCTTTCCTCAAGAAAATCGTCGAGGAAACAATGTTTTGACATCCTATCTGCAAGATTTCATAAATAATGCAGTATATCGCTAATATAATTCCAATAGACTTTTAGCATCGCTACGTATGAGAAAGTCTCATCGTAGTCAACTCCTTGAACTTGTCGGAAAACATCTTAACGACAAGTCGAGCTTTCTTAATGGTGATACTTACCATCATTGTCCGTCTTCCTTTTAAAATCCATCTGTACTCAATAGCCTTACGACCATCGAGCCGTTCTGCCAAAGTCTACACTTTGTTTTCATACATGGATCCTCTCTCGGATTTTTATGGCCTCGAGCCATTTATCGGAATCCAGGCCCACCACCGCTTCTCCATAGCTCGTAGGTTCATTGTTGTCTAGCAACATGACTTCCAAGACAGGATTACGTACCACTCTGAAGTAGTACGCATCCTTGTCATCCCATGAGGTTTGGGAGTGACTTGATCCGAAGTCTCATGATCAATATCATAAGCTTCCACTTTAATTGGTGTAGGTGCCACATGAACAACTCTTTGTGTCCTGCTATACACTAGTTGAAGTGACGGTTCAATAACCTCGTCAAGTCTCCACCATCCTCCCACTCAATTCTTTTGAGAGAAATTTTTCCTCGAGAAAGGACCCGATTCTAGAAACAATCCTTTATTGCTTTCGAATCTGAGACAGGAGGTATACCCAACTGTTTTGGGTGTCCTATGAAGATGCATTTATCCGCTTTGGGTTCGAGCTTATCAGCCTGAAACTTTTTCACATAAGCGTCACAGCCCCAAACTTTTAAGAAATGACAACTTAGGTTTCTCTAAACCATAGTTCATACGGTGTCATCTCATCGGAAGTACGTGGTGCCCTATTTAAAGTGAATGTGGTTGTCTTTAATGCATAACCCATAAACTATTGTGGTAGTTTGATAAGAGACATCATGGTATGCATCATATCCAATAGGGTGCAGTTATGATGTTCGGACACACCATCACACTATGGTGTTCCAGGCTGTATCAGTTGTGAAACAATTTCCACAATGTCTTAATTCTGTGCCAAACTCGTAATTCAGATATTCATCTCTATGATCATATCATAGATCTTTTATCCTCTTGTCACGATGATCTTTCAACTTCACCCTGAAATTACTTGAACCTTTCAATAATTCAGACTCGTGATTCATCAAGTAAATATACTCAACATCTACTCAAATCATCTGTGAAGTAAGAACATAATGATATCCACTACATGCCTCAGCACTCATTGGACTGCACACATCAAAATGTATTACTTCCAACAAGTTGCTTTCTGATTCCATTTTACTGAAACCGAGGCTTTCAGTCATCTTGCCCATGTGGTATGATTTGCATGTCTCAAGTGATTCATAAAATCAAGTGAGTCCAAACGGTCCATTTGCATGGAGTTTCTTCATGCATATATACCAATAGACATGGTTCGCATGTCTCAAACTTTTCAAAAACGAGTGAGCCCAAAGATCCATCAACATGGAGCTTCTTCATGCGTTTTATACCGATATGACTTACGTGGCAGTGCCACAAGTAGGTGGTACTATCATTACTATCCTATATCTTTGGCATGAACATGTGTATCACTACGATCGAGGTTCAATAAACCATTCATTTTAGGTGCAAGACCATTGAAGGTATTATTCAAATAAACAGAGTAACCATTATTCTCCTTAAATGAATAACCGTATTGCAATAGACATAATCCAATCACGTCTATGCTCAGCGCAAACACCAAATAACAATTATTTAGGTTTAACACCAATCTCGATGGTAGAGGGAGCATGCGATGCTTGATCATATCAACATTGGAAACACTTCCAACACATATTGTCAGCTCACCTTTAGCTAGTCTCCGTTTATTCCATAGCTTTTATTTCGAGTTACTAACACTTAGCAACCGAACCGGTATCTAATACCCTAGTGCTACTAGGAGTAATAGTAAAGTACACATCAACACAATGTATATCCAATATACTTCTATCGACCTTGCCAGCCTTCTCATCTACCAAGTATCTAGGGTAATTCTGCTCCAGTGGCTGTTCCCCTTATTACAGAAGCACTTAGTCTCGGGTTTGGGTTCAACCTTGGGTTTCTTCACCAGAGCAGCACCTGAATTGTCGTTTCATGAAGTATCCCTTCTTGCCCTTGCCCTTCTTGAAACTAGTGGTTTCACTAACCATCAACAATTGATGCTCCTTCTTGATCTCTACTTTTGCGGTGTCAAACATTGCGAATATCTCAAGGATCATCATATATGTCCCTGATATATCATAGTTCATCACGAAGCTGTAGCAGCTTGGTGGTAATGACTTCGGAGAAACATCACTATCTCATCTGGAAGATCAACTCCCACTCGATTCAAGTGATTGTTGTACTCAGACAATCTGAGCACAAGCTCAACAATTGAGCTTTTCTCCCTTAGCTTGCAGGTTAAGAAAATCGTCGGAGGTTTTATACCTCTTGACGTGGGCACAAGCCTGAAATCCCAATTTCAGCCCTCGAAACATCTCATATGTTTCACGACGTTTCAAAAAAACGTCTTCGGTGCCTCAACTCTAAACCGTTAACTGAACTATCACGTAGTTATCAAAATGTGTATGTCAGATGTTCGCAACATCCACAGACGACGTTCGAGGTTCAGCACACTGAGCGGTGCATTAAGGACATAAGCCTTCTGCTGTCTGCATAATTGCTACTATCAACTTTCAACTAATTTTTCTCTAGGAACATATCTAAACAGTAGAACTAAAACGCGAGCTACGACATAATTTGCAAAATACTTTTGACTATGTTCAGGATAATTAAGTTCATCTTATGAACTCCCACTCAGATAGACAACCCTCTAGTCGTCTAAGTGATTACATGATCCGAGTCAACTTGGCCGTGTCCGATCATCACGTGAGACGGACTAGTCATCATCGGTGAACATCTTCATGTTGATCGTATCTTCTATACGACTCATGCTCGACCTTTCGGTCTTCTGTGTTCCGAGGCCATGGCTGTACATGCTAGGCTCGTCAAGTTAACCCTAAGTGTTTTGCATGTGTAAATCTGTCTTACACCCGTTGTATGTGAACGTTAGAATCTAACACCCGATCATCACGTGGTGCTTCGAAACACGAACTGTCGCAACGGTGCACAGTTAGGGGAGAACACTTCTTGAAATTGTTGTAAGGGATCATCTTATTTACTACCGTCGTTCTAAGCAAATAAGATGTATAAACATGATAAACATCACATGCAATCAAATAGTGACATGATATGGCCATCATCACTTTGCTCCTTTTGATCTCCATCTTCGGGGCTCCATGATCATCATCGTCACCGGCATGACACCATGATCTCCATCATCATGATTGTAATGCCCCATATGTAACTTTCCCTATTTGTACTCCAACTCTTGCCGTTTCCGGCATTAAGTTATATTTAATTCTCGGGTTCGGGTCTTTGTCTCCGTGTGTTGTTTATGTTTTCGTGCATCTCATATCATGTCATCACGTGCATTGCATTTGCATACATGTTCATCTCATGCATTCGAGCATTTTCCCCATTGTCCGTTTTGCATTCCGGCGCTCCGTTCTCCTCCGGTGGCCATTTCTAGCTTTCTTTCGTGTGTGGGGATTAAACATTTCCGAATTGGGCCGAGACTTGCCATGCGGCCTTGGTTTACTACCGGTAGACCGCCTGTCAAGTTTCGGGTCATTTGGACTTCGTTTGATACTCCAACGGTTAACCGAGGGACCGAAAAGGCCTCGTGTGTGTTGCAGCCCAACACCCCTCCAAGTTGTCCCAAAACCCACCAAACTCTGCTCCATCGTCTCGGTCGTTCGGTCACGATCGTGTGGGCGAAAACCGCACCTCATTTGGACTCTCCTAGCTCCCTCTATGCCTATTTAAAGGCCCCCCTCGTTTTTGGATCGTCCCCTACCTCGAAACCCTAAAAAATCCCAGATCGCGCCTCCGCGCACCGGACATTGTCCGCCCGACACCGGACACCTCGCCCCGTCCACTCCGGTCGCGCCACGTGGCACCCGGCCTCCTCACCCCGCCGCTGGCCCGGGGAGCCCGCGCCCGGCCCCCGCGGGCCCGTACCGCGCCGCCCGCGCCTCCCGACGCCCTGCCGCCTCCTTCGCCGGCTCCGGCCACCGGAAACCGCGCCGGCCGCCGCGCCCGCCAACTCCGGCGAGCTCCACACCGGCCTCCTCGCCTCCGGCCTCCGCGGCAAGCCGCCGCCCTCGCCGGCCTCGCCGAGCGCCGCCCCGCCGTCCACCGCGCTCCCCCACGCCGGCCCGCCTCCCCTCGCCGCCGTCCGAGGTCACCGTCGCCGGAGCCAGCCGCCGCCTCGCCAGAATTCGCGTCGGATGAACAGTGCATCGGCCGGATCTGAGATCTGAGATTTGTTCTAGGGTTGACTTTTGACCTAATCTCCAGAATTTTATTCATACTTTGACCGCTCATATCTTTGCATCCGTGGCTCCGTTTTGGGCATATGATATATCAAAATCTTCGCCTCGACGAGTAAATCATTTCATTCCATTGCATCATTTGCATTTGAGGTCATCTTGGTGCCCAAAATTCTGTTGGAAGGAGGCATCATGAGTTAAATTGCAGATCCGTTAGCCCTATATTGACTTTTGTCATTTTTGCCATGATTATTGTGTGCATGATATGCTTGTGCCCCTTTGGGATGAATTGTTAAGCATGTTGTCCTCTTTCCAGAGGTGCCTCCCATGCATTTTTAGGATGTGTGTGTTGTCTTGTGCAAGCTTGCGAAGAGGGGTACCTGAGTTTACTGATTTCAGGGACTTAGTGAAAATCACAAAGTCTGGGATGTTTTAGTTCACGATGCTATATGTCCAGCTTGTTTCCTAGTGATCCGTGCCTCTTTTGAGGATGAATAGTAAGAGTGATTTGTTATGCTTGTTGTGCTTAATCCATCCATGTCTTTACTTGTTATGTTGGAGCACCCTAGGTTGACTCAATCGAGCTCAACTTTTGCATAGTTGTTGTTTTGGGCAGATCGTGAACTCTTTTGCGATTTTGCCGGAGCTATTGCTAGTGATCCATGCATGCTATGCCATTGTTCTTGCCATGACTAGCTAGCATTTTGTGCCTTCTTAATGGATATATGCTTGCCTTGCCATGACTTGCACCGTAGTGAGCGCATCGAGCTCGTTTACATGCCTCCATGAATTATGATTTTAGCTTGTCCCAGTTTTCACTAAGTCTGAAAACTGATTGTGTTTCATCGATGTTCGTGTGCTCGGTAGAGTGTTTTGTGAACCCTTTTGGCCCCAGGTCATTTTGGGTGTTTTGTTAAGCTTGTTGAGTAGCTACATGCCATGCTCTTACTTGCCATGTTCAGGTTTTGCTTCATGTTCTTTTGCTGCTCCGAAGAGAGCATCGTGGCCTGAAATTCCAGACTAGCGTTAATTTCGCTAAGTCTGAAATCTGTTTTGCTTATTCAGTTTTGCCATGCTTGTTTGAAGCCCTTAACGGATGAATTTTCCTATGCCTCAGTCCTGGTGATTTGTTAAGCTTCTTGAGTACATCCCTGCCATGCAATTTGTTTTCATGTTTGGTGGCTGTAGCATGTTCATTTAATTGCATTTAGGGGCCTACTTGCTGTAAATCGTAGATCGGTTCGTTTAGTAAAACGCTTGCCATTTCCAAACCGTAGCTCCGATTCCTTTGATATTTATATCGTTTTCTGGGGATTTCTTCCCCTCTATCCAGTGGCACACTTGGTTTTCCAAGTTGAGGCAAGGTTCATGCATTTCCTGTCATGTCTTGCATTTTGCATTCCGCATAGCATACCATCTTTGCATATTATTGGTTGCCCTTGCACGTGGTTGATTGTATCCTTGTTGCTTGTTTGTGTTGTTGGGTAGAGCCGGGAGACGAGTTCGCTAACGAGGAGCCCGTTGAGTTTGCTTTTGAGGATCCAGTCAACTCTGACAACTGTGCAGGCAAGATGATCATACCCTCGAAATCACTACTATCTTTGCTATGCTAGTTTGCTCGCTCTTTTGCTTTGCCATTGCTACGATGCCTACCACTTGCTTGACAGCCTCCCAATTGCCATGATTGAGCCTCTAACCCACCTTTGTCCTAGCAAACCATTGATTGGCTATGTTACCGCTTTGCTCAGCCCTTCTAATAGCGTTGTTAGTTGCAGGTGAAGATTGGAGCCGTTCCTTGTTGGAAAATTTATTTACTTGTTGGGATATCACTATATTGCTATGTTATCTTAATGCATCTATATACTTGGTAAAGGGTGGAAGGCTTGGCCTCTCGCCTAGTGTTTTGTTCCACTCTTGCCGCCCTAGTTTCCGTCATATCGGTGTTATGTTCCCGGATTGTAGCGTCCCTTACGCGGTTGGGCTATAATGGGAACCCCTTGATAGTTCGCCTTGATTAAAGCTTTTCCAGCAATGCCCAACATTGGTTTTACCATTTGCCACCTACCCCTTTTTCCCTTGGGTTTCCGGAGCCCGAGGGTCATCTTTATTTTAGCCCCCCACGGGCCAGTGCTCCTCTGAGTGTTGGTCTTGAACGCCAGCCGCGGGTGGCCACCAGGGGCAACTCTGGGCTGGCCTACCGGAAGTTTACACAATCTGAGTGTGCCCTGAGAAAGAGATATGTGCAGCTCCTATCGGGATTTGTCGGCACATTCGGGCGGTGTTGCTGGACTAGTTTTGACCTGTCGAATCATCTTGTTGTACCGGGATACCGAGTCTGATCGGTGGGTCCTGGGTGGAGGTCTATTCCTTCGTTGACCGTGAGAGCTTGTTATGGGCTAAGTTGGGACCCCCCTGCAGGGTTTGATCTTTCGAAAGCCGTGCCCGCGGTTATGGGCAGATGGGAATTTGTTAATGTCCGGTTGTAGATAACTTGAACCGTAATTAATTAAAATGAATCAACTGAGTGTGTTGCCGTGATGGCCTCTTCTCGGCGGAGTCCGGGAAGTGGACACGGTGTTGGAGTTATGTTTGCGTAGGCTGATCTCTAGTTTTCCGCTCGTGCTTTGCCTTCTCTTCTCGCTCTCCTTTTGCGAATAAGTTAGCCACCATACTTGCTAGTCGCTTGCTGCAGCTCCACTTATACATTACCCCTTTCCTACCTATTAAGCTTAAATAGTCTTGATCGCGAGGGTGCGAGATTGCTGAGTCCTTGTGGCTCACAGATTACTATTACACCAGATGCAGGGACAGATGATACCTCTCTGGAAGGCGCGCTCGAGCTGAAGTGGGAGTAGGACGAGGACTCTCAGCGTTACTATGTGTCGTTTCCGGATGATCAGTAGGGATGCCTATTCGGGGTCAGATTCAGGGCCTAGTCGCTTGTTGTGGGTCTTTTCCATTTTGGCGCCGTAGTCGGGCCATGAGTGATTGTATGATGGATGTTATTTATGTACTTTGATGTGACGTGGCGAGTGTAAGCCAACTATGCTATTATTCCCCTTTATATTATATATATGTACATGGGTTGTGTAATGATTCCCGACTTGCGACATTGCTTTCAATGCGCCTATGTCTCTAAGTCGTGCCTCGACACGTGGGAGACATAGCCGCATCGAGGGCGTTACAATGATCTCCATCATCGTGTCTTCATGAAGTTGCCTCGCCAACTATTACTTCTACTACTATGGCTAACGGTTAGCAATAAAGTAAAGTAATTACATGACGTTTAAGTTGACACGTAGGTCATAAATAAATTAAGACAACTCCTATGGCTCCTGCCGGTTGTCATACTCATCGACATGCAAGTCGTGATTCCTATTACAAGAACATGATCAATCTCATACATCACATATATCATTCATCACATCCTTTTGGCCATATCACATCACATGGCATACCCTGCAAAAACAAGTTAGACGTCCTCTAATTGTTGTTTGCATGTTTTACGTGGCTGCTATGGGTTTCTAGCAAGAACGTTTCTTACCTACGCAAAGACCACAACGTGATATGCCAATTGCTATTTACCCTTCATAAGGACCCTTTTCATCGAATCCGATCCGACTAAAGTGGGCGAGACAGACACCCGCTAGCCACCTTATGCAACTAGTGCATGTTTGTCGGTGGAACCGGTCTCACGTAAGAGTACGTGTAAGGTTGGTCCGGGCCGCTTCATCCCACGATGCCGCCGAATCAAGATAAGACTAGTAACGGCAAGCATATTGAACAAAATCAACGACCACAACTACTTTGTGTTCTACTCGTGCATAGAATCTACGCAATAGACCTAGCTCATGACGCCATTGTTGGGGAACGTAGCAGAAATTCAAAATTTTCCTACGTGTCACCAAGATCTATCTATGGAGAAACCAGCAACGAGGGGAAGGAGAGTGCATCTACATACCCTTGTAGATCGCTAAGCAGAAGCGTTCAAGTGAACGGGGTTGATGGAGTCGTACTCGTCGTGATTCAAATCACCGATGATCCTAGTGCCGAACGGACGGCACCTCCGCGTTCAACACACGTACAGCCCGGTGACGTCTCCCACGCCTTGATCCAGCAAGGAGAGAGGGAGAGATTGAGGAAGACTCCATCCAGCAGCAGCACAACGGCGTGGTGGTGATGGAGGAGCGTGGCAATCCTGCAGGGCTTCGCCAAGCACCACGGGAGAGGAGAAGAACTTGAGAGAGAGGGAGGGGCTGCACCAAAGGCAAAAGGTGTGTCTTAGAGGCCCTCCTACCCCCACTATATATAGGGATCCCAAGGGGGGGTGCGCCAGCCCTAGGAGATCCAATCTCCTAGGGGCGGCGGCCAGGGGAGGAGTCCTTCCCCCCCAAGGCACCTAGGAGGTGCCTTCCCCTGCTGGGAATCTTCCTTTAGGGTTTCCCCAGGCCCATGGGCCTCTTGGGGCTGGTGCCCTTGGCCCATGTAGGCCAAGGCGCACCCCCTACAGCCCATGTGGCCCCACCCGGTGGGCCCCCGGGACCCTTCCGGTGGTCCCGGTACAATACCGATGACCCCGAAACTTGTCCCGATGGCCGAAATAGGACTTCCTATATATCAATCTTTACCTCCGGACCATTCCGGAACTCCTCGTGACGTCCTGGATCTCATCCGGGGCTCCGAACTACATTCGGTAACCACATACAAACTTCCTTTATAACCCTAGCGTCATCGAACCTTAAGTGTGTAGACCCTACGGGTTCGGGAGACATGCCGACATGACCAAGACGTTCTTCGGTCAATAACCAACAGCGGGATCTAGATACCCATGTTGGCTCCCATATGTTCCACGATGATCTCATCGGATGAACCACGATGTCAAGGACTTAATCAATCCCGTATACAATTCCCTTTGTCTAGCGGTATTGTACTTGCCCGAGATTCGATCGTCGGTATCTTTATACCTTGTTCAATCTTGTTACCGGCAAGTCTCTTTACTCGTTCCATAACACATCATCCCGTGATCAACTCCTTGATCACATTGTGCACATTATGATGATGTCCTACCGAGTGGGCCCAGAGATACCTCTCCGTTTACACGGAGTGACAAATCCCAGTCTCGATTCGTGCCAACCCAACAGACACTTTCAGAGATACCCGTAGTGTACCTTTATAGCCACCCAGTTACGTTGTGACGTTTGGCACACCCAAAGCACTCCTACGGTATCCGGGAGTTGCACAATCTCATGGTCTAAGGAAATGATACTTGACATTAGCAAAGCTTTAGCATACGAACTACACGATCTAGTGCTATGCTTAGGATTGGGTCTTGTCCATCACATCATTCTCCTAATGATGTGATCCCGTTATCAACGACATCCATTGTCCATGGTCAGGAAATCGTAACCATCTATTGATCAACGAGCTAGTCAACTAGAGGCTTACTAGGGACATGGTGTTGTATATGTGTCCACACATGTATCTGAGTTTCCTATCAATACAATTCTAGCATGGATAATAAACGATTATCATGAACAAGGAAATATAATAATAATCAATTTATTATTGCCTCTAGGGCATATTTCCAATAGGCATGCATCCATATCTTAGGATTCCCTTCGTGCCGACACGAGGGAGGGTGGGGGCAAGCAATACAGTGCGCTTTGCGAGAGAGGTGCCACATCGAAGTTGCATTTGGTATTTGAAAATCAAACCACCCTTTTGATACATAAACTTGGTCCACATGCAAGTGTGTTCATGTTCTGACCCTCTCCCGCGTCATTTTTCGCCAAATTTATGAACATTAGATAAGTCGGATGATGCAACAGACATGGTTCACTCAAACTAACCATGTGCCACGCCAGTGCACCTGTCACGCACACATCCGCACAATACATTGAGCTCCACGAGGCTCCCCCTCTCAAAAATATCTGCCCGCCTCAAGGGTTTTCTGTTTCATAACACACTGTTGTTATCTCCAGACCGTGTGCGATGTTTCTTGTTCCCAATCCTTCCTGCATCCCTGGAAAATATCTGCCCACCTCGAGGGTTTTTCTGTTTCATAACACACGGTTGTTATCTCCGGACCGTGTGCGATGCACTATCATCAAAATTTTCAATAGCCCGGCATTTCAATCCCGTGTTTGACTCCTGCGTAGTAAAATTTTCAGTACCCGCGTCATTTCCTCAAACACCCCGCGTCCCCTCCACACACACCACTACAAAAAATACACTTCCGTGATGATACGTGTTTGTCACAGTAGGTCGCTTTTTTTGTCTTGCATGTACATCCATGACAAATTTATGACAGAATCAAGATAGTCATACATGTGCTGTCATAGAAGTGTTCCATGACATTACAAAAATTATCATCACAGAAGTGTCCACTTCCATGACAATAAATCGCGCGTCACAGAAGTGCTTTCGTCAAGGGTGACCAACACGTGGCATCCACCGTAACAGAACACCGTTAAGCTATCGGGTCGGGTTTTGGATCCGATAACCCGTTAACAGCCCTGACCAATGGGGATTTTCCATGTGTAAAATCATCATTGGCTAGAGGAAACACGTGTCGGCTCATCGTTGGGACAGATGTCATCCACTCACTGGACAGAAGGCGCCTATGATACGTCGACATGTGGCACGGCCCAACAGTGGCCCATTCCTATGAAAAGGCCGGCCCATTTGACTTGGTCAAAAGCTGGCGGGCCGGCCCATGGAAAGCCTGTTAACGCCTATTCGCATATAGCCCATTTACAGCCCGCTAACCCAAGGCCCGTTACGCCCTATCCGAATTAGGCCCAGTAGCGTCATTTGGGCCGTCCAATATGATTCCAGCCCGTTTTCACTTCTGGCCCATGTATAGCCCATGACGTCTTTCGGCCCATATGAGGCCCTTTGTAACTCTTGGCCCATTAGCAGCCCGTGCTGAAACTGGCCCGTAATGAACAGTGTATTACTTTACACCCATTAACGGCCCGTGGTGAAACTGGCCCGTAATGAACAGTGTATCATTTTATACCCATTAACGGCCCGTTATTCTGTTGGGCCGTTTCCAGCCCAAGTTAACTTTCGGCCTTCTGAGGGCCCATTTATTCTTGGGCTCATTTGCAGCATTCGGTTACTTACGGCCCGTTACTGTCATTTTCGGTTTGTGGGCTAAATTCAGCCCGTCGTTACAGTCGGCCCGTTTGTGGACTGTTAGTCTGTTGGGCCATTTTCATAGCATCTCCAAATACGGCCTATTAACGACCCATTATGGTCAGCCCATAAAACATATGATTTCCATTAAAGGCCCGTCTACGGCACATTAAAGGCCCGTACAAGACCCATAAATGAGCCGACGGCCCATGGATCCTACGAGACATACAAGGCCCATGGATCTTACGAGACATAGAAGGCCCATGGATCCTACGAGATGTAGAAGGCCCATGGATCCGACGGCCCGTGAAGGGCCATGGTCAGGCGAATTGGCCCCCGTTTGAACGATATAGCATATTCAAAAAATTATCCTACTCAATACTATCACCTCTAAAAAGCCTACACTATTACAACAAAGAGCTCATGGCATAGAAAGGTAGAATAATCCTACACTATACAATAAAGAAATTACAGCCGATTATACCCACTGGGCATTATGGTTCGGCACAGGTGATAATAAAGCATACACAAACAGCAATTTACATACACTGGGCAAATACAGCTCATACGTCATGGACGCGCATCAACTTAACTCCATTTGAACTATAATCTCTTCAGAAAATAGGATTGGACGGATTCAGATAGCACAAATTTCAGTCTGCAAAATCTCCAATTCCTTCATGGTTACCTCGGTGTCTTGTTTCATTTTTTTGACTCCTGCATCTAATACCTGCATGTCCAGTCTCAACTTGTTGATTATATGTTGACAATCATGTACGCGTTGTCTTGCCACCTCTAGTTGATGCTCGAGAACATCAGCATATTCCAATTCCAATCCATAATCATTCGGTAATGGCCAAGCCACACTGCTCGCAGATCTTTGTGTTGATGTCACTTCATCCTGAAATGTTTCTGTAAGTGCACATGACTAGGGCAAAAATATATTTACAACAGTGAAGCGAACAAGACACTATTTTGTACTACATGGCAAAACATGACTAACAATAATGTTACACGTCACTTTCAAAAAAAATGTTACACGTCATGAAGCATAAGTAGGTGATATTTTAAAAATTATAAAAAAGATAGTCTGTGTAGCCTGCATACAGAAATCCCTCTTAGCTCACCAGAGGAGCATGATGTTGGGGCCCAATTGAAAACACAAACAAGTTACAAATTTAGGCAGCACGTTGCGTATAAGTAAGCAAGCAGTTGGCCATTCTGTGCCTCAATTAAAGTCTTAGGGAGCATAATGAACAGCAGAGGGTTTCATACAAACATACTACAGCAGGCAAAACTATGCAAGCATTAGCGTAGTATAAACTAGATTGTGAGCATCATGCAATAATAGTTGGTTAATAGACTTCAAAGCTTCAGGCACACTTCGACAGAGTAATTAAATGGTAAGGCCTTTAATTATGTCAACTAATAGTGATACAAGTACCGAACATCAGGCATGATTATTTGGGCATCTCATTAACCGAGGACAAATAAAGCAATTGAAAAGAGAAAATTAACTATGCCTGAAACAAACAAGGAATTGAACTGTTGAGTTGCATACAGTGACTTACCTTAGCAGGTTGAAGAGGCTCAGCGCAGCTCCTACTTCTCTTGCAAGGCTCCTTCCTAACATCTTGTACTTGGAAATCCTCAATCTTATCTTCATTGCACCCCCTCTGCAAGGTGACACAAACTAGTTACTCGTCTCCTTGGAAAATAAATATGCATACTTTCCAGTCTGTGAACACAAAAGGATGAGATTATAACAAAAAAACACCACATAATTATGTCAACTAGTTACTCGTCTCCTTGGAAGATAAATATGCATACTTTCCTAACAAACTTGCCTACTGTAGTGTACAGCCAAACCTTTATGTCACCTATGAGTTAGACAAGGCCCCACTATAGCAACCCTTAGTGTTTAAATCGTTGACAAGCTCTGTTAGAGTGTTAGGTCAAGAACAGCAAGTAATCAAAGCAAACAGACCTGGTATGGCTAGCTGATGCAAACAAGCAATTGAACAGATGTGTCAGCAAATCTTACATATCAAGAAAAGAAGCAAAGAAGGAGGCTTAAAGACCATCACTTGACTGACCAGATTTAACGGGCATTTAAATATCATGTGCAACATATGAACTAACATAAACATTGCATATTCCAGATTCTACAATGGAATGCACATGTATTAGGTTATGCCATGTATGATGATGCCTAAATGTACAGATAGCAGGCATGAGTGATTCATCATTGCACGCACAATTGAATTGCAGGTTAAGGGCCAGTTCGATTCCGACTTTTAAGGGCATATTGTCAAAATAAGCCATAAAAGATGTAAAGAAGTAATTTTTGAGTTATGGGCTTGGGCTTAACTAATTTCGCTTTGGAGGGGGGTGTTTCGGGTAGAACCTCACTAAAAATTGAAGGGAAGGGGAATAGTGAAATGACTCTGTTGTCTGCCTGTATTACACTCAAAATGCAACTGCTGACGCCCATGTCACACCTGACCCTTAAGTAAAAACAAACACACAAGCATTCATTGCCCTGCCCACTTGCATCTCCTCTCCCCTTTCCCTCTACCTCGATCCCCTACCTGCAGCACTAGGGTTCCTCCAGCGAGCCGTTGCAACTGGTCCCATCTGGCCTTGTCCTCGACGATGCTATGTCCAGCTAGGCTACATGGCCAGTGGGTAGGGGCAAATCTCCCTGGCTTCTCCTCCCTCTGGTGACGCCCCTCATTCTCATGGTCTCCAGCAGCTGCTCCACTGTGGTTCGTCCAACGCACTACTCCGGCGGGCGCTGCACAACTACGGCTGATGCCACACTTCGGCAGAAGGCACCTTCTTCCCCCTCCCCTCCTCCCAGGTCATGGCCTTGAGGTGCTGTTGAAGGATGAGCTCATCCAACAAGGTGAGGATCTCCTCTGATTTTTTTGTCAAATTTTCATTCTGATCCACTATACGCTGAATTGCTATGAGCTGCTTCTGCTGCTGCTATATGATGCATTGCTATGAGCTACTCCTACTGCTGCTATATGATGAATTGTTATGAGCTGCTGCTGCAGTATGATGAGTTGCTATGAGCTGCTGCTGCTATATGATGAATTGCTATGAGCTGCTGCTGCTATATGATGAGTTGCTACAAGCTGCTCCTGCTGCTGCTATATGATGAGTTGCTACAAGCTGCTCCTGCTGCTGCTATATGATGAGTTGCTACAAGCTGCTCCTGCTGCTGCTATATGATGAATTGCTATGAGCTGCTCCTGCTACTGCTATATGATGAATTGCTATGAGCTACTGCTGGTATATGATGAATTGCAGACTGCTGCTGCTATATGATGAGTTGCTATGAGCTGCTGCTGCTATATGATGCTTTCAGGTGGTGCTGCTATACGATAATAACCAGCCACTTGGACCATCGAATTTCAATAAATAATTGTACTTCATTTAAATGTGGGTCATGCGTTCTTCATTTAAATTAGGCGATGGGATCACTATGGAAAACATTGACCAAAGTAGATTGTGCCAAGTAGATGGTATCTTTGTATTTGCATTTTGAGCAAATAGTGATGGTCTGTTTTCCTATCATATTAATTACTACACTGGGTTCAATTTGTGATGTTTGCAACTCAAATTAATTTCCATATGGGCGAACACCAGCAAAATGAAAAAATATAATGCAATCTAGACTTTCCACTGATCGTACCAAAGATAAGCTGAAAACGCAATGAAAAGAACTGGTTGGCTTATTACATGGAGCTTATATTCACAGGTGCTTATTTTCTTAGGATAACTCATAATAACTATCCCTAAGAAACTTGGCTAATAGAACTGGCATACAAATAACATGTCACGATGATTGCAATGGAGGAGTGACGTACCATGGCACACTGTATAGGCTCAGCGCTGCCTCTCCTTTTTTGCGATGTTCCATGAAATTGCCACATACATCTTGTACTTTTTCATTGTGTAACCCTATCTGCAAGTTGACATGGCTAATTTCAGACATCTCTACATGATACTACATTGCATATCCCTTGCACATATTTATACTACCAATTAACGATTGTGTGCGTACCATAAACTAGTCATGACTCTGTATGCTGGACTAGCAGGCACTCTAAGGGAGCCTAATGTAGTGCACTGGAATTCGTACATGCCACCTATGATTTTGTGTAATGTACTACCCCTGTTCCTAAATATATGTCTTTGTAGAGATTCCAGTATGGACCACATACAGATGTATATAGATGCATTTTCGAGTGTAGATTCACTTATTTTGCTCCATATGTAGCCTATAGTGGAATCTCTAGAAAGACTTAAATTTAGGAACGGATGTACGAGGTAGTATCATGTATGACATGTACATATCTAATTTAGCAGCCAGTAGTAGAAATCGTTGTCTGCACAAAGGGATTACTGGTCGAAAATCCTAGCAAAGCACGCTGGCAGGCACAGAACAATACAAGAGAGAGAGACGCGCTTACAAGATCATAGCAATGCCTTAGTCTAGGATCTTGGTTGGCCAAGCTGTTAGATCCAGAAGAAACATCGTCCTTGTAGTTTTTGCCAGCTGCATAACAGGTAACAACAACCGGTTAGTATATTTGAAGTACATCGGGCAGGTGATGCTGGACGGGTTTAAAGGTGACAAGTACCTAGGCCGTGGCGGGTGCTTGGCATCTCTCCAGACTGTGGGAATCAGGTTAGAAATGTCGAGCGTGATGACGTTGCGCTGGCTGTCGGGGTCCGGTAAGGAGATCTAGAACCGTCGAGTAGGGTGTTTCTGGAGCGGCTCCGGTAGGGTGGACTACGGTGTGGGCGAAGCAGATCTATGGCCGTGGACGAGGGCATAGGTGAAGGTGCTCCGGTTGTTGGGTTAAGGATGGTGTCGATGATGCGGATCTGCGGCCGTGGACGGGGTGTCAGAAGCTGCTCCTGTGGTTGGGTTAAGGGTGGTGTCGACGATGCGGATCTGCGGCCGCGGATGGGGCGTCAGAACCTGCTCCGGTAGGTTGGATGACGGTGCGAGGAAGCGGATCTGAGGCCATGGACTTGTGAGTTGGCAAAGCGGCCCCGGTAGGGTTGAGAATGGTAGAGGCGAAGCTACTCCGGTAGGGTTGAGGAAGGTGTCGGCGAAGCGGCTCCGGTAGGGTTGACGAAGGTGTCGGCGAAGAGGATCAGAGGCCGTCGACAGGGGCGTCGGTGGGGCGGTTCAGGGGGGTGTGGACGAAGCGTCTTTGGTAGGGAGTACGAATGAGCCGCTGCAGATGCGCGGCGGTTGACGAGAGTACCGGTGAAGCAGATCCGGCGCCATGGACAAGGCCTGCACTGAATGGGCTATGGTACAGTGGTGGATGAGCAGTCTACTTGTTTCTAGGGGAGGTGGGTGGGGTAGATGCGGCCGCAGAAGAAGATCCGGTGAGGTGGACGCCGGTGGCAGTGAATGGGCTATGGTACGCCGATGGATGAGCAGTCTAGGGTTTCGAGAGGGGAGGGGAGAAAGGGCGATGAAGTATGGACGGCGTGATGTAAGATGCTCTGGTGCTGTGGAGTTAGTCGTTTTTGCGGGAGGGGGAGAGGAAATGGGGGTGCCATGTAGTGGGGGAACCGGAAGTTACCAAAGCAGCCCCGACCTATCATGTAGATGAGGGCGGTATTGTAACTGTTGGTATCCATGCACCAAGGACAAAAGGGGGATTTCGCATGCTAAAGACTAAGGTGGCGGGAATTTTAGAAGGAGGCGGGAGATTTTGTCGCCCGCGGGATCATTCGTATCCAGTTTCAACTAATTTTGGACTGTGCTAGTGGGAAGGTCATGCTAGACTGTGTACACGGGGCACGCGTCAGCAGTTAATAACTGGTGTGAAGTCCACCCTAGAAAAAGACAATAACTCGGGATGATGCACCGATAACTTGGACGTTCACACGGGCGTGGCCAATCGTACGAGTGTAGTGGCGCGTTCACAAAAAAGGGATCAAACGCTCAACCTATGTATTTCTCGTGTAAATATATAATTTAGTGCCATTGGTTATTTACTTTAAACATAATGCATTGACGTGTTAGTGTAGAGGCGTACAAAAAGAAATGGATATTGTAGTCAGCTACTTAAAAGTGTTACCTCATATGATTACATAGCCTCCATTTCATAAATTGCGTACCCGTTGAATTGATATATGAATATTACATATATTACTTCAAAATAGAAACTTAAATCATCCAAGACTAATGAATTTGAATGCAAGAGTAACAATGGTGCATGTTCATGATAGCTACATTGGTTGTTTGAAGAAACATCACTGTAACTTTGGCATGCACAACTAAAAAGGATTATTTAAATAGAAAAAATGTGATATGTGAGTGTCCAATCTTTATAGCGTTGAATCGATATTGTACCTTTGGCCACGATACGAAGTAGATATTGACTTATGTTCAAGCGATGCACGTCCATGATCGCTAGATAGTGATACTTGAATGAATTGTGCAATCTCTCTCACACGCATGCATATATCATTTCCCTATGGGCATCGGAATCACACACACGCACTTCATGTATTTCTCTCCCTCCGTCAGGGTTAAATTCGTCTTTCTACCCCGTCCTACAAGTCTCTCACATAGAAACACACACGCTCTCTATGTCTAACATGCCCACCCCTTTAATTCCGCCCACCCATAGCCACTAATGTCTCTCACACATATTCTATCTACCTATCCCTTAATATAGCTAGATATGTGTCACACAAACTCCTTCTCCCTACTAGCAAGATGCCCATGCGTTCCACGGAACATCAAGATGCATTTGTATGAGAAGTTTATCTTGTGGGAGAAAAGGATGAACGAGGGAATGCCTTATTTGCAAATGCGGAGAGGGGTGTGGGTATCTTTTGGAAAAATTGCCATAGTTTCCTTCCTGTCCGTCGGATATAAATCGGATGGCCTATATTGCAGGACGGCAGGAACACCATCATCACCAACTCTGTTTTTTTATAAGAGTAGAGATATGTGAGTGTCACTACCCCCCCCCCCACACACACCCACACTTCCCAACACCGAAGGAGTAGGGTGACACCTCAATTTTGATACTAATCTATCGACTGGCTTCTCTCTCAAACATACACACACACACACACACTACCCGGCACCGAAGGAGTAGGGTGGCACATCGATCTTGATAATAATCTATCTACTCCTCTTTCAAACACACACACACACTCGCTAGTTGTGCCTCTGTGCCTACCGCACACACTCTCAATACGTCTTTCTCTCCCTCCCCCCCCCCCCAATAATGACAGCAGAAGGGTGACAACTCGATCTGATCATAATCTGTCAATTGGTTTCTCTCTCAAACATTGTGTCCCGGTGCCTCACTCGGTAGCCCCTCGATATGTAGACTTCTCACGCGCGCACAGCTGTAGTGGCGATGATGCTGAACCCAGTGTGCCTTGTTTTTACCGGCCTCATGTGATATTTTTCACCCTGTTTTCGGTTAATTAACAAGGCAACCTTTTCTTTGTTACTATTAGTGAATCTGAAATCATTCGGGGCAGACATAAAATATATCACTTCAACCCAATTATCGCAGCAACTATTTTAAAAGAAATTAGCTAGCTGCCCGTGTGTTGCACGGAACATCAAGATGCATTTGTATGAGTAGTTTATCTTGTGAGAGAAAAGGTTGAACGAGGGAAGGCCTTATTTGCGAACGTGGAGAGACGTGTGGGTATATTTTTGCAAAATTGCCATAGTTTCTTTCCTATCCCTTAGATATAAATCCGACGGCCTATATTGCAGGATGGCATGCACACCATCATCACCAACTCTTTTTCTACTCCCTCCATCCGAAAATACTAGTCATCAAAATGGATAAAAAGAGATGTATCTAAAACTAAAATACGTCTAGATAAATTTCCTTTTATCCATTTTGATGACAAGTATTTCGGGACGGAGGGAGTATTTGTCTTTTTAGAGATTTCAACAAGTGACTATGACCGGACCTTACCAACATACTCAAAAAAGTAGTCCATAATTTTGATGTTACCCTCTTTTCTTGACGGTGCAGTGCCATCTGGATACCTCATAAATAAATCAAGGACAAATCTGACCCCTTCCTGAAAAGACATACGGAGCAAAATGAGTGAATCTACACTCTAAAATATGTCTACATACACATCCGTATGTGGTAGTCCATTTGAAATCTAAAAAAGACAAATATTTAGGAACGAATGGAGTATATATAAGAGTAGACATGGAGTTATATCTCCAGCATGGTCTACAACAAAAACGTGCTAGGCTGGTTAACACCGGATGCTCGCAACACGATGACAATCGAACTCTGTCTTTTAACTTTATATTTTTATATTATATATTACCCTACTTATTTAATATATACTTCTTTCGCTACTGTACTAATAGTGGAACCCACAGAGTACTTAGAATACAAGATTAAGGATGGACTTGTTTCTTTTTAACTTTCTGTACGAAGCTGTAGCCACCCTGCAAGTCACGTGTACACTGTACATGCAATTAACTTTTTATAGAGGGACAATCATACAGGCAATTAACTCAAATGGATTGGATGTCACCAACATAAAGAGCATCTCCAACGGCGGCCGGCAAATTTCCTCCCGCTTCCTTAAGCGGAGGACGACATCAAACGCCAGCGGCATACATTTTTGCAACTCTAATCAACTAGATGAAATTCGTGCAAACACGGACTGATTTCATATAAGCATGAAGGATTTCGTATAAAAAAGGTGGATCTTCATATAAACATGATGGATTTCATTACATTTACATGAACTAAGAGGTGCCAATCCGGCTCTCTTGTATAATTAATACTCCCTCCGTCCGGAAATACTTGTCCTAGAAATGGATGTATCTAGATTTATTTTACTTCTAAATGGCCGCCCGCGGATCCCTTTGTCTTCCTCATGTCCGTCAGACACTTGCAGGGTCGACGAAGGTCCTCGGAAGAGACGAAGCAGCAAAGAAACCACCTGAATCCGTGGTCGTCGCCACGGCGATGGCTTTCATGGGTCCCAAGTGGCGGCGGCCTCCCGTGTTCTACTTCTCCTCGATGATGGCGGCGAACATGGAGAAGCTGGCCACCTTCTCGTCGCCTCCACACACCCGGCTTCTGTCTCTGCCTGCATGGCGCTGCCGTAGGCATGGGAGGCGCGCCCACAGACACGGGAGGCACGGCCACCGATGACACTGGTGGCGCGGTACGACGCGGTAGTGACGGCGCCCGTACCGGCATGCTTACAGCCATGCCGGTGTGGAGCAACTCGCCACTCCTCATCAAGCTGAACTGGAGCGGCGAGTTGCTGAACCACGCGCCTGCTTGGGGCGGCAACTGGCTCCGTCGGGCCAAGCGAGGTTGGTGAAGCACCAAGCGGCCTCGCCCGTATCCGGAGGGCTCGGCAGGCCACCCAGCCGGGTAATGTGCCGGTGAACGGCTCATCGGAAGCCATCGGAAGAGTGGAGAAAATAGTGAACGAGGAGATGGGGAAGCGGCGGAGGGGTGCGATTCTTGCCCGCTGTCTGTCTGGCCTCGTGTAAATAGAGGACAGACGGTAGGAGCTTGGCCGGCGTCTGGCCTTGTTTAAACTGAGGGCAGAAGGGAGGAGCTCGGCCGGTGTTGCGTTTAATTCCGGCCCGCTCATGAACGGACATGTGGCTGGAGTAGGATTCTCGGTTTGCATGCGGGTTTAACGGAGGGGTTTAATGGAGGCGCCGGGCGTGCAGCGGGTGGCGCAGTACTATTCGATTTGACAGCAGTAATGAGCCGGCAAATCACAAAGGCCCTCGCCTCTCGTGAAACCGACCGAGCTAGACTGCCCCGCCCTCTAACCTTTTTAAAAATGTATATACTCCACTTTTGTACATTATTACTATTAAAAAGGCTTGTCACAATAATGGTGTCCAGCATAAGTGCACAATCCACCCCTCAAATAAAACTAAGCATCCTGGAATTCTTTGACAAAACTAAGCACCCTGAAATTCTTTGACAACTAAACTGATGGCTATATGATGTTGGCCATATATATTGTACGTATATAATGTGAAGAAACGAGTGGTTTTCATAAGATGACTTAATACTCACCTAGACGGAGGGAGTATTCGATTTGACAGCGGGCGGCGCAGTTCCTGATATGGCTTTAATGGGGACGAGGGAGGCAGTTGCGGTTCCCGATATGTTGAACGGCCAATGCATCCTCCTTCAATTAATGCATGAGGGAAGTAATAAGAGGAGGTCCGGGAAAAGAGGCTGCACGATGTGAATGCAACGCAGTTTGCCCTCATTGCCCTTATATAAAGGCGCCCCTCCATTCCAATGCATCTACCACATCGTACGCACCTAAGCATTTGCCTAAGAACCTACACTAAGCGCAAAAGAGCTCACTCCAGACCCATGGCGGCGATGCGCGTGAGCGGCCAACGGCTGCGCCAGATGGTCCACGACGCCGGCCTACGGCATGGCGCCAGGGATCGTCTCCAGACGGTGTTGGAGATCGGCTGGTGGATGGCCGTCGTCGACGCCAACTACGACTCTTAGTTGGACCAGATGATCGTTGACACCAGCAACAAGTTCACCGTCATCAAGAAGCTCGCGGACGACATCGACGTACTCCTCCAGTCCGCGCGCCCGGGCTTCTCATTGCCTGCCACCCTAATAGGCCTCCATGGCCAGAACCTCTTTCAAGCACTGGTGGCCCTGCGACTGCCCGCCGATGCCACGAAGGATGTCCACCTGGAGGTCGCGCTCGCCGCGAGGCGCCTCGCCCTGCAAGAATTCGTCGACCTACACATCCACGTGTACGAGCAAATCGTGTACATAGGTATCGACAAGGCCAGAGAGGACGCTACGACGTTGGAATTCCTCAACCGGCTGGAAGCCTTGGATGCCTTTGCTGAGAAGCACCTCGACCTCGCCACAAAAGCCTCCGCTCCTTAGCCGCCGGTCGGTGGCCCGGCGCACTAAGTTGAGGAGGAGGAGGTTGTACGTTCATGGAACCATCTTTCTTCTTGCCTTCTGTAACCACCACTGCGATCGCATCATCGTGGCCTTAATTCTTATTGTGATGTTGCATTCTCGTTCCAGTCAATACCGGCATGTGCGATCCCTTTGCTTAATTATATGCATCACTATAACTAGTACTCCATCTATCAATTCATAAGTTGTGCTTACCTTTTCCATCAACTTCGTGCAACGCACGGGCATCTTGCTAGAAACACTACTCCCCCCGTCTAGGTGAATAAGTCATCTTAGATTGTGTGTATGTCATGTGGGGCCTTAGTGTAGCTTTCCTAAGGTGTGGCTTGAACCAAACACTCACTTAAGTTAATCAAACTTGCCTAACCTTACATTCCACGAGATTTTGCCACATGTTAGAATCCAGAAAGCTCCACATGTAGAAGCATAATGCACAAACCACCAGAATCTCATCTGTGCAATGCACGTGTACCTTACTAGTGCTAGTTGGTAGGACTAGTAGTAAGAAACAAATTCTAGTTTTGCCACGAGCTCGTACTGTGGGAGCACCACAAGGCCTGCCGCAGGAGTTACATTTCCCTCTCGGGGCCCACGGGACCGAACTTCAGTGGCTTAGTGCCCGGCCTATGAGTCAATGACATGTGGACCTTAAATGCGGCTGGCCCACATGTCATTCTCATGGTGGTGGCGTGGTTCGCAACTCACTCGTTCGAGATGAACCGGCTGGTGGTGGCGTGGCCATGGCGAGGGTGCCACAGCTGGGCGTCGGGGAGTTACGAGGCGTAGATGGCCACACCGGCGGGTACTACCTGTAATACATAAGTACTCTAGCTGAGGATTGATGCCCGGGACGAAATGTGTCACAACCGCTGGATGAAAATTCGATGGTGCGGGAGTACTGATCGGAGCACAGCAGCCAAGCAGGCAAACCGCGTCCAATCGGGTGTGTCTGTGGTAGAAAGTTGATGGTCGCCGCAGTTCAGCTGGCCCGCATGTCATGCACACAAAGGCAGAGGAGCGGTGGGGCCGAGAGGGATGAGGGGCACGTCGGGGGGATGAGGATCCCCTGACGCGAACAATCCTACCATTCTGTCACTGACATGTGGGACCCATAAGCATGGGTCCCACCTGTCAGCGAAGGAAAGGCAGGGAAAGGCAGTGATAGCCACGTCCGAAGATCCATGTCCACGTCGGGGGATGTCGTGCCGTGGGTTGGAGCGGCCCCATGGGAATCGCGTGTGGGTGTGGCAGTGGTAGAAACAAGAAACGTGATGGTCGCCGTGGTTCAACTTCCATGGAGAAGCTGTCATGTCTGCTGACACATGTATATCAAAACTAGAGTGTTTATATTTCAAGCACGTGAACAAGTATTATTCTACTACTTTGGATCCATTGCAACGCACGGGCAAGCACATTGGTAATAGTAGTGTCCATCTCTATCTCTAGAGGCCTTCCCTCGTTCATCCTTTTCTCTCACAAGATAAACTACTCATACAAATGCATCTTGATGTTTCGTGGAACGCACGAGGATGTTTTCTTGGGGGTCTCTCCAGCGTGGCATGGCCATAGTTGCAAGTTGACGCCCCTTGAGATGGCGACATTGAGGGGCACTCGGATTTCCTCCGATGAGCAGGTAAGATGAATTTGATCACGTAGTAAATGCATTCTAAAGACTACTTCCGTGTCCATTTCCTAATTCTACCTCTGCCCACTGTTTCACAGGTTAGGCTCAGTGCGAGTGGAGATTGGCTTGCATATGTATGGGAGGGTACCAACATCAATTTGCAAAACATTTACAACGGTGAAACCGTTCCCGTAGAACCTTTGTCCAACATTGGGATCAGCCATGCAACGGGCCACCGCATGAATTGGTATGATGGAACCACGGTGAGATTGAATAAGATAGCACGAACCTTGCACATGGCGGCCAAAGGCGGACCATGCTGTCTGCGGCCGATTTGTTGCCGTACGAGTAGGAAGACCCTGTGCTCCTTTCTAACCACATCTTCGCGGTGACAAACCAGGGGACTTATTTTGTATGGGACACATCCTACGATATATTCGCTCTCTCCCAGTTTATTTGTTTTGAATCTTTTCGTTTTATAAGTTTCAAATTCAAATTTAGAGCTCCCCATCACATGTTGAGATTACAATGTCCATTAAATCGTTGCGTGCATGTATAGTAAGAAACAAATCTCGAGTTTGGCACGAGTTCGTGCTGCGGGAGCACCACAAGCCCTGGCGCAGGAGTTACATTTCCCTCTCAGGGCCGTCGAGACTGAGCTTCAGCGCCTTACTACACCTACTTTTGAGTCAATAACATGTGGACCCGATAGGTGACTGGTCCACATGTAATGCTCCCGTAGGCAGAGAGGCTGTGGGGCCAAGAGGGGTGAGCCGCAGCTCGGGGGACATGTGGTTTCATGGGTTCAAGCGGCGTCGTGGGAATCATGGGTGGCTGTGGTAGAAACTTGACGCTCACCGCATGTTAGGTGGCCCACATGTCATGCACACAAAGGCAGAGGGGCGGTGCGGCCGAGAGGGGTGAGGCGCACGTCGGGGGGCGTGGTGCCGTGGGTTGGAGAGGCGTTGTGGGAATCATGAGATGAAACGTGATGGTCGCCATAGTTGAACTTCCATGGACAAGTTGTCATGTCTACGAACACATGCACTGCATACCGATCACTGGAAGGAGTAGCAGAGAAAGCTATATATGCGGATAAATAGTTCCTTATAGTCAAGCGGACCCACGCTACTACTCTGTTCCAAAGACATGCACACCATCAAAATAGTCCATCTATATCAATATACACCGAGAGGGAATAATTTTTTTACAAGAGAGGAAATAGTTCATCCATCCAAAATGCCCTCCTGCTGGTGCAGCCTCTTCTTCTTCTTCTCATTCTCTATGGGAGACGGCTTCGCAACAAGCTCTTTGGACCTTGCAGCTATCTCGAAACTCACACAGGCATCGAGGGTAGCATATTTTATCCAAGGGATAATTCTCCCATCCAGACGACCGTAATGCCACCGTCTCGTCATCCTTCTGAAGATTTATACCGAGCACAAAATTTGCTACGTCGAATAGGGATGGTGTCTATTTATCACAAACTTCTACAGGAATTTTGATTCTGGTTTGTAGGTCAGCGATGCTATTCAAATCAAGGTTGTATGGCTCCAGCTTCCGTTTGTCCACTTCGATGGCTGCCCCACAGAAGTATACATCCTCCCGAGACAAGAAATCGTGAATCTCACCTGGTATGGAGGGCGAGTGTATGATGTGGTACACCAAAACTTCATCTTCGAGGCACAGCTGAAGGATAGCGGCGCGCTGGATCTTCCCAGGGGAACGCTCCGTGTACTCTGCGTCGATACCGATGACCCTCGTCTCTACCTTTTCGAGGGAGTTGGATACATTGTTGATCCACTGCCAAACAACCCTTGGGTGGACGGTGACGGTGGCAACTATGCGCATCGAGCCTTCGACAAGGACATCTTGGACGCTAAAAACCTGCATCTCGATCTCGATCGCCATTTGGAACCGCTGGAATGGAGGGCTATGGTTTGGAGAATTAGGATTAGATGGCAAGTCTAACTGAAGTAGTAGATGATTATTTAAAGAGGTTAAAACAATGTGAATGCAATGGGGTCTGGATGCAAATGAAGCCGAAGGGGAGGTGAAAAACCCGAGGAGAATCAGTTCCCGATGGAGAAGTAAATGGGAGAAGTGGCGTGCAGGCACTTGATTAGATAGCTAGGTAGACTAAATTAAAAGGCTATGCAGGTAGACTGATGAGTCGTACCTGTTCGTGTATGTGCCCATCCTTCCTGGTAGGTGGGACCTATGCAAACAGATAAAAAATGTGTCATAGTTTTTTTTGAGCGCGTGAGTGGGAGACACAACATTCTCTGGTTAAGGAATACTCCCTCCGTTTAGGTGAGTATAAGTCACCTTATGAAAATCAGGTTTTCCCAAAACCTTTAGGCATGGAGCATTAACTTCCTACTCGATCCCCTCCCAGCCTCGTTAGCCAGCGTTCTCTTCCTCTGCTGCCGCGTTCTACCTTTGCATTTTTCCTCTTCTCAAGTGTGGAACGATCTACATGCCGTCCTTGATGCACCAGAATGACCACTGCATGCATCGCGGCAAAGCATTGATTGGGCATGCACGAGAATTTGGTTCTGCTTGCAATATGGATGATACCTGAACGATGAAGTGAACATGCATGCTAGCACGGGAGACCTATTTACGCTATACAATACTGGAGTACTCATGTACCTACTACTACTACTAGTAGTAGTAGTAGTAGTAGTAGTAGTAGTAGTAGTAGTAGTAGTATTAGTAGTAGTAGTAGTAGTAGTAGTAGTAGTAGTAGTAGTAGTAGTAGTAGTAGTAGTAGTAGTAGTAGTAGTAGTAGTAGTAGTAGTAGTACAACTGTGGTACACTTGATGGTCAAAATACTATTCATCCGGTCCTCACAGTCAAGTGACAACACCCTGCGCCTGACACTAGTCCAGGCGGCGTGTTCGGGTTACCAAAGTCAGCCTCACCATGTGCACAGTGCAGTCTGTCACCGCTGCTGTACAGCACATTGGCGCCTCGCCTCGTCTCCCTCTTCACTCCCATAGCACCACTCCATCTCCATCTCCTTCTCCGTCTCCATCTCACTGTGCCCCCGTGTACCGTCGCCTCACTCGCCTCCCCCAGTACCACTATTCCCTCGCTAGCCGCTCCAGCACCGACATCCTTCTCCCCCGTAAATCAAGCCCCCTTCCAAACTCCACCATGGCCGAACGCGAACCGCACAACATCCATATGAGCCGCGATTGGAGCAATCTCCCCAGTGACATCCTCGACCTCTGTTGTTCGTGTATGGATATGTTGAGCCCCCTGCGTCTGGCTGCATGCTCGAGGGACATGCACACGGCCATCGTCGAAGCGAGGCCTAAGCTTCTCAAGACACCCTACTTGTTGCTATCTGGTCTTGTGAGATTGGCTCACCATGATACGGAGGCGTGCATGATGCCCCTCGACTTCAATCCGATCTCCATTAGACGAAACTTCTTTGCATGTATGTAGTGGGTCACCGTACATCATTTCCCTCGACATCTATCCGATCACCATCGCCTGAAACTTCTTGGCAGGTATGTAATGGGTCGGCATGAACTCCCACTGGATGGCTGCCTTCAGAGAAGACGGTAAAAAGTTGGTGCTCATGAACTTCCAGACCTCCCATGAGATTATCCTTCCTCCGTTGGATTATATAGAGTATTACCATCGCGCTCCAAGTCATCTAGATTACTATGTTAGTTGGACGGACCTTGTTTTGCAGAAGACTGTAATCTTCCAAGTGCCCACACGACATGCGAATTACGCAGACTTCAAGCTAATTGCCTTGTTCGACCGCGGACTCGCCTATCTTTACGCCGGTGCCTTCTTTAGCTGGAGATAACTCGGCTCGCAGTGGATCATCGTCAAAGCTGATACACACTTCTGTGATGCTATTGAACACAATGGCATCATCTACGCGATCGACAAAGCAGATGGCACCACGTATTGCTGGGACGGCGCGTGTAAGTTGTTTCCTCTCATGTTAATGATGACGCCATGACACTGCTTGAACTTTTTGTGATGATTGGCATATCTCTGTTTGAGCAGAATTTGAGTAGAACTATGGCAATGTATTAGAGACGCCGTAAATTAGCTATATTTGTAATGAGTTAATTCATGCGATTGTGACCATGTCATTACAGCCAATTTGTACCCTGAATAATCAAATGGTTAGGAATATATGGATATTATCCTTATTTTACAGTAATCTATATACTACTACTAAATATGAGTGTGTATCAATGGCCATGTTAGTTTCCTCATTTTCATGATGTAGAAACATGCACCACACTGTTGGTTTCATCTAACCATACATTAGGGAAGTAAATGTGCATATGGAGAACTCTATATTTGGAAGTAGTGAAATCCTGCAATGCTTACCATGTGTACATACCTATATTCACCCTTCAGCAATCAATGGCTAGAATAATATCCTCACAAAAATTTTGCCCATAGAACACGAGTATATAACAATGCATGGTCTCTTAGTTACCTTGAAGAATTTTTTTGTGAGGACAGAACATGATTACATAACATGCATGACATGGTAGTTTCCTGTGAAGAATCGATTGTGAGATAATATGAGTATAACCATGCATGGCACTTCTATATTTTCGAACCCAGTATACATTTCCCTGTATTTTCCTCCCAGTTCCAACAGGGACATATCAATGTTGTTTCTTGCATTATCGTACTCATACTCTGAACAATGCTGATCTTACATTAACAATGCATGTCCTTTTTGATATGATGCAGTGTCCCTACAGTTACTGCCCTTTGTAATCACACCACCTTTGCCAAAAACAGGGAAGCACAACCGGTTCCTCGCTCGATCAGACGACGGCAAAAGACTGATGATTATTCGGACACATGAGCCGGAAAAGTTATATTGCAAAAACCCCACTGTATACAAGCACCGTGTAATAGTATCCGGACAGTGGCTGTTACGTCTATGAGCAGGATACCAACTTGTTGGGGCCTTTAGGATTTTTTAGTTGGAGGCGGTTAAACAGCCTTGGTTCACAATATCTGTTTCTCGGACTCAATTATCCGATTAACCAGGAGATCACCGTTGGCAAGGACCTTGATGGCAGAGAGGCTCTATTTGCTATGGAAAACTGTGTCTACATGGCAAGCCCTAGGAGTTCGGGAGCAAACTCCCCTGATTGTCAACGATACAGCCTGCAGCCAAAAGAAGGTGAGAATGACAAAGGCATCTGGATTAACTTTGATCCTTGGATGTCTCAATTACGACAGGAAGTGATGTTGTTCGAGCCTTCAGGTTGATAGGTAATTGGGCTGTTGCATCGAAAGGGTGGAGTACTGGTGTCTCCGGATCACTGGTCGCTGAAGCGGGGCTGCAAATTATGATGGTGTTGGATCATCTCTTCGAATGACTTTGTTGTCTTTGCTGGTGGTTCTGGATGGGTAGTTCTTTCTTTTGTTATGCATATTCCTTGTCATTTGTTCATACTCGTCTATGTCACTCTTACTATGTAATAGTTGCTTCTGTTTAGAATGTCATTCTCATCTGGATCACGAGAGTCTGAGCGCTGCAGATGGGTGCGTTTTGGTGGTGTAGCAAGACTTCTTATGAACTATCATGTCTTGCTGTTTATGTTAGTAGTAGTCACTAGTCAGTGTTTGAATGTTGTATATATCGTTGTTTCGAACTGTTTATTGTCTCGAACTACTGGTGGGCTAAATGAGGGCATCACCATTCTCCAGTGTTCAGAGTATATCTCCTTTTTTCAAGTTATATAATTTGAGCTTAGTGTCTTTCCGATGATGTACACTTGTTTGGGCCAGTGAGGTGTCGTTGAATATGGGCTGAGTAGTAACGCAATGCCAAACAGGTCAATTATGACTCTCAGGCCGGGCTCTCAAAAGATCCTAAAAAGGCCGGGATCTCCAAAAAAGAATGAATAAGGACTCTTAGGCCGACATGTGAGCGCCACCGGTGTTTTCGTGCGCTTGCGTGCCGAGAGCATATTGGCGCGTGCTCGAAATTCATGCTACCTTTTCATCTGCAGTCTCCCGCCCCTCCCCCACCTCTGGAATCTCGATTCCTACTCTAGTTTCCCCAAATCCCTCTCATGTACTTCCTGTACTCAAGCGCACTATCATGTCGCCGGTCAACGCGGATCTCCGAGCCGGAGATCCTGAGGTCCGTCCTGCCTTCAGTCGCTGCATGCTGTCGCTCAACAGTGGCATGGAGGCAATTGACGACCAGTTTGCCGGAAAAGTGCTGATGGTAACCATCAACAGCGACCGGCCTCCCGTCTCACCGGATGACCTTGTCAAAGCTCTTGGCATTGCGCACGGCATCCAAATAAGTGACTTGCTCATCGAAGTCTGTCCGCCACCAGATGATTTCTTCGTCAGGTTCCAGACAACTTTTGACTGCAGTCGTGTGTTTGAATCTTCTCGGCGTTTGTTCTGCGATGGTGCGCTGGTGAGCTTTGATCGGTGGCACCCAGGATGTCGCTCGGTGCCCTCTGCGCTTGAGTTTTTAACAAAGCTTACCTTCCACAGCATGCCTCGACGTGCTTGGAACAGCAAGTCCATGAACGAGCTTATCAACGACCTTGGAGGTGAGCTCGTAAGTATGTTTGTTCCTCCAGACAGCTGGGCTCTGACGGTTATGGCATAGATGAAGAAGCCGTCCACCATACCGAAGGTGATTGGTGTTGAGATACCGGTGCAGGAACCGGGGTTGTACTATTCGTCGCCACCAAGGCCGCCGTGGACCACGTAAGGGATGTACCTGTATCGAGTGTTCGTGCATGTCGAAGAAGTGGTCAATCCACCAATCGAAGCCCTGCCACCGCTGCTGGTGCCAGGGTCTGTCGATGACGTCCATTACAGGAGTCAACGTCAGACTTTCCCCGTGTTGCTCGGAATGATGGATGGCACAGGGTCTACTCCATTGCGCGGCGGAGGCCACTGCTTCTTTGGGAGAAGAGGCAGGGCTGGCTGCCTGGATGTGCTCTAATTTGAGGTAACAACTGAATCTTGTTAGATACTAGTTATATCCGTGCTATGGGTGTGAAGCACTGATATGCCAGTACATTTGATTGTGACCTGTTCTCATTTTGTACCTGAACTTTTTTTAGAAAGGGCTGTACGTCAACTTAATGTTCTAGGAGAACTTATTGTGTTGTCTGTCTGTTTTCTTTGCACAACATTCAAGATATTTCCCCGTCATTGATAAAGATGATGAACCGTTATGTACGACTTCGTTGGTTTCAACATAGCCCTTCCCGTAGCGATCCACTGCTTCCATCCTGATTGTGCCACCTGCGTGAAATTTTTGTATGCAAGTTCAGTGTGCTATGATGTTCTATATGATTGTGTCAACTATATAAGTTTTTACTGAGCATCAGCAATGCATATGGCTGAAAGATGTATTTACGAGCATCGGTCGATGGGTCTCTCTCTCTCTCTCACACACACACACACGCAAGCGCGCGCGTGCGCGCGCGCACAAGTGGGACCCGTTGAATTATTTATTTGCTCGTGACAGCTTTTAATTAGGTTCCACTGTAATCTAACTTTTTTCTTAAGTTATTAATTGAGCTAAGTGACTTCAAAAAGTTGTACAGAAGCCTTGTTTGGGCCTTTCCAGCGTCGCTGAATGTGGGCTGAGTAACCATGTTAGGTTGTACTGTACTACACAGGCATTTTTCGCTATTTTTTTAAATAATACATTTTTAATTAATTTTTGTAAATATTATGTTGGGTAATTTTTTTTCAAAAATAATACACCGTCAGCCCGCTGCAGGCCGACTGGGCCTAGTCACCCCACAGCTGGCCGATTGGATTCCAGTCGGCCTACTGCTGCCGACTGGCCCCTGTCGGCCCACTGTGGGCTGAGTGGGTCCTGTCGGCCCACTGTGGGCCGACTGGAGCTAATTGGCTCGTTGTGGGCTAATTGTTTTTGCAAAAGTGTTAATCATGTATTTAAAAAATATGTGTATTGTGACCTCCTCCGCTCGCTGTGGGCCCACTGTTGACTAAAAAATATGTTTTAAAAAGTGTTAATCATGTATTTAAAAATTATTAAATGTGTGTATAAAAATGTTCCTTATCTATACAAAAAATTAAATGTGTGTATAAAAAATAGCTTTTTTTCAACATCAGCAATGCAACTGGGCCGACAGTTGTACACAATATCCGGGTCAACTTGTTATTCTCCGCCCCGCTGGGGTGCAAACTTTCCTAGGAGGTATGCATTAGGCTTAACAAGAAAATGGACTTTCAGAAATAATAAATGGGATGTAATTATAATAACTGGATAGTTACTATGCACCAAACACGTAATTAGTTTGAAAAATATATTATTTTTGGAATTTTAAAAATTTTATTTTCATTAATTGTTGCGCGCGCAATATTTTGTTGGATTTTAACGTAATACAATTTTATTTTGAAATTATATTTAACCTGACTAGAAATTTCGGATAAAAATATTTCGGATCACATCAAAATGTGGGAATTTTTTTTAATTCTATTTTGAGCGGTTGTTTGAAATTATTAATCGTTGTCCTAGCTAGAAGTTGGGCTGTACTTTTAACAAACTATAAATGAGCTGTAGTAAATTTCATTAGAATTAAAAAATGGGTTGTACATTCTTACAAATCGCAAATGGGCTATATGTTCTCTGCCAAATCCGAGCTGTGGGCCTACTAAGTTGATGCGTACCAAGGGCTTTGTCAACTTAGTCAATATAAACGATTCTAGCTGCAGTGATCGTACGATGTCCATCCAACGGCCGTAATGCTTCTTCAACCTTTGGTCTTCTTGCTCCAGCCGCCCAAAGCAGCGCCATTCATGTTGCGTTCTCCTGCCTCCCGTGGCCGGCTGTGATGCCGCGGAGGCCTCACCACCCCGTACTACTCCCACCCCTGGCCAGGCCATCCCTCTACTCACCCACACCCCCTGTTATTATGTGGCGACGGCAGCCTCACACCGCAGCCGAACCAGTGAACCCTTGTACTCCTCTCCGTGCGGGCTTCCACTGCTGCGTCTTCCCCGGCTCCGTGTCGTCCCCTTCCTAGGCCTCGCCATCGTCCAGACCACCGCCCAGGTGCTCTCGGCGCGGCGTGGTCAACGTGGTCAACGACCGACTTCCATCAGAAGAGTACTGTACGTGGAGAGGCTGACAACTGGGTCCATGGAAGCCGCAAGTAAGTGCCTCCTTCTTATGCGCAAAATAATTATTCCTCCACCTGACAGTGGGGACCCACCGGACGGGCCACCATATTTCGTGAAAAAATGATTCGTCCCCTGACTGCTGGGACCCACGAGCTACATCTTCGCACGCAAGGAAGTGCGTCCGAAAAAAGCGATTCGCCCCCTGACTGCTGGGACCCACGAGCCCCCTGA
Organism: Triticum monococcum; assembly: GCA_034509565.1. NCBI lineage: Eukaryota > Viridiplantae > Streptophyta > Magnoliopsida > Poales > Poaceae > Triticum > Triticum monococcum. The sequence goes on along the minus strand of CM067842.1, from coordinate 569,567,834 downwards.
CTGCCGGGACCCACCAGCCACACCTTCGCATGCAAGGAAGTGCGTCCGAGCAAACAAACAAAACGATTCACCCCCTGACTGCTGGGACCCACCAGCTACATCTTCACAGGCAAGGAAGTGCCTGACAGTCGGGACCCACCTGGTCAAAGCATAAGTAGCGTTGTCATTCTGGTCGCGAACGTGTACGTACATACAGGTCGATGTAGAGGCGCGCACGTGTCGTAGTAGAGGCGCGCACGTAGCATGTACATGTACGTACAACGGCTTGGGTGCAAGAAAGAAAATACGGCCATGTATGTGTACATACGGGCGGGGTCTTGAATGACTACTCGCGCATATGTACGGCCAGGGCTCATGTACATGGCTGGGTCCGAATGGAGAAACATCGTCGTCGTCGTGTTCATGGGGAGGCAACAGAATGCGTCGTGTTCATGGGGAGGCAACGGAATGCGTCGTGTTCATCGGGAGAGCTTGGACGGAACAAACGATGGAAACGAGGCCTGGCGTACCGCAGAATGGAGGAAACGGCCTTGTGTTCGACCGGCCATGTTCGAAATGGGATCCTGTTCATCGGGAGGGGTCTGGCGTACCGCAAAACGGAGGAAATGGACCTCCTACAGTCGAAACGGGGGTCCTGTTGATCGGGAGGGGTGTGGCGTACCGCAAAACGGAGGAAACAGACTTGTATTGGAGCACTACGGTCAAAACGGGGGTCATGTTCATCGGGAGGGGTGTGGCGTACCGCAAAACGGGACTCCATGGGATACTGTTCATCTCCACCGTCGACCTCCTCCAGCCTCCACGGGCTCCTGTTCATCCAGCCTCCACGGGCTCCTGTTCATCCAGCCTCCACCACGCGCTACTCCACCGGCTACTATTCAACCACCCCTCCACCGTCTACTGTTCATCCAGCCCTCCACACCACGGGGTCCTGTTCAACCACCCCTCCACGGGCACCACTTTACCGTCTACTGTTCATCCAGCCCTCCACACCACGGGGTCCTGTTCAACCACCCCTCCACCGTCTACTGTTCATCTAGCCCTCCACACCACAGGGTCCTGTTCATCCACCCCTCCACGGGCACCCCTCCATCGTCTACTGTTCATCCAACCCCCCCCCCCCCCCCGCCCCGCAACGCTCGCTGTTCATCCCATTGATCGGCTTCATTTAGCAGCAGTTGCGAAGGAATCGCTCGATCGGGTTCAGTTAATAGCCATCAATCGATCGCTCGGGTTCAGTAACGCGTAGCCTGCAGTGCAATCGCTCGGTTTCAGTTAGAGCCCAATGCCTCGCTCGGGTTCAGTTAGAGCCAACGCCTCGCACACACGCGCGTACGTGTACGAGAGAAACGCGCATCGCTCGGCCCCCGACCTCCCACCGTAACCGGGAACTCTCCGAAATTTTCCTCGCCCTCGCTTCTACCACGGTTTTTTCCATCATGGACGGCCCAAAGAATGTCATGCAGCCGCGTCTCTGGCCCGCCCAGGACGAAAAGCCCATTTTCTGTCATGATTTTTTGTCATAGAAGTAGGAGCCCACCACATCTATGATGATATCGGGTTTTGTCACAATTATCGTCATAGAAGTGTCATATGTATGACAATTTTTTTTTCGTTCGGCCCAAATTGTCACGGATGTGTCTTTTTTTTGTAGTGCGCGCGCACACACACACACACAGACACACACACACACACACACCAAAACCTCCTCAGGCGTGCGCGCACACACACACCCTCCCTCGCTCGAAATCCTAGCAAGGTCCCCGTCGAAAATGCCGCCACCGCCGCAAGGCCTCCATTGTCAACATCTGCCGGTTTGCCCGTGCAGCTTACCCACCGATCTCCATACCCAGGCCGCCCTGAGTTTCTTAGATGACGCCTGCCAAATGCCCCCTTTCCCACAGATCCCCATCCCCCACTCTAGAGCGTCACAGCCTAAGCCCGGCTATGCTTCCCGTGGAGCTCGAGGAGCAACTGGCCCAAAAGAGTTGTATAGAGGTCTCTTCGCCCGACATCGCTGAGGAAGCTGACGACTATTACTGGCGCTAGGCACTCAAGCAGCGGGCTAGAGTATGCGGGCATGTCTCGGCCGCCGGCTACAACATCGAGGTCATCGACAGCGACGGCCTGAGGCGGGTTGTGTCACAGGTTAAGTGGCCCACCCCCAACCCCTCGGGTTCAACCGTCGTCGATCTCATCCATGGCCCCGTTGGTGATCTCCTCCAGCTTGCTGTCAACAATTTGCCATTCTACATCACCATCGAGCCCCTTTTGTCATTTCTGAAGGACACGTTCTGCGACACTGGCGGGGGATCCACGGCTTCCAAGTCAGACCTCATCGATGGCGACCATGAGGAGGGCACCCTCTCCGGCTCTTCCAAGGGGAAAGAGCCCATCTGCTCTTCCAAGGGGAAAGCGCCCGTCTGCGACATCAGGGAGGGCACCATACAGTCGTGCTCTTCCAATGGGAAGGAGCCCATCTGCGACAACATGGAGTGCATCCAGGGTCCGTGCTCTTCCCACGGGAACGATCCCATCTGTGACAAGTGAGGAAACCCATGATTTGTTTTGCCATGCCTCTTCACAGGGGAAAACCCATGATTTGTTTTGTCGAGTCCCTTTTGTAGTGTAGTGAGAATATGTCCAGTTTTAATTGCTCTATCTGGTTGTTTGCAGTATGCCTTGTTTATTTCAGTTGTTCACAATGTGATGCTCTATATGTGCAATTATTTACCGTGCAGTACATTTCATCAATCTAGTTTTAAACATACCGATAGGAATGCATATATTTGCTTGTTGTTAAGCCTGTTATAGCTAGCATGTGCCTCTTTTAAAGTTTTTTGATTGTTCTGTTGTTTGTAGTTAGCATATGTCTAGTTTCAAATGCTATCTTTGGTTGTTTGTAGTATGCATTGTTTATTCCAGTTATTCACAACGTGATGTTCTATATGTGCAAGTATCAACTGTGCAGTTCACTTTCATCAGTACCAGTTTCAACAATACCACTATGAATGACTACATTTGGTTGCTGCATCTTGTAGTTAAAACGCCTTTCCATTTTTATTTAACAATAACCAGTGTACTTAGACCGGCACAATACCAGTTTGAATGACTATGTTTGCTTGTTGTTAAATGCTAGGCATGTTGCAGTTAGCACACCTTTTCACTTGTTTTGCTTTACTAGTGTGCTTAAACCTGCACACTGAAGCTATCCTTTGGAGATTATTTTGGCTGCCATGTATAATTTTGGTTGATGTTTAGCCTGTTGTGCTTAACATGGTTCTCGATTTACCTACACAGGACAATTTTGGGAACGACTATTGTTTTCCATCGAGGTTAGTTTCATCCCATGGCTTATATCTACTCACTGTTCAGGATATCGGTAGCTGGTACCATATAGGCCGGCGAGTGAGAAGGGACTAATCGGTGAATCGGACTTTTAACTGGATATATCTGCAACCCATTTTTCATTAGGTTAACTAGGGCCATATGCAATATATCTGAGGCTACATAGCAACATGCACTGTACTTAATTCTAAACATGCAATCCTAGGCTACATAGCAACAAGGAAGAGTGTTGCATTAATGTTCTAATGATGTCTAGATATACGTAGAAGAGCAACATCAGCAACAACAACAACAACACAACCCTGTTTGGATACTCAACTTAGCTAGACATTGGAGTTAGTTTCTAACTCATTACTAACCCTGAACTAACTCCATCCAAAGAGTTGTGTGGATGGCAGGGCTAGATTGACAGTAAATGCACTAGGAGAACTAGCTCCAATTAGCACCTCTTGGGTTGGATAGTTTTTTGGGTGGGTTATAGATGCAACTAGCTCAAACTAGCCCTCATGTTTAGATATACTTTATGGCTATTTGAGCCCGAACTAGCTCAAACTAACTATAACCCATGGATACAGCAACAGTTAATCAGCCGGTAATTTGAAAGAATACACTAAACTCCTTTTGGCCCATAATATAAGATGTTAATTCATCTAATACATGAGTATATTGGATGTTATAAGATACTCCCTTCATTCCTAAATATCTGTCTTTTTAGAGATTTCAAATGGACTACCACATACGGATGTATATAGACATATTATAAATGAGTGTTGTACTACATCATTATGCAATTGATGTTTAGCTTCTAATATTAACTTGGTGCTTTTAGGTACATATGTCATTGGTAAAGATCCGCGCTTCGACCCTTTCTGCGTATGGGGCAATGAGATATCAATGAACCAGCAGCAAGTGAGGAAGCTGATAAAGATTGTTAGTAAAATGGGTCCAAAGATGGCAATTAAACTATTTGTTTACACTTTATCCAAGACAACGGCAAACTATAGGATGGTAAGTAAGAACTCTGCAACCTTCTTTTTACTGCCCATAATAAGTTGTGTTAGATGACAATGTCTGAATATTTTTCCTTTGTAGTGGTTGCCAAAGCAATTTACTCAAGATTACCTCTCAAACTATATGATTGGTGGGCATGCAATGGTTAAAGTATTTCAACCAGAACACAATGATTATCTAGATGTTTTCATGAAGACCAAGAAGGATGGGCGGTCGGCCATCACAAGGGGTTTTACTAGAGTCGTGTGTGCCTTCTGCATGGAGGAAGGCACAATATGGGCATTCCGCTTCACCTTGTTCAGCAACTAGAATATATTTCGCCTCTTTATTTACAGTCTTTAATAGTACAAGTATACAATTGCGGTTCATCATTTTTACTTGGTTCTTATGTAATTCTTGAACATATGTACCTATGAATCGAATAATGCATTGGATGGATATGAATAAAGCTGTAGCATACATTCAAATCCAAATCCAAATTCAGTACAATTTGGAAAAGCAGCAATTAAATTAGGGTGAAATTATGCTCTCTAAGTTGTTATGGCACACACGGTTGGTAAAACACAAACAATTGCGATATGCACCATAATCCAAGACGGTTCACAGAGAGAAAACGTGTGCAAGCATGCACACAGTTGCTGTTTGTAAACCGTGTGCGATGTCAGAAAATATCACAAACGGTGGCGGGCAAACTAAACGTTTGTGTTAGTTGCCTTATCGTACACAATTTGCAACCATGAACTGTTTCTGAGGAAGTATGCATCATAAATGTTGCACCACAGGATAGCGTGTGTGATAGTTGTCGTGTACGACGATGTTACGACGGTCCGACATTTCGTAATCCTGTCTGACACTCGTACGACGATTAGCTAATCTTCTTAATGGTGAACCGTTTGTGATGAGCCATGCATCATTCATGTTCTATAATAGTGAACCATTTGTGATGGGACGCGCATCGTAAACGTAGCACCACAGAATACTGACTGCGATGGCAATGCAAGCAGAAATGAGTAGGAGTACTGTAGGGGACCTATCCCCGACGGGTTTTGGGTCGTGTGGGAAGGACCCCCTGTCAGTGCCAAAACCGGCGGATCTCGGGGTCCCGAATTGTGCGTCTAAGGTCGACGGTAATAGGAGACAGGGGACACAATGTTTACCCAGGTTCGGGCCCTCTCTATGGAGGTAATACCCTACGTCATGCTTGATTGATATTGATGAATACGAGTATTACAAGAGTTGATCTACCTCGAGATCGTAATGGCCAAACCCTAGAGGTCTAGCTTGTATGACTATGATAAAGAATATCTCCCCTCACCGGACTAAGTCCTCTGGTTTATATAGACACCGGGAGGATCTAGGGTTACACAAGGTCGGTTACAAAGAAAGGAATCTACATATTTGGTCGCCAAGCTTGCCCTCCACACCAAGGAGAGTCCCATCCGGACATGGCTCCAGCCTTTGGTGTTCGTATCTTCACAGCCCATCCGTCCAGCCCATGGCTAACAGGCCGGACACCCGAGGACCCCTTAGTCCAGGACTCCCTCAGTAGCCCCTAAACCTGGCTTCAATGACAAGGTATCCGGCGTGTAGATCTGTCTTCGGCATTGCAAGGTGGGTTCCTCCTTCCGAACTCAAAGATAGTCTTCGGACGGAACAATCGTGTCCGGATCTACAACACACAGTCGTAGAGAGCATAATATTTCAAGAATCCAATCTGCTGACCACTTTAGTAACGTGATGCCACATCTGTCCGGCCATAATTTCGAACCATTTTTCATCTGCCACCCCATGTTTAAAGACGCGTTTGCCATTGGCATGTCTTGTCAAAGTAGAGATTGTGTCCCCTTATTGCGGGATTTTCATCAATTCGGGCATGGGTAACCCAACTGTGCCTATTTACACAACCCTTGGGAATAGGCGAGGTTTAAGGCGAGTGGGGAGGCGTTTGATATTCACTGCCTTTATAAGGGGATAACGATTCCTTTTCTTCTCCCACGCCTTCCTCCTCCTCTGCCCATCCATACTCGAGCTCCAGCGCCCAAGCTCTAACTTTCCCCGTCCGAGAATGCACTCCAATCATGTCCGGATCCGGAGCTGGAGGCAAGTAGATGGCCTCCTCCGTCAAGAAGGAGGACATCAAGGAGCTCCAAGAGGCCGGATACCTAGCCAAGGGGATCGTTTACTGACTCCTGGTCAAGGGACAAATCGTCTCTACCCCAGAGCCCCATGAGAGGGTGGTGTTTCTCACACATTTCGTCCGCGGGCTGGGATTCCCTCTCCACATGTTTTTCTATGGATTGATGTTTTACTATGGGCTGGACTTCCATGATCTAGCCCCCAACTCTATCCTCAACATCTCAGCATTTATTGTCGTGTGCGAGGCCTTCCTCCGTATCCCACCTCACTTTGGCGTATGGCTGAAGACCTTCAATGTGAGGCCGAAGGTGGTGAGCGGCCAACAAGCATAGTGTGGAGGCGCCATGGTGCGCAAGATGCCCAATGTCACCTGGCCCGAAGGCTCCTTTGTGGAGACGGTGAAGGGGTGGCAGTCGGGGTGGTTCTACATCACCGAGCCGCACAACACCAACTCGACGGCGGCCCCCGAATTCCGATCCAGAGCTCCGATGCGGCTCACCTCCTGGCAAGAGAAGGGCCTAACCTGGGGCTCTTCGAACGAGCTGACTGGGCTCCAGACGTGCGTCCAGAACATGATAACCAAGAGAATCAAACTCGTCAACATGTCAGGTCATGCTCATTCGCCGGATCCTTCCATGCCAATGCCGGACTTGCTATTTGTGGGAGTTCGATCCGACCAAGCACCAGACGCTACTAGAGCTCTTTGGCACGACGCATGAAGATATCTAGTGCTCTTCAAGGCTGGCGAGAAACCACCACCCACGACCAAGGATCGCGGGCTCATCTTAAAACGCCAAGCCAATTCAGTAAATTCTTTCATGTTTTCAAGGTATACCCTCTACTGGCATATTTTGAGGAAGGTGTCTAAGCCTTCCTATCAATTTTTCAGGCCTGGATCGATATAGCCGGGCGGATTAACTATCCGGCTCAGCTACCCGACGACCAAGAAACCCCACTTCTAATGAAGGTGCTGTTTCCGGTGCCTTATGATGTGCCAGAGAAGAAGGCCAAGAAAAAGGCCAAAGGGGCCAGGAGTGGCCTTCGCCGAAAAGGTCCTTCGGACGTGACGTCCGGAGACGAGACTCACTCTTCGGACGCCGAAGACGACGACTAAGAGGAGGAGGAAAATGACTCCCCCCCTGAGGAGGGAAGGACGAAAAGGGGGGCCTACCAAACTCTGGAGGTGAAGGCGCCCAAGAGGGGGAAGGGCTCCCTCGTGGATAACTCCGCGTGGGATGCCGATAGCAGTCCGGAGCGACCCCCCCCCCCCCCCCGAACCAAGCCTGAGGCTGCCTCATAAGTACCTTATGCATGTCCAAATGTCTGGCCTTTCCACTTTGTAATATTAATATGTTTAAATTATGCTATTGTAGTCCGGCCCGTGACAGCTCCCCGCGATCCTCAACAGGAGGTCCGCTAGATTCAAAGGAGATGGCCAGCGTGTCACCGCTGCCTGCTCACTCTCCCTCGGCCAAGGGTGATGACGCAGTGGTGTCCCAAATATGAAACAATGCTGTTATGTAATATGGTGCTTGTGACTCTTAAATTTTTACCTCATGTATGGCCATTTATGAAATCTCAGGGTTAGCCAGTCGTCGGCTTCTGCCCCCACATAGATAGTACGGGGGTGTTCGGGATAAATCTAAACACTCTTTACTCCACATTCTGGTCCTTAAAGGAGGTGTTTAGCGCAACAAACAAGGCAATCAGACTATACAGCTTTTATCGCCCTCACTTAGCCATAGGAGTTTGATAATGAGAATTTTAGCGAAGCCCCTGGTATTCGGAAGGCCAAACTAGGGGCGCTATACACACCTGATCGGATAAAAACTGATTCCTCACGTAAAACAAAAAATCTCTAAGGATTTGAAACCTCTCAAACAGCTGACCAGCTCTCGCTGCATCATGACAGTCAGTTTTCAGCTTTCTCTACTGAGGTGCTCGTCCGGAAGAACTGGGACACAATCGCAGTAGTTCTCCCTTTACTACCCTAGCCAATATAGCGGAACGTAAGGTAGTAAGCACAGGAGCCGGGCAACCCAACTATTGACCAAAGACATGATTCAGAGCCGATGCATATAATGCTATAAGTTCGGGGTGCCGAACTATACTGTAAAAAGTGTTTGGACTTTGTTGCCGTATTGCGGGGCGCGGTGAAGCCCCTGGCGAAGTAATACGTACCAGAGTGTATGGGTGCGATGAGTAATAAATACAGCGGTAAGGAAAAAAATCAAGGAATAAGCTGACGCTGCATGTCGGTGTCAAAACCGGCGGATCTCGGGTAGGGGGTCCCGAACTGTGCATCTAAGGCGGATGGTAACAGGAGGCGGGGGA